>OY728159.1:1642244165-1644744165 GCA_963277665.1 Viscum album
GACATCATAAGGGCACGAACCTGTTCACTGCACTGGAATCGGCAAATGGAGAGAAGCAGTGCCTCAATTCCCTACAGGTCCAGACAACAGCAGAAAACCATCTGTACATACTCCCATAGTCTGATTGTGAAGGTGCAATGCACGAAAAGATGAGATAGGGATTCATCCGCATGAAGGCAGAAAAAGAAAAATGGAGGAATGGAACGTGATAATAAAATTAGAGAAGATGCTCTACCTCAAATGGGTAGATTTGAATCTTCCCCCTATAAACATTAGGAACCCAACATTTCAATTTGTAATGGCATAGGAAAACTGTAGAAACATTTGATTCATTTGGTCTCTCATTATGACACCAAGATGGGGAAACCTAAAAAATAGGTTGCAGTGAAACTGAAGTGATAAAAAATGGAATGATAAAGATACCGGCAATGAGGTCGTCGGGAGGAGGAGAGTTCGTCGGAGGAGGAGATTCCGTCGGGAGTAGGGGGAGTTGCGGTCGTCCGGAGGAGGGGAGTCCGTCGGGGGAGTCCGTCGGCGTCGGGGGAGGCGCTGTCGTCCGGGGAGGGGGGAGGCGCGGTCGTCCGGGGAGGGGAGTGCGTCGGGGGAGGGGAGTGAGTCGGGGAGGGTTCCGTAGGAGTGAGTCCGGGGAGGGGGGAGGCGCGGCGAGGAGGGCGCGACGGCGAGGAGGGCGCGGCGGCGAGGAGGGGCGCGGCGTGGAGGAGGTGTCGGCCTGGAGGCGTCGGGGAGGGGGAGGGCGCGGTGAGGAATCGCGAGGGGGGAGGAGAAGAGCCCGATGGGTTTGGGAAAAAAAAAACGGAGCAGCTGGATATAGCCACAGATAGAATATTAACCGTGGCAGTATAAAAGATATAGCCACGGACCTATAAAACCGTGGCTATAGGTCCGTGGCTATAGCTCAGATTTGTAGTAGTGAATCATTCTTAAATTAAAGAGGCTATGAGAGGGACTCTACCTAAAGGTAGAACCAAGCCATCCACTTTGGCTCTTGGAGCTTTCTAACTAAAATATGCTCTTCCTCCACTGGGTATATGCACCTTCACACACATGCAAGGACACCTAGCCCCTATGCACACTCCTTCATGGCCATGAGCATGTGCAAGGAGGTCCTTGAACATATGCTTATATGCATATATCAGTCTCCACTCACCTACGTATGCATTTATATATATATACATGGGCACACCTAGCCCCATACATGCATAATCACTGCCATGGGTGACTATTCAAGTAACAGGGGAACCCACATACATATACTCACTTACCTATGCACACGCAGGTGAGTCGCCCTTGACTTGGCGACTCAAAACCAATGAGAAGGGATCAATTCACTACACAAAGGATATTAAGAACCTTAAAACACATGAATGATTCTACATAACCAGTGAGAAACCAACCAATGACATTAAATCCTTACCTAGATTGGAAGCAGAGAACCAAATCCACCCGAACCAACACGAAACGATCCAACGCCCTACCAAAAACATAATATGGAGTAAAAAACACTAAATCCCAAAATACATGAGGTGCGAGACAAGTAGTAACCATATAATCTTACCTCAGATCAAAGCCAGTGGACTGAATCAATCTGAAATCCTCCTGGCACCCTTTGTAGAATATAACTACCCTCTGTCCATAGAAAGTAGTCAAAGATCTAAGTGACCAATGCGATAAAAAAAATAAAATAAAAACTAAACTAAAACATACCTGTCTTCTGTGAATATACCTATCACCACCCAACATATAAGTACTACAACACCCCATGGGTCAAATCATGTTCCTGTAAGAAAAGGGGAACAAATCAATGTTTCAAAATGATACTATCAGATAGTACATTCCTATTAATTAACAATTACTCTTCCTATTAATGGTATATAATCAATTTGTCCTGAGTTTCAACTTAGTTTGGTTTTTTTAGATACAAGGGATGAGGTCTTATTATTCTTGGTTTTTTTGTTTACACTTGAGATATTTATTTAAAAATGATGCATGTATTTGGAATTATTATTTATGGTTTTAGTTCTTAGCCTATTTACATGGGGATTTTCCACATAAATAATTCTTGGAATGTAGGGTTCAGTTGACATTTATGTGCTTTAATGTGATTGATGTCACTAACGATGAGGATTTAGATCAAGTAAAATATTCCTAAGAGGATTGGGCCTTGTAGTGATAGGTGTTTCAATTGTACATCTAGCGTTTTATGAGGAAATACTTATGATGATGGATTGGAATCTTGGTAGGTTCTTAGAGTGGGATGGTCCCTATGAGTATATAAAATGTATTTTGAAAGGTTTTACTCCATTTAATGATTCAAGAGTACAACTAAAGAGATGAAGGATGAGATGCTAGTGTGGGTATTGGGTATTGTCGAACAGATTGGCATTATAATGCCAAGAGGCTTGGTGTGATTTGGGGGGGGGGCTATCCAAAAGGGTAGGGGTGTTCAGGGGGGGTGGGGTTGGGGGGTTGGGGGGGGGGTTGGGGGGATGGGGGGGGGGTGTCCAGGGGTTGGGGGGTGTTAAGAGGGTGGGGACTTTCCATGGGGGTGGGGGTGTCTAGGGGGGTGGGGTGGTGTCCAGGGGGTGTGTGGGGGGGGGGGGGGTGTTCAGGGGGTTGGGGGGGGGGGGGGGGGGTTGTCCAAGGGAGTAGGGGGTGTCCAGGGGGTGGGGGTGTCTAGGGGGTGGGGGGGGTGTCTAGGAGGTGGGGTGGTGTCCAGGGGGTGGGGGATATCCAAGGGGTTTGGGGTGCTATCCAAGGGGGTAGGGGGTGTCCAGGGGGTGGGGGGGGGGCTGTCCAGGGGGTGGGGGGGGGGGTTGTCCAGGGGTGGGGGTCCGTCCATGGGGGTGGGGGTGTCCGGGGGGGTGGGGGTGTCCAGGTGGTGGGGTGGTGTCCAGGGGGGGTGGGCTGTCCAAGGGGTGGGGGTGGGGATGTCCAAGGGTTAGGGGGTGTCTTGGGGGGGGGGTGTTTAGGGGGTGGGGGGGGGGGTGTCTAAGTGGGGTGGTGTCGGGGGGGGGGGGGTGTCCAAGGGGTTGGGGGCTATCTAAGGGGGTAGGGGATGTCCAGGGGGTTGGGGTGTCTAGGGGGTGGGGGGGGTTGTCCAGGGGGTTGTCCATGGGGGTGGGGTGTCCAGGGGGTGGGGGTGTTCAGGGGTTGGGGGGGTTGTCCAGGGGGTTGGGGGGTTGTCCAAGGGGTAGGGGGTGTTCGGGGGGGGGGGGGGTGTCCAAGGGGGTAGGGGTGTCCAGGGGTGTGTGTGTGGGGGGGGGGGGGGGTTGTCCGAGGGGGTAGGGTTGTCCAGGGGGGTGCAGGGGGTCCTAGGGGATGAGGGGGTCCAGGGGGTGGGGGGGGGGAATCCAAGGGGTGGGGTGGGGGGGGGGGTTGTCCATGGGGGTGGGGGTGTCCAAGGGGGTGGGGGTGTCCAAGGGGTGGGGTGGTGTCCAGGGGGTGGGGGGGTGTCCAGGGGGTGGGGGGCTGTCCAGGGGGTTGGGGGCTGTCCAAGGGGGTTGGGGGTGTCCAAGGGGTGGGGGTGGGGGTGGGTGGTGTCTATGGGGGTGGGGGTGTCCAGGGGGGCGGGGGTGTTTAAGTGGTGGGGTGGTGTCCAGGGGGGCTGTCTAGGTGGTGGGGTGGTGTCCAAGGGGGGTGGGGGGATGTCCAAGGGGGTAGGGGGTTTCCAGGGTGGGGGTGGGGGGGGGGTGTCCAAGGGGTTGGGGGGTGTCCAAGTTGGTAGGGTTGTCCAGGGGGTGGGGGTGTCCAGGGGGGTGGGGGGCTGTCCAGGGGGGGTGTGGGGGCTATCCAAGGGGGTGGGGGTGTCCATGAGGGGTGGGGGCTGTCCAAGGGGGTGGGGTGGGGTGTAGGGGAGGGGTGAATCGGTCACAACAAACCATCAAGTCAACTTTTATTATTTATATATAAATAAATAAAGATAATGTGACCTACCTAATCACACATATATTCAGGCACAACAAATCATCAAACATCAAATGCCAGTAGTATCAGTAAAAAATTAAATGGATAAATCTATCCCTCATCACCAGCACTATCATCACCGTCATCATCAGCCTCACCCCCATCCTCATCATCATCCCCATCATCATCCTATCCCTCCTCAATGCCCTCCTACTCACCCTCATACTCTGCCTCGACCTCCTCCTCCGCCTCGGTCTCCTCCTCGCCCTCCTCCTCCACCTCAGCCTCCTCCTCCGCCTCGGCCTCCTCCTCACCATCATCTCGACCACCACTAGAACTTCCACCTAGTGCACCATATATAGAACACATCGATGGAATATATTCTTCACAAGCTGTACTGGCCTCTAGTGGAAGTGTTGGATTTAAAACTTCCATCAGTTTCATAAATACAGTGTTTGCCCTAGTAGGCTCTTCTACCATCTCTATGGCCCTTTTTTCAGCCTGTTCTACCTATGCCTTAACCTACTAGAACTCGGTGGCACTAAAAATCATACTTGAAGAGGGACAATACCTCGTTGGGACTATACTCTTCTCAGGTCAGCATCGTACTCTTCTGTGGTGCTTATATCCCAACACCTAATGTAACTGATCATTTGGACCAAAATTGTCAGGTTCCTAGGAATCAAGGGCCTCTAAAGAAGCCTATTAAAAATATAAATAGATTATTAAGTTACAAAATAGAAATTAAAATTTGAAATCAACAAAGTAAAACTTACAATCTGCTATTGATTCGATTCATTAACCGCACTTCCATCTTTCTTCCTTCGACTCGAGCAAAACAGTTTTTCTCGAGGCACACATCCTTCAATATTCAATTTTTCCCTCTACAATGGGATTGAATATAGGAAACCATAATTAAAAATAGGTTACCAATAATTAATTTCATAACTAAAATTATATAATAACTTTAGAAATCGAATAAATTATAGAGGAAACAATAAAAAGTGCAAGTCGTAAAGAAAAATTATAAACAACTGTCATACCTGCTTCCTCTCATGATCTGACATCGTAGTACGTCCCAATATGTGAAGGTATTTTTTAGACTCAATGTTTTTTTTATTTATTCTGGATGATTCCTAAATAAAATTCAATAATACAAAAGATAGTATTAACATAAAAAATTAAAATTTTAATTTAAATATCGCAAATGTGATTAATACCTTAAACTGGTTAGTCGTCCAATGAGTAATCATCTACCGATACTGTTCTATCGGACAATCATCCACGATGGAGACTGCCTCTAACTCTGTTCCAACTCTAGCATGCCATCCAATATAAAACTTGTGCTTATAGGCTCTCTAAATCTCACCTAAATTCTTTAGACGTGCTGGTCGTGCACCCTCACCATCGGGGAAATTAAACTGAAACTAACACCAAAATATTAATTCATATAAATACAAAAAATAATATATTGCATTAAATACAACAGTTTTTTTACCCATATCTTTTCCCAAGAATTATCTTTGACTTCATTTGGCAACTATCTCCATGAGAGCGTGCTGACAGGAATAATGTCGGAGTATTTGGAAAGCATCACCCAAAAACTCTGACATTGTTGCCCTGTTTTTTCAATCATCCAACTGTCTTCATTGTAGTCCACCATCAACTATGAGTGGAAGTTCCACACTGCACGCATGTGTGTACGCCCCCGCCCTACCTCCTATCAGTATATGTATTTGTTATAAAATGAAAACAAATATTTTATCAATAAATTTTATAATGAAAATAAATAATGGTATAAAAATTTCTTAGGGTTCTATAAATATACCTGTAGAAGTATGATCAATGGGCACCATTGGATCTGCAGAAACTGAAGGAACACCTTGTGCAGGTGGAGTGAGTCCCAATGTATGCTCTGTAGGGACAAAATCTAGCAGAGTAGGATTCGAAGAAGATGGAATATAGAAGCTTGAAGAGAATTAAGTAGAAGTAAAAGAAGATGACATAGATGGCTTTCCGAATACCGTATGGGGAATGAGAATCATCATCAGATATGGTAAAGATAAGTGAGGAGACTTAGATGTAAAGGGTGATGAAAACATGAGAGACCTAAATATCTTGTGTGTCCCTAATGACACATTGAGATCAGAATGTGGGATAGATGGTATGTCAGTGGGAGAGGCATAGTCTAATTAGGTACGCTGACTAGATCGCCTAGCTCTCGTACCACCCCCCTCATACGAACACCCTGAGTACTTGGACCACTACTAGGCTGCTCATCAAATAATTTTCGCCTAAGAGGTGGATCCTGAAAAAATATTTAAAAAAAAATTAATCACATGAAATTATATATTATTTAAATATATATATATATATATATTTGAAATAAAATACTCACTATAGGCACTAGTGGTGGAACGCCCATCTCAGCCATGCGACGATTGTTGTCCATCATCTTTTTTCGTCGCCTCTCTTCAATTGGTTGAATTTTCTGCATTTGAAAACAAATATGGAAATAATTAGAAAAGGATAACTAATGTGTAACCCAAAAAACAAAATAAATGAGAGGGAATAAGGGGATTCATGGATAATTTAACTATCTATTATTTTAGGTGAGTTTGAATAGATATATAATGAATCCAATAAATCATACAAGATGTAATAAAGAAATTTAATTACTTAGTAGGATGGTTCTTTAGCCTAGGTAGATGCTGCAGGTTTCTATACATGTTTTTCGGGTACTGTAGAAGCACTGTAGCAGGTATTGTTTGGCATTGTAGCAGACACTGTTTGGTACTGTAGCAGCTAGAACTATTCATCCATATGGGCCTCTAGGCCAACGGTTTGGTCCTCAGGTCTTGTAAGGATTTTGGGCCACCTAAGACCTTTGGGCCAGTTGTTTCTCAAGCCCTTCAGGCCACCTTAAGGCCTTAGGGACACCCTAAGGCATTCAGGCCACATGATGAATATATACCAGTCAGACTACAAGGGACAAGGCTTCAAATGAGGATTAGGGTAGACACATTCACTAGAGTAGAGCTAATAGAAATTGGAAGAATGAGAGGGTATGACTTTTCCATCGGTACCGGGCCTGTGTAACTTTGCATAGGATAGCTAGCCGACCTGCCCTGTGAAGGTGGAGTGCTGATATTACGATATATGCTGGGGAGGAGCAGTTTGAAGTTGTCTTATTTGGGTGATTCCCTCTAAGACCTACAGGTCATGTAATTGTCTCTAAGCCTTCGGGCCTTATAAGGGTTCCACCTCACCCCTTTAAAGGTGTATTATCAAAAATAATAAAAAATGAATTCCTTTAGGCCATTCCGACCATAATACAGTTCAATTACAAATTAGAAAATGCAATTCAAATAAAATTACAACCAATAAACATTGAAAATTCACATAACAGTCAATTTGGATAAAACATATTTGTAATCAATATTAAATCAATTTGAATAGTACCAACCTTAACAACCCAAGTCGAGCTAAACCAAAAGAATTGAGAACATGGATGATTTTATATATTTCCCACCACAACTTCAGGTTCACAATCAAATCTGACAATTAAGCTATTGGAGTCATCAAAAGTAATAAATGGATCATTTCTAATTGAAGTAGGGATGGTGTCAATTCCATCACCACCATCATCAAAAATATGTCTTGGAATTACTTCAATAATGACCCCAAATTTAGGTCAAAGATGGTCTTTGACATAAACAACTTGTTTCGACATTGATGCCAATACATATGGTTCATCAGTAGAAAGAGTGTGAGTCATATCAATTACTCAAAATCCACAATCATCAATAAATGTGCTCTACCTCGTCATCGGATCAAACCACTAACATTTCATCATCATGAATCGTCCATGAGAATAATAATCCAATATTATTATTTTTTCAATGACTCCATAATAACCTATATCTTCAAATCGTGGTCTATTATTTGATGCACTAGAATAACAGTCTATTATGGAAGTAACCATAACACCATCATGTTGTGTTCTCATGTTATTTTCTTGTTCAGTGATAATAAATTTGTACCCATTGATAACAATTTATTTATAGTCACAAACCACGATATTAGGACCAAAATCCAAAGCTCTTATTTCCTTAGAGACAGATTCAATAAACAAACTCAATACCTAAAATATAAATGAATATTAAACTTAATTAAATATTGATTTAATTATTTTAAAAAGTAATATTTTTACCTTTAATCTTAACCAAGAAGAAAACTCTTTTCTATGCAAAGTCCCCCTCCTTCTCAAAGATAAAGAACGATGATTTCTATTTATCATTGCTTTATATTCCCTGTAGATAAAAATAGGAATAGTTTCATAGATATATATGTAATATATATATATATATTCAATTTATTTACCTGATGTAGTCATCGAAAAAATCATAGTTGAACAAAATTGTGCGATGTTCCATCTCCCTCTCTACAATACTTAATGTCGTCAATGTATATAATCCAGGAATTCCTCCTGTTTGAAGAAATGATGGAAAACTAGGTTCAATTTTCTCATACTATTCTTCTTTGTTTCTCATTGGTCTGTTCATTATTTTAGTAGATCAGAAAAATACATAGAGCAGAAATCCATACATTCTTGATCCAAGTAACCATTCATAATAGAACCTTTGGGATGATTCCTATTTCAGACACAAGAATTTAATGTGTACATATTTCTTTCAGTTGGACACATCTAATGAAAAGAAATTGGTCCTCCAAGAAGTATTTCGGTTGGAATATGTACAGTTAGATGCAACATGTATGTGAAAAATGATGGAGGAAATATTTTCTCTAACTCACACAAAATTAATGGGGCATCTGCCAACATTTTTTTCAAGAAATACTTGGAAAACTTCTTAGCACAAAGATCTATAAACAAATGACAACAAAATAACAACCACCCTTACATTATTGGACAAAGGATGAAATATTTCTATTGGAATCAACTCATGCAGAAGGATGTGATAATCATGATTCCTCAAATATTTTAGCTTTAACTCTCTTCTATTGACCCATTTAGATATGTTGCTTGAATATATATCAGAAACTTTAATAGTCTCTAGTACTTCCAGAAATTTCTTTTTTTCTATAGGTGTCATCACATAAGAAACACATGGAACTTTCCATTTATTTTCAATAATACACACATGATGCAATTCTGATCCGATGCCCTAATCCACCAAGTCACGCTGAGACCGTAAATCATCTTTTGTCTTTACATTAACATTTAGAAGAATCAAAAGCAACATTTCACATATATTTTTTAATGTGCATTATGTCTAAGTAACGACGTAACAAATTGGTTGACCAATAAGGCAAATCAAAGAAGATACTTATCTTCTTCTAATTGTAACAGGTTTCAGTGGAAAAATTCTTTCTCTTTCAAGATTTCATTTGACCCTTCCTAAATGAAAAACTGAAATCTTTCAATTCATTAAGCACATCAATTCCAGACATACGCTGAGGTGGATCACCAGACTCCATGGTATTGTCAAATCTTCGACGATTATTTCTATATGGATGGTCCATTAGAAAGAATCGTCTATGTCCCATAAAACTAAAAATACAATGATATTTCAGTCTTCTAGATCGTTTATTATTCATACAAATAAGACATGATAGTTTTCCCTTCGTGATCCATCGAGACATAATTGCATAAGTAGGAAAATTATTGATCGTCCACATAAGCGCATCATGCATCTAAAATATGTCTTTAGAACATGCATCGTATGTGCCCACACCCACATCCCAAAGAAGTTTCAACTCTTTTATTAAAGGTTTCATGTATAGGTCTATATCATTGTTGGGATTAGAAGGGCTAGATATGAGTATACTCATGAAAGTGAGAGGTTTTTTCATACACCATGGGAGAAGGTTATAAATGTGTATAAAAACTAGCCATGTGATGTGCAAAGTAAGAATATTCCCAAACAGATTAAAATCATCACATGAAAGACCCAACCTCACATTACATATGTCAGCTAAAAAATTAGGATATCAAGCATCAAATCTATGCCATGAAAATCCATCTATAAGGTGAACCAACTCATCATTAGTCTTCTTTCTCTCAGTATCATTCCATCACATTTTTATTGATATTTCATCAGACATAAAAAGATTCTGGAGTCTGGGTATCAATGGAAAGTTCCACATTACTTTCTGTGGCACACGAGATGGTGTTCCATCAACTTTTGGCTTCCAGCAGGATGTGCCACATTTTATACAATCATTTCATTCAGTAGTTTCCTCCTAGAATAAACTGCAATCTTTCAGGCAAGCATGAATTTTGTTTCTTGAAAATCCAAGTTCCTCAACTAACTTCTATGACATATAGTGGTTTGAGGTAATATTTTCATCATTTGGAAGTAAGTCCTTCAAGAAAGTAAGAATTTAATCGATGGCAGTATTAGAAATTCCATACATAGTTTTCCCATGAAACAATCAGATTAAAAATTACAGCTTTTTCATTTTACCGCATTGTCGATATATTGGAGTCATGGCAACATCATTCAGTTTTTTCACCCTGACAACATCATCATTTTCATTAGACAAATCATGTGTGCTCATATATAAGTTTTCTTGGGTCGAAATCCTTTCTTTTTTATGATGAGGAATAAATGGAAACCGACCATATTATAAATTCTCTAATCTAGTCCTCTCATTTGTATCATCAATAATTTTAGATTTCATTTTATCCCCATTGTGATAACACACACAGTAGTTTTCTTGAAAATAATATTTGGTTATGTGGTAGATGACTTTTTCATGGCTCAACCAAGGTTTTCCAACACCATTGTAACATGGGCGGTGTATGTGACCACTATCTGAAGCATTGTGAAATGAAAAATCTAAAAAGATCTCCAAATTGTTTTGAAAATCACTTGAGATCCGATTGATTTCATATATCAAACTTCTATCCATTTTGTAAAAAGAAGTTGTTATAATTCATTTTGTCAAAATCAATTCAATAAGATTGAAGTTTCAACGAAAATATATTTAAGTAAACAAGAATTGTTCACTTTATATGAAACCATAAATGACACAATACTCTATATGAGAATCATAATATAAAAGAAAAAAAATATTATATTTATAACAAAATATTTTTGAAGAACTATACATGAGTGTACAAGAGCATGTACACATGTGGAGGAGAATTATTCAGGAGTTGAGTAAATTTTAGATCAAAGAAATTTTATATCTTAGTAGATTATTTGAGTGATCACATACACTTCCCAAGGGGATGGGGGTGTCCAGGGGGGTGGGGGGGGGGTCCAGGGGGTGGGGGGATGTCCTGGGGGGTGGGGGGATATCCTGGGGGGTGGGGGGGTGTCTAGGGGGGTGGGGGAGTCCAGGGGGGTGGGGGATGTTCAGGGGGTGGGGGATGTCTAAGGGGGTGGGGGTGTCCCGGGGGGGTGGGGGTGTCTAGGGGGCGGGGCTGTCCCGAGGGGTGGGGAGGGGGGTGTTCAGGGGGTGGGGTGGTGTCTAGGGGTGGGGGGATGTCCAACGGGGGTGGGGGTGTCCAGGGGGGTGGGCGGGTGCCAGGGGTGGGGTGGTGTCCAGGGGGGTTGTCCAAGGGGGTGGGGGTGTCCAGGGGGTGGGGGTGTCTACTGGGGGTGGGTGGGTGGGTGGGGGGTATCCAAGGGGGTGGGAGTGTACAGGGGGTGGGGGGTTGTCCAAGGGGGGTGGGGTGTGTAGGGGGTGGGGTGGGGGTTATCCAATGGGGGGGGGTGTCTAGGGGGTGGGGGTGGGGGTGTTCAGGGGAGACAATACCCATATAATACCTTGAAAAGTACCTATACCCAATCCAACCAATATCACAATTCCAATCCATCACCCAACCAACAACCAATTTATCCTTAATATCACTACCCTTCCCATTATTCCTTGAACAAAAACTATAAATACAAAATCCAAATCCAATTTTCAACTAAACTAAAGTCCATAGAAACTACCATAAAACCCCACTAAAAAAATGGAAAACCATCTACACCACTACCCCAACTATCCCCAATCACTTAACATGGACCATCCTTATATCCATTACCCACCTAGAGAGCATATGACTAAACAAACCTTTTACCATCTTTGAGTGGAGATACATCTCACCAGTACCAATTAGTTCACATGGTTCATGAAATCTACACACAGAAGGAGTGTCTATGAAGACTTCAAATAAAAGTAATTCACACAATCATGACACTTGAAGTGTAGAACAAAAACAGAAAAAAAATCAAAGTGTTCGGTATACCATGCGATAGACCGCATGGAACTCTGGTTTAGGCCAAATAAAAATAGAAAAAAAGATGAAGAACATTAAAAATAAGGCACCACTTACTAATTTAAAGTGTAGAAATAAAAAATTTCTTGATTGAAGATGGATCTATAGGGTGGAAGGAGTTATACAACCTAGGGTAAAGAGAGAGCTTCAGGAGAGCTTCAGATTAGGACTGCAATCCCATGGATGGGGGAGCTGGATCCACTATGTATTTGGGGGAAACATTTCCCAATGGTTTATAAAAACCATTGGGAAAGTTTTTCTTTACCAAAAGTTTTTTAAAACCATTGGTATACATTATAGAAATCAAATATTTCCCAATGGTTTGAGTAAACCGTTGGGAAATCTTCATTCTAAAATCAAAATACCAACGATTTAAACAAACCGTTGGTAAAGTTTGATCTAAAACCAGTATACCAACAATTTTTTCAAACCGTTGGTATAAAACTGTTGGGAAAACATCTATTTCTAGTAATGGTAATTAATTACATAAAACTAAGTGTTTGATCAACCATTTTTGGGACATCTAATTTTATCATAGAGTTCTTATAAAGGTTATGAGTTGACTTAACCATCTTATATCAAGATAAGTAGCTCTCACTAGACTTGGTGCAACATGGAGAAAACTATTAAGGAAATCCAAGTCAAGATTTTAGGATTAGGGAGTCTACTCAATGGATCAAGGAGATAAAATCTTGCATTAGGAAAAGACCCACCTACCTAAATACCCTTAAGTGGATTGACCAACCCTCATTGGGGTTATGTAATGGGGAATATGAATCCTTTACACTAGAATATCCTAGTAACTAGACATTCTGATTTTAATGATAAAAGCTATTGGGACTTAATAAAATAGAGGGAGACTTAATTAAATTAATTATTTTTATTTATCATGTAATTTATAATCAAACAAAGTACTAATAATCATCATTTTATAATTATACAATAATGCCAAGCTCTTCATCCACTTTATACCTATGATTTATATTAGAGAAAGACCATCTTCTCCCTGATAGTAACTTATAGGAATGATTCATATGACTTCTGGTTGTGTCATTCCATGAATAAAAGTCTTACATGTTAGAATCCTCACAACCTGATCTGCTTGCAAAGGGGGTAAGTGATAGAGAGTTCCTTATATGTGAAAAATACTTGAACGATGTGGTCTAAATTCAATGTTTTATGCTTTCATCTATGTATAGTGAACTCATGAAGTCTCACAAAAACATGGATGCCTATAGAATAATCAAGCATATCCATGGTTTATACTAGGAGAGAGAAATACAAGAACAATTTGAGATCTCTAAGGCCCTCTTCCATAGTAAGATATGAGAGGGTGTACCAAATGAGGCTCATGTAGTCAAGATCATTAGCTACATTGAGCGCCTAGTAGTTCTAAGGTTTAAATTACTTGAGGAACTGCACACTAATCTTATTCTTGTATCACTCCCTTAGAGATTCTTTAGTTTTTTTGAAAATTTTAATATAAACAATATTGAGAAGTATCTTCCAGATTTACTCACTCTTATTCGCTAAGTAGATAATGAGATAAATCAAGTAAATCTTTCTATCCTTATGGTGAATAAATGGGAAGGCCAAGAAAAGCGATCTAAGCCTAAATATTCTTTACAAAACCATTCTAATAAGATAAGGATCAAAGGGAAAAAAAGGGATCAAGATTTTATCTATTATACTTTTGAAAATAAGGGCCATTGGAAAAAAAATTACAGCCAACCAAAGAAGTAAGGGGAAGCTTTAGGTGAGTTTGTTATCAAGTGAAATTTATTTGTTTAGACAAATTGAGTATTAAACACAACTTGTGGTGCTCACATATGTATTCAAATATAGAAACCAAGTAGATTCGGAAATATTGATTGAGTAGAGGTATATCTACAAGTAGCCAACAAATCCAAATTAGCTATTATGGATTTTTGGGACTACCACCTCAAATTGCCAATAAGTGTAATGACCAGGACCCGAACAACCACCTGAATAGTGCTAAACGGGTCGGGTGATACTACCTTAGGTGCACCTCCCCAAACGCCAAAGGCTGCCAACTAGTAGCGAGGGTCTGATAGGTATAGTGGGGAGGATATACCCTCTCAGAGGATAATAGTAATGGTAATGGTCCTAGAATAATAATAAAGATGCAGTGGAATAAATGACTCAGCAGACTCGAACCAGACCCGCATAGTGGAAGCACAAATAATAGTAATAAACAGTGGAAGCAATAAATATAACAACAGTAGTGGAAAGTAAAAAAAACACCATGTTGATCACTTGCAACTACTACTTGAACCACAACACGAATACAAAGTAGGTCATACATATCTAAATATAAAGGGAGCCAATGGCTAAACAACTGTAGCTATAAACAAGCATGCTAATACAGGAAAGTACGCAAAACTTAGTAAACTCTAGGAAGGAAAGACCTCAAGGTCCATACCATCTCCAAGAAATGCATAATGTAGCCCAGCTCCTGAAGCTGGCCTCTTTCCTGCACGTAAATCCATAAAGTCTACACGCGTCCCGAAGGGCCCGTTCAGGGTGTGAGACGAATCTCAGTAGGATACCACCCAACAGTGTGTACCTAATATAAGTGTTTAAGCAGTCATGCATTTATAAGGAAATCAGTAAACAAAATGGCACACACATAAATACAAACTCCATTGGTGCTCAGCATCCACCATGGAGTGTCACCTCCTTCGACCAATACCAGAATCTCTGTCATGTAACCCGGTACCATGTGCCCCCTGACACCGCGTGTCTCAAGTAACGACGTACCGAAGGCACGCCCAATAGTAGTAACCAGGAGGAACAATGACGTCTGTACTCAAATAAGTAGCTATAGGGACGACGATTTCTGCCCTCAAAATAATTAGCCAGAGGGACAACGATGTCTGCCCTCAAAACAAAGTATTCGAAGGGACAACGATGTCTGCCCTCAAATAACGGTGAGCCTCTACCCCCAACCCGACAGCCTAAATGCTATACCCCTAAGGATCATCACCTTCCATGTGGCTTCCTACGACAAGCACCCCTAAACCAATAGTACCTAAATCGCAACTAACAGGGGCCTCTACCCACACGAGTGGTCAAAACCACCTCATCACAGAGTCTCTCTGTGTGCACACTACTCAAAGTTTCCGGGTGAGTGGTAATCACCAAAATAGTACCTAAGCCACAACACCTATGACACCTTGTGTCCCTGCGACCATGCCACTCAAGTCTGATGGCCTTTCCATCCCAGTAACCTAGGCCATGCCCAATCTGACATTCATCCTGCCTCAAACTGACACCCATGACTCCCAATCCCGTGGTCAGAACCACCCAACGTAACCCGAGCCAAGACCAACCTGTGATCAGCATCACTCAAGAATATCTGAGCCATGCCCAACACAACCAAAAAGGTTTCCAGCATATGCAATTCAACAATTACATATATAACACATTTAAATAGAACAATTAACCAGGAAAAACAATCTAAACATTTGAATTGCACTAAGAAAGCACTGTCCCATACCAGCACAGAGGTCTTTAAGGCCTCTAACAATTTATATCAAGGTTTAATAACTAAACTTAACAGTTTTAAACAATATAATTAAAATATAACCATTTTGGCATCCCCTGACCAAAATGCCCCGATGAGCAACGACCTCTCGCCCGACCCTGCTCAAGAAAAACTGGTAATATGACATACCCAAAGGCATCCCATATGTCAAACAATCAATTCAATATGTAATAGAAGATAAAATGGGCCCCGCTCAAAATACCCAAAAACAGGCCGAAGGCCGCGTCACCCAAATGACCACAAAAACACAAAAAGAGGTATGCACCACCTACCTGATACTTGTACGATGCTACTCCTCTGATGACAGCCTCCAATTAGGTCTAAAACACTATAGATCTACAAAATAAACAAAATCGCTCAAACCCTAATAACTCGTTCTAGAACAGAAATCAAGAAAAACGGCTCAAGAGAAATCGAGGCCTTACTGAGGGGGTTCTAACAGATCAAACTGTGATTGAAACGGAGTTCGAACAAAGATCCAGGAGAGGATTGAAATCCCGGTCAGCTCTCCCCGCTCAACCCAACACAAAAATTGAGGTTCTGCCTTAATACAATGCTACTGCCCGTTTTAGTGAAAAAAAGAAACTACACGACATGTACTTTAGGAATACATGTCGTGTATCATTTTACTGTTCATAAGACAACTGAAATTCTGTCGACTTACTTTCCAAAATCTTTCAACATCATTACACGACGTGTACCTTGGTGTACATGGCGTGTACTTAGTTTTTCTTCTCTTCCTCACCGACTTACCCACACGCCATGTATATCCCTCATACACGGCTAGACTACACGGCATGTCCAAGGAGGACACAACGTTTATTTTGTTTAAACAATTCTACCCGGCCAATAGGACTAAACGCCATATATGGCCTTCACACAGTCACAGGTACATGGCGTGTTGAAAACTACACGCCGTGTAGTAAGAAATTTCCACACGGTCATCACACAATATGTACTCGGTGAGCACACAACTGACACTTGACTAACCTATAGAAGAAGTGTACTTTAAGTACATGGCGTGTACTCTGAAAATTTCCAAAAACTTCCAGTTTCTGCAGTTTTCTTAGGGACAAGTCAAAAATTCAAATAGGGTCGGGATTTTGACCCGTTCTAAAAACCCGGGTTCTTATAATCTCCCCACCTTAATATAGCTCATCCCTGAGCTATCAAACGAAACCCAGATATGGAACCGAATATACCACCCTGATCAAAGTAACCCAGACTTCCCCAGTCTCAAATGTCCTGGATAAATTCCTCAAGGGGGCTCCCCACCTTAGGAATCACCTAACTCAGTCTCAACACAATAAAACTGAAAACAAACAAAGGTTCACTAACCTGTTTTCCCAGACGTATAGTCCTTCCGTGAAGCATCGTCACCCCTACGCCTCATTTGTGCTCCTGTGTCGTTCCCGACACCCAACGTATCCCGTACTGAATCGGTGTCCGCCTCCACAAGGTCCTGCATCCCATAGATGCTCAAAAATGAACCTGGTGCCTAGCACCTCAAGTAACCCACATCATCGATGCCCCAATGCCCAAGGCACCTCAAGTAACCCGCATCATTGATGCCTCTATTCCCAAGGAACCTCAAGTAACCCGCATCCTTGATTCCCCTAATGCTACACATCTCATACATATATATAAATATATCACACACTCAATATGGTTCCAATACTATAGCATCCCGCCTTTTTATCACATAAACTTTCATTACATTTTACAAAACCGAGGATCTTTAAGGTTTAGTGTCTTGGAAACCAGGAACTTAAAACATGAAAACATAAAACATTCTTCTTAAACACTTGAAAGGATTATCCTCATGTTCACCCTAGGTTCATTACTGCATCTCATAACCTGGGGACATACATCAAAAGAAAGGGTGAGTAGAAGACCCAGTAAGGGAAACAAGGGAAACATTTAACATGTGAACTTGAGATACATCAATAAAGTCATGAAAAGAACTTTAAGGCATGAGAATGAAATCATGAGGCATATCATAATAAAAATAACATTTTTCATAACTTGAATATTTGGCTACAACATTTAATATTGACAATCATTTTTTTTCACCAAGGTCCATCCCTAAGGTGTCATTAAAAATTACCAAGGTTATTCACCAAGGTATCAGTCTAAAAGGTCATCTCTAGAGATTAAGTCTTTACCCAATGCATTGGAGCGCTATCTGGGCGCACCATTGAAATGTCTTTATTATCATGTTAGCAACATATATCATCATCAATCATTTCATAAACAACCCATATAACATAAAATAAATGGGTTTCATTTCATAATCATAACGTTTTAAAAACCGCTTTAATGACATGATCTTTATGTCACTTTAAACCCACGGAAAGGGAAAGTGGGTTTCATGTATGTAAATACAAGAATTTAAAATAGAACATTTTGATATATATGTTAATACCCCTGTAGAAATAAGAGCTTTGAGTATTCACTTAATAACATAAAATAATTTTGAGAAAAAGAGAGAGGCATTTTGAGACGAAAATTCTGCAGCATAACGGCTATGTTACAAGGTTTTAGAAAACATTGAAAAGAGAGGGGACATGGGTCACCCACTCATAAATGATCCATAAAAAAGAATGGGGACAGACTATAAGGTATTTAATAACATGGTAATGAAATTTGAAATATATACCATATGAAATGAAGAACATGAAAGGAAGACAAAAATAAGATTTCTCTTATGAAAATTCGGCAGCCTAACAACGTCACTTAAACTGGAAAAAAATGAATTGATGAGATCAACTAGGGTCTCTCATCATATGAAAATAAAAGATCAGTATGATAGATATAGAGATCATACCCCAACATAATAAAAAGTAACTTGAAAGACTTGACATGAAAAAAGAGAAAGGTGAAAGAATCCCTTAAAAATTCGGCAGCCTAACGACGTCACTTAAAACTTCAAAATACCGAATTGAAGAGATAAAATAGGGTCTCTAATCATATGAAAATAAAATATCAGTATGATAGATATAGAGATCATACCTCAACATAATAAAAAGGAACTTGAAAGACTTGACATGAAAGTAGAACTTTGAAAAATGAGAAAGGTGAAAGAATCCCTTAAAAATTCGGCAGCCTAACGGCGCCACTTTAACATTCTTAAAATGAAATGATGAGATAAAGAGGGGGTATCTCATCATATGAACATGAAAAGGGAAGTAATATTAATATAAAAGAACATCCTCCAATATAAGAACATGGAGCATAAAAGAAATGACATAAAAGAGATTACTTGAAAAGAAAGAGAGAGGTCAGATCCCTTACCTTAAAACGTAACTCTTAAAACTCAAAGGTTGGGAACTTTAGGGATTGGGGGAACCTTGGGAGGACTCCTTGGGAGGTAATGAGACCAGATATTCGTTGGGGGAGAGTTGGGAGTCGAATGGATGAGAGGATGGCTTGGTATTTATAGGAAAAGTGAGGGGACAAGGCATTAATGGCCAAGGGACACCTCATTGGTGGTTTTGGAAAAACCATGGGCTTGCCCATGGTATTGGCCACTTGGGACACCTCATACCTTATCTTACTATTCATAAGTCGACCATATTGATTACATACTTAATACATCATTTAATGATGTCATTAAACACCCGTAACTTAAAAACTGTATTTTCACTATTCATCGAAAATTCAACTTTCTCAGAAAAATCCCAAAATTTCACCTTAACCAAATATTGATGCTCTGATTTCAAAAATGAACTCCATTTTATAAAAATAATTTTCTAAATATTTTTAATTTAATTTTTAAATAAATACACTATTCACCGAAAATTCATTTTTTCCAGAAAAATCCCCAAAAATTACCTTAACATAATATCGATGCTCTGAGTTCAAAAATGAAATCCATTTTATAAAAATAATTTTCTAAATATTTTTAATTTAATTTTTAATTAAAAAAACACTATTCACCTAAAAAAACTAATACTTGACTAATAATTTCTAAAACAGTTATTTACCTATTTTATTGGATCACATTACTTAATCAAGGTGCCTAGATTATATTAATACTTTCTTTATGTGAGATTACTAATACATTTGGTCACATTACTAATCCTAAGCATAAAATCACTATTCATAATTTACTATTCATCAAAAATCAAGTTGATCTTATTGGACTCTAAATTTCATACTGAACATAATTGTAGAAGACAATTTTTTGAAAATCATCACACATTTTTAATTATTTAAGGTTTACATAAAACATTTTTAAAATATCCTTTTTCTAAATTTCATCAAAATATGCATACTATATTTATCCGGTCATTTGAAAATTCATAAACTTCATCATAAGAAGAAATCAAATTTTTTATTTAAAACAAAGGATTACACAAGGCAGTTACGGTCTCCTTACATAGCCCCTTATCACACCAGCATAGGACCTAAGTGTAAGGTGTGCTAAGGTGAGAGAATCCGAGGGAGGCTCAGCCAACATCGTACGAGTAGTAATTTCTATCAGTTTGAACTTCTCACGAAGGCGATTCCGTTCTAGCTTCACACGATGAAGTTCAGCTTGGGTTTGGTCCAGAGCAAAGCCCAATCGTGCTACCTCCTTCCCAAGTTCTATTATATGGGCTTCGATTGGTCCAAGACTACTGGATGAGGCCATCGAATCTTCTTTCTATATTAATTAACCAAGATCACTTGTATTTAGAGACAATAATCGAAATGTTTAGTTTACAGTGGTCATATTGACCAATGGTCATATAATAGTCAAAACCCAACGGTCTCATTTTAATTATACTAATGTTATCAAATGAAATAGTTTTGTTGAGTATAAATAAAATAACACAAAAAATTAGGAAATAAGATTTATTCAAAATTTCGAGTCGTTACAATCTCCCCCCTTAAGAAATTGCGTCCTCTCAATTTTTAAAATTTGGTTTTGAAATTTCATTGAAAGTCCCACATCAGAAAAGGAGTCAGTAAAACTATTACTTTAAAAGAAAGAAAGGGAAGTAAAAAGGTCACCCGAGTTAACCCATACTAGGATTCCATGTAGGAAAACATGAATATAGAGGAGAAAACAAAGGGTTACGTTCTGAAGGAGAGTGATAGAAAACATGATTAGGAGAAAGTTAAAAACAAGAAAATCACAAACTTATGATGGGTTAAACGGTATTTGATTTCTCAGTAGGAAACGTTAATAGACAACATTTTTTGTTTTACGTCCATTTTAATAGTTTTGAGGAATTCATTTACTGCATAGAATAAAACACTGGGAAATATACCTACCTTCAAGTAGAGTTTCATCCTTTAATAATTTTTTTACCAAGACTAATCTTTTCTCCAAACGATGAGCATTCAATACTACTCGGTCTCATCAAAGCACAAGAATAATCTTTTAGAGAATCACATAATCCACCAAAGATTAACTATTTATTTCTTCTATTATCCCAAAAATAGAAAGGGTAAGATTAAACAACTCTTCAAAAGAAATAATCCCATAGGAAGGGAAACTTCTTTAAATCTTCAAAATTCCATGGTACTACCCAAAGTTTATCATGGACCATTCCATAAATAACGGTCCTTAAAATTCCTCAAAATAAACCAAACTAAGATTGAAACCCAAATACAAGAAGGATTTGATAACATAGTCTTCCAAAATAAAATTCATTGTTCATCTCCAAACAACATCAACCACTCCTAACATCTTATAACAAAAGTAGCTAACCTAAACATATTTTACCCAAGATAGGTTAATCATTTCCATAAGTAACCTAAATTACTATAAGTCCACCTTAAATTCATCGATTCTTCAAAATATAAGTCAACCTTACTGCTCAATGAAAATACCATAGTAATCTATTTACCTTGATCATATAGGATCCCCAAAATAGTAAACATCTTCCAAAATAATAA
This sequence comes from Viscum album, assembly GCA_963277665.1. Lineage (NCBI taxonomy): Eukaryota > Viridiplantae > Streptophyta > Magnoliopsida > Santalales > Viscaceae > Viscum > Viscum album. The sequence goes on from OY728159.1 coordinate 1,642,265,843, forward strand.
TAATCTTTTAATCCCTTAATCATCTCTATCACATTAATACGGCAATCGTCGCATTTCCTATCACATTGGTTTTTGGGACATGTTCTTCCATTTCCCACCATTAACTAAGAAGAGAAAGTATAATTAGGGGCTTGAATACTTAGCCAATAATCATGAAAAGGAACTTAAAGCATATAAGGATAACTTGTAGAAGAAAAGTATACCCTAACTTGTGATCCCCTAGGTTTCAAACTAGGTTATCCCTGATCATATATTCTTATGTGAATCTTTATTTTATTTTCTCTTTGTTCCTTTAATAATGGTTCATACTAAGCTTATGAATTTACCAAAGCATATCCCTCATGAGTGTCATAACCAAGAGTGCAGCAAGGCCCGTTGTCGTGTACCAGTTCCCGTTCGAGTCTAGCTCAAAGCGGTGTTTTCGGGTTTTACCCCTATATACATCTGTGCCAGAGCTACCTCTACCTACTCGTATCCAGACAGGGATGTATTTGCTTGGAAACCCCTTACTCAATACTCACCAAAATACCAGGAAGATTTCCTATATTTAAACTTTTCTATAGGGTTATTCCTAGAGTTTTCATATCCTAATTTCCACAAATAACTAAACCTCCCTTTGATACCAACTATAGCATCCCTCCTTTTTATCACATAAACTTTCATTACATTTTACAAAACTGAGGATCTTTAAGGTTTAGTGTCTTGGAAACCAGGAACTTAAAACATGAAAACATAAAACATTCTTCTTAAACACTTGAAAGGCTTCTTCTAATGTTCACCCTAGTTTCATTACTGCATCTCATAACCTGGGGACATACATCAAAAGAAAGGGTGAGCAGAAGGCCCAGTAAGGGAAACAAGGGAAACATTTAACATGTGAACTTGAGATACATCAATAAAGTCATGAAAAGAACTTTAAGGCATGAGAATGAAATCATGAGGCATATCATAATAAAAATAACATTTTTCATAACTTGAATATGTGGCTACAACATTTAATATAGACAATCATTTAGTTTCACCAAGGTCCATCCCCAAGGTGTCATTAAAAATTACCAAGGTTATTCACGAAGGTATCAGTCTAAAAGGTCATATCTAGAGATTAAGTCTTTACCCAATGCATTGGAGCGCTATCTAGGCGCACCCTTGACATGTCTTTATTATCATGTGATACACATATATCATCATCAATCATTTCATAAACAACCCATACAGCATAAAATAAATGGGTTTCATTTCATAATCATAACGTTTTAAAAACTACTTTAATGACATGATCTTTATGTCACTTTAAACCCACGGAAAGGGAAAGCGGGTTTCATGTATGTAAATCCCAGAATTTAAAATAGAAAATTTTGATATATATGTGAATACGCCTGTATAAATAAGATATTTCAGTATTCAGTTAATAATATAAAATAATTTTGAGAAAAAGAGAGAGGCATTTTGAGACGAAAATTCTGCAGCATAACGGCTATGTTACAAGGTTTTAGAAAACATTGAAAAGAGAGGGGACATGGGTCACCCACTCATAAATGATCCATAAAACAGTAGGGGGACATAATATAAGGGATTTAAGAACATGGTAATGAAATTTGAAAGATATACCATATGAAATGAAGAACATGAAAGGAAGACAAAAATAAGATTTCTCTTATGAAAATTCGGCAGCCTAACGACGTCACTTAAACTGGAAAAAAATAAATTGATGAGATCAACTAGGGTCTCTCATCATATGAACATAAAATATCAGTATGATAGATATATAGATCATACCCCAACATAATAAAAAGGAACTTGAAAGACTTGACATGAAAAAAGAGAAAGGTGAAAGAATCCCTTAAAAATTCGGCAGCCTAACGGCGTCACTTAAAACTTAAAAATAATGAATTGAAGAGATAAAATATGGTCTCTCATCATATGAACATAAAAGATCAGTATGATAGATATAGATATCATACCCCAACATAATAAAAAGGAACTTTAAAGACTTGACATGAAAGTAGAACTTTGAAAAATGAGAAAGGTGAAAGAATCCCTTAAAAATTCGACAGCCTAACGACGCCACTTTAACATTCTTAAAATGAAATGATGAGAGAAAGAGGGGGTCTCTCACCATATGAAAATGAAAAGGGAAGTAAGATTAATATAAAAGAACATCCTCCAACATAAGAACATGGAGCATAAAAGAAATGACATAAAAGAGATTACTTGAAAATAAAGAGAGAGGTTGGATCCCTTACCTTAAAACGTAACTCTTAAAACTCAAAGGTTGGGACCTTGAGGGATTGGGGGCACCTTGGGAGGACTACTTGGGAGGTAATGAGACCAGAGATTCGTTGGGGGATAGTTTGGAGTCGAATGGATGAGAGGATGGCTTGGTATTTATAGGGAAAGTGAGGGGACAAGGCATTAATGGCCAAGGGACACCTCATTGGTGGTTTTGGCAAAACCACAAGCTTTCCCATGGTATTTTCCCATGGTATTGACAACTTGGGACACCTCATACCTTATCTTACTATTCATAAGTCGACCATATTGATTACATACTTAATACATCATTTAATGATGTCATTAAACACTCGTAACTTAAAAACTGTATTTTCACTATTCATCGAAAATTCAACTTTCTGAGAAAAATCCCAAAATTTAACTTTAACCAAATATTGATGATCTGATTTAAAAAATGAACTCAATTTTATAAAAATAATTTTCTAAATATTTTTAATTTAATTTTTAAATAAATACACTATTCACCGAAAATTCATTTTTTTTCAGAAAAATCCCCAAAAATTACCTCAACATAATATCGATGCTCTGAGTTCAAAAATGAAATCCATTTTATAAAAATAATTTTCTAAATATTTTTAATTTAATTTTTAATTAAAAAAACACTATTCACCCAAAAAACTAATACTTGACTAATAATTTCTGAAACAGTTATTTACCTATTTTATTGGATCACATTACTTAATCAAGGTGCCTAGATTATATTAATACTTTCTTTATGTGAGATTACTAATCCATTTGGTCACATTACTAATCCTAAGCATAAAATCACTATTCATAATTTACTATTCATCAAAAAATCAAGTTGATCTTATTAGACTATAAATTTCGCACTGAACATAATTGTAGAAGACCATTTTTTGAAAATCATTACACATTTTTGATTATTTAAGGTTTATATAAACATTTTTAAAATATCCTTTTTCTAAATTTCATCAAAATATGCATACTATATTTATCCGGTCATTTGAAAATTCATAAACTTCATCGTAAGAAGAAATCAAAATATTTATTTAAAACAAAGGATTACAAAAGGCAGTTACGATATCCTTACATAGCCCCTTATCACACCAGCATAGGACCTAAGTGTAAGGTGTGCTAAGGTGAGAGAATCCTAGGGAGGCTCGACCAACATCACACAAATAGTAATTTCTATCAGTTTGAACTTCTCGCAAAGGCGATTCCGTTCTAGCTTCACACGATGAAGTTCAGCTTGGGTTTGGTCTGGAGCAAAGCCCAGTGGTGCTACCTCCTTCCCAAGTTCTGTTAGATGGGCTTCGATCGGTCCAAGACTACTGGGTGAGGCCATCAAATCTTCTTTCTATATTAATTAACCAAGATCACTTGTATTTAGAGACAATAATCGAAACGTTTAGTTTACAGCAGTCATATTGACCAATGGTCATATAACAGTCAAAACCCAACAGTATCATTTTAATTATACTCATGTTATCAAATGAAATAGTTTTGTTGAGTATAAATAAAATAACACACAAAATTAGGAAACAAGATTTATTCAAAATTTCGGGTCGTTACAAATACCACTGACTAGCATCTAGTCAGTCCACATAGATCCTGTGCATCACGTTCACTCAAAACAGACATGAATATATAGGTTGTGCCAAAAAGGAAACATGGAAATCATGTCCACACTCGTGGCATACCTCTAACCGTTATCGGCTCACCAACCTGCTCAGCCTCTGGCAGCTCCACAGCATGCACCTGGCCTGAAGTACGGCTGCCTGATGCCTGACCTCCCTGTAGTGCTGCTCCAGCCACCAGACACTGACTCCTCAGCTAGATCTCACTATCTCTGTCACATCCTCCATGTGCAGATGAACCTCAGCTACCCTCTCATGGTACTAAACCAGAACCAACCCCAGATGCCACAATATGTCCTGGTCCCTACCTACCGACTGTCTGAGAAGGCTGCCTGTAGAACCTCTCTAGATGCCCGACCTATCCACATGCTCAGCACTCCTTTGGAGGCCTATCATACTGAGTCCGAACATGTCCCGGATGTCCACACTAAAATCAAACCACTGAAGAATTTCTACGAGGTGGTCTAGATGAGTCCTTGGCCTAACTACCCTACTGGAACTCATCCCATCCTCGCTTCCTGCTGTCTGAACCCTCACCTAAAGCCATTGTCCGACCAACCTGAGGCCTATCCCTCTGGTTTCCCTCCGCTATGAGCACATAATTCACCACCTCTGAGAAAGAACCCAACATGAAGATATTCACCTGGACCCAAATGGCGTGTCGTAAGCCATCCTCAAAGCGCCTCACCTTAGCCGCATCATCACTTACCATACCAGGTGCAAAGTGAGATAGCTCAATGAAAGTAGCTACATAGTCCATGACAGACATGTCTCCTTACTGAAGACTCAAGAACTCCTGAGCTCTCTCGTCTCTCAATGTCTCTGGGTAAAAGTGCTCAAATAACCTGTCCTCGAAGTCCTTCCATGCTAGTCCCTCATGCCTGCGAGCCTGAACCTGCACATCCCACCAACAATTTTCTAGTCCTCGCAGTATGTATGTCGCCAGCTTGACCCTCCACCCTAGAGGCGTATCGAGCTGCTCAAAGATCATCCACATGCTCTCTATCTAGTTCTTAACCGCCTATGGAACACCCTCACCCTGAAAAAGTGGTGGGTGCTGCGACTGGAACTCTCAAGTCAGATATAAAATAAATGGATCTGTACCCCGCGCACCTCTGTCTATCCCCTGCAAGACACGTACCAGGCTAGCTCGGATCTGCTCATCGAGCCATGGTCCGAACGCTACCAAACCTGGTTGATTTCCTGGCTGCACTGGTTCCTAAACCTATTCCTGTCCCTGAGCTTGTACCTGCGGCTCCTGCTCTACATGTACCGGATCCTGTACCTGATCCCACACCTATGGCACGATATCATCTTCTGCCTGCCGCTTCATACGAGTCATCAAAAAGAAACCCACTGAATACCATAAATGGTCAGACAACCCATATATATATATATATATCAATATATATTCAACACAGATAAGGAAAGCAGTAAAGAGGAAGTACAAAATAAGTACCCTTACTCTCCCCCACTACAACTATTCCCCACGGTATCCCAGCCTCATGGGATCCTTACCCGCCCCTAATAGAGCCAAGTATCAAAAGTACCTCGGTCCATGCCCGTCCCGACAACCAACGTTGCATCAAACCGATGACTAAGTCTTCCAATCCTAGTGATCAAAATCACCTAAATCGATAGTACCTACCTGCTCGTACAAGAGCCAGACCCAAATACCCTGCCACATGCAATTCTACAAATATACGAAGCATGTAATAACACATTGCAACAACAAGAAATTCTATCAGGACTTTCACCTATTCACATTTCAAGTATAAAAAACATGGAAATTGATATTATTCACATGGAATTATCACATCATAAAGAATACGTGCAATTATGAAATTGAAATACCCTAAAATGTGCCTATCAAAATCCAAGCAAACAAACCTTGCCATACCAGGCCAAGGTCCAATTCTCCCTTACCGTACCGAGTTAAGGGTTACACATCACAATCCATAAAATCACACATCAAGTGAGCCACCAAGGCGGAAATCATATAAACTGTAATCTGAGAAAAATCAAACAGCAATTCCCACCCATGGAAACCTGGTCCATCCCTCGTACCTGGGGCTACAGGCACCCAAACACAAGCTAGAAGCCCAGTTTCCAGTAACATCCTATCTCTAGTCTACCATATCCCAAATAGTAAAACCAGCAGAAATAAAAGAGAAGTCTCAATCTCATTAGTAGCCAGTAAACGCTACTACTAAATCCCTGTCAAGAACTCCTCTCATACCACTTTGTAACGACCCGGACCCGAACAGCCACCTGAACAGTGCTAAACTGGTCGGGTGCTACTACCTTAGGCGCACATCCCCGAACGCCAAAGGCTTCCAACTAGCATCGAGGGTCTGATAGGTATAGTGGGGAGGATATACCCTCCTGGAGGATAATAATAATGGTACCGGTCCGCGTATAATAATAAATATGTAGCAGAATAAATGACTTAGTAGACTCGAACCAGACTCGCATAGCGGAAGCACAAACAATAGAAATAAATAGCAGAAGCAATAAATATAACAACAACAGCGGAAAGTAAACACAATAGCATGATTATCACTTGAAACTACTACTTGAACCAAAAAATTCATACAATGTAGGTCATACATATCTAAATATAAAGGGCGCCAGTGTCTAACCAACTGTAGCTACAAACAAGCATGTTGATACAGGAAAGTACGCCAAACTTAGTAAACTATAGGAAGGCAAGACCTCAAGGTCCATACCATCTCCAAGAAACAGCTAATGCATCCCAACTCCTGAAGCTAGCCTCTTTCTTACACATAAATCCATAAAGTCTGCACGCGTCCCGAAGGGCTCGTGTAGGGTGTGAGACAAATCTCAATAGGATACCACCCAATAGTGCGTACCTAATATAAGTGTTTAAGCAGTCATGCATTTATAAGGAAATCAGTAAATAGAATGGCGCACACATAAATAAAAACTCTATTGGTGCTCAGTAGCCACCATGGAGTGTCACCTGCTTTAGAAAACGCCGAAATCTCTGTCATGTAACCCGACACCATGTGCCCCCTGACACCGTGTGTCTCAAGTAACTACATCCCAAAGGCACGCCCAATAGTAGTAACCTGGAGGAAATGCGATGTCTATCCTCAAATAAGTAGCTGGAGGGACAGTGATGTCTGTCCTCAAAATAATTAATCGGAGGGACAGCGATGTCTGCCCTCAAAACAAAGTATCCAGAGTGACAGCGATGTCTGCCCTCAAATAACGGCGAGCCTCTGCCCCCAACCTGATAGCCTCAATGCTATCCCCTGAAGGATCCTCACCTTTCACGTGGATTCCTACGACATGCACCCCCAAACCAATAGTACCTAAACTACAACTAACGGGGGCCTCTACCCACACGAGTGGTCAAAACCACCTCATCACAGAGTCTCTCTGTGTGCACACTACTCAAAGTTTCTGAGTGAGCGGTAATCACCAAAATAGTACCCAAGCTACAACACCTCTGACACCTCGTGTCCCTACGACCATGCCGCTCAAGTCTGATGGCTTTGACATCCCAATAAACCGGTCCATGCCCAACCTGACAGTCATCCTACCTCAAACCGACACCCATGATGCCCAATCCCATGGTCAGAACCACCCAAAGTAACCCGGGCCAAGCCCAACCTGTGATCAACATCACTCAAGAATATCCGGGCCTTTCCTAACACAACCAAAAAGGTTTCTAGCATATGAAATTCAGTAATTACATATATAACACATTTAAACAGAACAATTAACCAGGAAAAACAATCTAAATAGTTGAATTTCACTAAGAAAGCGTTTTCCCATACCATCATAGAGGTCTTTAAGGACTCTAACAATTTATATCAAGGTTTAATAACTAAACTCAACAGTTTTAAACAATATAATTCAAATATAACCATTTTGGCATCCCCCAGCCAAAATTCCCTAATGAGTAACGATCCCTCGCCCGACCCGGCTTAAGAAAAACTAGTAACAGGGCATACCCAAAGGCATCCCATAGGTCAAACAATCAATTCAATATGTAATAACAGATAAAACGGGTCCCGCTCAAAATACCCAAAAATGCGTCGAAGGCCGCGTCACCCAAATGACCACGAAAACACAAAAAGAGGTATGCACCACCTACTTGAGACTCATACGATGCTACTCCTCCGATGACAACCTCCAATTAGGTCTAAAACACGGTAGATATACTAAAGAATCAAAACTTCTCAAACCCCAATAACTTATTCTAGAATAAAATCAAGAAAAATGGATCAAGAGGAATTGAGGCCTTACCCAGGGGGTTCCAATGCATCAAACCATGATCGAAACAGAGTTTGGATGAAGATATAGGAGAGGATTGAAATCCCGGACGACTCTCCCCACTCAACCCAACGCAAAAATTGAGGTTCTGCCTCAATACGAGGCTACTGCCCGTTTTAGTGAAAAAAAAGAAACTACATGACATGTACTTTAGGACTACACGCCACGTATCATTTTACTGTTCATAAGACGACTAAAATTCCGCCGACTTACTTTCCAGAATCTGCTGACATCAGTACATGGAGTGTACCTAGGTGTACACAGTGTTTACTTAGTTTTTCTTCTCTTCCTCATCGACTTACCCACACACCATGTATATCCCTCATACATGGCTAGACTACACAGCGTGTCCAAGGGGGACATGGTGTGTATTTGGTTTAAACAATTATACCTGGCCAACAGGCCTACACGCCATGTATGGCCTTCAAACAGTCACGGGTACACGACGTGTTGAAAACTACACACCATGTAGTAAGAAATTTCTACACAGTCATCACACGACATGTACTCGGTGAGCACACGACCGACACTCGCCTAACCTATACATAGTTTGTATTTTAAGTACACGACGTGTAGTCTGAAAATTTCCAGAAATTACCAATTTCTGCAATTTTCTCAGGGACAAGTCAAAAATTCAAATAGGGTCGGGATTTTGACCCGTTCTAAAAACCCATGTTCTTACAATGAGAATGATCTTGGTTTTGAAGGATTGTTATTTTGTTCCATATGTTACTATAAACATTATTTCTATACCCATACTTGATATAGATGGATTTATTTTCAAGTTGGGGAATACATGTTGCTTCTTTTATAAAAAAACATTTTTTATTGTAAGAAACATTTAAATAACAATAATTATGTGTTGGATTAAACAAACCAAGTAATGAAAATTGATAACGAAACTACTTCCCATGACTCATACCATAACCAAATTTGGCATCATCGACTAAGTCATGTAAATGAAAAGTGTTTGAATAAATAACATCAAGATGGATATTTATATTATTTTTAACTAAAACTACATGGTGTATATCACACATGTTTACAAGGAAAAATTACTAAAGTTCTATTTATTTTAAAAGGTGAAAAGGCTAAAGATATTCTTAAATTAGTTTAAACCGATGTGTGTGGACCATTTACTATTGAATAAAGGGGTGGGTGAACTCGTACTTCATAACTTTTACTGATGATTTTAGTATATATGGATATGTATACTGGATGATGTACAAAACATATTCCTTTAATAGATTCAACGAATACAAGAATGAGGTTGAGAAATTTCTTGGTAATAATATTAAGAAACTCCACTCAGACCATGATGGAAAATATCTTAATCAAGACTTTATTGACTATTTATGGGAGTTTGAGATTTTATCGTAACTCACTCCTCCGTATACACCTCAATAGAATGATGTAAGAAAAAGGAGGAACTTCACCTTGTTAGACATAGTGAGATCAATGATGAGTCATGCAAGTCTTCCATTATCTGTTTGAGGATACACATTACAAATAATATCAAAAATACTAAATCAAGTTCCAACTAAATCGACATATGGTATACCATACCAATTGTGGAATGGAAAGAAACCCATGTTTTCATACTTACGTTTGTGGGGTTATGAAGAATTTTTTAATGTCTCTGTTAGACTAATTTGGTTAAATACCCTTAGAGGGGGGGGGGGGGTGAATCAGAGTATGAAAGATTAAAACTCCTACCCCTTTGGATATTGTTTTGTTGTTAAAAAATGACCTTCTCTCTTTTTACTATAGTAATGTATGAACAAAATTGAAATCATGTATGAGACACAATAATTTTACTTGGTTCACCCTTATTGGGATACATCTAAGGAGCATACAATAAAGATGTTCCAATGTACCAAATTCACTAAGGTTCACTTCCAAATTACAAAGTTCAAACTAGATCACTTCTATTCTTAGACTCACTGCCTTTACAAGGTTTAGGTTCAGCTCACTAATTTCCCAAGGGTCACTCCTCAAGTCTCTTTCTCTCGCTCACTGTTGATGGAAATGATCGTCTTCTTCCTCTTCCTTTGATCACCGCTCTGGAAGGGCTTCACCCATAGTTTATGGAATTGTAGGACCCTTCATTTTCATGAATGAATGCATCCTTAATTGTAGGTATATGATATGTTGAAGTCTCATTTTTACCCATATATAAAATCCATTTTTTTACGTACTATTAGTTTTTGGAAATTACTTCACAAACTATTTTAGTGCATTTGTGAACTTCCTTGAATCCTCTATAAACTACCATGCTTCCTCTATGAACTGTCTTGCACTGTGTGGTGTGAGTGCTTCACTGAACACCTCTTTTCCATGGACCATCTCTCCTTACATAGACTACCTCTTCCTTTGTGAGTTATAGAGCCCCACAAAACCCTTTTGTAAACTATTTCCATGAACAACTTCACCCTTCGCGAAATCCTCCCTCTAGAACCACTTCACTTCATGAAATCCTCCCTAGAGAACCACTTTGGAATTTTACGAATTCTTCCCAAAGTGATGATATTTTCTATTGGAATTTTCTCTCTATAATGATTTAATTAGGGGTATTTATGTAGGCAAATAGATCCTCAAAACCCAATAATTCCAATCACCCAAAACTTCGATGTGATATAGCTTTCACCGCGAACTACTATGCGGTCTATATATTGTATTTCTTCTTCACAATGACCAATGTCTTTTTCATATGAAAAAACCCTTTGCAGAAGCCTCAATCACTGACTTGTAACTGAAAATGATAAGAATTATATGAAATTAAAGCTTCCCACGAACTGAAAACCTCATACGAACTAATTTATCTATGTGGTCCATGTAGCGCTCTTCATGGTTTACATGGTGCTGCTATGTAGAAATATTCCTTTACCAATTTTCCATCATTGTTTCATGTAACTTTTTTTAGTCCGAAAAATATGCTTCACAGTCCGTGAACTGTGGAATCCTTTGTGTAAAACCTTTATTTTCCAAAAAAACTCCCAATTTTGTGGTCCAAAAAATCAGCAAACACTGGGAAACTGTACCACCTTAAATACCTACTTTGGTAATCACCAAACATACTCATTATTGATCATTTGGATTTGTTAACAAACAAAATCACCCCAAAAACACTGAGAGGATGCCTTGAGGGATTTTACCAACAACCTCTTCAGGTAACAATCATGCACCCTAAGGAATAAAGTGTACCTTTATAGGATAACCAAATAAAACAAGAGGATATTACCTATATGACCCCGCAGACAAAAAATTTAATAGTGAAAAGACACACCATATTCATTGACAGGGAGTGCATCTCTAAAAGAGATACTGGGAGCGAGATAGATTTTAATGAAGTTGAGACTCAAGGTAAACAAGAGTTAGAATAAGAAAAAATTCCCCAAATCCCTATTGAAGAAGATTTTCTAGAGATACAAGTACTGTGTAGTAGTATAAGAGAGGTTAGAGAACTATAATAATATGGTTTTCTAGTCACCAAGTATAGTGACTCATTATTAGTTGATAATAATGATCCTCTAACCTATAAGGAAGCAATAAGTGGAACACATATTACCAAGTGGAAAGAAACCATATAGTTTTATAGTCATAGAGGATGATGAATCATTATTAGTTGATACTAATTATCCACTAAACTACAAGGAATCAGTAAGTGACACAAATATTTCCAAGTGGTAAGAAACCATGAATTTTGAAATGGATTCCATATACCAAAACCAAGTCTAAATTTTGGCAGATCCTTTAGTGGATGTAAATCTCATTGGTTACAAATGGGTATTCAATAAGAAACTAGATATGGATGAACAAGTTAGTACCTATAAGGCATGACTAGTTACAAAAGGTTTTAAATAGTGTCAAGGAATTTTTCATGACCTGAACTTCCTTGGGCCATGAAAACAATCATCTAACCCCATGAGTCTCCTATAATACCATGGTTTCCTCCCTAGTAGACCACAATATATTAATCACTAGGGTCTCTTATCAGACTAATGACTATCCCCATAGGCCAACAAATGTTCTTTTGGTGTATTTTTCCTCACTCACACACACCCTAAGAAACTTCCCAAAAGGTCACCCATCATGATCACTACTCCAATCCAAGCACGTTTAATTGTAGAGTTCTAATTAGGTAGGCTCTTGAAAAGAAAGGTGCACCTTGTTGACATGGGTAGTAACATTTAGCCTTTTTAAGTCTCACTTTTCCAAGGGTGTTACACTCTCCACCCCTTTAAAGAACAATGCCCTTGTTGTGTACCAAAAGCCTCAAACCCAAGTAGTGCCTTTACACTTCTAGATGAGTATTGGATCTAATACCATTTGTCATGACCCATCCTTCCTCAATCCATAAACATAGTCATCTAACTCCATGGGTCTCATGTAATACCATGGTTGCCTCCCCAACACACCACATGTTATTACTCACTAGGGTCACTTATCAGACTAATAACTGTCCCCATAGGCCAACACATGTTCTTTCAGTGTGTTTTTTCCTCACTCAAACACACCTTAAGAAACTTCTTAGAAGGTCGCCCATCATGATCACTACTCTAGTATAAGCAAGCTTCTCCATGGAATTCTAATCAGGTAGGCTCTTAAAAAGAAAGGTGCACCTTGTTAGCATGGTTAGTCACATTTTTACTTTTTAAGTCTCACTTTTCTAGGGGTGTTACAGAATTGACTATGAAAAAACCTTTTCACCAGTTTCTATGTTGAAATACATTATAATTCTACTTGACATTGTGGCCTTCCATGACTATGATATTTTACAAATGTATGTCAAAAAAACTTTCCTTAATGAAAACCTTCAAATTGATGTATATATGACATAAAATAAAGGGTTTGTGGCTCCAAAGGATTCCAATAAAGTATGAAAGTTGCAAAGATACATTTATGGATTAAAATATGCTTTCAGGTCATGGAACATTCAGCTTGATTAATCTATAATGATTTTTTTTCATAAATAATTAATGTGGACCTTGTGTCTATAAGTGGTTTAGTGAGAGTTCATCCATTTTCTGAATAGTATATATTGATGACACATTACTTATTAGAAATAAAATACCAGTCTTAAAATCTTTTAAGGCCTAGTTGAATAAATGTTTCTCCATAAAGGAATTAGGTGAGGTAACATATATTCTTGGGACTAAAATCTATCTTGATAGATCCAAGAGGCTACTCAGCCTAAGTCAAGGAACATATATTGATAATATACTAAAGATATTCAGTATGATATAATCCAAGAGGGGATTATTGCTAATGTCACATGATATTCATCTTTCCAGAAAAATGTTTCCTAAAAAACATGAGGGAAGATAAATAATTTCAAGGATTACATTTGCTTTGGTGATTGAGTTAATCATGTATTATATGCTACGTATTAGGATAAATGTTGATTATGCCTTGAGTGTGGTAGGAAGATATCAAGCTGACCCAGGTGACCACCATTGGATGGTAGTCAAGATTATCCTTATGTATATGAGTCATACTAAGGATATGTTCATGGTATATGGAGGGGATGAGGAACTAGTCATTAGAGGATATGAAAATTCTAGTTTCTAAATAGATCAATACGATCTTACATTACATTCGGGATACATATTTACTTTGAATAGAGGTGTTGTGAGCTGGCGGATCTCAAAGTAAGATATGGCTGCTGATTCTATAGTAGATTATTAGTACATTACGGCTTATAAGGTAGAAAAATAAGTAGTATGGATATGGAAATTCATCCAAGACCTTGATTTAGTACCTAGAAGTAAAGATCTCATCACACTATACTATAATAATACTACAACAGTGTCTCTCACAAATGAGCCAAGATCATATCAATGGAAAAAGAATATACTTCGAAAGTGTCATCACTTGAGGGATTTTTCTCAAAGAGGTAAAGTTGTAGTGAGCATAATTTTTATGGAATACAACGTGGAAAACCCCTTGATTAAAGCCTTAACTCATCCAAACACTACTAGAAAAATGACTTATAGATATAGGCCTATATCCATAGTTATAGAGATCTGTGGCTATATGTTAATTTTTAGCCACACTTAAATTGAAACCTGTAGTAGTAGGTTTAATTAATCAGATTTCCTCAAATCACCACGGTCCCCTCTCACGATACCCGCATGACTCTTCTCCCCCGACGACGCCCTTTTCTACCTCTCCTCTCCCCGATCCTACTCCCTCGACATCTCCCTTCGCTACCTCTCCTCTCCTAGATCCTCCTCCCCCGACTGTGCCCCTCGCGATGGTGCCCCTCGTGACGGTGCCCCTCGTGACGGTGCCCCTCACTGCCACCAAACAAGGCAACCCCACCGTGATCTGTCATCTCTGGCCCTCATCCTCTGATGATGCCACCGAACGTAGGACACCTCACCTCCCTCTCTTGATGCTGCTTCTAGCTGACCTCCCCACCTCCTTCTCTAATGCGCCTCTAATGCAGCCACCCCCTCTCAGTGATTCCATTAAATTCATTCATTTCACATAGATATTATTATCACTATTTCCTTTTTTAAAAATCCATGCTCCCCAGACATCTATCAAAATTGGAATACTAGGATTTAGGGGCTTGATTTATCCCCTATAAATCTTTATTAAGCCTATACATCATGATTCCATATCTATCAAGAATAAAATACCTATATTGTTTAATAAAAATATATTATTCAAGATCACCATTTAGGAGTAATCCAATCTTCATGTTCAACTGCCTTTGAAATATTTTGAGGCCCAACTTGAGATACTAGACCATTTTAGTTCTAAATCCTTAATCTCCTTCCAATTTAGAAATGATCATCTTATTAGACAATTATATTCCCACAATAAACATTTTCTTCATCCTTTTATGCCTTATATTACTTCTTCATCACTGGTCACATCTGATTCAATCCACAATTTGATCATTTACAGTCTATTTTGCAATATATTTTTTAAAAATATGCAGGTTTCTAGCTCCAAAATTTTCATCTTTAGGATCAATGAACACTTCTGTTTTGTGATTATTTTCAATAATTCTAGTATCTTAACACTACACTATCTTGTGTTAATTTTTTTATAGAACTTATATCAACTTCCATTTGAATGATTACCTAAAAAGGTCCCTTCTTCAGCTCTTTCTTTAAACTTTTCCAGATTTAAATTATTTATCTTCATGTAACAAGGGATTCCAAGTAGTTTGAATTATTTAAAAGTTTAATTTTTATGGTACCACATTTCATATTGGATTTTTTGTGTTTTAAGTATCAATAATCATTTATTCTGAATTTTAATATTAGTGCACACAACTTCTCTTTAAAAGAAATGTGAAAGCTTAATTTCAGATAACATGGTTTTCCTCATGTACATAATAATTTTTTTCCCTATAAACCATACTATTTTGTTGAGTAGTGTGTGGTGTTCTATATTGAAACTTTATTCCAAGATTTTCTAAGCATCTCTAAAATAATTGGATATGTACTCCTTTCTATTACCATACATAACCTTTTTTATGTAGGCACCAAACACCTTCTAAACTTATCTTATAAGGATTTTAAACATCTAAATAGCCTCTAATTTATGCTTCATAACGGTAAAATTAGTCCCTCAGTTTTAGTCATCATTGAATGTAATGAAATAAAGATCACCCTTAGTTGAATTATTTCTCATGGGATAACACACATCTGAATATATAAGTTCCAATGGCCTTTTGGATTGAATATCCACCTTTTTGGCTCATCCCATCCCGTTATCCAAAACCACATCGACCTAAACAATCCCTATCCAATGGAAATCCTCTAATAAACCTCAAATGTAAAAAAACATATACATTCACATTGAGGTTTTTATGTAAGGTGTGAATGTATAAATTTGTAGGGTTTCACTATTCACCTATAATATACACTAAAATATTAATGTGTATGCATGAGAAAAACAATTAATGTAAATAAAAATTATCACTAGATCATAATTCTTTAACCCAATAATCAAAACATTCGACATGTTTCATGCACTAGTTGAACATAAAATTGATACCTAGAAAACCATTATGTCTGACCATACCTACATTAGTTTCATTATAGTATCTTATCCCCATGTTCCATATACACCATCTAATTATTTCTATTTTCTATTATTTTACATAAAATCATATAACATTATACATTAACCAATTTATATTGGTATTTTTAGGGACACTGTAATGGACCGCTTTTTTTATAAATGAAATTATCTTTTAAAATGAATAAATTCTTGGTTATGTAATGATGTTATAAAAATACATTAACTTAATTTTTTTATTGGATTGTTACAAGTTATATCAAATTAGATTAAAAAGAATAATAAAAGTCATAAACATTGATAATATATCCATTATACAGTGACCATTAAGATTATTATATATTAAGGTTTATGATAAATTCCAATTGACACAAACAGAAGAAGCAATGACCTTGAATAGTGGGATATTATGTCATAAAGACCATTAATAGGAGATTATAATGGAGATTGAATCATAGGGATTTTCAATTGACCAATAAAAATACATGATTATATAAATAAATCATGTGAAAAACTATTTATGGAGTATGTTAATGATTATTGAGATCATGTCCCAAACCATTTATAGAACGCATGCATAAAATTCATATGTTGGATCACACTTCTTTGATTAAACTGAACTCCAAAACTTTTTTAGATTTTGATTTTAACACATTACAAATTTATGTGTTGAGAATTGAAGAACACAAGGTAATCAGATTAGAAAAATTGATCAAATGGTATCCAATATCATTTCCATTTTCACCATGATGCAGTGTTATACTCCATGATTAAAAATCAACAATGCAATGGTGCCCTTCAACACACAATGGTATATTGGCGTCCTTCTACACACTATGGTATATGATATGGTTTATATTTTCAAAATGTCTCTAAATTTCAATAAATATTTGTATAATTAATAGAAAACATCACAACTCATTGTGAATCCATCCAAATACTTTTTGGGAATTTATTTTTATTATCTATTAGATTTCATATAAACTCTTTTTACTATAATAAATCCTCATTCTTGGAATTTATGTGTGACTATTCATGATTTTTTATAATTTAAAACATTTATGAATTCCCTAAACCATAATTTTAATATATTTGTTAGGATTTTTTTATTAACATGTTATTGATGGTTACTTATTATCTTATGAAACAATACATATAATGTTAAGTAATTTTTTATATTATTAATTTAATGTATGTTTATATGCCTCAGAATGGATAGATACTAGATGTACAATGTTTATCAAATCACTGATGAATTTTAGAAAGAGTTACGATATTTTTTGGACTTTTCATTCACTAATGATTCAGATGGTGGATTGATTCGATGACCGTGTTTTAATTGTGTTGTAAGACCATGGTTTACTCATGAGGAATTGAGTTACCATATCACTAAACATGGTTTCCAAAAAAATTATCATGTGTGGTATCATAATGGAGAAAAATCTCAAGTGGTGAATGACATTGATTCAGCGGAAATGATTGGTATGAAAAAACTGATTTCCGATCGGTTTCTTTTTGTTTATGAAACCAGCTCCTCATGTAGACCATTGCAAGAGGAAATGAATACCGAAACAAAATTTTCATCTATTAATTAGGATAATGATGTTGAGAGTGTTAGAAAGCTTATGGAAGATGAAAATACCCCAGTATATCAGGCATGTGAAAAATGAGCAAACATGAGTTTTTAATGCGATTATATCATGGGAAAACAATGTATATATTTAGTAATACTATGGTTAACTATATCCTTAAATTTATTAAGGATTTAACACTTGATGATGCATGTATTCTAGAAAATGATTACATGGCATCAAATTTGATTGAAAATTTTATATTTTCATCTATTAAGATTCATAATTTCCCCAACGATTATTGTCTGTTCTGGAAGAAAAATGCAGACTTGAGTCAGTGAAAACAGTGTGGCACATCAAGGTGCAAGACTAATAAAGATGGAACTCAATCTCATATACCAGAGAAAGTGATGCATCACTTCCCTTTAATTACCAGTCTTCAAAATTTTTTTATGTCAGAACAAATAGAAAATAATATGAGATGGTATGAAGATAAAAGAAATAAGGATAATGATGAAATAGTGTATCCTGGAGATGGGTTGTCTTGGAAGAAATTTGATAGGTTATATCCTGATTTTGTAGCTAACCCACGAAATGTTAGATTGGGATTATCCTGTGATGGTTTCAACCCATTTCTCCAAATGCATACTGCACATAGTACTTGGCCTGTTTCCATTCACATTTATAACTTTCCTTCATGGATGTGTATGAAGAATCCATTTAATATCATGACTATATTGATATATGTACCCAGTGATCCTGGAAATGATATTGATATATACTTGCAACCATTAATAGATGAGTTAAAAGAGATTTGTATTGTTGGTGCACAAGCATACGATGAATTCAGGAAGGAGTACTTTATGTTTCGTGCAACTTTATTATGGACAATAAATTATTTCCATAACAACAGAATAATGTATTGTTGGAGTATTAAAGGGAAATTATCCTGCCCTATTTGTATGAAAAATAAAAATTCTCGAAGATTAAATTTTCGAATAACTTTTATCTTCATAGGGCATCAATGATTTCTACCAATGAATCATCCATATATGAAAAATCAGAGATAGTTTGATAATGTCATTGAGATATATAAGAAACCTCAATAAATGTTAGGGAATGATATTATTAAAGAACTTGATGATTTGAATTATGTTCTTGGAAAAAGTCAATCAAATATCAAAAAGTGAAATCATGTTAATTAAAATTCCAATAGCAATTGGAGAAAGAAAAGCATATTCTTTGAGTTTCCGTATTGGCCATCGAATTTATTACGCCATTGTTTGGATGTAATGCGTATCAAGAAAAACATTTGTGATACGTTTCTTTCTACTATTTTAAATGTCAAAGGAAAAACAAAAGATGATTTGTGGTCTCATCATGATTTGATGGATTGGGGTATAAGAGCAAGACTTCATCCTGGGTTAATTGGTTAAAATAAGTGGAAAGTTCATTTTTCATGTTATTCAATGAAAAATGTAGAGAAGAAAAAATTTCTTCAGGTCTTGGAAAGTTTGATGGTTTCAGATGGTTATTCAAGTAATATTTTGAAAAGGGTGAATACACAAGATATGAAACTAAAATATCTTAAAAACCATGATTACCATGTCTTGTTACATGAGTTGATTCCTATTGTCATTTGAAATTTACTTTCACATAATTTTAGTGTTGTTTTGATTAAGTTACGTTATTTTTATCAAGACCTTTGTGCCAAAAGACTAAAAAGAAGTGTTGTTCATAAATTGAAGAGAGATGCACCGATTATTATTTGTGACTTGGAGAAAAATTTTCCATCATCATTTTCACATGTATGTTACATATAACTGTGCATCTTCCCACATAAGTTCTTTTTGGTGGTATTGTTTTGAGTCAGTGGATGTATCCTACAGAAAGAATGATGTTTACATTGAAATCTTATGTGAGAAATAAATTTCATCTCAAAGGCTCTATTATGAAATGCTATTTAGCACAATAATGCATGGATTTATGTTCACCGTACTTGGATAATGTTACTACAAGGTCTAATCGACTAATGAGAACTGAAGGTGAGAAATATGATCCCATTGTGCTCAGATTTCCTTCACTGCCCCAAACAGGGGGGATATCTGGATCATATTTGTTGTGTACTTTAAGAAGGGAAGAGTGGTAAATGGCTTATCATACATTATTATTCAACTGTGGTGTGCTTGATGATTATATCAAGTAAGTAAACTAGTAAATATGATTTTTTATTATGTGATTTCTTTATATCTTCTGACATTTTAAAGCTTTCATATATGTAGATAACATTTAGAAATTATAAATACATCGCTCTCTATCTATTAAGAGGAAAGAAATGTTGTACAATAAAGAATTTGCTTCTTGGTTAAAGTCAAAGGTAATAGATTTGTTTTTTTCTTCTCATAACATAATCACATATCTCTATTTAATACTAAATGTTGGTATCTTTTAGTATTTAACTATACCAATGAATGAAGTATCAGATGAAGTAATAGCATTGTCTTTTGGTTCAAACGATGTGGTATGTGATTGTAAGTCAATGGTTTTCAATGGATTTAAATTTTTTATAAATATATCTGCAAAAAAATGGCAACATAGAATGACAGTGCCACAATGAGTGCCACAATAGATTGTTATGTGAGTACATCAAATAGACAAACTCGATCAGAAAACATATCATATTATAGCATTTTTGAAAGAATCATTTTATTAGATTACTATGAACATAGTTGTGTCACAATGATGAAATGAAAGTGGTTTGATTAAATGATATGACAAAGAATGCATAATTATAACTGTGGATTTAGAGTGATTGATATGAACTGCCAGCTTCATACTGATGAACCTTATATTCTTGCGTCACAATCTAGACATGTGTTTTATGTAATTGACCCGTTACAACAACAATTTGGTGTTATAGTTGATGTCATTCATAGACATATTTTTGATGAATACATGGATGACAATGATGTTGTGGATGAACCTGTCAGTATTTATTCAAATATTTCATTTGATTACATAGATGATTAAATTGTTAGAACAAATTATAAACCATAAATTGTTACAGAGCACACATAGAGTTGACACATTTGTAAGTATTTACCTGATATTATCACAATATTGTATGTGTTTTTTTAAACTATCATACATGATATCAAATTAACTAGTATATTTTATACCATTGTCAAATATAAAACTATTAATAGTCTGACCAATTTATGTTTAAGCACATCTCTAGTAATTCTTGAACATAGAAAAGTCTTGATATTTTATCAATATAAATATAACACATGAAAATGTATTTCTTTGTTTTATGATACAATTGTATTATTTAACATTTAACATTATTTCTATTTATTTGAGAATATTATTTTATATTTCTAGGTCAAAATGTCTAATTATGATGATACTAGAATAAATAGAAGAATATAGATAAATGAACAATGTATGTATCCTATGGGAAACACTGTAAGTACAATTTATGTTTGAATATTATGGTTTTCATATTATTTATCTTGTTATCATTCATTTTATTTTATCATCTATTTTATTTTAAGCTACATCATCAAGGATATGGTTGTATTATGCTACTGAGGCTGATAGTATGGGGGGGGGGGTACTAATTCTACAGTTCAACCTACTACTATACCGCTTGATTCATTAGGAGGTCATCCTCCCATTATACCACCTCCATATTATCTATTCCCATCTTTTCCATATCCCTTTCTGCCCACACCCACATCAGATGGTAGTTATCAGACTCTCATCCCTTCTTATTTTCCATTCCCACCATCCACTGGACAAGGCACTGTACCCCCATATATCCCATTGCCATATCCATATCCATATCCACCCTCATCTATACATGGTTATCCATTAGGTTTTCTCCCTCCATCATTACACTTATCATCTTTTGCTATACAGAGTACTCATACTGTAGATATCCCACCTACCATAGAGGATACTCCCCCTCTAGATGCAGCACTTCAGGGGTCAGTAGATCCCCCATATAATGGTATGTGTTTAAACATAACTGTTAGTGATTAATGATAGATTCATATATATTATTTTCCTTTATTTTTTTATGATTAGCTTTAGCCTCTACTAGATGACGAGGCCACACAAAAATGTGAGAGGTTTGGAATTGACACAGGCAAATCATGGTTGAATACAATTTGGATAGTGCTATAATTAAAAAAATGGTACGAAATGTAAAATCTTTATGGGAACACTTTCTAGACACAACAATATCATTCCAGTTCAACCAATAAGTTGGAGGGAAGTTAGAGAGGAAATGAAGAAAAATTCTTGGACAATGATCTGGGTAAGTAATGTTAATCACCCTTTATATATATTAATTTATAATATTTTCTTAACAAATATTTTTTCCATTACATCTTCGATATAATTTTATTGATGGACAAAATTCCATGGCCACAAGGTTAATGGATTTAGGTGAAATGTGGCAAGAGTACAAGTATGAATTATATCTTGGTTGGAAAAAGAGAGTTGGTACAGAGCTTGAAGAAGTATCAGTGATTCATGATTTCCCAATATCACAATAAAAAGAGATGATTGGATATTGGAAGAGTCCAAAGTTTAAGGTATTTGTTAAGTATATATATATATATATTCATTTATTTATTTGATTTTTTTTAAAGTATAAATTACTTGTTTTATTTATGATAATGAAATTATATAATTATTTTTTATAGGAGAAATCAGACAGAAATAAAATAAATAAGAGTGGAATGGAACATATTTATACTTGTGGACACACTTCGCTCCGAGATCATGAGTAAACATTGGTAATTTAACATTTAAAATATTTATCTTGGTTTATTGTATTTTTTTGACTTACAATTTTTATTTATTTATTTATTTTTCTATAAAAAGGCATTGAATATCGAGGGTCGCGTTCCTCAGTCTACTTTGTTTTGTACAAGTAGAAAGAAGAAAGATGGTACTATGACAAATATCGATACTGAGAAGGTGATTGTAAGTATATTTAAATTTATTTTATTTTGACCGAATTTAATTCCTTATATTATTTTATCATTTTAATTTATGTTATATATCAATCAAAAAAATTCTTTGGAGTCATTGGCAGAAAAAGATCCTGAAAATTTGGGCCTGAACGGTCATCTACATCAGGTATTAGGAGATGATAATTAGGGCAAAGTGCATGTCGACCTAGGAAGAATATTGTACCATCTCGATACTAGTATTCTGACAACATTTCTTCAATTATCGGTTCTCATTTGGTCATAGTGGAACAAATTAATGCCATAATCAAAGAAGAAAATCAAAAATCAGAAAAGGCGGTAACTAAAAATATGACGAAAGTTATGTCTACCCTTTCTTCTACACTTCCACCAGAAGCAACTGTAGCACTTGATGCCTTTTTTATGTTGATGTGTTCTGATTATATAGATTCTTCTTCTGGATCTCGAGCTGGAGCTAGATCCAGACCCAGTGCTGGTGCCGGTGATGGTACCGATGCTGATGCTGATGCTGATGATGGTAGTGTGAGAGGTGGTGATGGTGTTTTTATAGGAGGTATGAATGAGGGTTATCATGATTATGATGAGACTAATATTGATACTCACTATTGATGTAAATTGTATTTTTGGAATATTAATATTGTGGAATTTAATTATGCAGTGAAGTTTGATTATTGTAATATTGAATTGTATTGCAATGTTTCTATCTGTTTCTACATATATTGAATTACTGCATTATGATGTATGTTTGTTTATAATTAGTTAAGTTTTATTATTATTATATTGAATTGTATCCTCCTTTGATGCGACCATTGTACTTACTTGTCGATTCTTCTTTGAAACAACCCCTCTACCTCCTCCGGCGCACCTCCGATGATATGTAGTCCACTTTTCCATTTTTTGTTGATTCTTTTTTCTTTCTATTATTAGTTTCTCCCACTCATTTTTCTTATCTTTTAAATTTATTCTATAGGTGAACTCATTCCGGCGCACCTCTGACGGTAGTCTCTAGGCATGCCATAAATATATATGTTTTTTGTTCCCATTTGATTACGTTTATCTTTATAATCATTGTGCATGTCATTGTGAAGGTGGGGTGCAAGAGGGAGGGTGCAGGGGGGTCTGTTGAGGTAGGGGGGAGGGTGTGTGTGTGTGTGTGTGGGGGGGGGGGGGGGGTCTATAAGGGCAGTTTGGAATCATGCATTCATAAAGGTAACTATTTAATATTTTCCTATTATGTATATTGATACAATAGACTTTTCATGCTTCATTATTTCAGATTATTTTCTTGATTATGCACTCTCTATTTTTCCATGTAATGTATTCTAATAAAAAAATAAATAGATTTATTAGCTTTGTTTAACCAATTGATGAAACTAACTGTAAGAAGTTGATATGTTTTGACTTTTCTATTTATTACATTTATTGATCTATTTTTAGAATAAAAAACACCAATATCAATTGGTCTGTATTCTACAAAAAATGAATCTATATTTGAAATTTTGATTCTTTCATGTCTATTCAATTGATGAATTTTGTAAAACCTATAATAATTCTTAGTACTAGAGTCTGATGTTTCTTGGAAAAAGAGGTATGTATTTATGTTTTCTGGTCACAATATATATTATTCATGTTAGGGGACTGAGTATCTTTTGAATTTTGATTCTTTTATGTTTCTTATTATATTTTAATTTTTTTTTTTAAAATATATTCAGATTTTTCTACTTGAAAAGAAGTTTCAAGGGCAGTTTGAGACCCGAATTGCTTTGAAGCAAGCACTTGGTTGTAGGGCAGGGGGTGGGGGGAGGGAAAACTGATAGGGGGAGGGAAAACTGACAGGGGGGAGAGGGTGCAGGGGCTAGGGGGAGAGTGTAGGGGGAGGGGGCAGCGGGGGGGGGGGGTCTTTAGGGGGGTTTGTAGGGCAGGGGGGAGGGTGTAGGTATGGTGCAAGGGAGGAGGGGGTGGGACAGGGGTGCAAGGGGGGTGGGGTAGTGGGTTAGGGGGTGTAAGGGGCAGTGGGGGGAGGGAAAACTGGCAGGGGAGAGGGTGCAGAGGGGTAGGGGCAGGGTGCAGGGGGAGGGGGGTCTATAGAGAAAGGGGAGGGGGAGGGTGAAGGTGGGGTGCAAGGGGGTGGGGCAGCGAGGTAGGGGGTACAAGGGGGTGGGGTAGTGGGGTAGGGGGTGTAGTTATTCTCTATAGGTTTCTTTAATATTAGATGAGGTTGAATAACCATTACAATCCATCTCTAACTCCCCTATTTCTTCATGATTAAGTTTCTCCAAATATTCCATTCTATTTACAACAAATTGCTTTCACTAAATCGTGGCTTGATATCACTTGAAACAAATCAAATTTTTTATGATATCACTAGTTGTTATTGGTATGGATTTAACACTTTTATTTTAAAAATCCAGGCCCTTATCACATTTTTTTTCATTATATCTTATAAATATAGACTTGGATCCTACAATCTATCCTCCTTTTGGTGGGTTAATTCCACTACCACATTTCATGAATTTACTTGTACATAACTAGATTCAATATGATATTTTAAATTACATTAGATATATCCAAATACACCACATTTCCTCAAGATCAAGATATTTTTCATTAGTTTTAGTATGAAACTTTATCAGTTGCATGTAGATTTCATATTTTAACTTCTAGGATCATGTAATTTCACTTGTTGCATATATTTTCCATCTTTAATCTAGAACAATTTTCAAATCTAGTACATGTTCTTTGTGATAACACTTACCTCATTAAAAAGGGTGGGGGTGTGTGACTCCATATAGGTTCAACTAATCAAAGAGAAAAACAAGCTATAATTTTATTGGAAAATGTTATCCCACTATCTACTATAGTGGTTCGTTAGTGTATGGTGGCTCTGATTCCATGACAAGACTCTGTAAATATATATTGCTTTCTTCTAAATTTAGGTAAACTCTGAATAATAAACAACCACTTTTTTGATTTTTATTTTACTAAAAATAACACAATGTCATGTTTTCAATGTAGGAACAACTTCCAAGAGATCATATTGATCAAGAAAAGCATGTCACATATTATGGTATCTTGCAACATTCAATATTCCTAATTTATTTTGTTGTAAAATAACTTTAATTTATTTCCAGATTTATGTTTATGTTGTACTATAAGTTTGTTGATGTATCAACCAAGTCTTTTTGTGCTAGGAAAGAATAATAGTTTGGATCATTCATACATGAATGTCTCAACTCTCTATCCCTGCAACAACCTTATCAATAATGAAAATATTATAACACCATATACTAGAATACAACTGACAATTGATAAGACCATTCCCTAAAACCAAGCCTCATAATAACTTTGATAATGAAACTCCATTCAATTGAATCATACACCTTATCCACGTCCACTTTAATTATGATGTTTAAGCATAGAGCTTTCCTGTTTATGTTCCCCACTATCTATTTGGCTATTTCTATCTCCCCTTGAATACTCCACCCTTGCACATAGCTATGATTCACCACCAAGACTAGCCTAATATTGATGAGGTTGAGTCTCTTATTGATAAGGAAGGAAAGGATTTTTATGTAAATTTATAGAGGTAGATGAGCTTGTAGTGATTGATAGTAGTAGGATCTTTAATATTTTGAATGAGCACCACCTTAGAAGAACAAATAATCCTATTGAGGATTTGACATCTGATGAAATCCCACAATGCTTCTCCCACATTATCCTTAATAATCTCTTATGAAACAAAAAAAGACCCCAGGAATTTTTCTAAGCATGACACACTCTCTTGATTCAAGCTACACACTGCCTCCATTATCTCACCCTCATTGGGAACCGCTACCAAAAAAATCATTATTTGTGATTCCAACCAGAATTAGGATGTGGTTTAAAAAATACTCATCCTTGTAATCCCTACTTAAGCCTCCACCATTGGGCATGGTGTCTCTTGTAAATAGCTCTATGAAATGATCAATTTTCAATTTCCCATTCACCCCTACTTCCATTATATAAGATCCGTCATCCAATTTTATGTTGATTTTCTTGACCACCATCCTATCCTTAATTTAGGCCTAGAAGAATGACATTGTTCCAATCACCCTATTTAAGATAGAGGTTCCTTGATTTTTCCCTCCAAGATCTTTCCATTTCTAGGATTCTTTCAGCTAGAGTGGTTTGTTTTTCCACCAGATTTGCAAACATGTCATCATCCTAGCTATCATTAAGCCTCTCCTACATAATTTATATGTCTTTTTTGATACCCTCCAGGCTATTTTACCTACTATTCATACCTTACATATATCTTAGAATGTATTTATTTAAATGTTGTAGGTGATGCGTTAACCCCACCCAAGAAGATCCCAACTTGTACAAGCTGAAGAAATACCTCCATCCTCATCCAATTACTTGAGTAGACAAATTGCATACTTTTTATTTCATCCTTCTTCAGCTTTACTATGACTAGTTAGTGGTATGAAAGATCCCTCGTGATATTATTAATGGATGTCTATGTGTATGTGTTAATGCCTTGAAAGTTTAAAAGACACTGATCCAACCTACTCCATATTCTATTACTTCCTTTCATGATGTTGCACCATGTGAATTTTATCCTTGAGAAACCAAAATCTAGAAGACACTTAGAATCTATGAATCCTTTGAAATCCTCTATAGAAATGGTTGCGTACACTGAACCCCTAAGAGGGGGGGGGGGGTCTGCAAGGGGGTGCAGGGGGGTTTGTAGGGGGGTTCAAGGGGTCTTCAGGGGGGAGGGGGGGTGTGCAGGGGGGTTGGGGGTCTATCCAGGGTGGGGTGGGGGGGGGGGGTCTGTCCAGGAAGGAGGGGGGGGGGTGCGGGGTCTTTCCAGGAAGGGGGGGGGGGTCTGTCCAGGAAAGAGGGGAGGGGTGCAAGGGGGGTCTGTAGGGAGGGTGCAAGGGGGTCTGTAGGGGGGTGAAAGGGGTCTACAGGGGGGTGCAAGGGGGTGTGTAGGGGGGTGGGTGGATGGGGGGGGGGGTTGCATTGTAGTGTATTTTAATAACAAAAACTATCATGAAAACATTAAAAATACATTTTATACTTCATAAATTATGAA
The DNA here is from genome assembly GCA_963277665.1 of Viscum album. Lineage (NCBI taxonomy): Eukaryota > Viridiplantae > Streptophyta > Magnoliopsida > Santalales > Viscaceae > Viscum > Viscum album. The sequence goes on from OY728159.1 coordinate 1,642,293,738, forward strand.
AACTACATTATATATTATTGTAGATACCAATTGCAGTTGTTGGTCAGTGATAACTCATTATTATTTTGGTTTATATAATTCAAATTCATTATATGTTGATTAATAACCAGTATATATTCATTATAGGGAAATGATGAGTTTGTTTTTCACATGATTTGAATATATTCAAACACAGAACACTTCTCATGACTATTGATATTTCAAATTTCAATGTCTGCAACCAACATCAACCATGTGAACAAAATACATTCAAGGTAATATTTATGACATATGACATAAACAAGATCAAACTTCAAGAAAGTCTTGCCTAAGAAAATGAGGTATGGACCAGGTTGGATTATCAAGCATTGACAATAAACAAGCTAAACTTTCTAACATGTCTACCTCCAGTGTGTATCTTCGGTACAATATTCTAATTTGTTTTGAAATTTGAAGTTTCAAATAATTAAATAACATTGAAACATATTTTACCTTTATTTTCACACTGAAACATATGTTATGAATGTATTTCGTTTTGAGTATTAATGTATTTTCATTAAACTCTATATTAAATTTCTTTACTTGTAAGCTACTTTTCAATTAAATAAAATGTAGGGTTTTGATCCTGTATACTAGGTTATAGGGTTTTCCATAACTAGATTTCAGAGAAATAAAACATCATGGAACACAAAATCTGTGGCATATTTTGGAATAGTGGATCATTTTATTATATCTATGTTATTAGTTTCTTATACTTGTAACGAATATCACTTTGGATACATGTTTTTGAAAACTAATTCATGTACTTTGTTTAACCAGTCTATGATGTATTCAATTTGAGTGGTGGATTTTTTTATATCATTGGAACATGTATTTTAGGGTTCTTCTTGTATTTTATAGGGTTGTCCTTCAGGAGGTGTCCAGGAGGGGGGGGGGGTCTAGGAGGGGGGGTCCAAGAGGGAGGGGGGCTATCCAGGAGGGAGGGGGTGTCCTAGAGGGGGGGTGTCCAGAAGGGAGAGGGGCTATCCAGGGGGTGTCCAAGAGGGGGGGGGGACTGTCCAAGGGGGTGTATAGGAGGGATGGGGGGGGGGTATCCGGGGGCTGTCCAGGGGGGTGCAAGGGGGGTCTGCAGGGGGGGCAGGGGGTCTGTCCAGGGAGGGGTGGGGGGTGGGGTCTGTCCAGGGGGTTTGTTCAGGGTGGGGGGTTGTCTAAGAAGAGAGGGGGGATTATCCAGGAAGGAGGTAGGAACCTCATAGGATGACCCAGTAGCTGTCTTTCTATTTCTTCAGTTGTATTGTATTTCAGTTGTACTTGTACCTTTACTGATGGGATTTTATTTTGGCCCCTCTTACTTTCAGGACTCTTTTTTCTATACAGTTTACTTGTGTTCGTATCTTGTTGTATTCTTGGTTGAGTGTATTTATAGGTTATAAAGGCAATGCCTTCCTAGTTTTAGGGAATACTCCTTTCGGTGCTAGTCGCCAGCCCTTGGCCTACAGAAGGTGGGCTTGGGGTAGTCACGACACAGGCCCCAGGGGACGAGTCGTGACAAATTGGTATCAGAGGGGTGCAAGGTGGGGGGGGGGGTCTATCTGCGAGCATGTGTAATGGTCCTTAGACACTAATATTATCCTTAATGCATGTCATGACTTGTGCACTTATATTTAGTGACCAAAACCATAATTCCATATGTTCACGAGAAGTAGAGTACATTAGGTGCATCATGAATGACATGTTATTAATGGATAAGTTAAGGAAATATTTGTCCCTTACATATTTATGGAAGTTTATATATCATCCCTTTGATTAGAATAGAACCGTTTCATTAAATTCTATAGTTATGGTGTAATGATGTGTTTATTTTAGATAGTCAAAGAAATATGTATTGAGCATATAGGTTGATGACATGGTGGTGTGATCTGCTTGATGAGATATTCTGACAAAGGGATTATATTAGATAGTGAGTGTTCATATGTGGTTATTGAAGTTGCAACATTAAGTTCTTTCTCTTGGGTACCTTTACCTGTTACTAGACAATAATCTTGTACTTTAGGCAAGCTTGTACAATGCCATCAAGTCCTAGAGGGTCACACACTAAGTGTTTCCATTGATCTCGATTAAATTCTATTTGAATTTAATTAATGTAATAAATATTATCCTCAATACTAAAGAATAATTTTATTCAAGTTTCATTGATCGCAAAAATTAAATAAATATTTATTTGATGGATTGTGAATAAAATATATATATTTGTTTTATTGAATATTTTATAAATACTTATTCGTTGGTTTGTGGATAAAAATATTTATTTAAGAATAACATGTTTATTTTGGTATTCAATAAATGTTGAGGAGTTATAGTGGACCAAGTGCATCTATGGTGATAAATATTAATTTGCAATCCGGTGAAATAATATTTATCAATTATGTGAGTTAGTGCATGACATAAATAATAATAATAATATTATCATTTGGAATGAATTTTGATAAGAATTATTATATTATTTAAGGTCCAGTATGCAATTAAATAATATTTTAACCTAAACTATAACTTTATAAATAGATGATTATTTCTATTGTGTATTGTTAATCAAGAATTAAGAATCATTGTGCACAATATAATTCTCTCTTGAATTCCTCCTCTCATCTTCTCAAGAACTAAAATAACTCCTTCAAGCCCGAAGGATCTTCAAGAGATCAACATGAACAATTCAAGACAATTTATTTTCCATGACAACACTTAGAAATTAATTAAAATCGCTTGAAGATAAAATGAGCATGTGTGGATCACTGTTAGAGGGATTCTACATTTGGATCCTCTAACGTAACATAGGTAATCTGAGAAGTGTTTATGTATGATCAACATCATCATCAAAGAAAGTTCCTTCATTAGGTAACTCTTTATTCCCATCATAAATGAATTAATTATAAATTTAACATGAAAATATCCTCTCAGGGTTCTGAGTTCTCCTATATGTCAATATTTGGTGGACAAATTTTGTTGGTCATGACGTTCACGTCATGTACAATATTGTGAATGATTTATCAAATCAACAAAATATTCTTGGTTATATCTCCCAACCCGTTGCTTCTTCTATGCCCAGAATCTCCAAGTATACCAAATACATAGTGCATTTCACTCCATGTGGTATACTTAATGAGTTATCTAGCGAGTAAAAACCCTTTTTGTGCCTCATGAGAATATTCCATATCTTCATAAAATAATCTTACTCACGCTAACCTTAATATTCACTACTACAAATTAAGGTTATACCAATGGTTTGGAAATGTTGATATAGGCTCTCAAACCATTATTATAGCATATAACAATGGTTTGATGAGATTTTGGGTCCAAAATTATCAGAATAGGGACATATTGATGCTTTAGAAAAACCATTGGTATAGGTAATGTAAAAAAAGATAGGAGTGAGTTTCACCATCGACTTGTGAAGAGTTTGGGTTTTGATGAATGGATAATTATTCCACTCAGACGAGGCTATTTTTATGTTATATTCTTGTCTGATGACCTAAAAAAGAAAGATTGGGGGTTTGGCTCGATAGATTTATGACCAGTTATGCTTTTTATCCAAGATTAGGATGCCAAATTTAATCTATTTGCTACCAGAAATAGTAGAGAGTAAGTCTGGATTTTTGTCTTTAGTTTGAATTGGATTCTATGGAATCCAAGTATCTTGTTTGAAATCACCTCAATGATTAGTTTTCCTATCAAGATGGACAAAGCTAAAAAGGAATATCAGTTTGGATACTTTGCAAGGACCCTTGTTGAGGTAGATTTTTCTTCCACACTTACTAAAAAAATTGTTCTCTAAAATCAGAATGATGATATTGATGTCAAGATCATATATGAGAAGCTGACAGTTTATTATATTGCATGAAATATGATTGGGAACTTAAAGGAGAAGTGTCATGGGGATCTGTTATGTTTTACATTCACTTTGAGAGGGCATGGTGTGAATAACTGTAGGAAACAAGACAAGGGTAAAAGGCTTATTGAGGAAACGATGAACAATAAAATTGAAAATGGCAATGTTAAAGTCAATGTTGACTATTTTGGTCTCTCTTATTCTATTAAAATGGAACTAAAAGGGGAAAGACATGATGGTGCTCCTATGGGTGTAGAGCAAGGAGTTCCACCTAATTCTGGTCAACGGGTTAGTAATTCTATTTTGATTGTTAATCAATGCCCTGAGCAGGATGGGAAGCACACAGGCGAGGCACTGCATTCTATGTGATAGTAAGCAAGTGAGGTTTTTTCCCAATATGTCGTTCCTGAGGACATTCCTTCACATCCTGAAGGGTATGGTTGTATTGTGCACCCACTGGCCACAGGATTCTCAGGACATGTTTCATAGGAAGATGGGTCCAAGAAATCTGATGTTCAACAGAACGTGGATTATTATCAAGAGATTTAGAATGTCTTCAGTTCATCAGGAATGTCTGGTAAATGGGGTAACATCTTAGCTGATGAGAGTGACAAAGAGAAATATATGGTTTTATTGGAAACCACTCATCTCCAACCTCCAAGAAACATCGTCTTTGTTTCTTTTAGGGATGCTATCATAAATGGAAAGGGAAAGATGGTCAATAGTGAAGGTTTACCTCTGGTTCCTCAAAAAAGAAGGTTGTGAAAGGATTATTCCAATATGTTAAGGAATGTGTCTACCAGATCATATTCTAAGGCATTAAAGATCAACCCCACTCCTGAGTAGGAAAGGTCCAATGCAGTAATCCTTGGGATTCTCAACCAAGGTAACTCACAGTCGGAGTGAGAAACTGTTGATGATGCTGATGAATCTGACTATGATTATGGAAATGTTCCTTCATTTTATGATCACTAAACTTCTTTTCTGGATGAGGGAAAGTATCTTTGTGTGACCCATCCATTATCTTGTCCTCTTGTTATCTTTTTCTTTCATCTTTTAATAAAAGTCCAGGCGCTTTGGCTTCTGGCTATACTTTTTTCATATCACTATAAAAAAATGATTTTTTGCAATGAAATACAATTCCGTTGTAAATAGTCTACAAGATCAACTTATTTATGACAAACCATCTCATATGTCACAAAGAGGTTTTATGCGAAGGCTTTTTGCAACAGACGACCTCATTAGTTGTAAAAAGTTTTGATGTATTTGCGTACGTGGATGCGAGAATGAGCTATTTGTGATAGAATAAAAATTATGTCACAAGAAGTTCCTTTTCACATAGTTATTTATGATGTACTGGTACACTTTTCACAAATAACCCATTCTGATAACCTGTATTTGCAACAAATCCACCACAAATCCACCTACAACTACGCATTTGCAATGGATTCTGTCACTGTAATGATTATTTGCGATGAATCCGTCATAAATGCTATGTCAACAAGTTTATTTGCGATGGACTACTTTGTCACAAATATTTTTTCTTTCAGTGGAAAATTTATTTTTGGTGGTGACCTTTTGCAACAGATAGGTTATATGTCATAAATACATGTCACAAATAAACAGTTCGTCGTAAATAACTGTCGTAAATAGTCCAAACAACAAACTTTTTGCGATGATAATTCCATCGTAAAAAGTCTGTCATAGTAAAAAAAATTATAAACATGCGCACCCACCACCCCACAATCTATCCACAACCCTTCCGTTTTTATAAAAAAAACTTTGTGATTTTACATTTGGCCTTCATCTTAGTAGATTCAGGACCAGATGTACAAATTGTTTGGTAAAACACCAATTTCGTGGTATTTTTTAAAATTATCATTAATTTGTTCTAATTAATTGTTTTTTTAATTTATATAGTTTGTTAGTTATTTTAATTTATTAAATTGACATTGCATTTAGTATAAATTAGTATAGCTTAATAAAAATTGCTATAATTTATTATAAATTGTTATAATTTAATATTAAACTAGTATGGATTAATAAAAAATATTATGAATTGGTATAGATTGATAAAAATTAGTGTAAATTGATTTAAATTAATAAAAATTAGTATAAATTGATACAAATTAATAAAAAGTAGCACGAATTGATGTGAATTAATAAAAATTAATATACATTATTATAAATTTACTATAAATTGATATAGTTTAGTAAAAATCTATATAATTTTTTATAAATTAGTTTAAATTCATAGTAAATTAGTATAAATCAATATAAATTATTATAAAGTGATATAATTTAGGATACATTATTAAAAATTAATTTAAAGTAATAAAAATTAATATATATTAGTATAAATTGATAAAAAATTAATACAAATTATTATATATTCATGTAAATTAATATAAATTGATATAATTTATTATAAATTGATATAAATTATTATCTATTCTTATAAATTTGTAAACATTATATAAATGAATATACATTATTATAAATTGATATAATTTAGAATAAAATAATAAAAAATTAGTATAGATAATTATAAATTACTATAAATTGATATAAGTTACTATAAATTAGTATAATTTAGTATAAATTAATATAAATTACTATAAATTAGTATTAATTCCTCATAGATTAGTATAAATCGATATGAATTTCTATAAATTGATATAATTAGTATAAATCAATATAAGTTAGTATAATTTAATATAAATTAATAAAAATTAGTTTAATTTAATATAAATTTTAAAAAAATTGCATAAATTAATATAAGTTAGTATAATTTAATATAAATTAATGAAAATTATTATATGTTAGTATAAATTTATAAAAAATAGTCTTAATTAATACAAATTAATATAATCTAATATAAATTAATATAAATTGTTATGTATTATAATAAATTGGCATAAAATAATATAAATCGTTATACATTTATATAAATGAGTATAAATTAATATAAATTACTATAAATTCGTATTAATTCCTTAAAAATTAGTATAAATTAGTATAATTTACTGTAAATTGATATAATTTAGTATAAATTAATAAAAAATACTATTAATTAGTAAAAATTAGTGTAAATTAATAAAAATTAGTATAAATTAATATAAATTAATATAAATTAGTACAAATTAGTATCATTTTGTATAAATTAATAAAAAATGATACACATTAGTATAAATTAATAAAATTTATTATACATTGGTATAAATAATTATAAATTAATATATATTACTATAAATTTGTATTAATTCCGCACAAATTATTATAAATTAGTATAATTTACTATAAAATGATATAATTTATATAAATTAATATAAATCACTATAAATTAATAAAAATTAGTATAAATTCATAAAAATTAGTATAAATTAATATAAATTAGTATCATTTAGTATAAATTAATAAAAATTTATATAGATTAGTATTTTTAATAAAATTTATTATATATTAGTATAAATTATTATAAAATTATATATATTACTATAAATTAGTATATATTATTATAATTTATTATAAATTGATAAAATTTAGTATAAATTAATAAAAATCACCATAAATTAATAGAAATTAGTATAAATTCATAAAAAAGTATAAATTAATGCAAATTAGTATAAATTAGTACACTTTAGTATAAATTAATAAAAATTGATATACATTAATATAAATTAATAAAATTTATTTTAAATTAAAATAAATTATTATAAATTAATATATATTACTATAAATTAATATTAATTACTCACAAATTTGTATAAGTTAGTATAATTTTCTTTAAATTGTTATAATTTATATAAATTAATATAAATTACTATAAAATCATAAAAATAGTATGAAATCATAAAAATTAGTATAAATTAATATAAATTAGCGTAAATTAGTATCAATTATTATAAATTAATAAAAATTGATATATATTACTATAAATTAATAAAATTTATTATACATTAGTATAAATTATTATAAAATAATATATATTACTTTAAATTAGTATTAATTCCTCACAAATTAGTATATATTAGTGTAATCTACTATAAATTCATATAATTTAGTATAAGTTACTATAAATTAGTATTAATTCATCAAAAATTAGTATAAATTAAGATAAATTTGTATAAATGAGCATCCTTTAGTATAAATTAATAAAAATTAATGTAAATTAGTATAATTTACTATAAATTGATATAATTTAGTATAAATTACAATAAATTAGTATAAGTAAATAAAATTACTATAAAATAAAATTTTGAAATTTCTAAATTTGTAATAATATTTTAAATGAAATATATTATAAAATATATTATAAAAAAATGATCAATTTTCCATTTATTAAAAAAATGGAATGTAATAAATTTTATATAATAAATTGATTACTATTATTTTTTTAGAAAACTATGGACCCAGGAAATAGACAATATTTTATACTAAGAGATCATGATTGGATAAATTATCAAATAAATCCAAACATATTTGGCATAAATCATCTTTACATTGAGGGTATCGAAGCATTTATATTATTCACATAATGAAATTCAAAATTTGTTTTAGAAGGGAAAATTAAGTACTTGTGTGAGAAGTGTGATCTTAGAAGATATGAACTGTTTGATAATGTTAAGGTTTATTTTTTAAATTTTGGTTTTCAGAAGGATTATGTATTTTGGTATCAATATAATGAATGAAATTTAGAAGGAAATACAATTTTTTTGTTTCTAGAACCATCTCAGTTTCAAAATTTATTACATGATGCTCCTAGACCATATTTTTAGGTAAAAAACTCATAATGATGGTTCTAATACTGAATTAGAACCATTTAGAATTTATGATTTGTTGAAATCTACTGAGGAGGAATAATATCTTGGATGCAAGATAATAAAATCTGAAGTTGTTACAAAATTTATGCCCATTAAATTTGATTGTGGAATGTCAAATAGCTTCTTTAATTTAATATTTTCTTTGGTTAAATCATTGTTTTCTGAAGGGAATACATTGATTGTAAATTTATATGAAATAAAAAATATAGTTCATAATATGGGTCCCAGTTATCAAATATCCATGAATATTCAAATGACTGAATCTTATATTATGGTGAATATGATTCATTAGTTATTTGCCTAACATGTGGAAAATTAAGGTATAGATAAATACAATAAGGAACGTCCATATTTATTCACGTTAAAAAATTGAAGAATTTTTTGAACATAACTATATTGAAACATCTATTTATGTATCATAACACAATATGATTGATGAAATGTCATATATCCAATGTTTTTGTCAATAAAAGTTTGAATCATCCGTATGATGGTGATTCTTGGAAACACTTTGATCTGGAACTTCTGTCCTTTACTTCAGATCCTCATAACATAAGATTAAGTCTTTCTATAGATGGTTTCTATCCCTATGGTGCTTATTAAAATTAATATTATTGTTAGTCCATTTTCATAACTCCATACAAAACTTACCTCCTTAGATATTGATGAATGAACCATATATATATTTTTCATTACTAGTTACAGGACATCTAAAATAGAATAACAATGTTTATTTAAATCTGTTGATTGATGAGTTAATTTTATTATGGAATTAAGGTGTAACTATATATAATGTATTTTTAGGTTAGGATTTTATTCTCAAAGTTGCATTAATATGGACAATCAATGAATTTTTGACATATGACATGTTATTTGGATGTAGTACACATGGTCCAAAATATCATCCATATTATATGGATGAAAAAAAATCATTTATGATTTTTAATGGAATAAAGTACTATTTTTTCAACTATCATCAGATATTTCTTACTACAGACCATCTATTTCAATGGAATAGAAATAATCTTACAAAAGGTAGAATTGAAAGTGATGAACCTCCAACAATGCTCTTCAACATTCAAGTAAAATATATTGTATCTTCATTATCTCTTACTAATTTTGGACCAACTATAAACCAATAAAAAATATATGGCTTTGGGAGAGATCATAATTGGATAGAGTGAAGTATTTTTTGGAAGTTTCCATATTGGTCTAATTTGTTGGTTCTTCACATGTTAGATATAATTCATATCAAGAAGAATTGTTTTGATAACATATTTTATACCATGTTGTAAACACCTGACAAGACCAAAGATACTATGAAGGCATAATTAGATCTTTCCTAATTTTGTAGGTTTTCTAAACTTGAGTTGTTTGAAAATAAAATATCAAAAAAATTAATGAATCCAAAAGTATCTTATGAACTTTTTAAATAAATTCGATTATTATTTTATTATTGGATTAAATATTTTATGTTACCAAATGAATTTGATTATAATTTGTCTTATTAAGTCAAAAATGAATATATTATCGGGTAAAAAATTCATGACTTTCATGTCATCATGCAAATATTACTGCCTATTAGCCTCAAAGGGCTGCTGAATTCTTTAATTTGGGACGTTTTGATTGAAATATCATATTTATTCAAATACATTTATGAAAAAACAATAGAATGTGATGCATTGAGTATGATGTAAAAAGATGTTGTTATAATTTTATGTAAATTGGAAAAAACATTTTTGTTGACCTTGTTTGACTCAATGAAACATTTAATATTATATTTTACATATGAGGCTAAATGTTGAGGGCCATTATAATTCTAATGGATTTAACCATTCGATAGATGTATAAAAAAAATTAAAGAATAAGTTATGTAACAAGGCATTGATTGAAGGATCAATTGTTGAAACATAGTTGTAGGAAGAAATTTCAATTTTTTTCTCTTATTATTTTTAATATAAATATATTTTAAAACATAATCGAACAAGGTCAAAATGATGAAAATTTTGATGATGTTGCATAATACCAATTGTCAATATTTAATCAGCCTAAGATTGATTTTAGTGGTCATCATGATTGATGAATTTAAAATAAAGAACTGTATAGAGCTCATACATATGTTATACTCAATTGTGAAGAAAAGACACGATTTGTGTAGTAAGTACTAATTTTACATATATTTTTTAAAATATTTGTTAAAATTAAATTTATATTTTTTTTTATTTTATATGATGATCATATAAAAAAAATTCACACAAATTACCCCTTCCGCTCTTAAAGAATGTCGACAATGTAATTTTTTCTATTGGTTTTAAAGGCTAGTAAGTTAAATTGTTTAAGATCGAACATATGAAATCAATTTTTTATTTTATATATTTTAATTATTTTTTTGTTTATCTAAGTATCACAACATGAAAATAAAATTGATAGTCGATTATATGCACTGAGTAATCCACTATCCAAATTGGTCAAATCTTATAATGATTATGTGGTTAATGGATCTTTATTTCATACATGCATATACGGTGAATCAAAAAAATCAATGAAAAATGGTATTTGTTTAAAAATATATCATTAAAAGGAACTATATAATCACGCATACCTTTTGAGAAGCCAACACCCTTACTGATGCACTAGCGAACAAAGGAGTTTACCAAGACACTTGAACTCTTGCTGATAGACTACCTCTTGATATTTTACCTATTCAAGAAAAGTATATATGTAAAATTACCTCCTTATGACTATTTTAACTTTTTTCTTTATTTATATTAAGATCTGATGTGATCATTCTTCTAAAAAAGTGGTGTTGTTGAAGTTCAAAATATTGAAATTTTAAAAGAAACATTGTCGAATATCTCTCTTAATTGAAGAGATACAAATATCAATGATGTGAAACCATAGTTAAGGGTAGATGTTGTTGATAATGTCGATGATGTAACCAATGACTTTGATATTACAATAGATGATGAAACTGAATCTCATTTGAAAATTAATGATGCTGAAGAAGAATACGAAGACACTGACATTGATGAAACTGAAAACAAAGATGGATATGAAAGTGGAGAATGATTTATTATTTTTCTTCAATAAATATTTATTAGTTTTTATATTTAATATATATATTAACAATTATTTATAGGTAACACTATTTCCACCCAATTTCTTTAAAAAAGGTTCTATATTTTTTAAATTATTTATATTTTTTAGAGTATAAAATCCATTATATAATTAATTATATTTTTTTATGGATTAAGACCATTATGATGGCATGATTTGTAGCTTGACTGAGGTTTTTATACTTGGTTATGAGCCTCCTAATATATCAACTGAGGGTGTTTACCTGAAAACAACTCTTAGGAGGGACTGGGTCCTTACACAATTGTTGATTCTGAATCCTATTCCAAAGCGATGTCCATCTCTTAACTTTGATCCTCATTAGAGGATTTAAGTTTAAATATGAATTTTATTTACTTTTAATTTAATTTATTCTATTTATTAATAATGTTACTAATTATTATTATTTTCATACTATTTAACATCTAGTTGTTGGTTATGATAGTACTATTTTGAGGAACTATTTTTTTACACTATGGGTTTCATGAGATCACGTTCTTATTGAGTTACGTCATCATATGTTCAAGTAATAGTTGGTAAGTATAAATAAATAATGTTTTTTTATTTTAAATTTATATAATTTTTAGTTTAGTATATTATTAAATATTTTCAAGGTTCATAGTCTCTTATTGATGAGAGTATAAGACCCACTATTTGAGAGGTATGAGAGGCTTGCATGTGTGATCATTTCCATCAGTTTTTATATAGTATTTGGAGGAGAGGTATATGCATAGAGAATTTTCAACTATATTTGAAAAATCTTGTAGGACCCATTGACATGATTACATCCCCACTCAGGATTGGGTGAGACTATGCACATACCAGATAAGAGAGAATTTACAGAGGAGATCCGATTTTGGTCAACATAATCGAGGGAGTTAGGATGTCACCCATAGATATGGGAGTCATACTTTTAGTATACATCATCAACAATTGGAAAGTAATATTATTTAATAATTATATATATATGCATGTATTTTTAATACTAAATGTATATAATAAATTTATGCAGTCAACAGTTGATCCAACCATTGTAGAGTTTAATGTGTATAAGAAGATATACACTGATAATAGTACCTGACAAATTACTAGTGACAGAAAGCAACATACCGTGGTTATTATTTTTTTCCATTTTTTTAAATTAACATAATTTATTTTTTAATATTATTAATTTCTTTTTATATGGTTGTAGGAGACACATGAGAAAAAGGCTTCTCACATGCATGAGTGTTAGGTTGAGATAGATAGTGGGGATGAGGCCTCATGCGATTCATGTTTTAATGTGGAAACTTGGATGAGGGTGATGACCACTAGTATTCAGGAAGGTCGAGTGATCAATATAGGTTCATGATTAACCCACACTTGTTATTATGGCACTAAATAGATGACTTTATATGGCTCTAAGGTAGAAATGATGTCATCATCTTCATTTTCTGTTGCAAAGTATGAGGCGAGGATACAATCTATGTATGAGGTTATACGAATACTGACTAGCAGGAAAGAAGAGTAAAAATGAAAATAGGAAGAGAAGTGATGAAAATAGGAAGAGAAGAAATGACAACAACAAGATGAGATGATGAAGTATATGCACCGAATTATACACGGTTTAGGGATGAAGTTCCCTCCTCCAGCTGAAGCTAATCCCCCCATCAGTGAAATTATTATTGTATTTTTTTCTATGTAACATTACATGAAATATATTAGATATAATTTTATAATTAATGTTTTTTTTGTTTTTTTATTTAGTGTTTTTTGGTTATTTATGATGAAATTGGTATTCCCTCACAAATAATCATAAAAAATACCTTTTTTTGATGCAATCAAGATTTCATCACCAATACATTTGTGACGGAATATCGATTCCATCATAAAAATTACTGATAAAATATTTATTGTGATGGGAAAAAATATATTACAAATAGTATATCCATAGGGCTAATTATGTCAGTCCATCTCAAATAATAGTATTTGCGATGATATTGTCCACAATGAACTATTTGCAACAGATTTCCATTGTATATAGTCCATCGCAAAAAAGCGATTTTCCTTTAGTTTATTAACCTACAACTGCTTATATATATATGTGTGCGCATGTATGTTTGTTTAAAAGTAATTATAAATTATAAAGCATTTATTATTCTTAGACATAAAAATACATAAATAATTTATGAAATTATACCAATGGTTATAGAAAACCATTGGAATATGTCTGTTGGTATAACTCTAATTTCTAGTAGTGATTTAATCATAACTTATAATACTTTATGATGAACGTCAGTTAGGGATAACTGAAAGTAGTACTTTTTGTGGTCAATTATCATTAAAATTTAAAAATTTTATATCAATATATATATATATATATATATATATATATGAAACTAACATGAAAGAATGATAAAGTGCAGATTTCCTTTTATATGATACTTTTTTATATTCTTAAACTATTTTAAGAATATTTAACAAAACCCTACATAAGAACCTATCTAACATACCATATATGTCAGACTTACATACCAATTTTTTTTTCTATTTCACTTTATGGGGTTTTGTTAACTCACTACATCTATACATATTTCCTATCATATCACTATGTGACCATTTGATAAAATTCCCCCACTAAACTCTTTAGTGAGTAATATATATTAAGAGAGAAAGTTTTGATAGTGGTGAAATTTAAGAATCATATTCCTAATGTTCAAATATTAAAAAATATTCAAAATCATAAACCCAACAACATCAAATGTTATAATGTCAACTTATGTTGTCTACTTAAAACTCTTTCTAAGTATAACATCATCACCATTCTTGTAACTTTTTGTATAAAACTTTTCCCTTGAAATATTCCAGTAAATGATGTAGTTATTTACACTATCACTTACCAACACGTCCTAAACTCCTTTAGGATAAAGTGATATTCACTTTGTTATAGTAACTAAATGGATCTCTTTACATTTTTCTTTATCATCACATATCCTAAACTATTTAGGATATTAAGTGAAACTCACTTTTGAATTTTTATCAGCATAATATTTTATTTATTAACATAAAAATTATCTAAGTTCAAACATACCCTCACTAGACTTTTAGACAGTATATCTACTTTAGAGTATCATACTATGATACACAAACTCTTTTTTGTTTAGAAAATAGCGCTTATTTTCTTTTAGTTATAACATTTAACAAATGACTATCGAATCCATATCATATATGGAATTTTATATGTTTGGAGAATTTTCTTGAAAATAATATTATTCCTTAAAACATTCCCTTGATGGGTGGTGGGAAAACCTTCCCTCATATTTTAACATGCATCTGAATAAACATTTTACCATGGATAAAGAACTTTTATCCTTGTATCCTTTTCAAAAAAATGTTATAAAATTTGATGAATCATAAACCATGTGTATAGAATCCATTATATAATATTGTTCATAAAAAAACTTTGTTAACAAGTGAATCCTATTATCATATATGAGAAATGAGATGACTATACACATACTTTACTTAGGTCCATTTGAGTTTGATAAACACCTTTATATTTGAACCTTGGTGTAGCAACTTTTTTTCTTCATCACTTGAATGAAAACTAAAAGCTTTATCAATTATTTCATTGATTTTTAACTCCTATATATTTTCAATACTTGTAAAGTATAAATTTGGTATCATATACCCTTCAAAATAAAATAATTAATTTCTATAACATTGACATCTCACATAGAAATTCCATGGAGTTTCACAAATCCCTTTAGGTATCTGGAAAATTATATCCTACAGAATCATTACTTATTCTTCCTAGTAGAACCAAGTCTCACAACCTTAACTAGATACTCAAAGAAACATCATTGGACTTTCCAACTAAGTTTTATTCTCCCATTTTTAACTTTTACCCACTTATAATATCGATATAGCATAAAAAACAGGACATCATATGCCCAATTCAAATATCCTCAACACTTTGAGAATATTGAGTAAACTTTTATTAAAATCATTTAAATTGTATGATTATTTACACCAATGAAAACAAAATGAATTCCTTAACCATAATAAGACTCAAGGAAACCTCAAGGCTCACTACTTCATTTACATATCCAATCATATTGTATACATGAGAAGAAACTAGTTTAAAAAAAATTATTTATCATTAGAGTTTTAACGTTGTTTTTTTAAAAACAATGTTAAATGTGGCATGAGAATATTTTAACATTGTTTTTATAAAAAATTGACATTAAAATATTTTAAAAAATATAATTCCCATAAAAATATCCTTATTTTTTGACATAATATTTCTGAAATCTGCATCCTCACAACTCTCTATAGAACCTGAACACACTTTATCTTCCACTTTCATTCAATTTTCAACTTCTCTTTTCATTATTTATCATCAATCTTCCATTGTTAATACTTCTTCTAGAACCCTTGACATTATTCATTCCATGAAAACCCTAATCTATTTGACTCATGACCATGCTCCGGGGTTTTTTTGTTCAATTTTCTACTTCATTTTTGCAAAATTTTCTCTTAAATCTTACAATGTTTGCCCTATTTCCACTACCCTTGGGTGAATTAATCAGAATCTAGTAACTATTTTCCATTTTCAGCCTTCATATTTTTAAGTTGTTTTTTTAGTGTTTCCACCACCCTTGAGTGAATTCATTAGAATCCAATAACCATTTTCTATTCTCATCCTTCATGTTTTGTAAGTTGTTTTTTATTTTTGGAATATTAATTAATTATTTGTTACTTAAAAATTGTACTAATCCATTCATTTTTTATATTCATCATATTATCAATTATAATTTTTTTCTTAATTTTTTTTAATGTTATAATTTATTGCGATTATAAATTGTTTGTGATTGTAATTTGTTTTTGGTTGAAACTATTTGTATTTATAATTGTTTGTATTTATAAATTTTTTATCGTTACAATTTGTTTTTGGTTGGAATTATTTTTCTTCTTCAATTTTTTTCATTTATAAATTGTTTATTATTATTATCATTACTTTTCATTATTTTTTTTTCATTTTTAAATTATTTTTATAATAAAAATTATTTCTTAAAAGTTTACGCATGTTTATATATTTATATGTTTATATGTTTTAATTATATATATATATATATATATTTAAATGTTTATATGTATTAATATATTCATCTATTATATTATGACTTTTTAGGTAATTATTGGATCATAATTGGATAAATTCATGAAAAAATAATGATGAATATGAGAAAGGGGTTGATAATTTATCGGAATTTTCTAAATAAAATCTTGAAAACAAGGATGTGATTTCTTTTCCATGCATGAAGTGTTTGAATATTAGTAAATTAGGGTATAAAGAAATTAAAGACTATCTAATTTGATATGGTTTTAGTCATAATTTTAGACAATGGATCTATCATGGTGAAATAACAAACAATCTAGGATCTAATGATGATGGAGATGCTCCACATGAAACAAAAGATCATCTTGAAGAATTAATTCATGATATAGGCGTTGAAACTATTAAGAAAACAAGTGTTGAACAACTATACAGAGATAATGAGAAACCACTATTCTCAAGTTACAATAAATTTATAATTTCATTAGTAATATTGAGATTAGTTAACTTGAAAACAAGAAATGGTTAGAGTGATAGAAGTTTCACTGAATTGCTTGAACTTTTAAAAGGGATACTTCCAGAAGGCAATAAGCTTCCAGATTCCAATTATGAGGGAAAAAATATTTTTTCCAATGAGATTGGGGTATGAAAAGATACATGCTTTCCCTAATGACTATGAGTTTTATAGGAATAAATATAAAAGTTTACCATAATGTCCTAAATGTGGGAAGTCATGATATAAAATGGATGAAAAATACAACCATGATTTATTCTAAAAAACAAGCACCGAACCTCCTACTAAATCAATATTGTACTTTCTAATAATTCCTCATTTGAAGCATACCTTTATAAATTCAAATGATGAAAAGAGGCTAAGATTATATACAAATGAGTGCACCTATGATGAAAACTCGAATCACTGTACTAATTCACTACAATGGAAAATATTTATAAAAAAAATTCTGATTTTGGGAATGAAGTTAGAAATCTTAGAATGGGTTTGTGTATAGATGGAGTGAATCCATATCAGAGTCTTAGTATCCAACATATTTTGTGGCCTACTATGTTGTTTGTCCACAATAAGTCACCACAAATATGTATAAATAGGAAATATGTGATAATGAGATTGATGTTTTTTGGTCCAAAATAGCCTAGAAATGATATTGATGTTTATTTATTATCATTGATTGATAACTTCAAATTTCTATGAAAGGAAGGTGTTATAATATTTGATGCATAAAATAAAGAGTATTTATTTTTCATGCTATGATAATGTTCACTATAAATGTATTTCCCATATATGAAAGCATATCTGGATACAATATTAATGGACCTTAATCTTATTAAATTTGCGAAGAGAGGACTTCATATCATCAATTGTAGAATGGAAGAGAAAAAATGTACACAGGACAACAAATATTTTTTCAAATGGACCATCCTTATTGAAGATTAAAAAAGGAATTTAATGGTTTACAATAGTATTCTTTTCCCCAAAACTATTATCAGCTGAAGAATATTACAATAAGGTGAAAAATGTTGATATCAAATTTGCAATTAAAGGAAGTTATAGTCATAAAAAAAATACATGGAAGAAATAATCCATTTTATTTGAGTTACCATATTTGATATTTTTGTACATAAAATATAACATTGACTTTATGCATGTAAATAAAAACATTTGTGATAGTATAATTGGAACATTTTTAAACATAAAAGGAAAGGAAAAAATGGGCTGCAAGAAATACTAGACTTAATAACCATGAGAATGCATTTGGAGTTATCTCCCACAATGAAAGTAAATAAAACATATTTTCCTCTAAGTTGTCACACATTAAGTAAGAGTGAGAAGATAATTTTTTATCAATTCCTGCATGGTATTAAAGTACCTAGTGGTTTTTTTTCAAATATTAAAAATTCGATGTCATTAAAGGATTTAAAGTTAATAGGTATGAAATATCATGACTGTCATGTATTGATGAAACAATTTCTACCAATTGCATTGTGTGGAATATTATCGATACCAGTCATAAAGTATAGGATCATGTTGTGTTAAATTTTCAATTCAATTTATAACAAAGTCATAAATCAAGATTTGTTAGATGTATTAGAGAATGAATCTATCTTTATATTTTTTCAACTATAAATATATTATCCACCATTGTTTTTTGATATAATGGTCCATCTTGTAAATTCATCTGGTGTGAGATATAAGAATATGTGAGCTTGTGTATTTACATTGGATGCAACCTTTTGAAAGATATATGAATATTTTGAAGGGTCTGTTAAAAATCCGCATTAACCAAAGGGATATATTATTCAAAAATATTTATTAGAAGAGGTAACCAAGTTATATACTGATTATTTATCTGAAGTGTATCTTATTGGTCTCCCTATATCTCAACATTTGATAGTTGATAGTGAAGGTAAAGGGATTTGTGTCTTAAAGGTAAATTTAATTCCACATGATGAAGTGATGTATGCACCTTTATACATTTTGAACAATATAGGTGAAGTTAAACCATATATTTCATCATATATTACTGGATTGAAGGTATAATATCTAAAAAGAAATGAAAAGTGGTTGATGAATGGATATAAAAACATATTTATTTCATGGTTTAAGGAGAAAATCAACACTGATTTATCTGCATTAGAAACATTAAAATGGTTAGCAAGAGGACCAAGTGTTAATGTGATCACGTAGTCTAGTTTTGATGTTAATGGTTATAAAATTTTCACAAAAAAACCAGGAAAATAAGAGTACCATTCAAAATAGTGGTGTAATGTTTGTCGCTGAAGCATTGTATTTTTTGAGTACCAAATATAAAAACTCAATTTTTGTATCAACATCATATTTTGAAGTTGTTGAGGATATATGAGAGATTTATTATACTAAATATTGGGTATTGATATTTAAGTGTAACTAGGTTGAAAATAATAGTAGTGTGAAACATAATGAGTATGGATTTACACTTGTTGATTTGAAAATATTTAGTTGCATAGAGAAATCATTTATCATGGTAATGCATGAAAAAAAAATATTTTATGTTTTTGACCCATCAAATGATCAATGGTATATTGTTTTTATAGGGGAAAAATCATTTGGGTGATGATAATATTGATGATGTTGAAGATTTATATGAAATATCTTTATCTATTACATGATTACCCAATGATAACAATGACTATGCTGTAGAAATTATCCATGCAACACGAAATGATCATGTAGAAGGAATATGAGAAAACACTCCATTAATCTTATAATTAATCAGGTAATCTATTTTTTTTGTGAAACCAACATAGCTAAGAAATTTGTTTTTAACTTTGATATTAAAACTTATTGATGTTCATCATTCCTTCATTTTTTGTAATATTTTTTATATTCATTATATTTAGATATCTATTTTTCAGTTGAAAATTTTTCCTTCATCATTTTGTTGTGAATATTTTATTTATATTATTCATTTTGAGGTATACATTTTTATTCAATAAAATATTTATAATTTTTCCCTATTATGGACAATTACATTTTTACTTATAAAATTTATTTATTTCTAAATAAATAAAGATACACACAATTACAAATTTTTAGATGATAATCATTTATGTCATTTTGTTGTTGTTAATTTTTATATTCACTATTTTTAGTTACAATTTTTTGGTTAAAAAATCTAACATTTAATGTTTTTTTTTCTATTGTAAATAATCATTTTTTTAAAATTATTTAATTTTAATCAAATACAAGTACAAATACGTTTATTGAAGTAGCATACATATTTTTAAATGACAGACACAGAGGCAGGGGAACCAAGGTATATACTTTTTTCATATAAATATATATCTATAGTAATTAAATAATTTAATTAAATTAAACCTATATTTCTTAAAATTACGTGCAATACGTTTTCTTCTCTATAAATGGAGACACCTAAAGATGAAAGGTGTGAGATTACATGTTTATCAAAACTTTCACTTGCCCATGGAGAGTATAGGTTGATAATCAACTTTGATGATAATGACTATCCAACTGGACTTTATTACATGTAGTTTAGGACTTACCTAGCTATAAAGAGTTGTTTCAGGATAAGTATTTCATTACCTGATTGGAGGAGTGTCGAACAATTAGTGAAATATATTTTATGGGAGTCCATAACAGTAAAATTTATAAACTTATTTATTTAGTTTTACAATGGTTTAAATATTATACATTTCTTAATATTTTCTCTATTCAATTATAGATGAAATTTAACTTTCATGAGATGAAATGAATTAAGAAAAATTTTCTATCCTTTTTGGAAACAAGGTAGAGATATTTTAAGTCAAAGTTGACTTCATTTTATATTTTTGTGAGTAAACAGAATCAGGATCCATGCCTTAAGTATGATTTTATATATACAAATACATAGAAGTAGTTTGTCTCCAATTGGAAGAAGGAAGCCTTTATGGTATGCTTTTTTTTATTTGTAAAATTATTTATTTAATTAAATTTTATTATTTGATAACTTATTTATTTTTTCTTATATAATAGACCTTTGAAAAAACTCACCAAGAGATACAATCTCACAATTTATACCAGAATACATTATCACATGGGGGGTATACTTTATTAAAGGATCAAATAATTACTAAAAAATTTAGTGAATTAAGTGTTAAGTAAAGTATTGGCTCCAAAGAGGTTCTATAGGACCCTCCACCCCCTCATCATGAAAAATAGAAAAGGCCAAGAATGGAAAAGGGGAAGTGTATTATTAATCCAATAAATGAAGTAGCTGATAATATTGTAACTAATTAATTGTTAATTTTCTTATATATTACTATTTAGTAAATTTATCTGACTAATATAAAATTTAAAAATATTATTTCAGGATGCCCTTTTAGTGAAAATGACACAGGAGACCTTTATTCTGGAGGGAAGGATGAATATTCTTACTGCTACTTCAGTAAATCCAGAACCCTTGGACCGCATCAGAGGGTATAAAGAGGGTATCGTTTTTAATTTTTTTGGATGCACCCCTAGCGCAACATCAACAGAGGTATAATATATGGGAGAAATAAATTCTTTGAAGGTTGAGTTGTGACACTTGAATGATTCAATAAAGAAAAGAATTAAATCACATGTATTGGATATGCTTACAGAAGTGATGTGATAGATGAGGTTTGCCTACCAATATTCTCCACCTCCTCATTCAAACCCACCAGTATACTATGAGTTGCATGCTGGGGATCCCCATGTATGTATTATAGAATACAAAATTTTACATCATCTGGGGGATTATGTATATCATCAGCTTATGCGGTTGGGTTATGTAAGAGTAGAGGTAAATGATATTATTGATCCAACTAATCTAGTATTGCTACCTACTGAGTAGGTGTCCATAATTAGATAGAGAATTGGTCATTTTTTACTTTGGCTAACAAATATTTACCATCAACTGACATATGAGGTATGTGTTGTTTTTAATTTTTTATTTATCAGTAAATTCAAAATTAATTATAGTATTTTCTTACACTTACCTTATATATGAGTATCTAAAATCAAAGGAATCACTATAAAAAATTGAAAATTTTAGGTTCCAACACCATCAAATACCCCTAATGAATTTGAGGGGGTAACAAAGTTATCACATGTTTTATCTATATTAGATAATTTTTATACTTTTTTGATGAGTGATGATATATGTTGAAGAGATTATACATTAAACATTTTTAAAATTGACATCATGGATGTTTTAAAGGGTGAGGATCTCACTGTACCTAAGTTTCAGTTGTTTTCCATATAAGTAAATTTTAATTATTAATTTAATTTATTTAAGTAAACCTATATCACATTGACTTGATTAATTAATTTTGAAATAAGGTATCTCCACAATCTTTTCATCCTATATGATTTCACTTAGGTTTATGGTTTTATGGATCTAGAATACATTTCAAAAGTTTTTTAATACTTGAACCAAAATTTCAGAATTGAATATATATATGAAAGATTAAAACACACATAGAATACATGTTGGTTTTTTATATTATTTAACTGGTAAAAAAATATAATTATGGGACACTATTCATTATAATATTATTAATAACGAATTTTTTATATTTTAGTGGACATTGGATGTTATGCATATTTTACCCAAAATAATGTAAAACATATTGGTTATACTCTTTATTAGGCGGTGTTCAAATAATATTTAGAAAGTTGTTAAAGAAGTAAGTCTTATTCTATTATTTTAGTTCTTTAATCTTAATATTTTTATTTTATATAAGTTTTGACAATTAATATTTTAAATTTCAACAAGTCATGGATTGAGTTCAACTGGGATCACTATTCAATAGTGGAACAAAAAAATGAATATGTGAAAGTTCAGGTAGATAACTTTTATATCAGTGAATAATTATTTTTTCTTACACATCCAGTGTTTTTTATTTTTAAAATACTACTTCATAAACACAATTTCATCATCAATAAGGGAATTTTGAATAGAGATATTATGTTTTGGGACTCATTTGGAGATAATCATGACCAGAACAACAAAAAATATTAAAAAGGTTAGTTTTATTATAACACTTATAATTTTAAAAAATATGTTATTTTTAAACTCAAAATAATTTATGTTGTGGATTTTTGATGATGTTTCTATGTATACATAAAATGAATTGAAACACCTTAACAATTTATTTTTGATTCTATTTTCTAATTTTGAAAAATTTATAGATTTAGTTTCATTTAACTTCTTTTTTGTAATAAATGTTATGAAATTTTTTAATGAGTTTTAATACTCCTTGTTCCGTGTGTACTATTTTTTATTGTTTTTTGATGTTTCACTTTGTGTTTATAGGTCTGTAATCATGTTTTTTTTTCAACTTTCAACATCAGTTTTAGAGAAAACTGATGTTAAATCCTTACTGGTAGGGAATTTCATGCTAGTTTTCAGTAAAAATGACATAAAAAGCTGAGTATAAATGCTTTCTACATTAGTTTTTAATAAAAATTTACATGTAAATCATTCTATATTTCATATTTTTTAAGTATTTAAACATTTTTTTTATTGAAAAAAACATTTAAATCCAAGTATGAAGGCTTTCAACATTTTTTTCAGTAAAACTAATGTTGAAAGTTGAGTATGAAGGCTTTAAATGTCATTTTTCAATAAAATTGACATTCAAAGCCTTAATTATCTCATATTTTAAATGGTTTTTTCAATGTTTATTTATAAAAAATGATTTTTAAATTCCCACTTTCTACGCTTCATATATTAATACCTCTTTATAGATAACATTAAAATAAAAAAAACCAACATTAAAGGTGTTTTTTCCACTATTGGGAAACTAAAATTCCTTTTTCCATCTTGCATCTAATTCCTTTGAAACCATATGTTGATCTTTAAATGCTTTAATAAGATTATAGATTCACTTATTGAGAAACTTCAACAGTTTGTTACTTAAGAAGGGGTTTCTTTACACATGGAATTTTCTTTTACTTAATAAATTTTCTTTAGTTATTAGTTTTAAGTGTTTCTTACATTAAGATTTTTCTTATCAAGGGTTGATCTCAAAGTAAATTTTATTGATAATGATGATATTATCCACAAAAAAAATCTTTTATTAGATGAGTATCATGTTTTATAGACATTTAATAAGGAATTTTATTAACCGATCTCTCACTGAAATGATGATCCATTTTAAATTAATCATATCCATTAGTGGGAAAAGTTTTATATTTCACTAAGAAATTTTTACATTTTAATATCACCACTTAGTAATCTTGGTATATAATCATTCCAATCATATCATATATGAATTTTGGATATTTGAGTGGACAAACCTTTTCCCAAATCCATCATATGGATATAAACTCAACTCTATTCCTCTAGTATCCTAATTGTTAGGTTTTACCAGCTAAGTATAACTTAAAAAAAATACCGAGGACATGAAACCCAACTCTTAGGGTCACCTCATTACTTTCTTTCCTTAGAAAATATATGGGCACCCAAATTTAACATGACACTAACTGGTTAGATGATATAGGTCTTGAAAAGTGTTTCTTTGGAAGGAATTTCACACTTGGTATTTGAATTGGATTTAATATCACTATATTATCTCATGTTATTCCCTTTATATGTACTAATTATTATAACTATTTAGTTTGTAATCATATTCATTCCACAAAATCAATATGTTCAAACCATATTGATGTGTAACTCTTTACACAACTCACTGTTTGTGTTACTCACCAAACAAATAAAATACATGCATATTTACACATATCCAAATGAATCCCATGTATAAGGTATATAAAATTTTCATTTAAAGGTTTAAAATTATAAGAAATTGACAATACACACACATGTAATCTTAAAGACACAAATAGCCAACCCCCAACTTTCTAGAATAAGGCATACTTCACTAGGCTAGTGGGAAGTCCAACCCAAATTCCCTCTACCAAGATATACTTTAATTGAGAGATATTCCAATTCATCATAACTAAATAAACTAATATATATAAACTATATTCAATAACTAAATTTAATCTAATAACTTTAGTTACAAATTGAAGTTAAGATAGATGGAAACTAAATCCATTATCATAACTATCATGTAACTCCTTATATTCTTGTATGATAATATCTATAAGAATTTTAATAACTTAAACTAAAGAATATAACCATTTATAATATAACACTTATATTCATGAGTAATTAACAAGGGAATAGATAAATTAATAGTTCACATATTTAAACATGAGATAAAAATCTATGAAGAAATTATAAATCCAAGCTAATCATAAACACTTTATAATTTTAGCTATTCATCATGGACGTTGCATAATTTATGAATACAAACACTTTATATTCATTTCATAATATGAACTCCTTCATATTATCCATTATATGACATTTCAATTCAAATATATGATATTAAATGAAAGATAAACATTTTAAATTTAATTTTATATAATTTAAACTATTTATATAATCTAAATATCCCATACTTAACATTATTTAAACCTTTATCAAATCAATCATGAAAACTCTTTGATGTGGTTTAAATAATTTCCTAAATAAGGATCTTTAATTTGAACAATTCAAGTCAAGTATTATGAATAGTTCATAATATTAAAATATAAACACCTTATATTTATCCTTATTTTTTAATTTATAATTTCACTACTCACCCTCATTGGGAACCTCTCTTGGGTTTGTAGTGAAGATGAGAGTGATCCCTCCGAAGCCCGACTCCAATATACCCCAGGTTGGTGACTAATGATAAGGGTATAAAACATAAAAATGAGAGGAATTTACCTCATATAACCCAATAATATAGAAATAAAACCACCAATAAACACTAATATAAATAAACCAAGATCCATAATAATCCCTCAATGCATGAATATGTCAGACAATCACAAGTCTCTAAATAAAATACCAATTGTAACAAATTGAGATTTTAAAAGAGGTACATCCTGTTTGACAACGTATATGACATAGAAAAATAATATTATAAGATAATGTAACACTCAAATAATTTAAGATATATTTAGTTTTAAATAAATTCAATATCTTCAATAGCTTGAGATGTATGCAACGTTGGGTTTAAATGAAACACGATACTCTTAAAATATTATTATTTAAACACAATCATTATAACCTAGCCGTTAAGTTATAGGGTATAAATAGAACTAAATAAATTATTAAAATTATATTTTTTACACATTTATAAATTAAATTCAATGGTTATTTATTAATTATAAATTAATTAATAACCATTTGAATGAGAAAGAAATTTTTTCTGAAAAACTATATTTTTATAAAAGGCGGATAAGTCGCACTTTGTAAACATAATTTATAATTAATTTTTACCAATTTTATAAAATTTATTTGAAAAAATAAACTTATTTTTTAAAATATATATGTCAAAATTATCTTTGGGTTAATTCTTGAGAGTTTTTTGAAAAGATTAATTATTTGATGAATAGTGAAAAATACTGATTTTTATTGAAAACTGTTTTTTAATTTAAATTATTTACAATGATAAATTATATTTTAAATTATTTTTAAAGTAAAATAAGTTCAATTATATTAAAATATAACTAATTTAGTTCATTTTAATAAATTTCATATTGAATTCTGATATAAAAACTTTTTAAAGCTTTGAAAGTTTTTCTTTGGAAAAACTGTTTTTTCGACGCGTCTTTGAGTTTAATTTTAAATTGAATTCTATAAATTCTAAGAATATAATTTGGAAAAATGGATTAAATATTTTTAATAATAATAATTTATATTTTATAATAAGTTTAACTTAATTTTTGACCATAATGAATAGTGAAAACGATAAAAAATTAATTACCACGGTTAAGGTAAAACGAGTTTACTGAGTGGGTGGGGGGAGGGGGGGTTAAAATAAAAATATAAGGGTTAAAAATGATGATTTTTTTTATAATTACTACTTTATGGTCATATTTAGACATAATATCATCCATATTTCGAGAATTACCCAATTTTTTGGTTTGTGGCATGAGAAAAATGTGGGTATCACTTTTTCTTTTCAAAAATTCCAAGTGTGCCCTCTCCCCTACTTATAAAAGGACACCCCTATCCTATCCTATTAAAACTTAAAAAATAATTTATTTTAGCCAATACCTTCAAAAATAACTTCCCTAATTCTATACCAACATCCTAGAGTCATTTTTTTGATTAGAAATCTAACCTTGGAAGGATTTTGATGCAAACCTAAAGAGATCATCTGAAGAAGAGATAACGTTATTAAATGAGCATTTTTATTTTATTTCTTTTCATACTCCTTAAAATATTATTAAATAATTATAATATGATAACACCAATATATCCCATATACTTAGGTGTTATTATGTTAATGGCATAACCAATATCCATCTCCATTTCTATCAAATGGAAAATGAAATCGTCGATCATGTGTACAATGAACTGTCACCTCACGAACCGATGTAATTTGTTTTCTATAAACACATTTAAATGATGAATATTTTGATGGATTTAACATATTTATATTATATTTATGACATTATTATACTTTTGAAATTATTATATCACATATAACTTCTTAATTTCCATTCCCTGGGGGATACGATAACATTGCTTGGGTGTACGGCAGACTACCGCCTCACGAAACAATGTGATTTGTTTTTCACTTATGCTTTACATGTAAGGTATTAATGTTAAAATTAATAAATATATGTGATATTTATAACATAAACATACTTCTGGAAATATAATATCACATTTAACTTCTTACCTTCCAATCTATTGGAAAATAATTACATCGCTCGTGTGTATATGTGAACTACCAACTCCACACAGTGATAAAAAATGTTTTTCATTTTATTTTTATATAGATAGTAATAAGGATTTATTTGATTAATATTAATTCTATATATGACATAATAATGATTATGGAAAGGTGAATTAATATTTAGATCTATTTTGTTCCATACATCGAGAAAAAATGGAAACAACGTTTATGCATACGTACGACATACTATCTCCATGAATGGTGTAATCCATTTTCTATCTATAAATTTTATAGATTAATATAAATACATATATAATAAATATAGACGATATTCATATCATGTTTAACATTCTGTAGATGATGTGACCATGATGAAAATAAAAGAACTAAAATTACTAAACCAAAGAATACATGAAAAACAAAGGAATTATCACCCAAAATAATGATTTTAACGGTGAACTGTTATTAAACGGGTGATAAAAGACTATAAGTAAATGTAACATCCTAATATTTTAAAAGGAAATACTATATTAAATAACATACAAGATATGAAATATCAAGGTTAAACGAACAATATAATCTTATTATTTAAATGTGACCGTTATAACCTAACCGTTAAATAGGCATGAATGAATAGTATTAACAAAATTATGAAATATATAATGTTCATACTCATTGATAATTTATTAATTATTGTTTTGTAAATAATAACTCAAATTTTTAGTAAATTCATTTTATTCTTCAAAAATATGTTTTCTTGAAAAATGTTTTTTTTTCTTTTTATGAGTGAATATTACAATTAATTATTAGAAATTTTAGAAAATTTATTTCAAAAAATTAATTTCATTTTTAATTCAAAATCTTAAAATTATCTTAAGATGTGTTTTTTTATAATTTCCTGAAAAGATTAAATTTTCAATGAATAGTGAAAAATATTCATTTTTATAAAACTATCATTTTCATTATATTAAAAATTTCCTTTATGATTTTAATTTGATCTCAAAGTAACTTAAGAATTATTTATTTATATATAATCTAATTAATTTTATTTTATTCACCCTTATACCTTATTTTTTCATAATAACAATTTTGTGTTTAAAAATGTATTTTTCATGAAAACTAGGTTTCGTTGCATTTTGTGGGATTAATTTTAAATTAAATCATTCCTATTATGTGTTTTGAATTTTGGAAAATATATTCTGTATTTATAATAATGAGGTTTAAATTTATTAAATATTTCACATTTCTTTGGTCAATATGAACAATAAACTTATTAATTTTTCTTACCACGACAAAGGGTATATGAGGTAATTAAAGTTAAAAATAAAATGATAATGATTATAAAACAACCCTAACACTTACCTTAATTTTATCGTATGATTAAATTTAATCCATAATCATCTAATATTCGGTTATAAGTCATTTTATAGCCATTTGGATGAGATTATAACCTTTATAGTATTTTATTTCAAGAAAAGTCAAACATGTCACACTCTTATTTTTAATGACTATAATATTTTTAGTATGAGGTTATATAGAGGATATATTAGACTAAAAATAGTATTATAAAATAAAAAATATTTATATTAATTATATATATTTTTTAAATTTTTAGTAAAGAAATAATTACCTTAAATGATCACACAACGCTGATGTAGTAATTATTCAATTAATGGAAATATAAAATAAATGATATTTTAAATATTAAAAGTAATATAATTTGAGATGATTAATGAAATAAAAAATTTTATAGATTAAATTAATGTGTTAAGAATGTATTAAAATATTTTTTTTAATTCCAAGTCTTATATTGATATTATTAAAGTCAAAGCAATGATAGTTCTAAAAATTGACTTTAGTGATGTTTTATAATGAAAAATGTTTTATTAAATGATGCGAAATTCCTAAAAATATTTGATTCAGATAAGTTATTAGAATATTATTTATAATATCAACCATGTTCTATTTATAAGCCTTTTTTCCATTTATAGTAACTATATTTACCCTCAAATAGTAAAAATCCTTATTGTCACGACAAGTTTTAAAGGGGTTAGAAATGAGTTAAAGCCAAATGATAAGGGTAAAAATGTGAGCTAAAATTGCCCAAAAATTATTTTATGAGATTATTTTTACCCATGCTAATATTATATTCTAAATTAATTTTTTTGATCTATTTTTAATTTAAAATTAATTTATATTAATTTAATATTTTGAGGAATTCTAAGTGTGCCCCTCCTCTCTCTTATAAAAGGGAACCTATTCTTCTCAATCCTTCACACTTAAAAACCCATTTTTTAGGAAAATTACTACCTAGATACATTAATATAATCACTACCCTCATTATATAGGTACTGATTTAGGCATAATACCAATCTTAAAGGTCTTAAGGTGTTAAAAAAAGGTCTTTCAAAGAAGTGGTGTAGTTTTCAACTGTATGTTTTAGTTTTATTTATTATTCCAACTCCTTAAAATATTATTCAAACATGATAAAATAAATAAATATGGTGTCCTACTTATACTGATATGATATTATGATAATTTTTCAATGTAGTAGTCTGCCATACACATGAATGATGGTTTTATTTCCCATTTAATGAAAGAGAAGCTTTAAATCTCTATTTTTTCTTCTATATCTATATTTTTTAAAAATGTTTTAAATAATGGTTTTAGTATTATCATATTAATATTTAAATTCATTTTTAACCATGTTTTAATTTTTAATTTTTTTTGAAAGGAATCATTTTGTCTTTTTCCAAACGAGGTACTTTGTGATTTTTCCAACAAAAATACAGAAGAAATGTTTTTTTTAACTTATACATCATGAGTGGATTTTACCACCATCATTATGCCTTAATTTTTTGAATTTAACTTTATATTTTTTAAAATTTCTTTCTAAATATTTTTTTTATTTATCATGTGTGATATTTTTACATTTTAAAAGTTATTTTTACAAGAAAAGGGTATTTTGATATCTGAAAATGTTTTTAATATAGTTTTAAATTTTTTTCAAGGGTTTTATTCATGATACAGTCCTTGTAAATTATTTAAGAAGTGTTGAGCCCTATTATACCTCATGGGTGAGCCTATTATATCTTATACGATGGGTGCACCTAGATAGTTCTCCAATGCATTGAGTTCTCCGGAGGTGGAAGTCGACTACATGGTTATTCCATTTGTAAGAGTGATCATAAGAGTGATATGTAAATTATGTACAAGAAAAATACATGAGTTTTATATTATTTATAATGAGTTTTCATGGAAATAATTTGATTTTAAAAGTTAAGATAATGATCTTTTTAAATGAAAAATGATTCTCTTTTCAGATGAAAAGGTAAATTTTTAAGAAAAGGTTTTAATGGGTTTTCATGTTTTTCATTGGAAGAATGATTTTATTTCTTTTTTATATTTCTCAATATTATTCCAAAAATGGGCTTAGATACCCTGGGGGGGGGGGGTGGGGGTGCGGGTGAATCAGGGTATGGATATTCTTTTGGAAATTCTTCTTACCCTATTAGATCTTGAACTCTTTATTATAAGGGTTGCTTTATTTTCTCTATAATGTTTATATTGATATTATACTTTCCAACTTTATCTGATGATGATGCATAGAATTTAAAGTAGGAAATAAATCACAAGGACACACAAATTTTACTTGGTTCACCCTCACTGGTCTATGTCCAAGGATCATACAATGACAATGTACCAATATACCAAATCAAATAAGGATCACTGCTAAAATGTGGTTCGGGCTAGATCATTTCTATGACCAAGCTCACTGCCTTTACAATGGTTTGGGATAGCTCACTACTTCCCAAAGGTTACTCCCTTAATATTTCCTTTTATAGACCACTACCAGTGGATATTATCACCGTCTTCCTCTTCCTTTGCTCACTACCCTGGAAAGTGTACAAACATAGTTTATGGACATGTAAGCCCCTTCATTAGACATAATGAATATATATTCATTTGTAGATAAATTCTATATTAAATTCTTAATTTCACCCACTTGATGAATATTAATTTACCATAGATTTATTAGGAAATCCCTTTTTAAAACTTTTGTAATGCTCAATGCCTTCATGAAGCTCAAATATTTTTCGAATCTCAAACATCCTTTGTGAAGCAACCACCTTTCACAAATATCACTTAGGCTTTGCGAAGAAACCTCATTTCTAAAAGCTCAGTTATCCTTCATGAAGAACACAACTTTCATGAAGCACACTTAGACTTCATTAAGCTCACAAATTTTAGTCATATTTTTATATCCTTCATGAACAACAATACTTTTATGATTCTTATAAATTTTGGTCGGCTATAATATCTTTCACAATCATCCTTTCTTCATGAACATTTTTGTAAGAACAACTTTCACGAATTACCTTCATTAATTTAGAGCCTATGGATTTTTAAGGATTTATATACTATTCTAAGGGGTTATAGGCATTTTTATAGGCATCGCCTCCCATTCCAGAAGCTTCTATCCATGTCATAACATTTTCATGAAGCTCTCTAATCCCATTTGAGAAGCTCCATGTTTTTGAGAATCTCTAGGGAAATTTCACCATTCAAAAAGCTTCTCGTAGTCATGAAGATTACCATCAACCCTTCATTAATTTGTGATTCTCTACTTCTCATAGTCATGGAGATTACCATCAACCCTTTCATGAATTCACAATGCTCCACACCTTTACGAAACCCAGTCTTCATGACACCAAATTATTTTGAAAATATACTTATATTTTTGAAACTCCAGTCTTTTCAAAACTCATGAATTTTCCATGTTTTTATGAGGAATTAATAGAAATACAAATTTCGTAATGATTGAGACATTTTTCAAATTTTAGACCCCAAAAATTTGGCAAACACTAGGAAACACCACCACCTTGTGTATGCAATTTTCTATACCACTTCTAGGGAATCCATTTCTCTATCTTGGATCTTTGTTAATATACCTAGTCAATAATCTCTCTGAACTCCACAACTGACCACAAAAACCTATTTTTTTCAACAAAAACAATCAACCCAAAAATACTACACGGACACCTTGAGGTATTTTCTACCAAAACTTATTGATATTTTTGTTCACACCCCATGTTTTAAAATGTTTTTTATAGGGTTTAAAGATGAGTAATAGAAAATAAAAAGTTAAGTTAAAAGTTGTGATGTTTTTTCATGAAAAGAAATCATGTTTTATTTTAAAATTTTCATATTTTTTAAAAAATATATAATGATTTAGAAGTTTCCACTATGTATAAATATGGGGTTTTATGTAATAATTATAACCCAACTCTCTAAAACTCTAAACTTAGAAGTTCTTTAGGAATGAAAGAATGTGAATTCTAGTTTAAAGATACCAGATTATGTGATGTTTAAGGCTGATTACTTATAGTAAATAATATATGGTATGAGATATATGATTATGGTTATATAATAGATTTATTATAAACCTATATTTATTATACATGAGGTTTAGCCATATACCAAGGAAGTTAAACAAGTGATAAGGGTTTCTCATTACACTTTTACTTCTGTGATATATATGTCATATTCACCACTTATTCCTTTATGTGGTGTATATAATATCCATTTTGATATGTTATATCATTAATATAATTATTTTTATGGTGTTTAATGTTTCATTTTATGTTATTACTTTCATGGGGATTAATATTTAAAAGTTATAAAATTGTTAAGAAATTTATGTTTCAATCTCATTTTAATCAAGAATGTTTATACTTGAATTCCCATTGGAGAAAATTATTTTATCACTATATAATAAACCAATTTTATTTTCTTCTCATAAATTTAATCATTAAATTTTCAAGTAATAGTATCATTTTACCTCTCCTTTGTACTTAAAATTATTGAGAAAATGTTTTGAAGAAAATATGACTTTATCTCTCTCTTCGTTCGAAAATCCTTTTTCTTCTAAAACCATGTTTTCTGAAAATGTTTTCATTTTTAAAAAAAATATCTAAATAATTTATTAAATACATATTTAACCATGTTTGAATTTTTTAATTTTTTTGAAAGGAATCTTCATGTTTTTTTCCAAACAATGCTCGTTTGGCTTTTATCGAAAATGTGAGGAAAATTTATTTTAACATATACGACATGACTATAATTTTCTACCTTCATGAACAATAAATGTTTTAAAGATTATTGTACAAGTTTAAAAAGTTATTTTTAAAGAAAATTATTTTAAAAATATTTTGTAAACTTTTAGTTTTAAAAATATTTTTAAAATGAAAAGGTTATTTTCCTCAAGAATGTTTTAATGACATTTTTATGGTATTTCTATTCATCAATGACATAAAAACTTTATTTTACTTATGACCCACTAGGGATCTATTATATTTATATCATACTTATTATTTATTTGTATGATTTATTATCAGTTTGACTGAGGATGTGCAATTTTATTATGATTCACCGTATTACTTTGGATGTTTTATGATTATTTTTATTAGATTAGGGTAAGTATTAACATTTATTATATTATATTTTCAATAAAAAAATTTATGTTGATTATGTTTCACCCCTTTCATATAAGGAATTAATTGGACTTACTAATTGATAGCTGGGGCTCGATTATAGATAGTCTCTCGATGCATCTACAGGTCTCATGAGATAAATCAGTTGGCTAAATTAAATTGGTTTTTATCCATATTTTAAACTGTCTTGTGAAAGGTCTTTAAAATATGTTTTAGATGTCTATAATTATGAATTAACTAATTATGAGATCATTTATTGATGTCCAAGTGATTATTTATTTAGTTAGAATATCCATAGATAAGTTCAAGCTCATGTGACTATTTATATGGCTTTATTTAATCATCATTTATTCCAGCAAAATTATGCTAAATTTATTGTTTAAATGGAATGTGTTTCAGTTATTTACCTGTCTATATTTATTATGATTATTTATTCATTATATATTCCATTGTATTCATAAACTTACTGATTATCTGATATCACCCCTTTCCAATGTTTTATTTTCCCCAGGATACTAGGAAGTGTTTATTGATTGACATGTATGGGTATTCTAAGGGGAGTAATTGTGTTCTAAAAAAAACTTTGTGTATTTTATGTTTTAAAATATAATGTGAATTTCAAATATGTAGGTCATTTACCAAGTCTAATAAAATATTAAGTCCTTTGGGATGAGATTGCTTGTATATAATGCCAATGTAATAAAGTAGACACCAACTCTGATCTATTGGGGTCAAGGTCTTTACAGTTTCTATTAGAGGAATTTTAGTAGAAACCATGGGAAGTAGATTTAAGAAAATATAGATTATGTGATATAAACCTATGAATGACTTTGAGGATAAGTTTAAATATAGGATAATATCATAATGTTTTGGTAAGTATAGATTATGTGGTTTACCTATAAATACATCCTTATCTAGATACTATAAGTGGATGTGGTTTTGTAATAGATATACCTAGGGGTAATAACTCTGAAAAAGGTGTGTCGAGTTTGAATCGAGAATTACCTAGTACATGACAACGGGCCTTACTATGAACCTGATTTGACACTCATGGGAGATATGCTTGGATTAATTCACATTTTCTTTATGAACCATTATGAAGGATTTTAATTGATAAAGACTATGAATGAACTAGGATTAAACATAATGTCTCTTAGATTAAAAATAATTTTTCATTATTTAGGAATCCTATAAATTATTTTTCATGATTATGTGGTTTCCCAATGTGATTACTATTTCTTACACTTTGTTTTTTGGTTTTAGTCAGTGGTGGGAACTAGAAGTAACTCAGTTAACATTGAATGTGATAGACAATGTGTTTAGGAGAAACCAAATGGGATTATAAATGGAGTGAATGATATTATGATTATTCCTAATCAGTTATCATGTTATATGATTAAAAACTTGCACCTTAGCTAACTCTCAAACTTACCAAAGAAGAGAAGTACAGAGTTCA
The DNA here is from genome assembly GCA_963277665.1 of Viscum album. Taxonomy (NCBI): domain Eukaryota; kingdom Viridiplantae; phylum Streptophyta; class Magnoliopsida; order Santalales; family Viscaceae; genus Viscum; species Viscum album. Next base: position 1,642,329,847 of record OY728159.1, read on the forward strand.
CCGAGATCTTGGGTGGTGGAGACCATGGAGGAAAAAATATTTAATTTCATATATGTTGAGAACATGGGAAGAAACACCCAAGTGAATTTATTAGAGGAATGAGAAGATGTTTTGGGTGTGGAAAATAAGGACAAAAAGAAAGTAATTTCCAAGTAAAAATGAAAAGTTTTGTTAATGTAATGGATGAGAATAATGGTATCCCTAGGGTATCATTGATAGTTGAATCTTTTAAATAGGTAAAGTATGAGAATTATGAATATAAATGTCCTAGGGGAAAATATAATTAAGAGAATCATCAAGGTTATATGAGTAATTATTATACTGCTGATGAAGAAGAGAATACAAAAGACATAGAAAAGGAAGGAAAGAATAAGATGATGAAGTATAGTTAATGGTTTAAGAATAACGTGGAATAATAAAAGTTCTTGTGTACTTGGATTCCAGGATTTTACTGTAGTAGTATTTTATCAATGATATTCTCATTATAAGAATCATAAAATTTATAATAATTATACCGCAGTAGTTTTTTATAAGGATTTGAGGACATATGTTGAATGGTATTGATGACCAAGAAAATTGATACAGTGGAAAGTTGATATTTTTGGAAAACACATGATTGATAGAAGAAAACCCTTAATATTTTCGTGATTTTGAGATAATGATGTTTAGTTTAGATAAATAGATGAATGATATGGATAAAGTAAATTAGATTGTATTGATGACCTTGGAATCAATTAATGATTTGATAACAAAGTGGTTTATGTTATCATTGATAGAGTTTACATCATTTTTGTATTTAAGGAATATATCCCATAATAAATTGTTTTATATAAGTAATGAGTAATAAAGTATGTATTCATTGATATTTTATGGTAATTTTGGTTATTACCATGTTTTAGGAGAATATGTGACCAAGATATTCACATATTTGGCATGTGACAATTAAGAGCTACTATATGATGTTTAGGGGATTAATGTTAAGATTTTTGGAAATTTAGAGACCTTATTTATATTTTTTTTTAATTTTAGAAGGGTCTTAAAATTAACCATTTATGTTATGGTTTATGTTGAACTTTGGATGAGATTTTAGAGATTAATATATTATTTCACCATATGAATATTTATGCATATTGGATAACCTGTGATAGGCATTTTTATTTTGATGATTACCAAAGATTGAAGGAATGACTTATCATTCATTTATGTATCTTATGATTTGTTAGTGATTCAGGTGTAAAAAAAATCCATCTCCATTCTTAAAAATATAGATGAAGTGGGAATTTATTTAAGTAAAACCAAAGGATTAAATTTTTATTATAAAATAGAAAGATAACAAGAAAAAGGATATTGAAGTAAAAATGTTATCCCATTATCTTGGTATCTGATGAATCAAATGGTCTCTTAACTCATCACATATTTATTATTTTGTGGTAATTAAATTTATTATGATCAATGATCTCTATAACTCTCTATAATTATTTATTCTTTTATTCCATGTCCATATCTTTACTTCCCACCAATGTTCTCCCACTTGGAAACCTAGTTATGTGATTATTCCAGATGACATTATTACTTCCATTTATCTCTTATCAAGAGATATTTTATTAACCCTTATCATGATTTGGGATTTCAATAAATGTATTTTCAAATTTCAAACCCTTTATTATCGAGTTCAAGATTAAATTGTGAGGATGTAATTTAATTAAGGGGTAAAATGTAACACCCCGATATTTTAAAAGAGGAACATCATGTTAGACAATATATATGACATAGAAAAACAAGATTAGAAGATAATGTAACACCCTAAGACTTTATAATATATTTATTTTTAAATAATTCAATATCTTTGATATATTGTGATGCACACAATGCCAGTTTTAAACGAAACATGATACTCAATTAAAATATTTTATTTAAACATGACCATTATAAACTAGATGTTAAGTTGTAAGGTATGAATATGACTAAATAAATTATAAAAATTATATTTTTTACACATTTATAAAATAAATTAAATAGTTATCTATTTATTATAAATAAAATAAGAACCATTCTAAAGAGAAATAAATGTTTTTTGAAAAACTTTTTTTTAAAAGGAAAATTAGTCACACATTATTCACATAATTTAAAATTAATTTTCACCACTTTTAGAAAATTTATTTTAAAAAATTAAATTAAATTTTTAAATCTACATATCAAAATTATCTTTTGGTGAATTTTTGAGAATTTTATGCATAGATTAGTTTTTTGATGAATAGTGAAAAATACTGATTTTTATTGAAAACTGATTTTTTCAATTAAATTATTTACAAAGTTAAATTATATTTTAAATTGGTTTAGAAGTAAAATTAGTTCAATAATATTTAAATTTAACTAATTTATTTCATTTTAATAAATTTTATATTGAATTGTGATATTTTTTTTAAATTTTTGAAATTTTTCTTTGGAAAAACCGTTTTTTCGACGCATCTGTGAGTTTAATTTTAAATTGAATTACACCACTTCTTCAAATTTAATTTGGAAAAATGGATTGAATATTTTTAATTATAATAATTTATATTATATAATAAGTTCAACTTAATTTTTTACCATAATGAATAGTGAAAGAACTAAAAAATTAATTACTACAGTTATGGTAAAAACAGGTTTACCAGGGGTTAAACTAAAAAGATAAGGGTTAAAAATGACCCAAAATATTTATAATTCATATTTTATGGTCATAGTTATATCTAATATCATCCATGGTTAAATAATTACCCATTTCTTAGGCTTACATCATGATTAAATCATGGGTATCACTTTTTCTTTTAAAAAATTTCAAGTGTGTCCACTCCTACACTTATAAAAGGCCACCCACTCTCCTCTCCTCTTCACACTTAAATTTTTTTTTCCAAAAAATACCTTCCCAAATACCTTAATAAATTATATAAAAATATAATATAGGCCTATTTTTTTATCATAAATCCAGCCTATAAATGCTTTTGGTGCAAACCTAAAGAAGTCGTTTGAAGAAGAGGTAACGTTCTCTAACAAGTGTTTTTATTTTATTTATTATTAAGAATCATTAAAATATTATTAAATAATGATAATATAATAGAAAAAATATCTCAAATATAATTATATTTTATTATGTTAATGTAATAACCTGGATCCTTCTCCACATCCATCAAATGGAAAAGGAAAATTTCAGTCATGTGTACGGTGGACTACCGCCTCGTGAACCGATGTAATTCATTTTCCATAACCACCTTTCAGGGCTGAATATACTAATGTATTTTACATATTTATATTATATTTATGAAATTATTATAATTTTTTAATTATAATATCACATATACCTTCTTAATTTCCATTCTGTAGTGGGTATGATAACGTCGCTCGTGTGTATGGCGGACTACTGCCTCACAAAGTGATGTGAATCATTTTTTACTTACGATTTACATGGAGGGTATTGTGGTTAAAATTGATGAAAATATGTGATATATATGACCTAAAAATTCTTCTTTAAATATAATATCACATTAAACTTCTTACCATTCAATCCATTGGAAAATAATAACATCGCTTGTGTGTATGTGTGGACTACCACCTCCACATGGTGATGTGAAATGTATTTTATTTTATTTTTACATGGATGGTAATAAGGATGTATTAAATTAATTTAAATGATATATATAAAATAATAATAATTTTTTAAATACTAATTAATATTTATTTTTCTTTTATCCTATCCATCGAGAAAAAGTGGAAACATCGTTCATGCGTATGTATGACCTACCGTCTCCATGAACGGTGTAATCTATTTTTTATCTATTATTTTTATAGATTAATATAAATACATATATAATTAATATATTGTATATTTATATCATGTTTAAGATTCTGGATATTATGTAACAATGATCAAAGTAAAAGGACATAAATTACCGTACCAAAACATACATGAAAAACAAAGCAAATATCACCCAAAATAGTGATTTTAACATAAAATTGTTAATAAATGGGTGATAAGAGACTATAAGTAAATAATATATGGTATGAGATATATTATTATGGTTATTTAATATATTTATAATAAAATTTTATTTATTATACATGATTTTAAAACACATACAAAGGAATTAGAACAAGTGGTAAGGGTTTCTCGTCTCACTTTTACTTCTGTGTGAAATATTCCATATTCACCATTTATTCTTTTATGTGGTGTATATAATACCCCTTTTGATATGATATATCATGAATATATTTATTTTCATCGAATTTAATGTTTCATTTTATGTTATTCCTTTCATGGATCTTATAGTTCAAAAGTTACCAAAGTGGTAAGAGATTTATGTTTCAATATATTTTTAATCGAGATTTTTTATACTTGAATTTACATTGAAGAAAATTATTTGATCATTGTTTAATAAACCTACTTAATTTTATTATCCTATGTAAAATCATGAAATTTTCAAGTAATAGTACTTTTCCTCATCTCTTTGGCACTTAAAACGATTAAGAAAATGTTTTTAATAAAAGATGACTTTATTTATCTCTTCAGCCGAAAATCCTTTTTCTTACAAAACCAAATTTTCTTAAAAAAATTTCAAAAAATGTATTTAACATTATAAAAATGATTTATTAAATACATTTTTACCCATTTTTTAATTTTTATATTTTTTGAAAAGGAATCTTTATGTTGTTTTTGAAACAATGTAAGTTTGGATTTTATCAAAAATGTGAAAGGAATATTTGCTTTAACATGTATGACATAAAGATAATTTTTTTTTTAATTCATGACCACTAAGTGTTTTAAAGGTTATTTTAAAAATTTCCAAATCTATTTTTAGAGAAAAGTATTTTAAAAGTATTTTTTGATATTTTATTTTTAAAAATATTTTCAAAAATGAAAAGGTTATTTTTCTAAAGAATGTTTTAATGACATTTTTATTGTATGTATATTCATCAACAACATCAACCATTTATTTTAATTATGATAAAATGGTTATATTTTATATTGATATCATCCTTATTCTTTATTTTGATAGTTTATGATCAGTTTGATCGAGGATGTAAATTTTATTACCATTCACTGTATTACTTTGGATGGTTATGTTTATTTTATTAGGGTAAGTATTAACGTTTTGTATGTTATATTTTCAATAAAAATGTTTATGTTGATTTTGTTTCACCCATTTTATATTATTAATGAATTATACTTATTAAGTGATGGGTGGGGACCAATTCTAAATAGCTCCTCGATGCATCAATAGGTCCCACGATAAAAATTAGTTGGCCAAATTAAATGAGTTTTTACCCATAATTTTAAACTATTTTGTGAATGGTATTAAAATCATGTTTGAGATGTTCATCATTATGAAATACCTCATTATGAGATCTCTCATTTATTTCCATGTGATTTTTTGATTATTTAGAATATCCATTGATAAGTTTAATCTCATGTGATTATTTATATGGCTTTATTTGATCATAATTTATTCCTTTCATATTATACTAACTTTATTGTTTAAATGGAATACATTTTAGTTGTTTACCTTGCTGTATTGATTATGATTATTTATTCATTATATCTTCTTTTGTATATATACCCTTACTAATAATCTGAGCTCACCCCTTTCTTATATTTTATTTTCCATAGAATATTGGGAAGTGTTTTATGATTGATATGGAGATACATGCTAAGGGGAATAATGGTGTTCTCAAAGAAAAAACTTGGTGTATTTTATATTTTAAAATTTAATGTGAATTTCAAGTATGTATCAACTTTACCAAGGCTACTAAACTATTTAGTACTTTGGGATGTGATCACTTTTATCTAGTTCCAATGTAATAAAGTAGACACTGGTTCCAAGCTACTTGGGTTAGGGTATTTACACCAATAAAGTCTTTAGGAAACTTGTCCAACTACAATCCATATCTCAAAGATAATAATGTCTAGTTCAGTTACCAAACTTACCCTAGAATCTCGAAAAATAGTTTATATATATAGGGGTGAGAATAACATTTATACTCAATAGGATCATACTCAAGATCTTTCATGAAAATGTGGAAGGTGCATACCAATGAATCAGTGAAAAAATAATAGAATAAACAAGAAATTGTTAGGTCAACTACCACATAGCCTCACCAAATCTCACTCACCCAACCACTTACCCAATATAATAAATTAGTATCAAGGAAAAAAAAAATCAATGGTTCCCCTCAAATAATTCCCCACTGATTTTTCTCTCTCACACTCCAATGTCAAACATCCCGAGCTTCAATCCTTTTTATGTATATAGATTTATCTGATGTGGTTCGGGCCAAAAAATATACCTACCCTAGCCACCTGCAGTTCCCAACATCTTGTGTTAACATAATTTAACAACCACATATCAATATTCATATCCAAAACTACATATCCATATCTGAACCACACATAACTGACCATAATAGTAAGGTATCATGTACATGATGAACATCAACCTCATTCCCTCCTCTTACCATGAACTACCCCCACCATGTCCCAATACCACCATGTACAATTACAAAAGGGAGAGAGGGTAGTTAGTCATTCGTACTCACTAACCTAGATATTGGAAAAAACACCCAGAACCCAAAAAATTTAGGCATAAATAAGGTTATTCAACTCAAGAGGGGTGCATAAATAAGAAATAAAAAAATAAATCATATATATATATAACCACACATAATCCCACCCTATAGGGGTTATATCAATACAAATCTACCACAACCTACAACCATCTATACAGTACCATCACCACACAAATCCACCACATAAAACTATAGAACCACAATCCAACCCACTTTCTTGCATAGAACAACTATAATAAACATTATCAAGTTCTTGTTTAGTCACTACTTTACACCATTTTCAAAGTTACCATTTACTAACCACTTTATGGTTATTAATACATTCAATTCCATATTTAATGAAAAAAAATTCCAACTGTTTCCCATGCTCCTTCTAGCCATGTCACATTTACTATTTCATTCACCATTATTTCATATAAATCCATGATTCAATTCAATTCCAACCACACCCATTTTACAATTCATCATTAATAGTTATCCTATACTGCTACCAAGAAAAAAAAAAAAAATCCCCCCCATGTTACAAAAAAACCCACCACATCAAACTCCACACCACACATTCCCTTAGCCACCATAATATCTCTACCACCATTAACCAATCACTGTAAAACCAACCCACAAATCATCCCACACTAACTAATTGCAACCTCACTACCCAACACATACCAACTATCACAACCCCGCTAACTAAATCATCCCACACTAACCAATCGTATCATTACTACCAAACACATGCCAACCACCGCATCTTCACTACCTAAGACTTCCTATGTAAAACCAACCACAAAAAATTCCCAGCCGAGGATACACACAACACAATATCACAATAATTATGAAATCGATATAAGGAAAAACAATAACAATCACACCCAAATTCCATCAACAACACACATCCATAAATTTTTGTTAACATGCTGGTCAATTAGTTCAACATTTTATAAATGTTCATTAATAAAGAAATTACATATTTAATACACACCTAGTTTATTACCAACTTTAAGTATTTAGACTTTTATTATAGGTGATTACAACAACACAATCCCAACAATATCATACAACCTTACAATAATAATTATTTTCATCAATAATAACGAACATGCTTCAATCTCACGAACAATATCATAGAAACCAATAAACACATGAATATAATCCCTTTCCCATTAATTTTGATAATTATAGTTTAGTATATTTTTTAGGAAAATTCCTACCATCCACCCAAAGAAAGTGAAATCATGTTAGTTCCACATTATACATAAAATAGAAGATAGTTCTCAAATCCCCTATCTCAACTAAAGCTTTCTAAACCACTATGTTACGATAAGGAAGAGAAGAGATGATCCTAAGATCATAATCACACTAAGGGAAAATTCAGAAACCTAGAGAACAACATCCATCGTTAACCACTAACTTCAACCTCATATAATCCCACCATATACCACAACTAGAACCTTCTTTGAATGACTAATAGAGATAAATCTAAGAAGAAAGGGGTGAGGACTCACCTTGGATCATCGGTAATGAACCTCCCAAATCCAATGATCAAATCAAAATGAAATGGATATGAAATATATCCCAATATCACCCAAGATTCAAGATAAAGAGAGATAATAGAATGTAATTTAGGGGAGATTTTGAATTTATACCCAAGTTAGAAAAAAAAAATCCACGATGAAACACCTAGAACACAACACAATGGTATTAATCAAAACTGCCCTATAGAATTATTATCATCATCAAAGATGAGATCCAATAAAATCAGAAGAGGACCATGATGCAAGGGTCATTCCCACAACACAGCCTTCAGAATTTCAAAACCAACCATGATGCAGTCTCAAACACCATGCCATAAAACACTTAAGAAGGTAAAGACAAGGAGCCCGAACTTTGAGCTCCATGTCACAACATCAAGGGTTGCATTACAACCTCACAACATGCACTCTATATAGATCAAACCTAGGATAATACCATGTCACATTCATATTTCCTCACCTTCCATTAGACCTTCCATGCCTCAGTACAAACTTCGACACCAAAATCCTATCCCCCTATTAAAATTGTAGTTTAAACTCTATCCTTGCTTCCTCAAAGATCCTTTTGTCACTTATAATGCCCAAAACGTTCAAATTAATGGTCCAAGATGGTTAGTAACATTACATTAGATACCTATAAAATTATTTTATCCCTTTAAAATCAAAACCAAACCTAGGATAAAAAACCACATTCACCACCAACCACACACTCCCTATGAGATGCCTCTTAAACAAGTCAATTCTATCAACTAAAAATAACAAAAAGGAAGAAATAAATTAAATAAAACCAAATCTAATTCAAAAATTACATTACTAAGAAGATCAATATTCAAATAGATCAAGATACTAAGCATGTTTTCATGTATCATATTCCAATGAACTCTCCTCTGTACCACCATGAATCCACAAAACTTGAACTATGGGAATAGATTGCCTACTCAACACCTTCTTCTAATGATCTTGGATCTCAATTAGCCACTCTATGAACATCACATAGTCCTTAATATCCAATTCTCCCTAGCCAATGACATGATAATTATCATTAAGATACATTCATAACTACGACATGTGAAATAAATCATGGATTTGATCTATCTATGGAGGAAGTTCCAATTAACATGACACTTCTTCTATAAAACACCTTGAAAGGATAGATGGATTGGAAAAAAACCTTACTACCCCATCCAAAACTCTATTGACCATGATGAGTGGAGACTCTCAATAAAAAATTATCACAAACTTTCAACTCTATATGTCTCCTCCTCTAATACTCATATATCTTATGATGGTCCCATGTCACTCTTATTCACTCTCAAACCATATAAATCTTCTTAGTATTTCCATGTACCATATCTTCTCCAAGGACCGCTAACTCCCCAACCTCAACCCTGCATAATGAAGATTGAAAAGGTCACCCATACTATGCCTCAAATAGATCAATTATAATGGAAGATTGGAAGCTGTTATTACAAGAAAACTCAACCAATGATAATTTATTTACCCATGATCCATAGAAATCTAAGATGCAGGCACATGATATATCCTCCAGTGTCTGGATAGTCCACTCAATCCTTCTATCCACCTAAGGATGGAGAAAAATGATAAGGTGAAACCGGGATACCAAATAATACTAAAATATTATCTAGAATCATGAGGTAAAATAAGGATCTCAATCATAAATTATGGTCCTAGACACCCTATGTTTCCAGACCATCTCATCTACATACCGCCTCTCCAAAACCTCTACCAAACCCAACTCCCAGATCATTAGGAAGTGGGATGAATTCATAAAATGATCCATGATCAACCAAATAAAACCACTTAATCCTTGATATTGGGATAAAATAGTAATGAAATTTTGTGAGAAATATTACAATTTTCACTCAGAAACATCCAATGGATGCAACAAACCACCTAAAACATGATTCTTTGCCTTCACCTACAGGAAAACCAAACATTGTGATATGAAATATGCTACTGCTATCTTCATCCCAAACTAATAAGGATAAAAACTATAAGAATAATACATCTTAGACACATTGGGATTCACTTACACTACTAATATGTGAAACTCATAGAGAACCTTCTTTCACAACACTGAAAGAACAAATAAACTCCCCTGAAATGTCATCTAATTTCAGTCATCCTCTGACCCCTTCAGAGCATCATTGTGGATGACACAATATAATATCACCTATATCTATAAGTCTCCAAAATAAGAATCCTCAACCTACCACATCAAATAGTATTGAACAAGCATATGAAGCTAGATAACTTTTCCACCAACCTCCTCTACACCATGATGTATCATTGAAAGATATTTCATCACTTTATAAGAATATATAGACTCCCAAACAACATCTACCTAAAACTACTTATCCCACACATCATCAACCACATTCCCCTTCCCTAGGGTGTATTATTTGTTAAGTTCATAGTTCTATAGAAACTACATACACCTTCATTGTTGTAAATTCAGACCCCACTGAGAGAAATAATTCCTCAAACTCTTTCGATCTATGAAGACCATAAAGTGCTCACTGATGAGGCAATGTCACCATAGATTCAGAGAAAAAACCACCAAAACCAACTCAAGATCATAGGTGGCATGATTAAACATTAGTCCCTCCTATAAATTCTAAAGAACAAGTGAACTGATCAAACTCTATTTTAGGTAGTTGAAATATGTCTGAAAATGATTAGTGTATATGAAATCCCATTCATTCTTAGTCATGACTATCAATGGGGCCACAATCCAAGAGAAGATGGACACAAACCTCTAATAATAGTTCACGAGTCCAAGGAAAATATATACATTCACAACATTCTTAGGGGATTTTTAAGAAACAATGGTGTCAATATTTGACAGATCCTCCACTACTCCCTAAAGAGACACCAAATGACTGAGGAAATGCACCTCATGCTTCTAAAACATACACTTGTACATATTAACATAAATATGATAGTGCTGAAGAACCTATAAAAAACCCTAAGATGCTTAGAATCATCCTCATATTTCCTTGAGTATACTATGATTTCATCGATTAATATGAAAAAAAAACTAATATAGAAACTCATGAAAGATAGATTTCATGAGTCCCATGAAAAAATTGGGGTTTTTGTGACCCCGAATGACATGAACATGAACTCAAAGTGCCCATAATGGCACTAAAAAATAGTATTAAGGATATTCTCCTCCCCTACCCTCATTTGATGATATACAAAACATAAATAAATCTTTTAAAACTATCTGGAAGAGGTGGGAAAAAACTATCTGAACTGAATCGAACTATAATATGAACTAAAAAAATTCAAAATAGTGTTTTTTTGTGGTCTGGTTTATGGTGAGAATTGAATAAAACCTTTTGGTTTATATCTTGGTTTAGGACCCAAACTGAACTACACCTATTAAACTAATCTACATGAGTTAAAAAAATAATATTTTAATTTTAAAATACCATATTTTTTATTTTTAAAACATATTTTAAAATTTTAAAATATAATTTTCACTTTAATTGAATGATTTTTAAAAAAAATAAACACACATAAATATTTTAAAAAACCCAATCTAATCTACCTTGGACCATGTGTCTATCCCATCCCCTCCCTCCCCTTTCCCACCCTAATGCCCCAATATTCAATACACCCAACCTTATATCCTCAGTCATTCGATCCTCCCTCATCTCCTTCCACTTTCCTAATGCCCTAATCTCCCCACTCCACTCCCATATCCTCCACTAAAATTCATCCCATCATTCTTGATTCCCAACATTCTGATCCACTCCTCATTCTAATACCCCTTTTGAAGACCAGTTTTTGATCTCCTCCTTGTTCTCGATCCCAACTTCCCTCACCACCTATCCTAATCATAGATTAGACCCTCCCTTCCATATTGTGCACTTGATTATTATAAAAAAATACCACACCCAGCTGAAAATTGGGGTGATGAATCCTTAAGTGAGTAAACACTCTACTCAGATCCCCATAGCGGATCCTACTCTTGAACGATGACATCCCCGATCAACTCTTATGGTTGCAGTGCACCATATTTTTAGGTTGGTAGACTCAAATATTAATATTTCTAAATCGATTAATTACTATCTTTTTTTAGTTTTTATTTTTGTTTTTTTCGTAATGTCTAACTATTTGTTTTGTTTCACTATATTTTTAATAACCAATCAAGTTCCATGAAATATGATTTGGATATGATTTTTTAATCCATTTATGAAATTAAAATAGTGGCAATGAGTTATTGTTTTCTTGAGTTTATTTTTTTTCATGATGTTAATAGTGTCTTGGATGGTTAATGTCCCAGTCTTCATACAATTTTTTCTATAATATAATTGAATTATTTTTTTGGTGTAGATTTATACACCTGATAACATAAGGCATAGTGTCCATGAAATTGTTTTGGTTCTGGCACATAATTTTGATAATTTGTAAGAGATAAGTAATTAAAATATGATATCTTTTGGTAAATCATATGAAACCCATATTTCTATATTAAATATTAAGCGATATAGGTCCAGGGTTTGGGATCATTTTACAAAGAGAGAGGTAAAAGGTAAATTGAGGGAATTTTTTAATTATTGTTCAAAACATTTTTCATTCAAAAGAAGATAAGGAACTAGTATTTTTCATGCTCATTTGGGTAGGTTTTCCCAATAAATTCTTATATATCATTATGGATTGAAACAAAATACTCTTCCTAAAATTATTGAAAATAAAAGAGCTTGTGGAAGTTCAATAGCTCGATTTGATAAATATTTATATAGGATAATTCTTTTTAGGATGTTTTCTATGGTTGAAATTTCATTTAAGTTTGTTGACCATCAAGAGTTTCATTCTTTTTTAGAATAATCTCAATAAAAATTTAGTTTTCCTTAATATTGAACATTAAACCAAGATTTTTTGGAATTATTTAGGGAGGAAAGGATTAAATTGAAAAGATATCTTTCAACTTATTCACCCAAGGTTTGTCTAATTATAGAAACATGGAATTCAAATCAAAACCTAAAATACATGTGTATAAAATTTCACTTTATTAATGAGGAGTGGGATTTTTATAAAAGGATTACTAATTTTTTTTCAAGTTACAAGACATAATGGTGATATTATTAGTGAAACTATGGAGAAATGTCTTATTAGTTAGCGGATCACTAAGATTCTCACTGTCACTATAGATAATGCCACTTCAAATGATTTAGTCATTCAATATTTAAGAAAATGATTCCAATCATGGAATATACTTATTATAAAGGGATAATATCTTCATATGAGATGTTGTGATTACATATTGAACTTAGTTGTAAAAGTGGTATTAAAAGATATATATGATTCTATATTTATAATTTGAACTGTAGTTAAATATGTGATATTGTCCCTTATAAGTCTAGATAGGTTTAAGGGTTATAATGAGGAAGAAGGGATTGAAATAATAATTATTCTTTGTTTAGATGTTGAGATGAGATGGAACTCTACATTTTTAATATTAGATACTATAATTAAATTTCAAAAGGCTTTTGATTTTTTATATGTTTTGGATAAATTTTTTTCCAATAACACTGAAGATGATTGGGAGTATACACATAACATTTTTCCCTTTTTAAGTTTTTTATGATGCTACACTGAATATATCTAGGTCTAATTATGTTACTTGTAATAACTTTATTGATTATATTTTGGGATTTTGATATGAAATCATGAATATATGTAAAAGTGATAACATTTATCTTTTTATAATGGATTATAGGATGAAGACAAAGCATGGTAAATATTGGTCCAACCTCAATAATGTGAATGTTTTATTTTTTGTTTCTAGTGCATTAGATCCTCATCCAAAGTTATATTTTGTTGAATGAATGACTGATAATGTTTATGATGATGAGATTAGAAACCAGTTGAAGGGGAAAATTCAATATGAAATTTATAGTTTATTTATTCATTATGAGTCGGTCAATGGGACCATGTATAAGTATAATAAAAAAATTAATGACGCTGTATTAAAGGGAAAAAATTCTATTATACTTCACACATGAATATTTTTCTACAACAAGTTGGGGAGGAGTCCATGATAGATATAAGTTAATTGAAAAAATATATAGGAGATGGGTATGAATGTTTTTTGGAATGTTACTAATTTAATATACTAGAATGGAGGAATAAAAATTCTTCTTGGTATTCTATTTTGGATTTGATGAAAAAATATAATTTAGCCATTTTAATATCTACTTTAGCATCAAAGAGTTATTTTAGTATAGTAGAGTGGGCACATGAATTTTTCTAGAATCTATTTGACTTTATCCATAGTGGAGGATCTTATTTATGGGAAATATTGGATAAAATTATTTACTTTTATATAAGTTTATGTGGAAGTTTTTGAATAAATCAAGGAGATAGAGAGATGTATGTTTTTTTAAATTAATACTTATGTAAAATTTGTGTTTCATGAATGTGTCTGTATTTCATATATATATATTTTTCTTAAATATGTTTTTAACGAACATTAATGTTTTATTCTTGATTATTTTTAGAATAAGGGTTTTATAATATATCTCCAATTACTTTGATGGATCTATCAATTGATGCAATTAATATTGATGATTGAGGTAATGTAATTTTTTTGGGGCTTGGTTTCAATTTTAATATTATTTATCATTTTCTCAAGGGTAGGGAGCATGGTTTGACATAGTTGGTTAAGTATCCAATAATTATTTATTCAGTTAATACCAAGTCAATTTAATTGAGTTTCATTTCAAGTTTTTTAATTTAATAGTGTAGTGAATAAGTAAAAATTATGTCATGGAATTTTAATGAAATTTGAACTACTTGTTATCTTGAATTAAATGTGAATTTTTATTTAAATATAATTTGTTCTATTATTCATTGTTATATGTATTTTTTTTGTGAACGGATATCTTAGGTGTTTTAACTAAATAAATATTTTTATTTGAAATTCTATTTAACATGATCTATGTGTATATAAAATTTTATTAATTATTTATTTATACAAAAAATTTTGTGTCATGGATTTATTGCATATTCTACTTGAACTGAATCTCTAAATATTTTTTCATATTCAGAATGATTTTTTTTCATGGTCAATAATTCATTTGCATAATTTGTTTTTTTATCAATAATACTCAAAGTTATTTTGATTTTTTAGGAATTTATTTCTTATTTTTCTAGTTAATTTCAAGGGTCCGTATAATGTTTCATGTCCCAAACACCTATTTCACATCCAGATGATTTAGAGTGAGTGTATTTAGAGGAAATGGCACTACACTTATGGTGTTGTACTTGTTTCATGTCTAGGTAGTGGTGTTGTACTTGTTTCATATCCAGGCAGTGACACTGTATTGTAGATTTATAGAGGCAGTGGCACTGCTCTGTTTTAGAGCTAGTGGTGCTGCACTATAGTTTTGTGGAGGTAGTGGCGCTGCACTATTTTGGGGGTAGTTACACCACACTATTTTAGATCCATTGGCCCTATACTACACTATTTTTGAAGGTAGGGGCACTGTGCTACACTGTACTATTTTGGTGTTTGGATTTCATGTTATTTTTTTGGCATTGTTTTATTTTGTGGACCTTTTTCTTGGTTCTTCCATGACCATTGTAATTAAATTTTGATGATTATGGATAAATTTTATTCAAATAAAAACCAATCCTTAAAAAATATCACTGATATTTTTACATAAAAATATAGGTTAATTTACAATCAGAACCGAATTAAACTACAAGTTAATGATTTTTAAAAAATTTAATCTAAACCAAACCATTATTAAATGGTTTGGTTTGTTTTTTAATCAAAACCAAACCAAATCAATGCATTCCCACCCCTAATATTTGGATCCCTTTAATTGGTTGAATAGATCATCTATCATTAGAAGAAGGTAATGGTTCTTTACTATCACCTGATTTAACTGTCGGTAGTTTATGAAAAACTATAGACTACTATCCGTATTCTTGTAGAGTGACACAGAATCACCCCACAATGAGATGCTGGGTTGAAAAAACCCTTCCACATTAGTTCATCAACCTGAATTCATATATTCTATAGTTTTAAATGTTTTATCCTATAAGGATCCATTAAAATCATAGAGGCATTAGGATGCAACTATATCCCAAACTCAATATCACATTGAGTGGGTAAAGACACAAACTCTTCTAGGAAAACATCGAGAAACTACTCTGCTACTCTGGGAACTCCACTAATTGTGCCTCCACTGAACCCAAAAAAAGGAATATAATTGAGATAATAATGATTCAGAAAATCTACGACCCATCTGATGATCCTGGTCACTAAAAAATACCACAAGTTGTCCCTCCTCATCGTAGATCACGACTCTGATCTAAAAGAAATAAATAACCACACAAACATATCATAACTAGTTGATGAAAACAGTGACTTCATATGATCATACATGAATCAAGAAGAAATCCCCAGATGATTGATGTTTCCTAATCATCAGTTCATAACCCTGATGCACATCAATAAGACTCATCTCTGGACTCCAACTGGCATAATCAATACTACGACCATTGGAAGACTCTCCAAATTGATCACCAAATCTCAAAACAAGGTGGGTTAAATAAATGAGTGCAAAAATATAGAATCAAGAAAATATTAAGACAAGTTGGAAGATAAATAGATGATACTTAAAATGATCTATGGCCTCTCGGGTGTAGAAAACTCCATGGAATGAAGTTGTCCATGCCTGGATCCTATAACTCATTGCTAAATACCACCTCCAAAACCACACTTATCCCTATGTACCTGAGGGTAAGGGAAATATCAATTTTGACCTCTACCCACTCTATCTCCTCATGGTATAACATAGGCCTACAATCTCTACTATTGATACAACCTATAAATAAACTACTATTGTTGGGTCTGGTAGGAGATCTAGCCTCCCATACCACCCTGAGCCCCAAGAATAGCTAGAAATTGAGATCAATGAGGAACATGACCTATGTAGTCAAATAAAACTATTGAAAATCTCCTAACAGGGGAATGAAAACCGCTATCCTTGGAAAAATAGGAGGAAGGAAACTGTTGAGGCTAAATCTAAGCCAGATGGAATCTTGTCTATCTGGATACTTGAGATCCTACACTAACTGATCTACTCCTCAAGGAAATATAATGGATCCCATCTCGAGATGAATCTAAATGATCATGAATCCTCTCAATGACCTCAAACTTCTTCTAAATCTCCAAGTATGTAGGCAATGTAAATTGGGTGACTGTATATCGAATCACGAGACACAATGCCTCCTCGAAGCACCAAGCCGTAGAATTCTCATCCAAAAATAGATCAGGGAAAAATTGAAATAGGTTCTTAAATCTAACCTTGAGATCCCACATACTCATCCCCCTTTCCCCCATTGGAGAGAGTGTAGCTCTTTCCTCTTCATCACCCTCATCATCCATGACAAAAAATTCACTCATAACTGCCACTAGAAATCATCCCAAGAAACGTATTCCTCCTTCAAATCCCCAAGATACAATATCTATCACTATTATGCCACTCCTTGAATCTAATTTATGGAAAAATAAACTCAATACTCAACCCTAGAATGAATCAAGATAAAATAAATATCAATCTCCTCTAGCTAGTTCTCTATCTCCAAATTTGATAAACTCCCATCATACTTATCCATCCCCTGATGCTGGAACTCACCCAAAATATTCCTTCATAGAACCTATTCCTTGACTGGGTCAACCCTCCCATGATCAACTAGTTTAGCCTACTAAACCTCTTTAACCCAAACCATGAATATATGATAACCAATAAAAATTAATGTAAATAACATAAAAACATCCCAATACCATTAGCACACAATTTAATTAATTAATTTCATTTTATCAATTTAATTTAATTTTCCAAAATCATACCCAATTTAAACATGAGCTCAACCAAGCATGATGTATGTGCATTTCCTAGGTCTCTACCCTATAATCAACACCATTTCACTTAGTAGTTTGGTTAACTCAGGGTATTTGATCCGGATCATGGGGGCCCTTAAAATTACATGTCCTAGATGGTATCCCTAGCCTATATCACACACCAAGATCAACCGATAACAATTCCCTACCCACTCATGTAATCCTCACTAGTGCTTAACTCTAATATCCACCATTTATTTTAAGCAAAATCTCTGATACTACTTTTTCATGATCCAACCCCACTTAGAACTCCTCCTAGGACTACAATGAAGACAATCATGACCCCCCAAAGTCCACCTCCAATAGGACTTGGGTTGGAGACTAAAATTGAGGGTATAGAACATGAAAATAAGATGAATTACCATCATATAAACCAAGAATATAGAAATAAAACCAAAAATCAACACCATAATATAAATAAACCCATATCCACAATAATCCCACAATGCATTACTATATTAGAAAAACATAATTCTCCAAGTAAAATACCAATAAAGTCATAAGTTAGTATCTCCAATAACATTCCTCAGCTTCAAGAAAGTAATGTATAACTCAGAAAGAAAACTTTCCTTGAAATCCTAAAAAATAGTTTATATATACAGGGGTGAGCATAACATATATACTTAGTAGGATCAATCTCAATATATCTCATGAAAATATAGAAGAATTATACCAATACATCAATTAAAAAATAATAAAACTAACCAGCACCTATCAGGTTAACTACCACTAAGCTTTACTTATGCCCACTCACCCAATTACACATATAGTATAATAAATTGGTATCAAGGAATGTAATCAAAGATTCCCTATAACCACTTCCCTATATTTTTTTCACTCTAGCTCCCCAACATCAAACCTTATAAACTCCAATCACCTATATATATATATATAGATCTGATGTGGTCTAGGATGCAACTCTACCTACCCCATCCCCCTACATGGACCAACACATTATATTGGAATTAGTTAACAACCAAATATTTATATCCATGTCCAAAACCACATACCTATATCCCAACCACACATCACTAAACATAATAGTAAGGTTCATGAACATAAAGGAAATCAACCTCATTCCCTCATCTTACCATGCACAACCCCCACTAAGTACTAATACCACTATATACTACACCTGAAGGGAGAGTGAGAAAGAGGGGGTATACAAACATCCATCCACACCAACATAGATGTTGGAAAAAACACCCAAAACCCAAAACATTTGGGCATAAGTAAGGTTATTCAACTCAGGTGGGGTGTATAAATAAATCATAAGAAAATACATCATATATACACATATATATTTAGAACTACACACAAGACTAACCTAAAGGGGTCACATAAATATTTCACCACCATGGCCTACAACCATCGCCACACTACCATATCCATGAACTTCCCCTATTTCCAACTATAACACCACAAACTGTCCCACTTTCCCACACCAAACAACTACAATAAACATTCAAAAGTTCCCATTTAGTTATACCATTACACTATTTTTAGAGTTACCATTTACCAACCAATTCATGACCATCAAGCCATTTAATTCCATATTTAATTACAAACCATTCCATCCATTTACCATGTTCATTTTATCCATTTCCCATTTACCATTTAATTCATCATTATTTCATTTACAACCATGATTCAATTCAATTCCAGCCACACCCATTTACCAATTAATCATTACCATTTATCCTCTACTTCTAAAATGTAACTAAAAAACAACCCCCCATGTCACAAAAAATAACCACTACATCAAACTCCACACCAAACATGCCCTTAGGCACTATAGTAGCATTACCACTATAAACCAATAACTGCAAAACTAGTCCACAACTCATACCACACTAATGAATCATAGACCCACTAACCAACATGTGTCAACTATCATAACCTTTATACCCAACTCATCCCACACTAACCAATATTAACCATACTGTCTAAAACATTCCAATCATCACAACCCATTGCCCAACTCATCCCATGGAAAACTAGCCACAAAAAATCCTCAATCGTGGCCACACGCAATACAACATCACAACAATCACAACACTGGTACAAGGGAAAACAATAATAATCACACCCAAATCCCATCAACAATAATAATCCACATATTTATATCAATATGTTGGAAAATCATTTCAAAATTTTGTAAATGGGTGTTAATAAAGTAATCCCATATTTCACACACAACTGATTTCTTATAAACATTAAGTATTTAAAATTTTATGAGAGGTGATTCCAACAATACAATCACAACAATAGTATAAAACCTTATGATAACAATTATTTTTAGTAATGGAATGGATAAAGCCTCAATATCATGAGAAATTTCATGAAAACAAATAAACACATGTGGAACACACCTTTCCCATCAATTTCTATAAGTCTGGTTCATTATCTTTGTTATAACAGTCTATACCATCCACCTAAATAAAGAAAAAGTATGTTAGTCCCTTAGTATAAAAAATATAAGTTTTTTCTCAAACACCCTACCAAAACTAAAGATTTTGAATTATTGTGTGAAGAAAAAGAAATGAATATATAATCCCAAAACAAATATCACATTAAGGGAAACATCAAAAACCTAGAGCACAATATCCATCATCAACTACTCAAATCAACCTCACACAATCAAACCATATCCCATATCCACAAGCTTATTTAGATGATGAATAGGGATAAATACAAGAATAAATGGATAAGAACTCACCTTGGATCACTAATAATCAACCTCATGAAGCTAAAGATAAATTCCAAATTAAAGGGCTCTACATGATCTCCCAAAATCTCCTTAGATTCACCCAAGATTCGAGTGAAAGAGATGGAATAAAATAGAATTTGGGGGAGCTCTTGAATTTTTACCTAGGCTAGAAAAATAGAAGATCACACCACAACACCTAAACCATTCCATAATAGTCCTAATCAAAACCACCCTATGAAATTCATGTCATTTTCAAATCCAAGATATGATAAATTTGGGAGAGGACCATAACACAAGGATCATCCGAAACAAATAGCCTCTGAACTTCCAAACATAACCATGATGTAACCTCAAACACCATACCACAAAAACCCTTAAGAAGGTAGAGACAAAAAGCATTAACTCTAATATCCACACCATAGTTTCAAGGGCCATTCTTCAACCTCACAAACTATAATCTATCCCAATCAACCCTAGAACAACACCACAACATAGCCAATATGCTATGCTATAAGGGTACTTGGCACATACAGTGCACAAAACACACAAAGTAACAAGTCAAGAAGGTCTAAACCATTACATATAAATAATTTATAAGCCCCCTTATGATTTCTAAACAAAAAATTTAGTTCTAAGTCATAAGGCATGCCATAAAATTTTGTAAAAGCTATTTTAATATTAACTCTTAATATTATGAAGTATTTATTAATAAATACATAATAAAATTTAATTAATTAATTATGAACACTATATAATTAATAAATTTCTAGAAAATTATATAAATTAATAAATATCCCAAAATATAATTTATTTAAATCTATAAATAATTTATAAATAATATAATTCAATTCACAATTGAATTTAAAGAAAAAAAATTCTTCACCAATCATATTTAATGCTTCAGGGTAAATTATACCCTATAAATAATAGAATAACATTAAGTTCTATTAGTCATATTTTATGACTGATAGACTTATAATATCTTAGGATATCCCTATCATATTTTACAATACACATCGATATCGAAAAGGTAATATGATGCTCTTTTTTTGAAACCATAGTGTTTCACAATCATTGGATATGATATCTGAAAGTCATATGCTATGATTAATACAAATTAATAGGATTTATACCAAGACTCTAGATATCCCATATCATAATCCACCACCCAATTGGGTAGAATCAAAACTGAATTGTATTTTACGATTGAGATAATGTCAGGGAAAACGATTTCAAAAACCTTCATCTACAACATGATTTCATGAATCAAAAGGCATGAAATGGATTTGAAACCACTTATGGGTTTTATAGGATCTAAAAACACTTTTTTTAAATACAATATTAGTAATATAGAAACCAAAAATAAAGATCATACATGCTAGATAATTGAAATCATGCATAAACTATAAATAAAGAAACTATATATATACCTCACACTATTCCTATCACTACACCATTTTAACCATAATAGTATGGGTTTGATAATGATCACCAATAGAAACATGAATGATATACCTACTCTAGAGGTATCTATGGGTTGAATCTAAATAAAATTTTATGGGAGAAATATCATCCCTTCATCTATGGTATGCTAGTTTCTCACTAGGAAAAAGATGAAGGATGGAGAGAGCTTCGGGCAGAGAGAGTATCAACAAAGAATGAATAAGAAAAACCATAACCATATAATAGAAGTATGATCCTTTATAAAGTACTCAAGGATTATCCTCGAGTAAAATTTCATTAACTCATGCATTATAACACATGGGTTAATTCTAATCATCCAGTTCATTCATATATCACATAAATACATATACTACCTTAAATTTCATATCATGAAACAATTATTAATGATAACCAATATGGAAAATCTTATTGAATGATAACAATTATCATTCAAACTCCAAAAAAACTGAAGGTAGTGTCATGGTATCATATACCATGCCTCACAATATAGCCATTCATACATTCTAACATGCATGGATAGTGGCAAGAAATAATTACTTACAATAACCCTCTATCATAGGATACAATATAGACATAATACATTATATGCATATGGGATTTAGGGAATATCTCTTTCATAAAATATCATAGTGGCTAGTATTTGAGTATTATGGATTTTTCTTTGACACTCCTTAACGTGGTATTCATTTCCATATATAAATATAACCTTTTAAGAGTTACACTCTAAATTTAAATTATTATTTAGAAGTTTGTGCTCTGAAACTTCCAAGAAAATAACTATTGTCTTCAATTGGAATACTTTAAACTTCTATGGAAAACTATTCTCATTATTTTACTATATATAAGAAATAAAATTTTTTGGTAACTATTATTTACAATAGAAAAATAGTGAATCAATAATTCATATATGAATACTTGTGATAGATAATTTCTTATATGAGAGGTAGTCTTATTTAAAAACTACATGACACGTTTATCAAAAAAAATAATATATATATATATATATATATATATATATATATATATCGAGTCTTAAATTTGATAAGAATTTCAACTATAAATCTTGGAAACAACTAAAAATTTAAGAATTTATAATTCGAGGAATTGTTTTATTTGAAATAATTGATCGTAAAGCATCAAGTTTTGAGAATCAATTTTGATATAAATTTGTAAAATGTTATTCTATATTAAATATTAAACATTTTTTGTTCATTATAGTCAAGACCTACAATTTTATTATATGTTACCATGATGTAGTTTTTAATAAGAGCAACAAAGGCTTCCATCCATGTTTTCTACTCCTTTTATACATTCATTAGAGGATTCAAAAAACCAACTATAGTTGCTTTGGACTTTTTGAAAAATTGGCAATGTTATATATTTTGTTACCCACTAGAAAATTTTAATGTTTTTATTTTAAAATTTTTATGGATAATGGAGTTATCATATAACTATTGTATGTTTTTTTAAGTAATACTAAAAAACCTAATTATATGGGTGTATTTATTTCATGTATTTTTTTTCTTATTATCAAATTAAATTGAAAGTAATCTAGATAAGAATTTAGCAATTGTTATTGGTGTTATGACTGATTGTAATGCTTTTTTTAAGAAAAAACATAATATTTTTAAAATTAAAACACTAATTTATTGATGTAAATCATAAAAATTTATATAATTTAGAGACTTTAAAATTGAAGTAATATTTATATGAATCTTATTTAGTAGTCCATTAAATGATTATAATAAAAATGTTAATTTAAAAAACTGTAAATAGAAATGAAAAATGTGATGTTTTAACTATTAAAAATTATTATGTAATAATATTGAAAATATTGATGTACCTGGGGAATTACACAATCTAAATAGAATCCCCATGTAAGAAACACTTCCAAAGGGACATATAAATGTGGTCTTATCTTAGACCTATGGGTTATTGGGTACTTAGAAGTGACCAGAAAATCCATCTAAGAAATAATAGTGGATTCTTCCTACCAATCTATATAACATCTAGTCAATAAAGGATATATGGAAATAATCCTTCATAGAGACCTAATTTAGCTTCTTATAATCTATACAAACTCTCCTGCTATTCTGAATTCTTACAGGCATTAACTCATTTCGGTCATTCCTCACAATGGTCAGTCTAGTTTTATTAAGAACTATATGAATGTGACTAATACATTATTTGTTAGAGATGGGATAAATGATCCCCAAATCTAAAATTTTCTCTATTTCCTTCTTAAAAACATCGATTATTATGAGATTCACCCTCCTATGGGGATTTCTAATAAGTATGGAATTATTATCAAGAAAAATTCCATGTATGTAGATTTTTAAATTTATTCTCAGTATACCCAAAAGACTCTAGCCTATTAATTATAAATTTTTATTTAAAATTTAAATCAAATTGTGTTCTTGATGCGAGGATATGTTATTGTAATTATCACTGTAAATTTTTCTCCTTCCATTAGGCACACATAATTTAAATCAGTGAGAAAGGGTTTTAATTCTAAATTTGGGGGTTATTCTAAGGATAAAATCAGATCGAGGTTTCTCACTTCTATGTAAATTATTTCCTATACAAAAGATAAAAAATCATCACCATCTTTATGAAATAAAAAATCAAATCCATCAAAAAACTTATAAGTTGCCTCTTCTTCCAATTTGAAAATTTATTCCCTGGATTTTTTGATAAATTATTTCTTTACTAAATTTTTAATCATTAATTATTTCCCTGAGGCTAAAATTTCATGAAACATACCCATATTTTCATTGGGTTCTACCTCTCCAAGGTGGGAAAGTGTAAGAAGTGAATGGTCCTATGAAGGGTTTCACATAGATTCAAAAATATTGAAGTGGATAGTGTTGTATCCATATTCCATGGCAAGGGTTAATTTATGAACATTAATGATTTTATTGAGTGTATTTAAGAAGGGTTTTCCAAAAATGTTGGGTGAGTGGGTTGGTGTTATATATTCCTCTATATTGAGTATATAAAAGTTTTTTGGGAAAATTAAATTTTGAACTCTAATTTACGCATCTTCCAAAATTCATATTAGAGAAGTAGTGGATAAATTTACAAGTTAAACCATAACTATAGTGGGATTAAATCCTCCCATATACAAATAATAAAAAACCAAGTGATACAAAACATTAATAGAACCTCCTAAATCATATAAAAATCAGAAAAAGTTATGGAAAAAATGGTGTAAGGGATAAAAAATGTCTCTGGATCTTGACATTTTGTGGGAAAATATAGTTTAATAAAAGTTGATAAATTTTTTCCTAAATTGATTATTTAATTCCCTTGAAGTCTCATTTTCTTGGTGTAAATTTCCTTAAGAAAATTATTATTATTTGGGATTCTATTGTTAACTTTCTAAAGGGTAATATTGATCTCAAATTTCTACAATGTTTCCAAATTTTCATTTTAAAGTTCCTCCATTTTATATCTTCTTAGATTGTATAATCCTAAATGGAAATGGGTGTATAGGGTCTCTATTATCCATTTTATACTTTTACAAGTGTGTCTCTGGCCTCTTTCTTATTGGTCCACATTTCACCTTTTCTTATTTCTTCTCTTCTTTTCAGGGATGGTTTTTAGAAATCTACTCAGAATTTTCAGACTCATTATACTAAAGTTATGGTTGTTTATACTTCAGATCCAGTTTTGTTGGTGGATGAATTACATTCCCACTTCTCATGTTCATCATAATCACATTCCCTTTTGGATTAAGAACTAGTTTTTATAGCATTTTTACTGAGTTTTTGGAAAATATTTCTACAAGACTACCCACTTTGTTACTTAATTCTTCCCGGGTTATCAACTTTTAGTCCTTGTTACTCTTGTACTAAAGATTTATCTTAGGTTAAAGGTTTCCTAAATGATATTTTCTAATAAAAAGTATTGGGATATTGGTATGTTGGTTGGAAGTAAGGTTGCTTTTATGGCTATTGGAAATATGGTGGGTTCTAGAATTGTGGGTTTTTATACTGAAATGGGGGTTATTGTTGGTATTGGTTTTGGTAGGGTGATGTAGAATGATTTTGTTCGTTCCCAATTACAAATTATACTTAGAAGTTTTCTATCCATCCTCGATTTTATTGTGTATGTTTCCTTTGTTAGCAGGCCACTGAATAGTTCTCGGTCTCCTGCACTTCAAAACATCGATCAGTAAAATGATTAGGAGATGAATACGAACCACATACATTCACTGGTGGATATTATTTACTAGATTTATTCATGGACATTAATCTAACAAGAATATTTATCTCTTCAAGTTTTTATTCAAACAAAGGTGATGAATCAAAGATCTTACCTCATGAAGCCCTCTTGTTCCAAATTATTATGGGTTTTTGTGAAATATTTTCAATGAGTCCTTTTACTTTTGTTGGTGTTTTTTATCAAATATCCTCTAATTGATTCATCAAAAAATATTTCTATCATTATTAATAAATCATTGATAAAATAATAAAATAAATTAGTTCTCCTCAATATCTTGATTTGGGAAGTTGGAAAAAAGCTTCTTGAACCATTCCCAACACTCATAAGGAGTCTCCCCTAATTATTTTTTGATAACATAGATCTCCTTTCCAATTGATTTTATTCTGGATGTAGGGAAGAATATCTAAAGTAAATATATCTATAGGTCCTTACAATCATGTGCTTATCCTAGTTGGATGCTATATAACCACTCCATAGCTTCTACTTTAAGTGAAAAGGAGAATTCCCTCCACTTAACTTATTCCAAAACCACTTTTCATGGATTTAGCATGGAGTAGACAAGTGTGAACTCTTTTATGTTTTTATTTAAATATTCCCCTTCCAATCCATGAAATTTTGGTAATAGTTGGATTAATCTATTTTTCAATTAAAAATTATTTTGGAACCCAAGAATGGTAATATGATTATTTTGGTTGATGAATTATAGTGCACATAGGTCCCTTAGGGTCTGTTTTGGGTTGGATACCATGGTGGTAGGATCTAGGTGAACACTGGAAGTTTTACTTGAGTTTGTCATGGAAACTTCATCAAATTGAGATTGTAAGTTTAAATTACTAAGTATGGCTAGAAAATTTGTTTCTATTACTGGGTGAAAAGGATAAAGTTGACTATTAGAGGTCTTAGTCATGAAATTTAAAATCTATATTTTGGAATTGAATCCCCAAAAATGATGCTAAATTTTGACATTCCCCTATATTGGGTGTGAAAATATGATTATTTTTCTATCTTAAATGTATTTATAATGGTAAACCAAGGGTTATATCTAGATAAGAGTGGTAAAAAATCATTTTTCACTATGGTTAGAGAAAAAAGGGGGTGTTTTTGAATTTTTTGTTTTTGGGAATAAAATAAAGTAGTGGAAGATTGAAAATATAATGATGAAAGGGTGAATGTTTTAGGGGTGTCTATCCAATTTAAATCATATCATAGTCTTTAAATTATTGGCTCCTCTTCTATATAACTAGTAATTGGGATGTTTAATAATCACTTCACCTATCCCCCTTGGTTGAATAGTTTTAGTAAGGTTCAACTTAATAAATATCACTACTTAGGTATACTCTCCTTATAATGTGTGAAAGTAAACAATAAAGCACTCTTATCTATCTCAGGAAATACCCAATTGAGTCTTATGTTTCCTAAAAAAAAAAGTGTTCATTACCCCTTCCACATGATCCAATAATATCCAAGCTATTCAAAACTCAAATCTTGACTATTACATTTTATATTGACTGGAACTGAGTAGAGGGAGATTATGAATCATAAACCAAGGTAATAAACAATATTAAATATTAAATTAAACACAATATCATCCAATATTAAGAACTTATGTTGAATAAAAAAACCAATTTAATAAAATATAGATTATTTAGTCATTGATGTTCAAAGACTCAATCATTAAAAAATGAGATACTTCCCATCCCCAATCACTCAAATATTTACCCATCCATCCGGAGGGTAACATAGATGAAGGAGGAAGAAGAAGTCATTATAGAATTAAAGAAAATCAGAAAATAAAACTAAAGGTATAAAACAAAAATAAAAAAGAACTCTCCAATATAAAATCTCAACTCACCCTACCTTTGGACATGTCCTCATTTTTAAGAGTCCCAATTTAATTTTATTTTAACTGGTCAAAGCCCTATGATATTCTTACTTTTTAATTTTCAGAAAGTTTCTTTATTCCTTGGATATATTTTCCAAACTTAATCCTATATTTATAGAAAATCCACATATTTTACTCTTTATTCTTTGATCAAAATATAACGTGTATTATAATCTATGTGGCCACCTCAAATTGGTTGGGTAAGTGCCAATGTGGTAACCTGAAGCCTCAGTTTGAGGTGCAAATGATCTTTGTGAAGATATGTTTGTGGCTTTGTTTGATGCTTATGATGAGGGTTTTAAGGCTTGTACTATCCTTATGAAGACATGTCACAAGCCCCTGTCATTTTATCATATGATTATAGTGTGTAAAAATGATTCTTACCGAGGTGAATATCATGTTTACACCATACTAAAAAATCATGCTTATGCGTACTAGATTCATTCTTATGGTCACTAGATTTATGCTTTTAGAGCACTGGATGATGGTTACACAGTACTAAATGGTGGTTATGTAGCCTATTGGATGATGGTTATGAAGTCAATGCCTTTTATATTTATTAAAGATTTCCTGGGGGATGAATCTAGGACAATCTTCTAAGAATCACCATAAAATATCTTATCAAGTATTAAATCCAATGACACATTCCATTCTCTGAGCCTTCACTATAGAAAGATACATAATAATTAGTAGCAAACTATTCATATTTCTCTAAAATTCGAATAAGTTGATTAAATTCTTAATTTGGTCATTTTAAAAAATATTCACACAATCAAATGATTTGACTCTTTAATTTTCATGACCCCTCCCCCAAAGGTATCCCTCCTGGGCTGATAATGAGATAAGGGAGATAATGATACTTAAATCCCACCTCCAAATAGACCATGAGTTATTCACAAGCACTGAGGGTATATAATACACACAAATGAGATGCATTACCCTATATGATTTGAGAAAAAAGAGATAAGATAGAAACAACCAACAAATCTTACTCATAAAAAAGTAAATAGATATCTCAATAAATGTATGTAATGTCATAAAAACTAAAAAACCATAAAATAACTACAAGTACCGAAAGAAAAGTCCTTGATAATGACCTTGAATCCCCAAAAACTCCTAAAAAACTCCATAAGATAGTAACATCCATCCTGATCAAAAACCAAATCCCACAGACATGAAAAAAATTATATATACATAGGGGGATCATAACTGGTATAGTCAGTAGGATCCTCCTTCGAGCCACTCATATGAATGATAAAGAAATCATACTAAACCACAATGAATAAAAAAGTGAAGCTTAGTCATCATGTAATCAAACAAGGATCTCTCACGAAGTATTTCATATAAAAATAATATAATATCCAACATAATATCAAAATAAGGTACCCCAATACCACTTCCCAACTATTTTTCCACTCTTCCCCAATACCGTACATCCTAAGCCATCTATCTCTAAAAGTATGCCATCTTAAAGACACCTAGGATACTATAACATACCATGCATCCTATGTATCACATAAACTCATCATCACGTACCATTCACCCCATGCATCACATCATCTCATCATCCCATACTACATCTCTAGATAGTAACTGAGTAATTTTCAGGAGCCACCACAACCCGTATGTTGAGTGTTATGCCTCAAAACATCACAAACCATACAAAACATACCCATAATAATCCATAGTATATTATATCTAGAGAAAAATGTGTGTGAAATAACCAAAATCCATTAAAACCCTCTATACACATATATGGGAAAGGTAACCACCATTCATTCCAGCACATAATACTATTAGGATAAGAAATTGGGGTAAGAGGGGTTGTCAGCCATCCGTTCCTCATCAACCTGGATGTTGGAAAAAACACCTTCCCAGAGTCCATTAGGTGTTAGTTTCCATACCAACATGGGTGTGGTAGTGTATGAAATCACATAACATACAATATATAAATCTCACACTGCATTATGGGAATCTACCCAGTCTTAGACTCAACTGCATATATCATCTCTTAGACACCCAAGGACTAGGTATCCTACAATCACATAAACATTTTAGGAATACTTTTATTTAATTATTTTTGTTAAAATTTTCACATTACATTAATTATTTTTGTTAACCATTAAACATTTATTTAACATGATCATCAACTGTTTCCCATGATCTTCAAGCATAACCCAACTAATCCCATGATTTCTCAAGATTATCATCATTTTAATTCCAACAAGCCATTGAACCCATGGGTTAAAACATTTATTATTAATTATCATTCCAAAATTAGAAATACTCTATGAATTTTCCTAAGCTACCATAAAAAAGATGCATAAATCATACATAACCATATACCTCAAGTAGTGGGGAAAGGAAAGTAGAAACTAGAAACCTGGCCATTCAACCTTTAAAGAAGATTCATTATCAAGAAATAATCCTAGATTTTAGCATAACAATAATGGGAAATCCAAACATAAACTTGTTCCATAAGTTTTGATGCCATCACCAACACCAACATTCATATCAACATCCATCTCACCATTTTAGTTGCCAACTATTTCCAAAAACCTAGGCCTCCCTTCCCATGTCTTGTCAACTATAATCCATCCTAGGAACACATCACATATCATATCAAGGTTCCTCATCCAAATAAATCACATAAGAAAATAAGAAAATAAAACATATCCAACATGAAATTTAGGAAATAAAAAACAAGTCATCCATCCTTTAGAAGAAAATGGGATTACCCATCCACTAACATTTATCTTCTTCAAACAATCAGTTCTTTACTATCATGAATTAACCGATTCTTTTATCACAAGTTTCAACCACAGGTAATTGAAGACATCAAATATAAAAAACTATGAATTATTTAAACATAATTTCAATCATAAATTCTAGTTTAATCAAACTATAAGGAAGAATATTATCATTTAAAAATTCCTCTAACATCACTTTGATTCCCATCATATTATAATAAATAACTTCATCAAACATTTCTATTTGTTATTTTAATCAACAAGTATTACCATCTTATTTATTTTTTAGTCAATAAGAAATTCCAAATTTACATTATTTAACCAATTTTATATCAAACATGTTAAACTATAACATAAAAAAACATTCTAATCCAAATAATAAACAAAATATAGTACACAATCTAGTGAAACAAGTGGCAATATGTTAACATGGTATAAAAAAATGTGATCGATACAACTATAAACCATATATTATCATCATTTCTGGTTTAATTTTAATTAAGTTTAATTCCACCATTACCCAAAGAGATAAGGTAGGATAACATTATGATTGAACATAAAATAACAGGATAAGAAATAAATCCCCTACCTCAATTTAGATGTTCAATGTTCTTCACATAAGAAAATATGATTGAAGATTAAGCATTACTAAAAAAATGAAGTAAGATTCGCTAGAACATAACAACCATTTTCCACCAATAATCACACTTATAACTCAGCCCCAAAACTAAAATAATTTCTACAAATATCAACTAAAAAAAGTAGAATAAAGGGAAAAGGAAGAAGAGGATGAAAATGGGTAGATTGAACAAAAACTGTATGAATTTCCATGAACCAGGTTAGAATCAACAAGGAATTTCTCAAGAGGTTCCAAAGGGAGGTAGAACAAACACAACAAAAAGGATAAATTTTCCAATAAATCCCCAATGTGAGAGATCACTCAACCATGCCCTAGGTTCATCCAGAGCATCTAGAAAATGAAGGAACAATTCAAGAGGGTGTGTAGATCGATTAATAGATAAAGAAATGACCTAAAACCACATTCAAGACTCCACATTAAGGTTCACGCATTTTACCCCTTCAAAATTTTCAAGATACAAGGGATAAGGTGATCATTTATTCCATTTAAAACAAGCCTGGCTACCACCACAAATTCCACCATAGACTGGCCATGGACATGGTGTTCTTCAAATCTTCAACTGAAATGACATTCCCTGTATCATGTTTCTTATATCCAAGGTTTTTTCCTCTCACCATGACCTATAATATGGTTTTGGTGTGATCCTATGCCCATTTTGGATAGGATCTCCCTCAAGGTTCTATGCTTAGTGCCACACCCTCATTGATTGTTTCCCATGCTGGTCGTTTTAGACAAGAACTCACAAGGCCCAAAATAGCTTGACAAGATGCATTTCTGGATGTGGTGAACTAACACCACATGAACAACCCAAAAATTAATCCACCATTCCCACCACTAGGTCATGATGAACCTTTGAAAGGAAAAAACAATCTCTAGCATATATAACACCTCTAAACTCCCTCTCAGCACCACCGAGCCTTGGGAAAACATAAAGGGAGGTTCAAGAAGGTTTTAACCATTACATTAATTCTAAAACTCACTATAAATAAATGAATAAATAATTATTATGTAATAAAATTAATTTAATATAAAAAAATATCATCAATTTATAAACTTTGTCGGTTAGCATATCTATCAGATTCCAGAATCCATCCAACTTTCATAGATCCAACACTTTATCCTCAAAAAACTTTTAGATGAAGTTATATTTCAACTAAATATTATCAATATTGTTGTGGAACATCAGATTATTGTAAAAGTGAACCAAACTTTGTGAATTACAAAAAACCCATTCTTCTACCTTCTTCCAAGATCCTCCGACAACCACTTCATCCAAATAAAATCATTACCAGTTTGCATAAGTGAAACTTTCTCTACATAAATTATTCAAAGTGCAACTCTTGGTTGAAGTTTTGACATCCAACTCACAATTTTACCTTCATAATCAAAAGATAGTGGGGATCCTATGAGTGTATGCATCTCCCCCAAAGTCTGAATCTATCCTCTTCCAATTTTTTTTTGGTATTTTCAAAATCCACTTTAAGGTAAAGTGGGAACCTCACATTCAATAGGATAATACCAATCCACTACCCAGATTATGGAGTACAAAAAAATGATGCACCAAAAACCACCATCCCAAATTTGAAATTCAAAAAACAATAGGATCACATTCCCATCATCTCGGTACCCTAAATCTCAAGTGGCATGATGCCTTGATCTGCACCCCCTGATGTTACCACATCACTGGAGAGAACCCGACCAGAGAAGTTACCCTCATATAAATCCCACCTCACCATCACTTCATCTTCATCATCACCATCGACACCGATGTCCAACACCACCAAGAAACAAATATCACCAAAACCAGAAACCCAATCCAAATTCAACATCGATCAATCATCAAACAGAAAGATCACACACAGATAATCATAGAAATTATTCACCAATTTAATTGAGTAAGAAAAAAAAATAAAAACTAACAAGAAATAAACTGGAAAAGTCTGAATCTGTAGTCCCCTATAATTTTTCTTCCATTCTAAAACTGATAGAAAAATTTCTAAAACTGGTGAGACACCAAATGATCCAATTTACATATTCCGAGTGTTCTATTTTGGGATTATCCATGAAACTATTAAAAACTCCCACTACATGTGAAATGTTTAGTCATGTAAAAAATAGCATATATCAAGCTTCTGACTGCTGATGAAAAAGAAAACTTTTTCATATACTCATCCTGTACTTCTATTCTTGGCACCTTCTCCTTGCTCAAATTAAAGATTCTAACTAGGGGATTGGTAACCGATTTCACCTTAATATTTTAAATAATTAAATCACTTTAAATATGTAGTCAAACCAAGTTAAGAAAAAAAATTCTGAAATTTAAATCCCTTAAAATCCACATCCCTAAAATCCATTTTGTTAGACTGAGGTCATTTTTCTTGAAACTTCCATATAATACAACCTGCAGGTTATTGATCCTTTCCTTTAACTATCCAAAAATAAGCATCTCATCCTCATAGAGAAGTAAAATGATGAAACTCCCATCATCATACACCATCCAAGAACAATAATTATCTATATTTATTTATATGAAATTATATTCTACCATAAAGGATTTGAAATTCTGGTTTCACTATCTTGATGATTGCTTTAACCTATATAGGCTCCTCTTCATATTTCACCCAAGTTCCTTGTTACATTTCACCACAGAACCGTTGGTTTCTCTATGTAAATATATTTACCCAAGTGACCATGAAGAAATGTAGTTTTCACATCTATCTACTCAAGATGTAAACCTTCCATAACAACCATATTGAGCACTATTTTAATAGTCATGTGTTTAAAAACCGAAGAAAAGATATTGGAAGAATCTATACCTTCTATTTATTGAAAACCCTTAACAATAAGACTTTACTTGTACCACCTTATACCATCTATTTATTTCTTTAACCAATAAAATCATCTATTTTGAAGTGATCTCCTCCCAACAGGTCATTATTTTATCTCTCATGTTCTATAAATATGTAAGGAATCTATTTATTACCTCATGGATAACCCCCACTAATTTGAGTAACACATAATTTAAGCCTATTCTAAAGTTTCAAATTCCCCACCATCTTTGAGAAGAAAGTAGTGAAGGTCACTTATATATATTTTTAATTGGTTTTGAATCCTGGCATTCCTCTACAATTGACTTCACAACTCAACTCCTTATGAAATCACTACTTCCAGAACTTATCCTTCTGGAGCTCTCCCCCAAGATTCTATAGTCCTTGAGATTTCTAGTAATTTTGGGCTTGGAAACACCATCATAAATTGAACTCCATTTGAAACTTATTTCATATAATCTGGTGTTTTTATAACTATCACACTCCCTAAATTTTATATAATATCCATAAATTCCATACTTCAATTCAGTCGAACCTTAGATTATGATTAATCTTTGATCTTATTTACAAACTCTTATTGGATCTAATATTTCCATAAAATATCTTCATTGAAGATAATATTCTGGACTCTAACAACCTTTCATAAGTTATTATCCTAGATAAAAAATCCAAAAGTCTTCATCACTATACCCTATAAAGAAACATGATCGAGACTTAGATTATAACTTTTCCTTTTCTTTGGCATCAAAATCGACATAGGCGAGTGATCCAATGAATTTGAGGTGGGAAATTTCAATATTCCTTCCAGATCAACATCCTTTTAGAAGTTTATACCCTAACAGAGATAATGGACTTTTTTTTACAAAGTATCCAACACAATTCATGGATTCCTCCCATAAATCCTTGGGAAAACCAGTGTGAATTCCCATTATCCCTTCCTTCTCTACTAAAGACTGATTTATACTCTCCATGACTCTATTTAATTTTAGAGAACTTGGTATGGTCTTCTTAAACCATATAAACTTTTCCTTGTATAGTCTCTAGAATTAACTACTTCTGTATTCACCACCGTTGTTATACCTTAACATTTCAATTTACTTCTAGTCTCATTTTCTACCATCGATCTCCATCAAACAAAGGTTCCAAAAACTTTAGAATTTTTCTTGATAAAGAACACCCACAACTTATGAGTCCCATTAACGATAAAGGTAACATAATATAGTGAACCTCTATGAGAACGAACCAGAGATGACCCCCCATACACCCATATAAACCATCTCTAATTTTTGATCATTTTGAATATTACCTTAAATTTAGAATGACACCTTCAGTTTCTTTACAAGGATGTATTCCTAACATGTTTCATAATCCATGCTTCTAATATTAGTCATTCCTTTATAGGTAAGGACTTTCATCCACTTATAATTTATTTACTAAGAAGTTCATGCCATAAATTTATGAAAGTTACTTGTTTGACATGTATTTCACCTTTTGGAACTCATATCAAGTGCATGATTCCATATTTCACTCTTTTAGCCACCACCATATAATCACATGTGACTTTCTATACTCTGTCTGCATAGGTTATACAAAAACCCACATCATTTAACTGTGTTACTGAAATAAAGTTCTTCCTTAACCCTGCTACATACTGCACTCCTTGAAATTTCAACAATCTTATATTCTTTTTCTATACAGAAACATCACCCTTACCCATTATCTTGAGAGATCAATCATAAGAAAATTTCACTTTACCTAATTTCCTGAAATTATAATTTCTCATACTCATCCTCTCAGATGTAGAGTGAAATGAAGCTCTATAATATATAATACAAGACTCAAGTTAAAAAGTGACAGTCAATAAAAAAATAATATCTTTTGAAATGGGATTTGTTGATATACTTCCAGAAGCATATAATTTACAATTTACCCTTCACTCAGTACAATATTTCTTTAGACAACCTTTATTTTCATAATTCCAACATATGGGACCACCTTCAACCGAAGTACTTCAGCTTCAAATTCTTCTTTATTTTCCTTTCCTATGAATCTTCCATGCAAAGAAAAATAAATTACCTTACACAATATAAGAATTTATAGTAAAATTTTGGATATACTTTCATTGAATCTTATTATTCAAAATTATATCCCTAACATCTAAAAAAAAATAAATCGGTCTTATCATTTTAGTTACTCATTATGGAAACCATCACATCCCATGATCCCTAGAGTGATAAAATAAAAAATAGTTCCCATACTAGATATGTAAACTATAACTTTAATTATTCCAACTAACTCTAAATCATGTTGAAGTTTTTAACATGATCTACCACTAGCTTTCCCTATAAAATTCTCATGTTGGATAACACTACAATAAGAACACTTTTTTATTGCAGTTGGTTTCTCATAAATATAGGCTAGAGTTTTATTTTGTTATGAATCCATATCTACTTTATGGATGTTATAAGTCACATTCTAGTCTAGTGACATCCAAATCTTCATCATTACTTTCTTATCCATCCTTTCACATTCTTCATCCTTTATTGTTTTCAGTTTGGTGTTATCTAGTCAATGGAGAACCATGATCCTTTTTAGTAGAAATTCCTTTATCACATCTTTAAGAACCAAAAATCCATCCTTTCAAGCATCTCCACTTAGAACTTACCCTCATCCTATGCCATTTATTTTGGAATCAATGAAATCTCATTGAACCCAAATTACATAATATGGATGAGGAACTACTTACCATAATTCTACTATAAGGATGAGAGTATAATGATGCTACAGAACTAAGTAATGAAACACCATGGCTAGGATATAGTCATACTAGGACTCTATAACCAAGCTTTGATACCACTTTTTAGGATCCTATGAACCACCAACCATTAGAATTTATCCTTCATAACTTATATTGAAGAACAAAGTTTATAACTTTGGTGACTGGAAAGAACTGTTGTACATGATGTATCTAGAACCTGGAAGACAAGTCACCCCTGATACGTACCACAATGGTCACATAAAAACCAGATATAAAATTCTAGAATAAAAATGATAAATAAGAAACAAAATCAAAGAAGAAAATAATTATTTACCTAGTTTTAACTAATTCTTAATCCCTAGGGGGGATGATGCAACCAAATTTATTAAGGGAATAAAATATGATTATAATGTCAAACAATTCATAGAACAAATGAACCACCCTATAATTCAACATTGGGTCTAACACTTTTTTCACTGCCTTCTAATATTCATGAATATTATTCCCATTAGATATAATCATCATGGGAATCCCTTCATTTAGTCAGAGAGATCCACCACATTAATTCCTCCTTTCAGTGAATAATGCGCACTTCTAAAAACTCCAGGAGTTCTCCTTATATATCCTTTTCAAGAACCCTTATGCAACCCTTGTGAATACTTAGAGAACCTTACATGATTTCACAATTGAGTCTTATAAAATTATTTTTAATCTCCATACCTCATCATTATAGACTCGTTATTTTTACTTCATATTGACTTACTTCCAGATGTTCTACTTTAGGTTACTCTACTTCCTGAATTTTGGAATTTGTTACTGCCACTCCACCATATCCATCTATAATTAAAAAATTGGAATTAGAGAATCAATCCTTACAAAAGTTACAATACCTAGAAAAATGGTTTTCATATGGATGAACATAACATGGAAGAGGTTTGTGGTAGTACAAGACTAACAAAGTTTGATATGATCTAGATATCAATGTTCCAGAACCAGATGGAAAGTGACCATGTCCAGATGATGGGAGTGCAAAAGATGATTTATACAATAATAATTCCAAATGAATTGTGTAAGGTTTATTGGTGTTTTTCAAAATCCATATAGGATTTTTAGAGTTATACATAATAAAATTATTCACTATTCCTTGAATTATCCAATTTAGGTGGTGGTATTCGACAAGAGGAAATGTTTGAAGTGATAGTTACCTAAAAAATTCGAGAGGTGAGGTAACCTAGTTAACTAGTTGGGGCCAACTATAAATTGGTAGGGTGGGGTAAATTGTGAATGTAACTAAATAATATAATATTATTCTTCTTCTAGTATAAATAAATCAACAGTGTTCTCCCATGGAATAATACTAAGTCTGAAATAAGCAATATCTTGTTGTCTTTCCTTTAGTTGTTTTGTTTTTCTAATGTTCTTATTCCTAGATTTTTGAGTGTTTGAGTGTGTGGTGATATAGTGTGGTGGTTAGGTTAAATTGTATTCTTAGTTCTATTATATATTTTTATCAATTTTTCTAATTTTGGAAGTTCTAGATCTTGTTCCATACTTGAAGTTTTGGTAGGTGCTTTCGAATTAGTGATTTTAGACCCAACAATTAAAACCTGAGCTCTAATGAAATGTTATCCTAAATATATTATGATTAAATGGGTTACATTACATAGAAAAAAATATTGATAAAAATTTATTAACAACATAATCAGAAACCTT
Organism: Viscum album; assembly: GCA_963277665.1. Taxonomy (NCBI): domain Eukaryota; kingdom Viridiplantae; phylum Streptophyta; class Magnoliopsida; order Santalales; family Viscaceae; genus Viscum; species Viscum album. Next base: position 1,642,368,894 of record OY728159.1, read on the forward strand.
ATTTTTAGCTTTATTGTATGAAATGAAATCCCAAATACATTAATACCATTCAAAATGTCAAGTGTGTAATTTTTTTGCTATATCTAAATGAAAAATTGACCTTTTAATAGTATTTGAACTATGATATACCTTTTATATTCTAGAAATCAAGGTCAACATGTATCTATTTATTTATTTTTTAAACAGTGTCATGCATAGGTACTAAAATTGCTCACAATTTTACATAACACATATTAAAATAGTTGTAAAATAGAATTGGGTATGTGTAATTTACAATGGTTACCAGTGGGTTACCAGTAGAATAAATTATCATGTCATCCGAAATTTGAATGTCGACCTCACCATAATTTGGCTCAGTAGGTTTTCCATCACCTAGTTTTAAAATCCAATATGAAAAATCCTATAATTCCATTCGGTCATCAAAGGGATAATTCGAAAGAAATATCATTTTTTTTGTTAAAATCATAACTTAATAGAATGTACATAAATAATATGATATTATACTTTCAAATATTATGACACTTCTATTCCCACCAATCACTACTAAAGAATTTGTCTAAAATCACCACCAAAACATGATTGTTTCACCACCAAAAGGTAAATTAGATACATTTTAAATTTTAGGTTTCATGAATATCTCAATGTTTGATCAAGAGTTTAAAAAAAATATTTATGACCCATAGGTGATTCATCCTATATAATAAGTATTTATTTTAATATAAGTTTAGAGAAATAAATTCCTTTTAATATAATAAGAATTTGAGAAATATAATTGATAGATTTGATGTAATTATACTGTAAAATCAATTTTTTTTTCAAAAAAATAATTATCCATTTATGATGATGTTGAATTATCTCTCAGAGAATATGTTAGACAACATGGGAGTATTCTAGATGCACAAGTTGAATTTTAAAACTATCACGATGATTCTAAAATATCTAGTATTGAGGATATCCATAAAAAAGAGAAATTATGTTATTAAGGATTATAAAGAATGTGTAAGCTGAGAACATTATTAAAGAAAACATTAAAGATATTCAAACTTTTATAAGTTTGTTGAATTCCAATCACACCAGCTTACTTTCACAAATTAAACCAAACAATTTTGAAGAATCTTTACAATATAAGGTTTGTATTACAGTAATGGAAGAAGTGCTAAATAAAATTGATAAGAATGAAACTTGAGAATTAAGGTCATGTCCTAAAGAAAATAATATGATAAGTATGAAGTGGGTTTTTCAAAATAAACTCAATGAGAAAGAATAATTAGTACAAAATAAATATATCTTATTTGAAAGGGATACTCTTAAAATGCTGGTAATGATTTTGATGAAACATTTTATCCAGTCAAAAGTATTTAAAAGATCCAAATATTTCTTACTATTTGTTATCAAAGGAATTAAAAAGTTTTCCAAATGGTTGTGAGGTTATCATTTCTTAATGGTGAACTTTAGGAAGAGGTCTATATTTAATAACCAAAAGAGTTTATCCTTGATGATAATGGTTCTTTTGTTTATAAGCTGAATAATGATTTATATGTTCTACACACCATTTTTTTTGATTTTATAAAAACACTTTTAGGCTATGTGAGAACCACTATGTGCACAAAAAGAACCATAAGCGGCCCAAACTTAGAACCACACCCAATAATAGAACCACCCAAAAAAAGAAATCAAACAAAATCAACCAAAACCAAAACCAAAAAGCAGACTGGACAAGGAATGCTTCCCATGATAGACCCACCAAAAAAACACCACCTAAATGCATCACTGTGTCAATCCATCACACAAGTAACCCATCCTCGGGATGCAGCACCACTGATGTATCTAGGAACGCCCATCCATATCACAATGGGATCTAGAATAGACCACTGAAGACGGGCATGGGGGGTAGGGAAACCACCAGAGCACCTGGAATCATCAAACCCATGAAGGTCGATGGACGAGAACCTGAGGGAGGAGCCTACACCACAACCATCACAACAAACCTCCACCAAGGACTAGCCATATACTACGTCACCGACCAGGCTAACCGCAAACTGTACCCAACAACCACCTGGTTCAGTACTGCCATCATCAGAACCACCAAAATCATCTCAAATTGCCTGATAGTCCTTCGAACCTGACCATGATGGGGTCGTGCACAAAGGGGTAGGGAAAAAAGAGCAGAAGATATTTTTTGGACTGTGGTACCAGACTTCGAGAAGAAACCAGAAGACCATCGGACCAGACTGATGATCCGCACCTATGCCCATGTTTGAACCCGAAGAATCCAACATCAAATTGAAATAAAATAACCTTCCACAAGAAAGGGGAAAATGGAAAAGGACCCACCACATGCCCCGAGAATTCCTGAGGCCTCCCTCTACAACCTCACAGTGACTCAGGAAGAAGATGATGAACCTGAGGGCCAAATTAGAAGAGAGTGGGGAAAAAACGGGTAAATCATTCAAAGTCGTCATGAGAGTAGGAGTGGAGACCAGAAAACCAGTTTGTCAGAGGAGGTTGAATGAAAGTCGAAAGATCTCTGGATTCATGAAACCATGGGGAGATAGACACCCTCATGCCATCACCATGCGGCCCAAACCTTAATCATGTTCTAGTAGAGGAAGAGAGGGGATGGTGGGGGAAGACGATGGTAGGAAACTCTAAACGAAGGAGCTCCTAGGGCATCGCCCCTTATGGGCCCATCCCCTTACTTTCTTTTCCCCTTGATGTCAATGGTTCTCTAGTTTTTAACTTGAATAAGGATTTATATGATCTTAAACAAGTGTGTTGATCATTATATTACAAGTTAGACAATAACTAAAGGATTTTGGAGTTAAAGAGAGGAAAATTTGATTCTAATATATGTATCAAGTGTAACACCTCAAATAAAATTTCTCTAATGACACCCTATACAGGTTCACCACATGGAATTAAGTGATTATCCTTGTATTCTAGAGGTTATAAACTAGTGATGTGAGTCTATGTTTAACATTGGGTAGAATATACTCTCAATTTCATCCATCAACAATAAATAAGTTACTAAATATCATCCACAACCACATATAAGAGTATGTATATATGGGATTATATCCAAGGAAAACCATAACAAAACCAACACACGCCATGCTATAAATAATGTACAATAAAATAAACATAGTCATTAATTCCAATAGATCTTCAACTAGGAAAATCACATATAAATAATTAACAAAGAATATAAGCATAAGGAGGCTCTATCAACTACCCAAATCTTGTTGTTAATCACATCTCTAATATCTATCGATATACTATTACTCAATCCACTATGAAACCCTTGATATACTTGAATTCCTTATAGAAAGTCTACACACACACCAAGGTTCTTGTGTAGGTTGTAAGAAATATATCTCAGTAGGTTCTCACCAACTAATCCTAATATAATCTATTACATACATGTGTATGCATGAGAAAAATAAATAATATAAATATACAACATACAAGCATGCATGTCGGGTCATAATTTTCCAATAAGAACACCATGACACTTGAACATACCTAGCTTGACCAATATCAGAAGAAGTAGTCTCCACATGTCATAAACTCTACCCCATACCCCTACACTCAAGGTAGGGTGTCATTCCATGTCTCAACATCTACCATCTCACTAAGGGCAGGGTCCTATAAAGAATTTTAACTACATAATATCAAGTATAAACTTCTACCCTCTCACTTAGAGTCGGGTGTATCACCATGTCTCAACCTCTACCCTATCACTCAGGGTAGGGTCGCATACCAAAGCTTAACCACATCCTACCAAGTCTCAACCACTAACCTCTCATACATGGTATGGTTACACACCAAACCTCAACATCTACCCTCTCACTCAAGGTAGGTCCTCATGATGATCCATGATCACTACCCTATATCTCAGGGAAAGTTCTCATACCAAACCATAACTAATACTATCTCACTTTTGGTAGGCCTTCATATTGAACCATAAGCACTACCCTCTTACTTAGTGTGGGTCCTCATGTTGAACCATGACCACTAACCTATCACTCAAGGCAGGTTCCCCTGCCAAATCTTAACCAATTCCCTCTTACTTAGGGTAGGCCCCCTTACCCAATTCACATCATCCATCACACCTGGTGTACATATTACCTCAAGGTATAGCCACCACTTAGACCCCACATATCAGTATCACATAACCCAACCATCACAAATGGTTTCTTCTAAACCCAATACTCTCCTCAATTGACATAGGAAATAACCATGTCATAGTACCTAGTAAATTATAAGTCCATTCCTTGTACACCATGAGAGGAAAACCCATGAAGATCCCAAGTATTATTAGCCTCGACCAATCACCCATCACAACTAGTTTCATCGACTCACCATACCCTTCCGATCTCTATCACACAAGGTATATCATTTAAAACCCATAAACCCACATATATCACACAAGTAAGTCAACCATTAAGTTCCTTATCCCTAAACTAGTCTTTACTTATTGATACAAACTCATCTCCAACACCCCACAATATTCCTGCATCTCGCAGGCCTCACCAAACCCTATCAAAAAAAGATCCAATTCAACCCATCTAATTATTACATCACCACCATGATCATGATAACTAAGGACCACCTAATGTTAGTCACACTTAAGACCCCCTAGAAGCACAATGCTAGCTCATCTAAGTAGTTTTCATAACCCATGCTTGGGTCCCATCTCACTTTACCTATAAGGATCTCTCAAGTTTCCATTTAGAGGAACCCTTCTCATTATACCATACTAAGATGGAGGACCTAATCTGATCACCACTTTCACCAAGGCTACTACCAACCCTTAGGGGGGGGGGGGGTCCTCCCAACTATATGTGAGACACAAAAACATCTCACCTGTTTTCTATCATCCTAATACCCTCATGCTATCTGACTAGAACCAATAAGAACCAATCTAGGCTATTCAAAACCTAACCTAGAACCTGAGACCTAAATCTAACCTCTTTTATACCCAACCAGTATCCTTTCCCCCATGGAAACATAGTCTCTAAGAAATTCCAATCCCCTCAACTTACAATGGAGAACTTACTCTAAGATTAGGGAGGAATAAAGTACTTAATTATGCAATCAGAGCACTGACAGTCCCTATCCATTTTTCATAACTCAAACCCCCTTATATAATCTTGAATACTCATGCATACAATTATCTATTATATGAAACACCTACCTATATATAGGAGTTATAAACTTTAATACATGATCTCTAAACCTCATCTAAGCCCATGCTAAGCCACATCAACACCCAAGCCCCTATCTATACCATAGAACCCAAACAATCAATTATAATAATTTATAATTAATTATTCAATTTAAAGAAATGTGGCATTATGACCAAAAACTCACCAAGCTACCCCACCACACCAAAACTAGAATCAATGTCATGCGAAGGGTTCATAACACACCCCCAACATCATAATGAGAAAAATAACTATCACCCATCACACATTCAATAACTAATTAATCTAAATTAATTAAAATACTTTAATAAATATATTAGATGACATAACTCAATCGAAATTGTGAAAGATAACATGTGTTCATCATTTATAGAGGCCCTCAACCATCACACAAAAAATATACATCATCTTGGGATGATTACACTATGCTCCAGTGGAATCATTAACAAAAACCTACCCAAAAAAACTAAAATCTATGGAAAGATAATGAGGAATAAAAAAGGGAGAGGGAAGATATTACCTATCCCCGATGTGCCAAAATAATCTCCAGTAAACAATAAATAGAAAGGGATCTAATAGGGAGTAATAAGGGGAAGAGGGATAGTCAAATTCTATATTATGAGAAAACAACTGAGTAAAAATGAAGGGGGCTATGAACCCAAAATTACGGGTCTTACCTTGATAAAAACACACACACCTAGAACCCACAGAGTACTCAATTAGCCTTCACTATGTACTCGGTAAGGTGTTGACCACCTGGTGGAGTTATATTATCCACTAGGTGTAACTCCAGGGGCTAAAACCCCTCTTATAATACCACTAGGTACCTAGTGGGTCCCTACTGGCTACCTGGTGGTGTCAACGTCCTTTGGTTGTAGCACCAACTTACTTTGACCCATGTATAACATCTCAATATTCTTCTCAAACCTTAAAAAATGTCCAAACTCATAGAGATATTCAAACTTTCATAATTTTAATATGAATATAAACTTTAAAAATGACCTTTCTTTGAGACTCAAAATTCAAATTCCCTATATAACTAATGACCCAAAACTATGGGGGTCATTAAAAACTCTCCACCATAATTCTTCTTATCTCTAAGAAATACTTAAAAAAAATATCAATCTCCAATCATTGATCATAATATAATATCAATACTCATTTTCTATTTTTAAATGAATAGGTGTTGCTTAATTTCTCATATTCTGAACCCAAATACACCATTTTTTCTCTAGAAACACCCATTCCAATCCTCAAAACAAAAAAAAAATGTATCCTTAACAATGCACTAAGTGAATTTTCAACCTCAAAAAATATAATTCTACAAAGAAACTCCTACCAATCATTCTCTACTTGAAATTTTACGAAAAAACCCAACCTCACACATTGACACACTGATGTACATGGATTTTTACATGTATTTTTATAATTTTCTAACTTAGTTTTAATTAATTAGTTTAACAATTTTTTATATTTTTAGTTTATTTTTGTAGTTTTATAGTAATTTAGTTATTTTAATAATTTTTAGTTAATTTATATATCGATATTAGTATTTTAGTATTTTTATTAGTTTATATTAATTTTATATATTTTAATTAACTCTATTAGTATTAGTTTCATTAACATTTCTTTTAATTATTTTTTATAGTTAATTAGAATTTTATATATTTAATTCTATTATTATTATTATAATTATTTGATATTAATATTTTTTTATTATTAACATTTAAATTTTTTTATTGAATTTTATTTTTAAATTTTGAATCTGAAATTTGAATTTCCCCCTACCCCCTATCCCCTTGACCCGCTCCCCTCTCTACCCACACCACACTCTTTTTTTTAAACCCCCTCTCTCCAATACCTCGGCCCTCTCCCCCTTTCCTCTCCCCTTCTCCTGCCGCCCTCCCTCTCCCTTTCTACCTTATCTAACCCACTGCCCCCTGCCTCCCCTCTCTCTCGCCCCGCACCCCCTTACCCCCGCGCCTCCCCTCTCTCTCGCCCCGCACCCCCTTACCCCTGTCGCGCCCCACTCTCCCTGTGAGAACCCGCACCCCCTCTCCCGGCCTCCCCTCTCCCCTACTTAACCTGCACCCCGCCAGCCCCACTCCCCCTGCCGCTTCCCCAGCTCCATGTAGGCCACATCCCATCTCCATCCCATCCGCCCCCCATTTCCAACCCGCCTACCCCGCTGGACCCACCGCGTGCCTCCCCTCTCCAGTCTGAAGACCCCGCACCCTGTCGACCCTTCCCTTCCCTTCACCCCGCCGCTTCCCCAGCTCCACCCTGCATCTGGTTTTTGCAGCGCACTGGTCACCGCCATCCGAGGAGCCGACCAGCAGCCGACCAACATCCGACCAGCAGTCGACTAGCATCCGCTTTGTCACTCATATCCTTTGTTCTGGTGGGCACTCCATTGGTGCGCGACGTCATCACGTGCCGAGGGTTGCTGTACGCAGTGAAAATAAAAACAGACACGTTCATTGCTTTGGTAACGCGGTGTTATTTCACATGACATATCATTTTATTGCTGCGTTTATTCTTTGAGTTATGATGTTAGGGTAATTTTCTTAGTGTCGGGATGTTGGTTGAGTAATTAAAATTATTGCGCATGCCATGCAACAATATTTTTTGATGATTAATTGTCAATTAAATTAATTTTAATTGAATGTTTATCTGTTTAAATTATTTTTTCACTGAATTAATTGCTGAAATTGAAACTGTCCCTTTTAATTATAAGTCGACATGGCGGTCCGAGAAGGTAAACTGCGTTGACCAATGGTAGGTGCAAATTGGTGACACAACTTTGTGAGAAACAGGTTGTGTCATTTCGCCGTATAGTTCGGGACTGGAACGAGTTTTCTAATTTATTTATGACACCAGAGAACGAGACTTTAAATAAATTGGGAAATTTAAATTGAGCATCTAAAAAATGCTTATACTTTCAGAACTAGAGATAACTAAACAGAATAAATATTTAATAACATAAAAGAATATTTCGCATGGCTGCATAGCAATTTAATTGCGACATCAGCATCCTCAAAACATTTTGTTGATTTAGAGTCCATCATTATTCTCATTTGAAATTTTCTTTTTATCTTTTGTCTTCTCAACTTTTAGTTTAATTAAAAAGAAAAAAAAGAAAACTCAAAAATTGGAATTCCCTCAACCTTTGTCCGTTTAAACATTGTCTAACAAAACATTTTTAGTGAACTAGATTCCGTGATCTCTGTGGTTCGACCTTGCTCACCACTTTTACAATAGCCAGTTGGTTATAAAAATTTTCAAATTGGATGTGTTGTGACGCATGTGTTAAATTTATGGTGCCGTTGTCAGGGAGCACGCGCATGTCTAGCATTAAGAAAATTTCAAGTAGACCTTGCTTTAGGCGTTGTTCACCTAAATGGTGAATACTAGCAATTCTGATCCGTCAAAGAACGACCCACCCCTTGATCCAAAACTTGAACATAAAAGAAATGGAAAAGAACAAATCGGTACCCCAGCTGCAAATGCAATGCATCCACCTGAGGAAAGTGTTGAAACTCACATTCCGACGCTTCCTAGTGGACAAGTCCACCCACTTTTCCAAAACCGTCTCGATAATCAAAGGCCTCAGACCACTATGAGACAGGATTTGCGACCCAACATAGTCGGAGTTAGCTCAGGCATAACAAGACCCATAATTCAAGCAACGCACTTTGAATTGAAGCCATCCATGATCAACCTGCTCCAAAAACATACACAATTTCATGGATTGAGCAGTGAAGACCCTTATGTGCATGTGAACTGATTTCTTGAAGTCTGTGACACATTTAAATATAATGGAGTGATAGATGATGCGTTGATCTTGTGACTGTTTCCATTCTCATTGCAACAGAAAGCAAAGGACAGGTTGGAAAGTCTCGACCCAGAAACAGTTTTCACTTGGGAAGTGCTGAGAAGAAAATTTCTTGATCGATATTACACAACAGATCAATATTTGAAAAACAATAGAGACCTCGACTCCTTTTTTCAAAGTGAATACGAATCATTAGGAGAATCTTGGGAAAGATTCAAGTCCATGTTAATACGTTGTCCTCATCATGGGATGAAGTTGGAAAACCAGTTGTAATCTTTCTACTATGGACTTCAACCCGAGAGTAAGTCTTCCATCAATACAACTACTGGTAATGCGTTCATGGAAATGGATCCTGAGGATCTGTACATATTAATTCAAAACATGGCCAAACACAGTTTCCAGTGGCCAAAATATTTTTCAAGAATAAAGGCAGGAGTGCATCACGTTGATGCCCAGACATTCATGGCTGCTCAATTTGAAGCTCTCAACAAGAGGATTGACAACTTGTCAATAAACCCACCTAATCCAGTCCATGTTGTTCAAACTGAACACTATCCACACTATGGTGGTCCTCATGATTATCCCATGTGTCCATATAACACATCTGAAACCAAGATGTGTAAATCTAACTTTTTTAGTTACAATAGAGGAAATTATGGAAATAATTACAACACAAACTGGCAAGTCAATACCCAAAATCAAGGTTGGAAGGAACCAGTGGATACTTAGCCAATGAACCAGGACATGGGCCCACCTGGGTTCACTGCTCAACCTACTTTCAGACCCACCATGAAACCACAAGATCAAGGATCTCAACAGAAATACCGACCACCATTCCATCAATAATAACAGTATAAGGAGAAAAAGAAAACAACGGATTGTGCCCCGGCTGCAACGCAAGTTCAAAAAGATTGGGGAGAAACTATATCAAATTTAATGATGTCTAATCAATCATGGTTTGAATCACAAGAGATGGAAACCCAAAACTTACAAGCTTCCATGTGCAACATTGAAAATCAAGTCAGTCAGTTAGCTACACAAATGCAAAACTGACAGCAAGGAACTCTACCAAGTAACACAAGAGTCAACCCAAGAGAAGAAGCAAAAGCCACCACATTGCGAAGTGGTGCACAGTTACCAGAGCACCAAGGGCCTGATGTTCAACCAATAGATGAGACACCTATAATTTCCACTGAGAACGGAGACTCAACAAACAAAGAAATCCAACTTGAAACCAAAGAGGAGGAAGATCAAAACAAACTTGCAAAAAATGGAACGGAAAGAAAGGAAAAGAAAAACAAGGCACTTAATGAAAGAGTGAAAGTCCACATAACACCTCCTCCATATCCACAAAGACTGAAGCAAAGGAAGTTGGATGTTCAATTTTCAAAATTCATGGAGATGTTCAAAAATCTTCAAATAATTATTCCTTTTGCGGAATCCATCACACAAATGCCCCACTATGCTAAATTTCTCAAGGAACTTCTGTCAAAAAGAAGAAAATTAGATGATGTGGGAACAATCATAATGCACAAGGAATGTTCAACGGTCATAACCAGATCCATACCTCCAAAACTAAGAGACCCTGGGAGTTTCACTATCCCTTGCAATATTGGAGGATGTCAATTTGTAATAGGTTTGTGAGGCCTTGGAGCTAGTGTAAATCTCATGATATTTGGAATCCTTGAAGAATTGGGAATCACAAAATTAAAGACAACGAGGTTCGCCTTGCAAATGGATGACCGATCAGTGAAGTATTTTTGAGGGATTCCAGAGGACGTACTTGGAAAGGTTTATAAATATTACTTACCTATTGATTTCATTGTCCTCAATATGGAAGAAGACAAGGACGTCCCACTCATTCTCGGGAGACCCTTATTAGCAACATGCAGAGCACTGGTTGATGTACAAGAAGGAAAGTTAATTTTTAGAATTGGGGATGAGAACATAACATTTGATGTCCTAAAGGATATGGAAAAACCTTCTATAGCAGACTGTCATTTCTTGGATACGATTGAAGAATGGGATGAGTTAGCAAGTGATGCACTGGATCTTGTAGATTTACACAAAGAAAATGAAGAGTTTATTGAATCAATCAAGGTAGTGGAATTCATCAGAAACATAGTCGAGCCTTTAGATTGACATGAGTTCACTTCACTCACTCCATCACTTGAAAAGCCTCCAAAACTTGAGATTAAACCCCTTCCATCAGACCCGATATACAGTTATTTGGGAGATTTAAACACCTTACCAGTCATCATCAATGCCAATCTTTTGAGTGAACAAGAAAGAAAATTGCTCAATGTCCTATCACAAAGGAAGCCAGAAATAGGTTGGACGATTGCTGATCTAAAAGGTATAAGTCCTGCCATCTGTACTCACATAATACATATGGAAGATAATTCAAAACCTCTCAGGAAACCACAACGACGCTTAACACCTCCCATGAACGAAGTAGTCAAGAAATAAGTCATTAAACTTCTTGATGTTGGTTTAATATTTCCAATCTCTGATAGTCAGTGGGTTAGCCCATTACAAGTGGTACCTAAAAAGGGTAGAACCACAGTGGTTGAGAATGATAAAGGAGAATTGATAACCACAAGAACAATGACTGGATAGAGAGTGTGCGTCGACTATCGGAAATTGAATGATTCCACCAGGAAGGATCACTTACCATTACCCTTTATTGATCAAATCCTTGAATGATTGGCAGGACGAGATTACTATTATTTTATGGATGGATACTCAGGCTATAATCAAATAGCAGTGACACCAGAGGATTAAGAGAAAAGCACGTTCACTTGTCTATATGGTACTTTTGCTTATCGGAGAATGCCTTTTGGAATGTGTAATGCACCAGCCACATTTCAACGATGCATGATGACAATGTTCCATGACATGATTGAAGAGTTCTTGGAAATATTCATGGATGACTTCTCTGTGTATGGAGATTCTTTTGATGATTGTCTAGAACATTTGGATAAGGTTTTGGCAAGATACGAAGAAAAGAATCTGGTGCTTAATTGGGAAAATTCACACTTCATGGTACAAAGTGGAATAGTTTTAGGTCATCAAATTTCAAAGAAAGGAATTGAAGTCGATTCCGCAAAGATTAGTACAATCTCTGAGTTACCCATGACTTCTTTAGTTCATTCCATTTGAGGTTTTCTTGGGCACGTTGGATTCTATAGACGCTTCATTAAGGACTTCTCTGTTATTGCCCGAACCCTTACGAACCTATTGGGAAAAGATGTCACGTTCCACTTTGGGCCTGAATGTCAGGAAGCATTTGAATTATTAAGGCAGCATTTGGTTGAATCCCCCTTACCCCCGCACCTCCCCTCTCTCTCGCCTCGCACCCCCTTACCCCCATCACGCCCCACTCTCCCTGCGAGAACCCCCACCCCCTCTCCTGGCCTCCCCTCTCCCCTGCCTAACCCGCACCCCGCCAGCCCCACTCCCCCTCTCTTCTCCCCCTACCGCTTCCCCAGCTCCACGTAGGCCGCATCCCATCTCCATCCCAGCCGCCCCCATTTCCAACCCGCTGGACTCATCGCGCGCCTCCCCTCTCCAGTCCTAAGACCCCGCACCCCGTCGACCCTTCCATTCCCTTCACCCCGCCGCTTCCCCAGCTCCACCCTGCATCTGGTTTTTGCAGCGCACCAGTCACCGCCATCAAGGAGCCAACCAGTATCCGAACAGTAGCCGACCAGCATCCGCTTCATCACTCATATCCTTTGTTCTGGTGGGCACACCGTTGGTGCGTGACATCATCACGTGATGAGGGTTGTTGTGTGTGGAGAAAATAAAGATGGATACGTTCATTGCTTTGGTAACACGGTTTTATTTCACATGACATATCATTTTATTGCTACGTTTATTCTTTCAGTTGTGATGTCGCGGTAATTTTCTTAGTGTCGGGATGTTGGTTGAGTAATTAAAATTATTGTGCATACCATGAAATGATATTTTTTAATGATTAATTGTCAATTAAATTTATTTTAATTGAATTTTTATCTGTTTAAATTATTTTTTCACTAAATTAATTGCTGAAATTGAAACTGGCCCTTTTAATTATAAGTCGACGTGGTGGTCCGAGAAGGTAAACCACGTTGACCGATGGTAGGTGAAAATTGGTGACACAACTTTTTGAGAAACGGTTTGTGTCATTTCGCTGTATAGTTCAGGACTGGAATGAGTTTTCTAATTTATTTATGACACCAGATAACGAGACTTTAAATAAATTGGGAAATTTAAATTGAGCATCTAAAAAATTCTTATACTTTCGGAACTGGTGATAACTAAACAGAATAAATATTTAATCACATAAAAGAATATTTCGCATGGTTGCATAGAAATTTAATTGTGACATCAGCATCTTCGACAAATTTTGTTGATTTAGAGTCCATCATCATTCTCATTTGCAATTTTATTTTTATATTTTGTCTTCTCACCTTTTAGTTTAATTAAAAAAAAGAAAACTCAAAAATAGGAATTCCCTTAACCTTTGTCCATCTAAACATTGTCCAATGAAATATTTTTAGTGAACTAGATTCCGTGCTCTCTGTGGTTCGAACCTGCTCTCCACTTTTACAGTAGCCAGTTGGTTATAAAAATTTGCAAATTGGACGCACTGCGACACGCGTATTACACACCATCACATCACCCGATTATGACACCTTAACTTCCATTGGAATGGAAAAATCATCTGGATGCCCATGACAAAGTTTGTATCAATTCTTGGTGAAATTCCATGGATGGATCCACAACTAACCAAATCTATCATGGTAATGTACCCCTGATTTGAATCACTATCAGACTACACTAAATTTCATCCTGAGTTCACTATCGATGCACATTCTCCATCCAAAACCACATCTAAATCCCAAATTTGGTATTTTTTATAAAACTAGATAACACTGGATATCTCTAAACACTGGTATCCTAATATTATATTGAATATTCACCTATCGTTTCCCACTACATAGTGATCTTAATGATTAAAGGTTCATACATGAAGTGTCTGATAAGATTCTCCCCACTATAGGAGTATCTTTATCATCATCCTATTGAACCAACATACCTAATTATCTAAAACCTACATCCTATCAAATAAAAAATTTAATGATCGTATGTGAACCACCCATACATACCCGAGTTCCAATAAAAAAACAAATCACTATCCATTCCTAGATTACCAAGAATGACATCCTTGACATTCATTAAATCTCTATAAAAATGTGGTAACACCCTTACACAACCAATGGATTACTTCCAACCATATTATTTACCTAAAAACACTTCTCAATCATAATAGTATATAGGCTCTAACATCACTCACATGTCTCTCCTCCCAAGCCACTCTCATCCCATTCATAATAAATTCTATCAAGTCTCATACTAGTATTTACTGTTCCATGATACTTCAATCCATCTTCTATGTCTCCCTTTACTATAGAGGGACACCTCTCATACTCATAAAAACCTCATTCCTCCATTCCCATAGGTGTTCCATAGAACCTATAAATTCTTGACCCATAAACAAAGCCAAAAATCCATATCTCATCTCCAACCACACCCCAAGTTGGTTGCATACCAACCTAATTAATTCCCATGATTCACTATAATAGTTATAACTAATTAAACACACATCATCACACTATCATCACCACATCACTCAATTTCCATGGAACCCAACATTTCTCACTGACCTATACACGACCCATTCCATAAATACATAATGAAATAGTCACCTCACATATGTAATGTGCATAAACCCTCTAACATAAAAACCATCCCTGGGGTACCATGAAATCACTTACTATCTTCTTCAAGATAAGAGTGAACTCTAAAAAAGAACTCACTAATTGGTTTTTATCCACCCCATATATTAATACCATCCAAATAAAATGGGAACATGCACTACTAGAATCACAATTCCATGAGTCTCACATCATCAATATTAAGCACACAAGCTTAAACAATTGAAAACTTCCCCTTTAATGTTAATTGTATCTAGACAAACCACCCTCAATGCTTCCAATCTTAAAATCCCAAGGCATATCACTCATTCCAAGGCCAACACATGATAACCATCCACCCAAACATTGTTCAAAAACCACAAGTTATTACCCATTATATTCCCATCCTAGACTCAACCATCTAGGATCACCTCTCTTTAACCCATCAAAAACCACACTCAGAGCCAACATGGAAAACATCCAACCAGTCCTTCTCTCTAAAAATTACCATGATACCAATCACACTCTAAGTGATTTTCATCCCTATAATATACAAGATATCTCACATGCCTTTGTATGCCCTCTCAAGGGTATCCAATTCATCAAGTACACCCATTCTATACCAAACTACATCTCAAGAATAACTCACCTATACCAACCATTACCAAGTCATATAATACCAAGCCTACCCATCAAAGCTATCTATACATCACTTAAACATAAGGAATTTATAATCATAATCAGGTGGTGTTTCATGAAAAGATCCATGTAACATATAATTATAAAATAAACCATGGTCCAATTGAGTAGAATGAAACCAACATGTTATATAGGAAAATTCTATATAATTTGATGTTTAAACTTTAAACAATTGAACACTATATCAAAAATAGATCATCAATAAAAAAATCATATGAATATCAAGTGAATCCTATATTACAAATATGATTCATATACACATACCTATTTCCACTCCGGTCTAAGAGGAAAAGAAAAAAAATTACAACATCAAATCATTGCATCATACTTGAATACATATATCAAATACAATAGAAAAAAATAGTAACAAAAATCACAAAACTCTAGTAACTTGTACTTCCCGTTAGATAGGTGTTCATGAATCAACATCCCAAGGTCTATCACAAGGCTCCACACATTCTTATCTCAAAAAACTAAGTCCCAAAATAGTATTAAAAAAAATAACACTTTTATACCACTTTGTAATTCCTCTGCTGAAATCACCCAAATGGTACCCTAGTTGGGGTTTCTATATGTTCTTAGGCATGTGTCTCCATACATCAGAGGTAGATGACTAGAAGAAAGAGTATATGATCAAAATTGGGGAGACAATACTCTCAATATCATCCATTAATAACAAATAAATAACTAAATATCATCCACAACTATGTATTATAGTACACATGTATGGGATTACAAACAAGGAAAACCATAACAAAATCAACTCACACCATGATTTAAAAAATGTTCAATGTAATAAATACATTCATACATTCAATAGAATACACATCGCGATGATAAAATATACTAAATAAATAAAAAATAAAATTATAAGTAGGATTTACTACCAACCCCGAGTCTTAAATTAATTACATATCCAATCCCTATAAATCTACTCTATCTTGATCCACTGTGTAACCTATGATCAACTTATATACTAGATAATAGGTCTGCATGTAAACTAGGTTTCCCATGTAGGGTGTGGGGAATAAATCTCAATAGGGTCTTACCAAGTGCCCTAAATATACACCATTATAAAAATGTGTATGCATGAGGAACATAAATAATAGAAACATAAGATATATAAGTATGCATGTTGGGTCATTATGTGATAACTAGGAAACCATAACACCTGACTATACATAGCTTGACCAATGTTAGAATAAGTACTCACCTTATTCCATAAACTTCAACCTATACCATCATACTCAAGTTAGGGTGTCTTACCACATCTCAACCTCCACCCTATCAGCTAGGGTAGGGTCCCACACCAAAATTTAGATGTATATTACCAAGTATCGACCTCTACCTTCTCATTTAGTGTTGGGTATTGTAACACATATTAACCTCTACCCACTCACTCAGGGTAGGTACCCATACTAAATATTAAACACATCCTAATGTCTCCATATCTACCCTCTCACTCAGGGTAGGGCCCCACATTGAACCTAGACCTCTGACCTCTCACTCAGGGTAGATCCTCATGCCAAACCATGACCACTGCCCACTTACTTAGGGTAGGTACTCATGTCAAATGATGAATGCCACCATATAACTCTAGGAAAGTCCTCATATCAAACCATGACCACTATCCTATATATTAGGGTAGGTCCTAATGTCAAACCACTATCACTACCCTCTCACTTAGGGTAATTTCATTTACTAAATCCCAACTACTACCCAATCACTCAGGGTAGGGTCCCATACCTAATTCACATCATCTATCACACTAGGTGTACATATCACCTCAAGGTTTAGATACCACTCTAACCCACATCTAAATATAAAATAACCCAACCATCATAAGAGGATAGTCTCAAGTATGAATATATCCTAAATTTATGTAGGGAATAACCATGACCTAACCCTAAAAAACCACAAGTCCATTCCTCTTGCACCAATAGAGGATAACTCAATAAGATCCCAATCATAATCAACCCTGACTAATCACCCAAAACAACTAGAATCATTGAATCACATTACCATTCCAGGCCACAACACTTAAGAAATGTCATGCTAAACCCATTTTCCCACCCATCTCACTCGATAAAAGAAACTATTAGGTTCCTTAACCCCTACCTGGTCTTTACATACTAATACTAACCCAACAACCCACTGTGTTCCACATACCACATGCTTCACTAGAAACTATCCATAAAAGGTATAGTCCAACCCATCCTATTTCAATGTTACTATCCCAATCAAGATACCCAAGGACCACCCCAAGATAGGCACACTCAAGATTATCTGGAAATTCAATGCCATGATTTCTAATAAATTTTCAAAACCCATGCTTTGGTCCCATATCACATCTCTTATAGAGGATATATTAAGTCATCATCTATAGGAACCCTCCTCATAACATAATACTAAGCCCCAATTCTACTACCCACCCTCAAGAAGGGGGGTAGGGTACTCCCAATAATACACATGGAATATAACCATCTAACCCATCACCTATAGGCCTCAACCTCTCATACCTATTGACTAGACTAAAAAATAATAAACCTTGGCTATCCAAAATATATATCGGGACACAATACCTATACTAGGACTCTTGCATACTCAATCAATATCCTATCCCCCTTAGTGATATAGTCTTAAGGTGATTCCAATTTTTTTCAAATCACAGCATAGCGCTTTCCCCAAGCCTAGGGCAACTAAGGTGCCTAATTTTCCACTTAGATCACTCTAAATCTGTATAAATTTTACTAAAATTAAACCCCCCATGCATGAATACACAATCATTCATAAAAAAGTATATGTTTCATTATTATAGGGACCACCTACCTATTTATAGGAGTTACCACCCTTATACTATGCTAACCAAGCCTTGTCTAATCCCACAACAAGCCACGTCATCACCCTATCCCCTTTCTCATACCATGAAAACCAAATAATTAATATAATAATTTATAATTAATTATAAAATCTAAACTAATGTGGTATAACAACAAAAAATTCACCAAACCACCTCACCACACTAAAACTATGACCGATGAAATGAGAAGGGTCCATGGTGCCCCCAAATCACCACCTTAGGTAAAATCCCTATCATATATTATACATTCAACTATCAATTAATATAATTTTATAAAAATATATAAATAAAATTTTTAGACAACATACCTTGACTAAAAACGGTGAAAGATGATGTAAATTCATCATTTCTAGGTGTCATTGGTCTGTCTCATGTAAAATACCCATAATATCAGGATGATTCCACCTTAATTTGGTGGAATATTCAATAAAAAGCTACCTAAAAATAGCCAAAATCCTAGGGAAGAAAATTAGGAAGAAGATAAAGAGGGAGAGAGGGAGTATATTACCTTTCTACATCATGATAAAATAAGAATTTACCAACCATGAACCAAGGGGGTCAAAGAAGAATCTATGGGGGAGAAATAATGGGGATATGACTAATCAAATTTCCTCTATTGATCACCAAATTGAGTAAAAAAATGGGGTTTGACCACAAAATTATGGGTTTACCCATGTTAAAAAACACACATATAACCCACCGAGTACTCGGTTAGGCTTCACCAGGTACCTATTAAGGTACCAACCACTTAGTGAAAATCTTAGGGATACACCCTCTCTTCTAGAACCATCGATTACTCAGTGGGATATGTATCCTTTTTCTATAGAACATACATTCTTTGATCCACACCATATCTTTCTATATTTCTCCCAAACATTCAAATATTTCAAAAAACACATCATAGAGACGTTCCAACTCTTGGAATTATAATCTAAAACCAAATTCTAAAAATGATCCCTAATATAAGATTTGAAATTAAAATTCTATCTAGAATTATGAAACATTCCCTTACATTAAGGGAGATGACACAAACTCACTCGTAGTGATTATGTATGTAATTTATATATTTTTATGGAAATAAAGAGAAAAATTGTGAGGTATTTTCTACCTAAATATGGAAAAACTTTGATATTTAAATGACTAGTGAGATGACATTTTTATTGGGTTTTCTAGAAACAAACATAGTAGGCTTTATCTTTCTCTCATAAGAGAAGTATACTTGGGAGTTAAAGTAGAAGTTTGGAATATAAGGATTGATAGAGGTATTGAATCCTATGAAACCTAGGACCAAGTTTTACATTAATAAAGATGGAAGAAGTATGGATCAAATAGAGTTATAAAGGATTATTATAAGCTTACTCTATTTGACCACATCTATAAAAGAAATCATATTTAAAATTACACTTGATACATGATTCAAAACAACCCTAAGTAGTCATATCTTGAAATGGTGAAATGGATCTTATGATACGTCAAAGGGACTCTAGATTTTGGGTTGAGGTATGAAAAAATACATTATTTTAAATTTATAGTTATTTTTACATAAATTGGGAAGGATATGTTAGTGATCAGAACTTTACTTTTGTAGGTATGTTCTTTATTGGAGGAATATTTGATGTATGGCACTCCAAGAAGTAAAATTTTATCACATTGAGTACAATGGAAGATAATTTTACTGTGACATCTAAATACATGGCACAAATGATATGGATAAAGTTACAACTTAAAGATATAATAGTTAATATTTCATACCTTATTGATGATTTGGATTGATGATCAAAGTGAAATAAACTTATTTAAGAATTTGCTATAAAATTTAAGGATAAATCATATTGATATAAAGTTTCACTTCATTAAGGAGAAGGTGGATCAATTTGAGCTTTAATTGGAGTATGTTTTAACAAAATATAAAGTCATAGATATCTTGAAAAATACCTTAATCAATGATTACTTCCATCAATAGAGAGTGTTGTTGGAATTTCATTGTCTCCCAAAATCCCTATAAGTTTTCTTATTTATTTCCCATTTTTATCCCTTTATATTTGTTAATAAAGTGGGAGAATATGAAAGGTGATATTATTATAAAGGGGGAGATAATCTAGTTTCTTTTATAAGTGATTGGAGAGATGTGATGATGAGAAACCAAGTTTTTCATAGAGGGAGACTTGAGAAGTTGGTAACTGAATATTAGAGAAGAGTTCATGTGGTAATTCACATGTTGATAATAAATAAAAATGAATAGATTGAAGATCCCTTGGATCTTAGTTGGATATTGATGATCCATTTATTATTGGGGTGGTTGATGAGTGTTATATATTGGATTAGTTTTTATGAAGTGAATTTAAAAAGGGAATATATGAGATGATCTCAATTGAGACATGTTCAAAATAGTAATGGTATTTACATCGAAAAGTGAGATAAATCTCAAAAAACCATTATATCCTATAGTGTTTTTTTAGATAGCCTTCACATTGGATGATTCTATAAATTATTTATTTATGAAATTCATTTGTAGGTTATGGAAGTATTTTCATGTCATATTTATTTACAACATGATCATGGATGATTTGGAGGCTCATTGGATTTAGAAAGGAATGAAATTCTATTGAGATAAAGTACATCACAACATTAAGGGTTTTATTGCACTGTGATGGGGATGTTTCAAGGTAAGAGTTGTACTCTTACATAAAATTCTCACACTATAGTGGAAACTATTTTTCTATGAAATATCATTGGTAAAAGACCACTTTACTTTTATGTATAAGTGTCAAATCAAAATCAAAGGAGTTGTGTCATGATGAAGAATATAAGAAGATTGTGGATAACTAGTTGCATAACAAGATGGAGGATATTAAAAATTAGTTCCACAACAGTTTATAATCCAAAGGGACCTCATATTTATACATATAATCACACTATAAAGGGGAATTATGTTCCATAATGTGTCGACCGTGATAATGTTCTGGTTTTGGAGTTTTTAGAGGCATCACTTCACAATCCACTAGGATATGACACAATATTGTTCAAAAAAAAAGAAAGATATCTTCAATTCAATTTCCATATATACTAGATCTTTTGGTCATGTCATAGTGAAGGTATCCATTCCACAAATCATGAGGAGTTTATAAATATGAGTACGTAAACCTGGAGAATTGTGTAAAAAAAAGAGATGAATCTATGAGATAGTTGACCATCCATTCTAGAAGGATTTTGTCTAGGATTGAGGAGAAGAACAAGGGTTCACACATGATACATATTCTGAAGGCACTTGAGATCATGGAAAGTGAGGATCAATTATTTTTTTTTTGCATTCTTCATTCTTTCTTATAATCGGAGTTCAGGTCCATCTCCTCACTCCTTTATTTTTTTATTATTAATAATATAATTGAAATGTGAATAGAAGGATCAAAACCATTGTTCACCAATATTAACCACTTGATGAAAATATTCATCAAACCTTGTATTCTCCCTTATGTCATGAATGCTATTTCTCACTCTCTCTCTCTCATTATTGCATCATAAACATCATGATCTAATCACATTAATGATGATGGGAAAATATATATTGAGAGTTTTTGTTTTTGGAAACCACCAATTCAACCCCTTATTAGTGATAGTATACTCTCTCTTGTTCCTATAAATTAGTATGTCAAAATATTACATACAGTGATAGAGAAAGAGATAATAAATCTAAATACATGAATGAAAACTGTAAATAACAATAGACTAACTATCCAATGATAAAATTAACAGCAGTAAAATGTATATATTGTTGATATGGGATTGAACTTATCCATTAAGTTTTTTGTTTGTATTCGCCTGAGTTGATATTTAAAACATAAATAAATCCAATAATAATTAGATAATATTGTAAGCATGTTATTAAAAAAATTAAAGTTGAAGTATTTCAGTAACAAAATTAAATGTAGATATCTTAGATTAGTATAACTAACCATTTTTTTGAATGTGTTGTTTGTAAGCTATTTTTTTTATAAATGAGGGGAGTTAGTTGCAATAGATCACATAGTATTATAATAATACCACATATTTTAGTTATCACAGTTTATAAAAATGACATATATTACAATATGTGTGAACATAAAGTAACTCAATTTTGTTGAATAACTTATATTTAGAAACATAGAATTAGTACTAAACTTAAAAAATGTTGACTTACATACCGAAGGGTGATTGAATATAGATAATTTTCCTTCTTATTTGTATGGTTACCACTCTCCTTAAAGTGTCACTTTAAAAATGAAATAAAAATGGAATTTTCAGTCAGTCGGATCATTACTATGAAGATGTAAATTACTTACAAAACCTAAAATGTAGCTGTTTGTGGGAAATCAAAATTATTTAAGTAGTAATTACTTTTAATATAATATTATATAAATGGAGTCTTAATAAGATTAAATTTCATTATAGTAGTCTTATAATGACAACTCTGATAATAAAAACTGACTTGTACATACTAAGTCCATCTAATCAGAAATTGGTGTCAATTGAGATATGAATGAAATTTTGAAATTGGATGATGAAGAGATCTGATGATTCTCTAAACATTAGAAATAAATTTTCAATATCAAAGATTAAATGAATTTTTGTTATGAAATAAAATATTATTCAGACATAAAGTAAATATTTTAGGGATATTATGAAAACCTATTGAATAAATAAGTTTCCTTCTAGAAACATGTATTCATCTTTGAAACCTTCTTTATTTACTACTTGTATCATAATTTAACGTCATGCATAGAACCTTTGTAATAATATGATAAGGAATATGCTGAAGTCCATAACACAAATTTTAATAGATAAGGTATTACACATTATATATTATGAAAATTAATACTACATGATTAACAATACTATTAAACATATATTAATAAGATATATTATCAACTGTATATATAATTATTTATTAGTAATATGTTATTATTATATAAGCCTCTATATTATATACAAATACTAATATAGAATCCACTTTAATATATTATAACATAGTCTATATTAATAATTCAATACTAATAAAATAACATATTTGTATTAATAAGATCATATAATAATAATATATATGTAGAATTCGTATATCTTTGAAAAATGATGTTCAAATATATAATAGTTTGTAGTGATCTAGAGTTTATCATCAACTGTAAGATAACTTTATGAATGGATTCTAATGAGATAAAAAATGAAAAAAATATTAATCACATGAAAATATAGAAATAAGAAAATGTTTTGTTATTGTTATAAATCATATGGTAACAAATCAAAAAACTTTAATCTTTCAGGGTGTTTGATTATTAGGAAGTACAAATTTGATTGTACAAAATAAGGGATAAATTAAACCATCCAATATACATAGTAAAAAATATATATTATAAAAAAACTTTAAGCAATTGAATTTTTAAAATTAAGAGTACATATATATAGTAAAAAATATTGTAAAGACTAAATCAACCAATCATTAACATAAGTATAATTGAAACCACAAAAAAAAATTAATACATAAAAAAATACCTATTAACAGGGAAAATTATTTAGAATATGATAAGAAGGAAATATGATAATTTGAACAATGAAATAATGATTTCCTCTTATCAATAAATAAGAACAAACTATCACAAAAAAATATCATCACAAAAATAACCATAATGAGAAAAATACCTTAATGGAAATTGTATAAAAGGATGATTTCCTATTGAATGAACAATCATAAGTCAAGAACCATTATAAAAAATAATGTGCTTATTCAAATGGTCATGTTCGAAGCCAACAATTAATATAAAATCTAGGATTTGGAAAAAAGTAATGGAAACAATAGTGAAATATTGAAGAGATAAGTCATAGAAATTATACCCTTCCCTACCCTATTTTAGTTGATTTTTTGAAATAATTTTAAGTGAAAACTATGGAGAAACAAAGTGAAGACAACCTACTAGAAAAAGTTGTTAAACACAAAAATATAGAAGTAAAGGAAGTGTATATTCACCAGGAAGGAAGCTATAATGACCAAGGAATAAGGTTTTGAGTTATTCGTGATAGAGAGTTGGAGGATAAGAAAGGCGTCATAGAGGCAGTGTAATGATGGTAAAGTAAGGGAGTAAAGGAATTGTAGATTCACTGTTGTTAAATCCATTACAACTGAGGAATAAGGTTTCAAGTGATTTATAAAGGATAGTTTGAGGAGAAGGAAGGCATCTAGGAGGCAATGTAATGAGTTTCAAGCAGGGCATGGGTGTTTTAGGGGAAAAATGAATGGGAAAATGTCATATAAGGACCAAAATAGGGCCTTAATTCCAGTTAATGGATGAATCATTTTTAGAAAAAAGTAGAATCTAATTTAATTTAAAAATTTATAATCATTTTGGACCTCATTTGAAATTGTCTCATTTTTTCAGTCCCAAACTAAAATTATATATCTTTTTTGGTCTTGGATTATCATTTTCCCAGATGAATTTAAGAGTGATTGTGGGGGTACACGTGTCACCTGACATACATGTAATTTAAGAATTATATATAATAGATTATATTAATTTTGATCAATAGTTTTAAATTTAATGAAAATTTACCAATAAATCCATTTTCAACAAAATATTTAATTTATGATCCAAGAATTTTGTTTGATGTAACATCCAATGCGATAATGAATGTATTTTTATTTTTTGACAAAAATTTCACTCATGGAGGACATTGAATATATTATTTTTGATCATATAACTTCAGAAAATTTAAAATAAAAAATATAATCAGATCCCTAAAAATAAATTAAATAAATAATGATCTCATATCATTTATCTTGAAATAAAGAAATATTTATAAAAATAAAACCCCAAACATTGATATATACACAAAATAAATAAATTAAAAGGAAAAAAATTTAAATTTTAATTAAATATATACCATGTTATTTATATCATTTATTAAAAAAATAAAAAAATTAAATAACCATTCATTTTAATATTGGTTTTTAATCACATAAAATAAAAGAAATGATAGTACATGACATTTAAAATACATGGATAACATATCCACACATTCCAAATCTATTTTTTTGGATTATAAAAAAACACTTTTATGTTAAGAGTGAACCATTATAAGTACTAATTTGAAGCCAACCCAAATACCAAGAGAGAAAGCAACACAAATTCAAACCACTATACACACATCCATATAATGATCCATAGAGAACATTTCAAAATGTCCAAGATAGATCCTTTAAATCTTGGTTGGGGCATATTCAAAGGTTATCTTGAATCATGAAAGTTACGAATTCCACAATATTAAGGCAATCATCAATGGAGAGGCTTTAATCATCAAATTATAAGACCATAATATCTAGTTGCAATTCAATACATAGCTTTAGTTCATCACTGAGACCATGAGAATTTTATATCCTCCTCCGGTAATAGCTCTATGATAGTGTTCCATGATCAAGTATGTTCTTATAATGAAGCCTTTCCAAACTTTTTATATATTTATTTCATCATTTTAGAGAAGTGATTATAGAAGACAAAGACCCTAAGAGCTTGTTCTTCCATGTCATTTTCCTTATCTCTATTCTGATGATTATTAGTCTCATAGACTTCCAACTAAACCTCATTTAAAGTGAGGATTCCTTGGTTATAATGAAACACACAACTTGTTTGGTGTTGACTGGAAAAGTTTCACATATCAAATACCATAATTTATATAGAAAAAATGGGAAGAAAATATAAAAAATATTCATATTAATAACACATGATATATTAATTTACATAATATGAAAATGTGACTTACAAAATTAAATAAATGTTGAAAAAAATATTAAAAAAGAACACACAAAACATAAACTAAACACATAAAATATTTTATGTCAACTAAATAACTTCCTTACATCAGATAATATATTTTAAATATAAAAAATGAAAATAATTCATAAAAATTTCAATAAATACACCAAAAAATATATTAATACACATGAAATTATGATGTAACACAAAAAATTACTAAAAAGATACACAAAATCAAACTATTATTTGAATTTGATAATAGCCAACCCCGACATTTCTAGAACATGGCATAATCCTTCAGGATAGTAAGAAGTCTAACTCAAAGTATCTTTACCCATTGTTACTTTACTCAAGAGATATTCTAATTCATCATAACTAAAACACCTAATATGTATAAAATATATTTAACAACTAAATTTATGCTAACAACTTTAATTAAAAATTGAAGTTAAGACAGATGGAAACTAAATCCATTATCATACTTAATATGTAACTCTTTATAGGCATGTATTATAATCTCTATAAGAAATTTAATATTTTAAACTAAAGTATAAATCCATTCATAATATAAAAATTATAATCATGAATAATTAACAAAGGAATTACTTTTAAATAAATTAAGAGTTCACATATTTATACATGAGATAAAAATTTATAAAAAATTCATAAATCAAATATAATCATAAACACTTTATAATTTTAGCTATTCATTATACACATTCCATAAATTATGAATGCAAACACTTTATATTCATTTCATAATATGAAATCCTTCATATCATCCATTATATGAAACTTCAATTTAAATATTTTATACTAAATGAAATATAAACATTTTACATTTCAATTTATATAATGTAAACTATTTACTTAATCTAAATATAAATCATCAAAACTATTTTGATTTGGTTTAAATAATTTACTAAACAAGTATTTTTAATTTGAACAATTTAAATCATGTATTATAAACAATTCATAATCTTAAAAATAAACACTTTATATTTAACCTTATTTTGTAATTTATTATGAGGAACCCACCCAGAGTACCATCTAAATCGATATCTAATCTAATTCACAACTAACCCAAAGGGAATTCATGATCTCCATGGGCCGATGACAAGCACCTAAGCATCAATAAATCACATTTGGGAATGATTTCACCCATAAAAGATTACAATAAAATAATTAAACTATATAAAAATCATTAGATATGCACATCAGTATAATTATATCATGTACAATGAGATGATATGAAATTAGAAATAAAAAAAGCTACCAAAAACCCATCTCCTAGTGGCCCACAACCACCAAATATGTCCTTATTCACCCACCCTTGGTCACCCTAACTTGAAACCAAAAAAGAAAATGAGATAAAAAACACCTTCTGTAAGATCATAAAGGATGAAAACACTAAACAGTACAAGAAGGGTGTGAGATAAAGAGACTATTAGGATTAAAAAAAAGATTATATGTAGTTACTTCATAAGTAAATTCAAATATTCTAAAATAAGAGTACAACAAAGTGAGTATAATTTTATTTTGAAAATATTTTTTTAAACATTTAAAAATCATTCCATCTAACCATTTAAAAAACTTAAACATTTTCTCAAAAAACTTTGAAAAAAATCTCACAAAAAAATTCATATAATCAAGAAAATATGATAATATAAACCTAAGATCAAAATATACACAAGAGTTGATAAAATATAGTCAAGGATCATAATAATAATAACCGAATCAATCAAGAGCAGTAATCAATAAAACAAGGTGACTTTGGTGGTAGGTAATGACAATGAACATTGTCATGTATTGAGTATCAAGTATCATGGTGTCATGAGTACAACCTAGGTACGATAGTGAGTCCACTATGTATAGAATAACTACTAAAAAATCATTATGACTAATCTTCAGGATTACATCTAGTCTCATGGGGTATCAAGAAAACCACTTCCACACACACCCACTTTCCTAGCCACACATCTATAGCCTGAACCTTTCATGTTCTCTATGGATCCACTATATAAGGTGTGAGTCCTCTAATGAAGCATTTTTATAGGTTATACCATCTAACTATCCAGGTTCCCATGAATAGTAAAAATAAGTGAGTGAGATAATCAAGTTATGAGGATCACATAGGGATCCTTATCAATATCAATCATGGGTTGATGCCCTCAAATATGTAATGACCTAAACTTTTATAAATAAAATACCAATTTCGATTTAATTAAATATCTTATTTTATATCATGGATATAGAAAACACATGAAATTATTTGGTTTTATTATATCCCATCATATTTAAAAGACTGTTAAACATCATAACCGTTGATAATATAGTCATTAAATAGTGATTATATGATTAGTTTAAATATAGGGTTTTAACAAATCCATTTGACACATAAAAAGGAAGTGATGAACTCAATCAGTAAGATCATACACTATGTTGCCCATTTATCAAAGATTCCAAGGGAGAAATCATCACTATGATTTTAAATTGAAAAATCCCAAGATGAAATCCAACAACTTAAGTATGATAAAAACTATTTATGGGATAAGTCCAAGCTCATCGAGATCACGACCCAAACCATGTATTCTGAACCACCCTATAAAAGTGTCACCATCGCTCACCTTACTCTTAGGGTGTTTTCTAGTGTATTAAATGGATATTTATTAAGGATATAATAATATTAATATGTATATTATATTTTCAATAGAATAATGTTTATATTTACTTCTTATCATTACTTTATAAACGATTTTAATTTTTATACAATAAAATAAAACTTGTATTTTTGAGTAATAATAAAATTCAATTAAGGAATTTATTTTCATGAATTAAAATATTTTTTAAATAAATAATATTTTTAAAAAATATTATTATCAATTGATTTTTATCAAATATAAATTATCATATAATTTTTATGAGGTCAAATGTAATTTTTATAAGGGGTTGAAAACTATTATTGTCAAAAACCCAACATTTCTCATTAAATGTTGATTATTATTTTAAAATTGAAAATGAAAATATTTAGAAAAATATTTTGATAAAATTAATATTATTTTTGGAATCAGAACATTGAAATTATCTAATGGTGATTTTTTCATAATTTTATGAGACAATCAAAATTTTGGGTAAAAATTAAATACTGTATAAATATACGGTGTGTATTATGACATCATAATGACCCAAAAGTGATGTAATAAATACTATAAATGGTATACATGAACAAATATATATTTACCCTTTAAAATAATGTGATTTTATGTTTATTTTATTAATTTTATAAAGCCTTTATGAAGCCTCCAAAACCTATAATATATTTTAAGGTTTTAAAATTATTTCTTTAAGATTATGACTCACCTCCACATCACCAAGGGTAATATTTTAATAATTTTGGACCTTGGACATATAAAATAATGAAGAAAACCTATTTTTTAGAAAACATAGGCAAAAACTATGATAAGGTTTGTGGTTTTAGTTATTTTATTATATAGAGTCCAAAACCTATGTTTGGGAAATAATAAAGATCTCCCCTATATTTTTCTTTATAAACCCACCCAAGCTCTAATTTATCTTCACTAAAAATCCTTGGAGAACATACATAATCTTCACTCACCTCTATATAGTCCTCTCAATGTTCCCCCAATCTCTCAAGAAGCTCCTCTCAAGAATTTGGAGTAACACTCTCAAGGTAAGGGATCCTCTCCTTCTCCTCTTTATTCAAGTTTCTTAATTATCTTATACCTTTTATTTAAAATTCCTAATATTGGGATATATCTTTCCATTTCCCTATTACTGTACATTTTATTTCCAAATGATGATATACTCATTTTTCTCTCATCAACGCATTTTATGAAACTTTAAGTAACGCCATTATGTTGCTGAAATTTCACCACAATTTTCCATGCCAAAACAATTGTTTAGTGAATACCATACCCATTTACTATAAAGGGTGTTAAACTTTATAAACTTATATTTATTTTATTGGGGAATTACATCTATGTATCCCATAATCCTTTATCATGGAATAATATTTAATGATAAATGATTTCATGTTTTATGATCTATGTGTCACACTTAAGCATGCGAATGAAATGAAAGTGATGGGTGCACCCATAATTGTATAGTGCTATAATGTATTGGGTAATGTTTTAGTATCATGAGATTTCATGTAAGGGATTAGAGAGTTAACCTGATCCATCATGGGTATTTTTCTATCATGATTTCTTAGAACTCATCCTTGACCTATGTTTATGATGTAGTGTTTTAAGTTGTTTCCATATTCCCCATGTTTCCTTTTATGTTATCATGTTATATCATGTCTAATTATTCATGTTTATGATTCTCACCCATTTTATTACCCATTGATATGACTATTGTCTAATATGTATTACTTTATTCATGTTATGCCATGTTTATTCCCTTACTAGGCTTTATAGCACACCCCTTTTCTTATGTATGTTCCCAGGTTATTCCATGCAGTGTTAAGTACGAAGGAATATTATGATCATGTTAAATAAGTTTTCAATAAAGATGATTCATTCCCCATTTTAAGTTGTTATGTAATGTACCTAATTCCCAAATACACTATAATTATGAATCTTTTAGGTTGTATTATGTGTAATCTTATGTAATAAGTCATAAATTAGTATCCAATAAAGAGAAGGGTTATCATAGTTGGTATCAAAAGTAGGTTTATTTATTTTTGGGAATAAGATTAGAAAACTCTAGAAAAATAATCAGGGATAAAAATAAGTATAATAAAACATCCCTAAATTTCAGTAAAGTGTAGAGAAATTATTCTATCAAGAAAATATATATTTTTCTAGATACTGCAAGTGGATGTGGCTCTCACATAGATGTACATAGGGGTAAAACCCACAAACACTGCGTTAAACTAGACTCAACTGGGAACTGGTGCACCATAATGGGCCCTGCTGCACACCTAGTCTGATACTCCCAAGGGATATTCTTTATTAATTTCACAAGATCATTACGAACCATTATTAAGGGAACAAAAAATTCCTATAAGATTATATGTTAGGAAATAGATCATGGATAATATAGATTGAAGTATAGAAATTCATAAGTTAAGGAAATACATGTAATTTATAAGTTATAACTTTAATGTAATTGGATTACCATTTATGTGTTTAATAGTTTAAAAATAGTCATCCCTAATTTTCCATTTATTCTAGCCAATGGTTAAAAATAGTAGGAATCAGGTAAACAACTAACATGAAGGGCAATGTGATGACTACCCCAACGAGATGCCCAACCCAATGGGAGCGAGAATCGAAAAATTTGTTACAATGATCTCTCAACTGACTCAGGTTCTAAATAGAAACATGGTTCAGGAGGAGTTCTGAAATCCCTCTAAGAAATAACATGATGCAATTGAGACCTTTATGCGACAAATGCTTACGACTTTTAATGGATCATCCAATCCCTTAATCACAGAACAGTAGATCAACTCCATTTTGAAGATCTTTTCCAAACTTTAATGTTCCAAGAAAGAAAATGTTCTACTGGATATTTATCATATGGAGGGATAATATGATCAGTGATAGAAATTGATCAAGAATACAAAGCTTGAGGAAGAGATCTAAGTGATGGGGTGGAAGGAATTCTGGAAAATATTTTTCAATAAATATTTTCCTCACTATCTGAATCAAAATGTAAAGGGATTTTCTTAACCTCATGAAAAAAGATGATGAATATATCAAGGTTTATGGGGAAAACTTCACAATACTTTCAAAATATGCCTCCAGATTTGTCGTTACCCCAGAGTGCAATGTTGACCGCTTCTTTGGTGGGCTAAAACCTAGTCTATGAAAAGCCTTGGGGATCTGAGACTTTGATAACTATGATGGAATTGTTTGATGTGTCGTCAAAGTTAAAATTGAGATCAATTAATCTCAAGGGTATCATGAAAATAAGAAGGAAAAAGTGGAGTTTAATTTTAGTAGTTTGATGTAGAAATATAATGGTGCTAAGAAATTTCAACATCCCACTTGTAAAAGGCGTAGAAACAAACACCCCAAAAATTTCTTAAAGAGGACAAGGAAATGATTTAGGAGTGGGAAGAAAGGAAACCTAGATAGTGATTTCTGATGGGAGAATCCCAATAATGTAATAGAGTAAAGTAATTATACATCAAACCCTCAATGTATTGTTAATTGTTTCAATTGTAAGGAACTGGGACACTTTGCAAACCAATGCACTAATCCAAAGATTTTAATAGACAACCAACAACCTCCAAGGTAGTAAGGGAAATCTTATGCTATCATAACCACTAAGGTGGATCTAGAAAATGAAGTGGTGATAGGTACACTAGTTATTCATTCAAGAATAGAAAACATAATTTTTTATTCTGTTTCTACACATTCATTCATATCAAGAAAGTTTAGTAGAACTATTCAAATACCACTACAAAGTATGGAAGTAGGTCTTTCAGTGAAAATGGTAAATGAGGAAGTTATTGCATACCAAGTATATAACTCCTCCCCTATATAAATTTGTGGGATGAAATTCCCAGTGAACCTTATGATACCCCCTTTTGAGGAATTTGATGAAATTATGGGTATGGATTGTCTTTCCCTATATAGAGCCAACATAAATTGTCAAGAGAAGTAAATCGCTCTCTGTATCAAAAATTTTCCTCTAATTCTATACAAATGAAAGGATATGGATGAATCTTATTTATAACCAATATATCAAGAATGTATATTATTTCCCTACAATCAAGCATATATAGATCAAATTATTGAGTCTAAATAAAGTTTTATCCTTAAAGAAATTCCCATTGGGAGCGAATATGCTAGTGTTTCTCAAAGAATTACTAGGTATTCCTCCTAGACTAGAGGTTGAATTTTCAATCAATTTTATATTTGGGTCAATAATATTATCCAATACTCCATATATAATGGCTGTTTTGGAACTTGACGAGTTAAAGAAATAACTATAGGAGAATCTGGATAAAGGGTTCATACGCCCAAGTGCTTCACCATATGGTGCACCAGTCCTCTTCATCAAAAAGAAGGATGGGTCAATGTGCATTTGCATTGATTATCGTGATCTCAAAAAGATCATGAAAAAGAATAATTATCCTATACCATGGATTTATAACTTATTAAATCATATATATGGAGCATAATACTTATCTTCCAAGTTGGATCTATGGTCGTGGTATTACTAAATAAGGGTGAAGAAGGAAGATATCCCCAAGACTGCTTTTCATATATGGTATGGGAACTATGAGTTCATAGTAATGTCATTAGGACTCACTAATGCTCCAAAAATATTCATGGAATTGATAAATAGAGTATTTAGATATTACCTAGACAAGTTTATGGTAGTCTTTATAGATGATATTCTTATATACTCTAAAATCAAGGAGGAGAATGAGGAGAATCTGATCACTATGCTAAAGACCTTACGAAAGGAGAAGCTTTATGACAAGTACAACAAACATGAGCTCTGGTTTAAGAAATTATCATTCTTTGGGAATATTATCACAATAAATGAGATATATTTGGAACCTTAAAAGATAGAAGCAATTAAGGGATGTCCAAGGCCAATATCTATGAAAAATATTATAACACCTTGAAATTATAAAGTAAGAACATTGTATTTGATAACATGTATCACACACATCACCAAAAGCATGAGAGAATATAATATCCTAAGAATTTATAGTTTATTTAGTATTTTAAATATATTTAATATGTTCTACATATTTCAATTCACTGAATACCGAGTTAGATTGCATTACACGCAAGACCGAGTTTTAACAAACAAAAATATATTATTAAAATATTATTATTTAATATAATAAGGCTTAAACTAGCCATTAAATTAGTGGTTATAAAAATTATTAACTAAATTATAAAAATACATGGTTTACAAATATATAAAATTAATCCATTGGTTATTAGTAAATTAGAAATGAATATGTAAACCGATTGAATATAAAGAAAAATATTATTATATTTATACTAAAAAAGATATTATACCCTAATAAATTAAATTAATTATAATTAGTGTGTGATATTAATATGAAATATATATTATATATTCAATAAAATATTTTTTATATTCATCCAATATATTTGATAGTCTTTAAGATAAAAACAAACCCAATTTTATGCATAAAATACTATATTTTTATTAAGGTATTTTTACCATTTTTAACGGAGAACCTATTTTAAATCCAATTTCTGGAACTTTTATGGATAATATATGTCAAAATAAACTTCATATTTGAAATATAAATATAAAAATTAGATTAGGGTATATTTTTAGTATTTTTCTGTGAAGTTTTATTTTTTATGAATAGTGAAAAATACTAAAATTTAATTCAAAACTAATTTTCATCTAATTTATTTATAAGGATAAATTATGTTTGAAATTTATTCCAATTACCCACATTATATTAATTGATTCCAATTACCTATATTATAATAGTGAAAAATACTAAAATTTAATTCAAAACTGATTTTTCATCTAATTTATTTATAAGGATAAATTATGTTTTAGATTAGTTTTAAAGTTTAATTATATAATATTTTTATCAATTAATCTTATTTATGTCATTGGAATCAATTTAAATTTTAAATTTACTATATAAACATAGCAAACATTTAAGCATTTTTACCTTAAAAACCTATATTGTCATCCTGTCTATGAGATTAAATTTAAATTAGTTTCTTCCACTTACGTGATTATAATTTAAAAAATAGATTACATATTTGGAATTAGAATAATTTATAATTTATAATAATACCAAAATAATTTTTGACAAAAAATATTAGTGAAAGTGATTAAAATTAATTACAATGATAAGGTTAAATTAAGCTTAATAAGGGACTAAACCTATAACTTAAGACCCAAAAAGACCTATAAACTTGTTAAAAAGATATTAGATGGACATATTTATACCCTATACTCTCTTGTATCTAAATTTTACCATTATTTTATCCACTTTCAACATAAAGAACGTGCATGTAATTCCTTTGTCAAAATATTACAAGAGTGCCACTCCTCCTCCACTTTTAAAAGGACTCCTCTCCTCCCACTTCTTTACACCTCAAAATCCACTTTGGATTGACCAAGATCTTTAAAAATATATCCTCAACATCCCTAACCTCATCCTAGAATCCTACCCTTGGGAATAAATCCATACAAGGAAGGATTTTGTTATAAATCAAAAGAAGTTACCCAAAGAGTAACATCTTCTCTCAATCTCTCTAGTATCATTTCCATTCTTCACTCCCTATACTCTTATTATTTCATGATTACATAAAAAAACAATATCATAATTATACTAGTATGTTTTTATATTATTAATTATACCTAAACTTACACAAACCTCCATCTAATGGGTAATAAACACATTGTTTTTGAGTACGATGAACTACTGCCTCACAAAATGATGATTGTTCATTTTTCCTTTACCACCTCTCATGGTGGCCATTATGATGGAAAATATATTTATATATGATATATATGATATTTATAATTTATTTATTCTTCTTTTATTTTTATTTATAAAATAAATTTATGTTTTCCATCTCGTGTAAATATGATAATTTCGTTTGAGGAAGTGTGGACTACCGCCCCCTCAAAGTGATATGACTCATTCATGCCATATATGGAATACATAAAGGATAGTTTTAATAAATATATGTAACATATATAACATAAATATGATAATATAATTATAATATATATATGTTTCATTTAGTTTCAATTCTTTTGATACAATAAATAAATGAAAGTAGTGTTCATGTGTACGTACGACCTACCATCTCCATAAATGGTGCACTTCATTTATAATCTCCAAATATAAAGGAATACTATAAATACATATATAATGAATATATATGATAATTAATTCACGGTTTAAATTATTTATATGATTAAATCATGATCTAATTAATAGTAACAACAAATCACAAGTCAAAACATACTTGGGAAAACTAGGAAATTAACACCCAAAATAGTTAAAATAATGAAAGAGTGTTAACAAAAGGGAAATAAAATATCATAAGAAGTTAATATATGATATTATTAACATTATTATAGTTCTGGTATAAGTTATTAACATATTTTAAACCAATATATAGGATGATAAATACCACACACTAAAAGTAAGGTCAAGGTAAGGGGATTTCTTCTCAATTTACATTCCATTGAGACTTATTTGTTATTATTCTTTAATTCACTTTTATTTGGTGTATATACTACCCTTTTTATGTTATATCATGAATACCAATATTCTTAAAATATTATAAGTTTCATTTAATGTCATACTTTTCTGGATATTAGGATTAAAATGTTTCAAAGTGGTATGAGACACTTTAGAATGTTTAAATATTATTCTCCTCAAGAATATTCTTGAGGATTATCTATGAAATATCACTTCCTTTTGTGATTGGTAAATTTTTTCTTAAAAAAATAACTTTATTTTAATAATTTTTCATTGAAAATTACCTTTAATATACATAATCTCACACAATGGATATTATTATTCCCTAAATCATATATCATTTTACATACAATGTTCACTTTGACACTTATTTGATTAACTGAGAATTATTAATAAATCCATATATTCTATTCAATATAGATACATTTTGATAAGGTACATTGTTTATTAAATATATTAGTAATTATTTTCACATTAAATACATGGGTTGGGGACCATTTAAGATAATACCTACATGTTTGGGACTGGTTAATGCAATCCCCTCGATGCATCAATAGTCTCATGAGATGAATTAGTTGGCCAAATCAAAAAAATTTAAACTGTATATTGATGGTAAAGGTATCATGTTCCCAAGAAACATGAAATATGATAATTAATCATTTCCTTTATCGATAATTTTATTATTATTATTTATCAATGAATATTTTCATCGACATATCTAATGATGCATTTTAATTTCAGTTCATTGATAAAATGGAATATGTTTTTAACTTATTACCTTTCTATGTTGATATTGCCTTATTTAGTTATTTGAATGGTATGTGTTATCATTTATTTACCTTTACATGTTAATTTATTCCTATTTATTTGTTATTTCTTCTACTTTACTCACCCTTGCTGATCATTTGAGCTCATCCTTATTATGTTTCATTTCCCCAGGTTATAAAGAATAAATATTTGAATAAGATTTCAAGGATAAATTTTATTTTATTTTTAGGTATCATGTTTATATTTACTATTTTACAATTTATTATGGGTATAATGTATGTAATATGTATTTCCAAGACTGCTAAACTAGTCAGGCCTTTAGGATTTATTTCTTTGTAAACATGCCAATGTAATAAAATAATGCACTGGCTCTAGGCTTTTGGGGTTGGGGTGTTACAATTGGTATCAAAGGAAGTTTAGAAAAACTTTGGAAACTAGATTTAGAAAACTTAGATTAGGGAGAACAACCCTAATATAGACATTGAGGATAATTATACAAGAACATCCTAGAATTTTGGTAAGGGAATGATTATATGGGTATTCCTAGAAATAAATCCTTATCTGGATACTACAAGTGGACATGGTTTTGACACATATAAACCTAGGAGTAATAACCATGAAAAGGTGTTATGGTCCTGACTCGGGGTAACCTGGTACATGATAATGGGCCTTACTACTCACCTATTTTGACACTCATGGGGGATACGCTTAGGATAGTTCACATTTTCTATACCTACCATTATGAAGGATTTAAAAATAAATATTTCCCCAAAGTAACCAAAGTTTATGATTCTAATATTAACGATGAAAAAATTTATGTTATGTGCTATACCATATTTATATTTATACAAAGTTCATAACTTTACGAGATAATCCATCATATTCCATGATTTAGAAATGGTTCTTGTAAGGAATAATGTTATCAGTACTCATAGAAAATGTGTATATTTCCCTACCGAGGAAACAAATACAACTGGTATTGGAACTAAGAAATTTATGGATATATTTGGCCAGCTTAGTCAGGTTATGAAAAATAACCTTTCTCGAATGGAGCATCCTATTCCACGGAGAGACTCTCCTATGATGGATCACTTTATGCAGCAGAATCCCCAATTATTTAGTGGGAATAATAATCTAATTGTATCTGAGTAATGGATTAAGTCTCTAGAGAAGATATTTACTACCTTGGAATGTAGTAAAAATAAAAATGTTACAGTTGTAGTCTATTGTATCCAAGGTGATGCTGACCAGTGGTGGTCTCTGATACAAAATACAAGGGTGGAAGAAGAAATTGAACTCATATAATGAAGAACTTTTAAGGAGTCATTACTTGATAAATACTTTCCTCAAGATCAAAAAATTGAGATAAATAGAAAGTTCCTTAGTTTAAATAAAAATGATAAATAAAGTGTTTCAGAGTATGAAGCAACATTTACCAGTTTAGAAAGGTATTATATAGATTTCATATGAAACATAGAATAGAATATTGATCATTTATTTGAAGGGATTAATCGAAATATCCAAAGGGCACCAGTTTCTTATAATTTTTCTTCATATAATGAAATAGTTTTATATGCTATAAATACAAAGAAATAATTCTCCAAGTCCTATTAATTCAAGGGAAACTAAGAGAAGAAGAGGTTTTCTGAACACCATGAAAAATAGAATAACTCAAAGAAGATAAAGGGAATGAAGGATTTTTCAAAATGTGATAACTATGGAAAGAATCACCCTGGTAAATTCTTGAAAGGATTGATAGTTTTTTATAAGTGTGGAGAAAAGGGTCACTCTAAAAAATAATGTAAAGTAAAAAAGGAAAAAACTATCATTCAGTGTTATAACTTCAAGGATATGGGTCACTACACAAATGGATTCTCTAAACTTCAAGAGAATATACCCCAAAAGAATCTAAGGGATCAAGGTTAAGCATTTGTTATTAACACAATATAAGTGGAATTATTAATTTACTTAGGTATTTGGGATCTAATAAATATGTTGTAAAAGTATTTTATTTATGATCATATGATTTATGAAATATATGAGGATTATATTGAAGTACTTTTTCAATAAATATTTGAGATCATATATTGAATGGTACCAAGAAATTTTTTTCAGTAGATAGTTAAAATTTTCATAAAAAACATGATTGAGGTAAAAACTACCTTTAATATATTCCTGATGTTGAGATAATGCCGAAAAAATCATTGATTTGGACAAGTGATGACTACCTTATAATTGATTAATGACTTGTAGACAAGTGTTCTATTCCATCACTAATGGAGTTTACAACACATTTGGATTTAAGGAATATATCCAATAACATGTTTCTTACTTAAGTAATAAGGAAGAATGCATGTTTCCAATAAGGTTTTATGGTAATTTGAGTTATTACCATATTTCAAGAGGATGATTATGAAGTTATTCACTTGTTTGGAATGTGAAAATTTAGACCTGCTTCATGTTAATTAAAGGCTAATGATAATTTCATTTTGGAAATTTAGTAACCATCTTTCTGGAGTGCCAGATCATAATATTTTGGAAAAGTTAACCATTTATGAAATGGTTCATGTTGAACTTTGGATATAGATTTATAAATTTATATATTACATCACTATAAGATGAATATTTTTCTAAGCAATAAAGTAGAAATAGTTCAAGGCATGACCAATATATAATATTGTTCTTATAAAAATGTATTATGTATATTTACTTATATTCCCAGAGAGTGAAATAATTACTCAACTCCAAGAGAAATGATCTTGAAACCAAAAATGTTGTCCTAGTACCTTTGTTTCCAATGAATCAAATGGAACTTAGATAATCTTAGATTTGGGTATTTATAATTGTCTAATTTATCCTAACTGTGTTCTATAGAACTCTCCATCAAAACTTGATTGTTATATTTTTCTTCTGTATCCACATTATCATTTTGCACCTATGTTCTCCTACTATAAAACTTAGTTATGTGATCATTATAATTTCCTTTATCTTTTATTAAGAACATGTGATATTAACCCTTTTATAATGTGGGTCTTTCAACAATGGTTTATTTTCAATCCCTTTATTAGTGAGATAAAGTTTAAATTGTGAGGACACAATTTAATTAATGTGGGAAGAATGTAACACCCCTATATTATAAAGTAAGAATATTTTATTTGATAGCATGTATCACATTCTTCAACAAGAAAATGAGAGAATATAATATCCCAAGAATTTATAGTTTATTTATTATTTTAAATAGATTCAATATATTCTGCATATTTTAATTAACTCAATACCGAGTTATCTTGCGTTACACGCAAGACCGAGTTTTAACGAACAATAATATATAATTAAAATATTATTATTTAATATAATAAGACTTAACCTAGCTGTTAAATTAGTGGTTATAAATATTATTAACTAAATTATTATAATATATGGTTTACACATATATAAAATGAATCCATTGGTTACAATTAAATTATAAATGAATATGGAAACTGATTGAATATAAAGGAAAATATTATTATATTTATGCTGAAAAAGATATTATATCATAATAAATTAAATTAATTACAATTAATGAGTGATATTAATATGAAATATACATTATATATTCAATTAAATATTTTTTATATTCATCCAATATATTTTATAGGCTTAAGATAAAAACATACCCAATTTTATTTATAAAATACTATATTTTTATTAAGGTATTTTTTGTGCCATTTAATAGAGAAAATATTTTAAATACAATTTTTGTAACTTTTATGAATTATATATGTTAAAATAAACTTTATATTTTAAATAGAAACATAAAAAATTAGGTTAGGGTAAATATTTGGTATTTTTCTGTGAATTTTCATTTTTTAATGAATAGTGGAAAACACTGAAATTTTATTCAGAACTAATTTTTCATATAATTTATTTATATGAATAAATTATGTTAATATTGGGTTTAAAGGTTAATTAGATAATATATTTATCAATTAATTCAATTTAGGTCATTGGAATCAATTTCACTTTGAAATTTACTATAAAAACATAGCAAGCATTTGGATGTTTTTACCTTAAAAACCCGCATTATCGTCCCCTCTGTGGGAAAACATTTAAATTAATTTATACCACTTATATGATTGGAATTTGGAAAATTTTATTATATATTTTAAATCATAATAATTTCTAATTTCTAATTATAGAAACTTCATTTTTGTCCAAAAATATTAGTGAAAGTGATTAAAATTAATAACAACGATTAAGGTAAAATTAAGCTTAATAAGGGACTAAACCTTAACCTTAAGGCCCAAAATGACCTATAAAATTGTTCAAAAGATATTTTATGGACATATTTATACCATATACTCTCTTTTATCTAAATTTTACCATTATTTTATCCACTTGAAACCTAAAAAACGTGCATGGAATTCCTTTGTAAAAATATTACCAGAGTGACACTCCTCCTCCACTATAAAAAGGCCTCCTCTCCTCCCAATTCCTAACACATCTCAAGCCACTTTGGATTGAAAAATATCTATTCAAATAGATCATAAAAATACTTCCAATCATCCTATAAGCATCCCATTGGGTATAAATCCATCCAAGGAAGCCTTTGGGTACAAACCAATAGAAGTTACTCGATTAAGAGGTAACATCTTCTCTCAAACTCTCTAGTATGATTTTCACTATCCGCTAACTATACTCTTATTATTTCATGATTAAATAAAAAAATAGTATAATAATTATACTATGATTTTTTTATGTTATTACTTATACCTAAAATTACACACAACTCCATCTAATGGGTAGCAAACATATTGTTTCTGTGTATGGCGAACTACTACCTCAGGAAATGATGATTGTTCATTTTTACTTTACCAACTATCATGATGGCCATTATGATGGAAAATATGTTTATATATGTTATATATAATTTTTATAATGTATTTAAACTTCTATAATTTTTATTTAGAACACACCTTTACGCTTTCCATCTTGTGTAAATACAATAATTTCGTTTGAGGAAGTGTGGATTACCACACCCTCAAAGTGATATGACTCATTCATACCATACATAGAAAATATAAATGATTATTTTAATAAACCTATGTAACATATATAACATATAAATTATAACTTAATTATAATATACACATGTATCATTTATTTTTCATTCCTTTAATACAACAAAGAAATGAAAGTAGCATTCATGCGTATGTACGACCTACCGTCTCCATGAACGATGCACTTCATTTCTAATCTACAAGTATAATGGACTACTATAAATACATATATAATGAATATATATGATAATAAATTCATGGTTTACATTATTTATATGATTAAATCACAATATAATTAATAGGAACAACAAAACAAAAGTCAAAACATACTTCAGAAAACCAGGCAATTAACACCCGAAATAGTTAAAATAATGAAAGAGTGTTAAAAAATGAGTAATAAAATATTGTAAGAAGTTAATATATGATATTATTAACATGATTATTATTCTGTTATAAGTTAGTAACATATTTTAAAATACTATAAATGAGTATAAATACCACACAACAAAAGAAAGGTTAAGGTAGGGTAATTTTATCTCAATTTACATTCCATTGAGACTTATTTGTTATTATGTGCCAATTCATTTTTATTTGGTGTATATACTACCTTTTTCATGTTATATCATGAATCCACTTATTATCATGATATTATAAGTGTCATTTAATTTCATACCTTTCTGGATATAATGATTCAAATGTTTCAACATGGTATGGGACACTTTGGAATGTTTAAAGGATATTCTCTTCAAGAATGTTCTTGATGATTATCTATGATATCTAACTTAATTTTTTGATTATTAAATTTATCTTAAAACAATAACTTTATTTTAATCATTTTTCATTTTAAATTATCTTGAATATCTATAATCTCACACAATAGATATTATTATTTCCTAAACTGTATCATTTTACATAAGGTTTTCACTTTAACAGTTATTTGATTAACTAGGAATTATTGATAAATCTGCATCTTCTATTCAATACGAATAAATTTTGATAGGTTAAATTTTTTATTCAATATATGAGGAATGATTTTAACATGAAATACATTGGTTGGAGACCATTTATGAAAAACCCTATGGGTTGGGGACTAGTTAATGCAAGCTCCTCAATGCATCAGTAGTCTCATGAGATGAATTAGTTGGACAAATAAGAAAAGTTTAAACTGTATCTTGATGGTAAAGGTATAATGTGCCTAGGAAACATGATGTATGATAATTAATAATTTCCTTTATTGATATTTTTATTATTATTATTTATCCATGGGATTTTTCATCGATATATCTATGGATGCATTTCATTTTCAGTTCATTGATTAAATGGCATGTGTTTTTAGATTCTTAACTTGAAATGTTAATATTTCCTTATATAGTTATTTTAATGGCACGTGTTATCATTTATTTACCTTTCCATATTAATTTATTCCTAATAATTCATTATTGGTTCTGCTTTATTTACCCTTACTGAGTATTTTAGCTCACCCTTATTATGTTTGATTTCCCCAGGCTATGAAGAAGAAATATTTGAATAAGATTTCAAGGACACATTTTATTTTATTTTTATGTATCATATTTTTATTTCTATTTCCCAATGTATTATGGATATCATGTATGCAATTTGGATTTCCAATACTGCTAAACTGATCTATCCTTTGGGATTTATTTCATTGTAAACATGCCAATGTAATAAAATAATGAATCAGATCTAAGATTCTGGGGTTAGGATATTACAAATATCCATAGTTTCCTTGTATTAGCTAGGTACTATCATCAGTTTGTGAGAAATTTATTTTGATTTTCAAAACCTCTAACAAAGATAAATTGGAAGGGAGTTCAGTTTTTTTCAGAATGATGAATGTGAAGAGATATTCAAGGAGTTAAAAAAGCGGCTTATCACCGCACTTGTACTCACACTACCCACAAATAGAGAACTTTTCATGGTATTTAGCGATGCTTCGAAGAAGGGATTAGGCTGTGTGTTAATATATAACAACAAAGTGACAGCCTATTCATCAAGGAAATTGAAAATTCATGAGAAATACTACCCAAAACATGATCTAGAGTTGGATGTAGTGATCTCCACATAAAAATATGGCAACATTATCTCTTTTGGGAGAAGTGTAAAATATATAAAGATCACAATATTCACAAGTATATAGTCACAAAAAAAGAGTTGAATATGCACCAACGATAATGGTTA
The DNA here is from genome assembly GCA_963277665.1 of Viscum album. NCBI lineage: Eukaryota > Viridiplantae > Streptophyta > Magnoliopsida > Santalales > Viscaceae > Viscum > Viscum album. Next base: position 1,642,413,230 of record OY728159.1, read on the forward strand.
GAGCTGATCAAGGACTATGACTGCTCAATCTAATACCATCCTAAGAAATCAAATAAAATTTAAGACACTCTAAGTATAAAGGATCCAACAATTTTATCATTGATGGCAATTGAGAAGGATTCAATCTTCTTAGACTTGAAAAAGATGGACATGGGAACTATAAAGGAAGGAACATAATAAATCCTTTCATAAATGATTACTCAAATGTACCTTATAGAGAGGGTAAAGGATTCAAAAAAAGATGATGTGGGAATTTAGAAGAAATTTGAGGCTATAAGAAAAGGAAAATCCTTGTAGTTAAATGTTAATGAATTTGTAGTTGTAAGATTTAGGTCAAGACTATGTGTACCATCGAATCCCGAGTTAAAAAAAAATCTATTGGATGATTCAAATTGCTTGACCTTATAAATCCATCCAAGAAGCACAAATATTTATCGAGATCTCTGAGAGCACTATTGGTAGGATAATATGAAGAAGGATATTGCAGAATATACATCAATATGTCTCTTATGTCACTAAGTAATGGTAGAAAGGAAAAAAATCCAAGGGGATAATTCATCCATTACCCATACCTACATATGGGAAAACATCACCTTGGGATTTTTCACTGGTCTTCTAAAGAAATTAATAGGAAATAATGTTATCTAGGTTTTGGTGGATCATCTTACAAAGACTACACACATAATTGCGATTTGAAATGACCTCTCGCTTGACCAACTTGCAAGGATATACATTAGAGAAGTGGTGAGGTTGCATGGAACACCACTATCAATTGTATATGATTGAGATCAAAGATTTACCTCCAAGTTCTGGAAGAGTCTTCAACATGATATAAATACTGAGTTAAACTTTAGCATGACTTATTACTCACAAATTGATGTCTAATATGAGAATACTATCCAGACACTTATGGACATGTTGAGATCATGATCAATTGACTTTAAAGGAGGATGGGATCACCATCTTCCTCTCGTCAAGTTCTCATAAAATAATAGTTTCCACTCAAGCATATAAATGGATCCTTATGAATACCTTTATGGGAAGAGGTGAAGAACACCTGTATGTTGGGATGAAGTTGGGGAACAAAAACTACTAGGTCCTAAAATGGCTGAGAAAATAGTGGAAAAGGTTAAAACCATTCAGTAGCACGTCAAGGATTCTTAGAGTTGAGAGAAGAGCTATAATAAAAACCATCAATGAAACCTAGAGTTTGATGTTAGAGACATTGTATTCCTCCACATATATCCTTGGAATAAATTCATGAGATTTTGGAAGAATGGAAAGCTTAGTCCAAGATATATAGGCCCTTTTGAGATCCTTGATTGCATTGGAGTAGTAGCCTATCAACTGGAACTCCCACCTAAACCATCTCAAATACATGATTTATTCCATGTATCCCTCTTGAGGAAGTAAATAACAATCCCCTCACATGTACACAATCTATTTTTGGTACCATTGGAGAATGATATCTCATATGAGGAGCAACTGGTAAAGATCTTAGATCATAAAGAAAAAGTTCTACGAAATAAGACAATACACCTTGTCAAAGTGTTGTAGAGAAACCAAAAATTTGAATAAGTGATGTGGGAACCAGAGGAGGTGACGAAACATAATTACCCTCATCAGTTTTATTGAGGGAAATGTAAAATTCGTGGGGTGAAATTTCTTAATGGGATAATATTGTAACAACTCAAACTTTTATAAATAAAATTCCCCTTGTGATTTAATTAAATGATTATTTTATATCATGGATATAGAAAACACATGAAATTATTTGGTTTTATCATATACTATTAGATTTAAAATTCCATTACGTATCATAACCATTGATAACACAACTATTTAACAGTGATCATATGATTTTTATAAATATAGGTTTTTAACAAATCCATTTGACATAGAAAAAAAAGTGATGACCTCAACTAGTAGGATACTACCCTATGAAGACCATTTATTAGAGGTTTTTAGGGAGATAGAATCACCAATATTTTACCTTGACCAATCCCAAACAGAGATCCAATAACTTAAGCATGAGTAAAACTGTTTACAGAAGATGTTCAAGAACATCAAGATCATGACCCAAACCATGTACGTCGAACCACCCCATGAAAGTCTCACTATCGAAAAACTTACTCTCAAGGTGTTTTTTATGTATTAAAGGGATATGTATCAAGGAAATAATAATACAAATATGTATATTCTATTTTCAATAGAATAATTTTTATATTTACTTCTTATCCTTTATAAATGATTTTGATTTTTATACAATAAAACAAAAATTATATTTTTGGGTAATATTCAAATACAATTAATTCATTTATTTTCATGAATGAATGATTTTTTTAAATAAATAATACTTTAATAAAATATTATTATCAAACAATTTTTATCAAATATAAATGATCATATAATTTTTATGAGGTCAAATGTAATTTTTATAAGGGTTCGAAAACTGTTATTGTTAAAAACCCAACATTTCTTAATAAATGATGATTCTTATTTTAAAAGTAAAAATGAACTTATTTAAAAAATTATTTTGATAAAATTAATATTATTTTTGGAATAATAATGTTGAAATTATCCAATGGTTAATTTTTCATAATTTTTTGAGATAGTCGAATTTTTGGGTAAAAATTAAATATCATATAAATATATGGTGTGTATTATGGAATCATAATGACTCAAAATTAATTTAATAAATACTATAAAGGGTATCCATGAACAAATATATGTTTCCTCTTTAAAATATTTTGATTTTATGTTTATTTTATTAATTTTATAAAGCCTTTATGAATCCTCCAAAACCTATAATACATTTTAAAGTTTTAAAATCATTTCTTTTAGAGTATGACTCCCCTCCACATCACCAAGGGTAATATTTTAATAATTTATTCCCTTTTCATTATAAAATAATGAAAATCACCCCACTTTGGTAGATACCATGGGCAAAAACCATGGTAACATTTGTGGTTTTGCTTATTTTATTATAGAGTCCAAAACCTATGTTTGGGAAATAATAAAGAACCCCCTATCTTTTCCTATATAAACCCACCCAATATCCCATTTATATTCACTAAAAATCATTATATCACGTCATTAATATTACCTCCTATATCTAAAGTCCTCCCAAGGTACCCCAAATCTCTCAAGAATCTCCTCCCAAGAATTTGGAGTCACACTTTCAAAGTAAGGGATCCTCTCCTTCTCTTTATTCAAGTTTCTTCATTATCTTGTGCCTTATATTTCTAATTAATAATGTTGGGATATTTTTTTACATGTCCCTATTACTTTCCATTTTATATACACATGATGAGATACCACATTCACTGTCATAAACCCATTTTATAAAACTTTAAGTAATACCATTACAATGTTGAAATCTCACCGCGATTTTCCATGCCAAAAAAATTATGTAGTAAACTCCATACCCATTTTTTATCAATGGTTTTTACCTTTATAAAATTATAATTATTTTATTGGGGAATCACATGTATTTATTTCACACTCCTTAATCATTAAATAAAATGTAATGATAAATAATTCCTTTTTTTATGATCTACGTGACACACTTAAGCATGAGAATGAAATGAAAGTGATAAGTGAAACCAGAATTATATAGAACTCTAATGAATTGAGTAATGTTTTATTCTCATGAGACATCATGAAATAGATTAGGTAGTGAACCTAATCTATCATAGGACCTTTTACATTATGAATTCTTGGCAGTTATCTTTGACCTATGTTTATGATGTAGTGTTTTAAGTTGTTGCCATATTTCCCATGTTGTCTTCATGTTATCATGCTATGTCATGTCTTATTATTCATGTTTATTATTATCACACCTTTTATGCACCATTTATATTACTATTATTTAACATGTATTACTTTAATCATGTTATTCTATTATTATTACCTTACTGGGCTTTATAGCTCACCACTTTGTTCTGTATTTCCCCAGGTTATCCCATGCAGTGTTAAGTTCAAGGGAATATTATGATCATGTTAAATAAGTTTTCAATAAAGATAATGTATTCCCGTTTTTAAGTTATTATGAGATGTACCTAATTTCAAAATACTTTAAACTTATTTAACATTTATGTTGTATTATGTATAATCTTATGTTATAAATCATGAATTAATATATAATAAATAGAAGGGTTGTTATAAAATCACATCTCACTCTCACCCCCAAACTCCCTCAAAGTAAATAATCCCTTTTTCAACACCCAATAATGGGAAGTATAAGAATAAAAAAAGTTACAATAAGGGATTATTACATGAAAAATTATTATAAAGTTCCAACTGGGACATCAAGAATCATCAATTTTAATTCAAAACCTTTTATACAATTCAACATTCAAAAGGGTAATCATACCCGCTTCCTTTCACAAATCATAATAATAATTCCAAATGGGCCTTTAAAACAATAATTTATTTAAAAGAAAACATAAATCATTTAAATAAAGTATTATAATTTTAAAATCTTTGAATACATTTAAAAACATGGGTTTACACCTTATTTCCATGTAAATAAATCACCCATTTTAAATTATCTTAGAGAACCTATTTTAAAAACAAGGGGAAAATCATTCAAATATGGATCTTAGTAATCTCACAAATCCAAGCATTTGAAACTACTTAGAAAACATCAAATAGTTAAAATCATTTCATTTGAATCAATATATTTCATATTAGGGAATAAAAACCTTGGCCAAAGATCTCAATTTCACCAAAATACACTTTAAAAGTTCTTTAAAAATAAATCCAAATAAACATGTAATTAAAGAATCCAAGAAAAGGTGATAGAGATCAGGATTATAACCATTAAATTAATGCCATTTTCAATTTATTTAAAAGAGGATCAAAGAATATTTCATGTGATAATTCAAGATAAATAATTATCGAACATGTGTTAGAAGGAGGAACATATATATAAATTATCAACAAACAATGAATTAAAAAATGAAGTAAAATCATTAAAATACCTACTTGGAATATTTTGAATCCAACCACAATGAATCTGAAAAGCGTCGCGTTTGATGGAAATCACCAGATCTAGGAATAATGATCCTAAGATAATAGAGAAAAGAACCTAGATCCAAAATTCCAAATCAATAATCCAAGATTCAACAAAACACAAGGCCATCATAACCTCCAGGAAGAAGGAATAAAAACAAGAAGAGAGATCAAAGAACAAGGAGAAATGAACTCACTAGAAGAGTATCACTGCTTTGATAGACACCTCAATACACCAAGAAACAAGTTTGGGAGAGCCAAAACACCACTATATGGATCCTAAAAGACAATTGATCGAATTAGGTTTGAGTGGGAGAAGTTTGGGGTTAATTGGGGGGGGGGGTTAAGATTTTAATTAAACTTTTTGGAGCATTAAAATCTTATTGCACTGTTTCATTGGTTATGTTGCATGTTTAGCACTAACCATGCGCCTAGCTGTGCACCTAAAATAGAGCCACTGGAAGAGATGAATGTTTAGGATGCATGGCTAGTTTAACCATACACCAGTAATGTGACCCCATTTTTTCTAGGTTTCATGGTTTGGCTAACCATGCACAAACCATGTACAAACCATGCACCCCTACATGGGCTACTAGAAATGTTTCCCTATTTGGATGCAAGGTTTTTGAAACCATGTGCTAATCATGAATAGGCCCAAAAACCATCAAAAAAAGTTTTTAAAAACACTAGAAACAACCCATGAAGAGATTAAATCATTGGACACTCAAATAAATGGGTTAAGATGCCTAAAAATAGGTAATGAGATGTTTAAACCTCCCCACTATAGGACTTTTTATCCCCAAAAAGATTCCACTTCGAAAGATAGAACACAATGACATAAGAAGAACTCCATCAATCATCTTGTGAGGTGGATATTATGTGGTATAAAAGAGATAATCAACCAAAGTCTGAAAACTCACACATAACTCTAAGATTAACACACCAATATCATCACACATCTATAAACCAGAAAAAGATAAGAGACCTAGAATAATTCTACCCACCATTTAAAGATTTAATAAAATGGTAGAACATAATAAAATTACATACCATTTACTAAATAAGATACTTTAATCACTCATCATATAGAAACATATAAGATCAAATGTTAACAAGTAAAGAAAATAACTTAAAAGGATTTCTATATGAGGTAAGTACTCGACAGTAACATAGGATTTTCAAAACCGAGCTTCACCCCTTGATGAGATCATAAAATCACACTTCAGAACCTCTGAGTGTCTGGTCCATCAAGGAATAACATCATACTAGTTACCTGAGTACATTTCCAAGGTCCATCCAAGTACAATTAGAAAGAGCTCAAACATTCAGGTCAATGTGTAACCAGGAACTACACTCTCATAAGGGAGATCATTCAATATATCAAAATTGATATCTAACCATCAAGGAAAAAACAAGAGGATTCCAAAAAACAATAATCAAGCCAAACATTTCAAGTATTATTAGAATAATATCTCACTCTATCACCAAGATCACAATAAACATCAAATAACTTAAGTAGTTTGAAAATAAGGCTAAGCATTCAAGTATGAAAATCCAAAAGGAATGACTACAAAGATATTAAGAAAAGGAAACCATTATTACATAATCAATTTACAAATGACCCAACCCAAGGAATGAAATATATCATTCAAAAATAACCAAAAAATATATTTCCAAAAATAGACAATCCATAAGAAGGAAAAACTCAAGCAGTTTCCACTTATATGTTAGAAACAACAATCTAGATCAACATCAACCACAACCAAAAATTGATATCCAAAATCTACTTTACTACATAAAATTTTTTACCCTAAGGCCTATAGATAGAACCATATTGTCTTGAATAATTACTTCCCCATATCCAGAAGCTGGCGACCCTGATTGAGACTTCCCTTTCCAATCTCCCAACTTACAAAGCCTCTTAAGGTAGCCCAAACAACAACACCATTTAAAAAATCTCAGATCTTTCTAACACAACCTCTTAGAATGAACAATTTATCCAAACTATAAACAAACATTATTCCTCTTATTTTCCTAAGAAGTTTATACTTTATCAACCATTAAAGAGGTATTACTCCCTTTGTGTCACTTCACTAGCTCCGCTTTGGCTGAAAAAGCCTTATTGAGTGTCTTTGAATAAGATATCAATCCGGATGCATGTATAGTTGTTAATAGGTGAGGGTGAAGACCTTTCCTAAAACATATATCCTTACTTAAGTCATCATAAAAATCCCTAGTATGAAACATACCAAACTTGATAATTTCTTGTCATACTTCACAGCCGATAGTTCATCTTGATCAAAACCTAAGAACTCAAAAACATTATCCTTATTTACTTCCTTAGGATACTACCACTGAATGAAGATTGAATTGAATAATTATTAAGATATTATTTCATTTATAAAATATAGAATCATAATTTCCCACCACTCTTGGATAGGACCCTCAAACAAATAGTTGATAGAACTAGCCTTCATAGTATCAGTAGTCTTGAGAGAATCAAGGGAGGAGCAATGGAGAGTTCGGGATGTGATGAAGCCTCCCTTTCCACCTGATAACTGGGTCCACTATGATGGTCCCTCAACCCTTTATGGGGGAGGGACCTCCATCGTCCCATGATAAGGATTCACCTAGCTCTTTTGTTCCCTTCTCCAATCCTGATTTTCTTCCCCCATTCCCACATATTTTTCTTTTCCCTAAAGTTCTAAATCTGTTTGAAGGATTCCCTCACCTCTAGATATTGCCTTTCGAATTCAATGAGGCCTTGTCTCTCTTGAATATGGAATTTATTTCTTGGTTTAGACAGTGCTAGCCTTTGGTGGATTCTTTTGACAGACATATCCTTGGCTTCTGGGGTTTTCCAGATCATGAAATGATGAGACTTCTTGATAATAGAAACATCATGGTTTGTTTTGATTATGAGGATGATATAATTAGAGCTTGATTCAATGCCCCCACTCCTCCAATGTCCTTTAGTTCTATCTATTCATGTGATCTTATTACTTTCACATGAAACATGATACTCCAACTTTATTGATCTGGGAAAGTTTCCCTGATCTCCTATTATCATTTCAAAACCCTTCAATTTTTCATATTCTAGGAAATATGGTAGGTATATTTCTATGCTCTAATAGTAGGAAAAAATCAGTTTGTCACCCAATTCTTCCATGAATCTACGTGGATATTGATTTGTTAAGAAATCTAGTTGATTTTGTTTGGATTATGGTTGGAGAATAATTTCATCGCAAAAAACATGTGGTCTTAGAGTCATGGTCATATTATTTTTCATATTTAAAGATATTGGGTCATTCAATGACTTTTTGTAGGTTTTGGGTGAAGAAATCACCTTAGTATTAGGATATAGATGCAGGAGGTAGCATTCGAGTCTTGGTACCTATTTTTGGTTAAGTCCTGATGAATCTGTTGGATGTTCCTATGAATCAAAGTCAGTAAGAACCCATTCATAGTCTTCATGGGAGAAAATCAATGGTGGTAGGCATATTTAAATTCTTAAGGTAAGGTTTGGATGACCCTAATTACATTGTGGAGGTTAATTCTAATTCAGTGGGTATTGGGGAGGTGATTACTACTAGTGACTTGATTTCTATTCCAGAAAATTCATTTTTGAGATTATATATAGGGGTGGTGTGACATGGAATATAATGAACCAGGCTTAACATACATGGATATTACATATTTTTAGATGAATATTCATTACACTACACAACACATTCTTGAGAACCATAATAGATTAGTGCATCTGGAAACTTAGAAAACACAATCTTCAAACTTGCTGAAAGATCTTCAAAATATTCTATAATGATCTTCCCCTTTAGTACTCCTACTTAAAAGCATTCTTTATAACCAGAGGAATGGAAACATAAGAAAGGGTGAGCTCAAATGCTCAGTAAGGGTAAAAAAACATGAACATAAGAATGTAAAAATATGAACATAACTTTTTAAAATCATACAATGTATAACATATATCAAAATTATGAGTAATGGAATAAATCTTGGTAATTCATAAGACATAAATAATAATGAAACATGATCCATACGAAAATATCATTGGCATAAAAAATGGAATTGTGGTAGAAAAATAAGCATAAAAAATAATTTCTATATTATCCAAGGCTCATTTCCAAGACTATCATAGTGGAAAAAGTCCATTACTAAACTGAGTTTACTTGTTGTTTCATCCCGGTATTACTGAACCAGATTTACTTGTCGTTCCAATTCTGTATTACTGAACCTGATTTATATTCCGTTCCATCCCTATATTACTAATCTAGATTTACTTTCCATTCCAGTCATGTATATCTCATGAAATATAAATATTTACCCAATGCATTGTTTGGAGATATATGTCCCACCCATATCATAATTAAATCATTCTTATGTGTTCCACAAAAACAAAAATAATTCATCATAGCATAACCCAAGGAATAAAATGGGTTTCTTAAATATCATTCCATCATAATACATATAAAACAAATGAATTTTATAAATATAAATGCATCATAAACACAACTCAAATCATAGTGATAATAGGGATAAAAACATAACCCTATTTAAAGAAAGTTATCTTAGATAGAAAATAATTTTGATAAAACACGTGAAACTAATTCTTGAGGAAAATATCCTTTCTTCTTTAAAAAAACTTATTTTCTCAAAACACCACAAAATTTTAAAAGAAAATAATTTATTTAAAAATAACCTTGAAAAATTGTAAGATAATCTTCATGGAAATAAGTCATTATGAAAGTGTAAAAATCCATTTATGCCATATAAGTTAAAAATACATTCTTCTCATACTTTTGTCAAAAAATAAAAAAAGTACCTCATACTAAAAATGAAAAAATATTCCTTTCATACCATTTAATAAAATTTAACCAATGGGTAAAATAAAATTTAAATAATTATATAATTATTGAAATAATATTACATATTTAGGAAATATGGGCATGGATGATAGATATACCCTAATAAATACTTATGTATAAATAATCTCAAATAATAATGAGATTATAAAATTATCCATTACCAATTTATAAATAGTAGAATCATTTTATGCATATGTAAATATTATAACCTTCATAATAATATTCATAAAAACATCCATGGTTAGCATAAACACCACAAAAAATAAATAGGTGGTGTATAAGGCATATGTCCCAAAGAAATAAAAGTGAGACAAAATAATCCATTACCCTAGTTCCACTATCCTTCATATGTATATGAACCTCCTATATAGTGATTTAAATGATTTTATTGACTTATTACAGAATCATAGTAATTTTTATGATATCCTATATGATCATATTATCATATGTTTGTTAGTAACATTTAATTATTACTTCTTATTTGGGTATTAACTACTTTATGTTCTTATGCATGTTTTGTTGAATAAGTTTTTTTACACTTCTTAGGTCATAGTTATAAAATTAAAAAATGATATAAACATAATATATACCATATTTATTCATTATTTACATTTATATAATCATGTTTTAATGGATATCGTGTAGAATGAATCACATCACATTATAGAGATGGTATGCCGTACGTACGTACGAGCGACAATATCATTTCCATAATTGTGAAATGATATAAAAGTGGATGGTATATATGTTGTTATATAATCCATATCATTCTATAATAATCATACATAGTTATTATTTACATCATTATATCCATCCAGGTAAGGTGGTGGTGAAAAATATATTACACCACGGCGTGGAGACGGTAAACTATACGTATACACGCGTGGTGATTTCATTTTTCATAGGATGGATAGAAGGTGGAATATGGTTGTTACAAAACCATAATAACATGTTAGCATATAATTTATATTGGAGTTATTACTTTATAATGGAAACAACTCATGAATAGAAAGTACAAGAAGAAATAACTTGAAAGAATCAGTATAGGAGATTACCTCTTCTTTGATGTTCTCCCTCTAGAGCTCCTATTAAAGGCACTAGAGTTGGTCTTTTGGGAAGACCAAAACCTTTAGAATATAACTAGAAGAGTTTATAAGGGAAATTGGTAGTTTATTGACAAAGTTTAAGGATTAATGAGTTGTGAAGAAATGAGGTAGGGGGTAAATTTTTTTAATTGAGGTGAGGGACACTTTTGGAAACCTCAAAAATATTAATTTATAATAAAATAAAAACCCATCCAAAAACCTCAAAAAAATCTCAGTTTATAAGATTAGATGAGATAAGGTTGAAATATCATCAAAAAACAAATTCTAGACAAGTTTTTATATCAATTTATATAATATAATTTTAATTAACACTTAGTTATTCTTTTTAATTTCAATTAAGATAACAAATATTTCAATATTAAAAGGGTAAAATATTTACTTATTTGATGTAAATTATACCATAAATAAATAATATATAAAATTTTAGAACATATTATAATTATTATATTTTTTTTTAAAAATGTTTTATTATTTTTAAATAATTTAATAAAACATTATATTTATAAACAAACAATAATGTCAATTTTAAAACTATTCAATTCGTTGATTTTTAAAAATATTAAAATAACAAGTTAAATTCAAACCAAATATTTTATTATATCCCTAATATTTTAATTTCATCTATAAAAATAATTTTACATATTAATTATCAAAAATTATATTTATTTTAATATTTTTAATAACATTTATTTGATATTTCTCTTAATAAAATAATTACTACAATAGTTTTTTGTAATTATTTATTATTATTATTTTTTGAATAAAAATTTAAAATAAAAAACTATGATAAATATATATTGACTAAATTTTATAAGAATAATTTTAGTAGAATTTATATTCTGAAAAATCTAACACTTAAAATGTTATACTTATTAAATTATGAATGTGACATGTTTAACATCACTTTAAATAAAATAATATAAGTATCATAATCTCTTCTTGAAGGCTCCAAATGTTAAATAACTCGACCATTGGATTACTATGATAGATATATTCTCTACCAATAATATTTGGGCAAGTTTTTGGGTCTTTTAATGGGTATTATCATTTTAATAAAAACTTTATTATTGATTTTTCATCAATTAAATAATTTTTACATCATTAATGTATAAGATATTAAGGTAATTATTTATCTCCTAAAAATTAAAAATAAATTATCATGATAAATAAAAACATTTTATCTTTCAAATGAGTATTTATAGTCAAATTTAGATTATGTATAACCTTATTTTAAAAATGATATATTATTTAAAACATGAATGTGACATATTTAAATTTTCATTAAATAAAATATTATAAATACCATAATATCTCTAAATTGGTCCCAAAATGTCAAATATAAAATTTTATTTGGTAAATATATTTATTAAGTTAAAATTTACTATTTAAATTTATTGACACCACCCATTTTTTTATATGTGGACACATAATATATATTAAAGACAAAGAAAATGACACTTTGTGTCTTTCTTTGATTTAAATATTATTTAAGTCATTTTCATGAATAAGTGTCCATTAAGTGAAATAATTTCGATCCTTGAGTTTTAAGGGTCGAATTATATTCATAAAATAATTTTTTTAATTTTTTTTGGTCATTTTATAGTCATTATAATTTTATTCTTAACCTAAATTACCCAATTTACCCTTTACTATGGTAATAAAATTTACCATGGTCACTATTCATATTTGTCAAAAATAAAAGGGAAATACTGAAAAAAATTGGACCTAATAAATCCAAAATTTACATCCATTTTTTGAAATTTAAAACATAGAAGTTACAGAATTAAATTTAAAATAAAATTGGTAAAATGTTACGAAAAACAGTTTTTTTTTGGAAAAATTACCCCTTTTAAATGGAAAATGTTTTTATAATAAATTCATGTATAAAATAATTTTTAAAAAAAATAATTGGATAAAAATTAACTAATAAAAATTTAAAACTAATCCAAAATATAATTTTACTATGTAATAAATTTAAAAGAAAATAATGATTTCAATAAAAATCAGCATTTTCACTATTCATAAAAAAATGAAACTTATCAGAAAAATACCAAAAATTTAAAACGTAAATTTTTATTTTCTGAATTAAAAGAAAAAGTTTATTTTTTCAAAACGAATATACTTTTTTTCAAAAATATGATTTAAAATGGGTTCTCCATCAAAAGGCGGTAAAACCGTATTTTTTTGAAAATTAATTCTTTTATAAAAAAATTAAATTTATTCTTATATAATGTATAGAAAACATATAAGATGAATTTTAACCATTATATTTAATATATTAAACAAATATTTCATGAATAAAATCTATCAAGAGTGATTTTGGTAATTCATAAACTCACTTATTTTCATTTAAATAGTTTTTTAGAAGAAAATTAATACTGTTCATACTCGCCATTATAATGACTAGGTTTTAAGGTAATATTTAGCTATTCACTTATACTTGGTCTTGAATGAAATGAATTATATCAAAATAACTTAAAATTTTGCATAACACAATCCAAGTATAGCATTTCGTATACTATAAGTTAAACCAATGTTGCGTATTGTGCAAGATTATCTTGGTGTAGCGTACAACACAAGACATCAAAGAAGTAAAAAAATATATCTTATAAAAATATTGGGGTGTTACATTATACCCCCTTAAAATTAATTTCATCCTAAAAATTCATGAGGGTTATAAAAATATAGAAACCCACATCGTAAAAACAATGACTGAAACTTTCTCTTAAAAATGAATAGTTGGAAAATAACAGTTGCCCAAAGTAAATCATGACTAGGTCTCTACATAGGAGAACATAGGGGATGATTTGGGCATGGAGGAAAAGAATAAATAATCGTAGATATTGATAAAGATTACTAATCACAAGGAAGTGATTTGGAGAAAGTTAACAATCACAAAACCATAATCTAAAGAATCATGAAAGAGGTCATTGATATCATAAAAAATAATGATAATAGGACACCATTTTACATCACGATCCATTTTCCTAATGTTGAATAATTTTCATGAGAAGATATACTTACTTTATTTCATTATAATCTCACCATTGGTCATGCCTTGAACATTTCCCACTTCATCTATTATTCAAAGAAATAAAGTTGAAGTTGTACTTCCTTAAGTGTTAGCAGATCATACGATCCATAAATAGAATGATAAGTCATTCAATTTGTCTTTATCACAATAAAAAGTTATAAAAAGTTATAAAATATTCATAAGTCCACCTATGGTGAGATAATTATTTATTCTAACAAACTTCATCCATAGTGTAACTTAAATGTTACACAAATTGATAACCTTACAATCCTTCGGAAAGCCGAAAATCCAAAACTTTATAAAAAGGTTCACTAACTACACTTAACATTTATCCCCCATATATCATAAGGTATCTCTAGTAGGTCACATTCAAAAAACGTGAAAACCTTAATTATGTATTCTCTCGAGTCATAGTAATTAATCAAATTATAATATATCCTTATCTAAAACATGTATGTTTCCTTATTATTAAGTCCAAAACGCTATAAAATTCATCCAAGATAGCATAAAACAAATGTTAATAAATCCTTAACCAATTACAAGGTAACTAATATCATCCAATTTACTTATTCATATTCAACACATATTTATCCAAATATCATTATCTCAATATCATGCTCATATTAAGGGTCATCCTTCCCTTAATCATGTGTTTTCCAAAAACATATTCTTATTACCTCAATCAATTTTCATGGTTACCGATACCACATAGAATATACTTTCAAATACATGTGGAGAACCATAGTGGACCACTACATAGATATTTCATTATTCCACAACCATAAAAGTGATTCTACAACATTATTTTGGAATCTCAAAAACACTAAATCATTTCACAACTTCGTTGTCGTACTCCACATCGCCAATAGTGATAGCATGAGATTTTCCTTTTCCATTCTCCTTAATAGGTTTTTTATGTCTATCATAATCAATAACCCTTTTATTATGGCATTTTTTAGCATACTACCTCATTTCTTTATGCTCGAAACACTGATTTTTGGAAGGTTCACTCTTTGGAAATTTTTGTTTATTCTCATTACTTCGGCAGAAAAATTCCTGATGACCTAATCTCCCAAACTTAAAACATTTATCAGTCCCCTTAATAAAATTTTATCTATTTGTCCTTCCACACTTTGAGCATAAAGAAAATTTAATATTATTTTCTCCATAATTTTTAGAGTTTCCTTTGAATTCTATCATTCTTTTCTTATCATAACCATGAGATAGATGGGAAACTACAGTCTCTATTTTTGTAAGAAGAATATGATGAAGTTACATAATGAAAAACAATTTATTGAAATCATACCAATCCATGGATTCAATATAATTTTTTCCTTGTATTCTTGATATATTTCCACCATAGATTCACTTTACCTTCCAAGAAATAAGTGACAAACATAACCTGTTCATGTTCTGAATAGCAGAGAATGAAAAATATCTATTAAATGGTAAAAATAAATTTCTAAGAAACTATTGGATCAGTCATTCCACTAAAATAAGGTGGATGTTTCCTTAAAAAATATTCAAGATAACATTTTTCCCTCATTTGGTTATTTGGAATCATAGCAGGATTCATGACTTGATGATGTTTTATGGTCATAGAAACAAGATTCTTCATTCTAGATCCCATAACATTTGGTTGCTCAGAAGGAAAATAATTGCATTTCCCATTGCATTCATCATTAACACAGTTCTTTTAGTTTCCAACCGTTTTCTAAATCCCAAAAAAATAGTGTAAGAGTAAAAAATCATATTAGGAAAACAAAAAAAAAATCAAGTGGGAGTACTTTCAATCACTAAAATCTTAGGTTTAATCCTTGGTTATTCATGATGGTTACCATAATTATATAACTATAACCAATAATTAGACTTATCCTTAGGACATCTCAATATATATCCTTGGAAATATATCTAGATATCTCACTAAAGTTTTTTTCATCATAGTTTTTAAATATTGACTAAACCTTTCATCTGATACCAACTATAATGACCCAGGATTAATGTACATGGATATTACATCTTTTTAGATGAATATTCATTACATTACACAAAACATGCCCGAGGAATAGAATAGTTTAGTACCTTTGGAAACTTGGAACACACTCTTTAAATTTGGTGAAATATATTCAACATCTCCCATAAATATTTTCCCCTTTAGTACTCCTACTTAAAATCTTTCTTTATAACCTGAGGAATGGAAACATAAGAAAGGGTGAGATTAGATGCTCATTATGGGTAAAAAAACATGAACATAATAATGTAAAAACATGAACATAACTTTTGAAAATCATACAATTCATAACATATATCAAAATTACAAGTCATGAAATAAATCTTTGTAATTCATAAGGCATAAATCATAAAGAAACATAAACATTAGAAAATATCATTATCATAAAACATAGAATTGTGGTAGACACATAATAATATAAAATAATATCCATATTAGACAAATCTCATTTCCAAGACCATTATATAGGACAAATTCCATTACTAAACTGAGTTTACTTTCCGTTTCATCCCTGTATTACTGAACCATATTTACTTGTCGTTCCAGCCCTGTATTACTGAGCCGTGTTTACTTTCCATTCCAACCCTGTATTAATGAACCATATTTACTTTCCATTCCAGTCATGTATATCTCGTGAGATATAAATCTTTTCATAATTAATTGGTGGGAGATATAAGTCCAAACCATATCATAATTAAATCATTCTTACATGTGCCCCAAAAACATAAATTATTCATCATAGCATAACCCAAGGATTAAAATGGGGTTCTTAAACATCATTACATCATAATCCATATAAAGAAAATTGATTTCATAAATATAATTACATCATAAATACAACTCAAATAATAGTGATAATAGGGATAGAAACATAAACCTTTTTAAATAATGTCATCTTAGATGGAAAATAATTTTGATAAAACACTTGAAACTAATTCTTGAGGAAAATATCCTTTCTTCTTCAAAAAAATTTACTTTTCTTAAAAAACCACAAAATTTGAAAAGAAAATAATTTCTTTGAAAATAACCTTTAAAACTTGTAATAGAATCTTCATGGAAATACATCATTATAAAATCATAAAAATTCATTCATTCCGTATAATTTAAAAAAACATTCTTCTTGTACTTTTGTTGAAAAAGTCAAAAAGTACCTCGTACTGAAAATGAAAAAAGATTCCTTTCATACCGTTTAGAAAAATTTAAATAATGGGTAAAATTGAATTTAAATAATTGTATAAGTATATAAATAATATTAAATATTTAGAAAACATGGACATGGATGATAAATATACCCCAGTAAATACTTATGTATAAACAATCTCAAATAATAATGAGATTGCAAAATTATCCCTTACTAATTTATGAACAGTCGAATCATATAACTCATAAAATAAAGAAAGTTTTATGAATATTTAAATATTATAACCTTCATAATAAGATTCATAAAAACATCCATGGGCAGAATAAACACCACACGAAAGAAATAAGTGGCGTATAAAGCATATGTCCCAAAGAAATAAAAGTGAGACAAAATAATCCATTACCTTAGGACTGCTATCCTTTGTATGTATCTGAAACTCATGTATAATGATTTAAATAATTTCTTTTAATTATTTCAGAATCGTATTAATTTTTATGATATCATATATGATCATATTATCATATGTTTGTTAGAAACATTTCATTTTTACCAGTTATTCAAGTATTAACTACTTTATGTTCTTATGCATGTTTTGTCAAATAAATTCTGGTTCTCCTTCTTAAGTCATAGTTATATCATTAAAAAATGATATAAACATAATATATATCATATTTATTCATTATTTAAATTTATATAATCATATTTTAATGGATATCATGTAGAATGAATCACATCGCATCATGGAGACGGTAGGTCGTACGTATGCACGAGCGACGATATCATTTCGATAATTGTGAAATGGTATAAAAGTGGATGGTATATATGTTGTTATAGAATAAATATCATGTTATAATAATCATATATAATTATTATTTCCATCATTATATCCATACAAGTAAGGTGATGGTGAAAAAAATATTACACCACAACGTGGAGACGGTAAGTCGTACGTACGCACGCTTGATGATTTTATTTTTCATAGGATGGATAAAAGGTGGAATATGGTTGTTACATAACCATAATAACATCTTATAATATAATTTATACTATATTTATTACTTTATAATGGTAACAACTCATTAATATTAATTAGAAGAATAAATTACTTGAAAGAATCGGTAGAGCCGATTACTTCTTCTTCGATGTGCTCCCTCTAGATCTCATCTTAAAGGCACTAGAGTTGGTGTTTTGAGAAGAAAAAAATCTATAGAATGTAACTAGGTAAGTGTAGAACCGAAATGGGTAGGGTATGGAAAAAATTTAAGGATTAATGAGTGGTGAAGAAATGAGGGAGGAGGTTCCCTTTTATAATTGAGGTGATGGACACTTTTGGAAACTTCAAAAATATTAATTTATAATAAAATAAAACCCCATAAAAAACATCCAAAATGTATCAATTTTAAATATGAGATGATACAGGGTTGTAATATCACCAAACAATAAATTTTAGAAAAGTTTTTATTTCAATTTAAATATTATCATTTTAATTAAAACTTAGTTATTCTATTTAATTTTAATTAAGATAACAAATATTTCAATATTAAAAGGGTAAAAATTTTAATTATTTGAATTAAATTAGACCATATAATAATTATGATATTTTTTTAATTTTTTTTATGATTTTTAAATAATTTAATAATAAATTATTTTGATAAACAAACAATAGTGTCAATTTTGACAGTATTCAGTTTATTGATTTTAAAAAATATTAAAATAACAAGTTAAATTAGAAAAAAATATTTTATTATCTTTCTAATAGGTCAATGTAATATATAAAATTTATTTTACATTTTAATTATCCAAAATTATATTTATTTTAATATTTTTAATAAAATTTATTTGATATTTCTCTTAATAAAATAATTACTACAATAGTTTTGTGGAATTATTTAATATTCTTATTTCACTATTGGAATTTGAGTTATTGAAATGGGTTATTTGCAATGGGATCCCATCGCAAATGAAATTTTTTGATGGGATCCCGTTGAAAATGATCTTTTACGAAGGGGTCCCGTGGAAAATATCCCGTCGTAGAAAACAATGTTGCAAATAGTAGTTTTTGCAATGGGTTAGTCGTAAATAGTTCTCTATTTATATATAAAAATCTCTTTGCGATAGGCCCATTGAAAAATAGTATTTGCGACGAGCCTATTTTTCAATCGAAAATAGTTATTTAAAAAATATATAAACTATTTGCAACGGGAACCCCTCACAAAAGGTTCCGTTGCAAATACTTAATAAAAAAATACTCAATAAAATTATGATAAATTAATATTAGAAAATAATAATAAAAATAATAATACTATTAATATAAATAATATTATATTATATAATAATAATACTAATATTAATAATATAAAAAATTATATTATTATAATATTAGTAATAAAATAATACTAATAATATAATAATGTTATTATTATTATTATTAATATTTATGAGAAAATAATATTAATATTATTAAAATAATAATAAAATTATAAAATATTAAAATTCTCAATATTCACAAAAAATATAAAAATATAAAAATATATTGTTATTTTTATTAGTAAAATAAACAAACATTTAAAAAATACTAATAATAAATAATGAAATAATGAAATATTAAAAATAATAAAAAAATTTAAATAATGTAATATTCACACCAATATAAAAAACAGAAACTGTAAATAGTTAATATTCCAACAAAATTTGAATTCAAATGTTTTTAACATGATAAAAAATCATTGGGGGGATGGTCTTCTGGAGGAGGTGGAGGAGCTGAAGGAGATGGTGGAGGAAACTCCATCCCTAAACTACGAGTCAGACGTCGCATGTACTCCATCTGCTTGTGCTGCTGCTACTACCATCAATGCATCTACTCCTTGTACTGCTCCTGCTATTGTCGGTACTCCTCCTCATGTTGCTACTGTTGCTGATGTATCTCCTCCCGCTCCTTACACAAACTCTCTATAAACTCACTCTGAGCTCGCATCTGCTTCTGATAGTGTGATCCATAAGATGATGCCTCTTCACGAGCTCCTTTAAAATTAGACACTGACATCACAGTAGTACCATAATAAGTCCCATGAGTCAATCGAGAGCCGATACCAACTACTTGGCCCTTCTCGAAGCCATACTGGGTTGCCTGCATCCATGTCGCCTCATCAAAATGGTGAACACTAGTTTGATCACCCATCTCAGCTTGAATCTCAGCCTATGTCTGAGAGGTCATGGCCTCATATGACTCCTTCAATTCCAATTTGAAATCAAAATAGTGAAAATATTATATAAATTTAATTTTCAAAATGAAAAAGAAATAATACTCACCACAATCCGACACTAGTGATCATCTTTAATCTCTCCAGTGGCTGGATCACTATACATCCTCCGATAAATGTCGTACTCTATAATATCTAGCTACTCGAATGCCTATATGAATATAAAATAAAATATTTATATTTAAAGTTATATAAAATATTTAAAAAAAGTACTTACCATATGCTCTCTATTTTAATAAATGTACGGCTACCGGCTCGATGCATCACCTCCTGTCTCCCCCGGTTCTATCGGTCCAATGAATATCTCCTCTAAAATGTACCACCTAACTAGTGTGAACATAATCCATCACAAATGTGAGATGAAATGTACTCTGGTCGGTGGGCTCTACATGACTCATCAAATACTATCACTCCTACTTTCTTTATAGTCATCCTTCTCAAATTGTACAAAAACTAACAGAAACGGTCACGCGTAGACACCTCCCATACTACGTGGATAACGTCACGCATACTATCATCGATGAGATACCACAAACCCTAGAAATAATTTATAATATCAATTTATTAAGGAAATAAATTTTAAAATAAATATTATTTATTTACGTACCATCCAATGATTGAACATGCCGAGATACACATAAACAAGAATCTGTTCCCATATGATCCATGGTTGTGAGAAATAACTACGCAAGATAGTGCTCCCCTGTCCAAAAGATATATATGAAAAACTATGAAAAAATACCAAATAATCAAACAATTATTATATAAATAAATTAATGAAAACTAAATAAAATACATAGGTTACCATACCTTTGCGTGTGTGGATCGAAGCCAAGACGCAAACGTCACTCAGAGATAGGGTCAGGAATCATCAATCGAGCAAGACCATGCCTCCTCCACATACCCCCTGAACCACCAGTAGGATGAGGGTCAGATGATCCCAAATCCTCCTCATCCAAAGGTAGCTCAACCTCCTACAACTGAAAAAATAGATCATCATCCATCTGAAACAAAAAATGATTTTTGTTAGCAAATAGTTGAAAATAACTATTATATATAGATATTTATTAGTTATGATTATAACCAGAATTTAACTACGTCAATTTTCACCTTCATCATCATCTTCATATCTGACGATGTCAATGTCTTCATATTCCTCCTCGGCATCATCAATATCTATATGAGTTTCAGTTTCATCATCTCTTTCCATTTCAAATTAATTTGTAACATCATTATCATCATCATCACCATCAATCCTTAATTGTAGGGTGTCATTATCGATATTCATGTATCTTTGTGAAAAATATGGATTTTGAGTAGTCTCTTGAAAAATTTAAATTCCTCGCAGTTTATTGAAACCACATTAACTTTTAGTAAAATGATTTTCCTAAAATTTGATTTTTATTATGCTCCACCAATCAATCATGTCTCTTGAAGTAGCACAATACTTTGGGTAATAAATTTTATGTGCCTGTTGAGCTAGTAAAAATGTTTCATTTACTTTAAGAAGACTTTTATATTTATTATCAACGATTCCATGAGTCGGATGAACACAAAATCCTCTCTCAGTATCCAACCATCGACATTTAAACATCATTATGTAATTTTTTCCTAGATAACACAGTTCAATAATTTTATCCAGCATATAGTAGAAGTCAACTTCAGTTTCTATGTGATGAGATCCTCTCAAGAAAAATCCACTGTTCATTATTATTTTTTGATTCCCCATATGCATGTGTATGAAATCTAAAACCATTCACCACATATGCATTATAATATTTAACCATTTTGGATGATGGGTTACTCAATATACACAGTCACTTATCAATTTTATAAGTATGTTGAGACACCTAAATTTTTTTAAAAGAATTATCAATATAATAAATAATTAACTGAATTGATATGTTGAACCATCAATAATTTATGTTACCAATTTTTGAAACCATTGAGAATTTTTTTACCGGCATTCTTCAAGAGCAGTTGCTGTAATTTTTGGAAGTTTTTTCTTGATATGATTATCATATAACCTAAAAATAAAATAAGTTTACTTGCTATAAAATAAATTATAGAATAAGTGATAGAATCACTCACATTACAAATGATTTCATTTCTTCACAGTTGAGCAGAACATATGTATGAGCTCTATGATGTTCATCATCTGAAATCCATCATTCAGGAAATTCACTGAAACAAAGATCTCTCTAATTAAAAACTTATAGTTGATTTTCCATTACATCATCAAAATTCCCCTCATTTCGTCCCATGTGGTTATTTTTTAAGGGATATTCATATTCAAAATAATGAGAGCAGAAAAAATCAATTTCCTCTTACAAATAAGCTTCAGTAATTGAGCCTTCAACTGATATTTTGTTACACACTTTTTTTTTCAATTTATGCATGTATCTCTCAAATGGTTACATCTATCAAAATAGCACTAGACTTCCACATTTTTCTTTATGTGGAAAATGTAATATCAAATGTTCCATTGAGTCAAAGAAATCTGGTGAAAAGATTTTTTCCATTTTACATATAATTACAACAACATATTCTTCTATTTTTCTTAGTACATCGTAGTTTTTTTTCGCCGCACAAATGTATCAGAAAAAATATAATATTTCTGTTATCGAATCCCAAATCATAGAATTCAACAAACCTCTTAATCCAATTGACATAAGTCTTTCCATTATAACATGACAATCACGACTTTTTAATCCGGCAATATGACCATTCTTAACACATCTAAACAAATTGGAAACATATCCATCTGGAAGTCTTAAATTTGCAATCCACTAAAAAAATAATTAGAGACTCTCTTTGGACAGTGTATAAGCTACTTTTGCCTTCATTAACCTCTATGATATGACATTTTCAAACAGTTCAAGTTCTGGTCGCCTATAAATTTGGGTAAGATCTAATCATGCATTTAAATTATCTTTGGTTCTACCTGGTGTATCCAAAACTTTATGAAATAAATTATCAAATTAGTTCTTCTCAATATTCATGACATCCAACATGCGGTGGACCAAAAAATCAGACTAATATAGCAGATCTCAAAAAATGCTCCGTTTTATCCAATTGTGTTCTTTCCCAAAGCCATGAATTTTCTATTGGTTTATTGTTGGTCCAAATGTGATGGGAGGTAATGAAAATACAACTGATTTTAACTATGTACCTGAGATCATTTTTGGAGATCCATCCCTTTCAATTGTGCCTTTTCTGAAATGAGATTTGTTCATAAAAAAAATGATCGGTTGGAAGAAATCTGCGATGAAAGTCAAAATAGAAAAGTTTTTTCCATTGATGAGCATAAATGCTTTGTTGTCTCTTATATAGTTAGAACATGATTTCAAACCATGTGTACTCTATCCAGATAACATGCCATATGCAGAGAAGTCACTAATTGTCCACATAAATATAGATTTTAGTAGGAAATTTTGTTTCGTAACAACATCATATGTACTAACACCATTACTCCACAATGAATTTAACTCATCAATCAATGGTTTCAAATAAACAAAAATATTATTTTTCAGATGTCCTAAGATTAATAAGGTCAAAAAGATATAAGGATCCTTCATCAACATCCATAGAGGTAAATTGTATAGAGTAATAAATATAGGCCAACATGAATACTGACTACCATAAGAACCAAACAAATATAATCTGTTAGTAGAAAGACCCAATAACATGTTTCATGCTTCTAAAGAAAAAGATAGATGCACTCAGTCAAAATGTTTCCATGAATCACCATCAGATGGATGATTTAATATTTTACCGATTGAAATATTGGTTTTGTACCATGATATCATTGTCACTATATTATGAGACATAAATAAATGCTGCAACCTGGGTGTAAGCGAGAAATATCTCAACTATTTTATAGGAATCAATCCATAATTTCCCAGTTGAGCTTATTTATACATCAATTTTTCACACGTGAGACAACTATCCAACAACTCATTTTCACTAGAATATAAGATGCAATCATTTGAACATGCATGAATCTTCTGATAACTAAGACCCATATTATGAACCAGCCACTTGCTGTTATAGTAATTTACAGGAAACACATTTCCTTCAGGTAAATGTGTTTTAACCAAAGAAAATATCTAATCAAAACAGTTGTTTGACATTCCATTATGTGATTTAATAGCCATAAATTTTGCAATCAGTTTTAATTTTCTTATTTTGCAACCATGATATAATGCATTCTTAGCAGACCTCGACAACTCATAAAATTCAAATGGTGCCAACTCAAGAGTTTAATCAATATTATCCTGAGTTTCAGTTTGTTGAACAGATGGACCTGCAACATCATGTATTAAATTTTGAAACTGTGATGGCCCCAGAATCAAATTATTAGTATCTTATCTATAACCGCGTTCAACATGTTTATATAAAAAAACATAATCTGGTTGAAAACCAAAGCGCAAGAGATTTTCCCCAATGTTGTCAAATGTGTCAAACGTTCTCAGAGCACATATTTTATAAAAAAACTTAATTGTGCCTTTTGAAAATAAAATTCTATTTTTGATGATGCAAATGATAAGAAAGCTTCAACACCCTCAATATATACCAGATTTAAACTAAAATCGTTCGCATTTTTGTGCTGATTTATCAAAGCGTGATCATCTAATAATGACTATTTCCGAATTTCTTATTCCATATTTTTCAACAAAATTTAAAATAATTACAGTTTCTGAATAATTTTATATAAGAAAAACACTATCCAAAAATGATAAGATAAATAATTACAGCTACTTTTTAAAAATTACCTTTAATTACAAGCGACACAACTTGCAGTAGATTGGTGACTGCTCTTTTTTCCGACGACTCATTTACTTGAAACTTTGTCACATTGCAATCATAGTGAAGAATCTTCTTGGAGGTACGCATATCCATTCCCATACATATGAGAATGCATAAACGTACCTCCGACTAGATTCTTCATTGTGATTTCAATGTGAGAAAGATACAATTAAATGAGCCTTCAGACAAAAGATCCCCCTTTTCATAGATGAATCATCTTATTGCAACTATCAGTGCATAAAAACAATATGAAAAATGTGGCCCTACGAATGCATATGCAATCTCATGCATATGAGATTGGATATGCATAATTAGGAGCACATTTTTCATAATGTTTTGAGTCAGTGAAAGTTGAAAGGAGAAGAGTCCTTGAGCAAAAGGAGTGCCACCAATCCACTGAAAATTATGCCAAGTTCTTACAATTTATTACAATTATCCATATTTATTACTAATTATTTCAATTTATTACTAATTCGTTCAATTTATTACTAATTTGTTCAATTTATTACTAATTTTTACTAAATATTGCTAATTATTAGCAATTATTTCTAAATATTAGTAATTATTGCTAATTATTACTAATTATTGCTAATTATTACTATTTAGTAGTATTTATTACTAATTATTACTAATTATTACTAATTATTACTAATTATAACTAATTATTAGTATTTATTACTAATTATTAGTATTTATTACTAATTATTAGTATTTATTACTAATTATTATTATTTATTACTAATTATTATTATTTATTACAAATTATTAGTATTTATTATTAATTATTAGTAATTATTACTATTTTTTACCAATTTTTACAATTTTTTACTAATTAATACAATTTATTACTATTTATTACTATTTAATACTATTTATTACTATTTATTACTATTTATCACTAATTAATACTTTTTATTACTAATTATTAATAATTATTACGAATTAATACTAATTATTACTAATTATTACTATTTATTACTATTTATTCATAATTATTAGTGTTTATTACTAATTATTAGTATTTAGTACTAATTATTAGTATTTAGTACTAATTATTAGTATTTATTACTATTTATTAGTATTTACTAATATTTTTAATTAATTATTATTATTTATTCCTAATTATTAGTATTATTTCTAATTAATACTATTTATTGCTAATTATTACTATTTATTGCTAATTATTACTATTTATTGCTAATTATTACTATTTATTGATAATTGTAACTAATTTATTTCTATTTATTGCTAATTATTACTAATTTATTACTATTTATTCATAATTATTAGTATTTAATACTAATTATTACTAATTCGTTAAATTTATTAATAATTTGTTCAATTTAACCATTTTGGATTTTGGGTTACTCAATATACACAGTCACTTATCAATTTTATCAGTATGTTGAGACACTTAAAAATTTGCAAAACAATTATCAATATAATAAATAATAAACTGAATTGATATGTTGAACCATCAATAATTTATGTTACCAATTTTTGAAACCATTAAGAATTTTTTTTGCCGGCGTTCTTCAAGAGCAGCTACTGTAATTTGTGGAAACTATTTCTTGATATGATTATCATATAACCTAAAAATAAAATAAGTTTACTTACTATAACATAAATTATAGAATAAGTGATAGAATCACTCACAGTACAAATGATTTCATTTCTTCACAGTTGAGCAGAACAAATGTATGATCTCTATAATGTTCATCATCTAAAATCCATCGTTCATGAAATCCACTGAAGCAAAGATCTTGCTGATTAAAAACTGATAATTTATTGTCCATTTCATGATCAAAATTTCCCTCATTTTGTCCCATGTGGTTATATTTTAAGGGATATTCATATTCAAAATAATGAGAGCAAAAAAAAAAGCAATTTCCTCTTGCAAATAAGCTTCAATAATTGATCCCTCAATTGATACTTTGTTACGTACTTTTTTTTTCAATTTCTGCATGCATCTCTCGAATGGGTACATCCATCAAAACAGTACCAGAATTCCACATTTTGCTTCATGTGGAAAATGTAATATCAAATGTTCCATTGAGTCAAAGAAAGTCAACAGAAAGATTTTTTCCATTTTACATATAATTACAACAACATATTCTTCCAGTTCTCTTAGTGCATCGTAGTTTTTTTTCACCACACAAATGTCTCAGAAAAAATATGATATTTCTGTTATTGAATCCCAAATCATAGAATTCAACAAAACTCTTAATCCAATAGACATAAGTCTTTCCATTATAACATGGCAATCATGACTTTTTAATCCGGTAATATGACCATTCTTAACACATCTACCCAAATTGGAAGCATAGCCATCTGGAAGTCTCAAATGTTCAATCCACTAACAAAATAATAAGAGACTCTCTTTGGACAATATATAAGCTACTTCTGGTTTCATTAACCTCTATGGTATGACATTTTCAAACAGTTCAAGTTTTGGTTGCCTGTAAATTTGGGCAAGATCTAATCATGCATTTACATTATCTTTGGTCTTACCTGGTGTATCCAAAACTGTATGAAATAAATTATCAAAATAGTTCTTCTCAATATGCATGACATCCAACATGTGGTGGACCAAAAAATCAGACCAATATGGCAGATCCCAAAAAATGATCTGTATTATCCAATTGTGTTCTTTCCCAAAACCATGAATTTTCTATTGGTTTATTGTTGGTCCAAATATGATAGGAGGTAATGAAAAAACAACTGATTTTAACTATGTACCTGAGATCATTTTTGGAGATCTATCCCCTTCAATTGTGCCTTTTTTGAAATGAGATTTGTTCATCCGAAAACGATGATCGGTTGGAAAAAATCTGTGATGACAGTCAAAATAGAAATTTTTTTCCATTGGCGAGCATAAATGCTTTGTTGTATCTTATACAATAAGGACATGATTTCAGACCATGTGTACTCCAGCCAAATAACATGCCATATGTCGGGAAGTCACTAATTGTAGACATAAATGCAGATTTTAGTAGAAAATTTTGTTTCACAACAACATCATATGTACTAACACCATTACTCTACAATGAATTTAACTCATCAATCAATGGTTTCAAATAAACATTAATATTATTTTTTGGATATCCTAAGATTAATAAGGTCAAAAAGATATAAGGCTCCTTCATCAACATCCATGGAGGTAAATTGTATGGAGTAATAAATATAGGCCAACATGAATACTGACTACCATAAGAACCAAAAAAAGAAACTGTCAGTAGAAAGACCTAATAACACGTTTTGGGATTCTAAAGAAAAATATAGAAGCAATCAGTCAAAATGTTTCCATGAATCACCATCAGATGGATGATTCAAGCTTTTATCGATTGAAATATTGGTTTTGTACCATGATATCATTGTCACTATGTTCTAAGACATAAATAAATGCTGCAACCTAAGTGTAAGCATAAAATATCTCAACTATTTTACAGGAATCAATCCAGAATTCCCCACTTGAGCTTCTTTATACCTCGATTTTCCACATGTGGGACAAATATCCAACAACTAATTTTCACCATAATATAAGATGCAATCTTTTGAACATGCATGAATCTTCTGATAACTAAGATCCAGATTGCAAACCAACCACTTTCTCTCATAGTAATTTGTAGGCAACACATTTCCTTCAGGTAAATGCGTTTTAACTAAAGAAAATATCTGATCAAAACAATTGTTTGACATTCCATTATCTGATTTAATAGCCATAAATTTTTTAATCACTTCTAATTTTCTTATTTTGAAATTAGGATATAATGCATTCTCAGCAGACCTTAACAACTCATAAAATTCAGATGGTGCCAACTCAGGAGTTAAATCAATATCATCCTGAGTTTTAGTTTGTTGAACAGATGGAACTACAACATCATGTACTAAATTTTGAAACTGTGATGGACCTAGAATCAAATTATTAGTATCTTCTCTGGAACCACGTTCACCGTGTTGATACAAAAAAACATAATCTGGTTGAAAACCAAAACGCAAGAGATGTCCCCCAACGTTGTCAAATGTGTCAAACGTTCTCAGAGCACATATTTTACAAGGACACTTAATTAGGCCTTTTGAAAAAAATTCTAGTTTTGATGATGCAAATGATAAGAAAGCTTCAACATCTTCAATATATAACAGATTTAAACCAGAACCGTTTGGATTTTTGCGATGATTTATCCAAGCATGATCATCTAATAATGACTGTTGTCGACTTCCTTGTTCTATATTTTTCAACAAAATATAAAATAATTATTGTTTCTGAATAATTTTATCTAAGAAAAACAATATCCAAAAAAGAGAAGATAAAAAACTATAGCTACTTTTTATAAATTTCCACTAATTACAAGCGACAAAACTTCCAATAGATTGGAAACTGCTCTTTTTTCTGATGGCTCATTTAATTACAACTTTCTCATACTGAAATCACAATGAAGAATCTTCTTGTAGGTACGCATATCCATTCCCGTGCATATGAGAATGAATAAGTGTACCTCCGACTAGATTCTTTATTGTGATTTCAATGTGAGAAAGATGCAATTAAATGAGCCTTCAGACAAAAGATCCCCCTTTTCGTAGTTGAATCATCTTCTTGCAACTATCAGCGCCTAAAAACAATATAAAAAATGTGTCCCTACGAATACATATCTAATCTCATGCATATGAGATTGGATATGCATACGTAGAAGCACATTTTTAATAATGTTTTGAGTTGGTGAAAGTTGAAAGGAGAAGAGTCCTCGAGCAAAAGGAGTGCCACCAATCCACTGAAAATTGTGCCAAGTTCTTACAATTTATTACAATTATCTGTATTTATTACTAATTCTTTCAATTTATTACTAATTCATTCAATTTATTACTAATTCGTTCAATTTATTACTAATTTTTACTTATTATTGGTAATTATTAGTAATTATTAGTAATTATTACTAATTATTGCTAATTATTACTATTTATTAGAATTTATTACTAATTATTACTAATTATTAGTATTTATTAATAATTATTAGTATTTATTAATAATTATTAGTATTTATTACTAATTATTATTATTTTTTACTAATTATTATTATTTATTAGTAATTATTAGTATTTATTGCTAATTATTAGTAATTATTACTATTTTTTACTAATTTTGACAATTTTTTACTATTTAATACTAATTAATACTATTTATTACAATTTATTACTATTTATTACTAATTCATACTATTTATTACTAATTATTAATAATTATTACTAATTAATACTAATTATTACTAATTATTAGTATTTATTACTAATTATTATTGTTTATTAATAATTATTAGTATTTAGTACTAATTATTAGTATTTATTACTAATTATTAGTATTTACTACTATTTTTTACTAATTATTACTATTTATTCCTAATTATTAGTATTATTTCCAATTAATACTATTTATTGCTATTTATTATTATTTATTGTTAATTATTACTATTTATTGCTAATTATTACTATTTATTGCTAATTATTACTAATTTATTAATATTTATTCCTAATTATTAGTATTTATTACAAATTATTACTATTTATTGCTAATTATTTCTATTTATTGCTAATTATTTATATTTATTACTAATTTTTACTATTTATTGCTAATTACTACTATTTATTGCTAATTATTACAAATTATTGCTAATTATTAGTAATTATTGCTAATTATTACTAGTTATTGCTAATTATTACTAATTATTCCTATTTATTACTAATTATTTCTAATTATTACTAATTATTTCTAATTATTACTATTTATTAGTATTTATTACTAATTATTAGTAATTATTACTAATTATTACTATGTGTTACTAATTATTAGTATTTGTTACTAATTATTAGTATTTGTTACTAATTATTACTATTTGTCACTATTTTTTACTATTTTTACTAATTATAAGTAATTATTACTATTTATTATTAGTTATTACTATTTATTAGTAATTAATACTAATTATTAGTAATTATTACCAATTATTACTAATTATAGATAATTATTACTAATTAGTGTTAATTACTATTAATTACTACTAATTACCGCTAATTATTTTTATTCATTACTAATTATCGTTAATAATTCCTAATTACTGCTAATTATTAATAATTAGCACTAATAATTTCAATTGGTTACTACAAATAAATACTTATAACAAAACAATCTAAATCTAATTTAATTACAACTAATTAGCAATAAATAAAATTAATATAAAAAATGAAATAAATATTAAATTAAATAAAATGTAAATACCTTTAAACTTGA
The DNA here is from genome assembly GCA_963277665.1 of Viscum album. NCBI lineage: Eukaryota > Viridiplantae > Streptophyta > Magnoliopsida > Santalales > Viscaceae > Viscum > Viscum album. The sequence continues at coordinate 1,642,444,770 of OY728159.1, forward strand.
TCTCTTATAGGTGTAGAGGACTTCAAAATCAGTTCGTAAAAAAATTTTAACTCAGAGAAATTTTAACTCTAAAATTAGAGTTTAAAGAGAGAGAGAAAGTAAGAATAAAGAGGAAGAAAGAAAAAAACAGATGTGAGGTATATAGAGGTTAGATTATTTGCGATGAGTATATTTGCAATGGGACACCCGTCGCAAATACCTTTGACCACATTAATTACTGTCGGCGGTTAAAAGGGTATTTACGACAGGTCCCGTCACAAATAGTGACCAGCTGACACACAATTTGCGATGAGGGCATATCTCGTCACAAATAGTATTTACCGCCACCGGGTATTTGCGATGTGAGGTGTCTCCCCGTCGCAAATAGTATTTACCACCACTGGGTATTTACGATAGGGAGGAACCCTCATTGCAAATAGTCTTTCCATGGTTTGGCGCATAAACAACATCAAACCTTTTGCAACGAGACCCCTTTTCCCGTCACAAATAACTAATTATTTTTGAGAGGTTTATGTCCCCATCGCAAATAATCTTTTCGATGGACTATTTGCGATGAGTTCTATTCCCGTCGCAAATAACCCGTCGTAAAAGTCCATTTTTCTCGTAGTGTTTGTTAAATAAAAATTAAAAATAAAATACTATGATGAATATAAATATACTAACTTTTATAAGAATAATTTATTCGAATTTATCTTCTGAAAAATCCAAAATTTAAAATGTTATACTTATTAATTTATGGATGTGACAAGTTTAACATCACTTTAAATAAAATAATATAAGTGTCACAATCTCTTATATAAGGCTCAAAATGGTCAATAACTCAACCCTTGGATGATTATGATCGAGATATACTCGACCAATAAGATTTGGCCAAGTGTTTGGGTCTTTTAATGGGTATTATCATTTTAATAAAATCATTATTATTTATTTTTCATCAATTAAATCATTTCTCCATCATTAATGTATAAGCTATTAAGGTAATAATTTATTTCCTAAAAATTAAAAATAAATTATCATGATAAATAAAAAAAAATTATATTTAAAATGAGTATTTATAGTCTAATTTAGCTTATGTATAACCTTATTTAAAAATGATTTATTATTTAAAACATGAATGTGATATCTTTAAATTTTCATTAAATAAAATATTATAAATACCATAATATCTCCAAAATGGCCCCAAAACGTCAAAAATAAATTTTTATTATGTAAATATTTTTATTAAGTTAAAATTTACCATTTATATTTGTTTATACCACCCATTTGTCTATATGTGGACACATAATAGATATTAAAAACAAATAAAATGACACTTTGAGTCTTTCTTTGATTTAAATATTATTTAAGAAATTTTCATGGACAAGTGTCCATTAAATGACATAATTTCAATCATTAAGTATTAAGGGTAAAATTAAATTCATAAAATAAAAATTTTTCATTTGTTTTGGTCATTTGATAGTCATTATAATTTTATTTTTAACCTAAATTACCTAATTTACCCTTTATTGTGGTAACAAAATTTACCAATGGTTACTATTCCTATTGGTCAAAAGTAAAAGGGTCATACTTAACAAATTTGGACCTCCTGAATCCAAATTTGATACCAATTTTTTAAAATTCAAAACAGAGAAGTTGTAGAATTAAATTTAAAATAAAATCGGTAAAATGTCATGAAAAACAATTTTTTTTGGAAAAATTCAATTTTTTTAAATGAGAAATATTTTTATAATATATTTATCTATAAAATAATTTTAAAAACCCATAATTAGATAAAAATAAAGAAATTAAAATTTTAAGCTAATCCGAAACATAATTTTACCATGTAATGACTTTAAAAGAAAATAATGATTTCAATAAAAATCTGTATTTTCACTATTCATAAAAAAATGAAACTTACCAGAAAAATACGAAAAATTCAACCAAAGTATTTTTTTGTTTTTATAATTAAAATAAGAAGTTTATTATGTCAAATTGAATATAAAACAGTGTCAAAATCTAGATTTAAAATGGGTGCGCTATCAAAAGGCGACAAAACTGTATTTTTTTTGAAAATTACTTCTTTTATACAAAAAATTGAATTTGTTCTTATATCATGTATAGAAAACATATAAGATTAATTTTAAACATTATATTAAATATATTAAACATATATTTCATTAATAAAATCCATCAAGAGTGATTTTTTTAATTCATAAACTCACTTATTCGTATTTAAATAGTTTTTTAGAAGAAAGTTAGTATTATTCATACCCTCCATTATAATAACTATGTTTTAAGGTAATATTTAGTTGTTCACTTATACTTGGTCTTGCACGAAATAAATTATATAAAAATAACTTAAAATTTTGTGTAACACAAACTAGGCATTGCATTTCGTATATGAAAAGCTAAGGTGATGTTGCGTATTGCGCAAGTTTATCTTAGTGCAACCTACAACACAAGACATAAAGTAAATAAAAGATATATATCTTATAAAATTCTCGTGGTGTTACATTATACCCCCCTTAAAATGAATTTTTCCTTGAAATTCATAGGGGTTATAAAAATATAGAAACCCACATCATAAAAAAAAGACTGAAACTTTATTTTAAAAAGGAATAATTAGAAAATAATAGTTTCCCAAAGTAAATCATAACTAGGTCTATACATAGGAGAGCATAGGTGAATATTTGGGCATAGAGGAAAATCGTAAATAATCATAGATATTGATAAAGATCACTAATCATAAGGAAGTGGGTGATCCAAATACATTTAACAATAGTAAAACCATAAACTAAAAAATCATGAAAGAGGTCATTGATATCACCAAAAATGATGATAATAGGACACCCTTTTACATCAAGATCCATTTTCCTAATGTTGAATAATTTTCATTAGAAGATATACTTACTTAATTTTAGTACAATATCACCATTGGTCATTCCTTGAACATTTTCCACTTTATCACTTATTCAAATAAATGAAGTTGAAGTCATCCTTCCTTAAGTGCTGGCATATCATGTGATCCATAAATAGAATGATAGGTCATTCCATCTATCTTTATCAGAAAAAAAAGTTCGCACAACTGTAAGGACCCGACCCCAGTTTCCCGAAGCCAGTGCCTTATTTAATTACATTGGAATATAAACAATAAATATGCATCTTGAAGGACCAAGTAGTTTAGTAGCATTGTAAATGAGATACATACATAAGTTCATCATTACAACTTGAAACAAAAAACAACATAAAAATTCCTTCAACAACATCCATAACTCCTAGGTTATTTATGCATGTCATTCATAATAAAAATATTCATGTCCTATAAAAATGAAACATAAGAAAGGGGTGATCTTAAATTCTTATTAAGGGTAATCAATACAACATAAGATATCATAAACATAAACATTAGGCATGTTGAATAACTAAAAACACATACCTTTAACAAAAACTTGAACACATTATGGCAGGATTAAGAGCTGAATAAATAATTCCATAGTAAAACATAATCATGGGTATTATAATAGTCTAATAACTAAATGAACCATCAATACTATTTTCATAATTAAGGAATGCATAATGCGGGACATTATAACCATACCGTCGAGACCTCGTGCTAAGACCATAAATAATCATTTTTTCAAGGCCTTGTGCCAAGACTGTAATTTGTCTTGTGAGACCTACCGATGCACCGAGGGGATATAGAAGGCCCCAAAATATACTTAATATGTCCAATTAATTCTTCATATTAATGGGGATAAACATAAATAACATGTACATTCATATTGAAACTAATATATGAAATGTAAATAACATTCCCTGAACATTAAGCATGAACACTAACCATTCAGAGTAAATTGGTGAATGGTTTTAAGATAGAACTTACATAATAAAACTAATAATAAACCATTAAATTAAATATGGTATATGGTATCATGAAATATTAATCCCAATAATATATAAGAATCAACAAGAGTGTTGAAATATATGGAGATACTCTTATAAAATCATCGAGTAAATCTTGAGATAAATACTCTTTTATTTTGAAAAGAAGAGTTCTTTTAGAAATGTATTTTTATAACCATAAGTGAAGTAAGATATTATTTTCATGATAAAATGATTGATTTTAGAAAGATAATGGTTGCTAAAAACAGATTATAGAGTGCCCTTGAAAATAGGTAAGAATTTGAGAAATTCCCTTGAATCAGGCTTGTATTTTGGAAAGATTTCTTGAAAGTTCCTTTTAAAATGTGTATATCCCCATAAAATGAATAAGTATTATGGTTTGTAAACATATATAGAACACTAAAACATAATTTATGATTATTAAATAATAATAAATTATAATTTCATTGAGATAAGTAGGCAATAAAAGTAACCCGAATGAAAATGGAGATTCGAGTGAAAAATCCTTACCTTAAGTCTGAATGTGTTCCACTCTTGAACTTAAGGTTCTATAATATAAAATTAGACTTATTAATAACTTTATTAAGAACCTATTATACATGTATTTATTTTATCATAATTTTTTAGTTCATTTATGTCCTTATTGATAAGAAATAATATTGAATTTCGTCGTTCCAGAGTATTCATTTTCTTGATTTTCATAATCGGTTCACTTGTTCTTAAGTAATGAAGTTCATGTAGAATGGATGTAAATATACAGAATTTAATTTACATATTATTTATGAAAACACATAGGTTTTAATTTTAATTTATATCATTTTTACATGGAAATAGGATGAATCAATAGATGAAATATTATTGACAATCACTTAGATTATTTTAGCGGTATTTTGATTATTAAGAACTAGTTTGGCCATATGATTTAATATTTTGTACATATACTGGATATTAAATATTAAGTAGGTTATAATAAATATTTCATAGCCCGTTTCAACCATAAAAATGGTTTCATGATCATTATTTAAGGGGAAATTGAATAATGAAACTTCGTCGTCCATGAAGGTTGTAAATTAGCAACTCACGGACGATGATTTCATTTATAAAAGGGAGAGAGAGAGTAAGTAGATTGATAATGGTTATTAAATTAACATGGTATAATTCTATTATATATATGATACTGGATTTATAAGTATAAATTTTACAGAGGAGGTTAGGATAGAATAAGAAAATAATATAAATTGAAATGAAACTAAATGAAAAAGAAAGATGTTTTACCTCTTGAAATAACCTCCTTGAGAACCTCCTTAAGGGAAGTGGTTTTGGTCTTTTTTCAATAAAAAGAGCTCCTAGACATGGGGAGTGACTAAGTAAGGTTATTTGGGTATAACTTATATAAGAAACAAGGCTTGAGAATAGAGAAGAGAAGAGGGAGTGAGGGGGGTTTTATAGTGGAGGAGAGGAGTGAATTTTGAATATTTTATTCATTATTTTATTAATTCCCTCAATAAAACCAATAGTGTTGATTCATGTGACCCATAATAGTAATAAGTACATATGAGTTTGAACCTAGTGGTATTACATTATCCTTACATCACTTATGACCCAATAAATCATGTATTTAGCATTTATCATAAATTATCATATTTTAGTATTCACCCAAAATTCAAGTATTTTAAAAAAATCCAAAAAATTACCCCAACCATTTTTTGAAGTATATAATTAAAAAATGAAATCCATTTTTTAAAAATATTTTTCTAAATATTTTTAATTTAATTTTTAAATAAAATCAAAATTTATTCTAAAAAAACAACTTTAAAACTATAACTCATTTTATAAAACCTTGCGAAATTAATCAAGGTCCCATAAAATTATCTTATAACCAAAATAAAATAAAGTAACAATTTATGATTACATTTTATGAAAATAAATTCCCATTTTAAATTATTAAATTAATCAAAAAATTGTAATTAAAATATTTATGACATACAAAAATACCAATACTTATACTATGATTGTTTTTTCACTTATAAGATGTCTAAATTGTATTTATACACTCATGGGTGAAGTTTATATTTTCTTAGACGATTTACTATTTATTACTATTCATTACTATTCATTACTATTCATAAGGGTATGTTACTATTCATCAAAAACTAAGTTTGTCTTATGTGACTCTAAATATCCTACTGAATGCAACCATGTATGTTAGTTTTTCAAAATTCAAATAATAGATGTGATAAAATTATTTTAACTAGCTAGGTTATAATAAAGTGGTGTTTTATAGAGAATTAGTGTTTAATGCTTTCAATATTAAATTTACTTTAAAAAACTTGGGGTGTTACATTTTTCCCTCCTTAAAAAAATTTTGTCCTCAAAATTACCAGAATGTTACCTCACAAAAAGATTTGGGTAGTTCTTCATCATAAGATCCTTAGGTTTCCATGTTACCTCTTTGATTTTATGATTTTTACAAAGTATCTTTACTAGTCGAGTCATCTGATTCCTTAACACTTGTTTTTTAGTGTCAAGAATCTGGATAGGCTCTTCACAGTAAGATAGGCCAGGTTCCAATTCTATACATTTAGAAGTGAAGACATGTGTTAGTTCTGGCATGTACTTTCTCAGCAATGATACATGAAACACATTGTGTACTTTAGACAGGCTAGGTGGTATAGCCAAACGATATGCAAGAGCTCCAATTATCTCTAGAATTTCAAAAGGGCCTATGTACCTAGGGCTCAGTTTCTCTTTCTTCCCAAATCTTATAACACCCTTCCATGTAGATACTTTTAAGAAGACATGATCACCCACTTGAATCTCTAAATCCTTCCTTCGATTATCAGCGTATATTTTTTGTCAGCTTTGAGCTGTTTTGATATGGCCTTGAATAGTCTTTACCTTCACTGTTGTTTCCTCCACAAGCTCTAGGACCACTAGCTTCCCATCTTTCACAACATTAATTTTATTTTGAAGATTCTCATCACCAGACTACAAGAATTTAATTCTCTCTAATAAAGATGGTTGGACAACCATTTGAAAAAGTAGTAATGTTTCACCTTCTTTGATAATTCCCATATTTATCCTCACTAGATCCATTTACAAAGGATCCTTTTCAATCCTTATTTTGTTGATAAGTCCATAATCCACCCTGATTAATGCATCAATTACCTTGTTTGACTTTCCTAGGTGGTAGTGTATGGTATAATCATAATCCTTGAGTAGTTTGAGCCAACACCTTTGCCTCATGTTGAGTTCTTTCTATGATAAGATATATTTTAAACTCTTATGATCTGTATATATCTCAAATTTTTTCCATAGTGATTGTGTATCCATATTTTTAGAGAAAATATCACAACAACTAACTCAAGATCATGAGTATGATAGTTTTTTTCATGAATTTTTAATTGCCTTGATGCATATGAAATAACTCTATCATTTTACATAAGTACACAACCAAGTTTTTTCTTTGATGCATAAATATAGATCAAAAACCCATCATTCCATGATGGTAGGGGTAGGATCAGAGAATTCACTAATATCCTCTTCAATTATTCAAAATAGTTCTCACATTCTTTTGTCTATACAAACTTAACCCCTTTATGTGTAAGCTTGGTCATTAGGTTGGCTAAATGAGTGAAGTTTTGAACGAAATACCAATAATAACATGATAAACCAATAAAAATACATACCTTGGTTATGTTCGTTAGAGTAGGAAATTCTTGAATAGTCTTTTTCTATGCATGATCAATAGATATTCCATCCTTAGAGATAATGTGGCCAAGAAAGGAAACTGATTGAATCCAAAATTCACACTTTCTAAACTTCCCATATAATTCATTTCTTCTAAGAGTCTTCAAATAGTGCGTAATTGATTTTAACGATCTTCATAGCTTTTGGAGTATACCAACATATCATCAATAAATACCACCACAAAGTCATCAATATTTTCTTTTAAAACACAATTCATTAGATCCATGAAAACAGAGGGTGCATTAGTCAGTCCAAAAGGCATTATTGTAAACTCAGAATTCCCATACCTGGTTCGAAATGCTTTTTTTGGAATGTCTTACTTCCTCACAAGCAACTGATGATATCCAGATCGAAGGTCAATCTTTGAAAAATATTTATCTCTATGAATTTTATTGAACAAACCATCAATGTGAGGTAAGGTATAATTTTTCTTTTTTTGTTATAACATTGATCTAACTGTAGTCAATTCACAACCACATAGATCCATATTTCTTCTTAATGAAAAGAACAGGGGATCCCTATGGAGAAACACTAGGGAAAATAAATCCATTATCACTCAATTATTATAGTTTTTTCTTCAGTTCCACTAATTCCACAATGGCCATTCTATAGGGTTATTTGATATAGGCCTTGAATCAGGAATTAAGTCAATGGAAAACTCAATTTCTCGCTCTAGAGGATGTCCAGGTAAATCCTCTGGAAAGATGTCAACATATTCTTACATAATAGGTACATCCTATATTTGAACATTATTTTCCTCACCCATAGTTATTTCATTCTATTCCTCTCTAATAATTGAATTCAATAAAGCTGTTGGGGGTGGATCTAGATGAGAATCAGATGGTGATGTTTCTACCCTAAAGATAAGGGATTCCACATCATCCTCAAAAATTGTAACCACCTTATTCTTGCAATAATTTTTTGCATCATGGTTTGAAATCCAATCCATACCAAGGATTATATCAAATTCAATCATGGGTATAAAAATAAAATCAGTAGATAAATCATGTTTATATTCCATAATGGGGACTACTAATATAAATTTATTGCAATGATACTTCCCTTAGGAGTTTTGACTAACAACACCCTTATTAAATCAAATTGGAAATATCTAATTTTCTTAGAAAACTGGGAAGATATGAAAGAATGTGATGATTAAAAATCAAATAAAGAATTGGATAAGTTCTAGGAAATGATTAAAGTATCTTCCACCACATCATTAGGAACTTCAACCTCCGCAGTTGTGACCGCATAAGCTGGACCTTTCTCCCTTGGCATTTTTTGGGGAATGTTTCACTGATGATTATAAAATTCATATGCATAATGTCCTATCTCCCTGCAATTTTAGCATTGAACATTTGTAGCTTCTTTATTCCCCTTATAATCCTGAGACAAGTGGCCTTTTTCTCCTCACTTGTAACAGACTCCCATTCTCTTTAAGCAAGTACCAAGGTGTTTTTCCCACAATTTCTGTAGGATGGAAGGTCAAATCTTCCCTTCTTACCTATTTCCTTATTTCCTTTCCAGAGTTTTCGACATACCTCTTCTTCTCTTGTCTTCCTTTAAATTCATAAGACTTAGAAAATTCATTTTTCATCTTGATAGCACTTGAGACTATATCTTCATATGATGAGAAACTTTGGGAGGCCAGTTCTCTTTGGAGGACTGGTTTTAAACCATCAAAGAATCAATCAATTTTTCTCCTTCTATTATGTATTTAGTCCATAACATTCCTTTATATCCTTGTTATGTTGGATTCATACTTGGAAACATTTTCATCCTACTTCTACCTCAGATTCAAGAATTTACTTTCCATATCTGCTCGTTGTTTGTGGGGGAAATATTTCTCTAGGAAGATTTCCTTAAAATCCCTCCATTACATCTCTTATATTTCTTTATCCTTCTTTTTGTTTTGGATTAAAAACCACCACTGATCTATATCTCTTGATAGATGATAAACCTCCATGACAACATTTTCTCTTTCTTTACATCCCAAAGTGAGAAATATCTTCTCTAGGGAACATATCCACTACTCAAGTACAAATGAGTTTGTAGTACCATTTAATGATGGAGGTTGTTGTCGCATAAAGCGATCTAAGATATCTCCCCCACGTTTTGGATCCAGATGCTCTAAATGGGTAAGGTTATTCTTCATAACCCGAGTCAGCTATCCTAGTATAGTTATAAGTTTCTCAGCACTAGAGCCAAAATTATTATCTTACATTGGAGGGAAATCCCTAAATGGGACACACTCGTTCATGCGGTTTCCATTACTTCCACTAGGAACCATTTCTAAATAATTACATACACTATATTAGGTTATGTATCATAATGTATATTCTCAATGTAGAGAAATATTTAGCATAAATTGAAATTCTATACATAGCTAATCTCATAATCATAAACATGGTTTCTGTGAGGAAAAATTTACATTTAAATACTTTATAATTTCATGTAAATAAAATGAAAATTATCCTAAGAATATCCCCTTGAAGTGTCAAAACAGGTGCATAGTAAGGCCCATTGTCGTGTACCAGGATAACCCAGGTTAAGCCCGAAACTCCTTGTCAGATTTTTCACTCCTAGGTACATCTGTACCAGAACCACGTCCACTTGTAGTATCCAGATAGGGATGTATTTTCTAGAAATATCCACATAATCTATTCCTTACCAAAAATTATAGGATGTTCTTTTATTTTTATCCTCAAAGACTATCATAGGGTTTTGTTCCCTAATCTACATTTTCTAAATCTAGTTTCCAAGTTTTCTATTAAACTTCCTCTAATACCAACTGTAAGGACCCAACCACAGTTTCCTGAAACCAATGCCTTATTTAATTACATTGGCATATAAACAAGGAATATACATCCCAAAGGACCAATTAGTTTAGTATCATTGGAAATGAGATATATACAAAAGTTCATCATTACGACTTGAAATGAAAAACAATATATAAATTCCTTCGACAATATCCATAACTCCTAGGTTATTTCTGTATGTAATTCATAATAAAAATCTTTATGTCCTAAGAAAATGAAACATAAGAAAGGGTTGAGCTCAAATTCTATGTAAGGGTAATAAATACAGTGTAAGATATCATAAATATAGACATTAGGCATATTTAATAACTAAAAACACATGCCTTTAACAAAAAGTTTAACACATTATGGTTGGATTAAGAGTTGAATAAATAATGCCATAGTAAAACATAATCATGGGTATTATACTAGTTGAATAAAAACATGAACCATAAATACTATTTTCATAATTAGGGAATGCATAATGTGGGACATCATAACCATACCTTCAAGGCCTCGTTATAAGACCATAAATAATCATTTTGTCAAGGCCTTGTGCCAATAATGTAGTTCATCTCATGAGACCTACCGATGCATTGAGGGGATATAGAAGGCCCCACCTAACACTTAATATGTCCAATTCATTCCTCATATGAAAGGGGATAAACATAAACAATACGTACATTCATATTGAAACTAATATATGAAATGTAAATAAATTTCCCCAAACATTAAGCATAAACACTATCTATTCAGAGTAAATTGGTGAATAGTTTTAAGATAGCACGTCCATAGTAAAACTAATCATAAACCATTAAATTAAATTTTTTAGATTATATCATAAAATATTAACCCAATAATATATAATAATTAACAAGAGTTTTGAAATAGATAGAGATACTCTTATAAAATCATCGAGTAAATCTTGAGGTGAATACTCTTTTATTTTGAAAAGAAGAGTTATTTTGGAAATGTCTTTGTATAACCATAAGTGAAGTAAGATAATATTTTCATAATAAAATTATTGATTTTAGAAATATAATGGTCTCTAAAAACATATTATAGAGTGCCCTTGAATATAGGTAAGAGTTTTATAAATTCTCTTGAACCGGGCTTGTATTTTGGAAAGAATTTTTGAAAGTTCCTATTAAAACGTGTATCTACGCTATAGAATAAAGAAGTATTACAATTGGTAAACATATATAGAACACTAAAAAAGAATTTATGAGGAGTACATAATAATACATAATAATTTAATTGAGTTAAGTAGGCAATAAAAGTAACCTAAATGAAAATGGAGGTTTGTGTGGAAAACCCTTACCTTAAGTCCGAATGTGTTCTACTCTTGAACTTAAGGTATTGGAATATAAAATTAGGCTTATTAAAATCTTGATTCAGAACCTATTATACAGGTATTTAGTTTATCATAATTTTTTAGTTCATTTATGTCCTTATTGATAATTTATAATATTGAATTCTGTCATTCCGGAGTGTTTGTTTTCTTGATTTTCATAATCGGTTCACTTGTTTTTAAGTGATGTAGTTCATGTGGAATGGATGTAAATCTACAGAATTTAATTTAAATATTATTTATGAACATCCATAGGTGTTAATGGTAATTTATATCATTTTTTTACATGGAAATAGGATGAATCATTAGATGAAATATTAATGACAATCACTTATATTATTTAAGCAGTATTTTGATTATTAAGAACTAGTTTGGTTGTATGATTTAATATTATGTACATATAATAGTTAATGAATATTAAGTAAGCTATAATAAATATTTTATAGCCTATTTCAACCATAAATTTTGTTTCATAACCAGTATTGAAGGGGAAATTGAAGAACGAAACTTCATCATCCATGAAGGTTGTAAATTGGCACCTCAGAGATGATGATTTCATTTATAAAAGAGAGAGAGCGAGAGAGTAAGTAGATTGATAATGGTTATTAAATTAACACGGTATAATTAAAGTATATAGATGATACTGGAGTTATAAGGATCAATTGGATAGAGGAGGTTAATATAAAAAAAGAAAAAAAGAAAAATTGAAATGAAATTAAATGAAAAAGAAAGATGTTTTACCTCTTTAAATAACCTCCTTGAGAACCTCCTTAATAGAAGGGGTTTTGGTCTTTTGGCAAGACCAAGAGCTCTTGGACATTGTTAGTGACTAAGGAAGGGTATTTGGGAAAAACTTAAAAAGGAAAAAATACTTGATAGGAGTGAAGAGAAGAGGGAGTGAGGGGGGGGGGGGGTTATAGTGGAGGAGAGAAGTGAATTTTAAATATTTAATTCATTATTTTATTAATTCCTTCAAGACAACCAATAGTGTTGATTAATGCAACCCATAATAGTAATAAGTACATGTGAGTTCGAACCTAGTGATATTACATCAACCTTACATCACTTATGACCCAATAAATCATGTATTTAACATTTGTAGTAAATTATCATATTTTACTATTCACCCAAAATTCAAGTATTTTAGAAAAATCCCAAAAATTTATCCCAACCATTTTTAGAACTATAGCATTAAAAAATGAAATATATTTATTGAAAATAATTTTCTAAATATTTTTAATTTAATTTTTAAATAAAATCATAATTTATTCTTATAAAACAGCTTTAAAACTATAACTCTTTTTATAAAACCTTGAGAAATTAATCAAGGTCCCATAAAATTATATTATAACCACAAGACAATAAAGTAACAATTCATGATTACATTTTATGAAAATAAATTTTCATTTTAAATTATTTAATTAATCAAAAAATTGTAATTAAAATATTTATAACATACAAAAATACCAATACTTATACTATGATCATTTTTCACTTATAAGATGTCTAAATTGTATTTATACACTCATGGGTGATGTTTCTATTTTCTTGGACAATTTAATATTAATTACTATTCATTACTATTCATAATCATATGTTACTATTCATAAAAAACTATGTATGTCTTATCTGACTCTAAATATCCTACTGAATGCAACCGTGTAGTTAGTTTTTCAAAATTTAAATCATAGAGTTGGTAAAATTATTTTAACTAGCTAGGTTATAATAAAGGGATGTTTTGTAGAGACTTAGTGTTTCATGCATTCAATATTAAATTTATTTGAAAAATATTGGGGTGTTACAACAAGTTATGAAATATGAATAAGTACACCAATGGTGAGATAATTATTTATTCTAACAAACTTTAACCATAGTTTAACTTAAATTTTCCATAAATTGATAACCGTACAATCCTTTTGAAAGCTGAAAATCCAAAACTTTAGAAAAAATTTCACTAACTCAACTTAAAATTTATCCCCCATATATCATAAGGTATCTCTAGTTGGTCACATTCCAAATATGTGAACACCTTCATCATGTATTCTCTTCATTCCTGGTAATAACTTGTATTATAATATATCCTTATAAAAAAATGCATGTTTTCTTATTCTTAAGTCCAAAAAGCTATAAACTTCATCCAAGATAACATAACCCACATGTTAATAAATCCTTAACCAGTTCAAAGGTAACTAATATTGTAAAATTTTCTTATTCATATTCAATATATCTTTATCCAAATATCATTATCTCAACATCATGCTCATATTAAGGGTTATCCTTCCCTTAATCACGCATTTTCCAAAAACATCTCCTTATTACCTCAATCACTTTTCATGGTTATCGGTACCACTTAGAATATAATTTCAAATACATGTGGAAAACCACTATGGACCACTACATAGATATTTCATTATTCCACAATACCATAAAAGTGATTCTACAACAATATTTTGGAATCTCATAAACACTAAATCATTCCAAAACTTTATTATTGTACTCCACGTTTCCAATAGTGATCGCATGAGATTTTTATTTTCCTTTATCCTTAATAGGTTTTTGATGTCGATCATCATTAATAACCCTTGTATTAGGGAATTGGTTATCATAATGACTCAGTTTTTTTATACTTGAAACACTGATTTGTGGGAGGTTCACTCTTTGGAAATTTCTATTCATTCCCTTTACTTCAGTAGAAAAATTCCCGATGACATTCTCTCCCACTATTAAAACATTTATCAATCCCCTTAAGAAAATTTCCTCCATGTCCTTACACACTTTGAGCATAAAGAAAATCTAATATTCTTTTCTTCATAATTTTTAGAGTTTTCTTTGAATTCTATCTTTATCTTCTTATTATAACCATGAGATAGATTGGAAACTACAATCTCCATTTTTATAAGAAGAATACAAAGAAGGTATATACTGAAAAATGAGTTCTTGAACTCATCCCAAACCATGGATTCAATATTATCTTTTTTCCTCATATTCTTGATAAATTTTCACCATAGATTCTCTTTACCTTCCAAGCGATAAGTGCCCAACTTAAACTTTTCATATTCTAAACAGTGGAGAATGAAAAATATATTTTCAATGGTAAAAATCCATTTCTCAGTAATTAGTGGATCAGTCATTCCACTAAAAGAAGGTGGATGTTTCCTTAAGAATGATTCAAGATAATGTTGTTCCCTCCTTTGGTCATTTGAAATCCTAGGTGTATTCATGACTTAGTAAGGTTTTGTGGTCATAGAAATGAGATTACTCATTACATCTTCCATAACATTTAGTTTCTCAGAAGGACAATCATTGCATTTTCCATTGCATTCATCATTAACACCGTTCCATCGGTTTCTAACCATTGTCTAAATCCAAAAAATAACAGTTTAAGAGGAAAGAGTCATATCAGGAAAACAACATTATCAAGGGGGAGTTGTCACGAACCGTCCTCGGGGCCCGTGTCGTGACTACCCCAAGCCTGCCTTCCATAGGCCAGGGGCTGAAGACTAGCACCAAACGCATAAATCCTGATAACTGGGAAGGCATTTCCTTATAAAAGTAAACAAAACACCACAGAGTACAAGTAGAAGTAAAACACTAAGTAAAACTGAAACAAGCTGTGCTGAAAGTAAAGGGGCCGAAAATACAAGCCCAACTGTAAAGTACAAGGAAAAAGATAAAACAACCGGAAGGTGACAAGCAGCTCCTGGATCTTCCACCAAGGATCCTACCTGAAGGGTAGGTACAGATTGCGCAGCTCCTGGATCGTCCACCACGGATCCTACCTGAAGGGTAGGTACAGATAACCTCCACAATGCTCTCACCCATCAACCTCCTCCGAGTGTCTTCTCGTCGTGAAGTCCACCACCAGATACTGTCTCGTCGTGAGGTCCACCTCCAGGTACTGTCCAGTCCTCGAACACTCGGCCTCTGTCTACGCTGCCCGTCGTCTACAACCAACACAACGAGGTGCGGGCATAGCCCGTGCAAAGTTGAGTATAACGATACTCAGTAGGGACCCCGAGACTCTCAAGGTCTCACTAAATCCAACAAGGATAACCACAAAGAAGATCTCAACAGATAACCTCTACCTAGGTATATGCGCATACATATACCCAAGTTATCAAGTAACCCATCTCAATCATGAGAAAACACAAAGATTATGAAATCAACGGATAAACACTACCCAGGTATATGCCCATACATATACCTAAGTTATCAAGTGACCCATCTCAATCATGAGGTAAACACAAAGGTCATAGACTCAGCTCAAACCAGGATTTTCATTGTCGAAACCGTAACTGTTGAAGAGCCCCGTATCTGGAATATACAGTGGTCCTGTCACGACTCCGAGGAACTTCTCACTAACCTAAGACTGCTGAGGTACTCCTCCTGTCGAGTACTGTGGGCCTACTGCTACAACCAAGTGCTTCCCACCATGGGTCTGCCGCTACAACCAAGCACTCCCCCTCATAGCCTCCAGAGGTACTCCTTCTGTTGAGTACCGCGGGTCTGCCGCTACAACCAAGCGCTCCTCCGCCGTGGGTCTGCCGCTACAACCAAGCGCTCCCCCTCATAGCCTCCAGAGGAACTCCTTCTGTTGAGTACCGTGGGTCTGCCGCTACAACCAAGCGCTCCTCCGCCGTGGGTCTGCCACTACAACCAAGCGCTCCCCCTAATAGCCTCTAGAGATACTCCTTCTGTTGAGTACCGTGGGTCTGCCACTACAACCAAGTGATCCTCCTCCATGGATCTGCCGCTACAACCAAGCGCTCCCCACTGGGCTATCCGAAACACACCGAGTCAATCGGTCAAGCAGTCGTCAGGTCTCAGCCGGCTACACGGTCTCCGTACTCCGCACGCTCGTCTCTGTGAGGGTCCGCTCCACGAGCTACTGGTCGATACTAAAAGTATCAAAAAGTTCCATGAAGAAGTATCTCAAAGTACTGCCTCATCATAGGGGTCCCAATGCAACAGACGGCGCGTCAATCGGACGCCCGATCTGTGTGTTACTAGCCTTTTCGTCCCCGGGGCCCAGTTAGTTTCGTGTGTGAACCAATCCGGCCATATCTCAACTGTACCCCGAACTCTCATAGGGTAAACTCATAGGGACCGTTTCTCCACGTGATCACTAACACCACTGGCGGTTCGTCAAAAGGACGTCCAGTCTGAAAGTTATCAGCTTTTTTGTTCCAGGGACCCGGTTGGATTCGGGTGCAATCCAACCTGGCCACTATCCAACTGCATCCAAAACTCAATCTAAGCATGCCAAAAGTTACGTCTCATCGAGAGGAAATCAACGAGACAGACGACACATCAATCGGACGCCCGGTCTGTGAGTTATTGGCTTGTTCGTTCCAGGGGCCCGGTTGGTTTCGTGAGTGAACCAACACGACCGCACTCCGACGGCATCCAAACCTCGAGTAGAGTAAGCCAAAAGTTCCGTCTCATCAAGAGGAAATCAACGAGATAGACGACGCGTCAATCGGACGCCCGGTCTGTGAGTTATTGGCTTTTTCGTTCCAGAGGCCCGGTTGGTTTCGTGAGAAAACCAACCCGACCGCACTCCGACGACATCCAAACCTTGAGCGGAGTAAGCCAAAAGTTCCGTCTCACTTAGAGGAATCCAACAAAGTTGACGACACGTCAATCGGACGTCCGGGGCTCAAGATATAAGCGTTTCCGCTCCGAGGCCCCGGTTGGTTTCGTGTACGAACCAACCCGGACAAACCCAAGGTACTCCGAAACCTTGAGTGCGATATATCGAAACTACCATCTCGATCCAAGGATCACATCGCCGCGGACGGTGCGTCGACCAGAGGCTCGTAGATCAAGTTATGAGCAAAAGACCAAAAAGGTCCGAAAACGGGGGGTCTGGGCCCGGACCAACCCGGCCCAACCCCCCTGGGTCGGCCCAAACCGGGTTTCGGGTCCGACCCAGATGGCGTGACCCAGCCCAGCCTGGGCG
Source organism: Viscum album (assembly GCA_963277665.1). Taxonomy (NCBI): domain Eukaryota; kingdom Viridiplantae; phylum Streptophyta; class Magnoliopsida; order Santalales; family Viscaceae; genus Viscum; species Viscum album. Next base: position 1,642,462,513 of record OY728159.1, read on the forward strand.
CGACCCGGCCCGGCCGGCGGGTCGGCTCAGCCGGTTACGGCAGAACGGAGCGGGGGGGCGTACTGCCCCCGCGTGAGGGAACCGCGACCCCGTGTGGGGCCGCCCTTGCCAGCGGACGCGGCCGGTCCATTGCGTCCCATCCTCCTCCGGTCCTGCACGGTCGCGGGACCGCGTGCTGCTGCCGCGGCGGTTCCTTCCGGCGGCGCGCCGGGCGCCGCCGCCTCCTGCCGCCGGCGCTGCCGTGTCGGCGAGGTGCGCCGGCGGGCTGCTCTGCGGACCACCGGACGAGTTCCGGTGGTCGGAATTTCACGCCGTCTTCGCCAAAGGCCCTCCCGGGGTCCATCCTTCACTGCGAGGACCTCGCATCGCCCGTGCGGCCTGCTTTGTCAACGTCCGCCGTTTCACACACCAAGAACGAAATGGGCGGTGGGTTCAGACTTGTTTGTTAGTCTGCACCCATCACGTTAGCGGTTTTAAAAGTCTCACAACAATTTTAATCAAACGCCACAGGTATAAATCACAAAGATTTAAATGAATCAAACCCCTACCTCGTCTTAGTCGTCGAACATGATTTCTTCGCGGAATTGACCGTCGCAGAAGAAGAGGATCGTCGCGTCGCAGAAGGGGCGTCGCGTCGTCGCGGTACACGGCGTCGTGTCGACGATCTCAATCGGTTGATGATCGAAGATTGTCGCGGGGAAGAATCGTCGTGGAAGAAACGTCGCGGAAGGAGGATCATCGGCGTCGTGGTACACGGCGTCGCGTCGTTGATCTCCGAGGGTTCGGCGTTCTTCGCGTTCTTCACGTTCTTCGCGTTTTTCGCGTTTTTCACGTTCTTCGCGGAGGAGGATGAAGAACTTAGAGTTTCTCCAAATCCTCTCAACCAACCACCCACATGTTTTGGTCTTATTTGATTCTTATGCCAACAAACAAAAAACAAAGTTAAGAAATGAACCATTAATTCGATGAATTAATGGTAACGACTTAACTGACCAATTAATAGGGGCGTTAAGAATTTAAGAAAACACACCGGTTGACTTTCAATTAAAAGAGGTTTTCGCGGGTGCGTTACTTAGAGGAAAATAAATGGTGGGGCTCGTGCGGTCCCCACATCACAAATATCCTACCAAGTGGGTAGGATATTTTGGGTTCCACTCTATCCGCTTCAACTCAGCTTAAGTGGCTTTAAGTGGCTTAAGTGAAATAAAATAAAGTTGTCGCACCACTTTATTTTATTTCTTAACTTAACCCCAAAAATTAAAAACCACACCCGAGAAAACACAACTCCGGAAATGGCGTTTCTAAGCAAATACCGGCGCTGCGATTCCATCGGTTCCCTCAGAATTCGATTCCGAGCACCGGTTCAAAAGTTAGAAAAACACGCTCGTTCGTTCACTGAACATACCCGAGCCAAACTTCGAAAAATGATTCCGGGCACACCGGGCCTCAGAATCAGGTGCCGTCAGAAACTGCGTTCTTGTAAAATTCCAAAGAAAATTAAGAAAAAAAATTTCCTTGAATTTTACGGGTCTTTACAGGAGTACTTTAAATCTCTAATATCTTAGGTTTAATACTAGGTTATTCATGATCATTATCATAATTCTAGTATTGTAACCTACAATTTGACCTATCCTTATTAAATCCAAAGATATATCCTTAGAAATATCTCTAGAGATCTCACTAAAGTTTTTGCATCCTAGTTTCCAAAGGTTGACTAAACCTTTCCTCTAATACCAACTATAATGACCCAAGATTAACATACATGGATATTACACCTTTTTTATAAAAATATTCATTACATTAAAAAACACATGACCAAGGACCATACTATTTTAGTACCTTTGGAAACATGGAACACACTCATTAAATTTGGTGAAAGATCTTAAAAATATCCTATAAAGATCTTCCCCTTTAGTACTTCTACTTAAAAGCTTTCTTTATAACCAGAGGAATGAAAACAATAGAAAGGGTAAGATCAGATGCTTAGTAAGGGTAAAAAAATAATGAAAATAATATGGTAAAAATATGAACATAAATTTTGAAAATCATACCATGTATAACATATATCAAAATTACGAGTCATGGAATAAATCTTGGTAATTCATAAGGCATAAATCATAAAGGAACATGAACTATGAGAAAATAGCATTGTCATAAAACATGGAATTATAGAAAACACATAGTAATATAAAATAATCTCTATATTAACCAATTCTCATTTCCAATACCATTATAGTGGATAAATTCCATTACTGAACTGGATTAACTTTATGTTTCAGCCCTATATTACTAAACCATATTTACATGTCATTCCAGCCCTATATTACTGAACCGAATTTACTTTCCATTAAAGTCATGTATATCTCACGAGATATAAATATTTAACCAATTCATTGGAGGGAGGTATAGGCCCCACCTATCTCATAATGAAACCATTCTTACGTGTGCCACAAAAACATAAATCATTCATCATAGCATAACCTAAGGAATAAAATGGATTTCTTAAACATCATTCCATCATAATCCATATAAAACAAATAGATTTCATAAATATCATTACATCATAAAAACAACTCAAATAATAGTTATAATAGGGATAGAAACATAACCCTATTTGAAGAATTTCATCTTAGATGGAAAATAATTTTAATAAAACACTTAAAACTTATTCTTGAGGAAAATATCCTTTCTTCTTTAAAAACATTTTATTTTATTAAAACACCACAAAATTTTGAAAGAAAATAATTTATTTGAAAATAACCTTGAAAACTTGTAATATAATCTTCATGTAAATAGGGTATTATGAAAGCATAAAAATCCATTCATGATGTACAAGTTAAAAAAACATTCTTCTCATACTTTTATCAAAAAAGTCAAAAAGTACCTCGTACTGAAAACAAAAAAAGATTCATTTCATACCATTTAATAAAATTTCAATAATGGGTAAAATTTAATTTAAATTTTTATAGAAGTATAAAAATAATATTATATATTTAGGAAACATGTATGTAGATGAAAAATATACCGTAGTAAATACTTATGTATAAACAATCTCGAATAATAATGAGATTGCAAAATTATCCATTACCAATTTATGAACTGTCGAATCGTATGCCTCACAAAATAAAGAAAATTTTATGAATTTTTAAATATTATAACATTTATAATAATATCCATAAAACATACATGGGCATTATAAACACCATAAAAAATAAATAGGTGTTGTATAAGGCATATGTCCCAAATAAATAAAAGCAAGGTAAAATAATCCCTTACCTTAGGTCTACTATCCTTTATATGTATCCAAACATCCTATATAATGATTTAAATGATGTTATTGACTTATTAAATAATCATATTAATATTTAGGATACAATATATGATCATATTATCATCTTTTTTAAGTAACATTTCACTGTTACTCATTATTCGAGTATTAACACCTTTATGTTCTTATGCATGTTTTATCGAATAAGCTATGATTATCCTTATTAGGTCATATTTATATCATTAAAAAATTATATTAACATAATATATACCATATTTATTCATTATTTACATTTATATTATCATTTTTAATGGATATCATGTAGAATGAATCACATCGCATCGTGGAGATGATAAACCGTATGTATGCACGAGCGACGATATCATTCCAATAATTCTGAAATGGTATAGAAGTGGATGATATATATATTGTTATAAAATACATATATTTTTATAATAATTATATATAGTTATTATTTCCATCATTATATCCATCCAGGTAAGGTGGCGGTGAAAAACATATTACACCAAGGCTTGGAGACGGCAAACCGTACGCATGCACACATGTCGATTTTGTTTTTCATAGGATGGATAAAAGGTGGAATATGGTTGTTCCATAACCATAATAACATCTCAGAACATAATTTATACTGGATTTATTACTTTATAATGTAAACAAATCAATAATAGGAAGTAGAATAAGAAATAATTTGAAAGAATCGATAGAGAAGATTGCCTCTTCTTCAACGTGCTTCCTCTAGATCTCCTCTTAAAGGCACTAGAGTTGATCTTTTGAGAAGACTATAACCTCTAGAATGTAACTAGGGAAGTGGATAAGGTAAATGGTCATGTTATAGACAAAATTTAATGTTTAATTAGTTGTGAATAAATGAGGGAGGAGGTTCCCTTTTTTAATTGAGGTGAGGGGAACTTTTGGAAAGCTAAAAAATATTAATTTATAATAAAATAAAACCCCATCCAAAAACCTAAAAAATGTATCAATTTAAAATATTAGGTTGTGTTGGGTTGTAATATAATCAACCAATAAATTTTAGATAAGTTTTTATGTCAATTTAAATATTATCATTTTAATTAACACTTAGTTATTCTATTTAATTTTAATTAAGATAACAAATATTTCAATATTAAAAAGGCTAAATATTTACTTATTTGTTATAAATTAGAGAATAAATAAATAATTTAGAACATTTTATATTATATAATAATTATTATATTTTTTATTATATTTTTATTATATTTAAATAATTTAATAAAACATTATTTTGATAAACAAACAATAGTATCAGTTTTGACACAATTTAATTTATTGATTTTTTAAAATATTAAAACAATAATTTAAATTAAAAAAAATAATTTATTATATCCTTAAGAGGTAAATTTAATCTATAAATTTAATTTTAAATATTAATTAGCCCAAATTTTATTTATTTTAATATTTTTAATAACAATTATTTGATATTTCTCTTAATAAAATAATTACTACAACAATTTTGTGTAATTATTTAATATACTTATTTTATGAATAAAAATTAAAAATAAAATACTATGATGTATATAAATCTAATAAATTTTATAATAATAATTTTAGTCAAATTTATTTTTTTGAAAAATCCAACATTTAAAATGTTATACTTATTAAATTATGAATTTTACAAGTTTAACATCACTTTAAATAAAATAATATAAGTGTCATAATATATTCTATAAGGATGGAAATAACTCTACCCTTGGATTATTATGGTTGAGATATACTCAAATAATAATATTTTCAAAAGTTTTTGGATCTTTTATTGGGTATTATAATTTTAATAAAAACTTTATTAATTATTTTCATCAATTAAATAATTTTTGCATCATTAATGTATAAGCTATAAATGTAATTATTTATTTTCTAAAAATTAAAAGTAAATTATCATGATAAATAAAAAAATATATTTCAAATTAGTATTTATAGTCAAATTTATCTTCTGTATAACCTTATTTTAAAAATGATATATTATTTAAAACATGAATGTGTCATCTTTAAATTTTTATTAAATAAAATATTATAAATACTATAATATCTCCAAAATGGACCCAAAAAGTCAAAAATAAAATTTTATTAGGTAAATACGTTTATTAAGTTAAAATTAACCATTTATATTCATTGATAACACCCATTTGTCCATACGTGGACACATAATAGATATTAAAGATAAAAAATGACACTTTTTGTCTTTCTTAGATTTAAATATTATTTAAGTAATTTTCATGGAAAAGTGTCCATTAAATGACATAATTTTGATCCTTAAATGTTAATGGTCGAATTAAATTCATAAAATATATATTTTTCATTTGTTTTGGTCATTTTATAGTCATTATAATTTTATTTTTAACCTAAATTATCTAAATTACCTTTTACCGTGGTAACAAAATTTACCATGGTTAATATTCATATTGGTAAAAAATAAAAGGAACCTACTTACTAAATTTGGACCTCGAGAATCCAAATTTGACATCCATTTTTAAAAATTCAAAACATAAAAGTTTTTGAATTAAATTTTAAATAAAACAGGTAAAATGTTATGAAAAACAGTTTTTTGGAAAAAATTTCCTTTTTAAATGGAAAATGTTTTTATAATAAATTCATGTATGAAATCATTTTAAAAAAACATAATTGTATAAAAATAAACTAATTAAAATTTAAAACTAATCCAAAACATAATTTTACAATGTAATAATTTAAAATAAAATTAAGATTTCTATAAAAAACAATATTTTCACTTTTCATAAAAAAATAAAACTTATCAAAAAATACCAAAAATTAAACCAAAGTAAAATTTTATTTTCCACATTAAAATAATAAATATTTATCAATATTTACAATCACAGGGAAGTGGGTGATCTAGAGAAAGTTAACAATCAGAGAACCATAAACTAAATAATCATGAAAGAGGTAATTAATATCACAAAAAATGATGATAATAGGACACCCTTTTACATCATGATCCATTTTCCTAATGTTGAATAATTTGCATGATAAGATATACTTAATTTATTTTGATACAATCTCACCTTTGGTCATGCCTCGATAATTTTCCACTTCATCTCTTATTCAAAGAAATGAAGTTGAAGTTGTCCTTCCTTAAGGGTTAACAGATCATGTGATCTATAAATAGAATGATAGGTCATTCCATCTATATTTATCACAACAAAAAGTTAGAATAAGTTACCAAATATAAATAAGTCCTCCTATGGTTAGATATTTATTTATTCTAAAAAAATTCATCCATAGTTTAACTTAAATTTTTTATAAATTGTTATCCTTACAATCCTTATGAAAGCTGAAAATCCAAAACTTTAGAAAAAGGTTCACTAACTCGGATTAAAATTTATTCCCCATGTATCACAATGTATCTCGGGTTGGTCACATTCCAAAAATGTGAACACCTTCATCCTGTATTCTCTCGATTCATGGTAATAACCTGAATTATAATATATCCTTCTCGAAAACATACATGTTTCTTTATTATTAAGTCAAAAAAGATGTAAACTTCATCCAAGATAGCATAAACCACATATTAATAAATCCTTAACCTGTTCCAAGGTAAATAATATCATCCAATTTAATTATTCATATTCAACATATATTTATCCAAATATCATTATCTCAACATCATGATCATATTAAGGTTTATCCTTCCCTTAATCATGTGTTTTCCAAAAACATATCCTTATTACCTAAATCACTTTTCATGGTTACCAGTACCACTCAGAATATAATTTAAAATACATGTGGAAAATAATAGTATAACACTACATATATATTTTATCCTTCTACAATACCATAAAAGTGATTCTACAACATTATTTCAAAATCTCATAAACACTAAATCATTCCAAAACTTCGTTATAGTACTCTACATCTCCAATAGTGATTACATGATATTTGCCTTTTCCTTTCTACTTAAGGGGTTTTTGACATCGATCATCATCAATAACCCTTGTGTTAGGGCATTGGTTAGCATAATGCCCCATTTCTTTATACTTGAAAAACTGATTTGTGGGAGGTTCACTCTTTGGAAATTTTTATTTATTCCCATTACGTCAGCAAAACAATTCCCGATGACCTTCTCTCCCAAACTTAAAACATTTATTAATCCACTTAGGATAATTTACTCCTTTTTTCCTTATAAACATTGAGCATAAAGAAAATTTAATATTATTTTCTTAATAATTTTAGAGTTTTCTTTGAATACTATCCCTATTTTCTTATCATAACCTTGTGATAGATTGGAAACTAAAATCTCCCTTTTTGTAAGAAGAATACAAGGAAGGTATATACTGAAAAATAAGTTCTTGAACTCATATCAATCCATATATTCAATAGTATCTTTTTTCCTCATATTCTTGATAAAGTTCCACCACAGATTCACTTTACCTTCCAAGAGATAAGTTCCCAACTTAAAATTTTCATGTTCTGAACAGTGGAGAATAAAAAATATATTTTCAATGGTACAAATCTATTTATCAGCAACTAGTGGATCTGTAATTCAACTAAAATAAGGTGGACGTTCCTTAATAAATATTCAAGAGAATGTTGTTCCCTCCTTTGGTCATTTGTAAGCCTAGTATGATTCATGACTTGATAAGGTTTTGTGGTCATAGAAACAAAATTATTTATTATAGCTCCCATAACATTTGGTTTCTCAGAAGGACAATCATTTCATTTACCATTACATTCATCATTAATATAGTTCATTCAGTTTCCAACCATTTTAAAAATCCCAAAAGAATAATGTAAGAGGAAAAAATCATATTAAGAAAACAACATAATCAATTGGGATTACTTTAAATCTCTAACATCTTGGGTTTAATTTAAGGTTATTCATGATAGTTACCATAATTATAGTGTTTTAACCTATAATTATATTTATCCTTAGGACATCTCAAGATATATCCTTAGAAATATATATAGGGATCTCACTAAAGTTTTTTCATCTTAGTTTCCAAAGGTTCACTAAAAATTTTATAAGGCCCCGACCTTAAACATCACTTAATCTTGAGTTACTTCAAGATTACACGTTGAGGATCTTTTCAGGTTTAGAGTTTTAGAGAATTAGATCATAAAACAGGCATTACATTCCACATTTAAATAATGTGGTTACACAAAAGATAGTATTAATTTTTCCCACCAATGGAAACATATTTAAAATAAAACATGGATTCTTTCTTGACACTTCCTTGACACTATCGTCATATCATGTACCTTTCCCTTATCCTGTGAAAAACATTTCAAAAAAACTTGGGATGAGCATAAAAAGCTCAGTAAGGGTTATAAAAATATGGAAAGGAAACATGGGTACATATATACATAAGAATGAAATCATAATTTACCCATAAAACATAATCACTTTAACATACCTTATAAAATCATGAATAAATCATAGAAATCATAAGACATAAAGGTAACTTGAGGCATTCATAACATTCTTACGTAGGGAGTAACCCTCTTGGTTACGTTTGGAATACCCATAACAATATATTCCCTAAATCTCTTCAGAGAAACCTTAACGTTTCACTCCTTCACATTACCCAATGCATTGGAGATCTATATCGGGCTCACCCGCCCTTAGTTTATCATGGAACCACCCGTCTTCATAATAATGCCCAAGAACCTCAACATAATCATATCACATAAAACATGAATAAAGGAAACATAACATTTCCACCTTTAAATCACAAGATATCAATACAACACATTGATATAAAAACATTATGAAAACCATTTTCAATACCAAAATAAAATAAAAGTAAAACATGGTATTTATTTTTCTTTAAAAAAAGGTATGGATTGTAGAGGAAGCCGAAACTCAAATAATGGTCACGGCGGTGGAGAAGTCGTTGTCACCGCATATGTACGAAAAAAACATTCCCTTTTGTCGTTTAGTAAACACTTTGTATAAAAAATATTCCTTTTTAATAAACGTAAAAGTCAAAGGGGTTTATACACCGTATAAAAGAAGGTTGTGTATAAAACAAAATATGCCTCAATGAAAAGAGATTGAGATGAAGTCCCATACCTCGGGTCCGACTTGAATCGGTCGTTATTTAATCTCCTGAATAATAAACTTGAGTTAATTTCTAATTGTTTAAGAACCTTTTTCATGTTCATTATTCCTTTTATATCACTTATTGCCATGTCATGAACACAATGTAATTATTTAAGTTAATAACGGTCGTTTTAACGATCATTGGTACTTGAGTCAAAAATAAAAACTTTATAATTACAAGTTGTTCATGTATCCATTATATCCAGAATGGTATTCATTATTTAGATATCATATATGTCATATATATTCAGTACATGCATGCATTTATAATATTACATAATCATTTAGAGGTAATAAATGAAATGCACCGTTCATGGAGACGGTAAGCCGTACGTACGCATGAACGCTACTTTCATTTCTATTTCGTATTTTATAGAATGGAATCATAATGATATAAAGGTATATTATAATTCCAGTGTAATATAATATATAATATCATAAATTCATCCTTTATATGTCCCATATATGGTATTAACGAATCAAATCACTTTGAGGGGGCGGTAGTCCGCACTTCCTTAAATGAAGATATCGCGTTTACCCATAATGGAAACCATAAAGGTATGCCCAAAATGAAAAATACAGAAGATTAAGGAAAAAATAAACATATTATATATCATATATAAATATAGTGTCATCTTAATGGCCACCTTTGAAGGTGTTAAAAGAATGTTGAACAATCATCATTTCGGGAGGCATAAATTCACCATCCACGGAAACAGTATGTTCTTTAACCATTAGATGTAGGTGTGTGTAAGTGTAGCTCGAATCCTTCTTATAACAAAATACTAGTATATTGAAGATACTTTAGTTGTGACAAAATAAATGAATAAAAATAGTTTAGGGGGTTGGAGAATCAAAATAAAACAAAAGGACTCAAGTGAAGACATTACCTTAAAATCAGGTAACTCTCTTAGATTTGAGCTCAAAGGCTTCCTTGGGAAGACTTATGCCCACAGTGAGGCTTCAAGGAGTAAGAGAGGGAAGTGTAGAGACAAAATGGGTAGGGTTTGGCCGAGCCAAAGGCTTTGGAAGTGTGAGTAAGGAGGTAGAGGTGGGGGCCTTTTATAAGAGGAGAGAAGGGGCACTCTTGGAAAGTAAAGAAAAGTTACTTTATTTTAAAATGAGTTTCGGATTCAAACGGTCCCACATTGATATAATTAGAGGGTAAGGTGATAAGGGTTCTAAATCCACCCATACAATAGGTTTTGGACATGTGTAGGTCATAGATTTTACATTATATTTTCGTTTTATTTAAATCCTTTATTAATGAGGTAATCGCTGCATCATCATGATGTCATAAATAATTTAATTTATTTAATATCTAAAAATTATAAAAAAAATATCATGATGTAGGAAATCTTTTTGTATTTATAATGAGTATTTATAGTAAAAAATATGACTTGTATAACCCCATTTAAAAATTGTTTTAGTAAAACATCTCATGTTTGTGTCATTTTTACTTTAACATTAAATAAAAAGTTATTTATGTCATTTCCCAACCAAAGTGGCTCAATGGGGTCCCCAAGTTGACCCATGGATTTTCTTGGTCGGCCATGACACATCCAATAAGGGTAGGACATGTGTCAAGCTCATCTCATATTATTAAAACATTATTTTTACCTTAAACTACACTAATTACCTCTAATCGCGATTAAGAACTTAAAAGTTACTATTCACCAAAAAAATTATTTTAATCTCATTGAACCACATTTTACTTCTTAATGACAACCATGTATGTCAGATTTTTGAAATTCAAAACACAGAGGTGACAAAGTTTCATTTAAACGAAAAATTCAGTTTCTTTAACTACCACTTAGTGGTTTCACTATTCATCAAAAATTGAAGTTTTTCAGAAAAATACCAAAACTTCACCCTAAGCTATATTTGATATTAGAATTCAAAAATGATGTCTATTTTACAAAATTAAAATAATATAAGTCACATTAATTAATTTAATAATTAATTCCTGCTGTCATGACAAATAGCGTGTTTTTATGAAACAATAAGTATCAAAAGATTGACACTAGTTTAAGCCCAATTTCAAAGTGAAATTGATTCCAATGACCACCATTGGATTAAATGGTAAAAATATATTCTAATTTCACTTTAAAACCAATTCAAAAGATAATCTAATCATATAAATAAATTAGATTAAAAAGCAGTTTTGATGTAAAATGCAGTATTTTTCACTATTCATTAAAAAATGAACATTGTCAGAAAAATACCAAAAATTCACACAAAGTAAATTTTGATGTCCCAATCATAAAGAATAAATTTATTTTGAAAAAAATAGCTTATAAAATTGTCAAAATATATATTTAAAAATAGTTTGCCATCAAAAGGCAGTAAAACAATCTTTTAAAAATATTAGTGTATTCCATGCTTAAGATTGGATTTATTCTCATTTTAAGCCTCTAAAAAAATATCTAATTCACTAATAGACATAGATAAAAATATCTATTATTCATTACTTACTTGGGATGTTACATCCTTCCCCCCTTTAGAAAATTGCGTCCCCACAATTTATTTACTTATCGAATAAGTGGGGGTATTTATCCCTCATTTCATTTTTAGATTCCCATGTTGCCTCTTCAATCATGTGGTTTTTCCACAAAACCTTTACCTGATGAATCACCTTATTCCGTAACACTTGCTCCCTGTGGTCAAGAATCTGGACCGGTTATTCCGCATAAGATAGGTTCTCTTCCAGCTGAACTACCTCTGGACTCAAAACATGAGATGGATCTGGAATGTACTTTCTCAGCATCGAGACATGAAAAACATTGTGTACCTGAGATAAAATCGGAGGTAAAGCCACCCGGTATGAAACTGATCCAACTCTCTCCAAAATTTCATATGGTCCAATAAACCTTGGACTCAACTTTCCTTTCTTACCAAATCGCATCACACTTTTCCATGGAGAGACTTTGAGAAAAACATGATCACCTACCTCAAAAGATAGATCCTTCCTCCTGTTGTCCGCATAACTCTTCTGCCTACTCTGAGCTGTTCTCATGTGTTTCTGTATCAGCTGAACTTTTTCTGCCATCTCTTCTACCAATTCTGGTCCCATCAGCCTCCTTTCACCCACTTCATCCCAAAAAGTTGGAGTTCGACACCGCTTCCCATATAAAGACTCAGATGGTGCCATATGTATACTGGAATGAAAACTGTTATTATATGAAAATTCAACCAAAGAAAGATGTTGGTCCCAACTTCCCTGATAATCCATAGAGCAGGAACGTAGCATATCCTCCAATGTCTGAATTGTTCGTTCTGACTGCCCATCTGATTGAGGATGAAAAGTTTTACTAAAATTTAATTCAGTACCCAACGACTTCTGAAGGCCTTTCCAAAAGTTAGAAGTAAACCTGGGATCACGGTCAGATACAATGGAGATGAGAACTCCATGTAACCTGACTATCTCTTTAAGATACAAACGGGAAAGTTGATCTAGGGAAAAAGTATCTTTTATAGCAAGGAAATGAGCAGATTTAGTCAAGCGATCAATAATAACCCAGATTGAATTATTACCTCGAGGTGTCTTCGGCAATCCCACAACAAAGTCCATGGATATATTCTCCCATTTCCATTCTGGCACTAGTAAAGGCTACAACATCCCTTTCGGTAACTGCTGCTCTGCTTTAACCTGCTGACAAGTCAAACACTTCACAGTAAAATTAGCAATATCCCCTTTTATTCCATCCCACCGGTAATACTCTCGCAGATCTCTGTACATCTTAGTACTGCCAGGATGAACTGAAAATGGAGAACTATGAGCCTCACATAACAACTCATTCTTCAACTGTGAATCACAAGGCACATACAATCTCTTCCCAAATCTCAAAACACAATCATTATCAATGGTGAATTCATGCAACTTACCTTTCTGAACCAGCTCTACCTTTTTCTGCAACTCACTGTCTTGCTTCTGTGCTTGATTGATTCTGTCTGATAAAGAAGATTTCACTGATACCTGAAACAAAACAGAAAAACATCCTGCACCAATAACTTCTATGCCAAAGTTCATCAAATCCTTAACCAAAGGATCATGTTCCAAATATAGCATTGTTAATGAGGCATTACTTTTTTGACTCAAAGCATCATCCACTTTATTTTCTTTTTCCGGATGGTAATGAATTGTACAATCATAATCCTTGATTAATTCTAGCCATCTCCTCTGTCTCATGTTCAATTCTTTCTGAGTGAATATATACTTTAAACTTTTGTGATCTGTATATATTTCACACTTTAATCCATACAAATGATGCCTCCAAATTTTTAAAGCGAAAACAACAGCAGCTAATTCCAAATCATGTGTAGGGTAATTTACCTCATGAGTTTTCAACTGTCGTGAAGCATAATCAATTACCTGATCATTCTGCATTAGAACACAACCAAGTCCTTTCAATGAAGCGTCACTGTAGATAAAAAACTCCCCATTCCTGGAAGGTAGTTCCAAAACTAGAGAATTCACCAATCTTCTTTTCAATTCATGAAAACAATCATCACATTATTTTGTACAGATAAACTTAACACCCTTTCGAGTTAGCTTAGTCATTGGACTAGATAACCGTGAAAAATTTCTAACAAACCTTCGGTAATAGACTGCCAAACCAAGGAAACTACGAATCTATGTTACATTTGTGGGTCTTGGCCATTCTTCAACAACCTTTGTTTTTGCAGGATTAACGGTTATCCCATATTTGGAAACAATGTGACCAAGGAAAGAAATTTGTTGCAACCAAAACTCACACTTAGTGAATTTCCCATACAATTTCTTTTCTTTCAAGGTTTGAAAAATAACCCTTAAATGTCTTTTATGCTCTTCTTTACTTTTAGAAAACACCAAAATATCATCAATGAAGACAACCACAAACTTATCCAAGAACTCATGGAAAATTCTATTCATTAAGTCCATGAATACAGCAGGTGCATTGGTTAGCCCAAAAGGCATTACTAAAAATTCATAATGGCCATATCTTGTACGAAACGCAGTCTTCGGAACATCTGCTTCCTTTACCTTCAGCTGACGGTACCCCGATCTCAGGTCAATCTTTGAAAAAAACTGAGCTCCCTGGAGCTGATCAAACAAATCATCGATATGAGGCAAAGGATATTTGTTCTTAACAGTGATGTTATTCAAGGCTCTATAATCAATGCAAAGTCTCATAGAACCATCTTTATTTTTAACAAATAAAACAGGAGCACCCCATGGTGATGTGCTAGGTCGAATGAAACCTTTCTCTAATAAATATTGCAATTACTCCTTCAACTCTAAAAGTTCAATTTGAGCCATTCGATAAGGGGGTTTTGAAATTGGCTTAGCATCAGGAACTAAGTCAACAGTAAATTCAACTTCCCGATCTAGTATTATTCCAGGAAACTCATCAGGAAAAACATCAGGATACTCATTTACCACTGGCACATCATTAATCACAACAGTTCCTTTATTTTCAACGATGTGTGCAAGGTAACATTCATTTCCATCTTTTACAAGTTTCTCATCCTCTTGATAAGTTATCAACAGTAAGGGTTCATTCTTGTACACAAACTGAAAGTCTTTCTGAAAATAAAATTCTTTAGCTCTACAGTCAATCTTAGCATGGTAAATAGAGAGCCAATCCATACCCAGGATAACATCAAACTCTACTAGAGGTAGAACAATAAGGTTTGCAAGTAGGTTCTTTCCACAGATAAGGATAGGAAGATTCTTATAAATTCTTTTTGCCTCAACATTTCCCCTTGGTGTTTTTACTAAAAGTTCAAGATTCATTTCTTGAGATGGTATTCCCATTTTACTAGAAAAGGTTTCAGAGATGAAAGAATGTGTAGACCCCGAATCAAACAACACACTGGCATAATCTGAAAAAACAAATAAAGTACCTGATACAACTTCATTTGATGGTCCGACATCTGCTGAAGTAGTTGCAAAAGATTTCACCACCCCTTTCTGCTTGTAGTCTAACTGCTTCCCATCACTCGAGCTCTTTGTCAGACACTCATTTGCATAGTGACCCATCTCATTGCACTTAAAACATTTCACTAACTGTAAATCAAATTTGGTCTTACCATCACCCTGATCTTTTTCAGTGCAATCACGAGCCTTATGTCCAATCTTACCACATCGGTAGCACTTTCCAGAATTCAGAAGACATTCCCCAACATGCCTTTTACCACATTTATCACAAACTGGAAACTTAGTTTTCTTACCATCAGACTTTTTTGAATAATTCTTTCCTTTCTCCTGCCACCTCGGTCTCTTCTTCTGTTGGTTGTTATAAAACACTTGATCATCAGCAAACTCTATTTCCACCTTCTCAGCACATCGAACAAGCTTTTCATAACTTTTAAACTCACGAGAAGCCAATGACATTCGATATTTTGGCTTTAATCCTGAGTAAAAACGATTGATTTTACTATCAAGGTCTCAGATAAAAGTTGTAGCATACCTTGCCAATCGAGTGAAACTCTCTTCATAGGCAGCCACTGAGTCTTCCTCTTGCCTCAATTCCAAGAATTGTTTTTCCATCCTAAGTAGAACAGCCTTAGGAAAATACTTCTCAAGAAACATACCTTTGAATTCATCCCAGTCAAGAGCATCAATCTCATCAGCGTCCCTAATATTTTTAACCATCAACCACCACTGATCTGCCTCACCCTCCAAACGGTAAATATAAAGACTAAACTTTTGATTTTCTGAACACCCCATGACATCAAAAATCTTCTCCAGTGATTTAATCCACCCTTCAGCTAGCACAGGGTTAGATGATCCTCTGAATGATGGGGGATGTTGCCTCATGAAATGTTCCACCACTAACATGTTCCTCTGTGGTTGATCTGGCTGATCTCGTGCATGGATACCACCACCATTTATCGCTTGAGTCAACTGTTCCATTACTGCAACAAACTGTTCAGTTCCAATTCCGACCATCTCAGGATGCTGATTTGGAAGGTTATTTCCTTCTGTATGCCTTCCTAGCACTACTTCCCTATTTCCTCTGCGGAAAACCATTCTGAACAAACATGTCTTAGATGAAGCAACATGGTAATCTTCAAATGATATATCATTTCAAAAAATATTTTTGGATAATCATTTAATAGAATTCTAACTCCTAAAGTTATCTAAACCGACCTCTGATACCAACTATAAGGCCCCGACCTTAAACATCACTTAATCTTGAGTTACTTAAAGATTACACATTGAAGATCTTTTCAGGTTTAGAGTTTTAGAGAATTAGATCATAAAACATGCATTACATTCCAAATTTAAATAATGTGGTTACACAAAAGATAGTATTCATTTTTCCCATCAATGGAAACATATTTAAAATAAAACATGGATTCTTTCTTGACACTTCCTTGACACTATCGTCATATCATGTACCTTTCCCTTGTCCTGTGAAAAACATTTCAAAAAAACTTGGGATAAGCATAAAAAGATCAGTAAGGGTTAGAAAAATATGGAAAGGAAACATGGGTACATATATACATAAGAATGAAATCATACTTTACCCATAAAACATAAGCACTTTAACATACCTCATAAAATCATGAATAAATCATAGAAATCGTAAGACATAAAGGTAACTTGAGGCATTCATAACATTCTTACGTAGGGAGTAACCCTCTTGGTTACGTTTGGAATACCCATCACAGTATATTCCCTAAATCTCTTCGGAGAAACCTTAACGTTTCACTCCTTCGCGTTACCCAATGCATTGGAGAGCTATATCGGGCTCACCCGCCCATAGTTTATCACAGAACCACCTGTCTTCATAATAATGCCCAAGAACCTCAACATAATCGTATCACATAAAACATGCATAAAGGAAACATAACATTTCCACCTTTCAATCACAATATATCAATACAACAAATTGATATAAAAACATTATGAAAACCATTTTCAATACCAAAATAAAATAAAAGTAAAACATGGTATTTATTTTTCTTTAAAAAAAAGGTATGGCTTGTAGAGGAAGCCGAAACTCAAATAATGGTCACGGCGGCGGAGAAGTCATTGTCGCCGCATACGTACGACAAAAACATTCCCTTTTGTTGTTTAGTAAACACTTAGTATAAAAAAGATTCCTTTTGAATAAACGTAAAAGTCAAAGGGGTTTATACACCGTATAAAAGAAGGTTGTGTATAAAACAAAATATGCCTCAATGAAAGGAGATTGAGACGAAGTCCCATACCTCAGGTCCGACTTGACTCGGTCGTTCTTTAATCTCCTGAATAATAAACTTGAGTTAATTTCTACTTGTTTAAGAACCTTTTTCATGTTCATTATTCCTTTTATATCACTTATTTCCATGTCATGAACACTATGTAATTATTTAAGTTAATAACGGTCGTTTTAACGATCATTGGTACTTGAGTCAAAAATAAACCCTTTATAATTACAAGTTGTTCATGTATCAATTATATCCAGAATAGTATTCATGATGTAGATATCACATATGTCATATATATCCAGTAAATTCATGCATTTATAATATTACATAATCATTTAGAGGTAAGAAATGAAATGCACCGTTCATGGAGACGGTAAGCCGTACGTACGCACGAACACTACTTTCATTTCTATTTCATATTTTATAGAATGGAATCATAATTACATAAAGGTATATTATAATTCCAGTTTAATATCATATATAATATCATAACTTCATCCTTTATACATCCCACATATGGTATTAACGAATCAAATCACTTTGAGGGGGCGGTAGTCCGCACTTCCTTAAGTGAAGATATCGCGTTTACCCATAATGGAAACCATAAAGGTATGCCCAAAATGAAAAATACAGAATCTTAAGGAAAACATAAACATATTATATATCATATATAAATATAGTGTCATATTAATGGCCACCTTTGAAGGTGTTAAAAGAATGTTGAACAATCATCGTTTCGGGAGGCATAAATTCACCATCCATGGAAACAGTATGTTCTTTAACCATTAGATATAGGTGTGTGTAAGTGTAGCTCGAATACTTCTTATAAAAACATCCTAGTATATTGAATATACTGGAGTTGTTACAAAAGAAATGAATAAAAAGAGTTTATGGGGTTGGAAAAGCAAAATAAAACAAAAGGACTCAAGTGAAGACATTACCTTAAAATCGGGTAACTCTCTTAGATTTGAGCTCAAAGGCTTCCTTGGGAAGAATTATGCCCAAAGTGAGGCTTCAAGGAGTAATAGAGGGAAGTGGAGAGACAAAATGGGCAGGGGTTGGCCGAGCCAAAGGCTTTGGAAGTGTGAGTAAGGAGGTAGAGGTGGGGGCCTTTTATAAGAGGAGAGGAGGGGCACTCTTGGAAAGTAAATAAAAGTTACTTTATTTTAAAATGAGTTTCAGATTAAAGAGGTAACACATTGATATAATTCGAGGGTAAGGTGATAAGGGTTCTAAATCCACCCATCCAATAGGTTTTGGACATGTGTAGGTCATAGATTTTACATTATCTTTTCATTTTATTTAAATCCTTTATTAATGAGGTAATCGCTGCATCATCATGATGTCATAAATAATTTAATTTATTTAATGTCTAAAAATTATAAAAAAAATATCATGATGTATTAAATCTTTTTATCTTTATAATGATTGTTTATAGTCAAAAATCTGACTTGTATGACCCCATTTAAAAATTGTTTTAGTAAAACATTTCATGTTTGTGTCATTTTTACTTTAACATTAAATAAAAAGTTATTTATGTCATTTCCCAACCAAAGTGGCTCCATGGGGTCCCCAAGTTAACCCATGACTTGTCTTGGTCGGCCATGACACATCCAATAAGGGTAGGACATGTTTCAAGCTCATATCATATTATTAAAACATTATTTTTACTTTAAACTACACTAATTACCTCTAATCGCGATTAAGAACTTAAAAGTTACTATTCACCAGAAAAATTATTTTATTCTCATTGAACCACATTTAAATTATTAATGACAACCATGTATGTTGGATTTTTGAAATTCAAAACACATAGGTGACAAAGTTTCATTTAAACGAAAAATTCAGTTTCTTTAACTACCACTTAGTGGTTTCACTATTCATCAAAAATTGAAGTTTTTCAGAAAAATACCAAAACTTCACCCTAAGATATATTTGATATTCCGAATTCAAAAATGATGTCTATTTTACAAAATTCAAATCATATAAGTTACATTAATTAATTTAATAATTAATTCCCGCTGTCATGACAAATAGCGTGTTTTTATGAAACAATAAGTATCAAAAGATTGACACTAGTTTAAGCCCAATTTCAAAGTGAAATTGATTCCAATGACCACCATTGGATTAAATGGTAAAAATATATTCTAATTTCACTTTGAAACCAATTCAAAAGATAATCTAATCATATAAATAAATTATATTAAAAATCAGTTTTGATGTAAAATGTAGTATTTTTCACTATTCATTAAAAATGAACATTGTCAGAAAAATACCAAAAATTCACAAAAAGTAAATTTTGATGTCCCAATAATAAAGAATAAGTTTATTTTGAAAAAAATAGCTTATAAAATTGTCAAAAGATAGATTTAAAAATGGTTTTCCATCAAAAGGCAGTAAAACAATCTTTTAAAAATATTAGTGTATTCCATGCTTAAGATTGGATTTATTCTCATTTTAAGCCTCTAAAACACTATCTAATTCACTAATAGACATAAATAAAAATATCTATTATTCATTACTTACTTGGGATGTTACACCTTTCCTATGATACCAACTATAATGACCCATGCTCAACGTACATGGATATTACATCTTTTTAGATTAATATTAATTACATTACATAACACATGACAGAGGACCATAATAGTTTAGTGGATTTGGAAACTTGGAACACACTCTTCAAATTTGGTGAAAGATCTTCCACATATCACATAAAGATATACCCCCTTAGCACTCCTACTTAAAAGATTTATTTATAACCTGAGGAATGGAAACATAAGAAAGGGTGAGATCAGATGATCAGTAAGGGTAACCAAAAAAAAAACATGAACATAAGAATGTAAAAACATGAACATAACTTTTTAAAATCATACCATGTATAATATATATCAAAATTACGAGTCATGGAATAAATCTTGGTAATTCTTAAGGCATAAATCATAAAGGAACATGAACCATGATAAAATAGAATTGGCATAAAACATGGAATTTTGGCAGACACATAAGCATAGAAAATCATTTACATATTAGCCAAGGCTCAAATCAATGGGTCAAAACACCAAAAAACAAGTAATGATATGTTAAATTTATAATTTCACTACACACCCCCCTCGAGAGCCCCTCTAAGGCTTGTAGTGAATTTAATAGTGACCCCTGAAGCTTTCCTCTAATATGACCAAGATTGGAGACTAGAAGTGAGGGTATAAAACATAAAAATGAGAGGCATTTACCAAATATAACCCAGGAATACAAAAATAAAACCACAAATAAAAACCATAATATAAATAATCATATATTTAAAATAATCCAAAAATTTGTGAATATGTCAAAAAAGTATAAGTCTCTAAATAAAATACTAATAAAGTCCTAAGGAAACAACTCCGATAAATATCCATCTCCAAGATAGTAATGTCCATATAGATCACCAAACTCACACTGAAAGCTCTAAAAATAGTTTATATATATATATGGGTGAGCATAACATGTATACTCAATAGGATCATACTCAATATCTCTCATGAAAATGTTGAAGGATCATGATAATGCATAAGTGAACAAACAACAGAACCAACATACACCTATTAGGTCAATTATTACCCAACCTAAACATGTCTCACTCACCCAATAACTCACCCAATATAATAAATTAGTATCAAAGAACACAATAAAAGGCTCCTTGTAACCACTCCCTTACTGATTCTTCACGCTTATTCCCCAACATAAAACATATAGAGATTAAACCATTTCTATGTATATAGATAGATATGATGTGGGTTGAGTCACAACTCTACCTACCCCAGCCTCTCACAGGCCCTAGAATATTATGGTGGCATCATTTAACAACCATATCTCAAAATCCATATCCATAACCACATATCTATATCCCAACCACACATCACTAACCATAATAGAAAGGTATCTTTAATATGAAGGACATCAACCTTGTTCCCTCCTCCTACCATGTATAACCCAAATAAGTACCTATACCTATATGTAATATGCTTTAAGGGAGAGTTAGGAAGAGGGGGTAGTTATTCATTCATCCTCACTAAACTAAATGTTGGATAAAACACCTAGAACCTAAAACATTAGGGTGTCGGTAAGTGAAGAACCTTTGTTATGAATTGTATTAACAAAGTTTTTATATTTGTTGACAACTAAAATTTTTGTATAATAATGTTTTTTTTCAGTAATTATACCCAATCCATCATAATGAGATAATTATACTAACTAGCATTGGTTTTAGATCATCAGATCCATCTACATCGCATTTATATCATCAGATCCAAAAGAATCAGAGGAAAAAATTATTGTTGGATGGAAGTTTTCTTTTTTCATAATCAAGGAAAGAAATAAGTTATTGAGTAAAGAAGTTATATTTTTTTGAAGAGTTTTTTTAAAGAATAAAGTGAATTCAATAGTTAGAAAGTCTCATACTTTATAAATTAAATCAGATGATACTTTGTTGGTCATAAAGTTCTCACAAATCATGAAAAATATCATGATAAAAGATTTTGAATAAAAGGTGGAGAGATTTGAAGTTTTTCAGAGTTGCATTATGGAGATTCTATTGGAATGGAAACTCCATTGTACTAATATTTCCATCCTAATTATATTTACATCAGAATGGGAAAATCCATCATAATGGGAAATTGATCATAATGGGATTTCCATCGTAATGAGAATTCCATCTTAATGAGTTGAAGAAGGAAATAGAAATCATAATAACTTGAAGAGGAAACATAAATCATAATGAGTTGACGAGAAAATAGAAATTGTAATGATTTGATAATGAAACAAATAGTAATGAGTTAATAAGGAAATATATCATAATGAGATGAGAAGGAAACAAAATAATAATGAGATGATTATGGAGAAGAATCAAAAAGAAAATTCTAGAAGTTTTATGAAGAGTTGAAGAGGTAAAACTTGAATTTAAATTTTGTGTAAATCTCAGATAAATCCAAGGAGGATTGAATAAGTCAAAATTGAAGTTTAAATATGAGATATATTCATAGATTTTGAAATTTGAGGAATAGGGAAAAGCTTTCAAGTTTCCCATGTTTTCTTTCTAAGTTGCCTATAAATACTTTCTCAGATCATTCATTCATTAGTAACTTTCATGAAAGAAAAAAAGGCAGAGTGTTGAAGAAATAAAGTGAGAGTCATTGTCGACCAGAGATCTCGTGAGGAGGATTAGATAGTTGAATGTTTTTTACTAGATTGAGAAATATCATATAGAGAAGATCATATTCAATAAATTGAATTGAGTCCATCAGACCGAAGAATATCATATTGAGCATTTGAGAAGATTTTGAGTTTTATAGATTGAGAATGAGTTCATCATATTGAGTCCATCATATTGAGATAATTGAATCCAGACTCATCGTATTGAGAGAATCCAATACAAACTCATCGTATTGAGAGAATTAGATCTAGACTGGTTGTTTTGAGAGAATCAGATCCAAGATCATTGGATTGCAAAAATTGTATTCAACCAAATTGGACTGAGGATTCAGATTGAGAAATTGTGGAGAATTTTTAAAAAAGCCTTTATAATTTTTTGGCTCAATTGTTTTATAAGAAATAATTGTAAACTGACAGGAGTCAGTATAAATATTCCTATAATTAGATATAAGACATCTAATGGGAGTTAACACAAGTTTTATTCACTTCTTTATAATAGTGGATTTCCATAAACCCATGGGAGTGGCTATGGAAAGGATGTAGGTTCTCACACTGAGTTTGAACCTTATAAATCTTGTTTTCTTTACTTTATTTCCTTCTTTTACATCCATGAGTATTTACAAAAAATTTATAAAGTAATAAATCTTAACAGGTTGTAGGGGTTATGTTTCTAAATTTTTTGAAACTTATAAAAAGTGAACAGCTGATTCAATCCCCCCTCTTAGTTGTTAATATATCCTCTTGAACTTAAATTAGTATTATATAGAAGGTTAACTTATTGAATCCTTATCATGGATAATATCAATTATATTAATAGTAGAGGTATTCCTACATTTGATGGAAAAAATTATTATGTATAGAAAAATAGGATGATTCCTTATGTCCTGTATCTTGGCCTGGAAGTTAGTTTTCCACCTATTGAGAAAGATTCACCTATGATGTTTGTTGATAAGATAAATATATAAGTTGATGGAAAGGATATAAATGAAATCCTTATGTCCTTATCAGAGAATTTTTATTAGAAGTTTATGAGTCTCAATACTTCAAAAAGTATACGGGACAAGCTGGAAAGTGTTTTCAAAGGGAATACTAAAGTTAAGGAAGAAAAGTTACAAATATGGCATAGTAAGTATGAATACATCAGAATGAGAGATGAAGAAAAAATTGATGAATACTTCACCAGAATAAATGAAACTATTTGCAACATTAAAGGATTCAAAGATGTCTTGGAAAATTCTATAATTGCAACTAAACTTATGAGAAACTTTATGGATAGGTTTGATTCTAAAATTTCTTATTTAGAAGATAAGTATGATATATCTCTTGATGAATTTCATAACTTTATTGTTTCTTATGAAATGAGGAAAGATCTAACGTTTAAAAATAATATGAAAGATGAAATGGATTTTAAATATATGATAAAGTTGAAAATTAAAGATGTTGAATATTTTTATCCTTGTGACTCAAAAGATAAAGAGGATGATGAGTTGAATAAAAAAATTACGTCTCTTATATCCAAGAACTATCAAAGAGGAAGAGTAAATTATAGAGGAAAAATTCCTCTCAAATATTTTGAGTGTGGTGGAATTAGACACTTTTATATGAATTTCCCTAAGAATAAAGTTGGAGAATATTGAGATAATTCTGATAGAAAACCTCGATGGAAGAAGTGAAAAAATGATAAAGAAGAAAAATCTTCCAATATATAAAAGAAGAAGTTTACTGGAAACAAAATAAGTATGTTGAGTAAGAATGTTGAATTGAACTCAAATGATAACAATTATTATAAATATGAAAGTATAGAAAAACTTAGAACCTTTATTGATAAATTTTAGAAAACAAAAGATTCCTTAGAGAGTGGAAAAGGTGGTGAAGAATCTTATAGAGAGTATCAGCTCAGAACAGAATCTGTTTCATTCCTTGAGCACAAAAAAATCTCTCAAGAAAGAAATTAGTGTAATGAAGAAAGATTTTAAATAATTCACTAATGGAATAAGATATGTCATCAAGCTATATGATGAATACATTTAGGATATTTTAGGTTACAAACCTAAAATTGCTGAATTGGGAAGGATGATTGAATATTTTAGTAAGAATTTGGAAGATAAGGAAGAATATGTTAAAATGTTTCAATAAATACTTATTGAGTCCAAAATTACCTTGAGAAATATGAATGAAAACTTCAATAAAGATTTATAAGTAAAATATAAGACTTCTAAAAATGTTGATAAGGCTCATTATGAGAATCAAGTGAAATATTCTTTTACAAAAAATAATGCTTCATCTGATTATTTTAACATTTTAGGTTCTAGAAAAATTATTAGGAAATATTTGGTGGAGAAATATGTGAGAAACCTATCAAATCTCAAAAATTATAAAACTAAATCAAAATAAAAGATGGTCCACATTTTGAGTATGTTAGAGCAGAAAGAAGTTACCAACATCAACAAAGTTTCTAAAAATAAAGATTTTTATTAAATAAAAAAGAAATATTTTATAGATATTTCTGGTGTTATGGAATCTATGGGAATAAGGAATATAATTTTTGGCACAACTTATCTCTACCTGGAATAAGATTTGAGAAAAGTGGAGGAAATAGTGGAAGTAGAATGAGTAACTTTCCTATCTTACAGAAAGTTGAAAAAGTGAATTCTCAAGATGTTATAAACTTTCCAAAAAAAATAAATTTAAATATTTGGAAGAAGTTGTGGAAGATTTGATCAAGTGGGTGATCATGTTTAAAGATGTATTACACTTATTCTTGAAGAATTTTCTTATGATAGAAAAGAAAATAAAGCTAAAAAGAAGAAATTCGAGGAAATAACCTTTGTTGTTAAGACAAATTTGAAAGCAAGTAAAAGAAACAAATCCGGGATACTTGATATTGGTTTATATTCACATATGAAAATTGATATAAAAATCTTGAAACATGTTGAATGTCATTATATAGGATAATTTACCTTTGGTAATGATAGTTCCTTAAAAATCAGAGGAATCAGAACGACTGAGATTAAAGTCAAAAAGTTAAAATTTAAGGAAGTTTTATTTGCTGATGGGAAAAAAAATAACTTACTTAGTGTAAGTCAACTTTTTGATGATGTAAAATAAGTTTTTTTAGAAAATATTTTCGTATAATCAAAATGTAAAATATGAAAAAATAATTACAAAAGGAGAAAGAATCAGTGGGAATCTCTTCCAAATGGGATAATTCAATAACTACTATTACTCAAGTGTGGAAGATGAAAAAAAATTATGGAATTGAAGACATGGGTACCTTAGATAGAAAATTATGAATAAAATTTCTAAGGTTGATGCCGTTCAAAACTTTCCAGAATTTAAAATAAGAGAAGAAGATGTCTGTGTAACTTGTAGAAAAGGTAAGATGACTAAAAAAAGTCATAAAAGAGTTAAGATCTAATCTACTAAACCACTTGAGCTTATTCATTCCGATTTATGTGGGCCGATGATACATAAATAAAATAAATATGATTTTTTACTTTATCAATTTTATTGATGATTTCACTCAGATAACAAACATCATGTTTATAAAGCACAAGTCAGAGGTTGTTGAAATGTTCAAATTATTCAGAAATGATGTTGAGAAAGAAATGAGGGTTTCCATAAAGAAGTTGAGAATAAATAATGATACAAAATTCAAAAACAATACTTTTGAAACTTATATGAGAAATCATAGTATCAAAAATCAATATAGTGCTACCTATACTCCACAACAAAATGGAGTAACAAAAATAAATAATAGAAGTTTGGTGGAAATAGAAAGATGTATGTTAGCAGAATACAAACATTTAAAATTTTATTAGATAGAAGCTATTAGTATTATTGTACATGTTCAAAATAGATGATTTTTTAGACAAAAAACTATCATGACTCCTTATTAAATGTGGTATAACAAAAAAACTTCATTGAAATACTTCAAAGTTTTTGGAATTCCATTTTTTCTCAAAATAAAAAATCTAGATTTGGGAAAGTTTGATGAGAAAGTTTAAGAAGGGACATTTATGGGTTATTCACCAAATAAAAGAAGTTACAAATGTTGGAACAAACATTTAAAAAAGTTGGTGGAATCATATTATGTGAAGGTAATTGAGATTAAAATTTACTTAACAAAATTTATTGAGAATGCTGAGGAGGATAAATTAGATAATTCCAATAATAGTGAGAGTAATTCAAAGCATCCTTATAAAGATTAAGAATAATCTTATAATGAGGAAAGTTTGTCTGGGAAAGAAACTTTGAAATTTCCTACCTTAAAAAACATGTTGAATCCGAAAAAATTATTGGGAATCAGAAGGCTCTGGTTCAGACCAGAAGGAAATTGGGATTAGAAAAGCAAACTTTACTTATCTCAAAAGTTGAACCAGAATCAATTTCAGTGGATATTCAACACAAAGAATGGGTGGATGCTATGAATGAAGTGTTGGATCATATTAAGAAGAATAAAACATGGGAAATTGTTCCATGACCATCAAATAAAAATGTTAATGAAACAAAGTGGGTTTATAAAAACAAATTGAATGAGCATGAAGAAGTTTTAAGAATTAAATCAAGAATTGTTTGTAAAGGATATGTACCGGTGGAAGGTGTGGATTTTTAGGAATTTTTTTCCCCAATTTCAATATTAGAAACTATTAGAGTGTTTCTTTTAGTTTTCAAACATTAGAATTACAAAGTTTACCAGATTGATGTAAATTCACCTTTCTTAAATGGTGATATTAAAGAAGAAGTTTACATTGAACAACCTTATGGGTTTCTACTTGATTAATATGGGAAAAAGTTTGTAAATAAAATAAATATTTGTATGGGATGAAACAAGATCCATGAGCATGGTATTCTAAACTTTAAAATTGTTTGATAATGTTGAAATTTTCTAAATAAAAAGTTGATATCAACTTATATGTGAAATATGTTGAATCTATAACTCTAATTGCAATTTTTTTATATGGATGATATTTTTTTTCCAGGTATAAAGAAGATGTTTGTAAAGTATTTTATGAGAAAATGAAGAATAATTTTGAAATGTTTATGTTAGGAGAATTAAATTTATTCCTTAGATTACAATTTTAAGGAAAGGAAAAATACATTTTATTATCTCAATAAAAGTATACTAGGGATTTGTTAAATAAGTTTGGGATGAAATAATCCAAATAAGTTTCAACTCCTATTTCAGTGATCAAAAAGTTGATTAAAGATGAATCCAAAATAATTTTGAATCAGAAAGACTTTAGGAAGCTGATAGGAAGTCGTCTTTACCTTATAGCCTCAAGTCATGATATTATTTATGTTGTGACTTTGTGTGCCATGTATCAAAGTAATCCAAAAGAATCAAATATGTTGGAAGGAAAAGGAATTCTGAGATATTTCAAAGGAACTATTTCACATGGGTTGTTATACAAAAGTATTAGTGAGATGAAGTTTCATGTTTCTACTGATGCTGATTGGGCTAGAGATTTTAATTATATAAAATCAATCTCAGGAGGAACATTTTTCTTGGGTGAATGTTGTGTGAGTTTTCAAAGTAAGAAACAATATTTAGTAACTTTTAGCACAAATAATTCTGAATATAGTGCAGCTACTTAGGCATGTACTCAGATTTTATAGATGAAAAATCAGCTATAATATTTGAAAGTAAAAGTTTATAAAAAATTAAAGATACTTTGTGATAATTAGAGTGAAATTGATCTTTTTAAGAATCCTATCCAACATTCAAGATCAAAACACATTGATATAAAGTTTCACTTTATAAAAGATAAAGTTTCTACAAGAGATGTTTTGATGGAATGCATTTCAACAAAGTATCAAATTGATGATATCATTACAAAAGTAATTCTGAAAGAATTTTTTTTGTAATTGAGCCTGGAACTTCATGTCCAACCTCTTCCCATGTCTTACTAAACCTCATAAGTAAGATACCCCCACTGTGCTTTGGATTATGTTGACAAAGGGGGTTATAAATTAAAAACATTATACTTTGTAAGAAGTTTTTACTAATAGTTTTTAAATGAATCTGAAGCTACGGTCATTAGAAAATAGGAGAGACAAAAAGAAAATTGATATAAGAAAAGGTAAAAGTAATGGGGAGTTTATATTTACATGGAAACTAAAATTTCTTGACACTGAGGGAATGTATTCCTTAAAAAACATTAATTTATCCAATATTGTGGTGTTAGGACACTCTCTTTTGGGAAAGGCTATGTTTTCATGAAAGTAAAAAAAATAAAGTTGTTTCCAAAAGGTGAGTTTTAAAAAAATATAAGAGTTGGAAAATTTATTATTGAGGGTTTTCCAAAAATCCAAAGGGAGAGATTGAAGAATGTTTGTGATGAATTTTTTTAACAAAGTTTTTATACACTATTGGGATTTTACCCTTTACCGATGGTTCAGAACCATTGGTAAAGGCTGGGAAATCGTTGGTATATTATATACCAATGGTTTCCCAAACCATGGAAAAGTAAGCCATTTTTATAGGCTTATACCAACGGTTCTATGTAAACCATTGGTATATGTGTTAAACTAAGAGATATACCAACAGTTCAGAAACCGCTGGTATATGTTACCCTTATACCAACGGTTTAGAATCATTGGTATATAGTGTACAATATACATCCAAAGTATATACCAACAGTTTTTAAAACCATTAGTTGAAGTTTATACCAACGGTTATAAAAAAACTGTTGGTATAATATACATCAAAAGTCTATACCAACAGTTTTGAAAACCGTTGGTATACATATGCTGCAGAGCTCCATAGCAGTAGCACCCAGTAGCCACCTCCAACCTACAACAGCCACCTCCAACCTGAAACTCTCCATGACCTACAAGAACACATACACCCAGAATCCAAAAGGCTACATGGGATGTTTAAAAGTCATCCAGAATTCAGAAATTTAGAAATTTAAATTTCATTCCTCACTCAAACCACAACACAATAGAAAAATCCAGAATCCAATACATCCACAATCCAATACATTCAGAATTGAAATTCAATAACACCCATAACACCAATACAAAATTAAAATCCAATACATCCAGAATCTAATAAACATAATAGTATTCAAAATTTAGAATTCATTACCAATATAGCCAGAATCCAATACATCCAAAATTCCGAAATTTAGAATTGAAAAGAAATAACACCCATAAAAGTATTCAAAATTTATAATTCACTCCTCACTCAAACCACAACACTAGTACACACAAGAGAAAAAGCCTACATGTTATAGGAATCACATGGGATGTTTACTTATGGTCTTGGGTTGACTATCTTAAAACCAATAGAAAAACTTGGGTAGAGTGGACAAGTATCATGATACCCATAAGATAGAAAATGGTAGTGTTCATGTCCTTAGACATAGGATGAGTTATAGGAAGTGCATGGGATGTTTATATTCCTCTAATGACTATGTATTCATGTATAAATGGTTTCTCATGTGTTAGTGGGAAACATTGGCCAATCTCGTCATATGAGATGGGTTACCAGAATAGCCTACATGTTTTTAATAGACTTTGCAATTGTAATAAGGGGGTATGTGGATAATTTTAATTTGGTATCCTGGGTGTGATGTGAGATGAATCCCCATTTTGGGTAGTGGGTATGAATATTCAATTATGTCTTTGGTATTGGGTTCCCAAAGGGACTTTGGTTTGGTCCTAGAACCCACTGTTTGAGGATGGTATTGGCGCATTAAATGTCATCTTTTTTAGAATAGGGGTAGGAGTTCCTCACATGATTGTGTGAGAATAGACCATGGATAATTGGGCTAAAGTATCAACACAATCTGAATACATTTGGTCGGTTTTGTGTATGCAAGTTGTTGTTTTCACTTAAAATCCTGTTCATTTAAAATAAAAGTGAGATAGTTTATCGGCCACACCATGCCTTTTATTGAGGTGGGGTTGACTTGTACATGTCACAAATGACCCATGGATCGTTTTCATAAAGTATCAACAAAATCCGAATGCGTTTGGTCCATTTTCCGTATGACAGTTGTTGTTTTCACTTAAAATGTTGTCCATTTCAAATAAAAGTAAGACACTTTGAGTGGTACCAGCCACACCATGCCTCAGATTGAGATGAGGTTGACTCGTACACGTCAAAAATGATCCATAGATCCTTGTGATAAAGTATCAACACAATCAGAATACGTTTGGTCGGTTTTCTAAATGTCTGTTGTTTTTACTTAAAACAATGTCTATTTTAAACAAAAGAGAGACACTTTGAGTTATACCAGCCACACCGTGCCTCAGATTGAGATGGGGTTGACTCGTACATGTCAAAAATGACCCATAGATCATTTTAATGAAGTATCAATACAATTGTAAAGTGTTGGGTCATTTTTCTTTATGCAAGTTGTTGTTTTCACTTAAAATCCTGTCCATTTCAAATAAAAGTGAGACAATTTGAGTGGTACTGACCACTCCATGCCTCAGATTGAGGAGGGGTTGACTATTACATGTAAAAAATGACCCATGGATCATTTTTCTAAAGTATCAACAGAATATTAATGTGTTTGGTCAGTTTTACGTATGCAAGTTGTTGTTTTCACTTAAAATCGTGTCGATTTCAAATAAAAGTTTGACAGTTTGAGTGGTACTATCTCCACCATGCCTCTAATTGAGGTGGGGTTGACTCGTACACATCAAAAATGACCCATGGATCTTTTTTCTAAAGTATCAACCAAATTTGAATGTGTTTGGTCAGTTTTTCATATGCAAGTTGTTGTTTTAACTTAAAATTCTGTCCATTTCAAATAAAAGTGAGACAACTTGAGTGGTACCGACCACACCGTGCCTCGGATTGAGGCGGGGTTGATTTTTACATGTCAAAAATTACCCATGGATAAATTTATTAAAGTATTAATAGAATATGAACGTTTTTGGTCAGTTTTTCATATTATAGTTGTTGTTTTCACTTAAAATGTTGTCTAATTAAAATAAAAGCGAGACATTTTGAGTGGTACCGGCCACAACGTGCCTCAGATTGAGGCAGGGTTGACTTTTACACGTCAAAAATGAACCATGGATCCTTTTTATATAGTATAAACACAATTAGAATAAGATTGGCCAGTTTTCCATATGCCAGTTGTTTTTAATTAAAAGGGTGTCCATTTTAAACAAAAGAAAGACACTTTGAGTGATACCAGCCACACTGTGCCTCAGATTGAGGTGGAGTTGACTCATTCACATCACATATGACCCATGGATCATTGTCATAAATTATAAACATAATCTGAATGTGTTTGGTTGGTTTTCCGTATGCCAATTGTTGTTTTCACTTAAAATGTTGTCCATTTCAAATAAAGGTGAGACACTTTGAGTGGTACCGGCTACACCGTTCCTAGGATTGAGTCGGGGTTGACTCTTACATGTCAAAAATGACTCATGGATCCTTGTGCTAAAGTATCAATACAATCAGAATACATTTGGTTAGTTTTCTATATGTCTGTTGTTTTTACTTAAAATGGTGTCCATTTTAAACAAAAGAGAGACACTTTGAGTGATACCAGCCACACCATACCTCAGATTGGGGAAGGGTTGACTTGTAAACGTCACAAATGACCCATGGATCATTTTCCTGAAGTATAAATACAATCAGAAAGTGTTTGGTCAGTTTTCCATATGCAAGTTGTTGTTTTCACTTAAAATCCTTCCCATTTCAAATAAAAGTGAGATAGTTTGAGTGGTACCAGCCACACCGTGCCTTAGATTGAGGCAGAGTTGACTCTTACACGTCATAAATGACCCATGGATCATTTTACTAAAGTATCA
Organism: Viscum album; assembly: GCA_963277665.1. Classification (NCBI taxonomy): domain Eukaryota; kingdom Viridiplantae; phylum Streptophyta; class Magnoliopsida; order Santalales; family Viscaceae; genus Viscum; species Viscum album. The sequence goes on from OY728159.1 coordinate 1,642,495,050, forward strand.
ATAGAATCTGAATGTGTTTGTTCAGTTTTTCGTATGCAAGTTTTTGTTTTCACTTAAAATATTGTTCATTTCAAATAAATGTGAGACAGTTTGAGTGGTACCGGACACACCGTGCCTCAGATTGAGGTGGGGTTGACTCATAAACATCAAAAATGACCCATGGATAGTTTTCCTAAAGTATAAACAGAATCTAAATGCATTTGGTTGGTTTTCCGTATGCGAGTTGTTGTGTTCACTTAAAATGTTGTCCAATTAAAATAAAAGTAAGACACTTTGAGTGGTACCAGCCATACTGTGCCACAGATTGAGGTGGGTTTGACTCATACACATCATAAATGACCCATGAATCCTTGTTCTAAAGTTTCAACACAATCCAAATACATTTGATCGGGTTTCCGTATTCCAGTTGTTTTTATTTAAAAGGGTGTCCATTTTAAAGAGATCTTAGTTTGGGTTACAAGATGCCGAATAAAGAGTGTGATTGTCTCCAGAATAAAGGTAGGTGGTCCTTAGCCTTTCATGAATTGTCGTGATGTTTTATATATTCTGAATAGTCGCTCTCCCAATGTTGGTATGTCGGGTCGAGGGGATGTTCGGGGTCCAGGGAGGAGGGTGGGGGGGCTGTCAGGGGGCTATCCAGGGGGCTATCCGGGGGGATATATAGGGTCCAGGAAGGAGGGTGGGGGGCTATACAGGGTCTAGGGAGGAGGGGGGGGGGGGGGGGGGGGGTTGTCTGGGGTCCAGGGAGGAGGGTGGGGGACTGTCCGGGGTCCAGGGAAGAGAGTGGGGGGGGGGGGTGTCCAGGGTCTAGGGAGGTGGGGGGGGGGGGGGGCTATCCAGGGTCTAGGGAGAAGGGTGGGGGGATGTCTTCAAGGAGGAGGGTGGGGGGTGTCTTCAAGAAGGAGGGTGGGGGGATGTCTGGGGGGCTGTCCGAGGGGCTTTCTAGGGGCTATCCGCGGTCCAGGGAGGAGGGTGGGGGGTTGTCCAGGGTCCAGGGAGGAGGGGGGATGTCTGGGGTCTAGAGAGGAGGGTGGGGGGATGTCTGGGGGGCTGCCCTGGGGGATATCTGGGGGCTGTTTGAGGTCCATGGAGGAGAGTGGGGGCTTTCCAGGGTCTAGGGGGGAGGGGGGGGAGGGGGGGGGGGGCTATCCGGGGTCCAGGGAGGAGGGTGGGGGGTATGTTCAGGGTCCAGGGAGGAGGGTGGGGGGGGGGGGTGTCCAGGGTCCAGGGAGGAGGGGGGGATTTCTAGGGTCCAGGGGGGAGGGTGGAGGGATGTCCAAGGTCCAGGGAGGAGTGTGTGTGTGTGTGTGGGGGGGGGGGGGCTGTCTAGGGTCCAGGGAGGAGGGGGGAGGGGGCTGTCCGGGGTCTAGGGAGAAGGGTGGGGGGCTTTACAAGGGGTTGTCTCCAGGGAGAAGGGTGGGGGGCTGTTAGGGGGGCTGTCCGAGGGGCTGTCTAGGGGCTATCTGGGGGGCTATCCGGGGTCCAGGGAGAAGGGTGGGGTGGGGGGATATCCAGGGTCCAGGGAAGAGGGGGGATGTCTGGGGTCCAAAGAGGAGGGTGGGGGGATGTATGGGGTCTAGGGAGGAGGGTGGGGGGGGGGGTCTGGGGTCCAAGGAGGATGGTGGGGGGGGGGTCGGAGTCCAGGGAGAAGGGTGGGGGCTGCCCGGGGTCCAGGGAGGAGCGTGGGGGGGGGGCTGTCTTGGGGGATGTCTAGGGGGTTGTCTGGGGGGCTATTCAGGATCCAGGGAGGAGGGTGGGGGGGTTGTCCGAGGGGTTGTCCAGGGGCTATCTAGGGATGAGGGTGGGGTGGGGTGGGGGGGGGGGGGGGCTGTCCAGACACATGGGATGGTATTTACATATTTTCTAAGTAAATTCTTTCAAGGTTAAAAAAATAATTTCAATATATCAAATTCTAACCAGACCATAAATTTTCTAAATTCCACTAAAAAATTACAATTTCATTAAAATAGATAAAAAATAAAGATAATGTGACCTACATAATAACACATATATTTAGGCACAATAAATCAATAAACATCAAAGGTTAGTAATATCATTAAAAAATGTAACGAATCAATCTGTCCCTCATCACCATCACTATAATCACCATCATCGTCACCCTCACCCTCATCCTCATCATCATCGCCATCATCTTCCTCGCCCTCCTCCTCACCCTCATACTCAGCCTCGACCTCCTCATCACCCTCCTCCTCCGCCTTGGCCTCCTCCTCACCCTTTTCCTCCGCCTCGACCTCATCCTCACCCTCATGCTCCTCCATCTCTCCCTCCTCCTCACCATCGTCTCAGCCACCACTAGAACTACCACCTGGTGTACCATATATAGAACTCATCGATGACATATATTCATCACAAGCAGTGATATCCTCTGGTGGAAGTGTTAGACGTAAAACTTCTATCAGTTTCATAAATGCAGTGCTTTCCCTAACAGACTGTTCTACCATCTCTATGGCCCTTTTTTCAGCCTGTTCTGCCTGTGCCTTAACATGATACAACTCGGTGGCACTACAAATCATACCTAAGGAGGGCCAATACCTTGTTGGAACTATACTCTTCCCTGGTCGGCAGCGTACTCTACCAGGGTGCTTATCTCCCAACACCTAATGTAAGTGATCGTTTGGCCCAAAATTGTCAGGTTCTTGGGCATAAAAAGCCTCTAAAGCATCATGTTACAAATATAAATAGATTATTAAGTTAAAAAATAGAGATTAAAATTTTAAATCTTCAAAGTAAAACTTACAATCTGCTGCTGAGTCGGTTCATTAACCGCACTTCCATCTTTCTTCTTTCTACTCGAGAAAAATAGTTTTTCTTGAGGCACATGTCCTCCTATATTCAATTTATGCTTCTATAATGAAATTGAATGTAGAAAACAATAATTAAAAATAGGATACCAAAAAAACATAGTAATTTCATAACTAAAATTATATAAAAACTTTAGAAATTGAATAAATTATGGAGGAAGCAATAGAAAGTGCAAGTCATAAAGAAAGATTATAAACTGTCATAACTGATGTCTCTCATGATCTAGTATCATAGTACGTCCCAATGTGTGGATGTATTTCTTAGCATCAATGTTTTTTTATTTCTCGCAGATGCATCCTAACTAAATTTCAATAATTAGTATTAACGAAAATCATGAGAATTTTCATTTAAATACTTCTAATTTGATTAATACTGTAAATTGGCTAGTCTCCCAATGAGTAATCATCTGTAGGTACTATTCTAATAGACAATAATCCATGATAGGGACTGCCTCTAACTCTGTGCGCACTCTATCACGCCAGCCAATGTACAAATTATGCTTATAATCTCTCCAAACCTTAGCTAACTCCTTTAGACGTGCTGGCCGTGCTCCCTCACCATCGAGGAAATTAAACCGAAGTTGAAACCAAAATATTAATTCATATAAATACAAAAATTAATATATTTCATTAAATACAACATATTATTTTACCCATATCTCTACCCAGTATTTATCCTTGACTTCATTTGGCATCTGTCTCCCTGAGAGTGGGCTGATAGTAATGATGTTGGAGTATTTTGCAAGCATCGCCAAAAAACTCCGACATTACTACCCTGATTTTTCAATCATAGGACTATCTTCATTGTAGTCCACCATCAACTGCGTGAGGCGGTTGCACACCAAACATATGAATGTACGCCCCCGCCCCCGCCTCCTATTAGTAGATGTATCTATTATAAAATAAAAACAAATATTTTATCAATACATGTTATAATAAAAATAAATAATGGTGTAACAATTTGTTAGGGTGGTATAAGTATACCTGTGGTAGTCTGATCAATGGGCGCCGCTGGATCAACATAAACTAAAGGAACACCCTGTACAGATGGAGTGGGTCCCAATGTATCCTCCGCAGGGACATAATCTGGTGGAGTAGTAGTCGAAGAAGATGTAATATAAAATCCTAGATAGAAGGAAGCAGAAGTAAAATAATATAATAGGGATGGCTGGCCAAATGCTGGATGGGGAGTGTGAATCATCATCAGATATGGTACAGATGGGTGATGAGGCTCAGATGTAAAGGGTGGTGAAAACATGGGAGGTCTAAATATCCCGTGTGTCCCTAATGACACACCGAGATCAGAATATGGGATGGATTGTATGTCAGTGGGAGGGGTAGGGTCTAATAACGTACGCCGACCAGATCGTCTAGCTCCCATACCACACCCCTCTCGTACGAACACCCTGAGTACTAGGACCACTACTAGGCTGCTCATCAAATAACTTTCTCCTAATAGATGGATCTTGAAAAAAATTTTAAAAAAATTTATCACATGACATTATATATTATTTAAATAAATATATTTGAAATAAAATACTCACTTCAAGCACTAGTGGTGGAATGCCCAGCTCATCCATGCGACAACTATTGTCTATAATCTGTTTTCATCACCTCTCTTCAATTGGTTTCATTTTACTGCAATTGAAAACAAATATGGAAGTAAATATAAAAGGATAACTAATGTGTAACCCAAAAAACCAAATAAATGAGAGGGAATAGGGGGATTCATGGATAATTTAACTAACCATTGTTTTAGGTGAGCTTGAAAAAATATATAATAAAGTCAATTAATCGTACAAGATGTAATAAAGAAATTTAATTTTTAGTAGGATGATTATTTACTAAGTGTCATCAGTCTATTAAAATCATGGAACATTGATTCTACAAGATTAGTAAGTGGTAAGCAGTTGTCAAAATTAAGGGAAAATTTAATTTCTTTATCTCAGGTAGATGATGCAGGTTTCAATACATGTTTTGCAGAATAATACAAACCATTATGTTCATTACCTGGTAAAATTTTAAAGAGAGGTATTAGAGTCATAAAAATTTTATACAAATCATATTTGAAGCATTGAAATGTTCACCAAGTTAGAAATGTTGGTTTCGTAGGTTTAAATACAGTTCAATTCCAAATTACAAAATGAAATTCAAATAAAAATTCCAACCAATAAACATTGAAAATGCACATAATGGTCAAATCAGATACAACATATTTGTAATCAATATTAAATAAATTTGATTAGTACCAACCTTAACAACCCAACTTGAGGTAAAACAAAAGAATTGAAAACATGGATGGATGATTCTATATATTTTCCACCACAACATCAGGTTCACAATAAACTCTGACAATCGAGCTATTAGAGTCATCAAAAGAAATAAATGGATTGGTTCCAATGGCAGTAGGGACAATGTCAATTCCATCATCACCATCATCAAAAATATGTATTGGAATTACTTCAACTATGACACCAAATTCAGGTCGAAGTTGGTCTTTGACATAAAAAACTTGTTTAGCCATTGATGCAATACATATGGTTCTTTGGTAGCAAGAGTGAGAGTCATATTAATTACTTGAAATCCACAATCATCAATAAATGTGCCCTATCTTGTCATCAAATCAAAACAATAGCATTTCATCATCATGACTCATCAATGAGAGTAATAATCCAATATTACTATTTTTTCAACAACTCCATAATAACCCATATTTTCAAATTGCGGTCTACTATCTGATGCACTAGAATAAAAATATGTTGTGGTAGTAACCATAACACCATCATGTTGTGTTCTCATGTTCTTTGCTCGTTCAATGATAATAAATTTGTACCCATTGATAATAATTGATTTACAGTCACGAACCATGGTATTAGGTCCAAAAGCCAAAGCTCTTATTTCCTCAGAGACAGAGTCATAAGGTAAACTGAATACCTAAAATATAAATGAATATTAAACTTAATTAAACATTGATTTAATTATTTTAAACAGTATTATATTTACCTTCAATTTTAACCAAGCAGAAAACTCTTTTCTATGCAAAGACTCCCTCCTTGTCAAAGATAACAAACGATGCTCTATATTTATCATTATTTTATGTTCCCTATAGATAAAAAATATGAATAGATTAACAGAGATATATTTAAGATATAGATATTAAATTTAGCTACCTGATGTAGTTATCGAACAAATCACAGTTGAACAAAACTGTGCGATGTGCCATCTACCTCTCTTCAAGGCTTAATGTCTTCAATGTATATGATCCAGGAATTCTTCCTATTTGAGGAAGTGATGGAAAACTGGGTTCAATTTTCTCATATTGTTCTTCTTCATTTCTCATTGGTTTTTTTTATTCTTGTAGTAAGATCAGATAAATACATTGAGCAGAAATCCATACATTCTTGAGCCAAGTAACCGTTCATGATAGAACCTTCGGGATGATTCCTGTTTCAGACATAAGACTTTAATGTGTACATATTTCTTTCAGTTGGATACTTCCAACGAAAGTAAATAGGTCCTCCGAGAAGTATTTCAGTGGGAATATGAACATTCAGATGCAGCATGCATGTGAAAAATGATGGAGGAAATATTTTCTCCAACTCACACAAAATTAATGGAGCATCTGTCAACATTTTTTGCAAGAAATACTTGGACAACTTATTAGCACAAAGATATCTAAAAAAATGGCACAACCAAATAACATTCACCCTTACATTATTGGACAAAAGATGACATATTTCTATTGGAATCAAATCATGTAGAAGAACACGATAATTATGAGTCTTCAGAGATTTTAACTTCAACTCTCTTCTGTTGACCCGTTTAGATATGTTGCTTGAATAGCCATAAAGAACTCTAATAGTCTCTAATACTTCCAAAAATTGTTTTTTTAGGTTTCATCACATAATAATTACATGGAACTTGCCATTTATTTTCACTGAAATGCATAGGATGCAATTTTGGTCTGATGCCCCAATCCACCAAGTCACACAAAGACCGTAAATCATCTTTTGTCTTTACCTTAACATTTATAAGTATCGAAAGCAACATTTCACATATATTCTTTTCAATGTGAATTATATCTAAGAAATGACGTAACACATTGGTTGACAAATAAGGAAAATCAAAAAAGATACTTCTCTTCCTCCAATTTTAATAGGTTTTAGTGGAAACATTCTTTCTCTTTCCAGATTTCATTTGACCCTTCCCGAATGAAAAACTGAAATCTTTCAATTCATTAATCACATTAGTTCTAGACATACGCTGAGGTGGATCATCAGTCTCTATGGTATTATCAAATCTTCGATGATTATTTCTATATGGATGTTCCATTGGAAAGAATCTTCTATGTCCCATAAAAATGAAACTACAACATTGTTTCAGTCTTCTAGATCGTGTATTCTTCATAAAAATGGGACATGCCAGTTTTCCATTCGTGCTCCATCCATACATCATTGCATAAGTTGTAAAATCATTGATCATCCATATAAGCGTAGTAAACATATGAAATATGTCTTTCGAATATGCATCGTATGTGTGCACACCCACATCCCAAAGGAGTTTTAACTATTTTATTAAAGGTTGCATGTATACATCAATATCAATTCCAGGATCAGAGGGGCCAGATATGAGTACACTCATGAAAGTGAAATGTTTTTTTCATACACAACCATGGGGTAAGATTATAAATGTGTATAAAAACTAGCCATGTGCTGTGCGAAGTAAGCATATGCCCAAACGGATTAAAATCACCGCATGAAAAATCAACCTCACATTACGCACGTCAGCTGAAAAATTAGGATATCGAGCATCAAATCTCTACCATGAAAATCCATATGCATGGTGAACCAACTCATCATTAGTCTTATTTCTCTTGGTATCATTTCATATCATTTTTATTAATATTTCATCAGATATAAAAATATTCTGGAGTCCGGGGATCAATGGAAAGCACACGAGATGGTGTTCCATCAGGTTTTGACTTCTAGCGGGATGCACCACATTTTTATACAATCATTTTTTTCAATGGTTTCCTCCCAGAATTAACTGCAATCTTTGGGGAAATCATGAATTTTGTTTCTTGAAAATCCAAGTTCCTCAACTAACTTCCATGCCATATGGTGGTTTGAGGTAATATCTACATCATCTGGAAGTAAATCCTTGAAGAAGGTAAGAATGTAATCAATTGCTGTATTAGAAATCCCATATATAGTTTTCCCATGAAACAATCAGATTAAAAATTCCAGCTTTTTCATTTTATCACATTGTCGATATACTGGATTCTTCACAGCATCATTCAATTTTTTCACCCTGAAAACATCATCATTTTCATTAGACTCATCATGTGTGATCATATCAAAGTCTTCTTGGGTCGTAATCCTTTCTTTTTCATGATGTTGAATAAATAGAAATAGGTCATATAACAAATTCTCCACTCCAGTCCTCTTATTTGGATCATCAGCAATTTGAGATTTCATTTTCTCCCCATTGTGATACCACACATAGTAGTTTTCTTGAAAACCATATTTGGTTATGTAGTAGCTGACTTCTTCATGGATCAACCAAGGTCTTCCAACAAAAATGGAACATGGGCAGTGTATGCGACCACTATCTGAAGCATTGTGAAATGAAAAATCTAAAAATATCTCCAATTTTTTTTGAAAATATCTTGAGATCCGATTGGTTTCATACATCCAATTTCTATCCATTCTGTAAAAAATAATTGTTATAATTCATTTCGTTAAAAGAAATTCATAAGATTGAAGTTTCATCAAAAATATATTTAGGTAAACAAGAATTGTTCATTTTATATGAAACCATAACTGAAACACTACTCTATATGAGAATCATAATATAAAAGACAAAAAAATACTATATTTATAAAAAAATATCTTTGAAGAACTATACATGAGTGTACAACATCATGTACACTTATGGAGGAGAATTATTTAGGAGTTGAAAAAATTTTAGATCGAAGAAATTTTATATTTTAGTAGATAATTTTAGTGATCACATACATTGCCCATGGGGGAGGGAATGTCCAGGGGTGCAGGGTGTCCATGGGGGTGGTGGGGCTGTCCAGGGGGGTTGGATGTGTCCAGGGGGTGGGGGGATATTTAGGGGGGTCAGGGTGTCCAGGTGGGCGGGCTGTCCAAAGGGGTGGTCGGGCTGTCCAGGGGGGTAAGGGGTGTCCAAGGGGTGGCGGGCTATCCAAGGGGGTGATCGGGGTGTCTAGGGGGTGGGCGAGGATGTTCATGGGGGTACGAGGTGTCCAGGGGGGTGGGCGGGCTGTCCAGGGGGGTGGGCGGGCTGTCCATGGGGGGTGGTTGGTCTGTCCACGGGGGTGGCGGGGCTGTCCAGTGGGGTCGGAGGTGTCAAGGGGGTGGGGGGATTTTTAAGGGGTGGAGGCATCTGGGGGGATGGGTGGTGGTGGGCGGGTGTCCGGGGGGGGGGGGGGGGTGGGCGGGCTGTCCACGAGGGTTGGTGGGTGGGGGGTGTCTAGGGGGTGAGAGCTGTCCAAGGGGGTGGGTGGGCTGTCCATGGGGGTGGAGGGGCTATCTAAGGGGGTCCAGGGGTGTCTGCTTGGACATCCCACTCCCCTTGATAGACCACACCCCCCCTTGAAAACCCCCACCCCCACCCCCACCTCCCTAGAAAACCAACACCCCCTCCCCCACCTGGACAACCCAACCCCCTTGACAACCCACACCCCCTCCCCCACCTAGATTGCCCACCCACCACCACCCCTAGGCAACCCAACCCCTCCCTGGACAGCCCACACCCCTACCCTGCAGCCCCCCAGCCTGGACAGCCTCCCCCATTGGACAAACCCCCCTCCTTGGATAACCCATACCCCCTCCCCCACCTGGATAGCCCCCCAGGACAGCCCACCCCCTCCCTGGACACCCCACACTCCTCCTCCCCTACAGCCCCCACCTGGATAGCCCCCCCACCTGGAAAACCCCCCCACCTGGACAGCCACCCCCCACCTGGACAGCCCACCCCCTCCCTGGACACCCCACACCCCCCTCCCCACCTGGACACCCCACCCTGACCCCCTTGGAAAGCCCACACCCCTCCTTAGGGCAGCCCATACCCCCCTCCCCCCACACACCTATAGCCCCCCTACCCCCCCTGCAGCCCCTACCCCCTGAACAAACCACCCCCACTTGGTCAGCCCCCACACCTGGACATCCCTCCTACCCCTCCTACATCCCCCCTTAGAGTATTTTTATTTAAAATCATTTTATTCATTAAAAAATCCAAACTATCATGCATTTTCCATTTCACTAAACAAAAAACATAAAGTCCCACTAAACATAATACATAAAACCCCACTAAACAAAAAACATAAAACAAACACAAAACAAACATAAAACAAACCCTTTACCCTGCTAAACAAAAAACAAATAACAAACCCTTTACCCCCTTCACTAAACAAACCCCACTAAACATACCATTTACAATTCATGAAGTGTAGAACAAAAAAAACATAAAACAAACAAAGGGTTCAGTACTCCAACATCAATAAGTCTAATTTAGCCAAAATCAAAACATCAAACATAAAATAAAAAGAGGAAGAACACTAAAACTAAGGTAACACTTACTAATATGAAGTGTAGAAATAAAAATTTGTTTGATTGAAGAAGGATCTTCGGGTGGAAGGTGTTTTGCAGCCGAGAATACGTCAGGAGGAGCTCTAGATTAGGTCTACAATTGGACTTACTAAGAGCTCGGGCACTAGGTATTTGGGGGAAAACATTCCCAACAGTTTTTAAAAACCGTTGGGAAATCTTCCCTTTACCAACGGTTTATTAAAACCGTTGATATACATAAGAAAAAATAGTTTTTTCTCAACGGTTTTTAAACCTGTTGGAAAATCTTAGGAAATTATACACATTTCCAATGGTTTATTCAAACCATTGGTAAATGTTGATTCTTTTACACTATAGAAATGGTTTCCTCAAACCATTGCTATAATACCATTGGGAAAACACCACGTTCCAGTAGTGGTATTTGTTTAAAACTAACCTTTTTATATAATTATGTTTTTGTTTTTTAAGAATCAGACCTATTCCATTGTAATGAGATAATTGGACTGAACAACATTCATTTTAGATAATCAGAACCATCTGTATTGTATTCAAATAATCATCTCCAGAAGAACCAGAGGTATAATTTTTTTATTGGAATTTTTTCTTTGTTGTAATCAATGAAATAAATAAGTTGCTGAGTGAAGAAGTAATATTGTTGTTAAAAAGTTTTTGAAAGAATAAATTGAATTTAGGAATTAAAAAGTTTTCATACTTTCTAAATTAAATCATATTATTCTTTTCTGGTCATAAAATTCTCACAAATCATGAAATCTCTCATGATAAAAGCTTTTGAAGAAATGATGGAGTGGTTTGAAGTTTTTCATAGTTGAATTATGAAGATTCCATTGGAATGGGAATTCCATCATAATGGTATTTCCATCATAATGATACTTCCATCTTAATGGGAAAATTCATCATAATGAGAACTTTATCATAATGGGATTTATATTGTAATGAGAATTCCATCGTAATGAGCTGAAGAAGGAAACAAAAACCATAATGAACTGAAGAGGAAATAAAAATCATAATTAGATAAAGAGGAAATAAAAATCGTAATGAGATGAGAAGGAAACAAATAAGAATGTGATAAGATAAAAATATATCGTAATGATATTATTATGAAGAAGAATAAAAAAAATCTATAAGTTTTATGAAGAGTAGAATATGTAAAACTTGAATTTCAATTTTGCGTAAATATCAGAGAAATCCAAGGAGAATTGAAGAAGTAAAAATTGAATTTTAAATGCAAGATATCATTGGAAATTTTGAGATTTGAGGAAGAAAGGAATGTTTTTGAGTATATTGATTTTTCTTTCTGATTCACCTATAAATACTTTCTCATATCATTCATTCATTAGTAACTTTACCCCAAGAAGAAAAGGTGGAGCGCTGAAGAAATCAAGTGAGAGTCATTTATGACCAGAGATCTCATGAGGAGGATCATAAATTTGAATGCTTGTTTACTAGATTTAGCAATATCATATTGAGAAGATCATATTCATTCAATTGGATTGAGTCTATTAGACTGAAGAATATCACATTGAGTATTTGAGTAGAGTTTGAGTTTTATAGATTGAGAATGAGTTCATCTTATTGATCCTTCATATTGAAAGAATCAGATCCAGACTCATTGTATTGATAGAATCAGATCCAGAATCATCATATTGAGGGAATTAGATCCAGACTGATTATTTTGAGAGAATCAGATCCAGACTCATTAGATTGAGAAAATCGAATCCAACTAAATTGGACCAAGGATTCAAATAGAGAAACTGTGGAGAAGTTTCAACAAAGGCTTTATTCTTTTGTTTGGATTAATTGTTTTATAAGAAAAAATTTTAAACTAAAAAGATTTAGTATAATAATATCTATTTAGAGATATAAGGTTTCTAATAGGAGTTAAAACAATTTGTATTTCCTTCTTCATAATAGTGAATTTCCATAGACCCACGAGAGTGGCTGTAGTGAGGATGTAGGTTCTCACACTAAGGTTGAATCTTGTAAGTCTTGTTCACTTTACATTCTTTCATACTTTTACATATATGAGTATTTACTAAAATTTGATAAGGAAATAAATATTAATAGGTTATAGTGGTTAATTTTTTAAATGTTTTGAAACTTATAAAAAGTGAACAATTTATTCAACCCCCCTTATCGATTTTTATTAGATCTTATGTAACTTCAGTAAGGTTATCTAAATTAGGTGGGGTGTGTAAATAAATCATAAGAAATACATTATATATATATATAGACACACACAAGCCTACCCAAATGGGGCCAAATCAATATAACACCACCATATCCTACGACCATCACTACACTATCATTGTCACACACCACCACTACTACCAACTATAACCCCACAAAGCATACCACTTTCTTATATAATAAAACTATAACAAATATTCACAAGTTATCATTTAGACATTCCATTACACTATTTTCAAATTCACAATTTACCAACCAATTTATGGTTATTAATCCATTTAATTCCATATTTAATGAAAAACTATTCTAGGAATTTCCTATATTCATTCTAGTTATTTCCCATTTACTATTTCAGTCATCTTTAATTCATTTAAAGCTATGATTCAATTCAATTTCAATCATAACCATTTACAAATTAATCATTACCAGTTATCTTCTATTAGTATTGAGAAACTATAAAACAATCCCTCACATCACTCAAACACCCGCTGCATCAAAATCCACACCACACATGCCCTTAAGAACTACAACAACCAAAACACTATCAACTAATCATTGTAAAACTAGTCCACAACTCATCCCACACTAACCAATCACAACCCCACTTACCAATACATGTCAATCATCACAACCCTACTACTAAACTCATCCCATACTACCAATCAAAACCCCACTGCCCAACATGTTCCAATCATCAGAACCCCACTGACTAAATCATACCATGGAAATCAAACGACAAGAAATTCCCAACCAAGGCTGCACACAACAAAACATCACAATAATCATGACATCGATATATGAAAAAATAATAACAATAAAACACAAATTCCATAAATAATACATAACTATAGATTTCTATTAGCATGTTGGTTAATTAGTTCAAAATTTCATAAATGGGTGTTAATAAAGAAATTCAATATCTCACACACAACTGGCTTCTTACAAAATTTAAGTATTTATCCTTTTATGAGATGTGATTCCCTCAAAACAATCACAAAAATAATATACAACCTTAAAATAATAATTATTTTCAGCAATAATAGCAAACATGATTCAATCACATGAGCAATATCATAAAAACAAATAAACAGATGTGAAACATACCTTTCCCATTAATTTTAGTAAGTATAGTTCATTATCATTATTAGGAAAATTTATACTACCCAACCAAAGAATGTGAAAGCATGATAGTCCCACATCATAAAAAAAATATAATAGAGTTCTTGAATCCCCTACATCAACTAAATCTTTTTGAATCACTGTGTAAAGACAAGGAAAAGAAGAGATGATCATAAGATCAAGATCACACCATGAGAAAATTCAACAACCTAGATAACAAAATTCATCATCAACCAATTAATTCAAAATCATATAATACAACCATATCCCATATCAACATCCTTCTTTGGATGATTAAAATAGAGAAAACTAAAAAGAAATGAGGAATTAACCACCTTGGATCACCAATAATAAACCTCTCAAAACCAAAGATCAAACATAAATAAAAGGGATATGAAAGATCTCCTAAAATTACCCAAAATTTAGCCAAGATTTTAGGGAAAGATAGAGAATAAAATAGAATTAATAGGAGCCCTTGAATTTGTACCCAATTTGGAAAAATAGAAGACCACGATGAAACACCTAGACTATAATACAATGTTCATAATCAAAACCACCCTCTAGAATTCATTTCATGTTTATAGCCAATATTTGATAAAGCTGGGAGAGGACCATGGATAAAGAGTTATTACCATGGAATAAACTTCAGACTTCATAACCCAATAACTTCATAGTCTCAAATTACATGCCACAAAAACCCTTAAGAAGGAAGCAACAAGGTGGCTGACCTCTGAGCTCTGTGTCACAACATCAAGGGCCATTCCATAACCTCACAACATGCACTCTATTCCAATAAACCCTAGAAAAATACCATAGAACATCCAAATTTCCAAGTTGTATGGTTACCTAGAATGGTAGAACCCCAAAATATAAACACCCAAATCTCCATAGTGTAATACACTATCCTTGACATAATCTATCCTCCTATCCGACCTTCCATGCCTCAACACAGACCCCCATGGTGCAATCCTATCATAGAGTTAAAATTTCTATTTAAACTCTACGCTTCCTTCCTCAAACCTCCTCCAGAAACCTATAACACAAAAAACATGAAAAGTAATGGGTTGAGATGTCTTGAAACATTACATTATATACATATCAAATGATTCTAGTCCTGGATAATCAAAACCAAATATGGGAGAAAAAACCACACGCACCACCAACCAAGAACTCTTAATAAGACACCTCTCAAACTAGTCAATGACATAAAATAAAAATAACAATAACTAAATAAGAAATTAAATTAAACCATCTCTAATTCAAATATTAAATTACTATGAAAATCAATATTCAAATATCTTAGGATACTAAGTGTTTATCTGTGGCTCATATTTCCACATACTCTCCTCCATACCACCATGCCTCCACAGAACTTGAACCATGGGAATAGATCACCTATGAGACCCCTTATATTGATATTCCTAAATATCAATTGGATGCTATAAAAACATTTAATCATCCTCAATATCTAATTCTCCCTATTTTATGAAATGAGAATCATCATGAAGATACTTCTATAGATATTAATTATGAAAGACATCATGGATTTGATCTATTTATGGAGGAAGCACTAAATGATATTCCATTTCTCCAACACACTATAATACCTTGAAAGGAAAGATAAACGAGGGATAAATCTTACCCCCTTAGTCAAAAATCTGTTACCCATGATGAGGGGAGACTCTCAAGAACATATGATCACTAACATAAAACTCGATAGGTATCCTCATCCAATATTCATATGAATTCTAACAATCCCAAACTACTCTCATTGACTCCAAAGCCATTTTAATCTTCTCAATCATGATCTGTAACACATCTGGTCTAAGGATCGCTGAATCCTCAACCTCAGTCCAGTAAAACATAGATAGACAATTCCTCTAATACAACTCCTCAAATGGAGGTATTACAATGGAATAATGGAAGATATTTTTATAAGAAAACTCAAAAAATGATAATTACTTTACCCATTATCCAATAAAATCTAAGGTGGAAGTGTTTAATATATCCTCTAACATTTGAATAATTTGCTCGAACCGCCTGTTTGTTGGAGGATGGAAAACTGTGATAAGGCAAAAATCAGAGACAAAATCATGCTAAAATACTCTCTAGACTCACAAGATAAAACAAGGATCCTGATTATAAATTATGGACCTAGGTACCTTGTGAAGCCACACCATCATATCCACATACTGCCTTTCCAAAACCTATAATGAACCTAACTCCTTGTTAGTTAGGAAGTGGAAAAACTTCATCAAACAATCCAAAATCACTTAAATAACATCACATCCTCCCTAATATAGGGATAAACTAGTGATGAAATACAAAAAAAAACATATTCCCATTTCCACATAGAAATATCAATTTGAAGCAACAAAATAAACATCCTACCATCAATTTTATTTTTATAATAAAGTTTCTTAACTTATTAAGAAAACTTTCTTAACATCATAAACTTGTTAGAGTAACGATATAATCAAGTATAAATCACAAACTCACCTTTCATATGCAATGAATATAAAGAAATATCTACACATGATATTTACAAGGTTTAGTAAAAATAACTACTTATTTCTAATTTGGATATCCCCACCAACATAGACTCTTTTACTAACTTTATTTCAAGAATACAAAGGCACAAGCAACAAACAGTTCTAAAAAATAGTAGTAAAATTTCCTTTAATAGTTGGTTATAACCCAAAATATTCTTTTTGTATCATTTTCTTCATATCTATTTATACACCCCAATAAAAAATACTCTTTAGAAACTAGTTACACGCCCCAACTACATGCTTATTGCTTCTTCTTTTATGATCTAATTTAGAATGTTCTTAACTTACTCCAAAAATAAGCCGGATCGACTTTACCTATGCACAATCTTCAAGAACTTCAACAATAATCTTATGAACTAGTTTATCTTGAAACTTCATCCAGATATTTAGAAAATATATATATATGCTCAATTTCAACTTTCTAGAATCTCTATCTAAAAACCTTTCTTATAAAAAGTACACCCATTCAGTCTTCGTTCGACACCCTATTTTTGATGGTCTTAGTTTATTTTCTCTCTCTCTAATTCTTATTTTTTTACTTCAGTTTACAATTTAATGTTTAGAGGAACTCCATTTGATAACTTTATCCAGTGAATATCTATCCAATTTAGAAATTCTGAACCTATGATCTTCCTTCTTCAACTGAGTAGAAACTCAATTAACAACATCCTTCTTCTTCTATTTCTAATGGAAATTCATCCGATGGAACTCTAATAAAAGTTTTTTCATCTGATGGATCTTCATATGATCTTGTCAACTTCAACCTAATTAGTTGGAAACTCAACCTATTATAGAACTTCAAAATGTCAACCTTTTTAATGCATGAACAATTACTTCTATAATGTACTTGTGCACTTCTATTTATAGGTGATTCATAAGTATCAAAGGCAAGAAACCTAAAATGTTTTCCTACACACCCAGATTCACAATTGTGAATTTCAAGCATATTTTAACTTTATTCAAACCCATAAAGAATCTTCTAATGTACTCTAGAGTAAACTATAACCTTCTTGAATCTTATCATATCTTCTCGAATTATTCATAATTTCCAACATTTCTCAATTTATGTCTATCTGGAAAATGTATATCCAAAGTTTCTTAAAGAAATTTTGTAACTCAATCTTTGTACAATTGCTTCCATGTATTTTATAACCCATACCTCCATTCGATGGTTCAATATCATAATATCATCCAACAAATCATCCCCAAAAGTTTTTTTGAATCAATACTAATCGATCCTTTGATGAATCAGTATCAATAACTCATCTAATGAATTGGTATCAACATATAATCTGATGAATTAGTATCAACAACTCCTCTAATGAATCAGTACCAGCAAATTTTCTGATGAATTACTATAAAAAAATTGTCCAATGAATTGGTATCAACATCTTATCTGATTAATTGGTACCTCAAATCATCTATTTTTTACTCAGATATTCAAATGTGACTTCTTGATCCACTGTACTTTTATTACACATTTTCAACATTAAAAAAACCTAGAACTCAGAAACCCCCAAAAAACTTACTAAAGAAACATCCGATGAATTGAGTTTGATCAGGTTCATCTGATGGAACTTAGTACATCTCTTCACATTCACAAAAATAAACTCTGTTCAATTTGAATCATTGTATAATCAGGTCGGTTTAATGATCTACATATAATTCCTCACCGGTCTGAATGAAAACTGGCATATTTAATTTCTCTCATTCTTTATCTCTAAATCATTATGTCTTTATTACAAAAACTATATCTAATAGATCTTGATTTTATTAAAAACTAATAATTTTTAATCTGAATCGACTTCCAATAGTCTTTTTATTAGATCCTCTGATCAATAACTTTTAAATCATTCTTAATTTAGTAAATCCAAACTTTCAGTTTTCTAAAAACTTTTCCATCTGATAATATGTATCTAGAAAACTTCATATTTGGAAAATTTTGGAACTCTCATTTCTCTTTTGTTCTTCTAACTTTAGCTTCTATCATTACTTTTTCATGATGTTGATAACCTTAAGATCAACAAATCATTATATTATTTTGTTAATAAAATTTCTTATATTCCTTCATAAGGAAATTTCCCACAACTGTCAATATTTATTAATCATTTTTCTTAAGGATATTTCTCCTTAAACAGATATTAATATATTGAAAAAAATGCAACCAAACTCAATTTAGGACAACAATATCCCCCTTTGTGTTTGTTTTCAATATTCACATAGAACTCTAAACATCTTTGAAGTTAATACGTGTAATCAACTATTTCTCCTCATATGATGTTTTTTATTTTCTTGATCCCTTATCTTTTCTTCTCATCCTTAATGACAATCAAATTCGAAGAGGGTACACATGATTATTTTTATTTATTTCATAATTTTGAAAATTCTATTTTTGAGAAAAGTAGTATCACATGAGTTTCTTAACAAAGATCCTTTAGAAAAACATCTCTATGTCTACGTGGGTGAACCCGGTGTATAAAAAAGAGTTTACAATCAAAGTGATGAATTTTTTCCATAAAAAAAATTTCATGTAATACGTTTCTTATGATTCTTTCAACATTCACATATCTGAAGAAATTTGAGAAAAATTTGTTAAGATAAAAACAACCTACGCCCATCTCAACAATCTTATCAATATAGTTGAAGTGTATAAAGAAAACTTCCATAAAATATTAGTTTTCTTAAACTCATTACTTTTTTCTATAAAAAAGGTAAGAAACTCATACCTCAGCTTTAGATTTTCTCACCCTTAAGGATAACACTACATTTCTCATCATGTTTAGCAAAGTTACAAGATGAAATTTATTATTATGTTATAAAACTTCCACAATACTCACCCAACTTACTAGAATTAACTCCTTTAATTCACTAAAAGTTAGTACAAATATACAAGTATATTGGAAATAAGGAGGAACCTCAATAGTTTCTTACAAGAAACATTTAGACTGATAATATTCTATTAGTATTGAATTATTATTATTTTTCTTGGATTTTTAATGTGACGTTTTTTCTTCCTTATGTTCATCCTTCTCATATTTTTTAATAGGTTTCTTCTCATCTATAAAATATTTAGATGAAGATGTCAAATATTATTCATCTTCAGTAACATTTTTATTACAATTAGTTTGTAACATCTTCTTCATGACTTCCTCTTGGTCTAGTAAGTTAGTAATACAACTTTTAGTAATATTATTTTTTCTCACATCTCTTTCATATTTTATGAAACTTTAAATCATCATCTGTTGATGTATTTTTATCAACTTTGTTCTCACCTTCAAAAACCTTTTTCTTCCACTTTTCTTCAGTTGTTTTTTGTGCTTATTATAACACTATTTCCATGTCCACTTGATCATTCCAAATAACTAAGCGTTATTTATTTTCTTGATTATAATTTTTTACTTTTTCTCATCATTCTTAAAGTACTCATATTTATTTAGTTTTTCATTTTTATTTATCGAGGCTTAAAAATTATTCACCTCTAGAATTTTATTTTTTGGTCACATAAAGTTTTTAGGAAAATTTGATATTATTTATTCATCGTAAATCCACCTTGATTCATACCTGTTTCATGGTAGAGATTTGTTGTACCAACAAGAATAATATCTATGTATGAAAATTCCAAAACACCAGCACTGAACTCTAAATCTTGTTTTTTCAGGGTGATATTAAAACTAATATAAACTTTGTTGTTTTATTTTTATGAATTTTGAGTGAATTTTGTTAGAGAGATTACTTCTTGATGAATTCCACTATTTCTTGGTGAAATACATTTTCCCACAAATATTAGCTTTCATATCTATAGAGTTATTAGAAATAGATGTACATTATTATTGTTTAGGAGAAGAAAAAACATGCTTCTATAAACCATTTTTTCACCAAATTTAGAAGTTTCTCCTTTAACATCAAATGCCTTAGTGAATTATTATATCACACTTTTTAACTCACTTTGTATTGTAAGAAAAATTGATTGTATTTCTAATAACTCTTCTTCTTTCTTCACCAAACTATATTTCAAAACATTTACCATCTTCTCAAATTCAACTATATTTATCTTGTTATATTTACTTTTTCAACAAGTGTAGTTTTTACCATGTTGAGATTATCATTATCAATTTATTTTTATTCATAAATTTTTAGTTTTCTTTAAATATAACCAATCTTAATTTTTTATTCTCTAATCAAACTAAATTTTATTTCCTCTTTATTGATCTAATCACTATTCTAAATAGTTATATTTTAACATATTTCTTCAACTTTCTTCTTTATTTATTTATTTGAGTATTCTAATAAAGTTATTGTTCCAAATTTTATTTATGAATTCACTCAACTTCTAGTCTCTCTTTACAATCATCATCACCACTTAATGAAACACTTCCATTTCTAACTTAATCAAAGAATTTTACTTGATGATAAGATTTATCACTGGATGAGGAATCATCCTTCTTTCTTCTACCCAAGTAACTTTTCTTATTCTTGTTATAAGCTAAGTTTTTTTATTCCATCTTAGTTTCCAAGATTTCTTATCATATTATTCAGAATGAAACTCTTTGATTTTCTTCCCAGGACAATTTTTTTCAATATTTCCTTTCCCTTCACAATTCCAACATTTGAGAGAATTTTTACCTTTTCCCTTCCAATTACCATGGTTGAATATTTTTGAAAGGAGAGAAAAAATTGTGTTGAAATATTATGTTTATTACTCTTCCTCTGAATTAACCCATTCTTATATATCTTTTTTATCTTTGTTTTTTCCCTTGAAAAAAGATTTGAAGAAAATTTATTTCTCATCATTTTTCTTGAAAATAAAATCTTTTATCATTTCATATGCCAAAAGAATAATCTAATGTTCATAAAAGGATAAATATTCAAGATATTCTAAACCTGAAACTTCAGTATCAAATCTATCTTGAAAGTTTTTCATCAGTTTTATAATATTAGTAGAATATTCCAACTTCTCACCAAAACATCGGATGTTACTTACAACCTCATTTTCTCTTGTAAAGTAAATATAAATTATTTATTCATTATCAATTTTTATATCATCAAATATACTTCTCAAAATTTGTAAATTTGATTATTTAACTTTCACATTTCCTTCACATCCACTTCTCAATTTTTCCCACATTTTCTTAATACTTGGAAATCCCATAATATTTGTATAAATTTTTTTGGTAAGATCCATCAACATAGAATTATGAGCTTTTCCATAAACTTATAAACTTCTATAATCAGTATATATCATAGAAAATTTATTAATGATAGGAAATCCCACTATTTATACATCCCTAACTTCAAGTCAAAGAGATAGAAGATAGGGTAACATCCTATTATTCTAACTATGATAGTTTCTGCCATAAAAAAACATGAACACACCTATTATTCACTGAATTTAAATTTTCTATTATCAAAGTTAGATATTTCAAATGGAACCTCACTATGATACCAATTGAAGTTTCCTAAGTATTAAGTACACTAAGAGGGGGGGGGGGGTGGTGGATTAGTGATTTGTTTTCTTTTTATAATAAAGTTTATTAACTTCTTAAGAAAAATTTATTAACATGTAAAACTTATTAGAGTAATGATACAATCAAGTATAAATATCACTATCACTTTCATATGGAATAAATATAAAGAAAGAGAACCACATGATATTTACAAGTTTCAGTACAAATACCTACTCCTTACCATGTTGGATATCCCCACCAACATGGATTCTTCTAGTAAATTTCTTTTAAGAATAAAAAGGCACAAGTAGTAAATAGTTTTAAAATAGAGTATTCAAATTTCTAAAAATACTTGTTATACCCCAAATTATTCTTTTCATATTCTTTTCTTTACAACTAGTTATACATCCTAGTAAACAAGCCTCTTTAGAAACTGGTTATACCCTCTATATACAAGCTTCATTTTTCTTCTTTTCTGATCCACTTTATAAATTTATTCACTTCCTCCACAAGTAAGATGGATCAAATTTACCAGTTTACAATCTTCAATAACTTCAATAATTTTATTAAGAATTTTTTGGTCCTAAAACCACCTCTTGTATTTTAGAAAATATGTCTATGATCAATTTCAAATTTCTATAATTTTTGTATGGAAACCTTCCTTAAAAAAAGTCTGTTAGTTTAGCATTCATCTGGTATCCTCTATCCAATGATCTCTATCCAATTTTCCTCTGTATGATTATTCATTTTGTACTTTATTCTATAATGAAATGTTCATAGTAACTCTATCTGGTAACTTTGTTTAGTGAATCTACATCTAATGTAGAAACTTTAACCTTGTTCTCCTCCTACTTCAATTGAGTATAAACCCAATCAACAACATTCTTTTTCTTCTCAATTTGATTTAAATTCATCCAATAGAACTCTAATAAAAGTTATTTCATCTGATAGATCTTCGTATGGTCTTATAAACTTCAACCTGATTAGTTGGAAACTCATCTTTTTATAGAACTTTAGTGTTCCAATTTTTTTCATGTGTGAATAGTTACTTATATGATGTACTTGTTTACTTCTATTTATAGGTGCTCTATAAGTAGAAAGGGTGGGAAAACTAAAATGTTTTCCCACTTGCCCAAATTCATAAGTCTGAATTTCAAGCATATTTAAACTTAATTAAAAAATTTCTTGACTCTTCTCAAGTATTATAGAGAAAAATAGAACCTTATGGAATCTTCTCATCTCTTCTCAAATTATTCAGGATTTATAAAATTTCTCAATTTACTCATTTCTAGAAAATGTACATCCAGATTTTATTTAAGAACTTTTTAACTCAATATTTATACAACCACTTCCATAGATTTCATAACCCAGACCTCTATTAGATGAATCTTCACTGTAAGCTTGTCCAATGAATCAACATCAAAAGTTCATTTGAAGAATTAATACCAATGAATCATATGATGAATCAATATTAATGGATCATATAATGAATCAGTATCAACAGATCATCTGATGAATTGGTATCAATGGATAATCTGATGAATTGGTATTAACAGGTCATCTGATGAATTAGTATCAATAGCTCGCCCAATGAATCAGTATAAAAAATTCATCCAATGAATTGGTACCCCAAATCATCTGCTTTTTTCTCAGACATTTGAATCTATATTCTTGATATAATATTCTTTTCTTCCAAATTTTTAACACCACAAAAACTAAAAGCTCATAAACCGAAGAACAATACTTACTAACAAAAAAAAATCTAATGATTTGAGTTTGATCAGGTTCATCCAATGAAACTCAGTACATCTATTCACTTTAAAAAACATAAAATATAGTAAATCTGATATCATTTTTTGATTAGCTTAGTCTGATGATTTGTATATGATGCCTCATCGGTCTGACTGAAAACCAGTATCTTTGATTTCTCTCGTTTTTTATCTCCATAGAATCCTATATTTATAACAAAAATTGTATTTGATGGATCTTTATTTTCATTAAATCTTAGACTTTCTAATCTAAATTTCCAATTGATGGTCATTTGATTATATCCTCTAATCAAAAAAATTTCAATACTTCTTACTTCAAAAAATTCAAACTTATAGTTTTCTAATAACTTCGTCATTCAATGACATACATCTAGAAAACTTTAGATTTGGAGACTTCAGAAATTTTAATTTCTATTTTCTTCTTCTAAATTCAGTTTGTATAATTATTTTTTCATGATATTGAGAACCTTGAGATCAAGAAAGTGTCTTATAACTTTATTAAGGAACTTTATTATATTCCTCTATAAGGGAAGTTCCCACAACTTTCAATATTTCTTAAGAAACTTTCTTAAGGAACTTTCTCTTTAAACACATATTGATATATTGATAAAAAATGCAACCAAAATCACTTTGGAATAAAATTTTTCATAAATTTATATCCCATAACATACCTCATGCTCTTGTGATATATGAAGAAAATAAGGAGATAAATGACGAGGCAATGTCATGGAAACTTTAGATAAAAGAAACACCAAATCCAGCTTGAGATCATAGGTGACATGGTTATTCTCTTGTGGACATAACTTCCTGGACCCATATGATATCATTTCCCTCTACTACATCAAAATACAACCTATATTGAGTTGGGAAGAATCACAAAACACCTTAAACATCACTCCATCCTATGGAATTTGGAGAACAACAACATCAATCAACCTATCCTTCAAGTAGTCAGAAGACATATAACACTAATTAGTCTATAAGAAATCATAGTACTTATTAATCATGGATGTCAATGGGGTTGAGACCCAAGAGAATATAGACACAAACCTTTAATATTAACTCACAATACTAAGGAGGATACATATATATGTAATATTCTTAGGGGATTTCTAAGAAACAACAACCTCAATATTTAACAGATCCACCACCACTCCCTACTATGACACCACATTTACAAGTAAATAAACCCCACACATCCAAAACATAAACTTGTATATATTATTGTAAAGATGATAGTGTTGAAGGATTTGTAAAATATTTATAAGATGCTCAAAATGATCCTCCTATAACATCAAGTATACTAGGATGTCATTGATGAATACAACCATAAACTAATCTAGTAACTCAGTGAAGATAGAGTTCATGAGTCACATGAAAATAGAAGGGGAATTCCTAAAACTGAGTGATATGACCATGAACTCAAAGTGTCCATAACAACACTGGAAAATAGTTTTTAAGATATCATCCCCCTCACCTAAATTTGATGACATAAAATCTAAAAATCAATCATTAGAAACTATCTAGATCCATTTAATAGGTTGAATAGATAATCTATCCTTATATATAGGTAACATTTCTTGACTGTCACTTGATCCAGCCACCAGTAGTCTATAAAAAACTACATACTACCATCTACCTTCTTAGTTAATAACATAGAATCACCCCAAAATGACACAATGGTATATATAAATCCCTTATACATTATATTATCAACCTAAATATTTAGATACCATAGCTTAGAAGGTTCCATTCGATAAGGATCCATCAAAATTGGATAGGCATTGGGCTTAAATAGTATCCCAAAATCGATATCACATTGATGGGGTAAAGCCACAATAACCATTGGAAAAAATATAGAAACCCATTAATGACTCTAGGTAACTCCACTACCCATTCCTTTAATAAACTCAATAACAAGGTTGATAAATGAAAAAATAACAACTTCAAACATCTACGATCCATTAGATTAACCTACTCACTAATGGACACAATATGATGGACCTTATCAACAAAGAACTTGAATATCCTTTTAAGTAAATTAATAAGTGTGTGCTTAGAGTAAAACTGATTGATACTAAGAGTGATATAGTATGACTATATCTAAATTAGGAAGAAATCCCCAAATCACTGATGTTACCCCAAAAATGACTCACAACCCTGACACACATCAACTAGACTCATCTAACCTCCAACCAACATAATCAACACCATGGGAACTAGAAGCCTCACCAAATGGATCCCCAAATATAAAACCAATTTGGGTGTAATAAAGAAGTGTGAAACTCTATAATCAAACAAATATTAAGTTATGGTGGAAGATAAACAGATGATACCTCAAATGATCTCCATCCTCTCTGGTGCAGGAACCTCTATGGTATGAAGCTATACATGCTTGAATACTCTACCTCTCAACTGATGGCCACCTCCTTGGACGTGTTTATCCCTATGTTCTTGAGGGAAAGGGACCGACCTCTACCATCTCCATCTCCTCACGGAGGAACATAGGCCTACTGCCCCTACTGTTGATATGGATTCTAAGGTAACTGCTCCTGCTAGGGATAGTAGTAGATATAGCCTACCATACCATGATGGGCCGTAATAATAGTCATAAAATGATATCGATTATGACCATGATCTTATTAGGAAAATCATGTTGGTGAAAAGATCATTATGGGAGCACAAAAATTGCTGGCCATAAAAAAACCAAAGGAAAAAAATTATTGAGGTTGAATCCCAACCATATGAAACCTCAACTATCTAAATACCTGAGACCCACCACTAATATATTTACTACTCATGGAAATATAAGGGCTCCCCTATTGATATTAACCTAGCTGATCATGAATCCTTTCAATGAACTTGACCTTCTTCTATACCTTCAAGTACACATGCAATTTAAATGGGGTGACTGCATATCAAATCATGGGACCCAACACCTCCTCCAAGTGCCAAACCCTACACTCCTCATCAAAAAATGGATCATGGGAAAATAGAAAGTGGTGCTTAAACCTAACCTTGATTTCCCACATACTCCCCCACTAGAGAGAGAGAGAGAGAGATTATATCCTACCTCTTAATCCCCCTCATCATTGATGACATGAAATCCACTCAAAAATTCCATTAGAAATCATCTTAAGAAACATATTCCTCTTTATGCTTCACAAGATACATGATCCACTGCTACAATGCCACTCCCCATATCTAAATAATGGGAAATAAAATCCAATAATCATCCTTAACATGAATAAATATAAAAGAAATCTAAATCTCCCCCTTCTAGTTATTTTTCTCCAGATTAGAGATTCTTCCCTAATACTTTGCCATCCCTTGATGCTAGAACTCACACAACATCTTCCTCCATAGATCATCCTCCCTGGTTGGGTCAAACCTACCATGTTAAATCAAGTCAGCCTACCAAACATCATCAAACCAAACCACACATGAATGGAAATCATATTAAACCAATGAAAATAAAATAAAAATATCCCAATCATGATGGTGTGATATTTATTTATTTAATTTCATTTAATCATTTTCATTTAATTTTCCAAAAATCACCACAAATTCAAACACAATAATGACCAAGCATTATTCATATACCTTTAATAGGTATCTATACTATAACAACACCATTTCACTTAGTCATTTGATAAAATTAGGGTTCACAAGGTCCCTTACAATCTTGTAACCTAGCTGGTCTCCCGAGACTATGTTACATACCAAGATCAATCAACACCATTTCCCTACCAAACAATGTAATCCTTACTAGTGTCTATGTCCAATATCCACAAAAAATATTAACTAAAACCTTTGATACCAATTTTTCAAGATCCGCCACAACTAGAAACCCCACCCAAGGCTATAGTAAAGATGAGAGTGACCCCTCAAATCCTACCACCAATAGGCCCCAAGTTAGCGACTAGCGTCGAGGGTATAGAACATGAATATGGGAGGAATTAACCTAATATAATCCAGGAATATAGAAATAAAACCACTAATCAATACCATAAATAAATAAACCCATGTCTATAACAACCTCCCAATGCATGAATATGTCAGAAAAATAATCTAAATAAAATATCAATAAAGTCCAAAGGCATTAGCTCCAACAACTATCCCTAGCTTCAAGAGAGTAATGTCTCACTCAGTTAGAAAACTCTTCCAAGAATCCTAAAAAATGGTTTATATATATAGGGGTGATCATAACATGTATATTAAGTAGGACCATACTCAATATCTCTCATGAAAATGTGGAAGGAGTACACTAATGTCCAATGAGCATGTTTCCGAGCAGAAAAGGCTCCCGATTGGCATCCAAAAGACCTAGGATAAAATTTGGGTAAAGATATAATTTTTGACTCACTATAGTAGTATTGTAGTGGGAACTATAGTAGATACTATTGTGGTAGAACTATTCACCCAAATCGGGCCTATGAGCCTCAAATTTAGGCCTTCAAAAAACTTGGCCTTTGGGCCACCTCATGCCTTTGAGCCATGATATTTTAGGCGATAAGGACCAAGAAGTAGTCTAGATAGACCATACAAGGTAAGGCATTAGAAAAGGATTCAGATATTGTAAATTACTCCTAATCAGATCCAACTAGATTGGAAGAACAAGAGGTTATGGAAATCACCATTAGTACCAGACACTATGAAACTTTGAACATGGCAATGCTAATTGATTAGCCATGAAAGGTGGGATCTAAGAACCTTCAATAATGAATATACTGGGGAGGGTATGTTCTAGTGTAGTTGGGTCTTGTGCCTTCAAGTCATTTATTGGGCCTTGTACCTCTAGGCCTTCGAATCATGTAATGGGCTGGTACCTTTGGGACTACGGGTCATGTAAGGGTTCCACCTCAACCCCAAAAAATGAGGATTATCCAAAAATAAAATAAAAAACTCAAAGGGTTTCAGGCCGGGTTGACCATCGGTATACTAATGCATCAGTGAAAAAACAATAGTACCAATAAACACCTATCAGGTCAACTACCACCCAACCTCATCAAGGTTGACTCATCCAATAATTCTCCCAATATAATAAATTAGTATAAAGGAATATAATCAAAGTCACCCTACAACCACTTCCCCATTTATTTTTTAATCTCACACCCCAGCATCAAATGTATTATTATTTAGTCCCTTTTATGTATATAGATAGATCTGATGAGGGTTAGGTCGCAACCCTACCTACCCTAACCTTCTGAAGTGCCCAATATCTTATGTTAGCATCAGTTAGAAACCAAATATCCACATACATACCCATAACACATATCCATATCACATACACACATCATCAACTATAATAGTAAGGTATCATGAATATGAAGGAAATTAACCTCATTACCTCCTCTTACAATGCATGACCCCCACCAAGTACCAATACCACTATATACTGGGCTTAAAGGGAGAATGATAAAGAATTGGAAGCCAAACATCTGTCCTCACCAACATGGATTTTGAGGGAAACACCCATAACCCAAAACATTTGGGTGTCAGTAAGGTTATTAAGCACCGGTGGGGAATTTGCGGAAATCATAAGAAAATAAATCATATATATATATATGAATCCCCATGCATAATCCTAGACTAAAGGGTTCACATCACTATAGCACCACAAAAACCTATGTCCATTATCACATTTATATTACTGTGAACTTCCATTGTTTCCAATTATAACACCCCAAACTGACCCACTTTCTCACACAAAAAACCACAAAAAACATTCATAAGTTCTTTTTTAGTCATTCCATTACATCGATTTCCGAATTACCTTTAACCCTCCAATTTATGCTGATCAATCCATTCAATTACATATTTAATGAAAAACCATTACATCCATTTCCCACATTCATTCGAGAAATTTCCCATTTACTATTTCATCCATCATTATTTCATTTACAACCATGATTCAATTCAACTCTAGCCACACCCTTTTACCAAATCATCATTACCGGTTATAATCTACTACTAGAAGGTAACTAAAAAATTATCCCTTATGTCACAAAAATTTCCATTGTATCAAAATCCCCACAACACATCCCCTTAGATAGCATAGTAGCTCAATCACCATCAACCAATAAGCACAAAACCCTTATATAACACATCCCACACTAATCAATCAAAACCCCACTACCCGACATGTGTCTACCATCACAACCTTACTACCCAAATCATCCCACACTAACCAATCATAGCACAACTATCCAATACATTCCAAAAATTGCAACCCCACTTCCAAACTCATCCCATGGAAAACTAGCCACAATAAATTCCCAACTGAGGCCATACAAAACACAAAATCACAACAATCACAACATTGGTACAAGGAAAAAAATAACAATCAAACCCAAATTCTATCCACAATACACATTCATAGATTTACATTAACACATTGGAAAATTAGTTCAACATTTCATAAATAGGTGTTAATAAAGAAATTCTAGATTTCATATACAACTTATTTATTACAAA
This sequence comes from Viscum album, assembly GCA_963277665.1. Lineage (NCBI taxonomy): Eukaryota > Viridiplantae > Streptophyta > Magnoliopsida > Santalales > Viscaceae > Viscum > Viscum album. The sequence continues at coordinate 1,642,525,036 of OY728159.1, forward strand.
ATTTAAGTATTTAGCCTTTTATATGAGGTGATTCCCACATCACATTCACAATAATAGCACAAAACCTTACAACAACAATTATTTTTAGAAATAGCATAAACAAGCTTCAATCTCATGAGAAATATCATGAAAACAGATAAACACACATGGAACACAATTTTCCATCAATTTTTGTATGTTTGGTTCATTATCTTTGTTAGTCCAATCTATACCATCCACTCAAAAAAATAAAAATCATACTAATACCTTAGTATAAAAAAACATAACAGTGTTCTTGAATCCCATACCTCCACTGAAGCTTTCCGAATTTTTGTGTGAAGACAAGGCAAGGAATATATGTTCCCAAGTTTGAGATCACATCAATGGAAACTTCAAAAACCTATTGTACAATATCCACCATCAACCACTTGATTCAGCCACACAAAATCCAACCATATCCCACAACTACAATCTTCTTCGGATGATGAACATAGAGAAATACAAGAATAAAATGGGAAGGGATCCCCTTGGATCACCAATAATAAACCAACTAAATCCAAAACCCAAAGGAAAATTAAAGGTCTCTAAAATATCTCCCAAAATATCCCTAAATCCTCCAAAGTTTCAAGGGAAGGATATGGAATAAAATGGAATTTGGGGGAGCTATTAATTTATACCTAGTTTAGAAAAATAGAATACCACACTTAAACACTTAGACCATGTTGTAATGGTCCTAATCAAAATTACCCTCCTGAATTCATGTCATGGTCAAAATCAAGATCTTATAAAACTGGTAGAGGACTATAACATAAGGGTTATCCCCACAACAAAACCTCTAGACTTCTAAACCCAACCAAGATGTAGCCTCCAATTCCTAACAACAACAACCCTTAAGAAGGTAGATACAAGGAGCCCAGATTCCAAAATCTACGTTTTAGTGTTTAGGGCCACACTACAACCTCATAACATGCAATCCATCTCGATCAACCCTATACTAACACAAAAATTTATCCAATGTTCTATGCTACAAGGTTATTGGTAATGGTAGAACTCCCAAATATCAACACCTTGATCTATATGGTATAGTGCACAATCCATGCCACAATCCATCCTCTCATACAACCTTCCATGCTACAACACAAACCCCCATGATGTAATACCATCTCCAATAATAAGTTTCAGCATAAACTCTAACCTTCCTTCCCTGAACCTCCTCCTTGAACCTCCAATGTCCAAAACATACAAAGTAATAGTTTAAGAAGGTCTAAACTATCACATATAAACACTTTATAAATTACCCTTATGATTTCTAAATAAAAACTTTATTTCTAAGTCATATGTCATGAAATACAATTTTGTAAAAGGTATTTTAATATAAACTCTTAATATTATGAAATATTTATTAATAAATGTTTCATAAAATTTAATTAATTAATTAATTATAATTTTTTATAATTAGTTAATTTATATACACTTGTATAAATTAATAAAAATCCCAAAATATATTTTATTTTATTTTATTAAAAATTTATAAATTATATAATTAAATTCACTATTGAATTTAAATATTTTTTTTATTCTTCATTAATTATATTTAACGGTTTAGGGTGAATAATACACTATGATTTATAGGCTAACAAAGGGTTCTATCAATCATACTTTATGACTGATAGCCTTATAATCTCCTATGATAACCCTATAATATTTAATGATACATATCGATATCAAAAAGGTGATAAAATGCTCTATTTTTGAAACCATGGTGTTGTGAAATCATTATATATGATATCTAGAAGTTTTATACTATGACTAATAAAAATTCACATGATTTATACTGAGATAATGAGTATGATATCCCATATCATAACCCACCACTCAAATAAGTATAACAAAAAATGAATCATAATTTATGATTGGGATTATGTCAGGGAAAAATATTTCAGAAAAATTCATCTACACTATGATTTTATTAGTAAAAATTAATAGAATGGATTTGATAAAATTGATGGGTTTCATTGGGTCTAACAACACTTGTTAAATTCAATAGAATCAATATGGAAACCCAAAACCAAGACCATCTATTATAGATAAATGAAATCATGCGTAAATTATAAATAAAGAAGCTATGTATGCACATTACACCATTCCTATCACTGCACTATCTTCAAACATCAAAATATGGGATTGATGACGATAACCAAGCATGAGCTGAATGATATCCCTCCTATAAAGGTATCCACTGGTTAAAACCAAATGACTTTTCACATGATCAAGATCATCCTTTCATCTACAATATGATAATACCTCACTAGGGAAAAGATAAAGGATAGAGATGGCTTCAATAGGAGAGAGTATTGGCTAAGAATGAATGAGAAAACCCATAACCATCTCATAGAAGTAGGATCCTTCATAAATCCCTTGAGGATTATCCTCATATAAAATCGCATTAACTCATGTATTATAATACATGGGTTAATGATACTCGGCTAGTTCAAGCACATATCACATGAATACATCTACTCTCCAATGTTTCATCTCATGAAATATTTATTAATGATAGCTAATATGGAAAATATTCTTAAATTATAACAATTATCTTTAAATTTACTAAACAATTAAAGGCGGTGTAATGGTATCATATACTACTCATTATGATATGGTCAGTTATACACTAAAACATTCATGAGAAGTGTCATGAAACAATAACTTATGACATCCCTCTATCATAGGATATGATATATCCATAATGCCTCATATCTATATGGGATTTAAGTCATATATACTTCATAAAATATGATAGTGTATAGTACTTGATTAGTATGGATTTTATACTGATACTCCTTGACATGGTATTCATTTTTATATATAAATAGAACCTTATTATATTTGTACTCTAAATTTCATTGACAATTTAGAAGATTTTGATCTGAAACTTAAAAAAACAATTATCTTCAATTTCAATACATTAATCTCATATATAAAACTATTCTCATCATTTTTCTACATGTAAGGAATAAAAGTTGTTGGTATTTTTAATTTATAGTAGAAAAATAGTGAATCAATAATTCATATATAAATACTTGAAGTATATAGTTTCTAAACTCAATGGAAATAATATTTACAAACTACATGACATTCATATCAAACAAAACAATATATGTAGATCCAGTCTCAACTCTAATAAGAAGTTGAACTCTAAATATTAGAAACAACTCAAAATTTATGAATTTACAATTAGAGGAATTATTAAATTTTTAAATAATTGATAATAAACTATAATTTTTTGAGAATCAATTTTGATATAAATTTATAAAATTTTATTCTGTCTTAATTATTAAACGTTTTTGTTCACTATAGTCAAGACCTAAAATTTTATTATATGTTACCTTGATGTAGTTTTTGGTGGTGAAACATTACACTTGGAGCACCAAAGTCTTCCATATATGTTTTTAACTCCTTTCCCACATGAATTTAAGGATTTAAAAAAATAGTTGCTTTGGATTTTGAGAACAATCACTAATGTTGTACATTTTGTTACCAACTAGAAAATTGTAATGCTGTTATTTGAAAAGTTTGATGGATAATCAAGTTATCATATAGCCATTTTACATTTTTTTATGTAACAAAAAAAATACTTACTCTATGGTTATATTGGATTTATGTATTTTTTTTATTATTTTCAAAGTAAATTGGAAGTGGTCAAAATGAGAATTTAGCAACTGTTATTGATGTTACAACTACTTTTTTTGTTGTTGTTGTCATGAAGAAACACAATATTTTTAAAATGAAAAAAACAATTTTTTATATAGATTGGTCAAATTTAAAGAATTTATAGATTTTAATAGTGAAGGAATATTTATTTAAATCTTATTTAGTATTATATTAAATTATTTTAAAAAAAATGTTAATTTCCCAACTATAAATAGAAATGAAAAATGTGATGTTTTAACTATTAAAAATTATTATGTAATAATGTTCAAAATACTTATGTACAAAATCTAATGCCAACTATTTAATGATTCCTCTGTTGGATTATTTCCATTAAAAATCAACTATGTTTTATTAAATCTAGTTATCACAATAATGGAATCTACAAAAAAGGTTAATATATATATATTGTAACTATATTGAATAAAATAAATATGCATATAAAATTGAAATTGTTTTGTTCCTTCACCCAATTTACTTGATAGTAATTCCAAACAAGAAATCCATATGAAAAGTATGTTTTTTATTCTCCATGAGTTATACATGAAGTCATGCTATGTTCTGCATGTTGATCCCAGATTGTGTAGGTTAATTTAACTTCACTATAGTAATCAATGAGAATTTATAGGTTAGTTATGATTTTTAGCATAGAAATGAAATTGATGTACAAGGTACCTTTAATTTTTCAATATGATATTCATTATCCTATTATTGGTTCCAGATGGATGAATGGGTTGATATTGGTATACATTAATACTAACATATATAAAAATAGCTATATTCATTGAAAAATAAGTATTCAAATTTTAATGTAAAAGTAGATCAATTATATGAATATAAAAATTCCTAGAGACACCAAATAATGAATCTGGTTTTGAATTACTATAAAAACAACCATAGAACATAATAATTATCAATATAATTTGTATTATAAATCAATTAATCAAGAGTTATCTTCTAAAACTTTTTTTTTCAAGAATATATTGAAAAGGGAAAAAATAAAATCTAAAATGTGTTAAAGTACCTTAAAAGTCTCCTACATGAGTACTCTAATTAAAAAAATATTTTTGATGAGTTGGTAAATATTTTACGTCATTAACAATTATTTGGAAGTTTTGAATTACATAGAAAGCACCTTCATGAATTTTTGATATATAATTATGAATAAGTTTTCTTCTGATCACCACAACCTATATTTTTTTTTGCTTCATATATGAATTTAATATTTTTAGTGAATTTTAATGGAATTTTTTTTATTTAAAGTATATATATATATTAGAAAAGAATATTTGATATTTTATTTATTTATTAAAGTAATTTATTATTATTTATTGAGTAATGTTATTGATATTCTTGAATACGAGTTTTAAATTAGGAATGCTTTATAATCTATATTAATCAATGGATGTTTTTTAGATAGTGATAGTTGTAGATCTCAACATAAAGACTTTATATGAAATTGAAAAAACAATCACATGTTCATTCATAAGAATTAGATCATTAGAAACACATTATTTGATAATTTTGAATATTTTTTACACCACATTTAGATTACTAATATTTGAATTTTCAATGTCGCATTGTTATCAATGGTGATGTTGACCAAATTTTTGAGAGAGATTAACCTAAAATAAAACTACAAAAAATTTAAAAAAATATAATCAAAATAATTCTTAAAAAATAAAGTTAAATATGGTTTATTGTTAGAATAAAATTAATATTCAAGTTACTAATTTTAGAAAATCTTTTGTTATGTAATATAATTAGAAATACTTTAATCTTTGAAATATTTTTTAAAGATAAATATTTATTTCTATCATAAAATATTATTTTCAATAATTGGTATAAATATTTTCAAACCATGCTTGTTGGTTACTCTATCACTACAAGGAAAACTTCAATTAACAATGGCTTTTGTTAAAAGGTGGTGCTTTAAACTGCCTCCCTTTAATGGGTAGTGTTTTTTAGAATCATTACATTTTTCTCAGTTTCCAATTAATTTTTGATGGTTTTTATTAGATGTACATTGATTCTATAGAATTTCCACACATCCGTATTTCGAGGTGATTTCAAAACCATTGTAAAATCATATGCGGTATATTTTTAAAATAAAAAAATATTTCTAGAATGGTAGTGGTTAAAACCACCACAAAATAGAATGAGGCTATTATTTTTATAGATGATTATTGTAAATTTTATTGTTGTTCAAACAACCATTAATAGTATATGGGGTAGTTTTTTTTAAAAAGTATACCTTAAGTAGTGGCGGTTATAACCACTACTAATTAGTCAATAATGGTTTAAAAGCATTTATCAAAAATTTTATAGTGTGTAGTGGTGGTTTAAACCACCATGAAATAATTACTAATGATTTTTAAACTTTTTGGGGGTTAAAACCACTATTATTATAAAAAAACCAGTCATTAACCCCCAAAATTAAATACGCCCTCTAGTATAAAAATTCACATATATCTACAATATACAAAATTAAATAATTTCAATGGTCAAACTAAACATCCAAAATAAAAAATCTACATATATATATAGATCATATAAACACACAAAATATGATTTAGATACTTTACAAGAAGCATATATAACTTTAAATTATAAATATAACCCATATAAAAATGAATCCAATATCAACACTGCTCTCCTATTTTATGCCAAATTCCTCCAGATGATACATGATCTTAATCTTCGTATTTGCTAGAAACTTCCATTTTATTTGGTGTCGATATTAAATAAAATTTAAAATATAAATTAGTTTTAATTAAAAGGAACATAAAAAATATTTACACAATTATTATAATAATATAAACATATTAAAATACTTGTAATAGATTTAGTACTACCGTAGTTTGTCATATCAAAGATACAATGTTCACAGGAATACCACCAGTCATACTCTGAAATAATGTACCCAATGAACTCCCTATCACTCTAAATTGGCCATCTAAAACTATCAATCATAACTTCTTATCCTTTAATATGTTCTTGAGAATCACAATTTTGTTTTATGATTCTAAAACATTGAGACTAGTGATATTACTCAAACCTAAAGTAGGATGCATCACATTGAATGAAGAAGAGTTCTTCCCAAAGTCATATGAGGGGGATGGTCCAGAACCTAACCCATGAACATGAGTAGAATGATCGTTTCCCAGAACTTGGGTAATAGTATCATTATGGTAGAATAATGATGGATTCAAGGGATTCACATCCCATGCATATTTAATTTTCTTTTGAAAGTATATATTTTTTAAAAATATATTTACTATAATAAATAAACAGTGATTTATATTTTTTGATCTAATGTCTTCTACAAGTGAATTTATGTAATTTACATCATATTTATTGTGAACATCAAACCAAAACTTCTTTTGACCAACCACATAAACAATTATTTTCTCCTATATCATCAAAGAAAAAAAATTAAAACTATAAAAACTAAAGTTATTAAAACGAAACAAAATTATATTTAATAAGTAGCTAAAATATTAGCTTAGCTGACCCTCTCCTGAATTTTTTTTGAACCAACTATGTTTGGGATGACTTGCTTCTCCCTATTTATGAGGTTTTTTTAGAAGACTCATAAAAAATGTTGATATTAATAAAAAACACATCATTCTTAATTAAGTAAGATCAATGTAGTAAGAAAATATCTAATACCATATGTGAATCAAAATAATTCATATCCACAAAGTTCTTCCATTGATCATGAGGTATCCCTTTAGGTACCTTTTCATAAATTTGATGAGAAGTCAAGTAGGTGTCATTGAACTCACACCACAACCTATAATTAAATTATTTCCACCTTTTACTAAATTTTCAACATCCATTGATGAAAAATCACATCATGTACATAAAAATTGAAATTAATCTACATATTAGATATGAAAAATTAATTAAATTTACATTTTATATGAATAATAGATAAAAAAAATAAAAATATGAATTTTGACATACTTTCAATTGTTTATAAAAAATATCATTATTCCAACTAGTGGGAATGTGTCTTCAGTCATGATAAGTGATGGGAAGAGATGATATATTGCATTCTAAATGATCTATGACCTACCAATATAATATTCTGATATCATTAATAGGTACTATAAATTTTTCAAATGGAACAATCACTTTAAAATTTCCCAACTTCAAAAAATCCAATGTATTCATGTTCATTTCTATATCCTTATTATCTAAATCTTTTCAATAAATATATTAAAATATTATTATATAGATGTAATAAATTATATTTTCATGTTAACAATTACATACCAATAATGGTTACCCTACAATACCCTCGTGATGAAAACTATGCCACCATATGCTCAGTTGATGATCACACCTCTGCTGATCCATCTGATCCCTCTGATATTCCTAGGGTAAAAGGTGATGAATGCGAAGTAGGGATAATTTCTGATGAATATGAGACCATTTCAGAAGGCATAAAATGATTTAAATGGGAGGAAATTGAAAATAGGAAATATATTTAATGCAGGTAGAAGCATATCAGAAGGGTCATCCCACACTGTAAGAGTTATGGATGATTGGATTACACCTTTAAATTATTTTTTTCTTATAATTACTATATAAAAAATAATATAAAACAAGTAAGAACATTATATAAAATATAAAACACGAAAATTATTTGAAAAATTTGTATATAGATTAATTAAATTCATATATTATAAATAAACAAATAAACGATAAGTTAAAGGAATGTACATACAATTTGTATGATATTGATAATATATGTATAAAAAACATAATGATAATTAATTAAATAATATCATTTTAAGGATAATAAAAATTCTTTATGGGATAATAAAAATTAATATGAAAATAATATTATCATTTATAATTTTACTACTAAGAAATCATCAAATACAATTATGATATAAAATAGGTATTATTAATTGAAGTAATATGAAACATTTTAAAAAGTTTTATATAAAAACTAAATACTATACTGATTTTTTGATGGAAGTAACCTGGTTAAATATAATTTGAGATGTCTAAGATCACTTGAGTTGGAATAGATCATTAATGAACTTACAAATATGATTTTTTCTTATTAATAGAAATTAGGGTAAGTTTATTTAGATGATCTCTATATATGATTGAAGATAACCGAAACATGTCCATGCACACACAAACATATCTAGAGTAATTATAACCAAATTTTCAAACATCATGGTTTTAATTCCATGAAGTTTCTACCCTAAAAACCAAAAGATAAATTAAGACTTCATGAAAATTTTACTCATCATTCAAAGTTGGTTTGGTATTACTACACCACTTTGTGAGTGTTTCATTGATTTAAACATTTTGGGTGGTTTTCCTAAATACGATGTTTATGAAATTATATATTTTTTCATGGGTATTTCTATATAATTATTCTATAGTAATTAATATATATAATTTTATTTGATACATGTGAACTTTAATAGTAGATCATTACTCTTACCACTGAAACAAATTCTAAATGGAAATAACATCCCATAAAGATCATCGTTATGGTATGAAAATAATAGTAAAATAGCTTGGGCTCATGGATATTGTACAAGATAAGTTTTTATCTAGTTTTAACTCTTTGTATCACTTTTAGATGTTAAAATAGAATTTTACATTATAGGTTCTAGTATGAAATTCATTAGAGAAGGAATTAAAGGATAATTCACCACATATAAGGATACATGCTATAAGTGAATTGATTAATTTTATTAACCATGTTTTTTCTCATATGTCTATGATTGATAACCTATAGATGGTAGTGTATAACTAATCAGAAATGAAAAAATTTCCCGTGAATATTTGAGAGATTAAATGATAGGTTAATTTAAGCTTATAATATGAATGGTATCTTTAAAGAAATTATATAAAATTAAAATGGTAAAGATAATATTATTTTCGCCTCTAGGAAATGCTAATACACAAAAATCAAGAAATTGTTATATAATATCTATAGCTCTAAGAGATTAGTGTTGGAATAAAAAACATTGGTTTTAGCTAAATACTATTGTCGAGAGGGTATTTATTATTTGAAGGTTAATTACATGTGAATGAAGTTGAGGAGGGGAGGACACACCAAAAACTTTACATGAGGAGTAATTATGGTCATGAAGGAGCTTATAAAGAGGATTATTTATCATCGAGGAGTCACCATCATGAGAAAGATTGGTTAGTAAATTAGGAAATAATAGAAAAATAAAGGGAGTTCGTGCTATGAAATATACTTTATTTTAGAATAATTTTATTAATAAACTACCACTAATTACATATCCAGTGGAAATTATTTTAATAACCACCACTAAAAATTAATTATCAGTAATAAAAAACACCATTGTTAAAAAATAATGAATATTTAGATTTCATGTATTAGAGGTGATTAAACAAAATAATCGCTAATAAACCACCGTCATTTAATGTTTTTATTGTAGTTTATATACAATAATATATAACTATCCATGATAAAAAATAAGATTATAAAGATATAAACCAATACATGAAAGAGATTGACCCTAAATTTTGTCAGTAGTCATAGTATATAAAACATTTAAAGGGTATTTTCATCACTGAAGTGAAAAGGTCCATCTTGAATCACAATGTGTAACATTAATTATTAAATTTTTTTTTTACTAAAATGGATTCTAGTTAATGTTATTATTTTTGAATACTTATTACATGTTCGGATTATTTTATTCTGAAATGAGAGGATTCAAAACTTGGGAGTCATGCTTAGAGGAGGCCTGCAGTAGTGAAAAATCAATGAAGGAAGGGATAGTATAGATGCTAATGTTTTAAAACTAGTTGGAAAGAGACCATGACCATATGATGGGAGTGTGAAAGAATAATCTCATAATAATAACTCCAATGAACTTGCAAATGGTTTCATTGTGATTTGAATAGGATATGAAAGAATACATAGAGGGATATGAAATAATTTAATGCACCGTTCACTAAATGATCTAGTTGAGGTAGTGGAATTCAACCGTTGACAATGGTTTAAGCGATGGTCACCTGAAATTTTTTAAAGGTGATGGAACTTGGAAAATTAGTTGGTCCCACTATAAATAGGTGGGGTGGGGCCACTTTTTAATGTAACTAAAAACTTTAATCTTTTTCTTCCATTGGTATAAAGAAAGTGGAAGTGTTCATCTATGGAGAAAGAATAAGCATGAACCACGTAATCTATTATTATATTTCCTTTATTTCTTTTTGTGTGATATTGTTTCAATAGTTGTGAGTATTGGAGTTTGAGGTGTGGTTGTGGTTCATTGTATTCTTAGTTATGGTATATCGTTTCATGTGTTTTTCCAATTCAAGAAGTTTAAAAAAAAATCCATGCTTGAAGTTGTAGTGGGTGCTTTTGAATCATTGGATCCAGACCCAACAGGTGATATCATATCTTGTGATTCATTAAGGCTCAATTTACTTATCATCAGGATTTTTAATACATTTTTATCTTTATTCCATTTTCATTTTAGTGGGAGTTATCAAGTATGGGATTTTTTTCCTATCATCACTCCCAAAATCATGGGATGCGAGGGTTACCACTGTTATATAATAGTATTTTAATACCAATATAGTGTTTTAAGATGTTTGTGACCTTATTTTGAATGAGGATATCTGATGTAGGGAAGTATAACACCTAATAGAACCATTTTCATTGTGAATAGTATAGGGAATTCCTTTCAACAAAAAGAGTATAATAAATTAGAGGATAAAATAGAAATAATTCAAAGTAAATTACCTAGATCTAAACCCATATGTTGGAATTTTAGGGAGAAGGGTTATATAAAGAAGTATTGTATATATCTCAAGGTTTGTTTTGAATGTGGAATTTTTATATGTTCCATAAATACCACAAACAAAGAAGAGATTTATTTACTACTCAATGAAAATACTCCATTGGAATCATGGATTACTAATTCCAGAGCATCATTTTATTCCATATTCAAGAGAGGGAACATGACCAACTATGTTTTCATAAGATTTGACAAGGTTATTATTATTTATGTGAGGATATTGATATTTTACGGATTTTTTTTTGTGAAATCCAACATCTCAAATGAATTGTTTTTTTGATTTACATGGAGTTTGACACATACCCAGTTTGTGGAAGAATTTATTTTCTATTGGACACCTGGATAATGTATATTTTTGTAATTTTTTCATAAAGGGTATATAAGATCACTTGGGGATCAATGGTGAAGGATATAGATGTTAAATATGGGACATTTTATTTGACAAGAATATTGGATAGATAAAAAATCACTAGAACGATAACTTCCAGAGGTTTGAAGTTGTGGATTTTTTGCCTTGGGAAAATGAGTGAGAAGATAATATGTGTCTTAGTGGATAAATAAGTACTGTATATTGATCACATGTATTTTGTAATATATGAGAGTTGTATTATGGGAAAATATATAAAGACTTTATTTTTCACAAATGGAAGGACACCTAAGTCTTGATAGTTGGAGCTTGTACATACTCATTTTTGGGGCCCTACTTTAGTCAATTCTCACAATGGGTCACTATATTATGTTTCCTTCATCAATAATTCAACATGGAAGGTATAAATATACTTCCTTAAGAACAAATACAAGGTTTTTAGAGTGTTTATTTAATGAATATCCATAGTGGAGAAAGAGGCTGGAAATAATCTTAAGTGATTAAGGTTAGATAATGGAGTTCATTATGGTATTAGGGAATTTTAAAGGTTTTTTTGGAGAAAATGAATCAAGTTCAAGAAAACTCTACTATTATACTAGAACAAGGAAATGCGGTGGATCAGATGATTTGAATGATAAAAGAGAAATCTTGAAGCATGAGTTTTCACACAGGGTTTCCTAATATGTCTCAAGTTAAATCTATCAATGGTTCCTTCTATATCATAAACAAAAGTCCTTTCACAGTCATATCATAGTAGATTACAAAATAGTTGTAGACTAGAATAACTATTGATGTGTCTCATATGAAGGTTTTTAGAAGTCCCGCCAACATCCATGTTGATTCCAAGGAGAGGGATATGATTGAAGAAAAGTATTAAGAATGTTTCTTTGTAGGAAATGATGATGAAAATCTCGGGTTTTGAATATTGGAAAATGAAAAATGAAATTTCATTAGAATCCAAAACATTATTTTAAATGAGAAGATCCTATGGAAGGATTTGAACTTGTTAGAAAATCTGGTTGAGAATAAATAATCAATGAAGAATTTTCAAGTTAATCTGAATGGAAATTTATATGTTTTGGATGTCCCAAAAAGTTCAATATGTAATAAATGCATAGAATATCAAATAAGTCTATTTGTATGGTAATTTTCAAGGATAATAAAAGCTTAGGGTAAAGTTCTAGATGGTGAAGTTTTAGAATGCGCAGTTCCAGAAAGAGAAGGACTATAGGTTGAGTTATGGAGGTCTACTAGGATCAGGTGAAATATTAAGAGGTTTGTAACTAATCTAAATTTCTTGTTTCTAATAAATATATGATATCCTAAGAAACCCAGATAAGTATAAAGTCTCAACAATTTTTAAAATCATGTGTTATTAATGAAAGAGTAAATGGATTCATTTCATGAAAACTAAACCTAGAATCTAATAGAAATAACATGAGAAAAGAAAATAAACTAGAACAAATGGTTATTCTAGATAAAAGAGAAATTAGATGGAATAAAGAAGTACACGCCTAGGTTAATTATTAAAGGGTTTCAGTATAAATAAACGAGTGATTTATTTGAAATTTTTTCTCTTACAGTCTACCATACAAACATCTAAATGGTTTTATGTCTAGTAACTTTAGAAGGATTTCATCTTGAATAGTTAGATATATATATATATATATATAACTTGCATTTTTAGTGATTTAGAAGAGGGTATCTTTATGAAGCATCTGTAATGTTTTTTTAATGAGATTATGGCCTGGTGTGCAAGATGAAGCGAAACCTATATGGTCTGAAGGAAGAACCATAACAGTGGATATGAAATTTAAACACCTTTATGGATGTAAAAGGTATTGTTTTGGAGCAATGTTGATCATTTATATTACGATAAGGTTTTCAATGATTTAAGTTGTAACACTATTCTCTTTTATGTGGATGATACACTCATGGAAGGTTTAGGTATAGATCAGATTAAGGAGTTAAAAACTGTAACATCCCAGATAAATAAATAATATCAAATTTTCTTATTTATTAATATTTGTGAATTAAATATTAATATTACTTTAAAGGGGTTTCTATGTTCGATAGCGTACCCGATACACAACAATGAGTTTCTTTGAAATCTTACGTTGCACACTAATAATATAATAATATTATTTTAAATGGTAGTTAACGCCTAGCCGTTGTATTGGAAGGAATTAATAGAACTAACTAAAATAATATTATATATGTTTTGTTAAATATTTTTACATTTATAAATGTTAGAGGATTAAAATATGAATGAATCCAATTTTAAGCATAAATATTCTGATATTCTTTAATAGGTTGATTAACTACCTTTTGATGGAGAACCCTTTTTAAATCTAATTTTTTTTACTTTTATATGTTATATTTGAAAAAATAAAATCCTTATTTGGAATCGGGACATCAAAATTTACTTTGTGTAAATTTTTGTTATTTTTCCGATAAAGTTCATTTTTTAATGAATAGTGAAAAATGCTGTATTTTAATTCAAAACCTCATTTTAATCTAATTTATTTATATGGTTAGATTATTTTTTAATTGGTTTTAAAGTGTAATTAGAATATATTTTTACCATTTAATCCAATGGTGGTCATTGGAGTTCATTTCATTTTGAAATTGAACATAAACAAGTGTCAATCTTTTGATAGATACTGTTTCTTAAAAACAAGCTATTTGTTTTGACAGTGTGATTTAATTATAAAATTAATTAATGAAACTTTTATGTTTCTAATTTGTTAAAATGGATATCATTTTTTAATTTGAAATATAAAATATATCTTAGGGTGAATTTTTGGTATTTTTCTGAAAAACATCAATTTTTGATGAGTAGTGAAACCACTATGTAGTAGTTAAGAAAACTGAATTTTTTGTTTAAATGAAATATTACCACTTCTGTGAATTGAATTTCAAAAATACGACGTACATGGTTTTCATTAGTAAGTAAAATGTGGTTCAATGGGATGAAAATAATTTTTGGGGAATAATAACTTTTGAGTTTTATTAACCGCGATTAAAGGTAATTAGGGAAATTTAAGGTAAAAAATAATGTTATAAAAATATAAAAATACATTGACACATGTTTTAAACTTATTGTATGAGTCATTAATGACCAATAAAATCCATGGGTCAATTTGGGGGCCCCATGGAGCCACTTGGGTATGATAATGACATTAATAAGTTTTTTATTTAAAGTAAAAATAAAAATGTCACAAACATGTATTGTTTTACTAAAATAATTTTTACATGGGGTTATATAAGTTATATTTTTGACTATAAATATTCATTATAAAGATAAAAATATTTCCTACATCATGATAGTTTTTTTATAAAATTTAGACATCAAATAAATAAAATTATTTACGACACAATGATGATGCAGTGTTTGTGTCATTAATGAATGATTTAAATAAATAAGAAGATAAAGTTTAAAATAATATCCAAAACATGTAAAATTATGATTTTATGATTTTATTTAGAACATGGGACACCTTATCTTCTACTTTAATGATTTTTGGACCTTTAGAAACCGAAAATCATTATATAATAAAATAATATTTTCATGCTTTCCAAAAGATCCCCTCCTCTCCCATATAAAAGACCCCACTTACTAACCCTTTATTACACTTCTCAAGACCTTTTTCTCGTCCAAAATCTAATAAAATAAGCTCCCAATATCCCTATATTCATCCTATAAGCCTTAACTTAGGAAGAAAGCACTTCAAGAAACCCTTTTGGTTCATACCAAGGGGAGTTACCCGATTTAAAGGTAATGTCTTCTCTTATGTTCTTTTGTTTTATTTTGCTTCTCAAAACCCCTAAAATCTTTTTATTCCTTTATTTTGTAACTAAAAAAGTATCTTAAATATACTAGGATGTTGTTATGAGAAGTATTCAAGCTACACAAATACAAACCTTAATCTAATCGGTGAATAACATACTGTTTCTGTGGACGACAAACTACTGCCTCACGAAATGATGATTGTTCAATTATCTCCTACTGCCTCTAATGGTGGACATTAAGATGTCACTGTATTTATATATGATACATATATTATTTTTATGTTTTCATTATGCTTATGTATTTTTATTTTATGGCATACCTTTATGGTTTCCATAATAAGTAAACGCAATAATTTTATTTTATGAAGCGCGGACTACCTCCCCCTAAAATGATTTGAATTGTTAATGCCATACGTGGAACGTATAAAGGATAGAATTTATGAAATTATGTAACATATATAAAATATATATTATAATTTAATTATAATATACCTATGTATCATTATGTTTTCATTCCATTAAAGTATGAAATAGAAATGAAAGTAGCGTTCATGCGTATGTACGGCTTACCATCTCCATGAATGATGCATTTCATTTCTTATCTACAAATTTTATGTACTATTATAAGTAAATATATATAATGGATACATATATATAAATATTACATCTAAATGATGAATATAATTCTGTATTTAATGAACTTCAGACCACATGAACATCATGTGATTATAAGAAGTCTATTTTTTTTGACTCAAGTTCCGAACATCGACAAAATGTACATTATGAACTCAAACAATTAAATAATTGTTATAGAAAGGTAATAAGTGATATAAAAGGGATAATAAACTTGAAAATTTTTCTTAAGAAATTTTAAATTAACTTAAGTTTATCATTCAGGAAGAATAAGGAACATACGAGCGAGTCAAGTCGGAAACGTGGTAAGGGATTCTTATCTCACTTTCAAGTCCGAGAGATTTCAATTGTTCTCCACTTATTTATAGCATGAGGTGTATTGTGTACTGACATTGGATATATATTATAAGTACTCTCTTTATATTCATGGTATCCTATGTTTCTTTTTCTGGTTATTAATTTTTGGTCATACGATTCGATTGAATAAAATGTGGTAAGCAATTTTCATCTCACTTCTTATTCCGGTGAGATTCATGGTATATTTTACACTATTTACTTTTTTTGGTTTATGTACTTACCATGATTGTACTCTTTGTGTAATATAATTTAATTTATGGGTATTTACATATTCATTATATGATCCTTCTTTCATAGGGTGTACGTTTCGAAAGTTACCAAATCGGTAAGGGATTCTTTCACCCTCCTCTTTTAAGTCTTGACTTCCTTTATGTTTTGTATTATATTTTACATCTATTTATGTTGAGGGTATGTTATTATACGTTCTTATTTCTTCCCATTTCATGTCCAAATGATGAGGGACCCTTTCTTATCTCATCAATCTGTTTTCTGAATTTTTATGTGACACTGTTAGGCTGCCGAATTTCTCGTAAAAGAAATCGCATCTTCTCTTTTCTTTCATGTTTCATTTTCATGTGGTATGTCATTAAAATATCCATACCATGATATTATTCATTACCCATACTATATTATGAATTATTTATGAGTGTGTGACCCTTGTACCCTCTCTTTTAAATGTTTTCTAAAACCATGTTATATAGCCGTTACGCTGCAGAAATTTTGTCTGAAAATTTCTATCTCTTTCTCTCAAGAAGTTCCCTTATTTATTTATGTGAATACCCAGACCTATTTTGTTTCTATGGGTGTTAATAAATATATAAATGTGATATATTTTATTTTGGAATTGACATACATATAACCCTCACTCCCTTTCCATGGGTTATAAATGATATAATGATCTTATTTTTAAGAGCTTTTGAAACGTCACGATTTTGAAATGAAACCCATTTCTTTTATTCTCTATGGGTTATTTATGAAATTTTTGATTATGATATATGTGGCTCACATGTAATTAAATACATATTAAGGGTGCACCCTGATAGCTCTCCAATTCCTTGGGTAAAGATTTAATCTCTAGAGATGACAAGTTTCATGATACCTTGGTGAATAACCTTGGTAATTTTTATGACACCTTGGGGATGGACCTTGGTGATATGTTCATGAATGTATAAATGAAATTTTTTAGCCACATATTAAAGTTATGTTACAAGTTCTATTCATTATTATATGCCTATTCTTCCATTTCTCATGTCTTTATTTTTTTATTCAACTTCTTATTGATATCACAAGTACATTGATTCCCTTGTTTACCCTTACTGGGCCTTCTGCTCACCCTTTACTTTGATGTATATCTCCAGGATATGAGATATAGTAATTTCACATAGGATAAACCTATGATTAAGCCTTATAACTGGTTTAGAATAATTTTTTTATGTTGTTTTCATGTATTATGTTCCTGATTTCCAAGACACTAGACTTTAAAGATCATCTGTTTGTAAAATGTAATTAAAAGTTATGTAATAAAAAGGCGGGATTCTATAGTTGGTATCAAAGGATATTTTAGTTATTTATGGAAATTAGGATATGGAAAATTTAGTAAGAACCCTATATAAAAGTTCAAATATAGGAAAACTTCCTGGCATTTTGGTGAGTATGGAGTAAGTAGTTTATCAAGAACATACATCCCTATCTGGATACGAGTAGAACTATCTTAATGTGTTGGAATAAAAATGAAAGGTATAAGAAAACCTTTAAGGTTAAAACATGTTAGGTTTATTTTTTTTGTTTAATAAAAAAAGGACAACACATAGACCGTGTGACAACCCGTCGCGTCTGACAAAGCCATGGAATCGAACCCACAACCAAAGTGCCATTGGGTTTTATCGCCTACAACTGGCCTACATGAAGTCCCTGGTTAGTATAACTTATTCTTTTTAGTTAAATGATTTTATGGATCAATAATAAGTTGATTTTGGGAACTTATGTTTTATAAAATGGAAATACTTTCTATAGGAAAATGATTTGTTGATTAAATGATAAAGGTTATTTTGGAAGATGTTTTCTCTTTTGGAATACTATATGCCTAAGGAAAATAAAATACTATAGGATTTGATTTGTGGAGGTATGGTTGAAATTTTTATTTTGTAAGAATCTATGTATTTATTGTGGACATATGGTGATTTTTGTTATTTCTTGAAAATTATTAACCTAGCATAGAGAATATGTGATTAGGTTAATTACACTTTAGTATGAGACTTTAAGAGTAGTCGATGTTATTTAGAGATAAATGTTATGATTTATTGTGGAAGACTATGTGATTAAATCCTTCTGAGTTTTGGGTTTCAATCTTATATTGGATTATTTTGATGAATTTTAAGGGTTATTGTGTATTTAATGGTCTTTCTTGAACTTTGGGTACTTTTGTTGAATTTTGGAGATTAATAGTCATATTTATTTTTATATAGAATTATCCTTTTTGGGGATTATATGATCTCGTACTAACCATTTTGGTTTTAGTTGATGTCTAAATACAAGGGAAATATATAGTTATCCTTTTGTGGATTATGTGATTCTCTAGAAGATGATTCTTGTGATTTTGATGTGACCAAGTCTTTTTGAATGCTCATCGTTTGGAGAAAAGATTAGTTTTGGTAGAAACTTATTAAAGGATGAAACTCTACTTGAAGGTAAGTATATTTCCTTATGTTTTTATTCTATGTAGTAAATGAATTCCTCAAAATTATGAAAAGGAATGTAAAAAAAATGTTGTTGGTTTATGTTTCCTACTGGGTAATCAAAGACTGTTTACACACATCATATGTTTGTGATTTTCTTATTGTTAACTTTCTCCTAATCATGTTTTCTATCACTCTCCATCAGAACTTAACCATTTTTTTCTCTTCCATATCCATGTTTTCCTACATGGAATCCTATTAGGGTTTAACTCGGGTGACCTTTGTACTTATCTTTATTTCTTTTAAAGTGATAGTTTTACTGACTCTTTTTCTGATGTGGGACTTTCAATAAAGTTTCCAAGACCAATTTTAAAATTGCGAGGACGTAATATCCAAAAGGGGGAAGAATGTAACATCCCAGATAAATAAAGAATATACAATTTTCTTATTTATTAATATTTTTGAATTAATTATTAATATTACTTTAAAAGGGTTTCTATGTTCGATAGCGTACCTGATACACAACAATGAGTTTCTTTGAAATCTTACGTTGCACACTAATAATATAATAATATTATTTTAAATGGTAGTTAACGTCTAACCATTGTATTGGCGGGAATTAATAGAACTAACTAAAATATGATTATATATGTTTATTAAATATTTTTACATTTATAAATGTTAGAGGCTTAAAATATGAATGAATCCAATTTTAAGCATAAATATTCTAATATTCTTTAAAAGGTTGATTAACTGCCTTTTGATGGAGAAACCTTTTTAAATATACTTTTTTTTTCACTTTTATATGTTATATTTGACAAAATAAAATCATTATTTGGAATCGGTACATCAAAATTTACTTTGTGTAAATTTTTGTTATTTTTCCGATAAAGTTCATTTTTTAATGAATAGTGAAAAATGCTGTATTTTAATTCAAAACCTCCTTTTAATATAATTTATTTATGTGGTTATATTATCTTTTTAATTGGTTTTAAAGTTTAATTATAATATATATATACAATTTAATCCAATGGTGGTCATTGGAGTTCATTTCACTTTGAAATTGAACATAAACAAGTGTCAATCTTTTGATAGATATTGTTTCTTAAAAACACGCTATTTGTTTTGACAACGGGATTTAATTATAAAATTAATTAATGCAACTTCTATGTTTTGAATTTGGTAAAATGGATATCATTTTTGAATTTGGAATATCAAATATATATTAGGGTGAATGTTTTGGTATTTTTCTAAAAAACATTAATTTTTGATGAATAGTGAAACCACTAAGTAGTAGTTAAAAAAACTGAATTTTTCATTTAAATGAAATATTACCACTTATGTGAATTGAATTTCAAAAATCCAACATACATGGTTGTAATTATTAAGTAAAATTTGGTTTAATGGGATGAAAATAATTTTTGGTGAATAGTAACTTTTAAGTTTTATTAACCATGATTAAAGGTAATTAGGGCAATTTAAGGTAAAAATAATGTTATAAAAATATAAAAATACCTTGAAACATGTAATAAACTTATTGGATGAGTCATGGACGACCAAGAAATTCCATGGGTCAATTTGGGGGCCCCATAGAGCCACTTGGGTATGATAATGACATTAATAACTTTTTATTTAAAGTAAAAATAAAAATGTCACAAACATGTATTGTTTTACTAAAACAATTTTTACATGGGGTTATATAAGTTATCTATTTGAATATAAGTATTCATTAGAAATATAAAAGTATTTATTACATCATGGTAATTTTTTTATAATTTTTAGACATCAAATAAATAAAATTATTTATGACACAATAATGATGAAATGTGTACGTCATTAATGAATGATTTAAATAAATAAGAACATAAAGTTTAAAATAATATCTAAAACTTGTCCAATTATTATTGGATGATTTTTTTTCGAACAGGGGACACCTTATATTCTACTTTAATTATTTTTATACCTTTAGAAACCAAAAATCATTATATAATAAAATAATATTGTCATGCTTTCCAAAAGAGCCCCTCCTCTCCCTTATAAAAGACCCCACTTCCTACCCATTTAATACACTTATAAAGACCTTTGTATCATCCAAACTCTACTAAAATAATCTCCCAAGATCAATCTCTTCATCCTATAAGCCTTAACTTAGGAATAAAGCACTTCAAGAAACCCTTTTGGTTCATACCAAGGGGAGTTACTCGATTTAAAGGTAATGTCTTTTCTTATGTTCTTTTGTTTTATTTTGCTTCTCCAAACCCCAAAACTCTTTTTATTACATTATTTTGTAACAAAAATAGTATCTTAAATATATTATGATGTTTTTATGAGAAGTATTAGAGCTACAATAACACACACCTTAATCTAATGGGTGAAGAACATACTGAATCTGTGGACGGTGAACTACTGCCTCACGAAACGATGATTGTTCAATTATCTCCTACTGCCTATCATGGTGGACATTAAGATGTCAATATATTTATATATGATATATATATATATATATTATGTTTTCATTATGAATCTGTATTTTTCTTTTATGTAATACCTTTATGGTTTCCATAATATTTAAATGTGATAATTTCATTTTAGGAAGTGCGGACTACCGCCCCCTCAAAATCATTTGAATCGTTAATTCCATACGTGGAACGTATTAAGGATAGAATTTATGAAATTATGTAACATATATAACATATATATTATACTGTAATTATAATATACCTATGTTTCATTATGTTTTCATTCCATTAAAGTATGAAATATAAATGAAAGTAGCGTTCATGCATACGTATGGCTTACCGTCTCCATGAACAGTGCATTTCATTTCTTATCTCCAAATGTTATATACTATTATAAGTACATATATATAATGGATATATATATATATATATATTACATCTAAATGATGAATATCATTCTGTATTTAATGAAATTTAGACCACATGAACATTATGTGATTATAAGAAGTCCATTTTTTTGACTCAAGTTCCGAACATCGAAAAAATGTCCATTATAAACTCAAACAATTAAATAATTGTTATAGAAAGTTAATAAGTGATATAAAATGGATAATAAACTTGAAATTTATTCTTAATCAAGTATAAATTAACTTAAGTTTATCATTCAGAAATAACAAGGAACATACGAGCGGGTCAAGTTAGAAACGTGGTAAGGGACTCTTATCTCACTTTCAAGTCCGAGAGATTTCAATTGTTCGCCACTTATTTATAGAATGAGGTGTATTGTGTACTGAAATTTGATATATATTATCATTATTCTATTTATATTCATGGTATCCTGTGATTATTTTGGTGGTTAGTAATTTTTGGTCATACGATTCGATTGAATAAAACGTGGTAAGGGATTTTCATCTCACTTTTTATTCCAGTGAGATTCATGGTATAATTCAACTATTTCCTTTTGTAAGGTTTATGTACTACCCATGATTGTACTCTTTGTTTAATATAATTTATTTTATGGGTATTTACATATTCATTATATGATCATTCTTTCATAGGATGTACGCTTTGAAAGTTACCAAATCAGTAAGGGATTCTTTCACCCTCCTCTTTTAAGTCATGACTTCCTTTATGTTGTGTCTTATATTTTACATATATTTATGTTGAGAGTATGTTATTATATGTTCTTATTATTTCCCATTTCATGTCCAAATGATGAGATACCCTTTCTTCTCTCATAAATTCGTTTTTTGAATTTTTATGTGACGCCGTTAGGTTGCCGAATTTCTCGTAAAAGAAATAACATCTTCTCTTTTCCTTCATGTTTTCTTTTCATGTGATATGTCATTAAAATATCCATACCATGATCTTATTCAGTACCCATAATTTATTATTAATTATTTATGAGTGTGTGACCCTTGTCCCCTCTCTTTTCAATGTTTTCTAAAACCATGTTATATAGCCGTTTTGCTGTAGAAATTTCATCTTGAAATTTCTATCTCTTTCTCTCAAGAAGTTCCCTTGTTTATTTATGTGAATACTCAGAACTATTTTGTTTCTATGTGTAGAGACCTGAATAATAATGTACATAGACATTACATTAATTTTGTGGAATACTTAGTACATAACAGAAACACACACACAAGGACCGTAATAGTTTAGTGTCTTTGGAAACTCGGAATATAATCTTCTAATCATGGCGAAAGATCTTCAACATCTCCCATAAAGATCTTCCTTTTTTTTATACCTAAAACCTTTATTTATATCCTGGGGAAAATAAAACATAAAAAGGGTGAGCTCAAATGCTCAGTAAGGGTAAACAAAAGAAATATCAATCACATCATATTCATAAGAACATAACTTTTGGAAATCTTAACCTGCAAAAGAGAGCATAATTTCATAACATGGGATAAATCATATTAGTGAAATGTAATCCCAATAATCATAACTTAAAACATAAAACTTTGTGGCATACACACATAATCATAGAGAATCATATATTATTAGTCCAGACTTATTACCAAGACTATCTTAGTGGACAAAGTCCATTTCTGAACCGAGTCACCCTTGTTTCAGTCCTGTTTCACTGAACCGGTATAACCTACCGTTACAGCCATGTCTATCTCATGAGATATAAAATCTTTACCCAATAAATTGGAGTGAGATATAGGTCCCACCCATCTCATAATGATACCATTCTTATGTGTGCCACAAAATCATAAATCATACATCATTTCATAACCCATGTAATAAAAATGGGAATCTTAAACATCGTGACATCATAAAACAATTCATATAAGATAAAGGAATTCATAAAAATATAATTCCATCACAAAATAATAAAATCAATGTAATAATAGGGATAAAAACATAACCCTTTATTATCTTAGATGGAAAATAATTTTGATAAAACACTTGAACTCCATTCTTGAGGAAAATATCCTTTCTACTTCAAAAACATTTTTCCTTTCTTAACATGTCATACAATTTTAAACTAAAAGAAGTTGATTAAAAATAAAATTGAAAACTTGTAAAGGAAGCTTCTTGGAAATAATGTTTTAAAAATCCATTCATGCCTTATAAGTTAAAAAAAACATACTTCTCGTACTTTTGTCGGAAAAGTCAAAAAGTACCTCGTACGAAAAACGACAAAAGATTCCTTTCATATCTTTTACTAAAAACTCACCGAAGGGTAAAATTGGATTTAAAAAATTTTAGGTGGATGGAAATAACATTACATATTGAGGAAACATGGATGTGGATGATAAAATACACCCCAGTAAATACTAAAGTATAAACAATCTCGGATAAAAATGAGATTGTGATATTTCCCTTACCTTATTTCCGATATGCTTTGTACGTATCCGAACCTCCTATATAATGATTTAAATAATGTCATTAACTTATTAAAGAATCATATTAATTGTTATGATATCATATATGGTTCACTTATGACTTTATATTACCCGTTCTTTTGTAAATTCCATGTTAAAGAAGTGTTTTGGGTAAAATCGTTTCATTTATCGTAGGTGTTTGGACTTGTTGTTCTTGACATTATTATTACTTATATCATGATTTACTTACTTCCAGAATATAAAACATGATTTATACATCATATATATTCAGTATATATATATATATATATAATAGATAGATAAATGAAATGAAACACACCGTTCATGGAGACGGTAGTCCGTACGTACGCATGAACACTGGTTTCCTTTCGTTATTGTCTTGGATGAAAGTAAGTAGATGACATACATATATATATACATAAATCCAGTAGATTTACCATGTAATATATTTCATTATTATTCATTATATATACTTTATAATCATTCTGGAATGGTTAACATGGACAATGAATCTCATCGCGTCGTGGAGACGGTAGTCCGTACGTACGCACGAGCGATGATATCGTTCCCATGGTCGTGGAATTGTGTTGAAGTGTATGAATACTATTTCAGTATCAATATCACTTTATAATAATCATATATAGTTACTCATTACACCATTATACCCATCCAATTAAGGTGGTGGCGGAAAATAGATTACACCACGGCGTGGAGACGGTATTCCGTACGTACGCACGCGCGGTGATTTCTTTTTTCCGTAGGATGGATAGAAGGTTAATTAGAGTTGTTTCATATTTATAATAACATATCAGTATATAAGAAATACTTATGTTATTAATTTATTATGAAACAACTAAAGAA
Organism: Viscum album; assembly: GCA_963277665.1. NCBI lineage: Eukaryota > Viridiplantae > Streptophyta > Magnoliopsida > Santalales > Viscaceae > Viscum > Viscum album. The sequence continues at coordinate 1,642,550,536 of OY728159.1, forward strand.
GAATATGGTGAAGAAGAAATAATTTGAAAAAGATCGGTAATGGATATTACCTCTTTTTGACGCGCCTTCACTTAACCTCCACTTAAAGAACTAAGGATGGTATTTGGAGAAGACCAGGACCTCTAGGATGACACTAGGGAAGTGGAGAAGAGATTTTGGCAGGGTTTGGCCGAGCTTGAATGCTCAAATTGGTGTGAGGAGGAGAGGGAGGAGGTGCCCTTTTATAAGGGAGGAGAGGGGCACCTTAGGAAAATCTCAAAATATTATTTTATATTAAGGTAAAATTCGGTTTATAATGGTTCCAAAGGGTCTTATTTCAAAGATAAAGTGGGGATGGGTCTAAATCCTCTCATCAAATAGGATTTAGACATGTTTAGGTTATTATTTTAACCTTATCAATTAGATTTAACTCTAAGTTAAATAATTTAACTTTTACTGTGTCTTTTTGTTTTTTAACACTATATGGTTAATAAACATACTATATCAAGCCAAACGAACCCCAAGTTGTTTATTATTAATATATATAATCTTATCTAAGTCGTTTTTCTGAACCTTATGTTTTTAGGAATAAAATAACAATTAATAATATAATATTTGTTTCAAAACCTAATTTATGTCTATTTTGACACTATTTGGTACATGATTTTTATGAAATTCATAACAAAATGATAAGTTCGAAAAAAGTTACTTAAATCCACAATAACATGTCATATTAACCTATAAAATTAGTTTAAGTCATAAAAAGTCTCAAATTACATTTATTTGGGCATTTATAACATCAATTATGTCAATATTTCATTAATAAGACAATTACTGCATCATTTTTGTGTCATAATAAATGATAATTATTTAATCCCTAAAAATTCTAAATAAATTCCTATGATGTATATAATTGTATTATATTTCTGGAGACTATTCATGTTCTAAGTTTCATTAAGTTTATCACTAGATTAAAATTATTATACTTATAAGATTTAAGAAAGTGACATGTTGCCACATTCTTTGGTTTTAATAATAATTAAATTATTTTCATTGAAAAAATTTAATTAAATGAATCTAATCTGACCCTTAGGTGATATGAGTCGACTTTTAGTCATCCAATAGGATTTTTACATTTGTTAGGGTAATTTTAAAATATTATATTTACCCTTAATTACTCGATTTACCTTTAACTATGGTAAATAAAATTTACCGTAGTTACTATTCATAATTCCCAAAAATAAAAAAGTAGCTTATTCACATAATTTGGATCCACTGATTCCAAATATGGAATCCATTTTTCCAAATTCAATACACAAAAGAGCAGAAATTAAATTAAAATTAATCCCGTTGTCGAAAGAAAACGGGTTTTTCTTTAAAACATTGCAAAAGATTGAATTGATTTAACCTACGAATTCAAGGTAAAATAAATGCTAATGACATAAATTATATTAAATGGTAAAAATATATTCTATTTATACTTTAAAACCATTAAATATTATAATTTAACCACATAAGATATTATGATGAAAAAAGTTGTTTTTAATTAAAATATAGCGTGTTTTTACTATTCATTAAAATATGAAAGTTATCGGAAAAATATCAAAACTTCATCTAATGTAAATTTTTATATCCTGATTCAAAATAAGAATTTTATTTTGTCAAATTGAACTTATAAACATGTCAAAAACTAGATTTAAAGTGGGTGCGCCATCAAAAGGCGGCAAAACTGCATTTTTTGAAAAATACTTATTTTACCCGAAAATTTTATTTTGTTCTTATACCATGTTCTAGAAATGTGTAAAATGAATAATAATGTTATAAAATTCAAAATTTAGTTAACACTATTCATAACGGCTAGTTCATAACAATATTATAATAATATATCATTGTTTAGTAAAACCCAGTATTGCGTACAACACACACTATCGAGGAAGGCCACGATTGCGTGTAATGCAAGCCAAGTCAGGGTTACGTGTTGCGCAAGAATCCTTCGTTGTTTCGTATAACAGAATCCAACCATATTTCATTTATACATTGAATATATATATATATATATATATATACTCAATGTTGCATAGAATAACTATTATCAAAATTGTGTGTAACACGATCCAAGAATAGTGTTGCGTATACTGCAAGCTAATACGGTGTTGCGTATAGCGCAAGGTAATCTTGGTGTAGCACAAGACATTAATGAAATTAAAAGAATATTTTTCATAAAATCTCGGGGTGTTACATTCTACCCCCCTTAAAATGAATTTCGCCCTCGAAATTTGTCGGGGTTATAAATGGTTTACTACTCGAAAGTTTGTTTAATAGAAACCCACATCGTAAAAAGGAATACCAAAACATGGATTTTAAAAACTAAAGTATGAAATGTAACGGTTACCCAAATTAACTCATCAAGGGGTTTCCATGTAGGAGAACATAGGTGAAAATATGGATATGGAAGAAAAATCTAACCATCAAGTTCTGATGGAGAGTGGTAGAGAACATGGCTATGAAAAAGCCAACAATCACAAAGCTATTGATTTGTGATGATCTAAGGTACCATATAATTAATCGGATATAAGGGAACTAGGACAACATTTTTGGTTTTCAAGATCATTTCCCTAAAGTCGATGAATTAAAATAAATACTTTCATGATTTTGGTACAATCTCACTGTTGTTTGTGAATTGAACAATTTCCACTTCATCCCTTAAAGAAATGAAGTTGAATTTTTTATTCGTGATGTGTTAGCAGATCATGTGATAGAATGATGGGTCATTCCATCTCTTTCAAACAAAAGGTTAGAAAAAGTTATAAGTCCATCTTATGGTTATATTAATCGTATATGGTTCCAAAAATGAACTTATACATCATATATCATACCGCTTAATAAAATAAAACTAGTTTATACTAACCAGGGACTTCCTGTAGGCCAGTGGTAGGCGATAAAGGCTAGTCGCACTTCGGTTGTGGGTTCGATTCCCACAGCCTTGTCCGACGCGATGGGTTGTCGCCCGTCCTGCAGGTGGTCCTTTTTCTAAAACTACATTACTATATCATCTCACCAATAATATCGAAAAAAAGGTTCTATCCTTAAACAATACTAACTTATATCCAACTTAATCCATTCCAATCTTTAGGCTTATCCAAAATACTTCGGTCCAAGCTCATAGTATAGAGAAAATGATCACGTGAATTCCATCATTTATCTCTCATATATCTTGTTCATCACATTCCAGTCATGTGAATACCATAATCATGTAATCTCTTGAAAAATGAATACCCATTGAATCTTAGTAAAAACATGAGTGCTGTCAAAAGTTAACGCATTCCACATACAAAAAACCCAAAATTCTATATACTCAAACCATGATATAACTATTTCCTTATATCAGTCATGAGCACATGAATACTATCAAACATTTAATTTTCTCCTTATCCCTTAATTATGCGCATATCATCTACATTCCAAAAATATCTGAATAATCTTTCATGGATACTGGTACCATTAATCATAGTTCCATGAGATTACTTATACAACATTACACATGATAAACATGTAATCATTCCACTACATTCTTAAACCATTGACCGAGCTTCAACAATTCTTTTATCTCACATATCATTTGTAGTCTCTTCATCATCATCAACATAAATACTACCCATACGACAATACTGATTCTCTTCATGAGACTTTACCTTAGGGAATTGGTTTGCATAATGCCCATACATTCCACATTTAAAACATTTAACCATTATTGATGTCGTAGAAATACCATTATTTTCATCCCTGGTGTTAACTGAACCTTTTCCTTTGCACTTACTAGCTTTGTGTCCTTCTTTTCCACACCCAAAGCATCTTCCAGTTCCTTTGAAACATTCTCCTTGATGCCACTTCCCACATGATTTACATAGGCAAAATTGAACTTTCTTTCCTCTATGATCATCATGAAACTCCATCTTTCTCTTATTAAACGAGTCAGGAAACTTACCAAATTTGAGTTTATTGATCATATTATGAGATTGCTGATTCGGCATAATAATGATGGTTGGACTTCCAAATCCCATTTCATTTGGTTTCTCATGAAGAATATCATTCCATTGTCCATAATATCCTCCATTATCGTGAATCATCTTGTTTCCAGCCATTTTCTAAAACCCAAAAAGAATAGTGTTAGAGGCAAAAATCATAATAAAGGGGGAGTAACTTCAATATCTAACATCTTAGGTTAAATTCTAATATCGTTACCATAGTTCTAGGACAATATCCTATACGTATACTTATCCTTAGGGACATCCCTAGACATACCTTAGAAATATCTCTAGGGATCTCACTAATGTTCTCACATACTAGTTTCCAAAGGTTGACTAAACCTTTCCTCTGATACCAACTGTAGAGACCCGAAGCATAACGTACTTATACATTACATTAATTTTGCGGAATACTTAGTACATAACAAAAACACACACACAAGGACCGTAATAGTTTAGTGTCTTTGGAAACTCGGAATATAATCTTCTAATCGTGGCGAAAGATCTTCAACATCTCCCATAAAGATCTTCCTTTTTTTTACCTAAAACCTTTATTTATATCCTGGGGAAAATAAAACATAAAAAGGGTGAGCTCAAATTCTCAGTAAGGGTAAAAAAAAGAAATATCAATCACATCATATTCATAAGAACATAACTTTTGGAAATCTTAACCTGCAAAAGAGAGCATAATTTCATAACATGGGATAAATCATATTAGTGAAATGTAATCCCAATAATCATAACTTAAAACATGAAAATTTGTGGCATACACACATAATCACAGAGAATCATATCTTATTAGTTCAGACTTATTGCCAAGACTATCTTAGTGGGCAAAGTCCATTTCTGAACCGAGTCACCCTTGTTTCAGTCCTGTTTCACTGAACCGGTATAACCTACCGTTCCAGCTATGTCTATCTCATGAGATATAAAATCTTTACCCAATGCATTGGAGGGAGATATAGGTCCCACCCATCTCATAATGATACCATTCTTATGTGTCACAAAATCATAAATCATACATCATTTCATAACCCATGTAATAAAAATGGGAATCTTAAACATCGTGAAATCATAAAACAATTCATATAAGATAATGGAATTCATAAAAATATAATTCCATCAAAACATAATCAAATCAATGTAATAATTGGGATAAAAACATAACCCTTTATTATCTTAGATGGAAAATAATTTTGATAAAACACTTGAACTCCATTCTTGAGGAAAATATCCTTTCTACTTCAAAAACATTTTTACTTTCTTAACATGTAATAAAATTTTAAACTAAAAGAAGTTGATTAAAAATAAACTTGAAAACCTGTAAAGGAAGCTTCTTGGAAATAATGTTTTAAAAATACATTCATTCCGTATAAGTTAAAAAAAACATTCTTCTCGTACTTTTGTCGGAAAAGTCAAAAAGTACCTCGTACGAAAAACGAAAAAAGATTCCTTTCATATCTTTTACTAAAAACTAACCGAAGGGTAAAATTGGATTTAAAAAATTTTAGGTGGATGGAAATAACATTACATATTTAGGAAACATGGATGTGGATGATAAAATACACCCCAGTAAATACTAAAGTATAAACAATCTCGGATAAAAATGAGATTGTGATATTTCCCTTACCTTATTTCCGATATGCTTTGTACGTATCCGAAACTCCTGTATAATGATTTAAATAATGTCATTAACTTATTAAAGAATCATATTCATTGTTATGATATCATATATGGTTCACTTATGACTTTATATTACCCGTTCTTTAGTAAATTCCATGTTAAAGAAGTGTTTTGGGTAAAATCGTTTCATTTATCGTAGGTGTTTGGACTTGTTGTTATTGACATTATTATTACTTATATCATGATTTACTTACTTCCAGAATATAAAACATTATTTATACATCATATATATTCAGTATATATATATATAATAGATAGATAAATGAAATAAAACACACCGTTCATGGAGACGGTAGTCCGTACGTATGCATGAACGCTCTTTTTCCTTTCCTTATTGTCTTGGATGAAAGTAAGTAGATGACATACATATATATATACATAAATCCATTATATTTACCATGTCATATATTTCATTATTATTCATTATATATACTTTATAATCATTCTGGAATGGTTAACATGGATAATGAATCTCATCGCGTCGTGGAGACAGTAGTCCGTACGTACACACGAGCGATGATATCGTTCCCATGGTCATGGAATTGTGTTTAAGTGTATGTATACTATTTCAGTATCAGTATCACTTTATAATAATCATATATAGTTACTCATTAAACCATTATACCCATCCAATTAAGGTGGTGGCGGAAAATAGATTACACCACGGCGTGGAGACGGTATTCCGTACGTACGCACGCGCGGTGATTTCTTTTTTCCGTAGGATGGATAGAAGGTTAATTAGAGTTGTTTCATATTTATAATAACATATCAGTATATAATAAATACTGATGTTATTACTTTATCATGAAACAACTAAATAAGAGAAGTTGAATAAGAAATAAATTGAAAAAGATCGGTAATGGATACTACCTCTTTTTGACGCGCCTTCACTTAACCTCTACTTAAAGAACTAAGGATGGTCTTTGGAGAATACCAGGACATCTAGGATGATACTAGGGAAGTGTAGAAGATATTTTGGCAGGGGTTGTCCAAGCTTGAATTCTCAAATTGGTGTGAGGAGGAGAGGGAGGAGGTGCCCTTTTATAAGGGATGAGAGGGGCACCTTAGGAAAATCTCAAAATATTATTTTATATTAAGGTCAAATTCGGTTTATAATGGTTCCAAAGGGTCTTATTTCAAAGATAAAGTGGGGATGGGTCGAAATCCTCTCATCCAATAGGATTTAGACATGTTTAGGTTATTATTTTAACCTTATCAATTAGATTTAACTCTAAGTTAAATAATTTAACTTTTACCGTGTCTTTTTGTTTTCTTACACTATATGGTTAATAAACATACTATATCAAGACAAACGAACCCCAAGTTGTTTATTATTAATATATATAATCTTATCTAAGTCATTTTTCCGAAACTTAGATTTTTAGGAATCAAATAACAATTAATAATATAATATTTGTTTCAAAACCTAATTTATGTCTATTTTGACACTATTTGGTACATGATTTTTATGAAATTCATAACAGAATGATAAGTTCAAAAAAAGTTACTTAAATCAACAATAACATGTCATATTAACCTAGAAAATTAGTGTAAGTCATAAAAAGTCTCAAATTACATTTATTTGGGCATTTATAACATCAATTATGTCAATATTTCATTAATAAGACAATTATTGCATCATTTTTGTGTCATAATAAATGATAATTATTTAATCCCTAAAAATTCTAAATAAATTCCTATGATGTAGAAAATTGTATTATCTTTCTGGATACTATTCATTTTCGAAGTTTCATGAAGTTTATCACTATATTAAAATTATTATACTTATAAGATTTAAGAAAGTGACATGTTGCCACATTCTTTGGTTTTAATAATAATTAAATTATTTTCATTGAAAAAATTTAATTAAATGAATATAATCCGACCCTTAGGTTTTATGATTCTACTTTTACTCATCCAATAGGTTTTTTACATTTTTTAGGGTAATTTTAAAATATTATATTTACCCTTAATTACCCGATTTACCTTTAACTATGGTAAATAAAATTTACCGTAGTTACTATTCAAAATTCCCAAAAATAAAAAAGTAGCTTATTAACATAATTTGGATCCACTGATTCCAAATATGGAATCCATTTTTCCAAATTCAATACAAAAAAGTTTCAGAAATTAAATTAAAATTAATCCCGTTGTCGAAAGAAAACAGGCTTTTCTTTAAAACATTGCAAAAGATTGAATTGATTTAACCTACGAATTCAAGGTAAAATCAATGCTAATGACATAAATTATATTAAATGGTAAAAATATATTCTATTTATACTTTAAAACCATTAAATATTATAATTTAACCACATAATATATTACGATGAAAAAAGTTGTTTTTAATTAAATTATAGCATGTTTTTACTATTCATTAAAATATGAAAGTTATCGGAAAAATATCAAAACTTTATCTAATGTAAATTTTTATATCCTGATTCAAAAGAAGAATTTTATTTTGTCAAATTGAACTTATAAACAATTCAAAAACTAGATTTAAAGTGGGTGCGCCATCAAAATGCGGCAAAACAACATTTTTTGAAAAATACTTATTTTACCCGAAAATTTTATTTTGTTCTTATACCATGTTCTAGAAATGTGTAAGATGAATAATAATGTTATAAAATTAAAAATTTAGTTAACACTATTCATAACGGCTAGTTCATAACAATATTATAATAATATATCGTTGTTTAGTAAAACCCAGTATTGCGTACAACACACACTATCGAGGAAGGTCGCAATTGCGTGTAATGCAAGCCAAGTCAGGGTTGCATGTTGCGCAAGAATCCTTCGTTGTTTCGTATAACATAATCCAACCATATTTGATTTATACATTGAATATATATATATATATATGTATACTCAATGTTGTGTAGAATAACTATTATCAAAATTGTGTGTAACACGATCCAAGAATAGTGTTGCGTATACTGCATGCTAATACGGTGTTGCGTATAGCGCAAGGTAATCTTGGTGTAGCACAAGACATTAATGAAATTAAAAGAATATTTTTCATAAAATCTCGGGGTGTTACACTATGGGTGTTCATAAATATATAAATATGATATATTTTATTCTGTAATTGACATACATATAACCCTCACTCCCTTTCCATGGGTTATAAATGATATAATGATCTTATTTTTAAGATATTTTGAAACCTAATGATTTTGAAATGAAACCCATTTCTTTTATTCTATATAGGTTATTTATGAAATGTTTGATTATGATATATGTGGATCACATGTAAGTAAAGAAATATTAAGGGTGTTCCCTGATAGCACTCTAATTCATTGGGTAAAGATTTAATCTCTAGAGATGACAAGTTTCACGATACCTTGGTGAATAACCTTGGCAATTTTTATGACACCTTGGGGATGGACCTTGGTGATATGTTCATGAATGTCTAAATAAAATGTTGTAGCCACATATTCAAGTTATGTTCCATGTTATTTTCATTATGATATTCCTATTCTTCCATTGCTCGTGTCTTTATGTTTTTATTCAAGTTCTTATTGATATCACAAGTTCATTGATTCCCTTGTTTACCATTACTGGGCCTTCTATTCATCCTTTCCTTTGATTTATGTCTCCAGGATATGAGATGCAGTAATTGCACATAGGATGAACCTTTTATGAAGCCTTAGAAGTTGTTTAGAAGAATTGTTTTATGTTGTTTTCATGTATTATGTTTCTGATTTCCAAGACACTAGACTTTAAAGATTCTCTATTTGTAAAATGTAATGAAAAGTTATGTAATAAAAAGGAGGGATGCTATAAAAAATGATTTTTTTAAAAGATTAGAGATGAAGGATCTTGGTAAAGATTACTTGATTTTGGGGATATGAATTGAGAGAGATAGGAATATTGGAACTTTGGTTTTTTCTCAGAAGGAGTATATCCAAAAGGTCATTAAAAGATTCAGAATAATTATATTAAAACTTGTTACTACCCCATTGAACGAACACATTAATTCATATAAAGATAATGCTCCTAAAATAAAAAACTAGGATAATTACATAGTGAAATTTATATTTACTTCACTAGTTATATGTTTGATGTATATGATGGTTTGTATAAGGTAGGATATTTCTCATGAAGTTGGAGTTGTTAGCTAGTTTATGGTGAGTTTGATAAGGGAAACCTGAGAATACATTGAGTGGATTATCTGACATCTCAAAATCATGAAATAACTATGTATATGTTTCATAATGGATGATCCATTATATGTGTATGTTGATAAAAAAATTTGAGGGTATATGGATGCACAAAATTGTTTCATAAGTTTTGTATTCACTTTCAGTGAGATAACCAAAAGTTAGATGTTTAGAATAGAGTCAGTGGTAACACTTTTATATATGGAAGTAGAGTACTTGATCATCATGACAATAATGAAATAATTGGTTTTAATTAAGCTATTTTTAGGAAAATTTATAATGTGTTGAGAAACTGGGTTTTCATGCTATGAAAGTCATAGAATGATTCATATAGTGAAGAATCCAATGTTTCATTCATGGATGAAGTAAATTAATCTCAATTATTATTTTATCTAGAATATGCTAGAGGAATAAGTGTGGTAACTATTGAAGATTAGTGAAATTTACAATCTGAGTGACCTATTTTCCAATATCTTAGTCCAATAAAGTCTGAGGTAACATTATGACTCAATAAAACTTGGGTCTCTGAAAGGATGAAGAGAGACACCAAATATTATTGTGGAGGATGATGCGTTCAAATTTTTCATAAGTGTTGGGGGTTTCCTTGAATCCTTAAAAGATGTATTTAAGTGGGAAATATTTGTGATTTTTAAGACCACTTTTATATTATAATTCTTTTATTTCATAATGAGAGGTTTTGAAACTTGGGTTTCAGTCTTAGAGTGTTGGGATCCCACATTCCACCGATCATTGAAATTTATCCTTTGGAACTTACATAGGGAAATGAAGTTTGGAACTTTAGTGATTTTAAGGAACATAAATACCTTATGTATCCAAAACTAGGAATAAAGGTTACCCCATATATTAACCAAAATTTGCACATAAAAACCATATAAGAACTTCTGGAAGATAAGAAATAAGTAAGAAACAAAAGAATAAAACACAGGTATTTATGTGGTTTGAACTAAGTTCTACTCCATGGGGGGAAACATTGAAATAACTTTTATATAGGAATATAATATGATTACAATGTCAAACAATTCACTATACAAATTAACTCACCCTAAAATTTAAAGCAGGGTCAAGTAGGTGCAACTAATTTCACCACTTTTTTTATCTTTTCGGAGATTATTCCATATAAATACCATCATAATGGGAATCCCTTCACTTAGTCAATTAAATTCAACACCTTAACTCCTCCTTCTAGTGATAGATGCATTATTTTGAAAACTCCATAGGTTCTCCTTATGTATTTTTCTAAATAAACCTTATACAACTATCATGAATCCCATATAACTTCAGAATTGACTCTTACACAATCCCTTTTTCATCTCTATACTTCCAACTTATAAAATAATCATTTATGATTCATATTGAACTACTTTTAGACATTTTTATTTTGGTTTATCTACTTCCAGACTTCTAAACCTTTTCACCACTACTCCATTATCTCCATCCAGAATTTTGAAATTGTAATTATAGAATCAATCCTTTAAAAAGTTACAATACTTAGTTGGAAAAATGGTTTCCAAATAGATGAACATGACAATATCCCACCTAAGAATCACTTTTAGGCTTCAGTACTAAGTCCTATGTTAGCATTAGAATACCCCTTCTACTATCAAACTTACTTTTCAGTTGTATGATTCCCACAACATGCTTCAAGTTATCTTAGGACAACCAAGGCACAACACCAACGTAGTATATCCTAGACTGTAACCTTGTTTAGTGATATTCACCTATCATGGGTGAGGTAAAATCAATTATTTTCCTTGGTTAAATGTAGTTATAATGGTAACCTTAGGGTTTTTTATAGGGAGGAGTGATAAAAAATCTATCACCACATTGGTAAGAGAAAAAAGAGGGATGTTTTTGAATTTTTTAGTTTTGAGAAAAAACTAAAGTAAAAAAATATTAAAAAAATGAGGAAAGGGTGATTGGTTAAAGTTTGGCTCTCCAATTGAAATTTTATCCTTTTTTTAATTTTTTTCATCCTCTTTTCTTTAAATGTTAAATGGGAGTCGTAACAATCACATTACCTCTCACCCTTGTTTTAATAGTCTTGGTGAGATTAAACTTAACATATATCACCACTTAGGTCTACCATCCTTCCAATGTGAAAAATCAAATAGTAAATAACTCCTAGAAATTTTATTAAATACCCAATTTGATTTTTTGATTCCTAATAAAACCAAGAGTTTCTACTCCCCCCTCCACACGATCCAAAAATTTCCAATCACTTCACCATTTAGATCTTTCCAATTCCATTATATATAGACTATACCTAATTGGAGGGAGATTATGGGTCATTGAACTAGGAAATAAATTATAAAAAGGATTAAATAAAAAACTATCACATATGATATTAAGTACTACTACTAAATACTAGAACCAATTTAATAAAATAAGGATCATTTATTTATTGATGTTTGAAGACTCAGTCATTACAAAAGGAGATCCTTCCCTTAACCAATCACTCAAATATTTACCTATCCATTCTAAGGGTAATATAGATGAAGGGGGGATAATAAATCATTAAAAAATTAAGTAAAAGAAGAAAATAAAACTAAATAACTAAAACAACAGAAACAACAATGAACTATTTAGAATGAACTCTCAACACTTCCACCTTTTTCATTTTCCTCATTTTTAAGAGCTTTGGTTTCCTTTTCTTCCAACTAGTAAAATCCTTTAATGATCCTTGTATTTGAATTTTTAGAAAGATTATTTCTTCCTTAGACATATTTCCTTTATATGATCCTATCTTCCCTAAAAATCCAAAACTTACACTATTTTTTCTTTGATCAAAATATATTTCATATTATAATCCACATGGATACTTCTAATTGTTTACATGAATGCTGATGTGGATTCCTAATGACTCAATTTAAAGTATAGATAATCCTCATGAAGACATGTTTTTGTCCTTGTCAGATTCTTATTATGAAGCGTTTGAGTCTTTTCCTATCCTTATGAATACATGTTACAAGCCCCCAATAGCTTTTACAATGCTTATAGTTTATATAAATGATGCTTATAGAGGTGAATTTCATGATTATATAGTATTAAAAATCATACTTATGCATACTAGATTTATGCTTATAGTGGATAGATTCATGCTTAAGGATCACTGGATGATGGTTACATAGTTATATATGATAGTTACACAGCCTAATGAATGATAGTTATGCATCCAACTGGATGATGGTTATAAATATAATTCCTTTTCCATTTATTGAATATTTATTTGGGGGATGAATTTATAACAATCTTATAAGAATAACCACTTCCTCTATCATCTATTTTACCAAGAATGAAATCTAATGTTACATTCCATGATCCAAGCCTTCACTAAACAGAGATACAAAATAATCAGTATCAATTCATTTATATTTCTCTAAAAAACAAATAAGTATATTAAATTCCCAATTTGGTCATTTTAAATAATATTCACAGAATCAAATTATTTTCCACTTTAATTAAAAAATTCAATAAAAATAAATAAATAAATAAATATGAGGGAATGAAATTAATTGAATATCAAAAAAATAACATAAATTTATGGGCTATGTGAATTACCCCACACTTAATCATTAGACTCCTAGAAAAGTGTTCTTCAAAAAGAATACCCAATAAAACTTAAAACACTAGGAAATATTACTTTCCTTTTTCATCCCCATAGTTCTAATTCTTGTCATTACTACTTAATGTTATTAGATTCATATTTTTTATTAAGTTCATTCAATTATTTTATATTTATTTTAACCTCTCATGGTCACTTATACCTACTTTTCTATAAATATTTCACTGAACATTCAAGTATGAATTTTAAAGAATAGTTTTTCTCATTCTAAGTTCATACAAGGGTCACCATAGACTTAATTAATTTCTTTATCTACACAAAATGAGTCAATATTTGTACATATCATGAGGGTTATTCCATGGCTTAATGTTGGTGGGTTCTATTAAAAATATTCTGTGGCAGATCAGGATTTTTGAATATTTATTAAAGCATAATGCATTATTTTTAGTTTTCTTCAAGAATGGATTCCTTCTTATCTTACTCTTCTAATGATTCAATTTAACCCCTTTTATTTTTTAAAGTACAACTCACTTCTTAATAAATTCTATAGAATCTTATATTCCCCTTCTCTATTTCCTTTAGTAGGGTTTAATTAATATTTCTTTCTACTCTTAAAGGCATAGATAAGTTTTGGATATTTGAGTAGTTGTGTGATATAACCTATCCGAGTTTGGGGAGATAGTCTCCTTTACATTAGAAGAAACAAATACATAATTTATTTTCCATATAACTAAATGAATTTTATATCATGTTCAACTTTAGTTACCTCATACTCCTCCTCAATTACTCGAGTAGTCTACTGTTTGAGTACTTCAACATAAATGATATATTTCTTCCCTCTTTATCCCTTTATGGTATTGTTTCAATGTGAATTTATATCTGTATATTTTTATGTTGAATCAAATTATTGAGGGAAAGTGATGAATATTTTGACTTCAAAACAGTGGTAAAATTCCATGACCAATTTTGAATAATAAATAAGACCAATTATCATTCTTCCCAGCATGATTTTCCTCAAAGATCAACATTATAAGATTTATATCACCTCTATTTTTATTTCAAATAGATTTTGAGAAATATCTTGTTCCAACTCACTTTATCCTTTCCCCACACTTTAATTCTAATTGGAACATGCATTAGCTTCTATATCAAGGTATACAAATATTCTTTGGATTGTAATGTGGCTTCCTAATAATATCATTCATGTATAATAAAGAATACAATGGTTAAATGTAAAGGTATTCTTGAAATAATATTTTATTATAAAATATATCTTTAAAATCAAAAGAATTTCTCAATCATATATAACACAAAGTCCTCAATACTCAAATTTTTTTACTAGATTATTTAAAAAATCTTGGTTATTCAAACATGTGTTGGCTCTCTCAAGAAAAATGGTATTGTAAGAATATGTTTAAGTATATTTATAAGCCACTCAGGTAAGTGATTAAAATATAGGATAATATGTCATGTCATTAGATTCATAAGTCAGTGGTCCATGCATGAATTTCCCTTTCTTAGAAATTGAAAATAAGTTCATTTTAGTGTTCATCTAAGGTGAGTAAATGGGTCAAATTAGTTCCTCAGCATTGGTACAAATTAAAAGGTTACATGGGCCACACAAATAAGATCAATAGGTTTATAAACACACTATAAATGAAAAATAAACACATAAAAAACATAAATAAGACAAAAAAATTGAAAAACAAAATTAAAATTTGAAAATACCAAACTATAAAGGTTCCCTTCCCCACACTTTAATGATGAATTTCTCTTATAATACTTATATTTTGGAGTAGTTTTGTGTTTTTTATTGTTTCTTTTATTTCATATTTTGGGTCTTCGGTAGGATGGAAGAGGTTTTTTTGATACTTGGTGGTAGTATGTGTCCATTGACTGGCTGGTGAGAATCACCATTTAATGGATTTGTATACAAAATCCCCTCTACCAATAGCCACTAGCTAGCTGATGGTGTTAAACAACTAGATGATGGCATCACTAGGAATACATATTAGTAAGGTATTTTATGTCTTTTTCTTTATGAAAACCTCTTTTTAATTTTTCTAATCCTCTTCCTTGACCCTAATATGAATTTATTAAGAGTAGAGGATTGTTGGAAATGAATTGGACTTGGTTCCTCCTTTTTTTGGCGAATCCTGGTTCTAATTGAAATATTCGGTCTTCATTATTTATAATTCGGTAAGGGTACTTCTTATGATCTAGTTTATTTTCTATTTACTCATTAATTAAATTACTTATGAGGCTAGATAATTAGACTTATAATTTCATGGATAATTGTTGATGTTTATACTAGATTTAGGTTCTTGAGAATCTAATCTATTCATTTCTAATCACCATTTTTTAAGAAGATTATGTTTCCTTAATTCTTAAGTTTTATTTCTCTATACATTGTTTCTAACCCATGAATTACTTTAGGTTACTATAAATTCATTTGGTTTGGCTAATGAAAATTATTTATTGACAACTTATTCGCATAAAAAATGGTTTTAAAGGGTTTTTTCTTTTAAAAATAACCTTATGAATTTTACATGTTTGATGAAATGTCTTAATGATTAATTTGGATCAAAATTTGATTTTCAAGCATTAAAGTATCAATTATTCACTGTGAAAATGTTTTATAAATGTGAGAATGATTATTTATTTTTTTGGAAAAATTATCACAATGGGAACCTTGGGTGCATTGGGTATGTAAATTTTCAACCTTAGTGTGTGTGGCACCACTAGGGGTTACTTAGGTGATATTATCAGACTATTATAGGACTTGATATCAATAGGATCCACATTATTCTGGCCAGTGTTCCTTCATATGTCATAGTATGTATTTTCCTAGGCTAGAGCGTAACTCAAGATTGGTTTTATAAAAAAAATGTATTATTTAATTTTGGATTTCTCACATGTTTATCTTATGGTCTCATCCCATGGACATGGCGCACCCGAAATGTTGTATATTGTCTTTGTTTCATTTTTATTCCATGATTTATATTCTCAATTTGTTTTCTTTTGAAATATGGATGATTTTGACTAATGGCCTCTATGTTATCATTTATGATTATCACTATATTCTTATGGTTTTGGATATGAATTGCTTTAAAAAGAAACCCAATGAGTTTTTATAAATGATTTTCATTGAAAATTACTTTATAAACTATTTTTTTTAATTCTATAACTAATGGTTTCATGGTGATAATAATTCTATATATTCTTTAGTGTTATCCTTATAAGATTTAGTGATCACACCCTACTCTTTCATTTGGGAATTTATAGCATTCGTTTTGTAGGGTTCAGGTAAAGAGAAGGGTGTCATATGACATGGTAGATTCTATTGGTTCATATCACCTTAATATTATATTGGGATAATGTTGGTGGATAATAATAAGGAGTACATGGAATGTAGGTTCTTGATCACCACTTTTCATGATGCCACTTGATTTATCATGGGAAGTTGGGAGTTATTTTTTCATTTTATTTTTCCATGAGTTTTGGTCTGATATGGCGAGTTATAATCCTGATTTGGATGTGTTGGTTTCCTTGGGGGTTTCCCTAGAATTAGGGTGTAAAATAAAATAGTAATAAAGTTGATAAGTCAACTTGTATGGAATGAAAAACCATTTAGTGACTTGAAACTTGGTCTTGAAATGATCAAGAGGGTTATGGAGTACTTAGCATCTTTCCATCAACCATGAGGATATGCTGAGCAAGAATTCACATCCCTTTGATTTTGTTATTTAGAACCCATTATTCTTAGATTATTTGAGTCACTCTCATTGATAAGGAAATAATAAAGGTAGTTCATAGGATAGGTCGAGCATGACTTCACATCCCTTTTCTTTTTATACATGATGTTATTTTTTCATGTTGGATTTCTCACATGTTTATATTATGGTTTCAAACCATAGACATGGAACTCTTGACCTAGTTTATATTATCTTGGTTTCTTTTGTATACCATTATTTATATGATAACTCAATTTCCCTTTGATATATGTATGATTATGACTAATGGTCTATATTTTATCATTTATTCTTATCCTCGTATTCTTGTGTCATTGAATATGGATTATTTTAAAAAGATACCAAATTATGTTTTATAAAATGGTTTTCATTTTAAAATTTCTTTATAAAATGGTTTCATTTTAATTCTATAACTAATAGTTGCATGGTGATAGGAATTTTATAGATTATTTGGTGGCGTCCTGCTAAGATTTAGTGCTCACACACTACTATGGACTCTAATAATTCGTATCCTTTTTTATGAGGTTTAGGTAAAGTGAAGTGCATCATATTTAATGGAATATTTTCTTATTTCATATCATATTCATAGTGTATTGGGATGGTTGTGGTAGATAGTCACAATGATTCTTGATCTTGATCTTGTTTGGTTTTCTTTTGGGTTCAACATTTTTGTCTTGTCCTTTTATGTCTCATGGATGTTTCCTTTTCTTCCACATTTTACTCTAACTATTTAACTTATTTTTGATATAAATGAGATAAGTTGTGATATATTTTAGGGTAAAATCACTCTCTTGGTTATGTTTTTTAGTACCCTGGGTTTTTCGCCAGCCTATGGCAATTGGGAATGTGCTTCGGGTCTTATACCACTCCATCTCGGGTAATGTGACCGATTGACTTGGGTGGGTTTGTTACAGTTCTCAATGCATTATAATAGGTTTATAATTTAAAGAAAATTTTAAATTAAATCATGGAAAGTAAATTTCAAGGAGTCATACAACCTAATAGTGCTTAGTTATAAGTGGGCTAGATGAGTGTGATTTCCTCTACCAGTTCTTGGGGGAAGTGTTCATGGAATTTATTTATCCCATTCCAATTAATAGTAAATGATTTATCTCATCCCTTTTTCACAATTTTAACAACACCAAGAGGATATATATGAGTAACTATAAATAATATTTTCTATATGGAATGAAGTTTATTTTACACCAACTTGAGTCTTGTGTTTTATGATAGCACTTGGTTCCCTAGATGGAATTATTTTTTATTGAATTAATATGTCATGATACACTCTTTTCATTTCTTTGTAAATTATTGAGTTTTCAAAATATTCTTTTCTAATTTCCTACAAATATTATAGATATAGTTTCTCCTTTTTTACAGGTCTATCCAATCTATATTTATCTCTCCCGCTACCCATAGATTTTTTGTTCCCAATCCATAGGTAGATGGAAACTCTTTCTATAAATCAATCGGCATGGAATCATTCATATGGGTGTTTTGTAAGATGTCATATAAACCCATAAGTTTTATTCCAAACTTTGGATCTAGATTTTTTTTTGTTTAGATAGTTTTTTCAAAATTCCAATGATTTCCCTATTAGACACTTTTTCTTAGCCATTAGTTTGTATTTGGTAAGGTGTTTATGTCTTATGATTCCCTCTAAAAATTTTCATCAAATATTCTATGATTATATTGAAAAAGTGGGTCCCTTGATCACTAATTATATCTCTCAACACTCTAAATCTATAAAAGATGTTAGCTCTAACAAAATCACATATAAAATTAGCATCATAATTTTGGTGGCCTTATCTTTCACCCATTTTAAAGCATAATCAATGACTAGTAGAATGTAAGAGTTGAAAAAAATATGGGAAATAGTACCATGAAATATATTCCTCATACTTCAAAATTTTCACAAAAGATGATTGATATTTAGAGTATTTCTTGTAACTTTGAGACATTTCTCATGAATTTTCATTTCTAATTTTTTTTACAAAATTCATGTGAATATTTAAAAAAAGTGGGCTAATAAATTTCTGGTTTTAAAATTCTCCCAGCACTCCTTTGGGGTCCAAAGTGTCCTCCACAAGCTAAGGTATGAGAAAATTGAAAATGGACTAAAATATCAAGTAAGTATCATCTTATCCCTTGATCATTATAGATCTTCTAAAGGTATGGATCCTCTTAAATGTAAAATTTTTATTAAAATTTAATCCAAAAAATTTATTTGGGATCCAAGTGAGATGTAACTTGAGATATTTTTTTAAAATTTACCATTTCATCAAACCGAGATACTTCTCCTTCAACTAAATAAAGTTTCTCTCCTAGAATGTGGTCATTCACTTGTTCTTGGTATATAATCTTAACTTTTACTATGATGGGAAGCCTAATTAGGTGACCATCCACTTGATTCAAAAATATTTTATTGTCATTAATGTCCAAGTTGAACTATTTATATGGTAGTATCCATATGACCAGATGAGGCTTTACTTTAACCTTTTTCATCGAGTACCTAAGGGATACATGATAAAAAACTATAAATTTAGTTCTAAGTAGATAATATATGAATTTATCCAAATAAAATAAAAATTATAACAATTTTTTATGGTTTTTTGGTTGAGTTGGGTAGCATCCAATATTCTAGAAGCATAAGAAATGAATTATGATACGTATTCAATTCATTGGGATAGGAATACCCCAACTGCATGATTGGAAGAATCACGAAGTAACTCAATGGGTTGCTCCTAGTTGGGTCACTGAATCACTAGTGGTGTAACCAATAAACTCTCATATTCATCAATTACTTCCCTAAAATAACCATTGAATACAAAATAATATTCTTTTAAAATTAACCGAAAAAGGGGAAGAGAAATATTACTAAAGTCTTTAATGAACCCCCTGTAGAATCTTGTAAGTCCTAGAAAAGATCTAACAAGTTTCACATAAGTTGGATAAGGAAAATAATTTAGCACTTCAATTTGTGATTTATCTACGTAAATGCATTTTGATGAAATGATATATTGGAGGACTATTACTCTTCAAAATCAGGTTATTTTCAATGAAGGTTTTCAAATTATTTTTTAGAATTTCAAGAAACGATCTAAAGAATATCCATAAAATAGTGAATTCATCTAAAAATACTTCTAGGAAGTCTCCAATGTGTTAAGAAAATATAACTACCATACACCAATGAAATATAATTAGGGAATTACACAAACTTCTAAAAAAAGGCCTTTAATAGCACTAGAAAAGACCTTTATCAGTGCTAGAAAAGCGCCGACTATATGAGCGATGTTAAAAGCCTAAGACTTTTATCAGTGATGAAAAGAGCTAATAAATGGGTCATTTATCAGTGCTAAAAAAACATTGATAAATAGGACCTTTATCAGCACTTTGAAAAGCACTTATAAAGACCCATTTATTAGCTATTTTATTTAGCACTGCTAAAGGAACCCTTTATCGACAGTTATAAAAGCACTGATAAAGGCCTTTTTTCAGCACTGATAAATGTTTCCTTTATCAGAGATTTTAAAAGTACTAATAAATGAACACACCATAGTATACTTTTATAGCACATTTCAACACTAGAAACATACCAAAAACACATCAAATATAAAAAAACAAGTCCCAATACAAAATTTAAATGAAATGAAATTTACAACACAAATGCCATAAAAAATATATTATAGATATTTCAAAAATCGGTTTATAAAATTACATAAATAAAAATTATTACATACATTCAAAAATAATCCTAACTGTTAATGCTACCACAATTTCCATTTACTTTATTTGTCAAACTGCCAACACTGCATGAGTAGTTTCGAACAAACCACCTCAACTCAATAAAAATCCACCTGTATAAGAAAAAAATTATTATGAATAATAATAAAAAGAAATAAATTAAAAATAAATATGAAATAATACATTAATTATATGGAAAATGATTTTACTGGGAAAATATCAAGATTACCTCTATAATTGATCAGTAAAGGGAACTTGAAGGAAAGTGATAAATGTCAACACTATAGGAGTGAAAGGTTTTGTGGCAGAATAATTATGTGGAAGTTTTGGTGTAAAAAGGGATAAAAGATGGACAAAGCACCCCAACTCGAAAAAAATAATCCACCTATATAAGAAAACAATTATTATGTGAGTAATACTAAAAATAAATAAACTAAACAAACATATAAAATAATACATTAATTCTATGGACAATGATTTTACTATGAAAACATCAAAATTTCCTCTGTCATTGAGTAGAGGCAGCATCATTTCTCTTCCTGCAAAGTTAGTGTAAAGAACTGAAATAAAGTGATAAATTGAACACTACGTGGTTGAAAAGGTTTTGAGGGAGAATAAGTTTGTGGAAATTTTAATACAGAAAGCGATGAAAGAAGGACAGAGCTCCCAAACTCGAACAAAAGAATCCAGTTGTGTAAAAAAACAATTATTATGTGAGTAATACTAAAAAGTAATAAATTAAACATAAATAAGAAATAATACCTTAATTCTATGGAAAATGATTTTACTGTGAAAACATCAATAT
Organism: Viscum album; assembly: GCA_963277665.1. Classification (NCBI taxonomy): domain Eukaryota; kingdom Viridiplantae; phylum Streptophyta; class Magnoliopsida; order Santalales; family Viscaceae; genus Viscum; species Viscum album. Next base: position 1,642,572,267 of record OY728159.1, read on the forward strand.
TACCTATGTGATTAAACAAAGACAATGTCATTTATCTTCTTACAAAGGTATGCCTAATGGACACAAAAAATATAAAATAAATGAACTCTTCAAGGAATAATAAAAATTAAATCAATATTCAATTATTATTTTTTTGGTAAAATATAGAAATTATATCATAACATTACCTTTTCATCTATCCAAAGGGTTTCCTTAATTATAGTTTGTTCGTCCAAGGGATTGGTAAACTCATCATTCATAGAAGACATTGTTTGCATGATCAGTCAAACATTTAATTTAGATTATGTTAATGCAGTAGAGAACATATAATATCATGAGAAAAAACATAATATATTAAAAAAATTCCTTATCATTGATATCTCTTTATTTTATTAAAGGTTTAAAGGATTTGGTTCCTCTTTCAAGAATCCAAATCCCCTCTTTGTGTTCCCCTCTAATGTACAATACATTGTATACATTGGGAATGGCATGAACTGATTGTGATGTCCTAATGAATGGGTTATCCTTGATTGAATTTTTGTCTAGATCAACATTTGTTTTAGTCAGCAGTAGGTCAATCGACCAATTCTTGTTTGTTGGATCGAATAAATAAAATACTTGCACTGCTTGTGATGCCATTATGAACGAATCATCTTTTTCCCTTTCTACACTGAAATTCACCTTCACAAAGCCCATTTCATCAACTTTCACTCCATTGATATTGTCAACCCATTTTCAATGGAAAAGTAGCACTTGAAATTTTGTATAATGCAACTTGTATATCTATTCGATAATACCAAAATATGACATATTTGCATAAATTGGATTTCTATCCTTGGAACCACATATGTGCATCGCTGCAGCAACAAGCATAACACCACTGATTTGTATCAATATGTGCCATACTTAGGGAATTTTATGAGTGATTCATGGTCCTTTCAAAACAATATGAAATCCTTTGGACAAGCATGTATTTCTTAAAGATAATTCCCATTGAACGTAACATTCATTTAGCGTCATATGTTCGACATGTTAGTCCATTTTCTTTTGGTATCATATCTTTTAGAAGACCAAAAATTTCTGTAAATCTGGTATCACTCTATCCCCTGCCAGCATTAAAATTATATAACTTCAATACAGCTGACAATGTTTTGTATTTAGTACAACTGGTATACAATGGTTTCTTGGAACAACTATTTAACTCCTCAAATAACTTTGGACAATCAAGAAGGCCATCTTCAACTTCCATTGTAATTTCTTCCATGCAATTTCCATCATCTTTTACAAAGGTATTCATAGCAAATGAATCAAAAACCATAGTATCATCCCAATTGATATCAACATTCAGTTTTCCCTATGTTTAGTCTAACATTTATAGATTTGATCTATTCCATGACAAATAAAATATTCTTAAAACTCTTCCGGACTAATTTTTCTTCAATAAAAACAATGTATACACAGACATAGGATTTTAGAAGGGTCATCTGTATGCTCTCTTTTTAAAATTAATGAACTCTTTAACTCCATATTTATATTCATTTTTAAAATGATTAGAATTCATCTATTTTCGGTTCATATCCATCTTACTGGGTTCATAAAAGATTAATTGTATACAATATATAAATAAATACACATAAGATATTCATTATCAAAAGTGAAAATTATAGACAATTATAATAAGGGAAATATGGATCATTTCTACTAGAATATATGAGCTCCTAGATATTCCAAATCCAACAATAAGGGCTGTTGGAATTTGAAAAAATAGATAATGGAAGATAATAAATGATATTATCACAAAACTTTATAGGTGTAAACTAGAATATAGATAGTGTAATGACCCTAGCATTAATTACACAAAAAACACTAGGTCAGATCATATTATGACCTCTAACACACCTCAAAGTCACTAAAGGATGGTTTAAAATTTGGGTGCAAAATCCCATAAATGGGAGGTGGTCCACCCCCCCCCCCCCCTAAATAGAAACAATTAGTACTAGAGTTCAAACAAAATTCTAGAATGACCCTTAGGGTCAATGGACAAGAAGACCCAAAATCATCATTACCCGATATAGGCATACTTATTAGAAAAACAACTATGGAAATAAATTATGCAATAGCTATATAGACACACATACTTGTCACGCCAGTATAAAAACTCACTTATAGTCTATAATAAATATCAAATAGATAAAAACCTGATATTGAAACATAACATGAACTATAAAGGCACCATAATGATTCAAAAAGTGAAGGCTTGATGTGATAAAACCTCATGTGCTTAACTGGGGATGACCCCTTTGAATCTGATCCATAAGAAAACTAAGGACCATAGTGAATTCTAAGAGGAACTAGATCCTATGATACATATAACAAATAGAGTAACATACATCACTCCACTAACTTGGTTACTAAAAAATACCATATAAAGATGCATGTCCACTGATGTGTCCATGAAAGGTGTCAGCATATATATAATCATTAGGGAATCGCCAATGTGCCTCAAATCAGTAGTCAATAAAAAATAATATAAATGAATTTTTTTTTCATATTTATATACATATATGAAAAAATTACTCAGTAAGAAGATATAAAACATAGAAATAAAAAAAAATAAAAATAAATCCAAGGTTTAGTGTCAAATATAAACAATGGATCATACATCAGTAGTCAATACAAACAACGGACCACAAATTGTTCCCTAAACAACAGATCAAAAAAAATCGTAAACAATGGATCATAATAAAATCATAGAAGAAAAAATCAAAAATGAAACAAAAAATACACAAAGAAAATAGGAATACCTACCTTGGTAGGTTGAAGAAAATTTGATACCCTCTTTAGAAACCCTAACTACAATCAAACACTAGATGTCAGATGAGATGTTGGAGCAATTAGTGGTAGTTGAGTGGTGTGATTCAACCTTCGATTCACTGAGGAGCACTGGCAGCGGGTGGCTTCTACAGAAAGCTTCTATATCACGATAGGTTCAAAAATGGTTAGGGTTTTTAAAATAGACTGAGACACTTTTATCAGTGCTTATAAATAAGCGCTGATAAATATTAACTTTATCAGTGCTTTATTTAGCATTGATAAAGATGATTTTATCAGCTCTTATTACTGAAGCGTTGATAAATAAAAAATTTTAAATATTTATATATACTTAATAAATATTTATAAATATAAATATAGTTTATATATTCCTTTTAAAATATATTTATTATAATTTTACAATTATTTTTTTATAATTATAGAAATATTTTTAAAAAATAATATTTATATCATTATATATATTTATATAATTATATATATAATTAATATATATATATGAATATAAATATTGTAAATCTATTCATTATTTAAGTAAATTTATTATAAATTTAATAATTATTTAAATATATATAATTATTTTTTTATAATTCTATAAATACTTTAAAAAAATATATATTTATTTATAATTATAAATATATAAATGTATAAATATAGTAAATGTATATTTAAAAATATTTTTTTACAAATATATTTTTTAACTTTATTAATGAATATCTAATTTTAAGTGCATGCATATATGTCAAAAATGAGTGAAATTGAATAAATTGAGAATAAGTACACTTTAACAATATTGAAAAAATGGACAAGTTTTGTGTGTGTGCATTGTATATAAAAATTCATTAATTATGTATATGTGAAATCAATATAACACACATTTAATCTATATTAAATTTCAAAATAAAATGACATTCAATTATATGTCGAGTACTATGCAATTAGTCAATATTTTTAATTCATATTAATTTTTAATTATAAACCATTATTAAATAAATATATGACTATTTAATGTAAAGAACATAAATATTTTTTAATATATAAATCATATTTATATACATTAATATATATCTATATATTTAATATATAAAATTTAATAACATTAATTATCATAATTATCAAATTAATAAAATGTTTAATATTTATTAATGTATAATCAATCTATTTATTTTTATCAATAATTATTTAATTAATTGAATTTGTAATATTTTTTAATATTTTTTTTTATTTTTCATTTATTAAATTATTTCATTTTATTTATTCAGACATTTAGGAGCCTTAGAAATGCTCTAATGAAATAAATATTTATCAGTGCTAAAAAAAAGTGCTGATAAAGGGTACCCTTTATCAATGCTAAAAATAAAGTGTTGATAAAGTATACCACTTCTTTGCTCTAAATATAAAGTGCTGATAAAGGACACCCTTTATCAGTGTTAAAAAGAAAGTGACGATGAAAGGTTAAATTTATCAGCGCTTTGTTAAGCGCTAATAAATATGCCATTTATCAGCAGTTTTTTTCTAGCGTTGATAAATTCTAGCACTATTAATGGCCTATTTTGTAGTCGTGACAATACAAGTAGATTTCTCATGTAAGAAATGGTTTCAAAGGGACATGTAAAGGTTATCTTATCTTATCCATCTGAGGAAATGAGTACCTTAAAGTGACCTGAAATTCCATCTAAAAAACAATAGTGGATTCTCCTTGGCAATCTCTCTGATATCTATTCAATAAAGGGGATGAAAAAATGATCTTCCTAGTGACCTATTTTATCTTCCTAAAATCTACCCACACCTCCCGTTATTCTGAATTATCATAGGGATTACCTCATTTTGGTTATTACTCATGATAGTCAGTCCATATTTCTTTGGAACTACATGAATGATACCCACCCATTGTGAGTCAGAGATGAGATAGTTGACTCATACCTCTAAAATATTATATATTTTCTTCTTAAAATAATCCATCATGGTAGGATTTATCCATTATTGAGGTTGCCTAAAAGGTCTCTAATTCTCTTCAAGAAAAATTCCATGTATGTATAATTTTGAATTTATTTCTAGTATATCCCCAATACTCAAGCCTAATTCTTGAACATTTTTCTTTAAAAGTTCAATAAATTTATTTTCTTGATGAAAGGATAGGTTGTTTTCAATTATAATTGGTAAATTTTCTCTATCTATTAGGTACACATACTTAAAATCATTGGGCAATTGTTTTAATTCTAGATTTGGAGGTTTTTTAAGGATGAATTCAAATTGAGGTTTATCACTTCAAGGGTCTATATTTCCTATACAAAAGATTAAAAATTCGCTTATTTTTTAAGAAATAAACAATCAAATCCATAAAAAACTTATAAGTTACATCTTCCACCAATATAAAAATTTATTTTCATATTTTAGGAAAAAAAAATTCTTTATTAATTTTTTAATTATTAATTATCTTTCTAATGAAAAAAATTAATTCAACATACCTATATTTTCATTGGGTTATACATATTTTTGGTGTGAAAGTGTAAGAAGGGAATGATCCTCTAAAGGGTGCCTCATGGATCCAAAAATATTTAATTGGAATTTGTTATCTCCAAACTCTATGGATATGATTCCTTTATGCATGTTAATGATTATATTAATTTTATTTAAGAAGAGTCTTCACAAAATTATGGGTGATTGGGATAGTGTTCTATATTCCTCCATGTTGAGAACATAATATTCTACTAGGAAAATTAAATTTTAAACTCTAATTAATACATCTTCCAAAACTCATGACGGGGAAATAATGGATCTGTTTGGAAGTTTCACCACCACTCTAATGGGATTCAATTATATTATATACAAATAATCAAAAAATAAGTGATAAATTACATTAATTGAAGAACCAAATTCACAAAAAACATAAATGAAAGTCATGGAATCAATGGTTCAAGGGATAGAAAATGTCCCTGGATCTTGAAATTTTGTGGGAAACTATTGTGTAATAAAACCTAATACACTACTTCCTAAATTGATTCATTCATTCCCTTGAATTATCCTTTTCTTATTATAGTGTTACTTAAAGAAATTAGCATAATTTTTTATCTGATTTAGAGCTTCCATAAGGGAAATATTTATATCAACTTTTGGTAATTTTTGCATAATTTCCTTTTGAAGTGCCTTCGCTTGGATCTTCTTGGATTTGATCACCTTGAATGGAAATGAGAGTAGAAGTTATCTATTATTCCTTTTCTACCTTTACAAGTTTGTATTTTACATCTTTATTCTTGAACCAAATTTTTATTCTTATTATTTCTTCTCTTCTTCTTGGGGCCAGTTATTAGGAATATTACCGAAATTTTTAAACTCATTCTCTTTAAGTTTTGATTGATTATGCTTAGGCTCAAGTGCTATTGATGGATGAATTTACTTCCCAATTATTATTAGAAATGGTTTTCTAGAACCGAAAGTTTTTACTTTAGATTAAATGAATATTATAAGATTTGAATATAAATAAAATATCTTATTACATATTGTTCATTGTTCTAAATGACTTTAATGTAATAATGTCCTATAATATATTTTTCATTGATAAGGTTATAACAGTTCCCCTCTATAATGATAACCTTGAAATTACATGATGATATTATTAAATATAGGTCTACGACCAGATAACCTGCTATAATGGGGCACATAGAATATTTAGTATTAGGTGCTGGTACTTATAATCATATACAAATTCTTCTCATAAAGTTTTCATTTGGTAATATCCAAGATGAAAGATTATGGGAACATAATCACCTATAGGAATTATACTTGTTTAAGTGTTATCATATATTCCTATCTATAAGCATGAGTATGGTCCTTAGACTTTACTATTATTAGTAATTTTTTTATGGCTTGTATACTTTGATGTATTGAACAAAACTATGATGCCATATATTCATGTGAAGTATGGAACATTGGGCACAAAACGAATGGAAATTTATTAATTAATAATTTGAGGAAGGAAGTTTCCCTTCCATATTAATATAAGTTTATATCTTATCCCTTTGATTGAAATGAAACTACCACATTAAATTCCATTTCTATAGTGTAATGATTGAGTTATTTTAGATTGTCAAATAAATATTTATCAAGCACATAAGTCGATGACACTTGTGTGAAACCTTGTTGATGATATATTGTGATAAATGGATTATATTACAAAGTTAGTATTCGTTTTTGGTTATCGACGTTGTGGAATTAAATTATTTTTCACAGGCTCCTTGATCCGTTGCTAGATAGTAATCTTGGAATTTAGAAAAAAATACTCAATACCAATGACATAAAAGACCAGGGGGACACACACTAAGTGTTTCTATTGATCTCAATTAAATTATATTTAAATTTAATTATTTGAAAAAATATTATTCTCAAGACCAGGGAATAATTTTATTTAATATTTATTGATTGTAAATATTTTCATGGTAATAAATAATTATTTTTTTCATTTATAAATAATTTAATTAATTATGTGAATAATTAATAAATATTTATTCACTGGACTGTGAATAGAATATTTATTTTATTTATTAAATATTTAATAAATATTTATTCACAAGATTGTAAATAAAATATTTATATATAAATAAATATTTAATAAATATTTATTTGAGGATTTGATAAATGATATAAGGAATCTAACCCCAGTATCCCAGAGTCAGTTCCTACTTCATTACATTAGTATTAGATACAAGGAATCACATCCCAAAGGACCAAATAGTTTGGCAGTCTTGGTAAACTAGATACATACTTGAAATTAGCATTAAATTTTAAAACATAAAATACAAAAAAGATTTTTATTTAAGAATTCCATTATTTCCCTTTACAAAACACTTTCTTATATCCTAGTGATAATAAAACATAAGGGGCAAGCTTAGATGCTCAGTAAGGGTAAACATACAATGGAAACTATGAGTAAATAAGGTATAAACAATATGATAAGGTAAATAACTGAAACATGTGCCATTTAATCAATAACTTGTGTATAATATAGAATAAATAAATAATGAAAAAATAATTCCATGTAAATAACCACATGAAAATGAAACTTAACCATGAATATTCTACTAATCTAGTAATCACATGGAATATCAATAACTGAATGTATAATGATGTAATTCATAATGCGATACATCTAAAACTTACTATCAAGGCCTTGAGACCTATAGATGCATTGAGTGTCTATAGAAAAATCTACCCATCACTTACTAAGTCCAATTCATTCCTCACATGAATAAATAATACAACCGAATCTATATGCCTTAATAAAATCAATAACTCTCCTCATTGAAAGAACTAGTTATACAGAATATCAATACTTCATCGGTCAAACTGGTCATAAACCATATAAAGAAATATGATGAAAAATATAATTATGGTACATCCTCAAAATAAGATTCAATAAAGGATATTTACTTAAAAAAAATACTTTAAAGAGATTATTGGAATATTTCTTAAGTAAAATACCCTTTTAATTTGAAAATATTTTTTTTTAAAATAAAAAATGGGCATGTAATAGAGAAATAATTTTATTTGAAAATAACATTATAAAATTATAAACGAATCTTGAAGTATTTAAGGCAACATGATGTTGGGAAATTATGTTCACTCAATATAAGTTAACAAATATATTCTTTTTACACTTTCATAAGAAAAATCAGAAAGTACCTTTTTGGAAAACGACATAAAGATTCATTTTAATTTTTTTATAAAAAGTAAAAAGAAGATAAAAATGACTTTAAAAAACAATTTTGGAATAGAAAAATAATTTTATATTTTTTTTATAAAACAGGGACATGGATGATAAATATTCCCCAACTGAGACTTAAACAAGAATAATCTCGAATAAATATGCGATTATGAAATAAACCCTTACCACTTGAGTATCTTTTGAATCATAAGTCCCATAAAATAAATAACTTCAAATGAAAAATTAAATACCATGAATATAAAGGGATTTCTGATATAACAAATCAAAGGGTCAATATATGCACCACATAATAGAAATATGTGGTGAATAAGGCATACGTCATACAGAAGCAAAAGTGAGACGAGAAAACCTTACTTGAGGTTAAAATTTCATAAAATGCATCCAAAAAACTTGTATAATGGTTTTAAAAAAGTTAATAATTTATAAAAGAACATTATTTATATTTATAACATCTTATATGATCCTTTTATAACATGTTACCACCCATTCATTAATAATATTTCACTATTTTTGTTGTTTTGTGTGTTATTTTCCTTGATTTCTTTTGCATGTTTTGTCATGAATGTATAAGTTATTTTTCATTAGATATAGATCCATAATATCCATAATTATATTAATGTTATAAATACCATATTTAACCATTAAATATAGTCTCATAACCATTCTTAAATGTTGAATATGGAAAATGAATCTCATTGCGTCGTGGAGATGGTAGGTCGTACGTATGCACAAGCGATGATATCATTCCATTAATTGTGAATGAGTAGGGATATAAATGATATATTTTTTTTATAGAATAAATATAATTTCATAATTAACATATATATATCCATTATTTTCATAATTATAAGTAAAGTGGTGGTGAAGAACAAATTACTCCACGATGTAGAGACGATAAGACGCACGCACTGTAGCAGCTGGGAATATGCCCCCGTTTGGGCCTTCGAGCATCAGATTTGGTCCCTAAGTCCTTCATTGGCCTTCGAGAACCCAGGGCTTCAGGTCAGTTGGGCCTTCGGGCTATCCATATGGCCTTCGGGTCACCTGTAGATACAAACACCAGACCAAAAACTACAAGGAACAAGCTCTACAAGAAGGATGGGCAAAGGAGCTTTAACCACAGCAGGAGCTAACGGATTACAAGAATGAGAGGGTATGGAACATGCCATCGGGACAAGCCTGTGCATGCACGGGAATGCCTAGCCGAACAGCCATGCGGAGGTGAAGAGCTGATTTCAAAGATGAAGATGCTGGGGAGGAGCAAGTTCCAAGTTGTTTGTCTGGGTTGTATGGTATGTTTGTGCCTACGGGCTTTGGTTCCTAAAAATGGCCTATGGGCATGTAATAGGGTTCCACCTAATCCCCTATAAGGCGGATTATCAATCAATAAAAAATGAAAGGCCTTCGGGCCATTGGAGGATAAGCCGCACGCACTCACGTGCAATGATTTTGTTTTTATAAGATGGATAAAAGGTGGAATATAGATTTACCATAATCATAGTGAAATATAATCATATATATGTTATTTTATTTATTAATTTATAATGTAAACAACACATTAAGAGTAAGTATAATAAGAAATAAACTTGAAAGAGTTAGTAAATATGATTACCTCTTCTTCGGTGGACTTGCTTTAGATCTCTTCTTAAGAGATATAGGGTTGGTATTTTGGGAGAAAAAAGACATCCATAACTTGTATAAGGATGTTGGTAAGATAAATGGGCAGGACTCGGTTGAGATAAATGGCTCAACGTGGTGTGAAGAAGTGAGGTAGGTGGTGCCCTTTTATAATTGAGGCGATGAATACTTTTGGAATTTCTCAGAATATTAAATTAAAATAAATTAATTTATCAAAAAAAAGACACAAAATGGAAAGGTATTTGAAGATAAGAAAATATAGGATTTTAATACCCTAAAAAATATAATTTATACATATTTTGGTATCATTCTCAACCTTTTCATTTTGACTAACCCCTTTGTTAATTATTTTTAACCTTAACCATGATTACCATTATTTTATTCACAAAAGTTTAATAATGTTACTATTAATAGAAAAATGAATAATAAATGTAACATTTATTATGTTTTAAACTATATTAATTTAACATGGATTAAGATAATATTTTTATGATTTTTTAGATAATTTTAAAACAATATTATTTTGATAAATTATCATTAATGTCAATTTTCACGTTATTCATTTACATTGACTTTAAATACATCAATAAAAATGGTAACTTAAAAAATAATTATTTAAAACCAATATAATATGTCATATATATCTATAAAATTAATTTTAAACATTATCTTATTCAAATTATTCCAAAACTAATATTTTTAAAATAATTTATTTTATTTTTCTGTTAATTTAATACACACTGCATTAACATTTCTCAAGAATTTAAAGTAATTATATAATTTATAAAAATTAAAAAGAAATTTTTATAATTAATATAATTTCATTAAGATCAAAATATACATTTATTTGTGTTCATATCTTGTTTTTTCCCTATGTGGACACAAAAAATATATTAAATACAAAGGGAGTGACATTTTATAACTATCTTTGATTTAAATAATATATAAATAATTTTCATGGAAATATTTCAATTAAACAACTAAAATTAGAACCTAAGGTGATAAGGGTAAAATATTATTTTTTCTATAATTCTTTGTTCAAGTTTACTTCATAATTATATCCTAATCATTTGGTTTTAACCCTTATTTAACCTCATTAACTTTTACCATGACAACATGTTTTTTACACTTTGAGGGTAAATATTGTTATTGTAAAATGATAAAAGACCCATAAATGGATATTTAATTTCATGTTAAACCTTATCCTAATATTTTTACTAAAATTAAGTTTTTTATGAATTTTATATCATTTAATAAAATATTATTTACTATAAAATATTCATAATGTCAATTTTAAGGACTATTCATTACTTTTAATTTAATAAAATCAATTCGAGAAGATAACTTACAAAAATATATTTTAATACACCCCTTATATGAAAAGGTCGTCTATAAAATCCTTGTATGGAATTAATTATCCAAAATTATATATATTTTAATACTTTTAATGTCATTTATTTTTTTCCATTAATTGAATAATTACTACATCAGTGTTGTGTAAGCATTTAAGGTAATTAATTATTAACTAAAAATTAAAAATAAAGTACTATGATGAAGATAATTCCTTAAAATTTTAAAATAATATTTATAGTCTAAGATATCTTTTGAATAAAATCATACTAAAAATGTTATAGTTATTAAAATCAAGAATGTGACATCTTTGACTTTTCTTTAAATAAAATATCATAAGGGTCATAATCACTTAATAATTGAAAAAATTGGTCTTATATATGAAAATATAATGATTATGGAATAAATTTACTAATATAATAAAATTGGGGCAAGTTTTAGGGTAATTTTCTAGTCCTTATCATTTTATTTTTAACCTATATTACTCAATTTAACCTTTACCATGGTAATGAAAATTACCAATGTTACCATTCATATTGGTAAAAAATAAAGGGGAAATATTTACTAAATTTGGACCTTATGAATAAAAATATCTAATATATTTTAAAAAATCTAAAACACATAATTTTAAGAATTTAATTTAAAATTAATCTCGCAAAACACAACGAAAATTAGTTTTCTTGAAAAATGAATTTTTAGCACAAAAATGTACTTATACCAAAATAAGATATAAGGGTGATTAAAATGGAATTAATTAGATTATATATAACTAAATATTAATTATGTTACTTTTATTTCAAATTAAAATCATAAAGAGAAATTTTATTATATATAAAATAATAGTTTTATAAAAATCAGTATTATTTACTATTCAGTGAAAAATCATCCTTTTTATAGAATTACCAAAACTCCAACCTAATATAATTTTAATATGTTGATTTAAAAAATCAATTTAATTTTATCAAATAAATTTTCTAAAAGTTTCAAAAAGTAATTATATTTATCTTCTCAAAGAAAGTAATAAAAAACACTTTTTGAAGAAAACATATATTTGAGGAATAAAATAACTTTACTAAAAATTATGTGTTTATTTCCTAAGAATAAATACATTTTAACTTCATATATATTTAATAATATAGTTAATCATATTCACACCCACCAATTTAATAACTAGTTTATAATCAAATTTCATTATTTGTTTAAGGTGGGTGTTGCGTGCAATGTAAGCTATCAAAGAGATTAAATTTATTTGAAAAGAGACATCCCATAAAATCATAGGGTATTAAAAATTATTAGGAGGATGAATTTACCAAGATCATATCAAATGATAAATATTATTTTCCAAGCTGGTAAAATAATAATTATCATTGTACCATGTAGCACACACCATAAAACAACAATAATAATATTATTATATGGTGTGGGGGTTAGATAAGGTTTATTATATCATTTAAGGTCCATTTTGCAATTAAATAATATTTTAACCTAAACCCTAACTCTATAAATATATTTTTATGTCTATTGTATGGGGTTAATCAAGAATAGAGATTTTTTGTGTATAATACATTTCTCTTCAGATTCCTCCTTCTATCAATCTCTTAAGAATGAGAAGAACAAGAGAGAATCCTTTAATCCTGAAGGAACTTGAAGTGATCAAGATGAATAAATCAATAAAATCAATCCATCATGCTAGAACCCAATATTCCATCAGTATGTTTTGGAGATCAAAGTACAACATGTGGATCAACACTATATGGGATCTATATTGGGTCCTCCCTACACAATGACAAAAATTCAAAAATGGGTATTGGATGATCAATAACAACATAAAATAATGATCACAAGAAAAATTATTTTTTCTTCCAATCTACTTAAATTGATTATAAATTTAATATGAAAATATCATCTCTAGGTTTTCTTATTTCTATAAAAATATTCTATGGAAAAATTTTATTAGTCATGACATTTATGTCTTACACAATTGGAGAATGATCCATTGAATCTGGAAAAAACATTAATGGTCATTATCACAAAAGGTGATACTGCTATGTTTGAAACCTTAAAGTTCTACTATAGTGGTTACATTTAAATTTATAATTATTTATTTTTTTGTTGATCGATTATGCACAATAGTTTTTATATATTGGAATTCCAGATTATTCAGTCCTTTAATATAATGTTTAATTAACAATATTTTCACATTTTAATATTATTAAATCAAGATTTATTTTTTATTAAGGCCCAAGAACTGATGAATAATGATCATAGATGCCAATGGGAGGTTCCAAAGTTACTTGTTAATAGATTAGGTTACATGGCATTTAGCCAAAGTACATGTTATGTACCCAAGTTCACTACACCCAGATGTGCCATGAGATACACGATGCTTCAATAATTTATTACTTATAGTACATTTATTATACATCTCATATTGACTTGTCCTTTCACAAACCATCCCAGATACCCAGGTACCCTAATACTTGAGCTGACAATGACATGTCCTGAAGGGAGTTCCTGATCTCTATGGGTTAGCGAATAGCACCTGGCATCATCCAAGATAAAATAGGGAATATATTTTCCACAAAAATAGTGTAAGATATAGAAAAAAGTCATTATGATCAACACTCTAAAATAGATAAAGTACTGAAAACCCAATAGGTATATAAAATAAAAAAATAAAACATCATCAAAATTATTAATATAAATACAAAATCCCAAGATGACACATCAATTAATTCCCAAAGTATCAAGAATATACACCTCCTACAAGTGGCACTTTTCCTTTTCTCAGACTTGGTAGAAATAAATATAATAATTCATGAAGAAAAAGGTAGGGTGTGAGCTACAAATCCCCATAGGGTTTCACCAATTATTCCATAATAGATTCCATAATAAATAAACCAATTCGTGATTTCAGTTTTTAAATAAAATAGGGCATGGTGATAGAATTACATTTTTAGAATAAAACATGATTTCATTTAAAAATTATAGAAAACATTTCAAACAATGGATTAATAAACATTTCATATTAAAAAATTATATAGATCAACTGGCATGGATAAATCAGTTCTATAATCAATGGAATATAATTTCCAAAACAATCACAATAAGAACCATGGTCACCTACCTTATGGTATGATAGATTCTAGTTATAGGATACTCATAAATATCATATAAGTGATCATGGAAATATGTGCACACACATCCCTAAGGATCAAGATGAATAGGACTCATCAACATCCCATCAGGGATAAGATCTATCTAACTAGGGTTTTGTTAGAGTTTTCATCATCAATACACTTATAGGGAATTACCATCCTAGAGTGCTTGTCCCAAATAACCATCTAACTACCGAGGATCTCATATGATAAATCAATCAATAGAAAAAGGTAAAATCATTTCATTTCAAATAAATCATCATTAACAATTGAATTTCTCAAATTATCCTTTTAAAAATGAAAATTCACTTTCAAAACCAAAACATGGGTTTTTAATAAATTTATAAATTTTCAATACAAACCCAATCATATATTTTTATCAATTCAATTTAATCCATTTTCTAAAATCAATCTTCAATTCTAATCATCAATTCCATTAATTTCAAAATACACCCCAAATTCCAATTCCATTGGAATTGGGAGGTTATTCCCATAATCTATAACATATAAAATTCTAATCTCAATTCACATCAAATTGGGTTTTCAGAAATCAATTGAAAACAAATTTCAACAAATCAAGAAAATCAAGGTTTAATTATATGGAAAATCTCAATGGAACCATCTAACTTTAATCATGGAAACACAAATAAACACCCACAATGGGTTATGCCAACAAAGAATGATGGATATGGAGATTAGGAAACCAAACCTAGAATCAAGACCCATTTTAATGGATTTTTGATCCATCAAACATGTGATGATCTAAAAAAATCTATGGAGTGAAGAAAGAGAGAGAGGGAGAGAAATAATGAGAGGATATCCACTTACCAGAAAGGGATCAGATCTTCCACTAGTGATTTAATTCATCAAATATGGGATTTTTAGGGGATAGAATCAGTTCTCGAGAGCCTCCAAAGCCCTATAATTTTATATAGGTCAAGTTAGTGTTGAGTGGGGACTTAAATGGGCGTTTAACGAATTTTAAATAAATTTTTGAGAATTAAAATGTCTTGCACGCACAATTAGCTGAATAGGGTTTCATGGTTAAAAAATTGTGCACTCTAGCCATGTACCCCTCTAATAGGGTGCATGGTTTCTAATAAGTGGGTGTAGAGTTTCTCAAATCTTGTTCAAACCATGAAAACACCTGTTGTTTAGGGTTGCACGGTTTTCACTAGGGGGTGCACAGTTTTGGCATACCATGTGACAACCGTTCACAACCCCTAAAATTTCATTTTTTAAAAGTTCACTCAAAACAACCCTAAATGAGCTCTAACCAAATAATGATCAAAATAAGGGTTGATAAATACATTAAAAACAATAACAGGATGTTACAACATCCCCATCATAGAAAATTTCTATCCCCAGACATCCTATCAAGAAATTTACATATAAAACAGATGACTCCACTACTCTCCCATCAGTGCATCCCTATCCTAAGTCTCATATGAATTAGAAATATGCTTCCATAGAACTCAAACCAAAGGTATAATCCTCCCAGGAAGTACCTTTGTCTCAAAATCAAAAATACTTAATGGATTCTTAGTTATGAATAAATTAATCTCAACATCAAGATCCTCCCACCTCAAGACATGAGATGGGTTAGAAATATATTTTCATAACTGACATACATGGAACAAATTATGTATCAATGTCAATTGTGGAGTAAGTGATAAATGGTATAACACTTTCCCCAGCTTCTTAACAACCTCAAAAGGTCCCAAAAAATGAGGATCATGCTTACCTTGAATCCCATGTCTTTAATTACCTAAACGAGGTGAAACCTTTAATAACACCTTGTCACTAACTAAAAACTCCAACAATATATAATGAATATCAACAAAATATTTATATAGGATATGTTCTATCAAAATTCTCTGATGAATCAATTAAATATTTTATTACGTCTCCCAAACCAATGAATTATCACTGATCTCTGACCAACACAATAGATATTTTAAAGTCTTACCATACAAGGCCTCAAAAGGATCCATTATAAATTCAGAAAGGTAACTATTTTTATAAGTGAACTCAACCAGTCCCAAATGGTCATCCCAAGCTCCACCAAAATCAAGGACGCAAGCACAAAGAATATCCTCAAGAATCCATATAGATCTATTTGATTGGCCATTCATCTGCAGATGATATTCCATACTCAAATGAACATGAGACACCATCGCCTCCTGAAGTACTCTAAAAAAACAAGAGGTAAAATGGGGATCTCTATTAGATACTATAACATTTAGAACTCTATGAAAATGAATAATCTCTTTCACATAGATATTTCCCAACTCGTCTACTTCGGTTGTGTCATGAATGGGTATAAAGTGAGTTGATTTGGTTATACTATTGAACAAAAACCATATCAAATTCTTCTTTCTCTAGGTACATGGAAACCTAACCATAAATTCCATAGAAATATCATCCTAATTTCAAGTCAAAACTGGAAGTGGCTGAAGAAAACCTAAAGGTCTCTGGAGCTCGTCCTTGACCAGTTGAAAAGTATAACAATGGTAGACAAAGTAAGTTATTTCATGTATCATAACAAGACACTAGAATTTATGTCGCATATCATAGAACATATTTTTGGTTCTTGGGTGCACTGACCACTAGGAATTATGACAATCCCCCATCACATCTTTACTCATAGATAACAACACAACAAAATAATTTGGAAAACCTAGAATACCCTCTATGGAGAATGAACACTCAATAACAGTCTCCCCACCATATAGATAGTATATAATGCTATAGAATTCATAATCAATATGATGTTATTGAATATTCATCTACATAATAGAGGAGGTAAACTGAACACTATCCAAGACAACTTGGGACTCTATTTTCTGAGCTCCTAAATGAAACTGTACAAAAAGATCCATCAAGTTCCACTATTTTGATGATTCTTTCCTGGAATGGGTTATAAGTTTCCTACTTAAATAATCAGTGATGAAATTACCTTTTCTTAGGGTATAGGTTATTTCAAAATCAAAATATCGAAGGTACTCCACCCAACACCTCTAGAAGAGATTCATATCTTTTTGAGAGAAGATGTAACTCATGATCTTGTGGTCAGAATACATGGTAAAAATTTCCTAAAAAAGGTAAATCTTTTACCTCATAAGTGAATGCATCACACCTGTAAGTTTAATATAATAGGTTGGATAATTATTATCATGTGGCCTAAGATTCCAAGATCTATAGGATACCATGTGATCACCCTACATAAGAACACATCCCAAACCCAAACACGATGCATCAGAGAAGACAACATAGCACTTCCCAACCTATAAAATAGTCAAAATCATTGTATAAGTCGAAATACATTTCATCTAAACAAAATAAATCTTATATTTATCATCCTAAGTGAACTTCACTCCCTTATAAGTGAGAATAGTCATCATATAATACAAATTCAAGAAATCCTTTACGAACCGAAAACAATACCTAGCTAAACCCAAGAAGCTTTAAATCTTAAAAACATTACACGATTTCTCCCATGTAATAATATCTTTCAACTTTTTAGGATCAAATGAGAGACTATGTTCTGAGGCCACATGTCCTAAGAACTTCACTTCCTAAATATATAAATCACATTTTGATATATTTTTATAAATTCCTTGATTTCTCAACAATTTTAAAACTAGTCTAAGATGATGCACATGGTCCTCCTCAAATTGAGAGTAAACCAAGATGTCATCCAAAAGGACCACTAAGAACCTATCAAGATACTCATGGAATATACTATTAATTAAATCCATGAAAACTGCAATCTTATTGGTTAGACCAAATGGCATGATAAGGTACTCATAATGGCCATAATTACTTCAAAAGGCAGTTTTCAAAATCTTAGATTCTTTTATTATCAACTGATGGTAACCAGATCAAGGATTAATATTTGAGAACCACTTCATCATTTTTAACTATTGAAATTGACCATCAATATATGGTAATAGTTACTTTTTCTTTACTATAACTCAATTGAGTTTCTGGTAATCAACACATAGGAAAAGTGTTCCATCATCTTTCGTATAAAAGAGAATAGGTGCCGCCCAAGGAGAAACACTCAGGCATATAAATCCATTATCTAACAGATCATCTAACCAATTCATCAAATATTTCATTTTAGCTAGCTACATATGATAAGAAGGAATATATATTAGTTGAGTACTAGTGTAACACCATAACTCCTCTAGGCTGGAGCTGATGCATTACTTGTGATATTGGTCTGGTTAGATGGAATGAAAATCTCGAAGGAACGATCAGTTTAGTAGTCTTGAAGAAACTAGATACTTGGATGTTACTCAAATTACAATGGAAAAGTTTACAAAATACAATAAATAATGAAAACTAAAAACTACATCCACAAGAACTCAATAAATGATCTCCTCTTTGTCACCTGTTGAAAGTAAACAATAAAAGGGGTGAACTCAAACGCTCAGTAAGGGTTATAAATAGCAGAATCATGAGTACAATAATAAGTAAATCACAATCAATATTACATAATCAATATGGTATAGTGAATAAATGAAAAACTAATTCCATTAATACACTGAGAATGAAGCTACATCCATAGATATTATCATAGTGAAAACCTTATGGATAATAATAATAACTGATAATGAATAAAGATAATGCTTACTAATTGGACGTCATGTATTTGTTACATGAAACCATAATACCATTAAACGGATTAGTTCTATGGGTAGAAACCCGTTTGATTTTTGGAAACAAACTCGAAGGGTTTGTCACCAAACTGATTTGTCTCATGAGACCTACCCATGCATCGAGTGGCTATAGCGGGACGCACCCGCCACTGCATGTCCAAATAATTCTTTATACATTGATTCAATACAAGAGCAATATTACTTTTCAATATCTGTATAGAGTAGAGTATACGGATTTATCAATATTTATATAATTAAAATAAACTTCCAAATAAACACCGTATGTAATATGGTATACGGTTTAGACAACAAACATATCCATGATATGAGATTATTGATATTTAATGTAAATATAATTTCAAATGAAAATTGATATAAAATAGGAATTAGTTACACCAAATAAAAATTATTATGTAAAAAACAAAAAGTTATTCATAGTGAAATAGTAGTTGAGACAAACGCTCTTACCACAATGTAATCGGTCGAATCATAAGACTAGAACTTAATAACCCTAAAATGAATCATTGAATAACATGAATATAAAGAAAATAATGTTATTATATATTAAATGGAAGCTGAGAATATTCCCCTGTTTGGGCCTTCGGGCCACCAATTTGGTCCCTGAGTCCTTTAAGGCCTTTGGGCTACCAAGACCTTCGGGTCAGTAAGGCCTTTGGGCCACCTCAAGGCCTTCGGGCCACCTTAAGTGCAGATGCAAACTGGACAACCTACAAGGAACAAGTTTCAGAAGGAGGAGGATCAATGAGCTTTCACCATAGCAGAAGCTAAATATATTTCAAGAATGAGAGGGTATGGAACCTACCATTGAGAAAAGCATGTGCATGCATGAGAAAGCCTAGCCAGACAGCCATGCGAAGGTGGAGAGCTGATTTCACGATGAATATGCTGGGGAGAAGCAGTTCCAAGTAGTTAGTCTGGGTTGTATGTAATGTTTGAAGCCTACAGACAATGAATTACTCTAAGCCTATAGGACATGTAATACTTACGCATACGGTCCTGGTAAGGGTTCCACCTCACCCCTTGAAAGGTGTATTATCAAAAATCAATAAAAAAGTGAAGGCCTTTGGGCCATTGCAGGAGACGAGAAACCCCTTACAAACATTTCAGCATGGTAACGAGTGTTATTGCGAGGGCTTAATGAGAGGTAAAGGGGTATTCCATTATTTATATGTCACAAGGGTAGTATGGGGGAGGTGTGAAAACATACCCCATCATTAGTAATTAAAAATTTAAGGGCACAACATATGGGAGATTCTCGAACAAAAGTGTGAGAGAGGATCCCTTACAAAGATTGTGTCATTAGAGTGACGATAAATCAATGAAGTATTTATGTGTGACAAATAAAAATACATAAAATATAAGTGGGTATATAGTAGAAAACAATCATATGTAATTCACATATATTCTTGGAACAATGTAACCTATTAAAAAGATGTTTAACTCAAATAATGAAAATTGAGTTAAGCAATCCCTTACCTTATGCTCGAAAGTGTTCTTGAATCGTTATTAAAGACCTGAATAAACAAATTAGGATTATTAATTAATAATTACATAACTTCTTATATATGTAAATTATTTATTATAACTCTTTTTAGTTCATTCAAATCCTTTTTTATTAGTTATAAGGTTCAATCTCATTGTTCGGGCTCGTTTGATCACTTGGTTTTAAAAGATCGGTTCACTTATATTCAAGTTCGGATAAATATGAAATATGGAAGTGGTTGTATATAAATTAAGTTATATTATATTAGTGAAGATACAGGATATTACATGGTTTTAAATTTAATTTGGTTACTTATAGGGAGGTCGGATTATTATATATATAACCTTAGTGAAAACTGTTTTGGTTAATCGGCGGGTTTGATTACAATGAACATGTTTTGATTTATAACCTAATACCATATGTACAAAAGGATTATAGAACTAAAATAGGATATATTACATATATAATAATCTGGTTCAACCATAACACAAATGGTTTCATGACCATAATTAAAGATTATAATATAAATTGATAAACCGTTGTCCTTGAATGTGCTAAATTAGCACATCTCAAACAGTACTTTCATTTCATCAAAATAAAGGGTGGGGAAAGGAGAGAAGAAAATGAAATATCCCATTAGAATAAAAAAATTATAGTACATGTATGTTACTGTATTTATCATACTATTTGGGTGAAGGGAGGTTAGGAAAGAAACAAAAAGAAAAGAACTTAAAAAGAAATGAAGGAATTGAAAAGAGGAATTTACCTCTTGAAACTTCCTCCTTTCAGAACCTCTTAAGGGGAGAGGTTTTGGTATTTTGAAAAGGATAGGAGATTTTGGACATGGAGGAGGATCTTGGGGAGAGATTTGGGAAGAATATTGTCATGTAACAAGGCTTGAGAAGAGTGAGTAGAAGAGGGAGCGAAGGGGGGTTTTTATAGTGGAGGAGAGAGGGGGTTTCTCAATATAAAATTCATTAATTTATTATTTCTTCACAAGACAAGGAATAGTGAGTCTTCCATGACCAATAATAGTAATTTTATCATGTGAATCCGAATTAATTGGGATTACATCAGCAGATCATCATCTATTACTCAATTAATCTATTATTTAGCATTTATTGTGAATTATCAGATTTTACTATTCATAAAAAATTCAAATATTTCAGAAAAATCCCAAAAATTCACCCTAACCATTTTTTGACATGTAGAATCTAAAAATGAAGTCCATTTTTTAAAAATAATTTTCTAAATATGATTAATTAAATATTTAATTAAAATCATTATTTAATCAAAAAATATAAACACTTAAAATTTTCATCTTCATTTTTAAGGTGCCTAAATTCATTTATACACACAAAGGTATGGATACCATTCATAAGAGTCATATTACTATTCATAAGAGTATGTTACTATTCATAAGGGTATGTTACTATTCATAAGGGATGGTTACTATTCACCGAAAATTAATTTAATTCTATCAGAATCTAAATTTCATTTTGAACACAACTGTGTATATCAGATTTTTAAAATTCAAATTACAAAGTTGGTAAATTTAAGTTTAATGGCTAGGTTAGGGATATCTTCTATAAGTAACCATGTTTTGTTCCATATAGGCTTAGTGATTCATGAAATATAGGCTATACCTAGAATTTATTTTAGAGAAACATACCATGAAGTGTTTGGGGTGCTACAACTAGACCCTGAATCAATAGATAACTCTACCACTCTCATCTGTGAAAAACTACATAATTCAGAAGGAAAAAAATTGGGAAACTTGATTAAAACTAGAGGGAGATCATTTCTCAAATGTTTTCACTCTAGATCAAAAGAAAACAACAATATTCCATTCCCCAACTCTAGATAAGAAGGTCCAGCTCTACTTGACCTCAGGTCTCATTCTCCCAAAAAGATAAAACACACCCCATCATGTGTGGTAAAGGTGAAAAATCAGAGATAATAGTCAATTAATACCTTATTAACAATGAGTTAATCCATACTTAAAATGAAATCAATAGGTTTCATCTTGAGAACAAAAAAATCCAAAGTAAGATCAATCTTTGATAAATAGAAAACACAAGAAGGATAATGGAGACCCTACTCTCTCTTTGTTCTGAGGGGTGTAGTAATATCCATCACATAAGAAAAAATACCCATAAGAAGATTTATCATGTTCACAATAGAAGTTAATATAAATGAATTAGATGCACCAGTATAAAATAAAACATTCACTAATGATAAAGCTATTGTGATTGTACCTCTCATAGTCGCTGGACCAGTATCAACTTCCCTTGGAGACTCTTACACTGTGTGAAGAAGATTTGTTCCAAATGCATGTGGATAAAACCCCTTAGATCTTGAAGAATATGATTTCACCATAATACTTTTTGGTTTTTATTATCTTGATCCACTATGTGGGGTATAAAAGATATAAAATAACCATTTCAAGTGTCCTAAACATCTATAAGAGCTGCAAATATTTGGTGTCTTAGTGAAAATTTGTTCCGAATGCATAGGATTTCCACATTGTAAGAAAGTAAAAGGGCCTCTTCTAGGCACTATAGGAGGCCTGGAAGAGCCTTACAATTGAGATCCACCTCAAGACTCATAATTATTTCTCTTTCATTTAAAGAAACTCATATAACTTCCACTGAGAGAAAGAAGAACTCACATAACCATTGACTTACAAACAAAATCAAGTTCAACTATCAACACCCTATCCAACATGTCAATTTAAGAAGAGAGATTAAACAAGAAAACCTAAGAATGAAAATGAGATCTATGGCCCATCTTTAAATTTCAAGTATTTATCTTTTAATTCAATAAAATATTTTGTATAAACTGCATAAGATCGACAAAGTTTTTTTCATACCCCGTCATGGTCTTGTCAGCCTGACCGAGTTTGAAAAAAAACCCACAACCTTATCCAACACCATAGAATCTAGATATAACTTATTTGTGAAAATAACAATAAATTCATTACACTCTAAACCCTTATGATTATTTTTCATCATAATCGAGTCCCATCATCTCCTTTTAGGTCCCTCTAACTTGAAGGTGGTACATTTTACCTTGATTGAATCAAGAATTTCTAAGAACACAAAAATAAGCTATATCTTTCTCACCCAATTATAATCCTCATAAATATTATTAGAGCATTATAATTCTAGTGGCTTTTATCAAAGGAAATCATGAGTATGATTCTAGGATTCATCTCTCTAAGGTTCCAAAACTAAATCCTGAACAAGACTGGGTGAAGGTGCATGTCCCAAAGCTTATACAACACGTATAATAATATCAATAAGATTCAGGTCCATAGGAGGATTTGCTCACTTTGTTTCACCAGAATCTTCCTCTTGGATCCTATTCACACATCTTCTCGAATTCATGATTCTAAAAGACATCAGAAAACAACATTTAATACATTATAAGATTACTCATATCAACAAATAAAATAAGAGAAATGGGGAAATAAATCCAAAAATATAATATAACAACATTTGAAATTCAATATATCCAAATAAAATTAGAGAAAAGACTATAACTAGATAAAATTACTCCTCAAGATTCTTTTCCCGAACCACTCAAGGTGAATTAAGGCTCTTTACGATTAGAGTTGTCCAATCACTCGCTCACAACTATCTTCTAAGTCCTAATAAGATATTTGAAACTGCATACTGACAACAAGGAAAGATTCTTAACCAACAACTTTGATACCACTTTATCATGTACCATCCCAGATACCCCAGTACCCTAATACTTGATCCATCACTTAC
This sequence comes from Viscum album, assembly GCA_963277665.1. Lineage (NCBI taxonomy): Eukaryota > Viridiplantae > Streptophyta > Magnoliopsida > Santalales > Viscaceae > Viscum > Viscum album. Next base: position 1,642,596,890 of record OY728159.1, read on the forward strand.
ATGAATCAAAGGGCGTTACCGATCCCTACGAGTTGGTGACTAGCAATTGAAATCATCCAAAATAAAAGAGGGAATGAATATTCCACAAAAAAAGTGGATGATAAAGAAACAAGTTAGTATGATCAACAATCCAAAATAGAGAAAGTATCTGAAACCAAATAGGTATATCAAAAACCCAAAATATAACATAATTAAAGTTCTCAGCCTAAAAACAACATCCCAATAAGGCACATCACTCTAATCCCAAAGGATCAAGAATATCCACCTTCTATAAGAGGAACTTTCCCTTTACTTGGACCTGGTAGAAGGAAATCTACAAATGCCCAAAGTTAAAGGTTGGGTGTGAGCTACAAATCCTTGCAGGGTCTCACCATGTATTCCATAATGGATTCTATAATAAATAAAACAATCCACTCTTTCCAATTTTAAATAAAACAAGGCATGGTGATAGAATTTCTTGTTTAAAAAAACATGCTTTCAAAACAATGGAATATAATTTTCAAAATAATCACAATAAGCACCATGTTCATATTCTATGTGGTATGATAGATTTTAGTTAGAGGATACTAACATATATCAAATCACTGATCATGGAAATATATATACACATATCCCTTAGGTTCAGAATTAATAACACACATCAACATACCATCAAGGATAAGATATGACTAACTATTTTTTGGTTAGAGTTTTCATTACCAATCCATTGTTAGGGAATTACCACAATAGAGTTATTGTCCCAAATAACCCACCAACTACCCAGGATTACATGTGATCAACCAATTAATAGAAAAAGGGAAAATCATTTCATTTGAAATCAATCATCACTCACAATTCAATAGCTAAGATTTTCCTTTTCAAAATGCCAATTCACTTTCAAAACCAAAACATGGGTTTTTTCATAAATTCATTGATTTTTAATACAGAACCAATCATATATTTTTATCAATTAAATTTAATCCATTTTTTAAAATCAATTCTCAAGTCAAATAATCAATTCCATGAATTTCAAAATACACCCCAAATTCCAATTCCACTGAAGTGGGGGGTTTTCCCAAAATTCATACAATTAAAATTCCAATACCAATTCACATAAAATTGGGTTTTTATAAATCAATTGAAAAATAATTTTAAAAAATCAAGAAACTCAAGGTTTAATTAAATGGAAAATATCACTGGAACCACCTACCTTTAATCATGGAAACAAAAAACAACATATACAATGGGGTTTTCAAAGGAGGAATGATGGAGATATAGATAAATAAACTAACCTATAATCAAGATCCATTCAAATTGAGTTTAAATCCATAAAAAATTTAAACATATAATAGGAGGATATCCAATTACTGAATAGGGATTTGATCTTCCACTAGCACTTTGATTCATCAAATATAAGGCTTAGGGGGGCCAATATTGGGTTTTGAGAGCCTCTAAATACCTAGAATTTGAGATAGGTTGAGTTAGGGTTGAGCAGGGAATTAAATGGGATTTTGGGGAATTTTAAATATATTTTTGGAATTAAAAATCCCCACACACATGGTTAGCTAGGTAGGGCTGCACGGTTAGACAAATTGTGCACCCTAACTATGTGACCCTCCACTAGGGTGCATGGTTTTTACTAGGTGGGCACATGGTTTTTCAAAACACGTGCCAAATATTAAAATCATCACTATCTAGGGTTGCACAAGTTTTATTTAGAGGGTGGGTGTACAGTTTTGGAAAACCATGTTCCAATTGTGTATAGTCTAGAAACTTCCAAAATTTTTCAAACTTTTACTCAAAACAACCCTAAATAAGACCCAACCAAAGAATGATAAAAATTGGGGTTGAAGAATACATGAAAACTAGTAATATGATATTACATGGATGACTTGGAACATAGTTTGTCTGATTACATGACACGTAACCATGTATTCCACATGGTATAATGAAGAAATTCATGATAACTGTGTTGATAAACACATGGTTTTATGCTACGTGATATTGATAGGCTCGAACATTAATGAAACACATGAAATGTAACCAGAATACACAACATGAAAATCCTTAATCCCCATGCCTGAAGAACACGATAGTTCAATCATCACATTATTCAGAAACCCATTAAGTGGACCACACAACATGTAACTCATATGTACATGCCATGTAATCTAATTTAGATACACATTGAGGCCCCATATATTTATCCCAAATACATAGAAAATGAGGAAAATGATGTGTATCTTGTAATTACAACCATGTAGTCTCCTAATAAAAGAAATAATTAAATTACATTAAAATAATTAATTACAACACTAAAACCTAATTACACTATTGGAACTAAATGTGTTTGACTATATAATAAATGTTTTTAATAATTAATAAATGATCAATTAATTTATTATAATTTTTTTAATTATTGGTTATACCATTTTATTTTCCATAAATGCATTTATGATGGGTATCTACAAGAGACTTTGTATGGTCATTAAATAAAAGGAAATTAATTAACCAATTAATTAATTAATCAATACAAGCATGTTTATCTTAATATTAAAGAATGAATGAAGTGAATGATATCTAATATAATTTTTTTATAATCATTTCATGTTTATGAACAATCATGATCTTTGACCAGCCCTATGTATTAGTTGGGTTAATTTAATTTAATTTTATTGCATGGGTTTTGTAATAATTTATTATTAAATTAAAATGATGACTTGTGTTTCATCCCTCCCTCTTTTATTATACAGGATCTGTATGCCCAAGGTTGTCTATGTAATTTCCATTAACCAATAATTTGGTTCCCCTCACTTATATGTGAGTTATTAACATATGTAATAAAAGGAGTAACCTAAGGCACATGGAGGTAGCTCAAGATGAAACCGAGATGAAACCAACCCAGGTCATACATGGGTAGACAAGTGGAATTCTACAACTCATACTAAGACTAACATAAGGAGTTTCCCCTAGGTTCATAGTTTGATTTATTATATTCTTAATAAATCAACCATTAGATAATCTCATGATCAAGTCATTTATTCATTCATTTATTTCATTCTTATGCATTATTTATTTTATGGATGCAAGACACAAATCACATAAACAAAGGGACTAATATGAAAACAAAGAATTTAAATAAATGGACTGTTCATAAATGTTTTATCAAAACATGATTAATCACTTAAGTAAATTCCACTTAATATTAACAAGATATGTAAATAATAAAATAAGAATAATTTTATTCATAACAAATTAAATCACTCAACTTAATATTAAGTCAATACAGGCCTTCTATTAATTTATTAGGAATGAAAACGATAAAACTAAGTGTTTGAGTAAACCACATTGGGACACTTACTTCTATCGTGGGGTTCTTATGAAAGTATTGGGTTGAATTAACCAATTTTAAACAATATAAGTAGCCCATGATAGAATTTATGTAACTTGGAGGTAATTATTGTGGAAATACAAGCCAGTATTTTTGGATCAGGGAGTCTACTCAATGGATCGAGGAGGTATAAGATTGATGTTGGTACCTACCTAATTAAAAAACATTGAGTAATTTACCAATACCATGTTTGGGTTATAGGGAGGGGAGTATGGATCCTTGAAACTATAAATTCTAAGCAACTATAAATTTTGAGTCCAATGGTGAGGGCTGTTGGGAATTGATAAAATAGTGGGAGACTTAAAAAAATTTATTTCATTATGTCTCAAATAAATTATAATCAAGTGAAGTACTAATAATATTATCTTTTATAATTATATAATAATAGAAATTTATTCATCCAAATTATCCTTATGATCCATCTTAGAGAAAGACTATCTCTTTACTGGTAGTAACTTCTTGGAATGGTTCAGACACCTATAGGTTGTGTTGAACCATGAATGGAAATCTTATATGCTAGAATAATTATAGCCTAATCCAACAACAAATGATATGAGTGATGAAGAGTTTGGTGTCTAAGATAAAATTATGAGTGACATAGTCAATGTTTAGTGTTTAATACTTTCATCCATGTTTAGTGAACTCATTAATTCATATGAAAACATTGATTCTTATAACAGGCTCCACCATCTCCATAGTCCATATCAAGAGAGATTTATAGAGGAAATGTTTGAGATATAAAAGGCACTCTTTCAGAGTAACTCATAGAAGGTGTTATAGCTAGGTCTTATGTAGTCTAAATCATTGGCTCTATTTATTTCCCAAAGGTTATAAGGTTTAATCTACATGATGGACTATGCATTGATCACATTCTTTTATCAGTCCCTTAGAGCTTCTCCATCTTTGTTGTTAATTTCAATATGAGAAATAGAGAGTAGTCTCTTCTAGATATTCTCATGCCTTTTCACAATGTTGATAAGGACAAGAATATTAAAAATAATTCCTTCCTTATGGTGAATAAATGGAGTGGCCAGATAAAGAGCTTTAAATATAAAGTCTCATCATAATGCCCTTCTAAGAAGGGAAGGATCAAGGAAAAAGAAAGGGAACAAGATGTTGTCTGTTTCACATGTGGAAAGAAGGACCATTGGAAGATAATTTTCACATAGGAAAATAAGTAAGGGGAATATTCAAGTTCATTTATTATTATGTGTAATTTATCCATTTCTACTAATTTGGTATTAGAAACAATATATGGTGCTCACATATGTATTAAAATATAGGAACAAAGTATATTCTAGAAGAATGAATGAGGAGAGGTAAATGTACGAGTATCCAACAGATCCATAATTACTTCCATGGATATTGGGGACTACTACCTCATGTTTTTTATAATAATGATATTAGTTTTAAATGGTTTTTATTATGATACATTTGATACAAAAAATATTATTTCTATATCTAGACTAGTACATATGGATTTATTTTCAATTTTGGAAATAAATGATACTTCTCTTATAAAGATAACATATATTATGGTAAATAAAATTTAAATAATATTATTGATATGTAAGATTACATGAACCAAGTAATGTAAATGGATAACAAAAATAGTTCAAATGAATCATACCACACCCAAATATGGCATCACCAGCTAGGTTATGTAAACAAAAAGTGTTTCACTAAATTACACTAGGGTGTTTATTTTTATTTTTAAACTAAAACCATTTAGTTTATATCAAAAATATTTAAAATATAAAATAACAAAATCCCCATTTATTGGAAAAGGTAAAAGGGACATGGAGCTTCTTGAATTGGTTCATAATGATTTGTGTGGACCATTTACAGTTAAATCATGGGGTGGGTACTAATAATTCATAAATTTTAATGATGATATATATATATATATATAAGAATATTTATACATTATGTGGTATAAGTTATATTCCTTTGAAATATTCAAGGAATATAAGAATGAAGTTGAAAACCAACTTGGTATGAAGATTAAGAAACTCTATTTAGACTCTGGTGGAGAATATCTTTATCAAAACTTCAAAGATTATTTATGGGAGTTTAGGATTATATCCCATCTCAATCCTCCTTGTGCACCTCGGTGGAATGGTGTAAGTGAAAGGAGGAAACACACCTTATTAGACATGGTGAGATCAATGATGAGTTATGTGGGTCTTATATTATCCTTTTCAGGATACATGTTACAAACAAAAACATACATACTAAACCGGGTTCAACTAAAGAGACAGATGGTATTCCGTACAAATTTTGGAGTGGAAAGAAAACTGTGTTTTATTACTTACATGTGTGGGTATTTAAAGCATTTGTGAAGGCCACTTTAGGAAAAAAACTCTCTCTCTAAGTCACAAATTTTACCTTTCTAAGATACCCTAAGGAAACAAGGTGATATTACCTATACGAGCCCTTAAAAAAGGTAATAGTGGAAAGACATGCCATATTACTTAAGATGGAGCTCATATCTATAGGAGATAGTGGGATATAGATAGAATTAAATGAAGTCTAGGATCAATATACACAAGAGTTGACATAAGAGTATATTCGATAAAGCCTCATTTAAGATAAGGTTTTAGAGACACAAGTACTACATAGGAGTAAATGAGTGTTTATATAACTTAAAAGTTATTATTTTATATTTACCGAGTATGGTGACTCATTAATAGTTAATAATAATGATCCTGTAGCTTACAAGGAAACAATAATTGGCACAGATATTTCCAAGTAGAAAGAAGATATGAATTCTAAAATGGATTCTATATACCAAAACCAAGTTTGAATTTTTGTAGATCCCCTAGTGGACAGAAATCATGTCGGTTTTAAATGAGAATTCAAGAAGAAACTAGAAATAGATAGATAAGTCAGTATATATAAGAAATGATTGGTTTCAAAAGAGTTCAAACAACATTAAGGCATTAAGTACGACAAAAACTTTTTACTAGTTTCTATGCTGAAATACATCATAAGTATCATCTCTTGAGGTCATTTTATCAATGATGTGAAGTTACAATGAGTATAATATTCATAGAATAAAACATGGTATACCCCTTTACTAAAGTCTTAACTCAGCAGAAACATGATTATCATGTGAGGTCTAGCAGATTGAACATCATAGGCAGTTGGCTCTAGTAAAAGTGGGAGTCTGTTGAAGATGATGTTTTAGAACCAACTGTTTATACTTTAGATTATATGTATATTGAATGATTTTAATGTTAATAAGAAATATTATTACATATTGTTCATTATTCTGCATGATTTTAATGTAATAATGTATTATAATATTTTCTACCTTGATAATGTTATAGTAGTTCCCTATTATTATGAGAACCTTGAAATTACATGATGATATTCATAAATATAGTTATACAGTTGGATAAAATTAAATTATGCGACACATAGAATGTTGACCATACAGTTTTAGTACTCTTAAACATATTAGACTTCTTATCATGAAGTTTACTCTTGGTAATCTCCAAGATGAGAGATTATGATAAAATAACCCCCTTTAGGAATTCCAAAAGTTTTTGTGTCATTGAATATTTCTATCCATGAGAATATTTAATGGTCCTTAAAATTTAATATTATTATTAATTCTTTTCATGACTCACATAATTTTATGTACTGACCAAAACCATGATGCCATATTTTCATGGGAAGTAGGGTATGTTGGGTGCATCATGAATGACATGTTATTAATTAATAACTTGAGGAAGGATTTTTTACTTCCATATTAATGAAATTTGATATATCATCCCTTTTATTTAAATGGAACAATCCCATTAAATTAAATATCTATGGTGTAATGATGAGTTTATTTAAAATAGTCAAAGAAACAATTATCAATATCATAGGTTGATGACATGTGTATGAAACCTTCTTGATGAGATATTATGACAAAGAGGTTATATTAAACAGTAAGTGTTCATGTGTGGTTGTCGATGTTGTGTCATTAAATACTTTATCTTGGGTTCCTTGACCCATTTATAGATATTAATCTTTGGGAAAACCCACCTAATGCCAATGGGAAATAAACCTTGATGGTCACACAATAAGTGTTTCCATTGATCTAAATTAAATTCAATTTGAACTTAATTATTGGAATAAATGCTATTATTAAGATCAAGGAATAGTTTTATTCTCGATTTATTGATCACAAATATTCAAAAAGTAATAAATAATTTTTTATTCATTAATAAACAATCTATTTAATTACATGAATAATTAATAAATATTTTGTTGTCATAGTGTGAATAAAATTTTTATTTTATTCATAAAGATTTAATAAATACTTATTCCCCATACTATGAATATAATAGTTATTTATGAATAAATATTTATTTATGTATTTGATAAATACTGAGGAGGATGAGCAGATCAAGTTCATCTTTGGTGATAAATATTAATTTGCATATCGGTAAAATAATATTTATCATTGTTCCAGATAACACACACCATAAAATAACAACAACAATATTATTATATGTCATGGGGTTAAATAAGGTTTATTATATTATTTATAGGCCCTTTTGCAATTATATAATATTTTAACCTAAACCCTAACTTTATAAGTAGAATGTTATGTCTATAGTGCAAGGTTAATCAAGAATTGAGAATCATTGTGCATAACACATTTCTCTTTAGATTCTTTCTCCTATCATCCTCTAAAAAATGAGAATATAAATAGATAATCCTTTAGTCTTGAAGGAACTTCAAGTGATCAAGACAAATGACATAGTATGATTAATCCATTGATCTAGAACCCAAAATTCCATAGCTGTTGTTCATAAATCAAAGGACCACATGTAAATCAACAATAGAGGGGATCTACTTTAGGTCCTCCTTACACATTAAAAGCAATCTGAAAGGGGATTTTGGATAATCAAAAACATTATCAAAAAAATATCCTAAGATCAGGTATTTTTTTTCCAATATATTTAAATTGTTTATAAATTTAACATGATAATATTATCACTGGGTTACGAGTTTTCTATGTCAATATTCGATGTAAAAATTTCATTGGTTATGATGTTTATGTATTGAAAAATTGTAAAATGAACCATAATATCTAAAAAACCTTAATATTTATTCAAACAAAAGACGCTTTCACCATGTTCAGAACCTTTTCTTATCATGTTCATCATACCCACATTACATTTGGATTGAGAACCGAGTTGTATGGTAGTTTGCCTGATTTTTGGATAATATTTCTAAAATACTTCCCACTTGATTCCTTAACTCTTCTACACCATTCCTTAGATTTTCAAATTTAGGTCCATGTTGTTGTTGTCCTTAGAATTTCTCAATGGTTGAACATTTCTCAAATTATTTTTTCTAATAGGAAAAAGTGGGGGTGTTGGTAATCTGGTTAGGTGTAAGGTTTCTTGTATCGTTTTGGGAAAGGTAGTGGGTTCTAGAATTGTGGGTTTTGATTCTTACATGGGGGATGTTATTGGTATTGGTTTTGGTGGGGTGATCTAGACTAATTTTATTAGTTTCTAAATCTAAATTGGACTTATGAATTATATATCTATCCAAGATTTTTGTGTGTGGACATTACCTCTACTGGTAATATTTCAAACAATTATCATTTCCCTTCACTTAATCACACCAATCAATAAAATGATTAGGAGATGAACACAAACCACATACCATCACTAGTGATTTTTGTTCACTAGATTTATTCATATCCATTTGTTCAAAAAGAATAGTTTGATCCCTAAGTTGAGACTCTAACAAAGGTGATTAATGAAAAGATCTTACCACATGAAGATCTTTTATGCTTTCACCTATTATGCCATTCTATTTTGAGTTTTTTCAATATTATAAATGATTTTCTTTGCTTTTTTGGTGATTTTTCTATCAAAGTTCCTCCAGATGATGCATAAAAAATATTGTTATCATTTTCAAGAAAGACTTGATAAAATAATACAATAAAGTGGTTCTCCTCAATGGATTGATTTGGGAAGCTGACATAAAGCTTCTTAAACCATTCCCAATACTCATAAAGAGTCTTTCTCATTGATTTACAGATGGAATAAATATCCTTTATAATGGATTTTATTATAGAGGTATGGAAGAATATTTAAAGGAAATATCTTTATATTTCCCCACTGTCATGTTCTTCTCCTGGTTGTAGGTTGTACAACCACTCCTTAGCTCATCCTTAAGGTGAAAAGGGGAATACACCCTAGCTAACTTGTTCCTAAACCACTCCCTGAGGCTTTAATATTGAGTAGATAAGTGTGAATTCTTTTATATTTTTATTTAAATATTATCCTTCCAAGCCATGAAATTTTGGTAGCATTTTTATTAAGTCAATTTCAAATTCAAAATCATTTTATAACACTTGCATGGAAATTTGATTATTTTGGTTGATGAATTATGGTGCACATAGATCTATTAAGGGTAGTTTTGGGTTAGCTACCATGGTGGAAGGATCAAGGTGAACACTATATGTTTTACATGAATATGTCAAGGAAGCTTACCCTAATTTAGATTCTAAGTTTAAATTCTTAATTATAGTTAGAAATTTCCTTCTAATAATTGGTTTAGAAGGATAAAGTTGATTGATAGAGGTCCTAATCATGTAACATAAATGTTATATTTTGGAATTTCTTCTACAAAAATGATGCTAATTTTTGACATTCACCTATCATTGGTGTGGGAAAAACAATTATATTCCTAGGTTAAATATATCTATAGATATAACCCTAGGGTTCTCTCTAATTATAAGTGCTTAAAAATTATTTTTCATTTTGGTTAAAGAAAAAATGGTGGTGTTTTTTATTTTTTTTTAGTTTTGAGAAAGAACTAAAGTAGTGAAAGATTGAAAAAAATGATGAAAGGGTTAATGGTTTAGGGTTGTCTATCCAATATAAATTCTATACTAGTTTTAAAATAATTAGATCATCTTATCTTTAACTAGTAAGTGGAAAGTTTATCAAACAATTCACCTATAACCATTGGTTGAATAGTTTTGGTAAGGTTCAACTTAATAGTTATCACTACTATGATCTACCGTTCTTCAAATGTTCAAAAGTAAATAGCAAAGCACTCCTATATAGCTCAAGAAATACCCAATCAGGTATTGTTATTCTTAAGAAAACCAAGAGTGCCTGATATTCCCTCCATATAAGCCAACAATCTCTAAGATCTTTACCACTCAACTCTCAACTATACATCATATATATACTTGAACTAAGTGGAGGGAGATTATGGATCAATGAACAAGAAAATAAATATTAAACAAGATTAAATCAAACACAATCAAATCTAAAATTAAGAATTTCTACTGAATATAAAAACTAGTTTAATAAAATAGAGAGTGTTTATTCATTAATTCTCAAAGGCTCAAACATTAAAAAAATAAGATACTCCCCTTCCATGATCACTCAACGATTTATCTATACATTTATTGGGAAACATAGATGAATGGGGAATAAAAATTCATTATAGAATTAAATAAAATATGAAATAATACTAAAGTAGTGAAACAAAAATAGTAGCAACGAACTATCCAGCACAAACTCTAGACTCCCCCACCTTTATATTTGTCCTAATTTTTATGAACTATAGTTTCCTATTCTTTCAATTGGTAAAACCCTCAAAAGATCCTTGACTTTTGAATTTTTAAAAATTTTTATTCTTCCTTGTATATATTTTTAAGTCACAATCCTATATTTTTATAAAATCTGAAACTTAATCTCATTCTTATTTTATTGAAATATCATGCATATTATAATACATGTGGACATCTCTAATTGGTTGCATGAATTCTAATATGGTATCCCAAATACTTGGTTTGAATTCTATGCAATTCTCATATACACATGTCCAAGGTTTTGACTAATGCTTAAGAAAAGGTGTTTGAGGCTAGTCTTATCCTTAAAAAGACACGTTAAAGGCCCATACTGGATTGTCTAATTCTTATTGTGTGTGAAAATGATGCTTACCTATATGAAGATCATGTTTATAAAGTACTAAAAATCATGATTATGTGTACTTTATTCATTATTATGATTGTGATATTCATGCCTATAGAGTGATGGATGATGGTTACATAGTGATATGATGGTTATGAAGCCTATAGAATGATAGTTAGTTATGTGGCCAATGCCTTTGCTATTTCTTTAAGATTTCTTGGGGGATGAATCCTTGAAAATCATATAATCATCATGAAGTTCTTTATCCACTTTCTTATGAAGTATGACATTCAATGTAGCATTATATTCTCCAATCCTTCAATATAGAAAGATGTAAAAAAATAAGTATCAAGACATTAACATTTATCTAAAAATCAAATAAGTGGATTAAATTCCCAGTTTGGTCATTTTAAATAATAATCACACAATCAAATTACATGAAACCTTAATTCTCAAAATTATTAAAACTAAATGAATAAATAAATACAAGGGAATAAAATAAATTGAATATAAAAAATATCATAAATTTATGGACTATGTCATTAAAAATATCTACCAGATTTCAAACTCCATCTAGCTTTCATAGATCCAAAACATTGTCTTCCAAAAACTTCTGGGTTAAGTGATATTTCAAATGATTATAATTATTCATGGAGTGAAACATAATATTATTGGAAAACTGAATCACACTTTGTGAATCAAAAAATAGAAACCCATTCTTCTACGTTCTTCTAAGATCTTTTAACAAGCTCTTCTTACAAATTATCTTCTTACCATCTTGCGTAAGTGAAACATACTCCTCCTCTGCTGTTAAAATTGAAATTACTAGTTAATTTTTTTTACATCCAAATAATATTTTTACCTTCATAGGTGAACATAATTAGTGATACTATGAGTGTACACATCTTCCCCAATGTCTGAATATGTAAACCCCTACATCAATTCTTCTATTCTAAAATAGATAGAAAAACTTATGAAACAATTGAGACACTTGAGGATCCACTTTACTTTTTTCTATTGTTCTATTATGGGATTAGACATGAAAATACTAAAAACTTACACTACATATGTAATGTTTAGTTATGTATAAATGATAAAATATATAAAGCTTCTAGCTATAGATGAAAAAAGGAATATTTTTCATATAATCATACTCTACTTTTGTTTCGGGTTCCTTCTCCTTGATCAACTTGAAGTGTATGCCTAGGGGAGTTTTAAACGGTTTCACATAACTCATTAAAAGTGTTCCACTAACCTCCCAATATATTTATATTGAGTAAAGAATCGATTTATTGAATTTAAGTCCCTTATAGTCTACATCCCCAAAATTCATTTTTTTGGAAAAAGATCATGTATCTCAAAACTTCTAGACAATTAAAAGTTTAATTAATTGATCTTTTACTTCACCCATCCAATAGTAAGTATGCGATCCTCAAAGATAAGTAAAATAAAAAAACTCACATCACCATACACCTTCCAATAAAATCAATGATCTACATTTCTCCAAAAAAACTTATTTTACACCATAAAGGCTTTGAACTTTTGGTTCCACGACCTTGATTATTGCTTCTACCCATATAGGCTCTATTTAATATTGAACACAATTTCCTTATTACGTTTATCCATGAAACCCTTTGGTTTCTCTATGTAAATATCTACATCGAGGTTCACATGAAGAAATAATGTTTTCATACATAACTAATCAAGATGTAACCATTCCATAACAAACATATTGAGAACTATTCGAATAGTCATGTATTTAGCAACCAAAGAAAAAAGGGAGGAAGGACTTGGGGAAAATGCTCAACGGTCGGGTGCTCTCGTCGTTGTTTCCACTCCTTCTAGGTTTTTCCAGATCTGAAGATTTCTTCGGCCTTGGTTTGCTTCGATAGTTCCTTCTCGATGGGCAGAGACTTCGATCCTGAATGAGAACTTTCATTCAAACCTAAAATATTGGTCCAAAATGATGATATCCTTGCGAAAGCTAAGATGAAAGGCATCTCCTTCATCAAATATCTCAAGGGAATTGATCTTTGAAAATCCTCTGAGACGTGTGTGGCTCGATGCAAGAAACTCGAAGACAGTAGATTTGCAGTTGAGCCCGATCCAGATGCGCTTCAACAGTGGTCACTGCTCTGTAAGTTCTCTGTTCTGGCCCATATTTCCTTCCTCAAAGTGGACAAGCCCTGGTTGAACCTAGAGGTCAAAATAAGAATTGCTAGTATTTGGGGTTTTTCTGACTGGAAGCTCATCCCTCTCGGTAAGGGTTATTTCCATCTCATACTGAAATTACAAGGGGATTTGAATAGAGTCTGAAAATCTGGTAGTTTGCAACTCACACTAGGTTCCCTCCATATCTCTTAAAGGGACCTCACCTTCAACCCATATAACACAAATTTGGGTGCGTTTTTATGGTTTGAATTGGTTTTTTTGGCACCCCCAGATACTCAATGACATAGCTTCTTGTATTGGAACACCGCTAAAGATGGACCAAAGGATACTTAATACAGAGTTTGGTATGTATTCTTGAGTCATGGTGGAAGTCTACATCGCTGAAAAAGTTTAGGAATCCATCATCTTTAGTGCCAACGATTATCGAGGTAAAGTTCGCATTGAGTGTGAACGGATGCCTCCCTACTGTTAATTCTGTAAAATCGTTGGACACTCCTTATTGAAATGTCGTGTGATCAAAAATCAGGTTACTCAACCTACGGACGACAGGTGGACTGAAGCGAAGAGGAAGAAATATGGTAAGGTTGTGACTCTTTCCATCCCCGACCCCTCGAAGAAAAAACCCGATGTTTGGGTAAAAAAAACCTCTCTTCTAGGTGAGAGCTCCAGAGTCACCTGGGCTGACCAAGTTGAAGCAGAGTAACTTGTGGAGCTCGATCATGATATTTTGGAGGAAATTGAGCAGATTGTTCTGGATACCTGTGCCTCTAATCCCGGTCTCCATGGAGGGAAGGGTGATGCTTCATTCTCTCCAACGCTGGTCTCACCCGTCTCTGCTCTAGTGCCTCACACGGACAGTAGTAAGGATGAAACCTAGGTTAGATCTAATTTCGATACTCGGGCTCCTCATCAAGGCATTGTAGCTCTGGCACATTCTTGTGCTCTGGACATTCCACCCTCGACGTAGACTGACTCATCACATGCCACTGCCTTTAAAGTTAGTATTTCTGGTATGCATTCATCTGGTCACCTAGTTAAACTAGATAATATCATTGTAGTGAGTTTATCTTTTCCCTCTACACACTCTTCTACCCCACTGACCTTGCAGGATTTCAACCTCAGCCTGTAGCACTCACCTGTGCTGCCTATGTCTTCCAGAGCAGTAGACACAATGGTTTCTATAGTGTTGACTACTGCCCCCCAGACCCCAATCTTAAAGTAAAATCATCTCCTATTGCGATGGATTCTCCTGATTCTTATAAATAATTGAATGTTTTACAAGAGACTAACATCCTGCCTAATTATCTTATGAGAAAACAGGATATGAAGACTCCTTTGGCCTCATCCTCAAACCTCAGAAGATCTAAGAGGAACAAGGGCTCGAATGGATCCAAAAAAAGGAGATCAGGCTCCAAAAAAAGGTTTTAATGGATGTATTTTTTTTGTAATTGTCATGTTTTAGCCAAATCTGACAATCTTTCAGTTCTTAAAATACTCATTGCAACTCATAAAACCAAAATTTTAGCACTTGCTAAACCCAAGACCAATTTCTCTATGAATTTTATGCATCACTTTTCTTTTGGTTATAATTTTCTTGGTGCTTGTGATAATGATAGTAATGTTGAATCTCTTTGGATTCTTTATCACAACTTATTGAATGACGTTAATACTAGTATTGCCTCTGACCAAATGATCACTTGTGATTTTTTCTATGATAGCAAGCACTTTTTTTGAAACATTGTTTATTCTAAAAACAGATATCAGGATCGTAGGCCTCTTTAGAATGACCTCTCTTCCCTAGATATCTCCATGCATGACCCTTAGTTGGTGATGGGGGACTTCAATGCCATTATCTCTCCCAGTGAGAATCTAGGACCATCCCATTAACCCATTTCATCTAGAGAATTTAGAGCCTCAATTGAATAATGTAATATGGTTGAAGTCAATATCATAGGTGCTAAATTCACATGGTATCGTAGACATTATAATAGGGTTGTTGCTAGAAAACTTGATAGGGCTATTGTGAATGTCTTGGCCCTTGATGCTTGGGACACCATCTCTAGAATCACCTTACCTAAACTTAATTCTGATCAACATCCTATTCTCGTTACCTTTCACTAAAAAAAAATCCAAGACTAGTATACCCTTCAAATTCAATAACGCTTGGTCCAATTATCAGGACTGTTTTTATCTCATTCAAAGTTGTTGGAATTCTATGAGCCATCATTATAATGATTTTTCCTATATCATCAAGCTCAAGCATCTTAAGCATTGTATCAAAGGTTGGTGTAGTGCTAAATCTAAACAGATTGACCAAGACATCTCTAACCTTGAGAATGATCTCAATCAAACTCAAATCACCTCCACTAACTCTAACTTTTCCTCTAACCCCCAAACCAAAATAAACATTTCCATTAAGATTAAATCCCTTTTATCCCTCAAAGATAACCTTCGCAAACAGCTCATCAAAACAAAATGGATCACCGATGGGGACAGAGACACAAAATTTTACAATTCCCTTCAGAGGATTAGAAAAGTCACTCATCCTCTATCTTCTTTGAAATATAATAACAATATCCTATTCTCTGAAGCTTCCATTTCTAATCGTGTTGTCACTTATTTTGAAAACATTTTTAATGGTCCTCATATTAACAAGAACATTCTCCCCAGGATCATCTTGACTTTGGTCAATGAGGATGACAATATTTATCTCTTAACTGCTCCCCTACACCATGAAATCAAAGCCACGGTCTTCAGTCTAAATCCTGACAGTGCTCCTGGTCCCGATGTCTTCAATAATGGTTTTTTTCAACATCACTGGGAGGTTGTCCAAAATGATGTCTACAAACTTGTTAAATATTTTTTTAAGACTGGCTCCCTTCCTTAGGGTCTAAACGCTTAATTCATCACCTTAATTCCAAAGGTGACCAATGCCTCTGAAATCCATCTTTTTAGACCTATTGCTCTAATCAAATATATTTATAAAATCATTACCAAGCTTCTTGCTAATATACTTTCTTCTCTATGTAAAAAAAATATTTCCTAGAATCAATTTGGTTTCATCAAAGGTAGATCCATTTATGACTTCATTTTCTTTGCTTCGGAATGCACCAACTCTCTAAAAAAAGTCTCCCATGGGGGCAGCATTGCCATTAAGCTTAATGTTAGGAAGGTGTTTGATACTATTGAATGGACTTTCATTTTCAAAGTTCTCAAATCTTTTGGCTTTAATGATATCTTCATTGGTAGGATTATCTCTCTCTTTAACTCTGCCTCAATCTCAATTCTTGTTAATGGATCTCCAAAGGGATATTTTAAATGCTCTAAAGGAGTTTGTCAAGGTGATCCTCTCTCTGTCATTATCTTTTCTATTACGGAAGACTACCTTAGTATATTTCTCTCCTTTCTTATTCATCAAGGTAAACTTAAACCCATCTCGGCATCCAGGAATCTAGCTATCCCGACCCATCTTCTTTATGCTGATGACATAATCCTTTTCCTCAATGGAAGTAAACAGAATGTCCTTAACCTTAAAAAGACTTATCCCACTATGATGAGGTTTCAGATTAATCCATCAATTAGAATAAATCCTTTATTTTCTTTGGGAAATTATTTCCCCTCTCTCAAAAGGGTCACATTATAGAAAATCTTGGCATTAAGGAAGGTTCTTTTTCTTTCACTTATCTGGGAGTTCCCATTTTTTGGGGTAGACCTAAAGCTATTTATTTTAATGCTGTTGTTGATCAGGTGATTAACCAACTTACTCCTTAGAGAGTGAAATCCCTATCCATGGATGGCATGATTTATCTTATGAAATCAACCATTATCTCCAAATTGGTTTATTCCCTCATGATATACAAATGGCCTCTTGGTCTTCTCAAGAGAATCAATAAATATATTAAAAAACATTTCTGGACTGGAAGCATCATTGAGAGGAAACTTGTTACCATTCCCTAGTCTAACTACTTCACCCCTCTTGATAAGGGTGGCCTTGATATTAAAAATCTCAAATTATTCAATGAGTCCCTCCAAGCTAGGCTCACTTGAAAACTGATCAATAATACCTCTGACTCCCTTGCTTTCCTTAGAAATAAATTTCTTATGAGGTTAAAAAATGGGAATCTAAACTATGTCCAATCTTCTCTTTGGACCTCCTTAAGAAACTTGTTTGTCCGCATCATGAATAAGTCTAGATGGTTGGTTAGCCTGGACTCCAACATTCGTTTTTGGCTGGATAACTAGACTGGCTCCCATATTATCTCCATGATTCCTCCTAATACTTACCCTAATAGAATTAAATGCACTATAAAGGAAGTGATGCAATCCAGAACCCTGGGGCTCCTAGACTCTATCATGCAAGTGGTTTATGGTTACCCTTTCTTCAAGGATGATGACTTTCTGGTTTGGGAACTGACTCACAATGGTATTCTTGACTCAATTTTTTTTACAGTCATTGTTTCTCGAATATGGAATCTAACTTTCTTAGTTGACGTTTTTTAAGAAACCTTGGATTAAACCTTCTTGGATTAATCTTATTTGGCGTTTGGTGCACACTCATATCTTTAATGAGACTTTTCTCCAATATTTTGGCATTCATCTCTATTATAAATTCCCTCTCTGTCATCAACACTAAGAGGATATCAACCATCTATTTTTATCTTGTGCTATGGATTTTTCTTTGTGGAATATTATTGCTGACATATTTGATTGCAGATGGACTTCTTCTGACAATATTATCTTCCAGCTAAAGTATTGTGTGGAGTTTGAATTCTCACCACAAGTCAAAAACCTATTCCTATCTACTATGGCGGAGCTTCTACACATTATTTGGTATGATAGAAATTCCATTATTCACAATAATCACTCGCCCAATCTCACTACAGGCCATGCGAGATTCCTGATTTCCATTAACGATGCTGCCTCCATCTAGAAAGCTAATTGTGACAACTTGATTGGTGACTTTGTGATCCCGTGATGTCTAAAGATTGAAGGCAATTTTCCTCAGCAAAAATGTTTTCTTGAGGTCTTCTGGAAAGCCCTGCTACCTACATAGATCAATATCAATGTGTATAGAGCTTCCAAAGGAAATCCAAGCCATGCGGGTTGTGGAGAAATCTTAAGAGACTTCAAAGGACACTACCATGGTTGTTTCTATGGCAGCTACGGGTTCACCTCCTCCCTTGAAGCTGATATGTTGGCTCTCATCCATGCCATCCGTTTTGTTAAGTATAAAGGCTGGAACAACATCTCGATCAAAAGCGACTCCACCACCATTATTCAGGCAATTTGGAATGGGGACGTTCACCTCTCTTGGCCTCTTACTGCGAGTTGGAAGATCTTCCTGAACTCGCTTATGGAAATCAAATATATTGCCACCCATGCCTACCGTGAAGCTAATATGGTGGTAGATGGTATTTCTAACAAGGGGATCAGAAAGGCCATTACATGGTCTGATGAGTTTTTGGATGATCTCCTATCTCTTCTTGCTAATGATTGTAATAAAATTCCCTCTTTCATAATTTTTTAATTTTCTTTCTTGTCTTTAATAAATTATATCTTGGTTGTTGAACAGGACATTGCCTTTTAAAAAAAATTATTTAACAACCAAAGAAAATATATTGAAAAAACATATACCTTATATTTACCAAAAACCCTTAATGATAATACTTATGTATACCACCTTATACTATCCATTTCTTTCTTATCCAATAAACCCATTTATTTTAAAGTACTCTCCTCATAGAAGGCCATTCGGTTAGCTCTCACGTTCTATAAATATATAAGGAATCAATTTCATCCATCATGGATAACTTCCAATCATTCAAGTCACTCAGACTCATATCCTCTTCCATAATTTCAAATTATTTATTATCTTTGAGAAGAAAGTAGTGTAGTTCAATTCCATATCTTTAGACTTGGAACTAAATCATGGTATACCTCTACATTCAACACTATGACTCAAATAATTTTGAAATTACTACATAAATAACTTCTTATTTTAGGGATATAACTAGATATTATGTAGTCCCTGAGCTTTTTTGTACTTTTTTCCTTAGAAACACCATCATAACTTGACCTCCATCTAAAAATTCTTTTGGACAATCTAGTGTTTCAAGAACTATCATGGTCCCAAAATTTTCTATAAAATACATAACTTTCATACTTAAATTCAGTTGAGCCGTGGATTATGATGAATATTTTACCTCATCTAAAAATTCAACTTGGTTTGGATCTTTCCACAAGATCTCTCCATTGAAGATAAAATTTTGAATTCTAATATGTTTTTGCAAGCTGTTATCCAAGATCCAGAATCCAAAAGTCTTCATTTCCATACCATATAAATAAACATGATCAGGAATTAGATTTTAAATTTCCCCTTTTTTTGGCATAAACTTCGATATAGGCATGTCATCCAAAGACTTTGAGATGGAAAATTTCAATATTACTTCTGGACTAACATCCTCTCAGAAGTTTCTTACCCAATAGAGAGAATGGACTTTTGTTCACCAAGTTGGTAACACAATTCATGGACTCCACTAAAAACTCCTTAGGAAAATGATCATGAATTACCATTCTACTTACCTTCTCTACTAAATTATTATTCATCCTCTCCATGTCTCCATTTTTTTCTAGAGTACTCGGTATAGTCTTCTTAAACTATATACACTTTTTCAATAAGAATCTCCAAAATTCCCCATTTTTGTATTATTTAATGTTATCAGACCTTAAATGTTATAGTTTACTTCCAGTATCCTTTTCCCCCATGGGTTTCCGTCTAATATTGGTCCCAAAAACTTTTTACTTGTGCTTAAGAAATAAATCCCACATGTTACATGTCACATTGTTGATGAAGGTATCAGAATATAGCAAACATCTATGAGAATGGACCAGAGATAACCCCCATACATCTATATAAACCAACTATAAATTTTGATCCTTGAGTGTCTTACCTTCCATTTTTAATGACACATCCTATTGTTTTACAAGGATGTATTCTTCACATGTTTCATACTCCATTATTTCAATATTCACCATTCCTTAATAATCAAGGACTTTCATCCCTTTATCACTTAAGTAACCAATATATTTATGCCATAACATTTAAAAAGTTAGTTTTTCATCATGAATTGCACCTTATGAAACTCATGTCAAGTAAATTATTCTATATTTCACTGTTTTATCCACCACCATGGAATCACATGTGAATTATCATGCTCTATATCTAAAGTTTGTATATATACCCACATCGTTCAGCTATCTTACTAAAATAAAGTTATTCCTTAACCCCAGTATGTGCCACACTCCTATAAATTTCAAAAATAATACATATTTATCCATATAAAAACATCATCCTTTACACTATCTTAAGAGATTCATTATAAAAAAGATGAAATTTACCAAATCTTCTGAAATTATAATTTCTCATACACCTCCTCTCAGATGTATATTGAAAAGAAGCTCCAAAGTCAATAATCCAAGACTCAAGTAAATAAGATTCACTCAACAATGAACCACTCATATCTTTCAAAATATGATTTTTAAATGCTTTTAAAAAGTCATATTTTTTGGAATTTACTCTTGACTCACTACAATATTTCTTTATATAAACTTTATTCCCATAATACCAATATATGGGAGCACCTTTAGTTAAATTAATCTAGCTTCTACTTATTCTTAATTTTATTTTACTATGACTCTTACATGTAGAGAAACACACCCTACCTTTCACACATTAGGAATTTACAATAGAATCTTGGATCTCCCTTTTTTAAAATCTCATCATTAAAAATTAGATCCCTAATGTATTTAAACACTAATTCAATCTTAACACTTAATTTACTCAATGGCGTAACCATCATATCCCATGATCCCTAGAGTGATGAAATCAATAATAGTGACCACTATAGATATAAAAATGTTACCTTATTGACTCTAACTAACCACAGATCATGTTAAATTCATTTACACAATCATTCACTATATTTCCATATAATATTCTCATGATTAATAACCTCTATAATATGAAAAAAATATCTTTTCAGTTGGCTTCTCAAACACACCAGTAAAAAATTTTATAGGTTCTCAAGCCATCTAAACATCATGGATATTATAAGACACGTTATGGGATAGTGAAATCCATATTTCTATTATTTTTTATTATCCCGCATTTCCCATTATTCCACCCTCATTTATTTTATTTTTTTGTAAGCTAGTTAATGGAAGACCATGAGCCTTTTGTAGTAGAAAACATTCCATCCATAACTTCATGAGTATAAAATCAATCCTTTAAAATTTAGTGACCCTGTTTTTTTCTTTTAAGAATTTTAAATATATTAAGGAATATTTTTATATCTAGGAACTGAGACAATGTGATATTCCCAGGCTTAATGAGCCTAGAATTGATATTATAAAAATATTAAATATATTAATAACACACATATGTAGTTTTTTAGGAATAGTAGAATAAATACTAAATGAATCCTTGGATAAAAAATATAACACCATGATTGATTTTGGGATGTGGGGTTTACCATAGGTGTGACCTAAGGTAGGTTGGCATTGGAAATCTGGTTAAGTCATCCATTGGTTGTTCAGTTTAATTAAAATAAATAAATAAATAAATTATTTGTTTTATTAAATGATCTAATTAAAATAATATATGAATAAACACTTATTAAAATATTACAAGGGATAAATGAATAACCCTTACAATATTTGATAGAAGTTTCAGAGCATTCTTCATTGGAAAATCATAATTAGATGAATAATGACGATCAAATCTAGGTGGATCGAGAGGTATCATATGCAGTAGGACTTCTCCTTCATTGGTGAACATGTTATTCACCAAAAATAAATCTATAATAATGGTAGGACTCATAAATTGTGGATTTCAACCTTTTTATTACAAGATTGATCATGGATATTATATCTGATTTTGATCTACATTTGTTATCCCTTGCATGATCCCGTTAAAACTTTTTATATAATCTATTCATGATATGTCATGCTTCTCGCCTGAGATATTCCTAATCTATGATAAATAGAAAAATCACTTGGATAATGTTTTTTTCACCTTTTTCTTGTAATTTTGTCCTCTCCCTTCATCATATTATTCACCGTTGGCATATGGGGTCACAGTTAGAAATTTTCAGGTGAGTTTGAGCATGATCGAACCTCTGAATTAATTGTGGTAGAAAGAACAACATAGATAGAAATTTTGAATATGGATTAGTGAATAATGTGGGATAAAGGTGATACTCTATGGATCTAGGATCCATAGGGGTGATGGGATCGAGTGGGAGGTGCATGAGTAGTACAATGGGCTTTGTATGTATCACTAGTTTCTGATTTCTAACCATTATAGGGTTGAAAATGATGACTAGAGGCACATCCCTTAAATTGTGGGTGGTATTTGGTCATGATTTTAGTTAGAGATAATGGATTGAGAAGATATGTAAAATATATAAAATTTATATGGAAAATGTGACTAAATGTCGTGTAGTGAATAATAACACACAGTGTGTTATTTGAATTCCATGACGGCTGTGGTTTCAGCTAAAGGTAAGGATCACACACCGTGTGGTTGGGCCCACAAGCCCATGACCATAATCGGGTGGTTAAGATGTGTGCCAACTAGAACATTCCCATGACCCCATGTAGGAGGAGACATTATTTAATTTAGAGTACATGAGAATGGGTCGGTACCTGGACATGGACAGGTATGTAATTAGGTACACAGGAACAACCTCATGAATAAGGGCATGACCAAAATCACATGGAAAATCCCAAGGTGGTCGAGACAGACACTACTGGAAATTCAGGCTATAGCCGTGGTTTGAAACCATGGCTATAGGTCCTCAAACCGTGGCTATAGGTAATATCCATGGTTTGAGAAACTATGTCTATGTTTTCTGTGGCTATAGGCCTAAACTTATAGCCATGGTTTGGAACTGTGGCTATAGGTCTAGAGCCACGGTTCAAACCGTGGCTATAGGTATACATCCATGGTTCAAACCATGGTAATATCTCTATAGCCACGGTTTAGAACCGTGGCTATACTAGAGGAGGGACACAATTTATGGCCATGATTAGAAATCGTGGCATTAGACCTATAACCACTGTTAGAAACCGTGGAAATAGACCTATAGAAACGGTTAGAAACTGTGGCTATAGGGTTTTAAAAACCATAAAAAATAGCCCCCACCCCCTGCACAGCCACCCCCCCACAGTAGCCCACCCTTATAGACCCCTCCCTCCTATACACTAGAAACCCCCAACCTTCATAAAACCCCCTGGAAAACCCCCCTGCAAAGCCCCCCTCCTGGATAGAACCTAGACACCCTGCCCACCAGATAGACCCTAGACACCTCCCACCCAGACCCTGGACACCCCCCACACAGACCCTGGACACCCCCCAGACATACCCTGGACACCCCCCAGATATACCCTGGACACCCCCCAAATAGACCTAGGACACCCCCCAGACCCTGGACACCCCCCAGACCCTGGACAAATCCTTCTGGACAGCTCAAACCTCCACTCCCCTGGACAGCCACCCCACCCTCCTAGACATACCCTGGAACCCCCCCAGAACCTGGACACCCCCACACCCCCAGACGCTGGACACCCCCCAGACCATAGACAGATCCCACTGGACAGCCCAGACCTCCACTCCCCTAGACAGCCACCCCCCGCCCTCCTGGACAGACCCTAGAACCCCCCCCCCCCCTCAGAACCTAGACACCCCCCACACCGTCCCCCCAAGACCCTGGACACCCCCACAAACCTTGGACAGATCCCCTTGGACAGACCATACCTCCACTCCTCTGGAAAGCCACCCCCACCCTTCTGAACAGACCTTGGACCCCCCCCCCCCCACAGAACCTGGACACCCCCAGTCCTGCCCCCTGCCCATTTTCCCTGCCCCCTGCCCCTGCCAGCCCCCACTTGCACCCCTACTAGCCCCCACTTGTTCCCCCTGCCAGCCCCCTCCCCCTGCTAGTTTCCCCTACTAGTCCCCTCTAAATTAAATTATACAAGAAACATACTTACATAATAAGAATTAAACAAATCCAAATATAAAAAAAAACATAACTGCACTTACATGAGTCTACCTATAAGACAAACTATCAAAGAAGTATGGAACAAGCTCAAAAGTACCTACAACACAAGGTTGACCATAGTAGTGCTCATCCCCTAAAATTATGGTAAAACAAAAGATCCTTGAATATTCAAAAAGAATATAACTCAATAAACAAGAATAGTGCAACCCCCTACTAGACCCCCCTACTTGACCCCATGGAGTGCAGCCCCCCTGTTGGACCCCCCTGTACAGTAGCCCTACAGGACAACCCCCTTGCACCCCTGATGGACCCCCCCATCCCTTGCACCCCTTGAACACACCCCCTTTCACACCCCTTGCCCCCCTTCTGGACCCCCCTGGACAGCAGCCCCCCACCCCCCTGTTGGAGCCCTTGGACAGCATCCCCAGCCCCCCTGGACAGCAGCCCCCCTGGACTGCCCCCCCTGGACAGAAGCCCCCCCTACTGGACCCCCCTGAACAGTCCCCCTACTGGACATCAACCCCCCCCACATCCCTTGAACATATCCTGAAGCAGCCCGTGCGCTATCATCATGTTAAAAAGAAAATCTCACACGAGGAGGGAAGAAAGAAATCCATGCTGCCCAAGGCTGCTTCAAAATCCAGAAGTGCATGCATGAAGAGTCCATCCAGACTTGAATCTAAATTGGAAAGTACAAACTGGTTAAGAAAATTTTCTCAACCCAACAACTCACATTGATGAGAAAGGACATCCAACTTAGTCCATAATTATTTATTATTTTTATGTTATTAGTGTGCCATACAATTTAGGGAATTGAAGGTGAAACTAGTTCTCAAGAGGAGAGAAAATGAAGGGAAGTAAGATGGAATAACTATTCCAGATTTGATAAAAAGTCACCATATTGGTATGATTTATCAAATGGTATTCCAAAAAACATTAGAAGTAAAGATCTGCCTTGATGGAGTGAAGATAGTGTGTCTCCTCGATGGGGAGATGATGGTAGAATACCCTTGATAAGCTTCCAGACTTATTTATTCCATGAAAATATGGAATTTTGGGAAAGTGCTTGAAAAAATCATTGATGAGGTATGCATTTATCTCATCCCTATTAGTGACCGAATAAATTCTGATATTAAGGGGGAGAAATTGAATTAATCTATTACAAGAAGTTGAGGAAATTTGAGATCTCAAGGATGATTTCTAAAACCTTCTACATGTACTTGAATGTTTTCAACATGTGTATTGAGATGAGTGAAAGATCTCAGGTTGTAATTCCAAAAAAAATGAAGATATCAATTGGAATCATTTAGTTTCAAATTGAGGAAATTTGACCAACACCTAAATGAGTCATGGTAATTAGAATCATATGGTATCATGTTCACACCCATGCCCCCTGCACACCCCACCCCTGCCCCCCATGCACACACCCCTTTCCCCCTGTACACCCCACCCTGCCCCCTACACACCCCACCCCTACCCCCTGCACATATTGGTATAATTTATCAACTTGATGGAGTGAAGATAGTGTGTCTCCTCGATGGGGAGATGAGTGGAGAAGACCCTTGAAAAGCTTCCAGACTTATTTATTCTAGGAAAATCTGGAATTTCTGGAAAGTTCTTGAAAAAATCATTGATGAGGTATGCATTTCTCTAATCCCAGTTAATGACCGAATAAAGTCTGATATTAAGGGGGATAAATTGAATTAATCAATGATAAGAAATTGAGGAAATTTGAGATCTGAAGGATGATTTCTAAAACATACTACATGTACTTGAATGTTTTCAACATGTGTATTGAGATGAGTGTAAGATCTCAGGTTTTAATTCCAAAAGGAATGAATATATCAATTGGAATCATTTGGTTTCAACTTTAGGACATCTTAATAGCCCCTAAAGGAGTCATGGGAATTATAATCAGTTGGTATCATGCACACACCCCCTGCCCCCCTGCACACCCCACCCCTGCAAAGAACATCAGAAGGAAAGATCTGCCTTGATTGAGTGAAGATAGTGTGTCTTCTCGATGGAGAGATGAATGTAGAAGACCCTTGAGAAGCTTCCAGACTTATTTATTCCATGAAAATCTAGATTTTTTGGAAAGTGCTTGAAAAAATCATTGATGAGGTATGAATTTCGTTCATCCCTATTAATGACTGAATAAATTCTGATATTAAGGGGGAGAAATTGAATTAATCAATGACAAGAAGTTGATGAAATTTGAGATGTCAAGGATGATTTCTAAAACTCGCTACATGTACTTGAATGTTTTCAACATGTGTATTGAGATGAGTGCAAGATCTCAGGTTGTAATTCCAAAAAGAATGAAGATATCAATTGGAATCATTTTGTTTCAACTTGAGGACATCTGAATAGACCCTAAATAATTCATGGGATTTAGAATCAGTTGGTATCATGCACACACCCCCAGCCCCCCTGCACACCCCACCCCTGCCCCCCTGCACACCCTACCCCTACAAAGAACATCATAAGGAAGGATCTACCTTGATGGAGTGAAGATAGTGTGTCTACTCGATGGGGAGATGAGTGGAAAAGACCCTTGAGAAGCTTCCAGACTTATTTATTACATGGATACTTTTTGGGGAAAAGAGGGCTCATGCAAGGGGATCCTCTTTCACCTTTCCTTTTTGTGAGTTGCATGGAGTTTTTCTCGCGCATCCTGGAATGCAGGAGGCAGGGGGCTGGTGCAGTGATTGGTGCGGGCTGGAGTGGCTGGTGCAGGTGGGAAGGTAGGTGGCTAGGGGATGGCAGGGGGCTTGTGCGGGCTGGAATAGGTGGCAGGGGGCTGGTGTGGGCTGGATTGTAGGTGGATGGGGGCTGTTGGGCAGGTGGCAGGGGCTGGTGCGGGCTGGGATGTAGGAGGCTGGGGGCTGGTGAGGGATGGAACTGGTGGTTGGGGCTATTTTGTAGGTGGAAGAGGGTCAACATGAGTGTTTTTCAGGAGGCTGGGGGTGGTGGATGGTGTGGTTACTGGTGTGTGCTGGATTGCAGGTGGCTGAGGGCTGGTGGGGGCTCGAATGCAGGTAAAAGGGGTCTGGAATGATGGTAAAATGGGGCTGGTTTCAGGTGTTGGGGGGATGGTGCGGGCTGATTCGAATGTGGTAGGGTGGCTGTTGCGGGCTAGAATGCTGGTGGCAGTGGTCCGAAATGAAGGTGGAAGTGGGCTGGTGTGGGATGGATGTGGCTGGAGCAGGGCCAAATCATGGCATTACCATGACAGGACCGCGGTGCGGCATGACTACGGCTTGACCGCGGTGCGGTGTGACCGCGATGTGACCGCGGCGTGACCGCGGCGTGACCACGACGTGACTGCGGTGTGACCGCGGCATGACCGCGGCGTGACCATGGCATGACCGCGATGTGTTAGCCTGATCCAGCGACATCCACAGGGCATCATCTTCCGGCCAAGAGCGAATGGAGTGGGAGGAGGCGGGGCAACATTCCAACCATCACCCCGATGGTAGAAATTGTGATTAGTCAGTCTCTACATTGATCACAAGACTCATGGAATACTATCACTGTGAACCGCCACAGGGTGTCATCCTAGAGCAAGGATAAATCATGGAATTACCACGCCGTGATCGTGGCGTGAACACGACATGACCATGGCATGCTTGCGGCATGATCGCGGTTTGACTGTGGCATGACTGCGGCATGTCGACTTGGTCCAACGACATCCGCGGGGCAGCATCTTCCGTCCAGAAGTGAAGGGAGTGGGAGGAGACGGGGAAATATTCCGGTCATCACCTCACCGGTAGAAATTGTGATTAGTCAGTCTCAACATTGATCACAAGACTCATGGAATACTATCATAGAGAACTTCCACGGGTTGTCATCTTGGAGCATGGACAAATCACGGCGTGACCGCGGTGTGTTGGCCTGGTACAGTGACATCCGTGGGGAAGCATATTCCAGCCAGGAGCGAAGGGAGTGGGAGGAGGCGGGGCAATATTCCTACCATCGCCCCATCGGCAGAAATTGTTATTAGTCAGTCTCAAAATTGATCACGAGACTCATAGAATACTATCACTATGAACCGCTGCAGGGTGTCATCCTGGAGCAGAGCCAAATCATGGCATTACTGCGGTGTGACCGCGATGTGGCTACGGTGTGACCGTGGCGTGACCGTGGCATGACCGCTGCGTGTCGGCCCATTACAGTGACATCCATGGGGTAGAATCTTCCGGCCAGGAGAAAAGGGAGCAGGAGGAGGTGGGAAAACATTACGACCGTCGCCCAGCCAGTAGAAATTGTGATTAGTCAGTCTCAACATTGATCACAAGACTCATGGAATACTATCACTGCAAACTGCCATGGGTTGTCATCCTGGAGTAGAGCCAAATTATGATGTGACCACGACGTGACCACGGTGTGACTGTGGCGTGACCGCGACGTGACCGCGGGGTGACCATGGCATGACCGTGGCATGACCATGGCGTGACTACGACATGTTGGTCCAGTCGAGCGACATCCGTGGGGCAGCATCTTCCAGCCATGAGTGAAGGGAGCGGGAGGAGGCGGGGAAACATTCTGGTCATTGCCCCGCCGACATAAATTGTGATTAGTCAGTCTCAACATTGATCACAAGACTCATGAAATACTATCATTGCGAATCACCATGGGGTGTTGTCCTGAAGCAGGGCCAAATCATAGTGTGACCGTGGTGTGACCGCGGCATGACCGCAACATGTTGGCCTGTTCCAGTGACATCCGCGGGGCAGCATCTGCCGGCCAGGAGCGAATGGAGCGGGAGGAGGGAGGTGGGGCAACATTCCGACTGTTTCCCTTCCAACAGATGATAGAACAGATCAACTATTTAATATTATATAACAAGGGATTTCTAGAGAAGGTTGTAGCGAGTGGCATAATGACGCAATGTCTAAAGGGAAACAAAACAATGAAAAATAATCATACACCCTACACAAACCATTTACAATTCATTCATACTTTTCCTAAATGGAAATTTCTTTGTAATCTTTTTTCTATAACTATTTGTATATTGTTATTTATAATATTCAAAGCGTGAAAAGGAAAGTGTCATGGTCGAGGAATATGCCTACTCGGGCAATGTTATTTGAGTTAAACGGGTATGATAAGCCAATTTATATTATTCAAAGAAAAAAAAAACTAACTAGCCACAAAAAAACACCAACAAGAGTTATATGAAAGACTCAAACCAAATCTAAACATGATACAAATAACTATCACTAATATTTGGTTTAGAAGACAGAGCACCTCCGTTGGAGGGGTTTTATTATAAAATCATAACATTTATTTATCACACAATTAATTTAATTATATTTAAAATTTATTCTAAAACTCATTCAGCACAAATCAAATGCAATAATGTAATCAACTAGATCAATATAACTATCACTGTGAGTTTTCACAGACAGCGCACCTCTGTCGGAGGGGTTTTATTATAAAAACATGACTTTATTTATCAAATGAAACAATTATATTAAAGAACACTTATTCAAGATGTTAAATTCAATATAATTAAGCATAATTAAGAAAGAAGGTAAATTCAATTTAAAGCATTCTTGAATTAAAGAGGCTAGAAGAGGGATCCTACCTCAAGGTGGAACCAAACCATCCACTTTGTCTCTTGGAGCTTTCTAACTAAAATTTTTTGTCCCCCCACTGGGTATACGCACCTTCACACACATGCAAGGACACCTAGCCCCTATGTACACACCCACATGGCCATGAGCATGTGAAAGGGGATCCTTTCACATATGCGTATATGCATATACTAGTCTCCACTCACCTTTGTATTCATTTATATATATATATATACATGGGCACACATAGCCCCATACGTGCATAATCACTGCCATGGTTGACTATACACGTAACAGGGGAATCTACATACATATAATTTCATACCTATGCACACGCAGGTGAGTCACCCTTAACTTGGATACTTGAAACCAACGAGAATGGATCAACACACTACACAAAGGATATTAGGAACATTAAAACACATAAAGGATGCTACATAACCAATGATAAACCAACCAACGACATTAAATCCTTACCTCAATTGGGAGAACCAAATCCACCCAAACCAACACGAAATGATCCAACGCCCTACTGAAAAGGCCCCCAACGTCGCAACAATAAATACATGGTTAAGCTGGTTGGTCTTCTCCATATATTCGGTAGGCACCGAAACCTACAGATCAGCATTAACCATTTCTAAATTTAATGTTACTGTCATCCAAAACAATTTAAAAATACCAAGAAAGAGGCATAAAGATCAGGAAGGAGATATCACAATAATAAAGACAATAAATTGAATGAAATAAATCATATAGTATGAAAATTGGAGGATGATTTGAGTGTCTCTTGGAGTGACAACACATTGTATGTGAGATATTTAAATAAATAGTCTCACAAATGTCCATTACAGAGTGCACTAAATCACATCTTGGATAACAGTGACCTGGACCCTATACATTAAATGTATTTTATAGAAACCTTCAAATTAAATGGGAAATGTCTCACATACAATTTAAAGAGGAAGGTGGAAAACATAAAAAACATTGAAAACAAAGTAGAAAAATGAACCTAGATGTTTGTTTATGCTTCCAACAATAGTATGATTCAATCTTCAATAGGTGCATGAGGGGCATGAGGTGCTGTCTAGATTTTTTCCTGCACAGAAAACACAAGAAAAATGTTATTAAATAGTAAAATAACTAAAGTAAATAAAAGAAAAGAAAAGAGAAAAGAATTTTTATGTTTCAAACCCCAAACAAGGGCTGTTGTTAACCTATCCACAACTGAACAGTTTCTAGCAGGTCAACCCCAGTCCATCTGTGGGTGTGGTCATTAAAGTAGGAACCACCTCATCTTGTTTCTATTGAGTGTTGATTTTAGTTACCCATGAACTTCAACTTTATTGAAGTCAATACAATTTCTATTATGACCTCTCAGAATCTCTTCCCGATATGCACCCCCTTAGCATCAACTAGACTACTTAACTAATAGTTCTTATACAATAATCAACCTGAACCCAAATGTTTAATGAGATATAACACAGAAGCAGAGTCATGTATATAAGTGTTCATAAAGAACAAATGTTAAAGCCATGAATTATTGGTCTAATACCACCCAAATAAGCATAATTAATGAACTGTTTAATCACGAACCGCAAAAAAATAGTAAAAATGAAATATGGCATATCAAATTTTTTAATCCAGATAATGGTATTTACATATTTATCAGGAATTTCAATATGGACAACCATAGGAATGAATAATGAGAAAATACACCTCTAAAAATTACATTTGTATTATGGTAATAAGAAATAAATGAACATGCCAAAATGTTACCTTCGAGCAGTATGGAACATTAAGAGTACATTGCCTTAAGAGTACATTGTCAAATATATTAGTCTTATGGATGGTAAAATTGACATCGTTGACCTGTCACCTACCTTTTGGAATAGTAAGTAGTGGCCATATTTTACCTGTGATGGCCGGTAGGATTGAAGGATTCTTGTATTTATATAGACCATCTATTACACTAATATGATAAGAATCATTCCTCTTTGATAACAGAAAAAATAGCAGTTTATTCTGAATGGAAAATGAATGTAAATAAATCAAAAGAAGAATATAAATAAAATGATTTAAAGGAAAATTATAAATAATTTTTCTATGTTATAAAATGTTTTCATTTTGTATATGCTGATTTTTTGTATAAAAAAAACATTTAAGAATCTATAAATGCATTTATAAGAAAGATCAAGATCCATATAGAAGTA
Source organism: Viscum album (assembly GCA_963277665.1). Lineage (NCBI taxonomy): Eukaryota > Viridiplantae > Streptophyta > Magnoliopsida > Santalales > Viscaceae > Viscum > Viscum album. The sequence goes on from OY728159.1 coordinate 1,642,629,236, forward strand.
AAACTGCATTATCTTGGTAATCCATAGTTTCAAAAATGAAAATTATAAATTCATATTGAACACTTTCCATAAAGCTATTAAATTAAAGGAACACTAAAACTAATTATCAAAATACAGACCTTCATATCCAAAAATTTATGTCCTGATACACACCAAGATGATCTAGATATTTAACCGCACCAGACAATTAAGATTTTAAAATTTCTAATAAAATAAGAAGATTGGATGAGTTTACATACAAAGCAGTCCAGGAATACCAGGTAAAACATTAAACTGAACCATCACTTATCCATTAGAAAACATGTTCTTCTATGTTATCCAATCTCCTTATGAACAAATGATTCAAAAAATCATATACGGATTTACACATTAAACCATAATGAAGAGAGGTAGATCCCAACAAAATCTTCTAGGAGAATCTTGAAAATAGATCGGGGTGGCCTCTCTTGAAAAGGAAATCGATCTACAAACTAGTTGAGTAAGATAATCACAAAGGATGATGAAAAAACACAACAAATGATTCCAAGGTGTGAATTTTCCTTCCCGACCTCTCCTCCCTGAACTCTCCTCACCGCATCCCCCTGCCCCCCTGTACCCACCCCTTGCCCCAGCCCCCCTGTACCCACCCCTTGCCCCCTGCCCCCTGCTCTGCAGACCTCCCCCTACCCCCTGCCCCCTACCCCCCTCCCCCCACCCCCTTCCCCCGCCCCCTGCCCCATGCCCCCCTCCACCCTGCCCCCTACCCCCTCCACCCTTCCCCCTACCCCCTCCACGTAGCCCCTAGCCTGCACAGCCCCCCCCTACACCCCCTACACCCCCTTCACCCCCATCCCCCCTAGCATGCACACCCCCTAGCTTGCACCACCCCTAGCCTGCACCCCCCCCCCTATGAGTCAAAAAAAATATTTGGAGATGCCCATGGTGTCTCAAACTTGAGCTGTAAAACAATCCATGTTTTTACAAATGATTCGATTTCATACAACACCATCCTATTGGAAACACTTGCAACAAAAGTTGAGAAGCTGATGTCGAGTTAGAAATTTTCACTCTCAGAAAAATAGAGAACCGATGATTTTGAAAGGAAATACAAAGAATCCTTGAAATCAAGTGAAGATAGAAAAAAGAAATTAGAAGAAGCTGAAAGAAGATTCCATCAACTTCAGTATCCTCTCAACACCATTCTTTAGGATGATATACTCCATTTCTAGGAGATTTCAAGAGCTAAAATTGATTTTATGTGCCTCATCCTCTACTTCTGCATCTATTCCTGATGACCATGAAGTTGATATTAGTTATGCTAGCTCAGACAGCTCATCAACCAAGTCTGAGTTCACTTTTCCAACCCTATATTTAACAATTGGGAATATATCTCCCTTCAATCCTAATGATCTACAGATTCTAGTTCAAGACATGTCAGTGACTGAAATTTCAGGTTCTGAAAACTGTGCAAGTATCACAGAGGGTGGATTTGATGACTTCTTCTAATGAATTAGTATTCTAATGCTGTATGCAGTAGTGTTTATGTCCCTACAAATTAAATGTGTCAATCTAGTTAAAATTACCCTCTGGCCATGTGGAGAAGTCTAGAAGAAGATAGATTTGTACTATGTACAAGTTTGATGGAAAATATCCGCTGTCAAATTATTCATTTTTCCTTGTTCTTTTGAAGGAAAGGAGTAGGAGGGTGAATGTAAATAACCATGCATGATAATTGTGAGTTCAAATTACACTAGTAGGCCTGTAAACTACCTTTGAATGAAAGGGAGAATAAAGGATTAAAAAGTAACACTTATGATACATAATTATTGTGTTGTTTTGATAATGGAAAACTTACCGCTTAGCTAGATAAAGACAGTGGATCTTGAGCACCAGCAACATGGACATGGATAAGGGTAACATAAAAAGGTATCCAATCTTGGTTCATGGCCTCCAGGTAATACTCATGTGTGTTCTACAAGAAAACATTAATGCCTATGAAAGTTTTTATTGGTCACATGTATGGTCAAAGAAAGGACAGATTAAGGAAGTTGTCATCATCATGTGTTTATTTTTTTGCTTTGTTAACGTGAGATTAGACCTAACTCAAATCCCACCATCCATACCACTTGGATAATTTCACCCCTTACATTAGGTAATTATTTTTACATCTAATGAGATCACTATGTTTATGGTACTAGGGTTAAAACCCAATATAATTTTCACATAGGTCATGGGAGTAGAAACAATACGCTGCGTTTTTGTACTAAGTAGTAATCCCAATCCACTATTCTTATTGTATTGTAATGTAAACCAAATCCTCTATTATAGGAAAAAATTCTCTATGAGAAATCAATTTGGAACAACCTATGAGCAGATACAATATTGGAATAGTAATAATGTTTTAAATGCAGTTAGTTTGCACCAACATTTGACAAGTCACAAACTGAAAAAAGAGATAGAAAAGGAAAATAAGTTATTATCTATGTGTAGAGATGTACCTCTCTTAAAATTAAGATAAATCGAAGAGAATATAGTAGTCCCAAAAATAGGCCCTTGCTGAAATCCCAGGGAGGATAATTAGAAAGAGTTGAATTTCAGGAAACCATATCTTGCTGTGTAGAGATAAACAAAGAAATTTTTAACAAATATAAAAAAATGCTAATTCATCAAGAATAATACCTTTCATGTTTCCATCACCTGGAATAAAAACCCTTTCCCATAGTTCAATCATAGCTTCAAGCTAGTCTGACACCAAGAGGAAGTATCCATCAAAGAAGTTTGATGACGCAAAGGCTTGGGGAATCCCTTCCACCTAAGAAAACTATAGGAAAGGAAGAAATGATCATCTTGTAAATTAATACATTGGAATATATATAGATTCTTTAATGGAAACTCACATAGATCCCCCTGAAGATGATAATTCCTCAAGAATAATACCTTTCATGATTCTATCACATAGAATAAAAACCCTATCGCTCGGTGCAACCATAGATCCAAGTTGGACAGACACCTAGAGGAAGTATCCATCAAAGCAGTTTGATGATACAAAAGCATGTGGAATCCCTCCCACCTAAGAAAACCTTAGGAAAGGCAGAATCTGCATACCTATATGGAATAAAATATGGACCTATTTGAAAAAAAATGTGAACAAATTTGGACCAAAATATGAACCTGTTAAATTCTGGAATAAAAGATGAACCTGTTTGAAAAGATGGCACTAACTGGGCCTTCCTAACTCAGCTCCTTGGAGAGGTTATTTGTCTGTGTTGTGTTGTACTGTTATCTCCTTGTGTAATTGAAACAAAAATACATAAAACATGAAGATATAATGCAAAATATAAAGAATATAAAGATATGATACAATACACTCACCTTTTATTAGTAGAATATCATACACAGTTCAGGTCGTGTTTTGGTTGTGTTTGAATAGCACACTTGAAGCACAAAATAGCCTCATTTGGCATTTTTAGAGCCTGTAAAAGGTTAAAAAATTGCCTCAATCCAGTAAAATATCAGGCACTTGTAGCAACATAATGTAACCACAACATACCTTATAGACATTTCTAAGGTTTAGGTAGGCATCAGGAAATGTATGTTTTATCTTTACAACTTACTAGATGAATGAAATTAGTAGGAAGGAAACAAAAATAAAAAATGGGAAAGGTAACCAAAGTCACAAGTTTTTCCTCACTCATTCTGAATAACTTCCCCACCTTCCAGATGTAATTGGGTTGAGTTGGGTATAAAGTATCATAACTTAAGTCCCTCAAAATCCCCATCCCAAGTATCTATTTTGCTAGAACATGATTCTTCATCTTGAAACTTCCAGAAAATTTGATCTTTATCTCATCAACTATATCTTTTATTAGACTGTAAATAATAATATCATCAACATGGATATATAGGATGATGATGATCCAATCTGAGAAAGAATTCCGGCAATAGTAATGATTTTTATTGTTTCAGATGAAATTTTGTTTCATCGCGAAGTAATTAATCTTCTAATTATGCTTCCTTGTTTCCGAGATAAATAGTACAAAAATATCTTTCACTGTGTGCTTCTCTTGAATGATAGACAACCTGAGTGGCTGAAGAAGTCCATAAATCTGAAAGACTCAAATTAATGGGAGTTGGAAATAATTGTTGATATTTATTCCCTCCACGTTTTTAGGGAATAAGTGATAATAGAGTGGACTTATAGGAATAATATTGCTAAAAAATATATTTTTAGAAGCTAAAGGAGGAAGGGGATGGTATATTGAGGTATAAGATGCAGCTAGTTGTGAAAGGATTTTTTTGGGATCATAGCTACATTTTGGAAGACCACTAGAATATATCTTCTAGAAATTACTTAGGCAGAAACAATGTATCAATATTAAATCCCAAACTATGGTTTCAAAGACATAGAAGGATATAGACATAAATCATAACACTACAATAAACAAAACACTTCAAAGGGACACATACAAGAGTATCAAAATTTAATTATCAAAATGAAATAAAGAAAAAAATATTTACATTGTCAAGATATGATTCCTACTCCACAAGGAGAATGCTATTTTATTTTTATTCAAGGAATCAAAAATCATTACAATTTACTAATACTGATTAAATAATCCACGTTAATAAATATTTTAGAATCCATCCAGTGAAACTAGATTCCATGTCTTTTAATCTCTATGAGGATTGATTCTATATATCTCATATCTTCACAACTATCTCTCCATTCCATCAGAGAATCCCACCACCAAAAATCATTCACCTAGTACATTGTTCACATTATAAAAATATCATGAGAAAAACATTATGTTTGATTCATTAATAAATTATTATATTATATTTTATAAAATATTCCAAGAGTAAAAACTTACATACTCTTTAATCAGGGAAAATATATGAAATCCCTTTTCATTTCCCACACTACTTCCATTAGAATAAGTTGTTGGGTAATATTTGATTTTCATTTTCTGAATGAACCATCCAATTAAAGTAACTTCTATTCTTCTATAATTTTTATCTACTACTACATTATTGAAATCAATGTTCCAGAAATTACTCTTCTAGAATTTATCCTTCTATTTGACTATTTTTTGGAACCTAAAAATGGTTTTCACACACATAGATAAAACTTAAAAATCATAAAAATTTGGAATCCTTTTTTGGGATTCACTATTTAGTCCCCCATCAACTTCTATAAACTTATTTCTATTCCTAAAACTTCCTTAACATATTTGTGGTTCCCCCATGATGATTTTATTTGTCCTAGCTCAACTTAGGTGAATATCCCCTCAAAACATTCTTGACAATGATCTTTTTTTTGTATATCTACCATATTTTGAGTCCCTTATATCTTTCCCTACATCCAGTTCTCTATCCCCCAAAAACTTATAGATAAAGTAATAATTCCTCAAAATATTCTTCATACTAGATTAAAACATCATATTTTTTACTAATTAAATCACAATCTGTGATTCAAAAAACAACATCTCATCATATTTCCTCCTTCTGATATCTTTCAATGTCCCCTTCAACCCAAAAAAATCCTTTCAAACTTCTATTAAAGAAATACAATCTAATTTTATTATTGAGAGTGAAAATATCAATTAAATCTTTGACATTTGACACTAATCCTTTCCTATAAAATTGAACACATATATAGTGGTTCTCTTTCAAGTGTAAGAATATCTCTCAAAGTATGACTTAGAAAAACCAGGAAATGACTCATCTATTTAGAAGGAAATTTCCAAGCTTCTAGAACCCTTTAATTTTTATAAAATCTACTTCACATCAACCCAATATTATCTTATGGGATTCTATGTGTTCCTTCTCCTTTCTCAATTTGAAATGTTCAACTAGGGGTGTGTTCATTGGTTTCACCTCACCCGTGATGAAGTGATCCACCAATTTCTAGATGTAATCCAAATAATTTTGGTACAAAGTACCGAAACATAAGTCCCTCAAAATCCTCATCCTAAAGATCCATTTATTCAAACTAGTGTTTATCATCTCAATACTTATGGACAATTCAATCTTCATCACATTGACCCTTTCCTTTACTGGATTGGAAATAGGTATATTATGAGAATAGTTAAGTGGGATGATGTATCTCCTATCATCAAACACCCAGCAATAACAAAAAAATTATTTCTCTAGATGAACTTCAAATTCACCATGAATTTATTAAACTTAAAATTCTATTGCCTTGGTTCCAAGTACAAAGGTATGAAATTAACTTGTGTTACTTATATCTAATAGACGATGGAGAACCCAATAGCTTAAAAGAGGAAAGATATTTGAAATACTTTAATTAGTGGGAGTTATACATGAGGGATGATAATGATTCCCTCCATGTGTATGGGACATGGGAGAAAATGGAGAGGCCTTATAGAAATAAATTTATTCAGGATAAATGGATGTATCAGCTAGAGTAGGTAGCGGAAGATAGATAGAGTTACAAGGCATAAATATTTGTGAGAGTGTTTTTTGGGTGCATGGATATCTTACAGAATACCCCTTAAATATATACTCCAAAAATAAATTACGAGGAATCAAAGTATAGATATTTAAGCTCATTATTTGGAGTTTATAACATAAAAAACTATGCACCTATATCACCACACTGCAATGTACAAACCACTAAAAATGAACAAAGACAATAATATTGGAAGAAAATGATTGAAACAGAAAAATTAAAATGAGAAACACAAATTTAACCCCATTGTTTCAAACTAAATAAAATTCAACTTAGTATAATGGGGAATGTGTAGAATCATCCACATCCTACTTGTTACCTGAAAACATTGAGCCTCTTTCTAGTAAGTTTATGATTACCTAGTGTGAAGAAGAGTTGTAGAAGCTAAGGTTACTCAATTCAAAATTAATCAGAGTTAATATACCAATAGAGTTTAACTCCTAGTAATAGGATAATTTATCTCCTCCAATGAATCCACATCAATAATAATGAACTAATCAACCAATAACGATGGTAATAGATGGAGATTTCTACCTCAAATCGATGAATAGGAGGTGCACCAGAGGAGGAGATGGGAAGGAAGCCTCGAAGCAGCGTCGGAAGGGAGGTGAGGTGACCGCAGGGAGGTGGGTAGGTCATGTCGATGGGGAGGTGGGCTGGCAGTGTTGGAACCGCATCGGTAGGGAGGTGTCAAAGATGTGTCAGAGCCGGCAGGGAGGTTTGCTGGCTGCGTCAGAGCTGAAGGGGGAGGAGGAATCGTGAAAGGTGGAGGAATAACGAGTATAGGAGGGGAGGATGGGAGGATAAATGGAGAGAGAGGAGGAATCTTTAGGGGAGGAGGGGAAGAGAAACAACGAGGACAACGAGGGAGGAGGAATCGCGATGCGGGAGGAACGACGAGGATGACGAGGGAGGAGATTCACGACGCGGGAGGAAGGAAACCCGATAAAAATAATTTTCATATAAGCTATTGCCATGCCCAGCTATTTGGGTGTGGCTATATCTTAGCTATATCCACGAATCATTTAAAGTGTTGCTATAGATTTGTGGCTATGGATCATTTTTTTAGTAGTGAAACCTTTTGGTCTCTTTACATGCAATGAATGTAGACATGTCCATCAATATATGTCCAAAGGAGAACAAATCCATGTACTAGAGTGGGACCAAATTTCTTGTGAACCCTATACATGATGTTTATACGTATAATAACTTCTTCTTTTCATATCTCCTTTATTTGGACTCAGATTTTGGCCCTGAGTATCCTATCCTGAGCAGTTTCCCACATAGGATGAAATGGTGGCCTTTCTAGTGGACTTTGAGATATGATGTGAGATGTTAAAAGTGTGATGCTTCTTTAGGATATACTCTTAAATGGTAGTGATCAAGCATGATTAGTAGAGAGACTCTAGGGTCATTACTCCCCTATCGCACTGGGACGTGGATCCCCATTCTATCAAGGAGATGTTGAGGCCATTACTCCCCTATCACACCAGGATTTCAGTTCCCCATTCTATAGGAGATATTTAAGGCTAATAATCCTCTGTCACACCAGATCATGAGTTCCATATATTCTTTATACATATATGATCAATACTCCCCTTACTACTACAACGCATGCTTTCACTAGCTATGGAGTGGTAGTCCACCATCTTCAAGCTATGGTGGGGTGTATGTCCTCCATGGGAGTTGTGTCCCACTCAGATACAGACAATAGTTATGAGGATTGGTCCCCTACACATATACTCTGGTGAGGTTATGTTTGATATTGGTCACTTTTTATGGGATTTTGGATCAGTAGGCTTACTCAGGCACTTTGGATGGGCTATGATATAGAGATCCCCTTTCTCTATCATATAGGTTTGTTTAGAAGCATATATATATATATATATCTATGTGTGTGTGTCTGTATCTATATCTATTGGGTTTTTTACCTTTTTATTTGGGTTTAGCTGAATATTATTGTATCTCTTTATCACTCTCATTCAGTTTTGGGGTTTCATACTAGATATGTATATTCTCACCCATGCATGGAATTTTCCCACATGTGTCATGTCTTATGAAGAATAAAGATAGTTTGGTGGTGGTTAAGGAGGATCATAGTGATACCTGGGTGCATTGACTATGTATAGTGGTTGGGCTTGGATATTAGGAGTAGGGATCTCTCAAATTTCTTCATTTATAGTTGTTTTTAGGTTGGTACTTCATATCTATGTGGGTGTGTATTTTTCTACTTTACACTTTGTTTGTATTCTGTTGTACTATAATGTATTTTGTATAGTTTATTACATGAATGAGCTATCTATACATGTTACATTATTTACTTTATATTCCCATACAATATTTCATGAATATGGTTGGGTGCATGCATACAGGTTCATTAGGAAAAGGCTACCCAATATAGTTATACCTTCTCATTTCTTGTTGCCAGCCCTTGGCCTATTAAAGGTGGCCCTAGGGTTGTAATGACTCAGTCTTACATAGGCTAGGTGGGACCTAGTGGGATGGGTCATTATAGAGTGGTATCAAAGGTGGTTCATCCTCAGGATGGTTTTTGGAGTTCTCCCCTTATGATTATTGGATTTAAACCTAGGTAAATAGCATCAGAGTATCTCAAGTGCAGATTTTAGGCCAGAGAACCTAGTGTTGGTGTGGTGGCTAATGTATTAATACACTGGGACTCTGAATACGTACTTGTCGACTTAGAATGTTGAGAAATTAGTTGCAGGGAACAATGGTATATACATCATATAGGATTGAGTCCTTTGACTATCTTTCTGGAGTCAGGTCACTATTTTTTTCTCATCTAACTATGGTATGTATTGATTATTTTTTGGATGCCTCTAAAAAGATAACCAACCATATTACTGATTCAAGATCATGAAGATGAATTGATTAGTGACGAGGCCTCGGTTTAGGGGCCATCCCATGATCGTTTCTTCTAGGTAGAAAGGTAGCAATTCCCATTACTATAAATTAGTAGTTTGTGCTAATGGTTCAGGATGTGGATACACAAAGGATTATCACACTCCATGAGTTATTGTTCTAGAGGATGCTGAGGTTCCATGGTGAGCCGAATCCCTAGGCAATGGAGGATTGGATTGAATATGTGGTTCAGGTATTCGGGTTGTTTTGGACCCCAATATATTAAATGGTCATATTGTTAGCTAGTTTTTTCCATAGAGTAGATGGGTGCTAGTGGATTTTGGTTACATAGACCCATGATTAGATAATGCTCTCATGGTTTTACTTACAGTAGATATTTCATAAGGAGTATTACCCTTTATTTTTGTGCTCATTTTGGATCAAAGAGCTTCTTGAGATATATTTCGGTGATATTCTAGTGGATGATCATGTCATAAGGCTCATTGACCCTACGTGATAAACCCTCGACATGATACGAGATGGATTTTCCCAAGCTAGGAAGTTTGAGCAGGGTATCTATAGAGAAATTATAGGTAGTTTGGTTTCTTTATGCCTAACCACTTATGTTAGTGTGCTAGAGAGGGATCTAGTGACTGAGATCTTCATATTATAGGGGTACTGGGTGGATGGAGTCAGTGGTGGGCATCATGTGGTTGAGTCTCCGGTAGTAGATAACATGTGTCATATATTTAGATCATAGAATATGATACATTCTCATTCCAAAACTCAAATGTGTGGGCATGTGGAATAGGGACCATGCAGAGGATCCATTCATCCTAGAGAGGGGTAATGTTATGCTCATGACATACGTGGCCATATGGTGTGTTATTTTCTGACCCACCACGCTAAGCAGAATAGGTAGATAGTGAACGGAACTCCATGTTAGAATCAACACCATGCTTAAGGATCTCCTAAGCATGGTTAGGGAAACCCTCAGAGAGGAGGCGCTAATATAGTAGTAGGAGAAGCTCTATAGGGAGGATCATTTTTTGGAGAATAACATTATGATCCCCTACTACCACCACCACCACCAGGTGTACCATGTTAGGATTGGGAATATGATTTCTAGGGTTGTGAAAAGTTATAGGCCATGGAGGGATATGAACGGGCTACACATGAGATGATGTGAGGTATGATCTATGTTTATTCTACTCTTACCTAAGTACCATAAGACACAAGTGTGAGTCATTCCTTCATCTTCTTATTCCTGATGCGAGATTTGGAGCTTCTAGTTAAAAATTTAGAAAAACATCTATGTATTTAGGTCTCTACAGAGTGAAATTATTTTATATCATTTTTTTGCCAGTTGTGTGAGATATCTCTTGGGACATATTGTTTATCATGATGAAACCTTATGATGTCGTATTTTTTATGGAAAGTTTGTCCATGTTTTGAGTCTAGATTGAATGTTATCATAGGAGAGTCATATACCTTTGGATAGTTGAGACAAAATTATTCTTTGTGAGAGAGAGATATATCATGGTTGAGTGAGTGGGATTTTCATACAAGACACTATAGCCCATCACCTATCAATTGGTTATTTTATCCATTGGTAGAGGGGGATCTTCAGGCATATTAATTCCTTTGATTGTGGAGGAATTTATAGATTTATTCCTTGAATATTTTCTAGGATTACCTTATAGGTGGGATATAGACTTTTATATTTTCTTTCACCCTAGGATCATATAGATATATTATACAACATATCAGATGCACCCTACTAACATTCAAGAGCTGTAGGTGCAATTTGAGGACCTTCGAGAGAAGGGTTTTATCAGAACTTATGTGTCCACCTGGGTTGATCTGGTTTTTTTTATGAAAAAGGTGGGAATTATCTCATAGATTTTCTTTAATTATCATTACTTTAACCAAGAAATGATAAATACCATTTTCCCTTTAACAAGGATTCAAGACCTTTTTTTTATCAATTGTGAGGCATGAGTTTGTTCTCGAAGATCAATCTCAGGTATGGTTACTACTATTTGATGGTTTGTAAGGCTGATATTTCAAAGCCATTATTCTGATGCCGTTACAGACACTATGAATTCATGGTGATGCCTTTAGGTGTGACAAATTCCATCACCATCTTTATAACTTTGATGAACCAAATATTTCATCCATACTTGGACCAGTTTTTGGTTGTCTTCATTGATGACATACTCATATACTCTTTACTGAAGGAGGATCATACATAGCACTTGAGGATGGTCCTATACTTACTCTGGGATAACTAGATTTATGGTAAGTTTTCAAAGTTCTAGTTCTATATCCATGCGATTAGCTTCATAGGGCATGTTATTTCTGAGCATGGATTATATGTAGAACTAGTAAAGATTTATTTAATGATTTCTTATGATCTACCCAAGAGTGTGTCGGAGGTCTGAATTTTAATTAGATTATAAAGGTAATATAGGAGGTCTATGTCTGACTTCTCTAGGATTATATTCCCTTTGACCACCCTTATGTAAAAAGGGAATCCATTTACATAGACTGAGCAGTGTCATAGATCCTTTGAGGAGTTCAGGTTGAGGCTAACTAGTGCTCATGTTTTGAGACTATTGGAGGAGGGCATGGAGTATGTAGTGTATTGATATTCCTATAGTGTTGGAAAGGTTACATGTTGATATAAAGGTAGGTAGTGAATGCATATGGGTTGAGGTAGTTGATAGCACATGAGAAGAAATACGAGACTCACAATGTGGAGTTAGTAGTGGCAATCTTCACTCTGAAGACATGAAGGCACTATATTCTAGGAGAGAACTTTATTGTTTACTTAGACTATTAGAGTCTTAGGTATATCTTCATGTAGAGAGATCTAAACCTAAGACAGAGGCATTGGTTCGAGTTCCTATAGGACTATGACTTCAAGATATTATATACTACTTGGAATGGAAATGTGGTTTTAGATTCCCTTAACATGAGTGCCATATTCTCATTTTGTGGAGGATGCGTATATGCATATGGTTTCTTTATAGATGATCCTTCTCGGGGAAGGGGTGAAACTTATCTTTAGTTTATGGTATTAACTCCGCCTATTCTTCAGTATGTGAGGGAGTCTCAGTTATAAGACATCAAATTTGAGGTTCTCCATGACCATATATCTTTATGAGATTCACCGGATGGATTTTATGAAGGACGATTTTTCTTTTGTAGGGATGGATGGTGGTTCTGGTCATGAAGCAAGAGGAGGTGATGATGGAGTTTTACACTTCTCCTTTGGATATACATCATGGTAAGAAGAAGATGTACAAGGACCTTCAATGGTAGTTTTGGCAGACTGGAATGAGGAAGAGTGTTGTCAAGTTCATCTCTCGGTGTCTCGCATGTCACAGTTGAAGGATGGGAACTAGGTTCTGTTAAGTTTGAAACAACCTCTTGAGATCCCAGAGTGTAAATTGGATATAATATACATATTTTTTATAGGGACTCTATTGAAAGGAATATCCTATAATGAAATATAGGTGATAGTTTATCAACATACAAATTCAGCACATCTTCTTTCCATCAAGGAGTATAGTTCATTGGAGATTCTGAGGTAGTTGTATATGCATGAGATCTTTTGGAACCACAGAGTACCCTCGATGATTGTATCTAACTATGATGTGTGGTTTACATCAAGGTTGTGGAGAGGTCTGTAGGAGTCATTTAGGACCCAGTTGTAGATTAGTACAACATTTTACCCCTAGATGGATGGGTATATTGAGTGTACTACCTAGGTGTTGGGGGATATGCTGAGAGATTGTGTTTTTTTACTTCATCTAGACTTGGTAGGATCACTTTCCAATGGTATAGTTTGCTTATAATAACAACTATCACTCTATTATTATCAGTACACCTTTATAGGACTTGTAGAGGAGATCATGTAGGTCACATTATACTGGAATGAGATTTGAAAGACATCTCTAGTTGGTCCATAGATGGTGCAAGTGATGATGGATAAAGTAAATGTGATTCATGCATGTATGAGGATAACCTAGATTCGACATAAATATTATACAGATCGATGCCATAGGCCCTTGGATCTCAATTCAGGAGACCATGTTTTCTTGAGAGTCTCCCCATGATGAGGATTCCAGAGGTTTGACCTGTGAGGAAAGTTATCCTGAAGGTTCATTAGGCTGTTTGAGATCCTATGAAGGGTTGGTGATGTTTCTTACCACTTGTAATTACCCCCATAGTTAAAGAGAGTGCATGAAATATTTCATGTGTCATAGTTTAGGAGATATGTTCATGATCCTATGCATGCCATTGAATGGGGAGAGATGGACATCGAGGATGGATCCACCTTCACAGAGTACCCAATGACAATCAAGGATCAGTAGGAGAGGATCCTGTGAGTATGGACCATTCCCTTTATTTGTGTGTTTTAGAAGCATGAGAGCATGCATGAGAGCTCTTGGGAGAAGGAGAACCTGATGCAGGATCAGTATCCCCACCTTTTTATTTAACTTTTTCTTTTTGGGGATGAAAATACTTGAAGGGGGAATATTTTAGTGAAACTATTTTTTCTTTTTAAGACTTTTAAATATATTAAGAGATACATTCAAAGCCATATGCTGAGACAATGTGAGATTTGGAGGCTTAGTGAGTGCATAATTGATATTATAAAAATATTAAATATATTAATAACACACATGTGGAATTTTTTAGAATAACTATTTAATGGAGCCTCATAATAGAAATATAATACCATGGTTGATTCAAGAATGTTGCGTTTACCCTATTCGTGTCCTATGGTTTTTCAGCACCTGACATCTGGTTAAGCCAGCCATTGGTAGGGATGTTTAATTAAAATAAATAAATATATTTTTTTTGGATTTATTAAATGAATTAATTAAAATACTATATAAATACCCTATTATGAATATTTTCGAAGGGTTATTCATATAACCCTTGTGATATATGATATGAGGTTCAGAGTGTTCCTTGTTAGAAAATTGGAATTGGATGATGAACAATGATCAAATAAATGTGGATCGAGATGCAGTAGATGCACTGGATTTTTCTTTCATTAGGGAACATGTTCTTTACCAATGATTGATCCATAATTGAGTTAGGTATTTTTAATTGTGGATTTATCCTTTTTGATTAAAATATTAATCATGAATATTGTCTCTAATTTTGATCTTTTCTTGTTCTCCCTTCTCATGAGCCTGTTAAATTTTTTTATATCAACTATTCATGATATTACATGCTTATAACCCTAGATATACTTGATCTGTGATCATTGTCCAATAAAACATAGCTAATGATGTTTTTACCCTTTACCTTGTACTTTTCCCATCTCCATTCTTTACGTTCACCATTTTCCTATGAGATTATGGATCAACATTTCCGGGTGGGTTCGAGTGTGACTGAACCCCTAGATTCATTACGGTAACGTGAAAAACATGTGAATTGAGGATATTTTTAGATGGATAGAGGATTGAAAAAGTATTTGGGTGATATAATATGAATCCAAAATCCGTATATTGATGGGATCGAGTGAGAGGCACACGAGCAGTGTTGTGGGATTCATATGGATCACTGAGTTCCAATTTCTAGCCATTGGAGGGCTGAAAATGACATTGAGATGTGGTTACCTTTGATTTGAGGTGTTCTTTGGGCATGATTCGAGGAAGCAATGATGGACTGAGAAGCCTCATCGAAGATCTGAAATTTCTATGGAAAATGTTACTATACGCTATGTAGTGTGGAAGAACACACATTGTGTTCTTCAGATTCCACAGCGACTAGGGTTTTAGCCAAAGTTTAGTATCACACACTATGTGGCTGGTCCCACATATTGTTTGAACCTCCCTTGGTGTCTAAGATATGTGCTAGCTAGAACACCCCTAAGAACCCCTTAAAGAGGTCAATCTATGTACTCTAGGAGTACATGGGCACGAGCCAATACCTGGACACAAACAGGTATACAGCTAGGTACACAAGCATAACCCGACAAACATGGGAATGACCATATGAACAAGAGCATGTCCAGGAGCACATGAGTAGGCCTAGGGTGGCTGAGACACACAACGTAGTCTCCTTGTGTTCCATATACATATTCATGGACATCAACCTATGTCTAGGGGAGAACATAACCAGGTAGTGGAGTGGGACTACATTCCTTGGGGACCCCATACACACCATGTATCCCAAAGAGAACTTATTCCTCTTGTATCTCCTTTATTTGGACTTGACTTTTGGCCCAAAATTAGCCTATCATCAGTAGTTTTTTTGCATAGGATATGATGGTGTCATTCATAGTGGGTTTTGTGATCTGATGCAAGATTTTCTAAGCATGACACTTCTTTAGGCAATGTTTGATGATGGTAGCGATATGGAAGGATTGATAGATATATGATGGGGTTAATACTCTCCTATATCACTAGGTAATGGGTTACCCATACTATTAGAGATATGTTAGGGTCAATAATCCCCTATCACACTTGGGAATAGTTTCCACATGCTATCAGAGATAGGTTGAACTCAATACTCCCCTATCACACCAAGGCATGAGCTCCCCACATCCTTTATATAGGTAGGTTTATTACCCCCCTTAATACTATAGGGAAGAGGTTCTCTACCAATATATTTGAGCTTTGGTCAGGTTTGGGTCCTCCATGGGAATTGTGACTCCCTTGTATGTGGAGCATAATTGTAAGGAGTGGGGCCCTCTAAACATACTATGGTGAGTTCATGTTTGATGATGGCCACTTTTGTTAGGATTTTGGAGTTTTAGGGTTACTAATCTACTTTGGATGGACTATGAGATGGATATAACATTTCTCTATCATTCTTGTGTCTTTAAGATCATATATATATATGTGTATCTATTGGGTTTTATTTCCCTTTTTCTTTAGGTTGAGATGACTATTATTGTATCTCTCTATTATTACCATTCGATCTTGGGACATCCTATTAGGTATGTATATACTCACCCCTATATAGGATTTTCCCATAGATCATGTCTTATATAGATGATAGATAGGTTAGTGGTGATTGCGATGGGGCATAGTGATACCTGGGTGAATTGACCTCATACGGTGGTCAGACATGGAGATTAGGAGCCAGGATCTCTCAGATTTCTTCATTTATAGTTGTTTTCAAGATGGGATTTTATTTTTGTGTGGGATTTCATTTTTCTCCTTTATACTTTAGTTTTATTCTATTTTACTCTTATGTATTTCCTAGAGTTTACTACATGCATGCGTTATCTCAAGATGTTACATTGTTTACTTTATATTCCTTTGAAAAATTTCATTGAGGTGCTTGGGTTCATGTGTATAGATTCATTAGGAAAAGTCCACTCATTATAGTTTCTTCTCAACACTTATCACTATCCCATAGCCTATTATAGGTGGGATTTTGGTTTTGATGGATCTATCTCTTTCTAAATAGGTGGTCCCTAATAGGTTGGGTCATTACATCAAACTTCTACACTCAGAACTTACCCTCATCCAATTCTATTAATCCTAGAATTAATAGACTCCTACCAATTTTGAAACACATACGAGAGATCTGGAACTACTTATTAGAATTACACCATTAGGCTGAGAGTAGAATGATTCCACTGAATTGAGTTCTAAAATACCTCGTCCAGGGTATAGTCATATTGAAACTCTATAATCAAGCTCTAATACTACTTTTTGGGATCCTATGAACCATTGATAACTATAATATCTTCATCATAACTTACATATAATGATAAATTTTGGAACTTTGGGTACAGGAAGGAACTCATGTACAAAATGTATCTAGAACCAAGAATACAAGTCACCCTATATGCATACCGCAACGCTCACATAAAAAAAGAACTTCTAGAAGAAAATGATAAGAAAGAAACAAATCAATGAAAAACACAAGTATTTACATGGTTTGAACTAATAATAAATCCATGAAGATTATAATGTTAAAAAATTCACAGAACAAATAACTCTACACTGTAATTTAATGTAGGGTCAAATAGGTGAAACTGATTCCACTAACTTCTAATATTCATGAAGATTATTCCCCTCAAATATTATCATCACGGGAATACCTTTATTTATCAAGATATATCTACTACCTTAATTCCAAATTTCAGTGGATAGTGAAAACTCTTAGAAACTCTATGATTATCCTTATAAAACCTTCTCAAGAACCCTTACATAACCCTTGTGAATATTGAGAGCACCTTACATAATTTCATAATTGAATCTTATTCAATTAATTTACACATCTATAACTATTCTTTCCATACTCATCATTTTTACTTTAAATTGAACTACTTCTGGATATCCTACTTTTGGTTTATCTCATTCCAAAATCTCACACTTTTTCTCTACCAATCCACCATCATTATCCAAAATTCAAAAATTAGACTTACAGAATCACTCTTTATAAAATTTAAAATACTTAGAACAATATTTTTCAAATGGTTAAACTAAACATGGAGGATTATTGAAGTAGTGTAATACAGGTGGAGGCTTACATGTTCTGAATATCAATGTTCTAGAACCAAATAAAAAGATACCATATCTGGATGATGGGAGTGAATATGCTGACTTTCATAAGAAGAACTCCAAAGGACTTGTGTAAATTTTCTTGGAAATTTTCAAATTCCACATAAGATTATTCATAGGGATACAAAATTATTGTATACACTATTAATTGTAATAGTCAATTTAGGTGGTTTTATTCAACTAATGGAAATCATTGAAGTGATTGTTGCCTATAAACATTAGAAGGAAGTGTAACATAGTCAACCAGTTGGGGCCCACTATAAATTGGTAGGGTGGAGTCACTTGTTAATTTAACTAAAAACTAATTAGTGGTGTGGGGTCTCTTGTGAATGTAACTAAAAAAATATAATCTTCTTCTTCTATTTGTTGAAATAAAGTAATAGTGTTCTTATATGGAGTAGGAATAAGTCTAAAATAAGTAATCTCTTATCATATTTACTTTATTTCTTTTATTTTACTTGTGTTCTTATTATGGGATTTGTGAGTGTTGAAGTGTGAGGTGATTCAATGTGGTGTTTAGGGTGAATTTTCTTCCTATTTATAATATATCATTTTATGGGTTTTTCTTGTTTTAGAAATTCTATTCTATGTTCCGTGTTTGAAGTTCTGCTGTGTACTTCTGAATTATTGATTTGAAACATAGCAGTTTATACCAAATGTATAATGAAATGTTCCCCAATATATTTTATAATTGAATTGGTTCTATTACATAGACTAAAATATTTATAAAAATTTCTTAAGAGTGTAATTAGGACCCCTATTTTTATCCATATTTTATGAAATGGAAACATAAATAAAATTTTACAATTCAAAATGTCAGGTTTATAGAAATTTTTTCCACATCTAAATAAAAACTTGATCCAATGACAATATTTTAACTATGATATACCTTTTATAATCTATAAATCAATGTCATGAAGTAGTTATTTTTCTCAATAGTATCACATATTGGCGCTAAAATTTCTCACAATTTTACAAAACATGAACTATAATAATTGTAATATAGACCTAGGTATGTGTAGTTTAAAATGGCTACCAGTGGGTTATTAGTAGAATAAATGACCATGTCATATGGAATTTGAATGTAAAACTCACCATCATTTGTTTTAGTAGGTTACCCATCACCCAATTTTAAAATTCAATATGAAAAATGTGATAATTTCATTGAGTTAATATAAGGATAATTTGAAATCAATATCATATTTTTTTGCTAAAATCAGAACAAAATAAGATTTACAAAAATAAGATGACTTTAGATATGAAAATATTATGTCACTTATATTCCCACCAGTTACTACCAGAGAATTAGTCTAAAATCACCACCAAACAAAATTGGTTTATCAATAAATGGTAAGTTAGATACATTTTAAATTTTAAGAGTCATGAATCTCTCAATTTTTGATCAAGAGTCTCAAAATAATGTTTGTTACCTATAGGTGATTCGTCCCATATAACGAGTCTTGATTTTTATTGGGGTTTAGAGAGTTCACTTCCTTGTATGATATAATAAGAACATGAAAAATTTTACTGATATATTTTATGTAATTGTATTTTAAAATCAATTTTTTTTATAAACATCATTTCATACTAATGATAAATTTGAATAATCTCTTAGATAAGATATTTGAAAGCATGGGAATGTTCTATATTTAAAATTATATTTCCAAAAATCTCATGATGATTCTAAAATATACAGTAATAATAAAATCCATGATAAAGAGAAACTGTGTTAATAAAGTTTATAAATATTGTGTAATCTAAGAAAAATCTTGGATACAATATCAAGGATCATTAAACTTTGGAAATTTTGAGGAATTACAATCATACCAACTTACTTTCACAAGTTAAACCAAACAATGTTAAAGAATCTTTGAAACATGAGGATTGTTTCTTTAGCAAGATTTTCTTCTCTTCCCCCTCTTCAACCAAAGATGTGGCTGGTGTAGATGTTGTTCACCTCTCACCACCCCTCTTCCTGACTAACCCATATGCATCAGACCTCCATATGGGTCCGTGTGATAGAGCTTAAGATAGCTTGGGTCATTGCCAATGGTGGTGTCTTATTCTCTTATTCTCATTTTCCCTTGATAACCAACCCATCAGGTTTGACTCCATCCTGGTCGGGCTCGATGTGGGTCTCAGGTTATCTTGGGATGGTGTTGTAGGGGGACTGACAACAGTCTTGGTCATGTTCTTCATCGGAATTGGATTACTTTAATCTTTGGTTCTTTCCTTACCTTTCTTCTTATTGGGGTTTTCCTTCTAATGGAATATTGTAGTTTCATTTTGGTTGTTTTTTCTTATTTTATATTTTTTTTGTGGAGGGCTGATGCTGTGAAATTCTTTGTAATGGTCATAGTTTTTCTGGGTTTGTTCAAGGTTGAGTACTCATCTCTTTGTGTAAGATTAAGCCACCCAAATCTTCCCTATCCTAGATTCCCAACTCCCCTCCCCAAGTCAGTTTGGAATGGTGGTTCTTTAGATCTTTGGGATGTTGTGTTTGGGTGGCCATCAGTTTTTCAGGAGGTGAGTTCCTCGTTTGAAGATCCGGTATGTTGGTGGAGTTCGGTTCTGATGAAGACTCCCTGTTTATGTTCATAATGTTTTTTGGTGTTGGATTATGAGTCAACGATGAAGAAATGATGCTTGCGAGGTTGTAAAAGGTAGGTCGATAATTTTTCTACTGGTTTTTGGTTTTTGTTGTACTGTTTGGTTGTTCTTCTGCGGTAAGGTTGGTTTTTGGTGGGCAGATCTCATCGGTGGCCTGGTGTGGCTGAGAAGAACAGTTCGGGTCAGGGAACACAATGCAAGGTGACTCATCAGCCAAGGTAGTGATGATTTCTTCTCTCTATCGTTTGAAGTTTGAAAATTGAATCCTAATCAGGATAAAAATCATCCATTCATCCTCTTTCATGTTTTTTGTTTGACTTTGGCACCTATTTATTGAACTTTTTTGTGATTTATTTTTTGTTTTTTACTATCTGGAACCTATAAGGTGACCACTCTCTCTAAAGTGATTTTTTAAAATAAAAAAAGGATTTGGAGTGAGGCTATTGTTTTTATGATAATTCTTCCCTATTTTAAAGGCTCAAAATGATCCAAATATTTATTGTTATTTTTTATCAAAGTAATTAAAAAGTTTTCCAAATGGTTGTGAAGTCAACATTTTTGAAAGGTGAACTTAAGGAAGAGGTCTATATTGAATATCAAAAAGGTTTTATCCTTTAAAATGATGAATCTCATGTTTATAAGTTTAATAAGGATTTATATGTTCTTATAAAAGTGTTTCAAGCATGATTTTACATGTTGGAAAACAACTTAAGGTGTATGGATTTCAAGAAATTGAAAGTGGATTCTAATCTCCATGTCATGTTTAACACCTCAGCTATTTTTTTGAACAAATGGTAAACTTGAGGAAGTTGTCTACATTAGAAAACTAGAAGGGTTTATCCTTGATGTTGATAGTTCTCAAGTTTTTAAGATGAATAATGATTTATATGTTCTTAGAAAAAGCATGTCAATCATGATATTACAAGTTGGAAAACAACTTAAGGAGCATAGAGTTCAAGAGAGGTAAAATGGATTCAAATCACAATGTCTAGTGTAACACCTCAAAAAGAATTTCTTGAATGATACCCTAACCAGGGTCACTACATGTCCTCATGCATGTATACCCATATTCCAAAGGTTTTCATCAAGTGGAGAGAGTTGATGATCATCATTGGGTAGGGTATACTCGAAATATCAACCATAAACAATAATTAAGTTACCAAATATCACACACATCCACATTTTAGAGTTTTCATGTATTGTATTATATCCAATGAAAACCATAATAGAATCAACACACACCATTCTATAAAAAATTTGCAATGAAATACATATAGTCATACATTCCATTAGATCACCCACTAGGACAATCACATATATGAAACTAACAAAAAATAAAATCATAAGAAGTTTCCATTACCAACCCTGAGACTCGCGTTAATCCCATATCAAATCACCATCAAGATTCTCCAAATCAATACACTATGAAACCCATTCTCAACATGTATACCAAATATAAGGTCTGTATGCACACCAAAGTAACCATGCAGGGTGTGAGAAATATATCTCAGTTGGGTCTCACCGACTACCCCTAATATACAAAATTATATAAATGTGTGTGAAGGGGTTTTTTAGAGTATACTAACAATTATCAGATGAATCCAATGTGATTTAAACCCCTTTCTTGAGGATCTATATTCCAAATAATATGAAAATATGTATAAAATAAAAAAATGAAGAAATGCAGTACTAGAATACCATACAACGATGAAGCCTCCATAACCATTTATACTTATTTTATTCATTTTATAATGATCATAGAGTGGAATACAAAAGCTTCATACCTCCTTAGTGAATCCATGGTCTACGCTGAATCACCCAATTTTTAGATAGGACTATTCTACCATTTTTGATGTGCTAGAATATCATATGAAAAGAAGAAGGAAATGAGAGATTCTGGTTTCAGGGATGTTTTTCCAAGCATAATCATCACACATTGATATCATATGGAAATGGTTTATAAATCCACAAGGAAAACCCTTAGTCTATAACATTTACTTGTGATTTCATAATTTATGATTAAACACTTTGGAAATAAAATGCATTCATCAGATGAATTTTATACCTTCTCACAATTTCATCTTATGAAATGGTTCCTTAAATGATAACCTAGGTGGAGAATGGATTGCGTGTTTAGCTCCCATGAAAATATATATATATATATATATATATATATAATATACATGTATATATAATATATATGTATATTTAATTATATATATATATCACATATATATATATATATATAGCTATAGGGAATATTCCCTTCAATCTCCCACTTTCACTAAAACCTAAAAGACTTTGTGTAATGTCACCTTATATTATATCATATACAATAAAATGTGGAAAATATCTAAAAATATTTTGTATATCTTACAAAAAACTTTTATAAATATATAATTAACTTCAACTTGTATCACATAATATAAAATTATTTATGAACACCCATCTAGAGAAATTTAGGATTAGTTATAAAATATTTTTTTAGAATACATCTCTATGTAAAAATCAATCCTAGTTTAGTCAAACACAAAGTTTCACCCCATAATGATTTAAAATATTGACAAAAAATACAAATCTTCAAACCCATATACATAATAAAAGAGAAGCCTATAGAAAATAATCAATTATACTCAATCTATAATGGGATTTGGCATGATATCCATCAAAAACATGTATCTCTATACCTATGTCCACTAGTCTACTTCATATAAAAATGTTAATTCTCATATTTTACCTTTTTATAAGGAATGAAGTGACTGTAGGACATAGAACATGTCAATCCCATATAGTTAACTCATATTTTCTTAAATATTAGAGTGTAGACCAATTTGATCGATGAATACATCACAATTAATTCATCTATATGGATAGGCACATCACATGCCCCTTATCTGAGATAGATATATAATATCTAGGTGCAGATGTGAACTCCCACAATCCATCTCAATTGACACTCATCATATGAGAGGACAAATACCATCTTTACTAAGCTCTAGTCGAAGATATGATCAACAACATAACCAACCAACCCCATATTGTCTAAGTGAATATGTAGACATGAATAAGTAGGGTACAAAAGTATAAAGTCTCTCCTATTAGTTATTTCACCATCCTCAGGTAGTGGGGGATCAAATATAACCCATAAAACCCTAATATACCAAGGAAATATATATAACACTCCATGTGGTATATAGTAGGTTATCCATCACATAAAAAGAATTATATTATTTGTTTCATGCCTCATGAACATATTCTATATCTCTATACAAGAATCCCACTCATTCTAACCTAAACATTTTATCATAACCTATTATACTCTATAGAGAACATTAATTAGAGATAAATTCAAAGTCATACTTTGAGAGGTCAATTATCATTTCACTTCACTGAATATATATCTATATATAAATTTATGTACATAGTGTAAAATAATGATAAAATGGAGGTTTCCTCTAATATGATACATTTTAATATTATTAAACACTTTAAGAATATTTAACAAACCTAACACAAGAACTAGTTTAACATATCATATATGTAAAACCACCATATTAACCATATGTTTCCTACACTTTTAGGTTTTTTAACTAATTACATCATATGTAATTTATGTCACGTCTCTATGTGACCATATGATAAAAACCTACCACTAAAACCATTAATGAGAAACATCTATGGAGAAAAGTAGTTTGAATAATGGTTTGACTTAGTAATCACATTCCTAACTATTCAAATTATTGAACAAATTAAAACTTATTAAATTCACAACATCAAATGTCACCATGTCAAATATTATTTTCTATTTTTAACCTTTTAAGTTTATAATCATTATCGTTATAATTTTATTCTATAGAAGTTTCCATGGAAATAATGTAACTACTTACATTATTGTTTACTAATACATCCTAACTCTCTTAGGGTAATAATTACTTTAACGTTAGATTGTTGTAATCCTTTATATGTTAACCTTTAACTTATTTAAGTCAAAAAATACTCTCACTAGACTCATAGACATTATATTTATAAGATACACAAACCCTTTTGTGTTAAGAAATAACATTTATTTTCTTTATTAGAAATATTTTACAAATAAACTATTTTTCCCATATCATATACGGTATTCTATATGTTTGGAAAATTTTCATTTGGAAAGAAGACTTTATTAAAATATACCACCGATGGGTGGTGGGAACACATTCCCTCATATTTTAACAAATATGCAGATACACATTTTATCCTATAAAAAACATTTTTATTCATATCTTCTTCTATAAACATGTTATAGAACCTGATGAATCACAAACCACATGTATAAAATTAAACATATCATGTAATTTATAAAAAATATTTGTTATAAAACATCTTATCTTATCACATAAGATAAATGTGATGAATATACACATCTTTTACTTTGATTCATTCGAGATTGATAAAATCCTTTACATACAAACCCTCAACGTAGTAACTATTTACTTCATCTCAAGAATATAAAATACAAGATCAATTAATTATCCTTTTATTTTATACTCCTATATATTTAAAATAATTTCTAAAATATAAATTTGGTATCACATACCTTTCAAAATAAAATAATTAATTTCAATAGCATTTATACCTGACATGTACATTCTATGGAGTTTCACAAACTCTTTCAAGTTTTCATTGGATAATATAATCACACTAAATTATTACTCCTCCTTCATAATAACTCTTGGTTTCAATGACATTGATTGGATTATAGAAGAAATATTATTGAACATTTTAACTAAATTTTATTCTTACATACTGAAATTTTATGTAATTTTGTTGTCTATATATTACTTTAGATCCTAGACATCATATACCAAGTTCATATATATATTTTAAAAAGTTTGAGAATATAGTTTTAAATTTATTTGAATTAAATCATATTTTTTGGAACATTTCCATAGATAACAACAAGATAAATTCCCTAACAAGAACATTCAATTTTTTACTTTACTCTGAAAGTATAATATATAATTAAAAAAATCAAAAACCATATATATTAAAAAAACCATCTATTTTTATTTAAATGATTATTAGTTACTTTCTCTTCTCAAGATACGAATGATACAAAATACACATGTTATGAAAAGTTAATCCAAGCTTGAAGCATATAAGTTATTAATAAAAAACTCCTTTTATCTATTACTAGAAATTAAACCATCAAATGATAAACTTTAATTCTTCATGAACATTTTATTTATTTAAGATTTTTATAAAACATATAGTTGATATCATATATCTATCAAAATAATAGAAATGATTTGTATAACCAATAAAGTTTCAAGGAAACCTTTATTATTATAACTTCATCAACATATTAAATCATATTGAATATCATTTTACATTCCCATTCATATTGAGTATATGAGAATACAATTCATTAAATCATTGATGTTTCCGATCAAATTTATTAAATGCATAGAGACTAATATTTCTTTGGTAAATTTGCATCCAATGCTTTTAAAACCCAAATTATATCATTATATGATTAATAAATATCTAGATTTACTTGATGAAATATTTCAATACTTGGTTACTCAAGAAGGAACAGTTTTGACACATTGAATATTTTTCTTTCTTAAAAACTTTTCTTAAGTTACTATTATTAGGAGTAACATACATTAAGTTTCATGATTTAAGTATTAATATCAAAGTTTTATGATGATTTTCATGACCACTCCCTCCAAAGGTTCCCCTACTAGAATGAAAATAAATAAAGGAGGATAATGACCCTCGATTCTTACCTTTAGTAGGCCTTAGATTGGTGAATAGCACTAAGGGTACAAAAATATCACATATAGAAGCCATTAACCTCTATGAAAATATAGGATAAAGAGAGGAAATCAATGATAGATTATATCCATGACATAATATAAAATAAGGTTACCAAAACCATCCCAAAATAAATTAATAATGTAAAAAAATATAATAAATCTCTTAATAAATATACCAAAAATTAAAAGATATGACAGTGACACAACAACAGTCCAATGGTCTGAGATAGTAATGTTCATCATGGTCCATGAGGTCCTCCTAGAAACCTGAAAAATAGTTTTTTTATAAAAGAACCAACAACACCAAATAATTTTAACTAACCAATCCCATCTTCACCATGTAATGCTCACCAAATAACATATCCAAGTATAATAACATAATAAGAAGCATATCAATAAAAAAGTACCCACACTTATTTCCCATTGATTTATCACTCTCACACCCCAATAATGTACATCCTGATGCTCTAATCTCTTTTTCATAACATCCTAATGGTAGACACTTGGTCCATCACAACACATCACCTCTTTCCAAAAGACTCATGGGGTATCACAACACATATCACCCGAAGACAACTTGGCCATCACAACACATCTCATCACATCATATCAAAACCCCAACTATATCTAGAGTAGTAGGGTATCATTAACATGAAGTAAATAAACCTTATTCCCTCATACTACCATGAAAAACCCCACCATTAGAAATCTCATAAACTTATAAAATATAACCATAGTGTACTTTTTACTTCTGGCCATCGTATCCTGTGCATGTCAACATCACCTGGAAGAGAGAGTGGGGATGAGTAGGTACCTAGCCTTCCATCCTCACTACCAGGATATTAGAAAAAACACCCCAACACATTTTCCTATTGAAAAAAATTTCTCAAGATGGATGGGGTTCATATAGAAATCATAATTAATATAAAATTTATAAATTTATATAGAAACACACAATTCCAACCTATGGGTTCAAACAAGAGTACCAACCAACTCACAACATCACCACTAAACCTCACAACATCTACCACCATCACTACTACAAAAAAAAAAATACACAACACCAAACAATAAGACACAAGAAAAATTCCCCAATTTTCTTTAAAATTAATCCAATTTATAGATTTCCCACTTACCAACGAATTAATTATTCCATCCCATTTATTTCACATTTATGCATTAACCACATTTAACCAAAATCCCCATTTTACTCCAAGAATTAATTAACTATTAAACCTATTCCATTAAGATTAATTATTTTTAAAATTCATTCTATTACCACCTGTGTATATAGAATAACAAAAAACATCACAACAAACCATCCTCTTCATGCCAACTAGCCCTAAACTACAACCATTTTACAACTACAACCATCTCCTCACAATGAAAACCACATCACAACCACTTCCCATATCATTCACCACATATCATGACCATAACTCATCACATATGTCTCCTCAACACAACCAAACATCAACACCACACATCATAACCACTTCACATAAAATAAATGTCTTATTTTAGATTTATAAAAGGTGCCTCACATCACATTTCACTTTACTTTTCAAGGGAATTCTCCCACAAACTAGAATTCCCGGGGAAACCATTTTATTAAATGGATATATGTTGTTATCCAATTCCATTTTTTGTGATAAAAAAATAACACAATAAGGTTCCACAAATATAACAACCACAACAAAAACAAATCCCTAAATGAACATGTTTTTTAATAAGTTATTAATCTCGTATAATCAAAATATCAATAATATCAAAAGTGGTAAAACATGTGTTTCTTTCCCCTTACCATTTCAATTTAAATTAAAAACATTTATTTTCTTCATTATTTCAGTTCATATTATCTTTCCAAAAGATAAAAAAAGAATAAACCATCCCACATGATACAACTAGATGATAAATGAAGGACCCCTACCCAAAACAAAGCTTTTTGAATCACTTCACAAGGTTTAATCAAGAGTAAGACTACAACCAAACACCAAAATGAAGGAGAACATAATTAATATACTATAACATAACAATCACGTCATTAACTTTCCAAAAAACACCAAAACCATAGGTTTCTTGATAGAATAATTTTCCTAGACAAAGAAAATGTAGGAAATTAATAACAGGAAGAAAGAAAACTCACCTAAAACACCAACAGATGATCCCCCAAGGTTGGTGTTAAAGGAAAATGATTGGGGAATAAAAGGAACCATTGGGATAAACTTGGTTCACCCAATAAATGATATAAATTTTTGGATAATGAGGGGATTCAAGATGCTTTTGGGTTTTATACTCAACCTATAAAACACAAGACCACAATACTGCCTATAGTACCACACCATAGAATTGGTGAAAAATCATAAGACCATGGAACAAGTGAATAAACCACACTATAGTGGTTCCGATTAAAGACCCTTTGAAAACAATGGCTATATCTATGATGTATATTCAGAAAATAGGTAAAACACCATGTCATAGGAGAATATACCACTTTTTAGAATTTTATTACAAAGAGGAATTCTATTCCATAGTCTCGACTCCATGATTAATTTACCCCCCAAAATGGAAAAACCACATAAAACTCACCTTGTGAAACCACTCCATAAACATGGGACCAACATTGAAACCCTCAACCATTGAGAATGGGATACACTATATCCAAGCTCCACAACACAACTACCCCCACAATAGTAGAACCTCCAAAATCCACCTCTAAGACCCTCTATATCATAGTCATCTACTCAACACCACATTGGAACCCCTTGTGGAACAACCCCATAATCCATGATACATAACTACCTTTACCTATATTTTCTAGATAGAACCTCATTTTTCATTATAACTACCTCAAAACCTCCTCTGGACACCTCTACCACCAGAATTCCCATAAATGAGTCAGAAGGTCTGGAACATTACAATGATGATCCTATTTTTATACAAAAACATATTTTATTAGATGGTGTTTTATAACCACTCAATAATAAATTTAATAAAATTGAATCCCACTAAAAAGATGACCCCTTTTAATGAAATTCATCATATATATTAGTGGGTCAAGATCTATATTTTACTAAGAAAATGACCCCACTTTGGCATGAAACTCACCACTTGGTAAATTAAGTAGGGAATCATCCCAATAATATAATATATAGCTCTTGGATATTTGAGAAGATAAGACTTTTACCAATCCATCATATGTATAAACCCAACTATATTACTCTGATATCCTAACCCTTGGGATTTCTTGGATAGTGTAACCCAAAGTAAATGTCAAAAACATTCTAATCACAAGACAATTAAAGTGAACCTTACTTTGACAAGAATCTACCAAAGTATGGTCTCAGATCACTTATCATTTTCTTTCCTTATCATGATCTAGCTTAGATACATTATTACCCTGACACATAATCCAAAACTAACATGGCCCGAAGGGTATTCCTGATCCTTATGGGATGGTGACAAGCACCTAGAATTATACAAGATAAAAGAGGGAATTAATTTTCCACAAAAATAGAGGAAGATAAATAAACAAGTTGGTATGATCAACACTCCAAAATAGAGAAAGTATTAGTAACCAAACAGGTATATCAAAAACCCAAAACAATACCAAATCAAAGTACTAATAAACTGAAAAGATAAATAAAACATCCTAAAGGAAACATCACTCAAAGACTAAAGGTTTAAGAACATCAACCACCTACAAGTGGCACTTTCCCTTTACTTAGACCTGGTAGAAGGAAATCTACAAACACTCGAAGAAAAAGGTAGGGTGTGAGCTATAAACCCCAATAGGGTCTCATCAAGTTATCTATAAAAATATTCCATAATAATAAAACAAATAATTCTTTCAATTTAAGTAAAACAGGGCATGGAAATAAATTTTAAAATTAAAAAAAATAATTTCATTTTAAAATGATGGAAAAAATTTCAAAAATGGTTTATATAAACATTTTTATTTAAAAAAATTATATAAATCACTAGGAATGAGTAAAAAAGTCTCATAAATAATGGAATATATATAAAAAATAATTAAAATAATTACCATTTTCATCTTCCCTATGGTACAATAGGTTCTATTTATAGAATCTTCACACATCTCATATCAGTGATCATGGAAATATGTGAACACACATCCCTCAGGCTCAGGATGAATAGGACTCATCAAAATCTCATCGGGGATAAGATCCTCCTATATATGTTTTTGTTATAGTTTTAATATTCAATATGTTACTAGGGAATTACCATTTTAGCATGCTTTTCCAAAATAACCCTTTAACTACCCATGATCACATGTTCTCAATTAATCATTTGAAAAAGGGAAAATCATTTCATTTCAAATCAATCATCATTCATAATTTAATTTCCCACTTTTCATTTTCAGAATTCCAATTCATCTTTAAAACCAAAACATAGATTTTCATTATTTCATGAATTTTTAACACAAATACAATCATAGGTTTTATTCATTGCAATTTAAACCATTTTTCTCAAAACAATTCTGAAATCAATTCATCAATTCCATCAATTTCAAAATACACCCCAGATTCCAATTCCATTAGAATTGGATGTTTTCCATAAAAATCCATACCAATTCAATTCACAATTCCAAATCATATCAATTTGGGTTTTCAAAAATTAATTGAAATATATTTAAAATAATCATGTGAATCAAGGTTTAATCATATGGATAATATCAAATGAAACCACCTACCTTTAATCACAGAATCATAACACACAACACCCGCGATAGGTTTCTCCAAAGAAGAATGATGATGAAGGAGGCAAAGAAATCAAACCTAGATTAAAGTTTCAACTAATTAGAGTTTAGATATATAAAAAACATGATGATATAACTCTCTATAAGGAGGAATTAAAGAGAGTGCAGGAGAAGATACATGAGAGGTGATTCACTTACCTGGAGGAGATTGAACAAGACCCGACATGCTTCGATCTGCCAGGGAAGTTGTTTTAATGGGACAACATTGGTTATTAAGAGCCTCCAAAACCTACTAAATCGATTTAGGTCAATTTAGGGTAGAGTATGGGCTTAAAAAGGCGTTTGATATTTTTTTATACATTTTAAGATTAAATTAATCTCACATGCATGGTTAGCTGGGAAATGCCCCATGGCTGGAAAGACTATGTGCCCTAAAAGTGTTCCCCTATAATAAGGTGTGTGATTTCTAATAGGTGACCACATGGTTTTTCAAATCATGTGCCAACTATGAACAACCACCCACTTTATACGGTTGTACAGTTTACACTGGAGGGGTGAACAGTTTGGAAAAAATGTGCGCCAACCATGTATGACTCATGAAATATAAAAAAAACTCTAAATTTCACCTAAATCACCCCTAAATAAGATCCAAACAAAAAGAAAAAATAAGGTTCAAGGAATAATTGAAAAATATTAATAGGATGTTATAACTACCCCACCACAAAAACTTTATGCCCCCATAAATCCTATCAAGAAGTTTACACATAAAAAATATGAGGCCACCATTCTCTCATCAATGCCTTCCTTTCACAAGTATCATGAGAACTAGAAAAATACTTACATTGAACATATAACAAAGGTCATACCATGAAGTAAATTTGTCTCAGAATCAACTATCCTGATTGTATGCTCAGTCACAGATAAATCAAGCTCAACATCAAGATCCTCCTTGCTCAAGACATGAGATGGGTCAAAAAGATACTTTTACAAATGAGATACATGGAACAAATTATTTATCAATGTCAACTGTGGAGGAAGTGATAAATAGTAATTCACTTTTCCAACCTTTTCAACAACCTCAAAAGGTCCCACATAATAAGTAGAAAGCTTCCCTTACCTCCCAATCCATCAATGACCTAAGAAAAGTGAGTATTTCAAGAACACCTATTCACCAAATGAAAACTCCATCTTTCTACAATGATGATTAGAAAAATATTTATAGCATCTCTATTCCATTAACATTATCGAATGAATCAATTGAATCTTGGTCGGAATCACCTAGACAAATCTTGGTCCAACCAAAGAACATTCATCAATCTCTGTCCAACACAATAGAGATTTTCAAGGTCGACCATAAAAGGCCTCAAAAGGATCTATTTTGATTTTGGAATGGTAACTATTATTATAAGAGAACTCAACCAGCCCCAAATGGTCACCCCAAGCTCCACCAAAGTCATGAACATAAGAACAAATCATATCATCAAGAATATGTATAACTCTCTATGTATGACCATATGTATATGGATGGCATGTTGTTCTCAAATGAACCTGAGATCCCAATGCCTTCTAGAGGACTCTCCAAAAGAAAGAAGTAAAACAATTATCTCTATCAGAGACTATAGTATATGGAACTCCATGAAAATGAATAATCTATTTCGCATAGATATTTCCCAACTCATAAAATTTGTTTGTATCACAAATGGGTATAAAATGATCCAATTTTTTAGTCCATCGAACACAACCCATATCGCATTATCCTTTCTATGGGTATATGGAAACCCAACCCCAATGTCCATAAAAATCTCATACCACTTCCAAGTCAGCACTAGAAGTGCTTAAGTAAACCCAAAGGTCTTAGATTCTCTTCCTTGACCAATTGTAAAGTATAAAAATGGGAGAAAAAAATCATCAATTCCCCATCTCATACATGGACAACAGAATCAACACCACATTTCATAGAATATATTTTTGGTTCCTAGTTTTATAACCCATTGGTAATTATAAAAACCCCCCATCACACCTTTCTTTATAGATAACAACACAATAAACTGATTCTAAAAACATATAATACCCTTATTAGAGAACAAAAACTAAACAATGGTCTCCCCACTATAAAGAGAGTAACTAATACCACTGAATTCATCATCAAGCAGTTTCTCGTGAAGAATCATCTTGAGAAGAGTGGAGGTCAACTGAACACTATCCAAGACTATCTCTACCACTATTTACCAAACTCCTAAATGAAACTATGTAAAAAGATCCATCAAGTTCCACTCTTTTCATGATTCTTTCACAGTCTGTATGAGAAGATTTATTCTAAAACCATTAAAAATGAAAATACCTTTCCCCAAGGTATAGGCGATTTCAAAATAAAAATATTGTATGTATTTTACCCAAAACATTCGGAAGAGGATAAAATATTTTTTAGATAATATATAACTAAATCTCTTATGGTCATAATGCACAATAAACCATTCCTCAAAAATGTAATCCTACCAACTCTTAAGTGCGTACATCACAATTACGAGTTCATGGTCAAGGGTCAGATAATCCTTCTCATGTAGCCTAGGATGTTGATATCCATAGGCTACCACATGATCACCCTACATAAGAACATATCCCATACCCAAACCGGATGCATCACAGAAGAACATATTGACCTTCCCAGCCTTTGGAAGAGTCAATATGGTGTAGATTTTAAATTAGGTATTATCACAACAAAATAACTTTGAAATTTATCATGATAAGTGAAGTTCACTCCCTTAAGTGATAAAAATAATCATAAACCTAGATTTGAAAAATCATATAGGAACCGACGATAATACCCAGTTAACCCATGAAGCACTGAATCTTGAAAAAATTATGTGGTTGCTCCCATATCATAACAATTTTCACATTTTTAGGATCAATTGAGATACCTTGTTCTGAGACCACATGTCTCAATAAATTCACTCACCAAATCTATAAATCACATTTAGATAGCTTGGAATAAAGTCAATGATTTCTCAAAAATTCTAGAACTGCTCTCAGATGATGCACATGATCCTCCTTAGGCTATAAGTAAACTAGGATGTCATCCAAAAATACCACCATGAATGTATCAAGATACTTATGGAAGATATTTTTCATTAAATCCATAAATACTATAGGAGAATATTTTTATACCAAATGTCATGATAAGTTACTCATAATGGCTATACCTTCTCCAAAAGGTGGTTTTATGAATGTCAGATTCTTTTATTCTCAACTAGTGGTAACCATATTGAAGATCAATCTTCGAGATCCACTTCACCCTTTTAAACTAGCCAAATAGTTCATCAATCCATTTCAACTGATACATGTTCTTTATCGTAACTCAATTTATTTTTAACTAATCGACAAATAGGAAAAGTGTTCCATCATATTTCTTAGTAAAGAGAATAGGTTCCACCCATGGTGACACACTCGAGCATATAAATCCTTTATCTAAAAAATCATCCAACTTAATATTCAAATCTTTCATATCTGCTAGTTCCATACAGTAAGAAGGTATAGATACCAAATCAATACCATGTACTAAATCAATATAAAACTCTACCTCCCTTACCGATGGATAAATAGAGAAGTCAAAAGGAAAAACATTGGGAAACTTGATGAAAACTATAGGGGTTCGTCACTATAAGGTTCTCACTCTAGATCAAAAGATAAAACTAATATTACTTTACCCAAATCTAGATAATAAGGTCTATCTCTACTCAATATCAGGTCCCATTATTTATGAAAGATATAACACACCCCATCGGGAATGGTAATGGATACCCATTGAAGATAAAATTCAGTTCGAGCATTATTAGCAATGAGCCAATACATCCCAAAAATGGAATCAAGAGGTTTCCTATCAAGAAATAGAATGTCCCAAGTAAGATCAATCTCTGATAAAGAGAAAAATGAATGCAGGACAATGGAGGCCCTTCTCTATCATTGTTTCGATGGGTATATTAATATCCATCACATATGATAAAAGCTTTGTAGGAATATTGAAGAGGATCACAATATGAGTCAATATAAATAAATGATATGCACCGGTATCAAATAAAGTAATCACTATAGATCAAAAAATAGTGATGATGACTCTCATAGTTACTGGATATGTATCAGATTCCTCTAGAGACTCTTCCATTGCATGAAGAAGCTTCAGTTAGGATATTTATGGAAGGAACCCCTTAAATATTAAAGCATACGATTAGACCATAGTAATTTTTGGTGATAATGAGATTATGATGATTTTTGGGGTAGAAAAGGTATAACCTAATTTCTAAAAATGTCTTGAACATAAATATTATCTTCAAATCTTGGTCACCTCAGTGAAAACCTATTTTGAATTCCTAGGCTTCCCACATTAGAAGCAAGCCATAGGGCCTCTTCTAGGAACTGTAAGAGGTTTAGAAGAACCCTTTTGTTGGAAAACACTATAAGACTCATAATTCTTTCTATTTAATTTAAATAAACTCATATAACTAGCACTAGAGGAAAAGTAACTCTTTTCAAACTCAACTTACCAACCATATCAAGTTCAACCATCAACACCCTATCCAGCACATCATCATAAGAAATAGGATTTAGTAAAAAAACTACGAATTTATATCAAGTAAAATAACCATCTAGAAATGTTGAGTCCTCATATTTTCATTCGATACAATATCAGGTGAAAAATTCACAATCTTGGCAAAGCAGTTTCCATATTCTGTCATAATCTTGTTAGCCTACTCGAGTTTGAAAAACTCTATATCCATAGCCAGAACCATAAACTCTGGATAAAAATGACTAGTGAAAATAAATTTAATGTCTTCCCACTCTAAACCATCATTCTTCATCATCATCACCATTGAGTCCCAATATCTCTTTTTAGGACCCTCTAGCTTAAAGGAGGCACATTTCACCCTAGTCGAATTAGGTGTTTCTATGAATTAAAACAAAAGCTCTATATTCCCAACTAATCCTTAGCCTCTTGAGGATCATTAGAGATTTTTAATTCTAGTTTATTATGGTGAAAGAAATCTTGATTATAATTCTTGTATTTATCCCTCTAAGGTTCCATGTATGGATCATAAATGGGAATGGGTTGAGGTGCCTATCCCAAAGCGTGGACAATATGAACAATAATATCAACAAGATTTTGGTCCATGGGAGTCTTTTCTCACTATGGTTCACCAGTATATTTATCCTAGAGCCTATTCAAACATCTTCTTCAAGGCATGATGGTAAAAAACATCATCAAACAACATTAAAGACATTAGAAGAATACTTAGATCAATAACTTAAATAAGAGCAACAGGAAAATTAATCCCACTAGATAAGAAAACAAGATTTGTATTTCAACTATATAAATATAAATCATAGGAAAGAATATAACTAGATAAAATTATTTCTCAATACACCTTTCCCAAACTACCCATGGGAACTTATTGCTTGTTATGATGATATCTATATGGGAACTCACCTGCAACTACCTCCTAAGTTCTGAAAAGATACTCTAAACTGCATACTGACTTCATGGAAAGATTCTTAACTTGCACCTTTGATACAAATTTTTCATGAACTAGTCTAGATACCATGGTATCATGATACCTGAGCTATAACTAACAGGGATCGAAGGGAATTCTTGATCCTCATGTCTTGGCTACTATCACATAGTGTCATATAAGATAAAAGAGGGAACAAATTTTCCAAAAAATAGTGAAAGATAATCAATTTAGTATGCCCAACACTCCAAAATAGAGAAATTACCAGAAACTAAAAAGTTATATAAAAAACCCAAAATTTTACTACATCAATGTACTTAGAAACTGAAAAGATAAACTCAACATCCCATAGGATACATCACTCCAAGACAAAAGGATCAAGAACATCCACCACCCCTAAGTGGTTCTTTCCCTTTTGTCGGACTTGACATAAGAAAACAAATTAACACATGAAGGAAAAGGTAGGGGTTCAGCTATAAATCCCAGTAGGGTCTCACAAAGTGCTCCATAAAATTATTCCATAATAATAAACTAAATCATGCTTTCAATGTAAGTAAAATGGGGCATGGGAATGCATTTTAATTTTTAAAACAGAACCAGATTTTATTTCAAAATGATGGAAAAAATCTCAAACTTGTCTTAAATAAACGTTTTTATATAAAAAAAATTATCCAAATCACTAGGCATGAGTAAAAAAGTTTCATAAACAACAAAATATATATCAAAATAATTACAACAATTACAATGGTTATCTAACTTATGGTTCTATAGTTTTTAGTTATAGGATCCTCACACATCTCATATAAATGATCATGGAAATATGTGTACACACATCCCTTAGGGTCAGGTAGAATAGGACTCATCAAAATCCCATCATGGATAAGATCTACCTTACTAGGTTTTTGTTAGATTTTTCATCATAAATCCATTTCTAGGGAATTACCATCCTAGCGTGATTTCCAAAAATAACCCACTAACTACCCAGGATCACATTTTCTCAATAAATCATTTGAAAAAGGGAAAACCATTTCATTTCAAATAAATCATCTTTCAAAATTTAATTTCTCAATTTTCCTTTTCAAAATGCTAATTCACCTTTAAAATAAAAACATGGGTTTTTCATAATCTCATTCATTTTTAACACAAAACCAATCATAGGATTTAATCATTTAAATTTAATCCATTCTTCTCAAGAATATTCTCAAATAAATTAATCAATTTCATCAATTTCAAAATATTCTCCAAATTCCAATTCCATCAGAATTTGTGGTTTTACCCTAAAAATAAATGCTAATTCAAATCACAATACCATTTGGGTTTTTACAAATTAATTGAAATCTCTTTCCAGCAATAAAGTAAATAAATGTTTAATAACATGGCCAATATCAAACATAACTACCTACCTTTAATCATGGAATCACAACGCACAACACCCATAATGAGTTTCACCAACAAAGAACAATGGTGAAGAAGATCAATGAATTAAACCTAGAATAAATATCCAATTATATGGAGTTTAGATACATCAAAAACATGAAAATATAGAATTCTTTAAGAAGGATATAAAGACATAGAAAGAGAAGACACATGAGAGGACATTCACTTACCTAGTGGAGATTGAATGAGATATGTTATGCTTCGATGTACCAAGTAATGGGATTTGAGTGTCTATAATAAATTCTTGAGAGCCTCAAAAAACATAATAAATTGAATTAGGTCAAGTTAGGGTTGATAAGTGGCTTAAAAAGTGGTTTGGGGTTTTTATTATAAATTTTTAGAATAAATTAATCCCGCACACATAGTTTACTGGGCAGGGCCACACAGTTAGAAAAACCATGCACCCCTATATTAGGGTGCATTGTTTATATTAGGTGGGTGAATGGTTTTTAAAAACACACAGTAACCATGAAAACCCCCCACTATCTAGGGTTTCACAGTTTGCAATGGAGGGGTGCACAATTTGGGAAAACCGTGTGCCAACTGTGAATAGCCCATTAAACCTCGATTTTTTTTTTTTAAATTTCACCCGAAGAACCCCAAAAAAAGATCCAACCAAAACATAAAACAATCAAGGATTTGGTAATAATTGATATCAATTAATAGGATGTTACATTCCTTACACAAGATAATCTAGGGTAACCCCACTTTGGCATGAAATTACCTAGTTGGATGAATGAGGTCTTAACAAGTGCCTCTTTAGAAGGAATCATACACTAAATATTTGAAGGGGATTTACTCTCACCATATCATATCATGTTATTACCTTTATTTATGCTTTATTTTATTTATTTAGATCATAATCTCACTCACTCCACCAAATCAATATGTTCAAATAACATTGATGTGTAACCCTTTACACAAACCACAAGTTTGTGTTACTCATCCAAAAATAGGAGTAAAGTATATTCATACATATTTGAATTCATCATATATATAAGATATAGGAAAAATTCATGAAAAGTAAAAGAGTTATATGATATTAAAAATATTCACATGAGTAATCTCGTAGTGATAGATATCCCACTCTATTCACCAACATAGACAAGGAATAATCCTCCAAGTAGGTAGGTAGTCTAACCCCAAGTCCGTGTACCTAGGGATAATATAATCAAGAGAGAATCCAATTCATCATAACTATAACACATAATATGCACAAAATATATTCAGTAACTAAATTCAAGATAAAAACTTCAATTAAAAACCAAGGTCAAGATAGATAAAAAACTAAATTCATTATGGAGTCATTACAAGCATGAAAATACAGGGCTCTATTTTTAGAAGTATCTTGAAATTTTAAAATGAATCATAGACAACCTTTACACTTCCTAAAAAAATTACTAAACATGAATATAGTAGGGAATAAAACTTAAATAAACGAACAATTCAAATATTTAAACATATGATAAACATTTATGAATAATTCATAAATAAAAGCTAAATATAAACCCTTTTATAATTTTAGTTTTAATATTATAGAAATTCCATAATATTGAATATAAAAATTTTATATTCATTCGAATATAAATTTTTTCATATTTATCATTATATGGAATTTCTATGATATTATATTAATTATAATCTATGTATAATCTAATTTATATTCTATAATAATTTTAAATATTCAAAATATTAGATCATTATTTTAACCTTGATTATATCAATAATCAATTTTTTTGATATGGATACATAAAATCCAAATAAAGGCTCTTTAATTTAAACAAGTAAAATTAATTAATTATAAACAATCCTTAATTTAAATATAAAATTTTTATCTTTTATCCTTATTTCATAATTTATTACCCTTTATATATTATTTTTTATGATTTATAAATAAACATATTTTATTTCTAGATCACAATTCTTTCCATATAATTTATTTAAAAGGTATTTTAAATATTAAAATGTATTATTTGGAAAAAATAGATGTTTCAAAAACATTTATTTAATTAATTATAAACCAATTATAACTAATTAATTTTCTGATAAATCCTTTACAAATTCAATATTCTCAAAATACCTTTTATAATTATTTGTAAACATTTTATAATCCAGTAAAATCATTTAAGAATTTAAAAACATTTTTAAAAACATTTTTTTATCCTAATGCAGAATACCTATTTTGTGTAAGGGTATCCTTCTTTTACCCTTATGTAGTTTATCTTTATAAGGGTAGATACTCATGACCCTTAAAAAGTAGATATTTCATAAGGGTACAATAGGTCTCACCTTTACATAATATAAGGAAAACGATGTTTATCCCTACATGAACCCATTCACATAAAGGTAAGTTAGGGGTTACCTTTACGTGACCACTCATATATTAGTAACACCCTGGTACCCTTACATAAATGATCTGTGTAAAGGCGATGTGTCGTTTACCTTTATGCATAAAGGTATATATATTATGAAGACCCTTACACATACCACTCTATATAAGGGTAATGACTTGGTTACCCTTACACATCCGATCAATATAAGGGTAAAGAGTTTTTCCAGATTTTCAAAAAATCCGAAGAAAAATTATCTATTTTTGGTTTTTTCATCATTTTAATGTAAACTTTTATTAATCTTAATCACGGGTTCTCTTTGGTACCACATAAGAGTTTTTTTTTGAGTCTAATAATAATTATCATATGTAGTGGAAGTGATTAATACCCATTTTCTAAGGATCTTCATGCCAAATAATATGAAACTATGTATAAAATAATGAAATGAAGATATACTGTACTAGAGTGACTTACAACTATGAAGCTACTACAACCCTTGATCATCATTTGATACATTCCATAAAGGTAACAAAGTTAAAAACAAAAGATTCCCACCTCCATAATGTATCCATGGGATATACTAAATCATATGATGTTCTTATGGTATTATTCTTCCATTCATGATGTGTTATCATCTCATATAAAAATAAGGAAGAAAGAAGAGATTCTGGTTTGTGGTAGTTTTATCCAAGGATAATCATCACACACCACCATGGTATGGAAATGCTTTATAAATCCATAAGTAAAACCCTCGGGTTGTATAATTGACTGATGCATTTATAACACATGAGTGAATGATTTGGCTAGAAAATGAATTCATCATATAAATGCTATACCTCCTTTCCATTTCATCTTATTAATTGGTTCCTTAAATGATACACTAGGAGGATAATTTATTAGGTGTCTAAAAACCATGAAAATATACTTTATATATATATTATAGATAATATATATATTTGTGTGTGTGTGTGTATGATTATAAATAAATAAATATATATATATATCATATATATAAATATTTAGGGAATATTCCCTTCAGTGTATGCATGAGGAAAATAAATAATAGAAACATACAATATACAAGCATGTATATTGGGTCATTGTGTGCTATACATGACACCATAATACTTGATCATACGTAGATCAACCAATAGTAGAAGTAGTTATCACATGCCATTAACTCTAACCCATACCATAGTACTCAAGGTATGGTGTCATACCATGTCTCCACATATACCCTCTCACATAGGATAGGGTCCTATACCAAATCTTAGAAACATCCTACTAGGTCTCAACCTCTACCATCTCACTCAAGATATGGTGTCATTGTAAGATTCCATCATCAAATTTCAGGTACTTATAACCCATTTTTTGATTATATTTTTGTGGGACTTGTTTTGGATAATTCCTAGAGTTTTTTAGAGAATTTTTGAATTTTATGGGCCTGTTCATGGTTGGAACACTGTTAAAGAAAACCATCCAGTTCATCCTAAAAAAATATTTTCCTTGTGTGGTGAGTTCTTAGGGTGGCACATAGTTTTTATAAACCATGTGGCCTCCCATCTAAATAGTTTTTCCTTGGATATTGGGGGTTTACAGTATTGGGGAATGATATTTATAATCATGTGACCAAACCCTACACCCTTTCTAGAAGCCCAGTGGGGCCTTATAGTTAGGTGCATGGTTAGTATTAACCATAAATTCGACCAAGAAACCATTTGAATAGGTTTTTAAACACCCAATTTTTTAAATTAAAATCCCAAGACCCGATTTTATACATTAAAAAACTACCATTAAACCCTAACTCAGTCCTTTGGCTTTTAGAGTCTCTCAAGAAATTATTTTGTCTTCTGTAACCCCTTCTATCTCAGATTGAAGTGATGGTAGATACATTTGATCTCCCTATGGTAAGTGGATCCTCGCTCATTTAGAATTATCCCTTAATATTATCTTATATTCATAGAGAGTGATATATCCTCATTTTATTTATGAATCTACATATTTATTTTATGGACGTTTATTCTAGGGGTTTTTATTTGATCTTCCTCACCTTTGATTCTCTATTAGCATTTCTCATTTCGGGTGATTGGTCATTTGATCATATGACCTAAATGTAGGTGGTTCCGTAAGGATTTTTCTATATTTGTAAACTTAATTACTTGGTTGATTTGAGACTTATTTTTAGTTTATTCACTTGATTTGAGATGAATATACACTTGATTTTGAAAAACATGTAATTATGAAATAAATCCCCTTCTTCAAAGACTTGAATTAACCAGGTGGATTTTGAGAAATTATGTCTTGAAATGAGAAATGATTTTATGTTGATTTCTATGAAAAATGGATTTAAATGAAACATGATTTTTAAAGGCATGAATTTGAGAAAAACCTGTGATTTTGTTTTGAAATTGAAATAGCATGTTGAAACTTGAAATTGGGAATTTAAACCATGAATGATGATTTGAGTTGAAATAATTTCCATTTATTTATTGATTGATTAAAAGAACACGTGATTCTGAGTAGTTAGTGGCCGATTAGGACACACATGATAGGAATATGACTCCCTATTAATGTATTGATTATGATAACTCTAACTAAATCAAGTTCAACATAATTTTCTATGAATGGGGTGCTGATTGATTATCCTGATGGCTTGAGCCTTAGGTACGTGATTACAAACATTGAGCTATGATGATTGAATGAGTAGTGTGAGGATCCTATAGACATAAACTAACAAGACTCATGGATTATGAACATTTTTATTGGTTTTGATTTGATTATTATATTCTAGTGATTATGAAATTATTTTACCCATGCCCTTTATTTATGAAAATGTTCATTTAAGTATGTTTTTATATAATTTGCATCTTCTTGATTCGAAATCATGTTTGATTGATAAATATAAAAATTATTTTCCATGAATTTACTTTATTTAAAATTTAATCATAAATATTTTATTTGTTATAGAATTTATTATGGAATATTTGGTGGAATCCTACTGGGATTTTTTGCTCACACCTGAACTTTTCCTTCAAGAAT
The DNA here is from genome assembly GCA_963277665.1 of Viscum album. Taxonomy (NCBI): domain Eukaryota; kingdom Viridiplantae; phylum Streptophyta; class Magnoliopsida; order Santalales; family Viscaceae; genus Viscum; species Viscum album. Next base: position 1,642,672,536 of record OY728159.1, read on the forward strand.
TTATAAATTATTTTATTCAAGGACTAGGAAAAGGGAATGTAGTACTCAGATATAGAAGGAATTATTTATTGAAAAGAACCTTGATTGATGGTTGTGAATGATGGAGCTATGGTCGACTTATTACATGGGGATTGTGAGAATTTGTATTGATAGATGTTATGTATTTTATTGGATGATGTATTTCTTTGGGATTTATTTCCTCTTACTTGTGGTCCTTTTTGAATATAATAGGGTCTCATAGTGGAAGCCAGTGGGCTCGGGTTTTAATTTTTTTAATCACTGGAGTGATGGAACTTGTCATCTTCGGCTCTCTAAGCCTTGGTATAGTCAGAGGATCTCATGGGGATTATTCAAAGAAGAAAAATGAAAACATACCTATTTCAATCTGAATCCACACTTTACATCTTCTTGTTTATAGCGATCACTTCTTGAATTATTCAAATAATAATCAATCTAGATCATCCAAAAACACTTAAAAATTCCATAGTATCATCAATAATCAAATTCAGGGTGCTATCATAGAGATTCGACGACACATTCGATGCCCCAACGATCACCGCATCGACGTTCTTGCGATGCATGAGGTAGAACTCGATCTGATCAATTAGATCAAGAGTTTATCTCTATAGAAAATGGGAGAGGAGAGAGAATCTCTCATTATCTCACCATGATTAGTTCCTAGAGAGATCCTATCTCCTCCTTTAAATTGTGGATTCTCAAATACCAAGAAAGTGTTCCCTGGCCCCTGTATATTTAACATCCACTAATAAGTAATAAATTATATTTAGGAGGAACTAAATTGTGAGATAGATATTATTTCTGTTTAATCACATACTTATAATATATATAAAATATATTATATGATAAAACTATATAATTTCACTTGACTCATCATTCCCACAAATATTAAATGAAACTGGAATATTAAAATAATATTTGTACATATAATATTTTCCATGTATTTACCTTAATACTTGTAAATAAATTTAATAAATAAATCAAATACTAATTATTATAAACTTGAAAAATATTAATTTATTTATTCCTTTGGTGATAATACATCCTTTGAAAAATTTTAGACCCTAGTGGTGTGTCCCACCATGTCCTATATACCTATTCTCCAAAATAAGGTAGATTTTTGAATATGATATTGTGTGTGACCCTCTAGGACCTTATCTTGATAGTAGTGAATATTATTTATAGACCAAGATCAGAATCTAGTAACCTATCATGACCCCTAAAGAGATAAGGAGTAGTAATAGCAATGAAAAACAACCTACTAATACACATTATGTAATATTATATCTTTATCTTTAGATATATCATAAAGTAGGACACACACTTGTGTTATCATACTTTCATGATTTATTATTTATTAATATAATTGGATGGATTTACCTTCAACTATCATGACCATAGATTTATGAAGGTACCACCATCTTGATTATCTTGTCCAGAGATATTACTTCATTAACATGGAAGTGAAAAATCATATCTTGATCATTCAATCGATGACATACCACCAACAGAACACCCAACACAAGATACCTTATTATGATTTCATTATCATGGTTTTTTCCTTGCATAAAAGTACGCGATAAAATGTCACACATTGGTAATGATCTCAAATAAAGAGGCCAATACACATGTCCCCAGATTGGAACTTCCAATGACACCCAAAATATGTGGTGTTCCTTTTGTCAGGTCTTTTATCATGATCTAAACTATTAGAAATCACTAAGTTAGAAATTCATGAGAAGAAGTCTTAATACTTATAATCCCCCACCACATGACAGTTATAAATCTACTATGTCCAGTTGGTAGGATGTATCTAGACCGTAGGACATAATTTTAAGATTAATGCTATAGTATCTCGAGGTTATCTTTATAGCATGGGATTTTCTAAAACCTTTTGTTACGAAAAATAATCTAATGAAATTACTATTTAAATAGTGGACGCAGAAATATCTACACTATAATGGTATGTGTACATTGTGAATAAATTACTATATTTGTGATATGGTAATCAAAAGTATTGTGCAAGTTGGGCATAAGAAACCCACTATTAAAACACTCCCACATGCACTAGATCCAACTTGCTAACTATCCTTATTTGCTCTCACATGTTTAAGGTCATGTTTCTAATAAGTCAGGGATTTAGTTTCTAGGTCTTCCACATTTCCACCACATATCGATTATACTATGTGCAACCTCATCTACTTAAGTAAAACTCATCAAGATATGTTACCCCAAAGTGTATTCCTTTTTTCTGCTATTATAACTTGATATCTTGACTAGTACTAGTAAGAAATTTATCATCATGATAAAATTGTACTTACTAGGTGTGATTCAAAGAGCTATAATAAATTATTGTGTTTATTAATATCTTTTTAGCCACCTCATAAGCTGCAACGTACTCGGTATTTGTAGGTATAACTACCACAGTCTTGTATGATCTGGTCTAACTCATTCCATTAGTCTGAATTCAATATTAGATCACATTTATCTAAGTAATAATAGTTTGTGTTCCCTAAAAACTAGTATTACTTCTTATCTATATACTAGATAGATATCCTCTGTACACAATTTAGTACTATTGGATTGTTCTGACTGCTTTCCTTATATTTCTCCTAGATATAACTGATATTTTTAGCTATAAATTATATGGATACAATATTAGAGCTTGTACATATCATGGAATATGTGAATTATCCATCACAGAAGTGTATGGAACTCAACTCACCACTTTAATCTCCTCCTATGATCACTAATTTCTTCCTGGATAGATTTATGCCAGGTGACATTGGTAACAATTATCTCTCAAATTGTACCATATTTTATTTTTTAAATACAATATCAGTATATATATGACTGATTAGGTCTAAGAAATTGATAAATCTGCCTCAATATATATCGTTCACTAGATATTATGTTTATACTATAATTCAATCACTAGAGAATTAATTTCATTTTGGTCTTAGTTAACTTTAAGAGAAATAGTTTTTTTCCATATGTTATCAAAAATATTTTACATGGAAAACAATGTCTCTCCCACTAACCTCTTGTAAAAAACTTGGAAAATATTCATTACAAATGAATACTCTATGATCTTGTTGCTTACATCAATCCTAAACTATATTTCATTAACTCTAATCATTTTTTGTCATTATATGATGTCACCATCCCTTTCTAGTTGTGTCAAATAGACACCTTCCTTGACTAGTAGTGTTGACATCCAATTATAAATAATATGACCATATAAATTATCTATGATAAGTAGATTTCTACTATATTTAGGAAGAATGAATTAGTATAACCAATCAAGTGTTATTGGTATGATTCTTGTACCATCCATGTATTATATCACTTGAATACCCACTATAGTATTCAAAATAACAAACCCATGTTACTTTGATACATGGAATCCATTATTGAATATTAATTGATCTTTTCAATTTGAGATAATTTCCATATACTTCTTAATTTTAGGAATTTTATTTTCAATGGATAACATATCACCGAGTACAGTGAATATTAAACCATTATCATGGTTCCTTCCTTCCTATATAGTATGTGTCCCTATAACATTCTCTTCCACACCTCTTTTGGAACTTCTACCCATCCTAAATATTTGTGCATCTCTTAGCATTGACTAACCCTAAGTCAATCTTTCTCCCACTATATCATATAGAGATATGCGATATTTTTTTTATAGAAGTGTAGTATATAACTTGACAACCCCTTTTCTATCATTGGTATTTCTTTAATATCCTAAGAAACTTTTAGGATAATTACTTTAGATGAACATTGTGTTTTTCTTGATGCAAGTTTTTTTATATTCTTAACAAACTCTCTATATCTAAACACAATTTTTATGACATAATGGATTTCCATCGTACTATATCTCATATGAAATCCATTTTTCATTATAGTTTCCCTGTGGTTATATTATATCACTGTTATTTGAGAAGCACTTCTTGAAATATAATGGATGTTTCTTCAGTGATATTTGTCACAACATTGATACTTATTTTAATGACATCATATCTATGATGTTTATAAGGAAATGCTCATTTAGGAATTAATCCACACTATATTTTGTCGATCAATGTTAACATGTAGTACTTATCATCGATCCAACTTATTAGAATCATTTCCCTAATGCGGATAAGGTAATGTATATTTAGGAATTAGTCCATTCTGTATTATATTAATTGATGAATACTTAGTCAAGATATTATTCGACAGACCAACCCAAAGAATCTCATATATTCTGACCATGTATATACCATAATTTACATTATCATCCCTTAAAAACATAAATAAGTATTATGAAGTATACTTACCACTAGTTTATCCTTGGAATAGTTCTCTCTCTCTAGCCGAACTAATTCCGAAATCTTTGGGGGTGTACCTTTATTTCTAAAGGTTTCTTTGTCCAAACTAAATAACTATATACATAAATAATACCTTAAGTGTTTAGCTCTATGAGTCTAAATAACATACTAGGTATATCATTGACATCCACATTTATTTTTACTTGAAAAATAACTATATTGGCATAACTAGGTTATTAAGCCTCATATTTTGTATTCATCATGTATTGCCTATGATTCATGTATCACTGAACTATTACTTGAGTATTCGACAACACAAACAACATTCATTCTGAAACTGGAATAATGTATCATTGTGTCCAAAGGACATGTGAGTTAAATTTTTTTGTAATGCTCACTAAAATTTAGACTAGAATCATTAAATTTGACAATAAATAAGTTTTGTTCTTCTCATTGCTGACTTAGGAACCACCCATTCTTAACCAATTGGAGAATACACCTTACTTATCATAAATTTATATACATGGTTACTATATTTAAATACATATAAGTGACTAGAATATTCTATTTAATACCCAAGTATAAAAGAAAAATTACATATAATGATGAATATTCACTAAAGATGTGGCGAGTGCTTTCTTATTCAATTCAGTTCATTGAATTTAAACTTATATAGATTTATTTCATGATATGCGAAGTAAATTACCTCCTGTTTAATATCTATCCTCATTTCATTGAAGGAAATTGTGAATGTGCCTTTGGTGTTTCTCTTACCATTGGTCATTTCTCCTTATATTTCAACTTGTTCACTATAAGAACTAAAGATGATTCTTTCTTTAAGGGATTATTTAGTTGGAAAACCTTACTCAAAAGGTAATGAAGAGTTTTTCTCCAAACTGTTAATTTTTAATCTTAAATGAAACTGAAAAATATGGGTGAAAATGATATTAGAATGGGATTTATTATAATATGATGATTTGGATTTCAATTTAAACACATTCAGCATAATGATCACTCATTCAAATAGTGTTTCACTTTCTCCTTGAAAACTTCTCAGAGATGAGACAACATGTAATATCATCCATGTATAGATGTAGTATCCACAACTCACCACAAATATTGGTTATAACATTATGAAATAACCATCATATACATAACACATGATCCTCCTGAAATCAATTTTATCACCCTCGCTTCCTGAGGTGTCTCAACAGGTACTGAGGACAACAACACCTTGAATTTTCAATATTGTAGTATTATGTGCAAGCACTTGTACTACTTATTGGAAACAAACGATGGATAGGACATTGACTTTGTCCAATATAATCGCAGTGTGTCTTGTGGTACTACTTCCATTTCTTAAAAAAATAAATCTACCAGATTAGTAATTTTGTATTGATTATCAGTTTAGATATTATTGATTAATTAATTAAATCATTAGATGTCTCCTAGTATTTTATCAAATTCAAAAAACCCTCTATAGTAGAATTATAATACTTTTTCTCTTTAGTATTCTAGTGAAAAGGATCCTTGAAATTCACCTCATAGTCTACTAGTTATGGCTACACCATTAATCAGAGAGTTTAAGGTAGGAGTTTAACTGACTAACCCCATTAACTCATGACTCCTTGGTCTGTTGAGTGAAGGCACAACCTCTAAAATAAAAAACATGATTTACTCAATGTTTTCCTCCAAATTTTAAGCAAGATAGCTATGGATAATCATTTTCTACCAACAAGTCAATCAATTTTTCTCATAATAACTCCCTAATAGTAGGAGTTACCCTCAACTATGGTTGATCAAGCACACCGAACACCTGGTTGTGTTCAAATTTAAATGACGGAATGTGTTTTCAGCTTAATATTTCTTTGAGGGTTGTTATTATTTAACGGCGTATGGAATCATTTTCTATCATGATATGAACGTTCTATAAGATTTCAATTACACCTGAATATGAAATAAATAAAAGAACATTCATCATGTCATAAAGTGATTTAATCAATGTATTTTTTTATTTTTGTTATTTTATGTGATTTCATAAACTTATAGTTTCAATAAAATAATAAATAGTATATAAATTAAATATACTATGTGACTGATCTTGAGAATCTATTATTGGTTGATCCATTTAAACTCAGTAGACCAACCACAACCTAGGGGTATAATACCTAAGTTGGGACTTGAATCGTATTGAAGCTTGCCCCTCGACCAAATGTGTCATCGTCAAATCTGGATTACTGCCTTGTCTCAGCATATTCCACATCTCACTCAACCTTCGTAATAATACATACATACTCGCACACATGTGAGAGGGTATCGGGAATGCATAATACACAACAAAACATCACTTGGGGAAACACATTCCCTTATACATATTTAAAAAGAAAAACCAATGATGCACAAACCATCTTTTAATTATTTATATGAATCACACAAAATTAAAAAAATTAATTAAATAAGTAAAAGTCCAGACATACATTGGCTAGTCTCTGCTTAAGATCAGTCCTCACACAATTAAAAATTAAATTGTTTTAAATTTAAATTACGAGGGAAATTCAAATAAATTAAATAAATTATTAAATTCAAATAATTTATTCATTTTTTTATTCGGTCGAGTAATTATATTAATTTTAATAGAAAAAATTATATTAATTAATTAATTTAATTTTAATACCCAAAATTAAATTATTATTTTTTCAAGATATTAAAATATAAATTTGTTAAACAAAAAGATAAATTTTAATTAATTTAATCTAATACTTAAAATTAAATTAATCAATTAATTTTTTATTATAAAATAAACACCCAGGCCTTGAATTCCTGCGCATCACCTGTGCGGGTTAGACCGAACCCATGAAAGCCCATTTCGGGGTGTGCAAAGCTCATGTAGGGATTTTCTGAGCCAATTCAGTCCTCCTAGACCTGTTCTAGGCCAGGAGAACCCACCTCAAACCACTTTAGCGAAATTTGGGTCAAACTAGACCCGACGAACTATGTTGCATTTCTAGTAAGAAGCATCTCGAGTGCATGTAAAAATGGTAGTGGTTAGATTAGGATTGGAGACATTTGGTGGAGGTGAATGGGTTGACCATTGGTGGTTCACAGTAGTCGATGAACAGGGATGAGCGGCGGTGACTGCGGGATCTAGTGGTTGGCTGGTCCAGATCCGCGGTTTATCCTCAATGGAGGTGGCATTAACCTAATCCCAGATGGAGGCACTGTGGTGCTTGAGATACTTTGAGTCAAATAAAAATTTCAGCCAGAGAGTAGACGATGAGATGACGAGCGGTTCAGGGGCGACCTCGGTCACGTGGAACATCGACGGTGGGTCCTCCTGCTTCATGGCGAGTAGCGCTTTACGACGGGTGACCATGGGATTTGCTAGACAAGGGAGGAGCTCAGCGGTATCGATGTGAAGGAGGAAACCCATCTAAGGTGGCGACAAATAGATCTAGCAGGGGAGCTTGGACCAGGGTGGCACGCCCACAGATGGGAGGGGACAAGGGCCGCATCACCTAGATCTGGCAAGAGGAGGAGGGGAACAGTGTGAAAGGTCAGAATTGAGGGGATTCATTTTAAACCATCTACTTATATTTAAATAAAAATAATTTTTCTTGACTCAAAAAATCCACATGATTCCTTTGATACCAATTGAAGGTACCAGAGTCTCGTAGTGGAATCCAGTGGGACAAGGTTTTATTTTTTTAATCACTGGAGCATTGGAACTTATCTTCTCGGGTGATTTGAACCCTAGTATGGTCTGAGGATATTGTACATATTATTTAAAGAAAAAACCCTGAAAACACACCTCTTTCAATTTGAAGTCGCACTCAACATCTGCTTGTATTCGGAAATCGTTGTTTGAAGGATCCATAGTAGAATCCATATAGATCATGAACATATTCTTCAAAAATCCATAGAAGCGTCGATTGTCGAATTCGAAGTGCTCTTGCGGAGATCCAATGATGTATTTGATGCCCCGATGATCACCACATCAATGTTATTACGACACGTGAGGGAGAACTCGATACGATCACCTGGAACAAGAGTTTATCTCTCAAGATTGCATGATTGGAGAGAGAATCTTTCATGAGCTCTCCATGATTTGTTCCTAGAGACAACCTATCTCCTTCTTTAAATAGTGGATGCTCAAATACCCAGAAAGGGTTCCCCAACCTCAGTGTATTTAAAGTCCACTAAATAAGTAATAAATAAAAATTATGACTAGCTAAACTACATCATAAATTTTATTTATATTTTATCACATAATTTTAATATATATTAAATATATTACGTGATAAAATCGAGTCATATAACTCGAATTGTCATTCCCACAAATATTAAATGAACATGGAATATTAAAATAATATTAATTCATATAATATTTTCCATGTATTTACTTTAATACATGTAAATAAATTTAATAAATAAATTCAATTCTATTTATTATAAAATTAAATAATATGAATTTATTTATTCCTTTAGTAATCTACATCATTAGAAAAATCTTGCACCACAGTGGTGGGCCCCACCATGTCCTATATAGACATTCACCAGAATAGGGAAGATTATTGAATACACTATTGTGTGTGACCCTCTAATACCTTATCTCGATAGTAGTAAATAATATTCAGAAACCAAGAGTGGAATCTAGCAACTCATCATGGATCCTAAAGAGATAAGGAGTAGTAATATCAACTACAACCAACTTATAAACACATACTATGTAATATAATCTATTTTTCTTTATATATCTCATAAAATAGGATGCACACTTGTGTCATCTTGAATTCTTTTTTTATTATTTTTTTATCTAACTCGATGTATTTACCCTCAACTACCAAGGAAATGGATTTATGAAGGTATTACCATCCTGATCAACTTGTCTAGAGATATTACTTCCTCAAACCAAAAGCGGAAAATCCTATCTTGATCATTCACCAAATTCCATACCACTAATGGTGCACCCAACAGAAGCTACCTCACCAGAATTTCATTATCATTGTTTTCTCCTTACATAAAAGTACACAATTAAATGGAAAACATTGGTAATGATATCAATTTAGGAGACCAATACACATGTTCGTAGATAGGTAAATCCAATGACACCCAAAACATGTGGTGTTCCTATTGTTAGGTCTGTCCTCATGATCTCAACTACTAGAAATAACCAAGTGTGAACTTCATGAGTGTAAGTCTCAATGATTATGATCCCCCATCAACTGATAGTTAGACATCTACTATGTTTAGTTAGTATTATGTATCTAGACCATTGTACATAAGTTTAAGATTAATGTCATAGTATCTTGCGGTTCTCATTATAGTCTGAGATCTTCTATAACCTTTTGATATGACAAATAATCTATCAGAATGACCATTTAAATTGTGGATGAAAAAATATCTACACTATAATGGTAAATGAACATAATTCATAACTTAATTTATCCATGATATGGTAATCAAAATTACTATACAGGTTGGGTCTAGGGTACCCACTATTACAACACTTTTCTCCTTAAATAGTGATTAATATACCAGACGTGTATTGATTTATCTTCTGTAGTCTAGTATTTTTTATTTTTTCTTATATAAAAACCATTCCTTTTGAATTCTTGTTGATACTAGGTGTTATTCCCCAAACCGTGTTGATTGTGAATTCCCTTAGAGCTATGTCAATATCGACTTGGGTATCAATGTTCCAAGGAATTTGGGTTGGTTTGTAAAAAAATGATATCAAAGGCTAGGTTGTGCATCTTTCTTTAATATTAGTATATATTTTGTAATGTCTCGGTAGACAATAGGTAGGATTTTCATGACTTAAGGTGTAGTTATGAGCTAGGTCCTGACCAGATCTCATTGTATCAAGCCTTAAGTCACCATGGGTCTTTGGGAAAAGTTTCCTTGAGGAATAATATTATTTGGTTCTAGTATTTTCCTCAAGAGGGAGATACTAATTAAACATGGAAAACAAATTCCCTAGCTGATCAAAATTATGTTGAGATAGTCATTCATTCTGTCCAAGCTCTAAGATAGGTAGTCTCACCCATTTTCATTTAGGTTCTGGTAGTGAAACCTCAATTGGATAAAAATAGAGATCATGATTAGAAGTTTATTTAATAGAGACCACCAAATTTATAAGGCTCAAATGAGCCTCAAGAGGTATAGGATTGATTTAGAAATATTGATCTTCGTTTCGAGTTCTTAGAAACACCTAATTCAATAAGGGTGAAATCTGTTACCTTTAAGATTGAAGGACCTAGAAAGAGATAGTGGGGTTTGATGGTTATGAAGAAAAAACATGAATTTTGGAGTGGAAATAATTAATAATCCTATTTAAATAATAGTTCTTTCTACAGTTCATGGCTTAGATAATTCTATGGTGTTTCTTAACCTTCAATAAGGTGGTAGAATTGTGAATCACTATGCAATCCATTTTACTAAACTTTTTAATTTTCTCACAAGGAAGTGAGAAATGTGAAGTTTAAGTTTTGAAAGTTTAAGATATGTATTTGATTTGATATCCGGCTTAGTTTTTATGCTAATGTGAAATTTTTATTCAAAAAAATAGATAGAGAATTGATGTATTAAGATGACCTGGCTGGTCAGTCAATGTTGACAAAAGTTCCTCTTACTCTCAGTGGTAGTTTTGTTAGTTACTTTAAAGGAAAGAGGAAGTGTGATGAGTCTCATGATGGATATCGATAACATGAATCATATAGACCTTATATTGTGTCTATAAGATTCCCTTTTACTTGCTTCTATAATGGAAAGATCGAGCATTAAAAGTAGGTTTATACTGAGGCACCAAAGATCTGTGGTTCATGCAATAATTCATGCAACATGTGAAGTTCTTTCATGTATTTTCTATTCCACATAGTGGCATGGGATCATCAGCACCTAAAAGAACAATGTTACAATCATATGCTTCAAGAGATAAGGGATTCTAGCTGTAGGCATCCAAAATAAAGCTTCTTCACGCAGTGGAAGAGCCTCTAGAGGATGATGATGTGGGTCCATTGAAAATTAGAGGTACCATCACTATAGTTTCATCTTTAGAGACTAATTTATTTGATACTAGTGTATACCATTCATTAATATCTAATCATGTTGTGAATTTTCTAAATATTTATATGGAGATTATGTCTTATATGAGGGATATTACTACTCTCCTAGAAACAAATACATATGAAGGTTTTTGATTCCATTATTGTGCCATCTCTTTGTTAGAGATTGATCCCACCTAAAATTTTCTGATTCTCAATATAAAACCTCTTGATACCATTCTCAGGATAGATTGGATGTTTTACCACAAATTCTAGATTTACTATTATCTTTATCGGGTCTCCTATACCGCCCTCGATGGGGTGTGTAATGCTTTTCAGTGAGAATGGGACCCAAGGCCAATTAGAGTTGGACCACCTTTCTAGAGTTGGGTAGTGTGATATCTATGTTTTATTTTGATCTAGAGTGAGAATATTTTACTATAGATCTTCCACCAGTAGTCCTTAAGTTTCTTGATGTGTTTCTATATGACTTTTTTGGATTTCCATTGATAAGGGAATTATATTTTTTTATTGGATTGGTACCAGGTAACCAGCATATCTCCATTCCTTCTTACCATATCATGTCAACTCAATTTAAAGAGTTAAAGACTCAATTGTATGATCTGTTTGTTAGAGTATTTATAAACCCATTTGTGTCAACTTAGAATGTTCATTTTCTTTTTTCAAATAAATCTGCTGAGACACTTCACCTTTGTGTTGATTATCAAAAACTAAATTGAGTTATGATAAAGAAAAAATATCCATTGCCTCAGATTGATGATTTTTTTGACTAGTTGAAAGGGGAAAATTGGTTATCAATGATTGATTTTTTTTATAAAAGCGGTGACATGAATTGGTTTACCAATTCTTTCCCCAAAGGAATTTTTTAAAATAACAAGAAGCATTACAAGCACAAGGAGTAAAAAACTTACACTTGTAAGGATTGAGTGGGAAACAAGACAAGAAACCCAAGGAAAAAAAACAAGCAAAAGCACTAGTGGAACACACGATCGAAATGACCTAACATCCAGTCCATTATCTCTATGAGAATTTGCATTGAAGACATTGTCCAAGAAACTAGCAAGTATCCATCAGACTTGAATGGAAGCATAATATATATACTTTGAGTTAAAGATTTTAGCAGAAATAGCTTCACTATAATCATGAAGAAACAATCACCTATGTAGTGTTTAAAGTCCTCAAGTACATCAGATGAAAGCACTGCAATCTCAACCTTCAAATTTAATTTGATAAATAAATGAACATTTGGCCTGCGAAGATATACCCTTCACAATTCTGATCATGCTTTAACAAATTTAATTCTCTATCATCATGATTTCTATCTTTCATGAAGCTAAACAGTTGTTATTGTAAAGTCAAAGGCTGAGTTGTAACCTGAGAAAGACCTTGGGACACTAAAACCATCATTTGTAAATTAAAACTAGTGTATGTTTGTAATAAAAATTTTCCGAGTAAGAAGACCAACATTGTCTTCAACATTTTAGGATCCATAATCTATGGAGCACCAAAAGTTTATGTCTTCTATCCTAGGAGGATAATGATCACAACTAGATTCCACCTCCACTGATTCCACCTAGTGATGATGTCTTTACACCTACATTGAATCCATCAACCTTGATCATAGAAAGATTTATCGTTGAACTCCTTCACTTGAGGATGCATATTCAGGAAAAACTTTCCATCCATAAATAATAATTTTTTAGGAGCACTAGGGACAAACACAAGTAGCCCATATGAAATTAGCAGATTGAAGAAATTCAATGAAGATCTTTCAAAGAAAATGGTAGTAGAAAAACCATCTCCTCAGAAAAAAACACTCCGCTACCTGACGTAAACTATCCCCAAACTCATGATTACAACAACTTAATCATTAAAGGTGAAAGATGAACAAAAATGCAGGATGCCACAAAAGTTGAAAACAACAAGCCAAAATCTCCACAAGCTACAGGGACCTATAGAAATAACAAAAACAAACCCAAATCTATCTAATAGTAGCAAGCAGGAACGATCAAAAAAATAACTTCCTGAATAAAATAGAAAATCCACCAGACAACTAAAGTCAAAGAAGATCCAAGGAATCCAACTTTTTAGAACAGGAAAGAATAATTGCCATGGAATGTACCTGATGTTAAAATTAGGATTTTTTTATATTCCTCCACCATCTTAATAAAAATTAATTTTCTAATTTGAAGGTAAGTATCTGCAGTAATTTCACCAGATTTGTATCTATTATAAAAAATAACATCTTTTTCATCTAACCATGAATCCAATTCTTCCTCTAAATCCTCCTCAACTTGATATGATTCCCTCATAGTAGGATCAACTTCATCATCACAATTGCTTCCTTTCAAAATCAATAAGGAACTAAACAGATAGGGGTTGTGGGGGGATGACTACATTTCAATCCCAAAGGCCCTTAATTATCTAGTGACAATTGTTCTTCTAATATTAGAGTAATCTCTACATTTTTGAGTCTTCTTGGGATTTAGAGTAATGAAACCATCTTGGTCAAACATTTCTTTTTTTTACCTTTTTTCACCCTCAACTTCAAGTAATCCTACTCAATTTGACAAACTTTCTCATCATTATTATGTAATGGTTCATTGGAATCAGAGTGAACATTTTTATCCTCTTCTTGTGATGGTTGTACAACACTTGTGATATCAAAAATATGTGGGTTATACTTTTCAATATTCTCTTTCTTCTTATCAATGAACTGAAAATTCTGAACAACATCCAATCTAGAGGATTTTGCATGAGAGCGATGATTTTTAGAGTGTCTGTTTATATTCAGAATAGAATCCCTAGGAAGATCAGAGGAAACAACATTTATCCCCTAATACTCCCCTTTTTTAACCCAAATTGAATTATAATGTGTTGGGGGTCAGGAATAAAAATACCTTTTTTCACATTACTTTTTGGAATAACTAATTATGAGGCATTTTTGGCAATAATATGGAAGGTTTTCGAAAACTATATCTTGTAAAAAACCAAAATTTCCATTTTGAATCAAAATGTGGGAAGTTATAGGTTGTGATATATCAATTTTAGCATATATTCTAGACACATTAGGTCTAAAAATATTTTTAGTGGCAGAATCTAATTTGAGTGGTTTTCCAATTAAGTTAGCAATCTAAAAGAGAGCCTATGGTTTAAAAAAATGCAACAAAAAACCAGGGAACCTAAGCCAAATAAGGGAAATAGGAGGCTCAAAATCAGTGCTGAAATCTATTGACCATTTCAAAACTATCAAGGAACATCTACCAAAGTACCAAAAACCTCTTGTCCAAATCCTATAATAGTCATTCTCAGATGTTAATCAAAAAACCACATGAGAGGAATTAAGTAGTCCCACATGAAAATACATAAATCTGATAGATTATAGGGTCTTTATAAGGAATAATAGGGAGGGTATTCACTTGAAAAATTTCCCAAAAAGCACAAAATGAAGATCTGAAGAAATTAACTGTACCTCTTCCTTCGAAAAGGAGATCACTATGAGACCTCTGTGATGATATCTCTTGGGTTCAATGCACACCACATCCTTTGAGTCACTATGATCTTACAATTGCTAATGACCAACCATGAATATGTGAAAGATTGATGATCATCATTAGGGTTTATTCCCTATTTTCCTAAGAGTGCATTCTCCAGTGTACCCATCTCTCAATGATTGATTGTTATCCTAGTTATCACCAATTGAGAATCAAGGATTATGATATCCTAAATATTTTTTTTGGAGTAGGTATGGCCATTTTGAGTATCTTTTTATTCCTTTTGGTCTAACCAATGCTCTATTAGTTTTTATAGTGATGATGAATAAGATATTCCATGAGCATATCAAATCATTCATGGTGATATTTTTAGATGAAATTTTGGTTTACTCCAAGACTGAGGGATATCACATGTATATCTAAGAGCAGTTATGAGAATTTTGAGAGATCTCCGAATTTATTCCAAGCCATCAATATGTAATTTCTATATTTATTTAGTGAATTTATTAGGAAAATTGGTCTTAGAACATGGTATTTCTATTAATCCTAAGAAGGTGAAGGCTATTATGACATGAGAACCACCATGTAAAGTATTCGATATTTGAAGATTCTTGTACTTGGTGGGGTATTACCACTGGTTCATAAAAAACTTCTAAAATTTTTCATTCTAGATGACTGATCTCACTAAAAAGGGGTGAAGTTTATATGGGATTCAAAGTGTTAGAATTAATTTTATGAGTTGAAGAAATTTATGACTTCAGTGTTAGTGTTGAATTATTTATATACTGGGATAGACAATGTGGCATTTTTTTATGTATTAGGGTTGTGTTTGGGTTGCGTTCCATGTAGGGTAATCACATGGTGTCCTATGGTTCCCGAAATATTAGGCCACATGAGAATAACTATCCAACACATGATCTTGATCTCACAACTATGATGTATTATATTAAAATTTGGAGAAATTACCCTTTTAGAGAAAGGTTTATAGTGTTTTCCAATAACAAAAGTCTGAGTTATATATTCTCACAAAAATATGTGAATTTCAAATAGAGGGATTTTGTGGAGTACCAATAGTGTTTTGACTTCAACATTTCCTATACCCCTAGAAATGGTAATGTCGTTTCTGATATACTAAGTATGAAACTTATAACCCAGACCATGAAAGAATCATCAAAATAGAAAAATCAGATGGCTCACTTTTCACACATGTAGTTTGGAGTTCAGAATTATGAGACCAAGTTTATTATACAAATCATATAGTTGATCTCATCTCTTATTAAAATGATCCTTCTGGAGAATAATCTTGAGAATGAATTTCATGGAACTAGGGACTCTCTTTATGATGGTAGGACCATCAATGGGTGGTTTTTCTCTTATGAGGGTATCTTATGCTTCCTTAACTGGTACGTCATACCA
The DNA here is from genome assembly GCA_963277665.1 of Viscum album. Lineage (NCBI taxonomy): Eukaryota > Viridiplantae > Streptophyta > Magnoliopsida > Santalales > Viscaceae > Viscum > Viscum album. The sequence goes on from OY728159.1 coordinate 1,642,688,847, forward strand.
ATGAACGTGAGAAATAATGTGATGGGGGTATTTCCATTAATTCCAAATGTGTGGCACACCATGGCACCATGCATATGTTCAATGATATACGATGATTATTCTTATGGATAGGTATGAAATGAGACATCAATGATTTGTTTTCTTATTGTGAAACCTGTTAGTTGGTTATGACCAACCACCCGAGACCTTCGAGTTTGATTCATCTCCTTTTAGTTCTGATTTGGAAGTGGGATGAAATTTTGATAGATTTTATGGTTAGGTTACCATATAATTCTTAATTGAAGAATGTGATATGGTTATTGATAGATCGACTAGCCAAATTGGCTCACTTTATACCCATTCATGATACAACCAAATTTGAGGACTTGGGAATACATTATGTGTAGTATATCATCATATTTCAATTATTTATATATGTTATAATTTATAATAGGGATCCATAATTCACTTATCATTCTTGGATATTTCTCTAGGAGGTGATAGGATCCTAGGTGAGTTTGAACATGACATATCATCCCTAGATGGATGTCCAAATAAAATGAGCTATCTATATCTTTGAATATATGATTTGTGATTACATTATCGACTTTAACGGAACCTGAAATAAATTCTTGTGACTGGTTGAGTTTTCCTATAACAATAGTTAATTGTCATCTATAAATATTTCACCATTTGGGGCCTTAGATGGACACCCATGAAAGTCTTCACTGTGTTGGATTGAGATTAGTGAAACTTCCCTGGTTAGACTAATCTCCCTGCTTGGACCGAGCTTGGTTCAATAGAAAACAACAAATATTCCGTTGATTTTTTAGATAATGGTGATGCCTAAAATCTATTATAAATATTATTTCAATCATTTTCATTTCCCTTTATAGGTTTCAGTTTTTGACTTGGTGTTCATGAGAGTTTCACCCTGTTTGGGTCACTGAGAGCTTGGAAAAATGGGGAAGCTAGCTCCAAGATACATGAGACTGTTTGAGGTTGTTGAGAAGATTTGAATGGTGGATTACAATTTATCTTTTCCAAACTAGTTTATGTTGATTCATATAATGTTTAAATTATCACAACTCATAAAGTATCTCTCTAAACCATCTCATGATTTGAGTTGGGAGGGCCTTGATGTTGAACTTGATTTATCCTTGACTGATTATCTAGTTCAAATTTTTGATTCCGTGACAAATGGTTTTCATAGGAATTTTATACCTTTGGTTCATGTGATTTGGTATCATGGTTTTGATTCTCATGATACATGGTATCATGAGGAACTAATGATAGATCAATGGCCTCATCTCTTTAATATGGAGTCTTCTTGATAGGATTTCTAGGGACAAAAGTTTTTATGGTTGGGAGGTTATAACATCTGATTACTATATTTTAGGTTCTTTTAACCCTTTATTTTGATCATATATTATTTGGGTCTTGTTTTAGGTTATTTCTGATGTTTTTTTAATAATTTATGAATCTTTTGAGCCTATTAATAGTTGTCACACAATTAAAGAAAACCACGTGGTTCATCCCAACAAACCGTGTTCCATGTGTGGTAGTTATAGAGAGTGGTGCATGGTTAGTGAAAATCAACTATATTACCCTAAATTCCATGTATAATTGGATATTAGGGGTTTATATGGTTGGAAAATAGTTTTTTGAACAATGTGGACAAACCACACACCCTTTCTAGAAGCCCAGTGGGGCAGCACAGTTAGGTGCATGTTTAGTACTAACCACGATGCCCGACCAAGAAACCATGAAAATGAGTTTCTAAACCCTAAAAAAATTTAATCAAAATCTAGAGACCACAATTAGTATCCCTAAACACCTCCAATTTCACCCCAACTTGGTCCTTTGGCATTTGGAGGCTCTCAAGAGAGGACTTTTTCTTCTCCAACCCCTTTCTTCTTAGATAGAAGTGTTAGTGGATGCATTTGATCCCTCTACAGTATATAGATCTTCTATATTTTGGAATTATCCCTTTATATTATCTCATATTATTATAGAGTGATAGATCCTCATGTTATTGGTGGATCTAAATGTTTATTTGATGGATTATTATTCCAAGGATACCCTTTTGATCTTCCTCACCTTTGATTCTCTATTGGAAGTTCCCATTTTGGGTCATTGATCATTTGATCATGTAACATAAAGGTAGGTGGTTCATTAAGGATTTTAATACATTTGAAGCCTTATGTTCTTGGTTGTTTTTAAATTTATTTTTAATTGATCCCCTTTATTTGAGATGAATTGACACTTTATTTTGAAAAGGTATGGAATAGTGAAATGAAACCCCCTTTTCAAAGGCTTGAATTAATTGGGTGGATTTTGAGAAATGATAGATTGAAATTAGAAATGATTTAATGAAATTATTTGATTTGATATTTAATAAAAATGGTTTTAATTGAAATATTATTTTTAACAATATGAATCTGAGGAAAACCCGATGATTGGGTTTTGAAATTGAAATGGAATGTTGAAACATGAAATCAAGCAGTTAAACTGTAAATGATGATTTTAATTGAAATGATTACCTTTGAATGATTGATTGATTGAAGGAACATGTTAGCCTGAGTTGTTATTGGTTGATTAGTAAAAGAATTTTAGGACTATGATTCCTTAGTAATGGATCAAGTATAAAAACACTAACTAAATCGAGTTCAATATGATTTTCCCTAGATGGGGTGTTGATTGATTATCTCGATGGCCTGAGCCTTAAGGAAATGTGCACACACTTGAAGATGTGATTATTGATAGGATAGTGCAAGGATAATAGATATATACACTAATGATACTCTAGGATTATGAACTTGTTTCTTAGTGTTGATTTTATTATTACATGCCAGTGATTATGGAACTATTTTATCCATGCCCTTGATTTATGAAAATGTTCATTTAAGACTGTTTTGATATAACTTCTATATTATTGATTTGAAATCATATTTGATTTATACATATGAAAATAATTTTCCATGGATTTCCTTTATTTAAAAGTGAAGCATAAATGGTTTATTTTTTATGGAAGATTTTGTGGAATCATATTGGGCTATTTTTCTCACACACTATATTTTCCTTCAGGTGTTTGTAAATTATGTTATTCCTGATCTATGAAAATGGAAATCACCACTTGGAGGAGGAAGGTGTTATTGATTCATGGTAACCTATAGTGATAGTGTTGATCCGTGGAGCTATAACCGTCTTATTACATATGGATTTTGAGACTTTATCTTGACATATGTTATGTCATTTATTGAATGATGTATTACATTCAGTTTTAAGCATGATTTCTTATAGTCCTTTTCTCCTTGAGGAGTGTTTGATATACTGATTCTGTATTATTTTCTCTTCTAATATCCTATATTGTTATTTTTTATCATGTAGAAACCATTCCCTTTAACTTATTTTTGACTCTAGGTTCTAGTCACAAACCCATGGGGATCGGGAATTTCCTATAGGCTATGTCAGCACCGACTCGATTATCATTGTATCAGGGTATTTAGGTTAGTTCATGATAGTCGTGTGATGTCTTTGTTAGAGTTGGTTACCTAGAAACACCTTCTATATACTTTATGATTAAATTTTTTTATAGTTTTTAATATTAAAAAAATTCTTATCACATCATGATTGTTCTTATTCATAACATATAATGTGATAATGTCCTATGACTAGATGTGGCACTAAAATTTAATAATAGTTCTCTGTTATGATGATAACCAACAAGTGACACGATAGTATTATTAAAATAGTTTTTATATATAAATAATAAATCACTTGAGGGACACAAATGATACAATATACTAGGGGAGGGAATTTATAGGACTTTGATTCAACTTCTCATGGTGTACGCAGTTGGTAATTTACAGTGTAGTAGATTATGAGAATGAGACCCACCAGTAGGAAATGCAAATTTATATGTCATTTTATGTTCCGATCTATGGACATGTACATTGGTACTAAAACATTAATATTATTATTAATGAATATTACGAGTCATGTAATTTTACATATTGATGAAAACCATGATGAAAAATGTTTGTGGTGAAGTAGGAAACGTTGAGTGCATTATAAGTAATACTTCCTTATTGAATAATTTGAGAAATTTTTTTCCCCTTATGTTCTTTAAAATAATTTTATATCTGAGGATCTTTGATGGAAATTATATATCCTAAATAAATCCATATACATGGTGTTCTGTAGGCAATTTCAATTTTAGGAAAGTCAAATTAAGAGACATTGATCACATAGGTTGATGACACCAACATGAAACCTGCTTGATTAGATATATCATGATAAATGGATTATATTAAATGATAAGTGTATGCCTAAGGTTTTAATTCATTACAACATTAAATTATTTTACTATGGTTGACTTGGAATGTGACTAGACACTAACCTTATAATTCGAGATGCTTCAACTAATGCCACTGAGAAAGAGGCCTAGAGGGTCACACACTAAGTGTATCCAAAATATCAATTAAATAAAATTATTATTTATTATTTAACAAGTTGAATAAACATTATTCCCACATATGGTTTAATAATTATTCATGCTTTATTGATGGAATATATTCTATCACTAGTTATTAGAGAGAATATTTTGTGAGCATAATATTAATTAATACTTATTTTCTATTTAGTGAAAATAATTTTTATTTATATATTGATGAATAATGTAGTGATATTTATTTAAAAAATAAATACTCATTATTCAAGGCCCAATAAATATTGTAGAGGAATGAAAGACTTAATTTAATGGTCTGGTAAGAAATAATATATATTGAGTATTATTTGAATAAAATAATATTAAATTTAATTTCTGAGTTCTGTGTATGTAAATAAATAATAATATTATTATTATATACATGGGGTTTTTGGATTGTAGTGTTTATAATGGATATAATAGGGGGTGGGTGGGGTGAATTGTAGTTTAAAAAACTAAAAATTATCAAAATTCTAAACATATTTATTAAAATTCATCAGTCTCAGATATATTCCAATGATCAAAGTACTTTTAAAGGACACAAAGTTCATCCATAAAATTAAATTTATAAATTTTAGTAAATTAGAAATTATAAAACAATGTAAAATAGAAATATATTAATTTTTATAAATAAGTAAAAGTAAAACATACAGTAAAATTAAGAATGAATTACTAAAATATTTATAAAAAGTTTCATACTCTTTAAACCTAAGAGTTAAGAAAGTAAAAAACTTTGAATTCTATTATCCTCAGTTTAAAACCTAACCATAAGTCCATCCTTTCTTTAGATAGAAAGACCTTCATCATAAAGATCATGAATCAGATATATCTTCCAATCCCTAGAAGTCCTTGACCAGCCTGATCAAAATTTTCAATATTACAATCCCATAAGCCCTAGATATTAACACAAATTAGACATAATGAAATAAAATGAAAAAATGTTCTAAATAATTTACAATCCTCACTCAAATTCCTTAGAATAAAAACTCTCTAAAAGTTCACAAATTGAAAGTAACGAGAGGTTACATCAGAGAAAAATTCAGATAAGTTGAGATGAAAAAGAATTAGCTCCCAGATCATCAAATACACCTCAATTTATAGGCACACCTACAATGATCATATTTCTCGATTCTCAAAGTTGGTTGAAAAAACCTCAGATGGTCTCCATCTTCAGAGCTCAACAAGTGCATCTCCATTCGATGACATTTTTATATCCCCATTACAGTGCTATAAAAAGTATTCCATCTGGTATACATAATTATAACCATATTATTATAAAATTTATTTTTATGGAATGAATTGTGTTTAGTCCAATGAATCAAAATATGTTATACCAAGAGATCAGACTTGGTCACTCCTATAGACTAAACTCATTTATTCTGATGGACTATACTCATTCAGTACGATGAAAAATACTTTTTTAGTTTGATGGATCAGTCTTTCCTAATATGATAGACTATACTTAGTCAATTTGATGGAATATACTTTGTTATTTTTATAGACTATACATTTTAAGTCAAATGGACTAGATTTATTCATTCTCATATATCCAAATTTGGCCATTCTGATGAACTAAAATTTGTGTGTAAATTTTATATTCATTAGTTTATAAAGATTTATACATCTCGTATAATAAATGGTTTAAAAAAACATTATAAATACTTTAGAAATATAAATTTAGTAAAACATAATTCTTAAGAAAGTGTGTTTGTAAATTTAAAAACCAAGTATAAAAAGTATATAAAGTAAAAATTTCAACTCAAAAATCTCTCCTTTTTTTAAAATCACAATACACAAAACTTAAAGAAAAAAATAACTTTGAAAAACTTACAAAACCATTATTAATTTAAGAACACTTATCCCCTTATATTTATTATCTCTCCTATCTTTTTAACTCCCTTTTTAAAAAAATTTGTGCAGAAAAATGAGATAAAATACAAACATCTTAGAAAAATATCCCCTAAAATAAGATCTTAAAATAAATTTCTCTTCAAACAATTTATCCTTCAAAAACTTATCCTTAAATAACTTCTCCCCCATGTGATTCTAAAAAATAATATGGGAGGTTTAATGTTCCTAAAATGTTAGAGGAATAATAATATGAAAATTTTAGTTTAAATAAACATTCATCCAGGAATATAGAGATAAAATTATCCAAATATAATTATAATTTTTTTTAAAAAATATGTAGAGAATAATTTTTTCAAACATATACTCACTCAATTTTTTTTTGTTTTTACATCAAGAGTTAAAAATAAAATGAAAAAAATATTTCTTCTATAATTTCTTGAAAATCATTTTCATCTTAAGGAAATATTCTTGGTTCTTCTATATATCTTGTGTTGTTGACTCCATCTTAGCAACTCTTTATTTAGAAACTATGAACCTTCAAACCACTTGCTTTAATATATCAAAATATTATTTAAGAGGCTGGATCTTTTTGTTCTCAACTTTCAAATTTTGCACTTATTCTTCAAGAGATATATTTTTTGTCTTAAATCTAAAATTTATTGAGCTAGAGAATATAATACAATCATGAATTGATCAACTAGTTCACAATTATTAGAAACATTTTAAGATAACTTTTGAAAGGAATCTACAATCTCTAAAGATGTATTCTTAACAACTTCAATCTGATCATCATGAAACATAAAATCTATTTATATATCTTTTACCCATATTACAATCTAATTAACTCTTCTCCTTTTATCTTAAGAATCAACTTTGAAAGACTTTAAATTTGATTCATTCTAAAAAAATATGTCTATTAACTAATTTAAAGCATTAGATTATTCTAAAATATTAAGTCTCCTTTGAATATGATTTCACTAAGATTCAATTATTGGCATAAAAAAATATCATACAAAATTTTCCTCATAGTCTCATTAAAAAAATAAAATATTGATTCCATACTTTGATCATACTTGGTAATAATAGAATTATTTAAATATGATGACACATTTGAAACATATATTCTATAAGTACCAATAATTACTTTCTATTTTTAATATTTCTCTTTCATAGGATCCAAAAATTCCATTACATCAACATTTTTATCAGATTCTTATTTTTCTGATAACTTTGTATGTGATTGATGATTCTATATTTATTTTTCTGAAAATTTATATTTTTTTTGAAAACTTCTAATTCTATATCTTTCTATACTGATAACTAAACAACAAGTGTCTCTGAAGAACTCTCTTCTTCTTAGTCGTCTTCTTCTTACACTTTTTGTTCTTACTCTTTCTATAATTGTCTTTATAAAATTACATTGCTTTTATAATCATATTTTCCATGTTTCTTTATATATTTTTGAAGCCCAACTTCAACTTTTTTTGAAAAATATTTTTCCACTTCAACAACTTTCCCTTTACCTTTCTCAACAGTTGAAGTAACTATAGAAGTTACAACTTTTTTAGGTTAAAGTACATTTGGCTAAGCAGGAATAAGAAGAGATTGAAAAACTAGTTGAATGACTAATAAAGGTGAAACTATAATAAAAACTTCCTTATCAGTAGGATGGATATATCCACGAGCTTTTTCCACTCCTTTCATCAAACATTGAACAATTTTTCCCTCATCAAATATTTTCTTCTATTTATTCTTATTTTATTCATTTTTCAATACTTTACTAGTTCAATATTTTAAAGCCAGGGCCTCCTATTTATCAAGTTCGAACACGTAGTCACCATATTTTTTATATTTATTTTTCAAAAATTCTTTATAGTATTCATTATATATAGCCTTGAATTTCTTTTTTTGATCTGAAAGGTGATGAACTAGCTTTCCATTTATATTTAACTTTTTTTATTTAGCTCAAGAACCTCAACATCCAGACCTAGTTAGTCTAATTTCTCAATAAATATTTTTAAATTTGGAATGAATACCACCTTCATTATTTAGTTGATTTATTTAGTAATCAAAGATACTTTTTATCTCATAGAATCTTACTGGTTTCTGATCTTCATTACTATCATAAAAATTATTAACATCTTGTTGATAAAATAGGGAAACAACAAAATTATTAGTTTCATCGAACTCTTCTTAATATCCTCAATTGAAAATAAAACACACTTTACCAAGATGAATTTTATCATGTTCCCCAAGAAATCCAAAACAAAGATATATAATAATTTCAAAGTATTTATACCACATATCATCAGAATGAGGTATCCTTGCATCTACAATGCTACAAGTATTACATCTGGTTTGAGATGATATACTTTCCATAACTTCTCATAAGTGAGAAAAATAATTTTATTCATTGGACTTTTATGAACTCCTTAGATTATCGAGAAAATTGTGGGCTAAAATATATGCCTCGCCTTCCAATAGAACTTCTATAAGATCTAATATTTTTTGAATATTTATTTTTCAATACTTATAAAAAAGGTTAAAAGCGATTATTTTATGATCACCATCAAATCTGAAAAAAACTGATCAATATAATTAAATTACTATCGTAAAATAGTAAATATCAAAATATTCATTTTCTATGATTTTTTTTACCATCCTTGGAATCTGATAATTTATTTTAGTATAGATTCGGTCTTATCATACCACTATTTTTCAATCAACCTCTCCTTTAAAAATTACCTGTTAGAAATTTATTTGGCGGTATAAATTTTGTGAAATATGATGAGAATTTATGATTGGATGAAAAAATATGATTAGATGAATGCCAAAAGATAATACAGATGGATAATTTGAGGGTTGAGAGTTGATGTTAAGTAGAGAGTTTGATGTGGGATGTGGTGACCCGCCCTCATACTTATAGGATCGGGAGTGACGTTTCAACTTCCAAAAATCTGATAACTTAGATTAAATCTCAAAATTGATCCGATGATCCAAATTTATCCTCAAAAGACTTAAATATATATTCTAAAATCATAATGGGTTTTTTAAAGAATTTTTTATCAGATGAAATGTCTTTCTAGAATTTTTTTTAAAAACTATTATAAAAATAGAAAGTTGATAACAAAAAAAAAACAAATAAAACAAAACATCGAAAAGACTAAAGATTAGAAATTACCACTTTAAGTAAAAATGTAAGTTTATATGAGAAATTATTACTAGTAACTATTTTTTTGATTTTATAAATTCTAAAATTTTTAGTTAAACCAATGGTTTTAGAAAAACTAATTTTTTTTGAAAAACTTTAGTTTCTTTTAAAAACCTAATATTTTAGATAAACTATTGTTTTTTATAAAAACTAAAGATTTTAGAAAAATATAAGACTTTAGAAAAACTAAAGTATTTTATAAAACTAAAGTTTTTTTTAGAAAAATAGAGTTTTTTAGAAAAATAAATATTTTAGAGAAGTTAATGTTTTTAGGAAAAAATAAAATTTTTAGAAAAATGAAAGATTTTAGAAAAACTAAAGTTTTTTTAAAAAAATAAATATTATAGAAAAACTAATAATTTTTGAAAAACTAAATTTTTTAATAAATTTTTTTTAGTAAAACAAATATATATGTACCCCCATGAAAATGAGTTTATTATTGTAAGAAAATTGGTGAACAAGAAGTGGATATGAATGATAACTTAGTATTGAATATTCATAACTTATATTTATTATTATCAAATCTATTGGAACTAAGGGGTTTAGTGCATATATTAACAAGTTTTTCTTGCACTCCAATGTATTTTAAAATAATATATCATTTTTGCATGAGATCCCAAAGGAAATGGTGTCTTATATCTATGTGCTTTGCTCATGAGTGATGAGATGTGTTTTTAATTAAATAAATGGAACCCTAGTTTCCTAAAAAATCATATTTTTACTAAAATTCAATCGAAAGTAATTGAGTGTGTGTTTCATACACAACACTTGATCACAAAAAATTCTAACTGCCACATACTTGGCTTAAATAGTGGAAAGTGATAATGATTTTTGTTTTTTACAAGACCAAGAAACTAAATCTTCTCCTATGAAATGACATGTTTCAAGTTTACTTTTTCTATCCATTTACATTCACCAAAGTCAACATCTAAAAAAAATTAAGTTAAAAATCATTTCCAGAAGAGTAAAATAATCCTAGATGAAAAGTTCCCTTAATATAACAAAAAATGCATTCTACTATCTTAAGATGAGACTTCTTTGGATTATCTTGATATATTGCACATAAGTATACATGAAACATATAATATAGACAACTAGCTATTAATTTTAGTAAACTAATAATCATTACTCTAAAAATATTTTAATCAACTAGTTTCCCAGATTCATCAATTTCTAAAATATTTAAGATTCTGACAGGAGAACTAATACTTTTCATATTATCACATCCAAATTAATTAATAATATATTTTATATAATTATGTTGAAATATAAAATTTCATTCTGTTTTTTATGAAATTTGAAAACTAATAAAATAAGTAAGTTCACCCATCATTCTCATTTCAAACACAGATTTCATAATATCTACAAAGGAATAAGTTAGATTTTTTTGAGTTGATTTAAATATAATGTAATCGACATAAAATTGAACAATGATGATGTTTTTAGAAACTTCTTTAATTAAAAGTTTTGGATCCTCAGCTCTCTTAAAAAATTGTTTTGTAAAAAAATAGTTAATATATCATACCAGGCTCTAGAGGATTGTTTAAGTCTGTAAAGTTACCTATTAAGTTTAAATACATGGTTTGGAGATTTTTTATTTTCAAAACCAAGCGGTTTTTATGAATAAACTTCATCTTATACATATCCATTAAGAAAAGAACACTTCACATTTATTTGAAAAATTATGATATTAAGAATTACTTTATATTTTAGAAAAATATGAATGGATTCAAGTACAACTACCATAACATAAGTATTTTCATATTTTATAACCTTTTATTGATTATAACCCTTTGTAACAAGTTTTTCTTTATTTATTACTATAATTCCATTTTCGCCACACTTATTATGAAAAACCCATTTTACACCAATTACAGAAGTATTTTTAGTTTTTTTCAACCAAAGTAAAAAACATTATTCCTTTCAAATTCACTGAGTTCAACTTTTATAGATTTTATCCAATCTTAATCACCTAAATATTTATCAGAAGTTTTAGGTTCAAATTTTGATATTCACAATGTACAACATCCTTTATTAAAGAACTTATAGTACTAACAGGTTCATCAACATCACCAATTATATTTTTACTAGGATGATTCCTAAGGATACAATGATTCCCTGGGTTTATAAAATTATTTTCTTTAACAATAGGTTGAAATTATTCTTGAGGTAGAAATTTATGAACATATTATTAAGCTTTTCTCTCATAAAAAGAACAACATTTGTTGAAAATTGGTTTTTGAAATAACATATGAATATTTGAATTGAGGTTGTTTGAAAATAAAAGGATCAACTTCATTAAATTTTACAGGTACTATTTTCTCAATAGCACTTGATTTTTTATTAAAAACTCTATAAGAATTACTAGTTAGATAATATCATAGAAATATTCATTCATCGGGTTTTATAGAAAATTTATTTAAATTATATTTTGTATTCATTATGAACACTTTTCATTCAATGACATTAAAGTAAGAAAATTTTTAATTTCTTCTATTCCACAACTCATAATGTGTTTTATTAATAAAAGGTATTATTAAAATTTTATTTATAGTATAAGAGGAAGAACTAATTGATTCAGCTCATAAAAATTTAGCAAATGAGTATTCACTCAACATGTTTCTTATAATATCTTTAATAATTATATTTCTTCTTTAAAATATACCATTTTGTTGTGGAGTTTTAGATGATGAAAATTTATGTATTATACCCTTTTAACTATTTTTTTAAAATTACAACTTACAAATTCTCCACTATGATCACTAAAGTTTTTTATAAAGGATATATTTTTCTCATTTTTAATATAGGATACAATAGTTTTAAAATATAAAATGATAATGATTTATTTTCTAGAAAATAGACCCATGTATATCTAGTGTAATCATCAATAAAAACATATACATAGTATTTTTAAAACAACCAAAACTATTATAAATAAAATTCCCCTTACAATTTATTTAAATGTATTATTATGTAATATAGTTATGGAAGACACATGAAATTATTTGGTTTTATTATATCCTATCAAATTTAATTGAGCATTAAAAATTATTAAAGTTGATAATATAGTTGTTTAATAGTGATAACAAGATTATTATAAATATAGGGTTTTAACAAATCCAATTGACATGGATAGAGGAAGTGATGACCTAAACCAGTAGAATCATACATTATGAATCCCATTTATCGAAGATTATAAGGGATATAACATTCTAATATTTTCCCTTGACCAATCCCAATCTATGATTCAACAACTTAAGCATTATAGATACCGTTTATGGGAGAAGTTCAAGTTCATAGAGATCACAACCCAAACTATGTTCGTCGAACTACCCTATGAAAGTCCCACCATTACACATATTACTCTTAGAGTGTTTATAGTTATATTAAAGGGATGTGTAGCAAGAACCTATAAATATGAGTATGTACATTATTTTTTATAGAATAATGAATATATTTTCTTCCTATTATGGTTACTTTAAAAATGATTCATTAAAACAAAAATAGTATTTTTGTGTAATATTTAAATTCAATTAAATAATTTAGTTTGATGAATTAATATTTTTTAAAATAAATAATATTTAAATAAAATATTATTTTTAAATACTTTTTTTTAATATAAATTATCATACAGTTTTTATAAATTCAAATGTAATTTTTATAAGTGTTCAAAAAATGATCTTATCAATAAAACCCAAAATTTTAAATAAATGTATGTTTGTATTTTAAAAGTAAAAAATCACATATTTATAAAATTATTTATATATAATGAATATTATTTTCAGAATCATAACATTGAAATTATCCAATGGTGTATTTTTCATAATTTTTGGAGAGAGTTGAATTTTCAGTTACAAATTAAAATTCCATATAAATATACTTTATGTATTCTGACATCATAATGATCCAAATGTTTTTTTAATAAATAATATAAAGGGTATCCATGAAAAAATATTTGTTTTACCTTAAAAATAATTCTATTTTATGTTTATTTTATAAATCCATTATGAATCCTCCAAAACATGTAATATATTTTCAGGTTTTAAAATCACTTCTTTAAGAGCATGACTCTCCTCTACACAAGAAAGGAACTTATTTTATTAAGTTTGGCCCTTTAACTTATAAAATAATAGAAACCAATCCAATTTGGTAGAAACCATGGTCGAAAATCATAGGAAGGTTTGTGGTTTGGTTATTTTATTATAGACCCCAAAACCTAAATAATAAAAAATCCCCCTCTTTTCCTATATAAAACCACCCAAGATCTAATTTATCATTACTAAAACTCCTTAAAAAACATCTATAATCTTCCCTACCCACTTTATAGTCCTAAAAAGGTTCCCTAATCTCTCAAGAAGCCCATCCCAAGTATTTGGTGTCGCACACTCAAGTAAGGGGCATTCATCCCCTCCTTTTAATTCAAACACATTATTTGAAATTAGTCATCTTAATTTCATTTTTTTTATATTTTAATTCCTTTAGAACCATTCCCTTAATTTCCAATTGATGTTATTTTAATGATATATCATTTATCCTCTCTCATTTTTACCTTTATCTAAGTCATTACTATTTTGAAATGGATTTCTCTCCTCTCTTTTTATTCAAGCACCGCTTTTTATTTTATGCCTCTTAATATCAATTTGATTGTGTTGGGATATATTCTTCCATATTTCCCTTAATATAAATTTTATTTATAAATGATTATATCCCACTATCACTCTCATTAATCATCCTATGATCATTTATGTACACCCATTACCATGCCGAATTATAGTTACAATTTTTTTCTTTATTCAGGTTTCTTTATTACCTTAGGAATTTAATTTATAATTTATAATGTTGGGATATATTTTTACATGTAACTATCAATACCAATTTTATTTATAAGTGATTATAACCTTATTTCTATCTCATCAACCCATTTTATATTTCTTTAAGTGACACAATTGGGCTGCTAAAATTTCACAATGATTTTCCAAGCCAAAACAATGGTGTAGTGAATACCATACAAATTTACTATCAAGGGAGATCACCTTTATACACTTATACTTATTTTATTTTTTACTTACATTTATGTATTCCAATTTCCTTGATCATGAAATAAAATATTATGTTGAATGAATCCATATTGTATGATCTATTTGGAATACTTAAGTATGTAAATGAAATGAAAGAGATGGGCGTGACTAGAATTATATAGCACTCCAACGAATTGGGTAATGTTTAGTATCATACTATGTCATATTGGGATAGGGAGTGAAGTCGATTCCTTTATGGAACTTTGTACACCATGTTGTATTGGTGGTCTTATCCTTGATCTATATTTATTTTGTAGTGTTTTAAGTGATTTCCACATTTTCCATGTTATGATTATCATGCTATATCATGCCTCATTATTCATGTTCATGATTCCTACTCTTTTTATGACCCATTAGCATACCTATTTTCTTACATGTATCATATTATTCCCTGTTTATTACCTTACCTAAATTTATAGATCTCCCCTTTTTTATGTTTATCCCTAAGTTATCCCTTGCAGTTTTAAAAGCCATGAAATTTTAGAAGCATGTTAAAGAAGTTTTCAATAATGTTATTGTATCCCATGTTCAATATTTTATGATATGTACCTAACTCCCAAATATAATAGACTTTACGATCTTTTGGGCTTTATTATGTGTACTTTCATATAATAAATCATGTATTAATGTATAATAAAGAACACAATTTTTATAGTTGGTATCAAAGAAATATTTTAGTTATTTTTTGGGATTAGGATTAGAAAACTATTGATAAATACTTAGTGATAAGAAAAAGTATAATAAAACATCCCTAAATTTTTTAAGTATAGATTAAGTGGTTTATCAAGAAAATGCATCCATATTGTGATACTATAAGTGTATGTGGGTATAGAATAGATGTACCTAGGGGTAACAACTCTAACATGGTGTCCCGGGCTGGAATTGGAGTATCCTAGTACAAAAAAATAGGCCTTACCACACTCTTATTCTGACACTCCTAGGGGAAATGCTTTGGTAAATTCATAAGGTCATTATGAACCATTGTTAAGGGAATAATAAAATTCCCATAAGAATATATGTTAGGAAATATATCACGAATATCTTAGATTGAATCCTAGAAATCCATATGTTAAGTAAATATATATAATTTATAAGTTATCTCTTCAATGTTATTGGATTAACCTTTATGTGTTAATAGTTTAAAAATACTCATCCATAATTTTCCTTTTATTATATAAAATGGTTATAAATTGGAGGAATCAGGAAAATAATTAATGCAACGGGAAATGGGATGACATCCCCAATGAGATGCACAATTTTATGGGAGAAGGAATAAAAAACATTGTCATGATACTCTCTTAGATGAATCAAGTTCAAAATAGAAACTTGGATTAGGAGGGGCACCCAAACCCCCATAAGGGAGAAAAAGCCTCAATCAAGAGCTTCATAAAAAAAGTCCTCCTAAATTTAATGGATAATTTAATCCCTTAATCATATAATAATGGATAAACTCCATTGAGAAGCTATTCTCTATCCTTTAATGTTCTGAGATAGAGAAGGTTCTACTATCTATTTTTTTGTATGGGGGGGGGGACCTGATCAGTGGTGGGCATTGATAGAAAATATGATACTTGAAAAAGAGATCTAAGTGATGGAGTGGAATGAATTCTAGAAAATGGTTTCAATAAATATTTTCCTCGCACTCTATGACATAAAATAGAGGGGGATTTCATCACCCTCAAGAAAAAAGATGACAAATATATCAAGGCATATGAGGAAAAATTCACAAGAACTATATGATATGTATCTGGCTTTGTCATTACCCTATAATTCATGGTTTACAACTTCTTTGGTGGGTTAAAACCTACTCTAAGAAAATCCCTGATGATTCATCACTTTTATATCTTTGAGAAATTTTTCCTATGTTTCATAAAATTTGAAATGGAGATCAGTGAATCCTAAGAGTATCATGGGGATAAGAAGTATAAAGTGGAGTTTAATTTTGGTGATCTGATGGAGAAATCTAATGGTTCTAATAAATTTCAACACCCCAATTTTTAAAGGTATGGGAAGAAGCACCCGAGAAATTTTCCAAGGGGAATAAAGAAATGCTTTAGGTGTGGGATGGAAGGACAACTTGCTAGAAATTGCTGATAGGGGAAACCCAATTACACTATAGAGGAATGGAATGATCTAATCAATCCTCATTGAATTTTCCATTTATTCAACTACAAGAAAATTGGTAACTTTTCAAAACAATTCCCTAATCCAAGGGTTTTTAAAGACAACAAAAAACATACAAGGAATCAAGGGTGAGATTTTTTACATCACAATTATTGAGGTGGATCCCGAAAATGAAGTGGTGATGGGTACACTAGTTATTTATTCAATAATAGATAACATACTTTTTGATTTTGGTTCTATGAATTCCTTTATATCAATAATGTTTAGTGGAAGTATTTAAGAACCAACACAAGGCATGGAAGTAGAGTTGTCAGTGAAAACAAAAAATGGATAAATTATTGCTTCCCAAGTATATAACTCCTCCCCTATCACAATTTTTGGGCTGAAATTACAAACGAACCTTATTATAATTCCTTTGGTAGAATTTGATTCAATTATGGGCATGGATTTTATTTCCCTGTATATATCCAACATTAATTTATGTGAGAAGGAAATCACTCTTTGTATTGTGGATCGACCCCTGATTCTGTACAAATGCAAGGAGATGGATGAATCTTATTTAGAACCAACATTTCAAGAATGGATATTATTACCCTATGAGAAACTATATCTTTCTCAAATGATTGAGTCTAAGTAAAGAACCATCTTCAAATAAATTCTTATTGTGAGGGAATATGATAATGTGGTTATAAGGAATTGACTAGTCTTCCTCCTAGATGAAAGGTTGAATTTTCAATTGAGATTATACCTAGGGAGTTTCCAATATCCAATACTTTTTATAGAATAGATTTTGTGAAACATGAGGAGCTGAAGAAACAACTATAGGAGAATCTAGAATAAGGGTTCATATTCCCAAGTGCTTCACCATGGAGTGCAACAGTCCTCTTCTTTAAGAAGAAGGATGGATCAATGTGCCTTTTCATTGATTATCATGAGCTCAAAAAGATCATGATAAAGATCAAGTATCATATTCCATGGATTGATGAATTGTTTGATCATCTATGTGGAGTATAATACTTCTCCAAGGTGGATCTATGGTCGGTATATCACCAAGTTAGGGTGAAGAAGGAGGATATACACAAGACTACTTTTCATACAAGGCACAACAACTATGAGTTCATATTGATTCCTTTTGGTCTCACTAATGCTCCAACAATATTCATGGATTTGATGAATATAGTATTTAGAGATTACCTTGACAAATTTGTGGTAGTATTTATAGATAATATTATAATATAATCCAAAACCAAGGAGGATCATGAGGTTCATCTGATCACTATGCTAAAGACCTTACAAAATGAGAAGCTATATGAAAAGTATAGAAAATATGAGTTTTGGTTAAAGGAATTATCATTATTAGGGAATATAATCACAAGAAATGAGATATCTATGGATCCTTAAAATATAAAAGTAATTTAATTATGAGCAATGCCAGCATCCATGACAGATATCTGTAGTTTCCTTAGGTTAGCTGGGTATTATCATCAATTTGTGAGAAATTTATCTTGATTTTCAAACCCTCTAATCAATATAACTCATAAGGGAGTCAAGTTTTCTTGGAATTAGGAATGTAAATATTACTTCAATGAGATGAAAAAGAGTATGATCACTACACCTGTGCTCACACTACCCATAAGTGGGGAGCCTTTCATGGTATTTAGTGATGATTTTAAGAAAGTCTTGGGTTGTGTGTTAATGAAGAATTAAAAGGTCATATCCTATGCCTCAAGGTAGTTTAAAGTTCGTGAATAGATCTACCCAACACATGATATGGAGTTGGAAGTAGTGATATTTTATTTGAAAATGTGGTGGCATTTTCTCTTTGTGGAGAATTGTGAAATATATACATATAAAAAAAGTCTCAAATACATATTCACACAAAAATAGATGAATATGCACCAACGAATATGGTTAGATATGATCAAAGACTATGACTGATCAATTCACTACCATCTTGGGAAAGTGAAAAAAGTGGTGGATTCTCTAAGTAGAAAGGATCCAGAAATTTTATCATTAATGAGGATTGAGAGGGATCTGATATTCTTATATTTGGAAAGGATGGAAATGAGAATCATAAGGGAAGGAAAATCATCAATACTTTCACAAATGATGGATCAACCTTCCCTTCTAGAGAAAATAAAGAATACTTAAAGAAATGATGTGGATATTCAAAATAAGGTGGATTACATGATAAAGGGGAAATCCTTAGAGTTTAAAATTGTTGAATATAGAATTGTGATATTTGGTTCAAGACTATGTGTTCCATCAAATCCTAAGATAATAATGTAACTGTTGGATGATGCACATAGTTCAACTTTCTCCATTCACCCAGGAAGCACAAGTATCAAGATATCCATGAGCACTATTTTTGGGAAAATATGAAAAAGGAGATCACTGAATATATATCAAAGTTCCTGGTATACCAACAAGTGAAGGCTTAAAGGTAGAAGTCTAATGTGATGATTCAACCATTAACCACACAAACATGGAAATTGGAGAACATCAATATAGACTTTGTCACCAGATTTTCAAATACATCTGAGTGATATAATGCTATATGGGTTGTTGTGGACCGTCTTATAAAGACAACTCACTTTATCACAATTCGAGAGGACTAATCATTGGATCAACTTGCAATAATATACAATAGATAATTAGTAATGTTTCATGGAGTATCATTGTCGATTATATCTAATCGAGATCCAAGATTCACCTCAATGTTTTAGGAAAGTCTCCAACATGTTCTAAACACTGAGTTGGACTTCCATATGGCCTATCATCCTTGTTAGGTCCACAAGGATGAGTACCCTAAGAGGGGGGGTGAATCAGGGTATGACTAATTTAAAATTAAAGCCCGTTCAGATCTTGTTTCGCTGTTAACCAAAACACTCTTTTCTCTCTTTCATGTTGCAAAATATAAAAATAAAGTAAAGCATGCACAAGACACAACATTTTTACTTGGTTCACCGCTAAGGGCTACGTTCAAGGAGTATACGCCGACAAGTTTTTGATCATACCAAATTCCACTAAACTTCACTAGCTATGGATTACAAGGTTTGGGCACAGTCACTCTATCCCAGGCTCACTGCCTTTACAAGATTTAAGGCCAACTCACTGCTTTCCCAAGGGTCACTCCATGGATCTCTCTCTAGATCACTGCCGGTGGAGAGGATCACCTTCTTCCTCTTCCTTTTCTTACTGCTCCGGAAAGGATCCACTCACAGTTTATAGACCTGTAGGTATCTTCATTTTCATGAAGGAATTCATCTTCCTTTATACGTCGATGCTCTGTTGAAGCTCAACCTTCACCCGTTGATGAATTTCTCTTTGCATCGAAGATATCGGGCAATCCCCCAGCTTTCGTACAGCCCTGAATCACTGCTAGAAATCAACATTACTTGGCGCCATTCTCTAAGGCGGCGCGCAAGTCTTCAGCACACAGGTCAACACTGGCATGCAAGTCTTTCTCAACACTTCCACGACTCAAGCTTCCTCAACTCACAACTTGCGCGACTTACCTCCTTTATCACCCAAATCACCTTAGGAGCGCAACTAATAGCCGACACACAACTTCAGCACTGGCGTGCAAGTCCCACTTGCGTGACCACACACCACTTCCGCGACTTCTACACTTGCGCGACTGGACCTCTGATTTTTCTAAGTATTGAACTCCGTGAAAAATGAGGAGGGGTGGTCCAGTATTTATAGGCATTTGATCCACCTGTGCGATGGTGCATAAGTCCTCCTCCAGTGCGCAACTTTCGGCGCACAGCTCTACACTGGCGCGCAAGTCTTTCTTCACACTTGCGCAACTGAACCAATACTTGTGCGACCCTATTTAATTTTCCATATTTTGATGTTAAAATCCCGAAAAACAATAGGCACGCAAGTTCCCAAGACTCCTAGGTATCGGCGTGCAAGTCACTTCACCACGCGTAAGTCACTTGTGCGACCTACCCAATACTTGCGTGACCCTTATCCCTTTTCCATTTTTTGACGTTCTAATCTTCAAAAACATTGGTTGCGCAACTTTCCAATCTTCTAAGCATAAATCGCACAAGTCCTTTTCCAAAAAAACACTTTTCTCCTTCTGTCGATTTTCAGGCCCAAAAATTTGGCAAACACTGGAAAATGGAGCCACCTTGTATTTTCTCTTTTTGTGCTACCTCCAGATCATTCATTCCTTTTTCGAAGTTCTTGAATCAAACATTGATCAATAACCACATCTCTTGAACTTGACATTTCATTAGGAAATCCCCTTTGTCAACAAATTTGTATGTCATTGTTTTCTTTGTCAACAACCACATCGCTGATGTCCCTCTTTGTCAACAAACACAATCACCTCAAAAGTGCTTCAATTCTACCTTGAGGGATTTTTTCCCAACAATCCTCAAACCAATTATAAATCTGAGAAGACTATTTAGAAACTGGAGTCATGTTGTGAGCATGTTATATAGACTTGAAAAGAGGATGATACCAACATATTCTTTTTGTCGAGTTCTATTACAACAACAATTTACACTTGAGAATCCAAATGCCTCCTTATGAATCCTTTTATGAGAATAGGTGCAAAACACCTTCATGCTGGGATGAATTTGTGGAACAAAAACTGCTATGTTCTAAAATGGTCGAGGAAATGGTGGAAAAGGTTAAGACCATTCTATATCACATCAAGGCTGATCATAGTCGACAAAAGAACTATGCTAACAATCATCGATGATACCAAGAGTTTGATGTTAGAGACATGGTATTTCTATGCATGTCTATATGAAATAATGAGATGAGATTTGGAAAGAAGGGAAATATTAGTCCAAGATACATCAACTACGTTGTGATATTAGATCACATCAGAGTAATGACTTGTCAACTAGCACTCCCAATAAACCTATCTCAAGTACATGATGCATTCCATGAATCCCTCTTGAGTAAGTACATAACAAACCCATCACATTTACTCAATCTAGAGGTGGTACCATCGAAGAATGATATTTTCTATGAAGAGAAGCCGGTGGAGACCTTAGATCACAGATTAAAATTTCTACAAAATAAGACAATACATCTTGTAAAAGTGTTGTGAATAAACCACAAGTTTAAAGAAGAAACGTGAGAATCAGATGAGGTGATGAAACAAAGTTACCCTCATCTATTTTGGTGTGGGAAAATACAATTTCAAGGGTGAAATTTCTTTAGTAGGGAAGATTGTAACAACCCAAATGTTTATAAATAAAATTCTCATTTAAATTTATTTAAATATATTATTATGTAATATGGTTATAGAAAAAACATGCACTAATTTGGTTTTATTATATCCTATCATATTTAATTGACCATTAAGAATGATTACCATTGATAATATAGTCATTGAACAATGATAAAATGATTAGTATAAACACAGTGTTCTAGAAAATCCAATTGACATATAAAAATGAAGTGATGACCTCGACCAGAAGGATCATACCCTATGAAGAACATTTATCAGAGATTCCAAGGTAGATAGAATTTTTGGTCTTTTCCCTTGACCAATTCATATCCAAGATCCAAGAACGTAAGTATGAGAAAAACCGTTTATGAGATAAGTTCAAACTCATCGAGATCATGACCCAAACTATGTTTGCTGAACCGTCCCATGAAAGTCCGACCATCTCACACCTTAATCTTTGGACTTTTTTTGGTGTATTAAAGGGATATGTATCAAGAACCTAGAAATATGAGTATGTGCATTATTTGTTAATGAATAATTAATATATTTTCATTATATTATGGTTACTTTATAAATGATTCAATAAAACACAAATATTATTTTTGGCTAATATTCAAATTTAATTAAGGAATTTATTTTAATGAATTAAATGATTTTTTAAATAAATAAAATTTTAATAAAATATTATTATTAAATAATTTTTATTAAATATAAATGACCATATAATTTTTATGATGTCAAATGTAATTTTTATAAGGGTTCGAACACCGCTCTTGTTAATAAAACCCAACATTTTCAATACATGTAGATACATATTTTAAAAGTAAAAATTAACATATTTAAAATATTATTTAGATAAAATTAATATTATTTTTGTTATCAAAATTTCAAAATTATTCAACGAGGAATTTTTTATAATTTTATGAGACAATCAAATTTTTGGGTAAAAATTAAAATACCATATAAATATACCTTGTGTACTATGTCATCATAATGACCCAAAAATGATGTAATAAATACTATAAAGGGTATTAATGAAAAAATATATGTTTTAAATTTAAAATAATGTGATTTTGAGTATTATTAATCCTCCAAAACATGTAATATATTTTACGGTTTTAAAATCATTTCTTTAAGAATATGACTCACCTAAAAATAAGAAAGGGAATTATTTTATTAATTTCAGACCTTTATATTGTGAAATAATAGAAACCAATCCCATTTGGAATAAATTATTAGAAAAACCATGGTAAGGTTTGTGGTTTTGGTTATTTTGTTATATATATTCCAAAAGCTAAATAATAAAGAATCCCCATGTTTTCCTATATAAACCCACCCAATCTCCCATTTCTCTTCACTCAAACTCCTTGGAGAATGTACATACTCTTCCCTCCCATATTTTTCGTCCTCAAAAGGTTACCCATGCCCTAATAATTTGGAGTCACACACTCATGTAAGGGAAATTTCTCTCTTTCTTTCAATTCTAGCACATTCTTTGAAATTGGTCTTCTTAATTTCAATTTTTTATATTTTTATTAATTTATAACCATTCCATTATTTTCTAATTGATGTTATTTTAATAATATATCATTTATCCTCTCTCATTTTTACCTTTATATAAGACATTATTATTTTTTAAGATATTTCTCTCCTCTCTTTTTATTCAAGCACCTATTTTTATGTTATGATTATTAGTTTTAGTTTTATCATGTTGGGATATATTATTCCATATTTCCATTTTTGTAAATTTTATGTATAAATGATGATATACCCCTTTCATTCTAATTAATCCTCCCATCATCCTTTATGTACACCCGTTACCATGCCAAATTATAGTTCACATTCTTTTATTTATTCAAGTTTCTTCATTACATTATGACTTTAATTTATAATTCATAATGTTGGGATATGTTTTTATATGAACCTATTACTACCCATTTTATTTCTTGTGATGAGAGTCCCCTTGATCACTCATCAACCCATTTTATGATTCTTTAAGTGACATCATTTTGCTACCGAAATTTCACCACAATTTTTCATGCCAAAATAATTGCGTAGTGAATACCATACCAATTTTTTATCAATGGTGTTCACATTTATTCACTTATACTTATTTTATTGGGTAATTACATGTATTTATTCTAAATTACTTGATCTTGGAATAAAATATTATTTTGAATGAATCCATGTTGTGTGATATATGTGGCACACTTAAGCATGTAAATTAAATGAAAGCGATGGTTGTGCCCAAAATTATACAGCGCTCTAATGAATCGAGTAATAATTAGTTTCGTGATATTTCATGTTGGTCGAGAGAGTGAACCTAATTCCTTTATGGTAATTTTTCCACCATGATGTCTTGGTATTTTTATCCTTGAATTATATTTATGTTGTAGTGTTTTAAGTTGTTACTACATTTCACATGTTATAATTATCATGCTATATCATGAATCATTGTTCATATTTAGGATTACTACTCTTTTTATTCCCCATTGAAATTACTATTATTTGAAATGTATCACCTTATGCCATATTTATTCCCTTAATGGGATTTATATCTTTCCCCTTTCTTATGTTTGTCCCCAGGTTATCCCATGCAGTTTTAAAATCCGTGGAATTTTAGAAGCATGTCAAAGATGTTTTCAATAATGCTGTTGTATGCCATGTTAGAGATGTTATGATACGTACCTAATTCCAAAAGGTACTAGACTTCAGGATATTTTGGATTGTATTTTGTGTACTTTTATCTAATAAATCATGTATTAATGTGTAATAAAGATCATAATTGTTACAATCTTACACCGATACTTCCATTTTGTGTAAGACTAAATAAATCCATGTGCACTAAATGTAAATCATAAAAAGATGAGACTTGACTAATAGACCTAAAAATTTCTTTATGTTACTTTACAAATTGATAAGGATAAAACACTTAAAAATAATCAAACTTAATTTTTAGTATATATTTAACTAATTTTTTCTTGGATTGTTTAGCTAAAGTTATAACATTACAGTGTCCTAATATTATTTTCCATAACCCAGATTGGCCTTATATTTCACTAAGGTAAGGTATATCTTGGCTCCTAAGGTCTTATAAGTTTAGTGTATAAACATTATCATGCCTACCAGTAGAACGAATAAATTCATATTTGGAACTATGAATAGTACATTGATGATTCAAGAAGTTCAAAAGATATACATCATCACATAATTAAATTATGCAAATAAGGTTTTTCTTAATACATACAAAGAATACAACATTTTAAATTAAATCTTTACTTAGAAGAACTATTTTACCTATAACAATAATTTCTCTTTTGGCATTGTCACCAAAGGTAACTTCACCACCTTAAATTTTGATAATCATCTTGGAGAAATCTTTTTTCCCAATCATTTTCTTATAAAAAACACTATCCATATACCATATATTTTTATTGGTAAAAGTTATTATTTTCCGAAAATAAAAAATATTAGTATTTGGGAACCCAAATATGCTTGGGTACAATATTATTAAAAAATAATACTTTTATAATCCACATCTATCCAACTTTACAATGTTAAGAAATTGTTAATTATTTTGAAAAATAAACTTTATGGAAACCTAAATATTTAAATTTATTTAAGGAAAATATATTATTCCAATGTACTCCACATTTAAATCTTTTACAAAATGAGGCAGTGTTTGGAACAAAGTAATTATTTTAAAAAATAGGTTTTTTATTAGTATAACCCATTCCAGATACATAGTTATGAGGTTTTATTTTTCTATACATATTATCAATGTATTATTTCCTAGTAGTAAACTTTTATAGTAGCTTTTTTAGACTTGATATTTCAGAATTTAGTTTTATAAATAAATTTATATCCTTAATAGGAATTTTACTCAAATTAATTTTTTCTAATTCTTTTGAAAAATTAGTTTTTTTAGATTAACTTTTTATAACACTTTTGAAATATTAGATGTATCAAAATTAGATTTTTATAATTCTCTTGATATAATAAATATCTCATTAGTATGTTTATATAATGTGGATTTTCTTTAACACGTTTTAACTTAGAAGTATTATGTTATTTTAAATTTTTTGTAATTCTGGTTTTCTAAAAGTTTTGGAAATATTGAGACTTCCTGAAAACTTTGTAAAGTATTATTTTCTTCTGATAAAGAATATTACACATATAAATATGTATAATTTTTTTTATTATCACTTTTTGGATAATTTGAATTTAAATTAAGATTATTTAAAATTTTAGAAGTTACCTCAACCATGAAGAAATTATTATTCTTCATAATATCAGTAAATAAAACAATATTTTTCTGATATCCACTTTCATTATATGATGAATTTTCTGATGAAGTATCACCTCCACTTGCACTTAAAGTGTCTGATGCTTTTTTAATTTTCTTATTTTTATGTTTGTAGAAATTCTTAAAATTCCTTTTTAAATTTATCTGCTTATTTTCTTTATTCTTTAGATTGGGATAGTCTAGTATTATTTGACAAGACTTCTTGCACTCATAATAAATAAAATCAGAAGAATAATTCTTATCACTTATGTATTTTTGAATTTTCATAAACTTATAATGAAAATAAGTTTTACAAAAAACATTTTTATCCTTTGAGTTAATTTATAAAGTTAATTATAACTTTTTTCTGATGAACTTTTTTCTGTCTCAACTATGATTTTATTTTTATTCAAAGTTTTAGAAACTTTTTAAGAATACCTAACTGTCATAGAAGTAAGAGACATTGAAGTAAAAAAAATCCTCCATTGTTTTGTTTAATATTCTCATAACCTCTCTTCAATTTACCCTCATACTGCATGAGAGTACCTATAAGATCATCCAAAGTCAAATTTCTAATTCTCTTAGTATCATCTAGATCTATCCTTTTGGACTCTCATTCTCCATACATGATTTCAATAAAACTTTCAACTAATATATCATATGTAAGATATTTATCCCCAATATATTTTAAACTATTCATAATCATCATAAATCTGTAATTCATCTTTGAAAATGATTCACTAGGTAGAAAATCGAAGGCTTGATAATATGAATCAAGCATAGATCTTCTAGATTCAATCACATCGGAAGTTCCAAAATGTGTAATTTTAAACTTATTCCATATATTTTTTGTAGTTTCACAATAAGATATATGAGTATATATATTTATTTTCATGGAACAAATAAAATTATTCCTCACATGATAATTTAATTAATATTCTAATTTCTATTTATTGTTAAAAGAAAAAAATTCCTTCTTAGGAATTTTATAATTTCCAGTTAACATGAAAAAGATATCAACTCCAATTTCAATAACAAGAGTATTTATTCTATCTCTCCAATAATAATATTCAACACCATCAAAGATTAGTGGTCTTTTAGGGTTTAAATCCTCAATAGTACCAACATTAAGACCTTATATATTATAAAACAGAAATTATTTATAAAAAATAAACATTAGCATAATAATAGTTTAACAAAAATTATAAACCTGAAAAAAATTTCTTGATATAAAAAAGTATATACGTTGTAATTTTAAGAATTAGAACATACTCTGATACCAATTGTTGGATCATAGAGTTTATAATGGATACAAGAGGGAGGTGAATTTTAGTTTTAAAAAAATAAACTAATTAAGATCCCAAACCTATTTATTAAAATTTATTGGACTTAGATATCATCTAATGATCAAAGTAATTATAAAGAACACACAATTTTTATAGAAAATAAAAGTAGTAAATTTTACTAAACTAAGAATTCAAAAAATATTGCACAGTTGAAATATAGTAATTTTTATAAAAAATTAAAAAATATCATAAAGTAAAAGTTAGAATGAATTACTAAATTTTTTATAAAAAGTATGGGACTCTTTAACCTTAAGAGTTGAGGAAGTAAAAAAACATCGACTTTGAGTGTCCCCAGTTTTCAACCTAACTGTAAGGTATGTATTTCTTTAGCAAGAAAAAATTAGCTCTGCTTTACTATCCTTGAAATCCCTCGATCATCTTTTTCAAAATCAGAAGTCTTCCTATCCCCAAAACCACTCGATCTTAACCTGGACGAGGAATAGTGAATACAAATGAAAAAAATTTAATGAATTTAAAATCCTCACTCAAATTCCTTAGAAAAAAACTCTTGGAAAGTGTACAAAGTGAAAGTAGTGATAGGTTATAATAGAGAAAAAATTAGATGGGTTGAGTCATAAAATCATCATCTTTTAGATCCGCGAATTTAGTTTTATTTATAGGCACACCTCCAATGGTCATGTTTCATAATTCTCAGAGTTGTTTGTAATAGACATGAATGGGATCCATCTTATCAACTCAACAAGTACATCTCCATCTAATGTTATTTTTATTGTAAAATTAAAATTCTGTAAAAATTATTCCATCCAATAGACATAATTATAACCATTGGATTATAAATATTATCATGATAGAACAAATTGTGTTTAGTGCAATGAATAAAAAAATGTTAGTCCAACTTGGTCAGTTCGAAGGAATAAACCTAGTTGGTCTGATGAACTAAAATAAGTTATTATAATGGACAATTTCTTTTTCAGTTCAGTGGACTAGACTTAGTCAGTCTAATGAACTAGAATTTTTTTAGTCTGATAAACTTGACTTATTCAATCTAATGGACTAAATTTTTTCATTCTGATAGACTATAAATTTTCAGTTCAATGAACTAGATCTAGTCAGTCCAATGGATCATATATTAGTAATTATTATGGACAAAACTTTGTGTCGAAAGTTTATTATTATATATTTATAAATAATTCTATATCTAGTATAATAAATGTTTTTCTAGAAAAAAATTATAAATACTTGGGAAATATAAAGTTAGTAAAACATAATTTTTAGAAAGTATGTTTGTGATTTTTAAAATTAAGGATATAAAGTGTAGAAAGTAAAACTTTTGAATCAATAGGGGTTACACAAGAATTAAGAAAAAAATTAAGTGTGCATTTGAAATTATTATTTTTTAACCATAGTGGTATTTAAACCAAAATATATTATTTCTAAAAGGGGTTGTAATTTTTTTGTTGAGCACAATGACCTTTGGAGAGAATTATCTCAAATCCCTGAAGAGATTACTATCTAAGAACTCTCATGAGAATGGAGAGAAATAATCCTCCAATACCACTCTTGAATCTAGAGAGATCAAAGAGAATCCTTTTTAAGTGATTCTTGGGGTGATCAAAGGTGAAAGAATCAAGCATTAGGATCTACTGCACTAGGACCCGAAGATTCCTATGACAATGCTCGAAGCTTTGTTGAAAAAATGTGAATCTCCACTAGAGAGAATCTACTCTTGATTCATAAAACACAGTGATGGTAAGACATAAATACATTTTCATATCCATCAACAAAGAAATAATTAATCAAAATATAATTCTTAATTGCTTAAATTATTTATAAATAATATATGATGATCCCACATATTAGTTATATAATTCAATCATAAATTAATTTTTGATTCAATTTTGTTTATCATGATGTTTATCATTGTGTAAATATAGGATTAATCATCTGTTAAGAAAAAAATTTGAGTTGGGCATGCACAATTGCATGCTTTCATTATGCATAAAACCTCAAGTTGTATTAGATTTTTCACATAATTAATTATAATTATTTAAATATCATCAATTAATTTATTAATTTATCATTAGTTTTCAATTCATATTTAATCATTTTTAATCCAAATATAAAGAGATGCTCTTATTCCTATTCATTATTGTAAATATATTCAATTTGGTTAATTTTATTAACAAAATACATTTGAATAACTCATATAGAGGTGCCAAGGATTCTATACGATTAACATAAAATTACATGTCATATAGATCTTTGGAACATGCCATGTACCCATGTACAATTCACAAAGAATTAATTCAAAAATAATTAAATCTGCATGCATTTATTACATGTGGTGTGTATTTAAATACACCACAGGTTGAATAGTCCAGGCTAGAGAATGGTTAGTCGAACTACATGGCGGGTAACATCCATACATGATGTGTAGTCCATTAGTCAAAGATGGTTCGTGTATTCTCTTATATGGATCACATGACGAGTGACCATGTAACTTAGAGACCACACACCATGTAACCCATGTACATTCCGTGTAGTCCATTATTTCCATGTCATGATTACACATTGAGTCCCTAGACATGTTCCATAGATATATAGTGAGAAATATACAATCTGTGTAGCTGGATTGTGCACGCAATGTATATTACCAAATTATATAGAATTAAAAATTAATTTATGATACTACTTAAACCAATTAAACATGTATTCTATGTGGTCCTTAATTTGATATTAAATTATATGTTATGGGATATATATAAATATATTTATTAAATGTATAATTAATTTATATGTAATGTTCAAAACTACATATCGTGTATAAGTTATAATACTGTCATTACTCTAAACACATTGAAACATAACACACAACATAAATACCATGTTTTCTTTGTGGTCATTATGTTGATAGTACGTGCCATGAAATTACATGTTAACTTTTGTATGTCATATTTTGCATGATTAAATAGTATATGAATACAATACACATTGGTTAGTTTAGATAGGTACTCACCGTGTTACCTCTAAGGTAAATTTTTGCACATAGTTAATTTTAAATAAATTGATTTAATTTGATTAAAATTATGATTGATGATATTCTAAATAAATTTAAAAATTAGTATTAAGATAAAATAATTGATTAATTAAAGAATATAATTAATTTTTTCGATCGTGATTTATCTTAAATAATAATGATTATAATTGAATGATATTTTATTAAATACATAATTCATTGTATGCGTGTAGATGATCATGAGTATAGACTAAACCTTTGTATGTGGTTTATTTCTTTTAATTTATTATTAAATGTAATATATGGCCTACGTGTCATCCCTCTTCTCATTATGTATGTTCCTATGAGCCTATGGTTTCTTATATATAAACCCCTTAACCAATCCTTTGGTTCCCCTCATATACGTGTGAGTAAAATCACATGTAATGGTTGGAGATCCCAAGCTATTAGAAGTATTTTAAGTTTTGAGTTTAGGTGAAACCAGTCCAGGAGAGATATATAGTTGTATAGGTGGAAATATACAACATGAACCATTATGTGCTTCAAGGTGTTTCTCCCATAGGTCTATAGTTAATTTATCATCTACTATATAAACTGACCATTAATAAAATTACCTGATCGTACCACTTTATTGTTTTATTTTCTTAATGTTCATGTTTAATTTCATTATAGATGTTCAGTCTTGATCACATGAATTAATTAATTAATGAGCATGCTGGATAGAACTAAAATGAATTGGAATATTCTTAGACTTTATCTATAGTATGGTTAAACACTTAATTAAATCCACTTAATATTAACAAGAATGTAATAAAGATAAAAATTGGAAATTATCACTTAATGATTAAAAATGCATCAATTATATATACTAAGTTACTATATCCTTCCACTAATTAATCTAAAATCAAACCAAAGTTCAAATAGATAGTCCGACCAAAGTCATGGTGCTTTCAATTATTGGGAAATTATAACTTGTAGTTTTGGGTTGAATCGACATAGTTCACATCAAGGGTTAACTTACAAATAAATACATGGTATAAATATGAGGAAAAGGTTGATGAAATAAACTTTAAGAATTTTAGGATGGGGTAGTCCACTCAATATATAAAATAAATTTGAGCTAATGTAGTTGGTATTTGGAATGCCTGCCCAAAACCCTTCAAATTTCATGATTGAAAAAAGTCAGTGTAATGAGAAGTGGAATATAGATCCTCTCCACTAGAATGCCTAAGAAAAAATATATTCTAAAGCCAATGGTTAGGGGTATTTGGTTTGAATAAAATAGTGGGATATTAATGAATATAATATAATATTTATTTATCCAGATTTTATTAGATAAAGTTCTTAAATTATGCTCATCTTATTTTTATAAATGGTAATAAAAATGAATTTAAACATATCCACATAATCCATACCTGAGATGGTTGACCTTATCACCAGTTTTTTTCTAAGAGTTGAAAAGGTTCTTATGTGTTATCCAACACCATGAAAGGAAATTTTATGTGATAGAATAACCTATTCCCAAATCACTTGGTAAATAGGATAGTGAGGAAGACTTTTATCTCTATGAGAAACATTTGAAAAATTCCAAATAATTTCAAATTTTCATGTCTTTATCCATGAAAAATGAGATTTTAAAGAAACACAAGATCAAGAATGTGTATAACATGATGTCTCACCTTTGGGATCTCCATAAAGAGAAGGAAAGACAAGAGAGATACAAGATCTCCAATGCTCTGTTTATAACCAAGAAAGGATATTCAACATCAGTTAATCCACATATAGTAAATATTATTGACTACATTGAACACTTAGACATATTAGGAATTAAATTACCAGATGAGTTGCACACAAATATCATACCTTCCTCGCTACCCATGTCCTTCTCTATTTTATTATAAATTATTACATAAACAATAATGAGAATATTATTTAAAAATTTCTTACTCTAATTCAAAAAGTAGACAAGGACAAGGGGTGTTAAAAACCCATAGTCTTTATGATGAATAAGAAAAAGAATAAAAAGGGGAAGGGGACTGATATTTATAAAAATTATAAATCTATCAAACATTATACTTCCAAGAAGAGTAAGATCCTATGAAACCGAAAGGAAAAGGAAGCAGTATGTTTTTTATATAGAAATAAAGGTCACTAGAAGAGTAAATGGACCTAGAATAAAGTTGAAGAAAAATGTGTGTTCATTATTGAGTTTAATATTTCAATTTCTACACATTGAGTATTATATAAATCTTTTGGTGCTCATATATATATCTAAATATAGAAACCATATAGATTATAAAATATTACAAGAAGAGAGGAGGATTTATGAACTACCAATGGTGTGAGGTTAGATACTCTAGCCATTGGAGACTACTGACTTTCATTAACAATAAAAATGATATTGGTTTTAAGAGATTGTTATTATGAACTGACTACTACCAAGAACATAATTTGTATATAATACCTAGATAAATATGATTTTAATTTAAAATTTAGAAATTATATTTGTTTATTTTATAAATAAAACATGTGTTATGGTATGTTACATGTAAATAATGGTCATTATTTATTAAATTATGAAAATAAAGTAGTGAAAATTGATAAAAAAATCATGCTCACATGACTCGTATAACACCCATCCTTGGAATCACCTTATTGGTTATGTAAACAATAAAAATTTGACAATACTCTATCAAGATGGCTATTTTGACTCATTTGATCTAAAACCACTTAAAAGTTATCATGCTTATTTACAAAGAAAAATGACCAAACCACCATTCATTGGATATGGTGAAAGGTCTAAAAAGCTTCCAGATTAGTACACAATGATGTGTGTGGACCATTTTTAGTAGAAGAAAGAGGTGGGTATTCACACTTTATAACTTTTAATAATGTATTGAGTAGATATATATATGTCTATTTTATGAGGTATAAGTTTGAGTCCTTTGAGAAATTCAAATAATTCCAAAATGAAGTAGAGAACCAACTTGGAAAGAAGATAAAGAATCTTCAATCAGATCAAGGTTGTGAATATCTTAAAAAATAGTTTATCAAAATTCTACGGGAGTTTGGGATTCTATCTCAAATCACTCGACCAAACACACCATAGGTAATGGTGTTAGTGAGAAGAGAAACCTTACCTTGATATATATGGTAATGTCAATGAAGAGTCATGCAGATCTCCCATTATCCATTTGGAGATATTAATTACAGACTGTGGAATACACACTAAATCAAGTATCAACTAAAGGAGAAAATATAATTCCCTATGATATATAAATTAGAAAGAAACTTGTTCAGTAACATACACTTTTATGGGGTTGAGAGGTGTTTGTTACAGACTTATCAGACAACAAACTAAAACCACAACGTAAAAAGTGTATCTTTATATGGTATCCTATAGAAACAAAAGGATAATATCTATACAACCCCTCAAAAAAGAAAGTGACTATTTCTATATAATATTTATTTATTGAGAGGTAGAAAATCCTCAAGAAGGATAACAGTAGAAAGATTGAATTAGATTAATTTGATGCTCAAGATACACAAGAGTTGGTATATGAATCACCCTACAGTTGGTTGGGGTGGTGAGGGTGGTTTGAGTTTTGGGACGTGGTTGTGGGGTCAAGTCCCATGGAAAATAGGTTTATTTTAAATTTCTTGTAGCATATGAGAGCCTCCATTGGAAGTTGTACCTATATATAAGAGTTTGTATATGAATAGATTCCACTGGTCCCCATGGAAGAAGTTGTTCCTAAACACAAGTACTATATAAGATCACTAGAGAGGTAAGAGAACCAAAAAGATATAAAATTTTAGTCACCGAATATTATGACTCATTATTGGTTGAAAATATTTAACCTCTCTCTTAAAAAGTGGCAGTGGAGAGCTCAGAATTTATGAGATGGCATGATTCCATGAATTCTGAATTAAATTACATGTATAAGAACCAAGTTTGGATTTTGTTCAATTTACCAGTTGATTTAAATCATTTTGGGTGTAAATGGGTATTCAAGAGAAAACTAGGCATAGAGAATAATATAAGTACCTATAAACCAAAGCTAGTGTCTAAAGGGTTTAAAAAATGTCAAGGCATTGACTACAATGAAACATTTTCCCCAGTTTCCATATTAAGATCCATTATAATTCTAATTTCTATAGAAGCATACCATAACTATGAAAATTTTAAATGGATGTCAAAATATCTATCCCTAATGGGAAAATTTAGGAATATGTCTTTATGGAACAACAAGAATGTTTTGTGACTCTAGGAGATGCTAAGAGAAAATGAAAGTTTTAAAGGTCCATTTATGGATTAAAGCAAGAATTAAAGCCATAGAAAATTTGTTTTGAAGAAGCTATAAAATAATTTAGTTTTATTAAGAATGAATGTGAGACATGTGTTTATAATTGATTTAGTATGAATATGATTGTTATTTTATTAGTATATATTGATGAAATATCAATTATTGGAAATGACATAACAATCTTACAGTTTATTAAGGACTAGTTAAACAAGGGTTTATCCTTAAAGGATTTAGGTGAATCATCCTACATTCTAGGGATCAATACAATTAGTGATAGATCCAAGTGGATTCGTGGACTAATTAAAAGTAATACATTGACTAGATACTAAAGAGATTTAGCATGGAAAAATATACGAGGGGATTGGTCCCAGTGTCGTATAGAATATATTTTCTAAAAAATATATCCTCAAACACAATAAGAGAAATATATAATGAGTAATATCCCATATGTTTCGGTGATAGGATCAAAATTGTATGTCATGTTATGTAATAGAATTTATGTTTGATACACATTGATCATGATAGGTAGATATCAAGCTGATCCATGTGAAAAGCATTGGTCTATTGTCAAGTCCATCCTTAAGTATCTAAGAGGAGCTAAGGATATATTCCTTGTGTATGGAGGATATGAGGATCTAGTCATTAGGGGTTATATTGATGATAGTTTTAAAATAGATTAGAATAATATGAATTAGTATTGATGATATGTTTCCAATCTCAATGAAAGAGATGTGAGCTAGAAAAGTTCAAAGAAGATAATTTTTTCCAATTGTAAAGTGGAGTTTGAGTATATAGTGGCTTCTAATTCAGAAAAGTAATCCATTTGGATAAGATTATTTTTCTATGATATTGATGTGGTAACTAGATATAAAGACTCTTTCACATTTCACTATAATAATATTGTATAGGTGGATCTTTCAAAAGATAAAAGGTTACACCAACAAGCAAAGAATATCTACGAAAGTATCACCTCTTGAAGGATTTTCTCAAATGGTTGAATTCTAAGTAAGAGAGTTTCCATATAATAAAACATGTTGGATCCCTTTAATAAATAATTATAGCATCATAAACATGAGTATCATGTGATATCTACATGACTAAAGGTTGTTAGTAGTTGTCTCTAGTGAATGTTGATGACTATTGGAGCTGGTCCCCTAGAACCAATCATGCGTACTTTATTATTGCATATTTTTTTTAATATTAATAAACTACTTATTACATAATGATTTATATTATTTGTAACATACCATGTGATAATATCCTAGGAGCAGCTGTCACCCTAAAAGGTCATAGAAGTTCCCTACTATGATTAGAATATAGAAGTACCATGATAGTATTATTAAAATATAGTATCTATAGTTAGAAGAAACCATTTTAGGGACACAATTGATATATTCTATTAGGGGTGGAGACTTATAGGAATTCTAGGAACCTTCTTGAATTGTATTCCCTTAGTAATTTCCCATATATAAGATTATGAGAATTAGACATACCAGTAGGAAATCCACATTTATATGTGTCATTGAATGTTCCTATATGCGGATGTGTGTGTTAGTCTTTATACATTTGGATTATTATTAATATATATAACAAGTCTTGTACATTGATTTTTTGATGAAAACCATGATAAAATATGTTTGTGATGAGGTAGGATATGTAGGGTGCATCATAGATAATACTTCATTAATGAATCATTCAAGAAAGGATTTTTACCTTATGTTATTCAATGGAAGTTGATATATTAGGATCTTTTATATAAATGACACGGAATAAATAAATCCATGGCCATAGTGTTCAACAGGTAAGTTCAGTTTTTGGAAATTCAAAGAAAGATACATCAAGAACATAGGTTGATAGCACCAACATGCAACCTACATGATTAGATATATCATGATAAAGGGATTATATTACATGGTAAGAATTCATATGAGGTTTTATGTTATTGAAACACTAACTTCTTTCTCTATGGGTTCCTTGGCGTGTTTTTAGATTCTATCCTCACAATTTGGAATGCTTCACCTAATTCCACTGAGAAAGATTCAAAAAGGGTCACACATTAAGTGTATCCAAAATATTAGTTAAATAATAACATTTTCTATTATTTAAATTTTTTAATAAATATTATTCCCACACATGGTTTAATAAATATTCATGTTTAATTGATTTCATATATTCCCTCACCATTTATTTAATAGAATATTCTGTGAGAAGGATATTTAGTAAATATTTATTTACAATTTAGTGAACATAATATTTATTTATTTATTTTAGAATAATTTAGTGATATTTATTTAATATATAAATATTCATTATTCAGGTCCTAAAAAATATTGTGGAGGAATGGAAGTCCTAGTGTAATGGTCGAATGTAAAATAATATATATTGAAAATTATTTAAATAAAATGATATTTAATTTAATTCATGAGGTTTTTGCATGTCAATAAATAATAATATTATTATTATCATATGCATGGGGTTCTATAAGAATTAGGAAAAATTATAAGGGATCATGTGAAATTTTTTTCTATCCCGTGTGGTATTTAAACCCAATTTTATAATTTCTCAAATGGGTATCCATTTGTTTTTAAGAACAATAACTTCTTGAGATAATTATCCTGAATCCCTAGGGATAATATGCTCTAATAATTCTCTCAATAACAGAGAGTGATCTTCCACTACCACCACTATTGATTCTAGAGAGATCAAATAGAATCTTTCTTCAAGTGATTCTTTGGGTGATCAAAGGTGAACAATGTAAGCATCAAGATATAGCACACTATCACCCAAAGATACCTATGAAAACATTCAAAGGTTCATTGAATACATGTGGATCAAAAATAGAGGGAATTTTCTCTTGATTCCTAAAATGCAATGATGGTATAATGTAGAGATGTTGTTAGATCCATCATAGAAGAAATAATTCACCATAAGGTAATTCTTAATTACTAAAATTAATTATAATTAATATGTGATGATCCTGCATCCTAGTTTTGATGTTCATTCATAAAAAATTTTTGGATTTAATTCCCTTTATTAGGATATTTCTCATTGTGAAAATTTTGGACTAAACATTAGTTATGATAAAAATATGAGTTGGGCATGCATCATCTGGCGCTTCCGCTGCACCCAAAACCTTTAATCTCAACCTCTACCCTCTCACTTAGCGTAGGGTCCCATACCAAATCTTAACTTCATTATACCAAGTCTCAAACTATAACCTATCACATATTATATGATCCCATACAAAACCTATACCTCTTCCCTCTCACTAAATGTTAATCCTCATGGTGAACCATGACCACTACCCTCTCACCCAAGGAAATTATTCATGAAAAACCACGACACATACAATTGAAAAGGTCCTCATATTGAACCAAAAACATTACCCTCTTACTCAAGGTAGGTACTTATATCAAACCATAACCACTAACTTATCACTAAGGGAAAGGTCCCCTACCCAATATCAACCACTTCCCTCTCACTCTAGGTATGGTCCCATACCCATTTCACATCATCCATCATAACTAATGTGTGTGTTTTCTCAAGGTCAAGTTATCATTTAGACCCCAAATATCAACATCACATAGAAAAACCATCACAAGTGGTTAATTCCAATCTTGAGCCTCTCCTCAGTCAACATAGTCCATAACCATGTTATTGTCCCAAGTAAACTATATTTTTATTCCTAGAACACCACAAGTGGACAACCCATAAAGATCCCAAACATAACCAGCCTTGAAAAATCACCCAACACAACTAGAATCATTGGATCACCCTACCCTTCCATATCCCATCACATGAGACATGTCATGCTGAACCCATCAACCCCTCATATCACTCAAGTAAGGAAACTATTAGGTCACTTAACCCTGAATCGATCTCTAATCACTGATACCAACTCATATCCAACACCCCAAAGTGTTCCCAAATCTTACATACCTCACCTAAACCTAGCCAAAATAGGGTTGGTCGAACCCATAAAATTCCTATGTCACCACATCATTAATAATACCCAAGTAAAAAATATTTTTAGTCACACTCAATAATCCCTAAAAACCCAATTTTAGACTATATAAGTAATTTCAATAACCAATGTTTGGGTCTCATTTAACATCTCTCACAAGTATGTCTCAATTTTCTATCAAGAGTAACCATCCTCGTCACACCATACTAAGCTGGAGGACCCAACACTCTCACCACCTACACCAATGCTACTGCCCATCCTTAGGGTGTGGGCGATACACCCAACCATATGTGAGATGTTTGGACATATCACTCATTACCCACTAGCCTAATACCCTCATGCTTGTTGACTAGACCTAATAAGAACTAATTTAGGATCAAACATCACATATAAAATTTCCATAATGTTTGAATTATTTAACCATGCTCTAGTAGAATCATTAAAAAATCCTGCTAAAAAAATAAAAATAAGAGGGAACACAAAGTGGAAGAAGAAACGGGAGTGAGAAAAGAGATTACATATCCACAATGCTCCAAAAAATCCCCAATCAACCATGAACCAAAGGGATTTAAGAGAGAGAAACAAGGAGGATATGGATAGTAAAATGACCTATCCTGATCTTTAAATTGGGTAAAAATGAGGGGAGAGGATGAACCTAAAATCATGGGTCTTCCCCCAATAAAAAATGCACCAAGAGACCACTGAGTACCTGACCATCCTTCATATGGTACTTTTTAAGGCATCAACCACTTGGTGGAGTTCAATTAGCCACTATATAGTGACCCATGCTTTCATATATAGATATTAAATCATTTTTATAAATATTTATTACATTACACAAAGACACACTTGGGGAATGTAATAGTTTATTGGATTTGGAAACTTGGAAACATAAAAACTAGTCCATAAGTGGGTTACATCATCTCCCACTGCATTATTCACAACTATAACCCTTATTTGACTTATATAAAACAATAAATATCTTCATAAATTGAGGAAATAAATGTAAGAAAGGGTGATATCAGATGCTCAGTAAGAGAAAAAGGGAGATACATAAGAATAACATGGGCATAAGGCTGTGAGAACATGAACATAAAATTTGAAAACCATAACTTGTATATAAAATATAATAATCTTGATTCATGTCATAAAGATTGGTAGTTTATAATACATGAATCACAACAGAATCAAAGGAAATGATCCATGAAAGAATAACATTTTTATAATACATGGAATTTTTGGCATACAAATAAGCATAGAAAGTCAAGGTTCACTTACAAGACCATTATAGTGGAAAAGTACCTTAATAAACTAGGTTCACTCCCCTTTCTATCCCTATCTTGTTAAGATATATTTACTCCCTATTCTAGTCCTGTCGTAATGAACCAGGTTCACTCCCCATTACAATACTATACTACTAAATTAGTTTCACTCCTCGTTCCAGTCATATCTATCTCATGAGAAATAAATCTTTACCCAATTAATTATAGGAAGATATAGGTCCCACCCATAACATAATGAAAAACATATTTATATATGCCACAAAATCATAAACATTTATCATACTATAACCTATAAAATGAAATGGTTATCATAAACATCTAATCATATCATAAGATGTGTAAAAGAGATAGGTTTCACAATCATTTCATCTACAATAATCCCTAAAAAGAAAAAGGTTTTATAATAATTTCCTCACGGTATAACCCATGGGAGAAAAATGAGTTTCATAAATATTGTGCCATCAAAACATAAAAAATTAAGAGAAATAATATGAATGGTATCCTTGGATAATATCCCCAGTAGTGAATAGATAACACCAATGGATTTCATCTTATATGGAAAATAGTTTTGAAATATCATTTAAAAATTTTCTGAAGAAAAATATCCATTCCGGTTTGAAAACTGCTTCTCAAGACATAAAAATTTTTGAAAATTTTTTTCTTTTAAAATAACCTTTAAAAATTATAATGTAATATTTGAAGAAATTATTGTTCCTAATTTCAGAAAATTATGTTCATTCCATACACATTAAAATGAAGATTCCTATCACATTTTTGGTAAAATTCAAACAGAAATTGTTTGGAAAACAATTTTAAAAAATTGTAAAAAAAGTTAAACATGGGTAAAAATGTATTTTAAAAATAATAATAGTGTAATAAAACATTTTAAAAACATTTTTATAAAATAGTGTTTTGGAAGAATATAGAGTTCTGTTGGAAGGGAGATATAAAGTTGGATTTTATTAAAAAAAATTATTAATAATATTATGTACCAAAGAGTGGGAAAATGGTAAGGTTACTTGAATATATAATGAATAACTAGAGAAGAATAAAATCCATGAGAATTATTGAGAGTTATATTATGATATTTCAACATTGGACACTTAATTATAAACAATCCCGCTAAATGATGAGATTGTAACATAAAATCTTTACGACTTTGGTAACATTGATTCATATGAACCATTAGGGAATAACATAAAATGAGACTTAAAATATCATGAGGATGAATAAATTCATGATATAACATGTAAAATGTGATGTATATTCACCTCATGAAATAATATATATTCATAACATAACATACATCTCAAATAAGGAAAATTGAGACAAAAATATCTTACCTTAAGTGTTGACTTTCATCATACTCATTAAAAAATCATCTATAATAAACATAATATTATTATTATATATATATATATATATTATATAACCATATTCATATATATAATACCATATATAATTTTATTATGATCTTTTATTACCTGTTTATTAATGATTTCATGTTAAAGTTATGTATCAGGTAATAACCACTTTGTTCTTTATATATGTTTTGATTTGTTATAATTTTGGTCCTCCTAATTTTATCATGGTCTCATAATCTATAAAATTATAAACATGATATAAATCTCATATATATATATATATTTTATATATGTATTTATAGTAATCTATAACATTTAGTGATAGGAAATGAAATACATCGTTCATGTAGATGGTGGGTCGTACATACACATCAATGTTTATTCCATTTTCTTATTGGATTTAAAGAAATAAAAGTAAAATATTTATATTATCATATAAAAATAATTTATGTGTTATATATATCACATTTGTTCATTAAAAAAATCCTTAATACATTCCATGTACTGAGTAAAAAAATCACATCACTTCGTAAGGCAGTAGTCCTCTGTACACATGAACAATGTTATCATATTCCTAAAAAATGGAAAGCATGAGTGTATGTGTGATATAATAGTTCCAAAATCATAATAACATAATAAATATCATAAATATCTTATATAAAATATAAATATACCATTAAGTCCAACTGTGAGAGGTGGTAATGAAAAAATGAATAACATTAGTTTGCAAGGTGGTAGTTCATTTTTCACACAAATGATGATTTCATAACCCATTTGATGGAATTATAGATGATTTTAGTTAATTAAATTAACATTGAAACATTTAAATATATTGAATAGAATGAGGTTGTTATATAATCATTATATAAAAAATATCAAAGGTGGTGGAGGAAGAAATAAAACAAAAATGCTCATTGATGAATGTTACATATTATTCGGGTATCCTCCTTAGGTTTGCACTAAAATCCTTCCCAAGATGGATATATACTGAAAATATGGATTATAATATGAGAGGAGTGAATTTTTAAACTTATTTGGGTAGGTATTGGTAGAACAAAAAGGTTTTTAAGGTGTGAAAAAGGGAGGAGAGGGGGTGGACTTTTATAAATGGGGGAGAGGACACAATTAGTATTTTTAAAAGAATTGAGTGATCCCACATTTTTCATATTTAAAAAGGTTAAAAAAAATTCCCCATTTTTTATATGTAAACCCATTTTTTACATTAATTATAATAATTATCTTTACTGTATTCATTATTCATTTTGGTAAAAATTAAGTTGAACTTATTAGAATTTATAAATTATGATAAATCAAAATATAAAATCCATTTTTCCAAATCTAATTCTCATATGTGGAAAAAATTAATTTAATATTAATCCTATATGCATGAAGAGAAAGAATGTTTTTAAAATGAAAATGATCAAAAGTTTACAAAGTTTTTATATCTAATTTAAATATGAAATTGATTAAAATTACCTAAATTGGATTAATAAATTTATTATTGAACTAATTATACTTAAAAATAATTTAAAATATAATTTAAATTTATAAATAAATTAATAGAAAATGCAGTTTTCAATTAAAATTTAGTATTTCTCACTATTCATCAAAAAATGAAACTTTTCTAAATAACCCTGAAAATTTAACCTAAGCTAATTTTGAAATTATGATTTCAAAAAATAATTTCCTTTAATCAAATTCATTTTATTAAAGGGTCAAAAGTTAATTTTAACATTTTTCAAAAAAATAAATTTTTTTTTGAGAAAATTGTATTTTTGAACCATATAAAGAATTTATTGAAAATTTCATATTTTATTATCCATATGTTTTCCAAATATAAAACCATTATAAATAATATTAAAAAAGTAGTTATTAATATTCATATCACTAAGTTTAATGACTAGGTTGTAATGGTAGAATTTAAATAACTTAATTAATGATATATTATGATCTTATTAAAAGTCAGTGTTGTGTGTAATGCAAGCTAAGCTAGTGTTGCATGTATTGAAAGATTAATTTGGTGATAAGTATAGATCAAGATTTACTTGTTGTTTTGTATAACTCAATCAATCAAAGAAATTTAATTTAATTAAAAATAATAATTCATAAAAAACTCAAGGTGTTATATTCTACCCCCTTTAAATGAATATCACCCTCAAAATTCATAATTATAATACAAAAAATGAGGATAATTTTACATCATCATATAATTAAGTTCACAAATAGCTTCTTCAAACTGGTGGTTATGCCACAAAACATTGATCATGAAAGTGGTCTTGTTTTATAGAACTTTTTCTATACAATCCGAAATCTTAACCGGTTGTTCCTCACAAGAAAGATCTTACTCCAATGGTATGACCTTTGAGTTAAGTACATGTGATGGTATAGGTATGTTCTTCCCCAGGAGAGTTAAATGGAACACATCGTGTACTTGGGATAGGTTCAGTGGAAGCACCATGCAATAGGTTATTGTCTCGATATGATCAAGAATTTCAAAGGGACCAATATACCAAGGGCTTAGTTTCCATTTCTTCCCGAATATCATAACCTTATTTCATATAGGAATTATTAAAAACACCTTAACACCAACTTCAAATTCTAGATCACACAAATTATTGTCAACATGATTTTTTTGTCAACTCTGAGCAGCATCAATGCATTTCAGAATGAATTTAACCTTCTCTGCCATTTCTTTAGCTATCTCAGGTCATAATAGATTTGTTTCTCTTACTTCATTCCAACATGTTGGAGCTCTAAATTTATTTCCATATAGGGATTCATAATAATCTATATGAATGATTTAATTAAATCTATTTTTTTAATAAAACTCAACTAGAGGAACGTTTTGGTCCCAACCACCATTGAAATCCTAAGAAAAAGATATTTACTAGGGTTTGAATTATTCTTTAAGACTTACCATTTGGAAGAGGGTAATACTTAGTACTAAAAATCAACTCCACATCAAGATCCTACTAAATAATTCA
Organism: Viscum album; assembly: GCA_963277665.1. NCBI lineage: Eukaryota > Viridiplantae > Streptophyta > Magnoliopsida > Santalales > Viscaceae > Viscum > Viscum album. The sequence continues at coordinate 1,642,733,289 of OY728159.1, forward strand.
TGAGAACTCCGAGGTAAACCTTTGATCCTAATAAGACACAATGGAATGTGGTACTTGATGAAACCTTACCACTTTTTAATGTATATACCGGAAAGATGACTTAGAGAGAATTATTCTCTGATAATAATGAAGTGTGTTTACTTAGTAAGTTGATTGACTATAACCCATATAGAATTATTCCCTTTATAATTTTTAGTAAGTCCAATAAAAAAATTCATGGTGATATTTTCCCATTTCCATTATGGTATGGGTAATGGATGAAACGTCCCATTAAAATTCTGTTTTTTCACCTTAACTTTCTGACATATCAAGCACCAAGATACAAACTCTACTATATCTTTCTTCATTCCATCCCACCATAAGTATTATTTCAAATATCTATACATCTTCATATGTCAAGGATGAATAGAGAATGAAAAACTATAAGCTTCCTCTAAAAAATATTTCTTCAAGTCTAGTATGGGTGGAATGTGTTCATAGAACCTAAACCTTATCATTCCATCATGATCAAGGTTAAACTCAAGAACATTTATAACATTATTTTATATCTCCACATCCTCCTTTTTTCCTATTTAATATTCACTTAAATAGATGGTTGAATATTCAATTGAGTAAGAAAATATTTTCCCCCTTCCATCAGGTTTTTTAAATCCATACTTTACAAATCCATAAATATTGGATCTTTTGTAATACTCATCATAGATAATATTGCATGATACTTTCAACTAAAAGCATCAAAAACATTATACACTTTATCAGTCTAGTAATGTATTGAGTAATGATGTCCTTAATTAGCTCTAACCATCTTCGCTGGTGCATGTTCAACTCATTTTATGAGAATATATACTTTAAACTTTTATGATCAGAATATATGTGACACTTTTATACATAAATATAATGCCTTTATATTTTTAATGAAAACAATTACCACATATAACTCCAAATCATTATTTGGGTGATTTTTCACATGAATATTCAGTTTTCATGAGTCATAAGTTATAACCATATTATTTTCATAATAAAAAAAAACCAAATCCTTTCTTGTATGAATTAGTATAGATTACAAACCATTCTCTATTATAGGGTAGTTTAAGTACAAGTGTGATGACTAATATTATCTTTAGTTCCTTGAAATCTTCCTCAAACTCTTCTATTTAGAGAAACATAGATCCATTCTAAGTTAAAATGGTCAAAAGATTAGATAGTCATGAAAAATTATACAAAAACCATTAATAATTTCTAGATAAGCCAAGAAAACTACAGATCTTAGTCACCATGGTTGGTCTGGGCCAACATTTAATATCCTCCGTCTTTAATGGATCTACTGATATACCCACTCTTGAAATTATATAACCCAAAAATGAAACCTTTGGAAACTAAAATTAGAAATTTTCATATTTTTTATATAGATTCTCTTTCATTAGGGACTTTATTATAATTATCAAGTTTTCTTAATTCTATTTCTTTCACTTTGAGTAGATAATAATATCATCTATGAAGACTACCAAAAACTGATCAAGGTAATACATAATTACTCTATTCATTAAATCCATGATGATAACAAGGTAATTAATAAGACTTAATGGACACACTATATATTACTAGTGTTTATACCTTGTACATTATTCTATCTTAGGTATATCCTCCTTCATGACCCTTAATTGATGATATCCAAAATAAAGGTCAATATTGGAAAAGTATTGAGCCCAAATAGTTGATCAAATAAGTCATCAATACGAGGAATAAAATACTTGTTCTTAATTGTGATCTTCTTTAGATTGCAATAATCAAAGATGAGTCACATTGATCCATATTTCTTTTTAATAAAAAGAATAGGTTCACCCAAATGGGACACACTGTTCCAAATGAATCATTTTCTAAGGTTCTCTTGGAATTGCTTCTTTAATTCTTGCAACTCAATCATGGCTATTCTGTAGGGAGTTTTTTAAATTAGTGTGGTAGTAGGTATGAGTTCTATTGAGAACTCAACTTCACATTTTGGTAGAAGAATATTAAATTATCTTTAAAAGACCTCAATAAATTACCACAAAATTAGAATATCATAAATATAAAATTTTATCCCAACCATATGACATAAACACCTCTTCTAAATGGGAATTAATACCCTTAAAATGGATTTAATCTCCATCGAAAGTTCATACTTATCATCAAAATGATATAAAATCATAGGTTTGTTTGGAATAAAAAATGTAACTTACATTCCTTGACAATTGATGTGGGATTTCTAGAGGTAAATCCAATCCATGATTAAGGTACCATAAAATTCAACTATAGGAAGAATGAAAATATTTGCAAGAAAAACGTTCCTACCAATTTCAACTAGAGAGGAATCATATAATTGAGATGTGATCATCATAACATTAGGGGTATTCACTAATAATTCCACATCTAATAATTTGGGTGACATCTTGGTACCATTATAAAACTCTTTATATATAAAATAATGGGTAGATCCAAATTTAAATAAGACATTAGAAGTTATAGAGTGGATGTTAAGTGTACCTTTCACCATTTCGTTATCAAAAACCTCATAAAAAATGATCACATGAGATTTCTACTTTTCTAATGTATTAAGGGGTAGATGATGTCGATCATTATCATTAACACTTGGGTTTTGACATGGTTAGCATAATTCCCATTATCCATACAATTGAAACACTAAAGTGTGGTTAGTGCATTTTGTGTAGCTTTCCCTCTATTCACATCGTTATCTAGATTTTTTTCTAGCACTTCAATAATCAATTTCCTGATGAACTTCCCTTCCACACTTAAATATTTTACTAGTCTCCCTAAGGTAATTTCCTCCATTATTTCTCCCACACTTTAAGCATAATAGAAATATCATCTTATTCCCTCCATGATTCTTAGATTTTCTTTTTAACTCTATCATCATTTTCTTGAAAAAACCATAAGATTGATATGTAACTTCAACCTCCATCTACACTTTTATTACACATATAAAAATATATTTATAACTAATGAAATATCTTATGCATAATTCCATTTAGAGACTTGGATTTAAGACACTAAAGAATTGATCAACCTTAATTTCAGGTTGGATGATAATACTAGATGCATACCTCGCAAGTCTTATAAAAATATCCTTATACGAAACAAAGATATTCATCGTCCATTTGATTTAGATCAAGTAAATCCTTCCTTATCTTCATATGAATAATACAAGGAATGTACTTATTGAAAAATAAGTTCTTGAATGCATCCCAATCTATTAATTCAATTTCATCCCACTGCCTCGTATTCTTGATAGGATTCCACCATTGATTTGCTTCACCTTTTAAACGGTAGACTGTTGACACTATTTTTGGTCATAGAGTCCAAAAAATGGAAAAGGGGAATACCTTAAGCACAAAGAGGGTCACCCTTTGAAGAACCTCAAAAAACAATTGACAAAGGCATGGAATAGGTGGCCATTTGGAGTGAGGCGCGCAAGTTACTTGTGCGCCCTATTTGGTTTTTCGTCCAAGGTGCAAGGTGGCCTATAAATAGCCCCTGTGGGCCGCTATTTCAAAGACAGGCTTCTCAAAAGTCAAATTCAAGCTCCAGTCACCCTAGCCTTCAACTCAACTCTTCCAAAATCTTCTAAGGTAAATTTTTTACCTAGAATAGAAGAGCTGAAGGAGTAGAATAAGACCAAAGTGTTTAGAATTCATCAACACTTGCACGCCTAAGTGTCCAAAACTCCTTAAAAAAGGAAACACTTGCGTGCCTCCCTACCCTTTCAATGAAACTTGCGTGTTGACCTTTTGGAAACAACTTAGGATAATACTAAAGGCTTGAGTTAAGTCTCGCCCAAGTATTACACAACAGATTCTTCGTCGCCCAGGTGAACCCATGCCGCGCAAGCACACTTGCACGACCAAGACTTTCATGCCAAATTCATTTGTGTGCCTCTCTACCGTTCACCTCTCCTCTTCAAGATATTAGCCTTAAAACCCATTTTCAAAGCCATTTATGGAATGGTTCCTTTGTTGGATTCCTTATATGAAAGGAATTTTATGAGAACCTCTCCCAAAACCTCATGACTTACAAACTTTATGTCACTATAGTTAGAGGTTTTTTCCATATAACCTCATACTTTAAGATGAGGAGATATTTTGATTTAGGGAATCCTCCTCAGGAGTAATTCCCAAGTTCCCTTAGTTCGGACCTCCTTCTTAGGAATAAGCCCCAATCATAATTCCATTAATCAGGGCATCTTCTTCAGAAGTAATCCCCAAGTCCCTTTAACCTAGGCCTTCTTCTCAGGAGTAATCCCCAGTCATAATTTCCTTTAACATTGGGCATCCTCCTCAGGAGTAAGCCCCAATATTAATTTCTTTTGATTTGGGCCTCCTTCTCAAGAATAAGACCCAATCATAAGTCCCTTTTAATTTGGGCCTCCTTCTCAAGAGTAAGCCCCAAGTTATAAGTCCCCTTTAATTTGGGCATCCTCCTTAGTAGTAAGCCCCGGGTTAAAACACCATATCTTCATAAAGTACAAATACCTTTATGGACCCTTCTCTTGGGCTTCTTTCCTGAAGTAAGTCTTGGTCTTCATCTACTTGGGCAGTCATACATACATAAGCCCCACATCATTTATTGTGACTGCATCTTTCATGGCCCAATCATTAGGTTTACTGATACCTCTTATTTATCACACTGAGCATGACGTACGTGAGCTTAGAGAGTAAAAGTAATCATGACATCTCTTTTTGGGCTGTTAACCATGCATAAGCTCTATATTTATTCACCCGAACTATGTGGACTTTGATATCTTCCATAAAAATAGAGTACATAGGAAGCCTTTCTAAGGTTCAATCCCATATGTCATTAATTCTTTTCCATCTCATATGGCATTAAACTATATCCTTCTTATCGAACTATGTGGGTATTGATTCCTTTTTAATGAGGATGTGTAGGTATCCCATCTGTAGGTATGATCCCAACTTTGAAATAATCCTTGTCTTTCTGAATGATAATAAACTTCAAGTTCCCCACTGAGTGGCTTTAAAACCAGTATGGTCATCATAATGACCATATAAAATATTCTCTAAATCCCATATATATTAATCATCAATTTCCAAATCTAAAGGAAAAAATAATTTTCATGCTTAGTGAATTAATAAGGATTCATGAACATAACTTAAATCTATAAGAGAGTCCCAGAGTAGGAAATAATTCCCCCCAAAAAGGTGTGATGAGCCTGACCTCCCATCCTCTCGACCAATGAAAATTATTAAGCCTCATTGGTCCACAACTAATGAGCACCTAACTGTCAAAAGTAGGTCCAAATGGATATAGAATCAATGGGTGTTCCGGTTCTACGAATAAACCCATTAGAAACCAATGGTAAAGTTTAAACCTTAAGCAAACAAGGTCATCCCCATTTCCAGATGAAACAAAAAATGGTGAACTCGATGTGAATCCTTAACCAAGTTAAATGATGTTTTAGTTTTTTTTAGGCCCTTATTAAACTCAATATGAGGGCCAACAAAGCAATCAATAACACATGTGCTCATCCAAAAGATATAGTCTGACCAGAATTATGTTGATTATGTCTGATATATCAAATAGGAACTCTTTTCCAAGATCTCTCTGCAACACAAAATGGCATCTTTAAGGTTCACACCTGTGAATGCCTCGGCCGCTACTTCTGTTGGATCCTCGTCTGCTATGAGGAAAACATCACCTACTCAGCGTCTTCAAAACTGGGTCTCAAATGAATTGGTGAGGGAATAACATCAACATAGTACCATCCCAACTCTGGAGGCCTCTCGACAAGCCCTCCATTTTAACAAATCACCCTGGTTGTCTGGACGACGATGACCAGTGGTCAAGAAGAAGGTGGTGCCAACCACCATATCCAACCATTTTGGGTCTTTATCCCCAGAACGCAATAACCAGTCCCTCCCATATTACAGGGAGGTGAATCAAGAGGCCACTCAAGGCCTCAGTTCAAGAAGAAAAGAGTCCTTCTTTAGGACTCCCACCAAAAATCTCCGCTAGAATCGTGCGGTAGTGCACCCTCATTATGATGGGGGTATCGCCTCTAGGCGTTCGACTCAAGTTCCTCAAACCCAAGCATGTAAGAAGAACCTTCAGAGGTGAAATTTAGCCAATAGGGAGTAGGTTATTACCTCTTACCCTTCCGGAGAATTCCATCAACCTAACTTGATGGAAAACAATGAGCGGGAATATACACTTGTTTGTCCTAATTTCACTGCCCAGTAGACTCGACTGGCAGTGACACACCAATCCCACCAGGAAATTCCGGTGGAGTACAATAGGCAGGCATATACACCTATTTATAAATCATCAGTCAGTCAACAGGCTCGTCTGACTACATCCAAAGAATCCCGCCAACCAAATGTGTTGACCACCTGTAAACAGGCACATACACCTACTTACACTCATCAATTATGCCAGTAGTCTCATCTGCCAGTATTGAAGGAAGTTCATCAATCATATTCGGTGGAGAAAAATAAGTAGGCACATACACCTGCAATTAATCAAGCTAACCAACAGTCTCATTTTGTAGAACCTGGAGATGTCAATTGGAAAGATCTAATGACAAATAGGAGGCAAACACAACTTTCTACCCCCACACATGAGTACTGTCAGAATTCACTGACAGGAAAAGGAGGACAGGAGAAGGAACACACACCTACTCCAAACACGGAATGGACTTATATTCCCATTCTGGTAGCTGAAGTCACCAAGAACATTCTGATAATGGTGAAAGAGCAGAATCAAATCCCTGCCCATATTATGGATATCTGTCAGAATATTATAACAACTTCAGTGACATCATATGGAAAGAAACATAAATCTATCCCTATCCGTAAAGTGACTCATCAACATGTCACCCTGGAGTAGATACACACCTCTGTTCCAATCCAAGAGGGTCGTGGGGCATACTCCCCCACGTCATACGGACAATCAAGTTGGGCACATACACCCGATTTAAATGGATATAGTTAGCCTAACCTGAAAATTTCTTCTGAGCAGGCACATACACCAACCCATAATAACTACTTTCGTCAAAAAATGGTTTCCAAAGTGAGTAATAAGGCGTTCAAGAAAAAGACCCATCCATCACAGTTAATAAATCAAGATCCAATCTGCAATAAGGTCTTTCTCAATGCTAGAGTTCTTGAAGCCCTCAAACAGTTATCTATTGCAACTTAAGATTATACTCTCTCATTTACAAATTTTGGAAATAACAACAATAATTCTGAAGGTCTTCATCAGACACTTCCTCATGAAGGCTTTCTTCATGAAAAATCGTTCAATCTCAAATAATCATCTTCAGATGAAGCCACGATAACCCTCTGCATGGCTAGAAGACCAAGGAGAAAAAGTTTTCATCTTTTGTTGTAACCCACCATGGTGGTCCTTCCCATGATGATGAATTTATCTACAAAAGTCCTCTGCTTAGTAGTAATTTGCATTACCTGGAAAATTCTTCAATGGACAATGCAGTAATGAGAAATCCCTCTTATCTTGAGGCACTTGAAAATGAAAAGCCAGTCATGTCTGATTCCTTACAACTAGCAGGTGAAATAATTTCTCAATCAGAAGATAGCCTAGGGTGTAGGTCATTCTCTAAACCACCCTGGGTCATTCATCTTCTAATTTGACAAATGAATTCTCTACCAATCTTGTTTAATCTGATAGAGCAACAAAGAAGCACCAGTTTTGGTCCAATTAGGAAGAAGAATCTTCATCAAATGACAAAGGGGAAGTTCTGAATATGAAAAAGCAATTGGAAAAAGGTGAAATACTATTAATGTTTTGGCCTTTGGCTGACTCTCAGAATGATATTCCAGAAAAGTTGACAGAAGATTGTATTCATGATATTCTTCTCAACTTATAGAAAAATCCTTGTCACTTAAAAGAGAAAATATTACCTTATGATGAATATCAAAATCATTTTAAGGTAATAGAAGGGTTGTAATTTTAAATTTACTTGGCATCTCTCTCAATTTCTCGACATCCAAAGGTTGAAAAGCAGTATAGATACCTTTAGCGTACATGCCTTAGCGCATTAAAAAGGTTGCACTAGATAATTACCAATGCCCCATCTGGTGTTCATATCAGGGGATGGGGTGTTCATGGAGCATTGCATTTCACTATTCTCTCCAGTCAACAATGCCCGCCAAAACTGGTCTCATGCAATGTTATTGCCTATGACTTTCCACAACTAACTGGTTTTGTGTGTAATCAAAGGCTTTGTCAAGAACATGCCTCAATTAGTTATTCCCAAAGTCAGGCATATAAAGAACAAGTTGTCGAATTACTATTGCATCAAGAAAATGAGAATATTGAACATGCTTCTTGTTTAGAGTATGTGCATAATCAGGTGAAAGAGGTGTCTGAAATAATCCAATGGTCATCTGAGCGAGGTGGTTTGAGTGGATGTCGGATGATGCATCTAGCCAATTTTCAGACTAAAATCCACAAAATTAGGATATCTTTTAAGAAATTTTCAGATGTAGCAGCTCAAGAGCCACCTCATCTTTTCAGGATGGGGAATCTTTTAATCCAACCCTCGGGATCAATAGATAGGATTAGAGGAGTTGAGCAGGAAAAATAGGAATAACCCCAGTCCACCGGACTGAGGACTTTTTAAAAATTTCAATCTCTTCCTCAACGAAATTTAGTATTCTCTCGATTAGGGAAGAAGCCATAAGTGGAACGCAGAGCCGAATTATCATGAAATTACCTCTAAATTACGGTTCATTAAGAAGTTACTAAGGGATCAACCAAACAAGAGGCAATGTCTCATAAAGGACATGGAAGAAGATAGTATCGTTGAAATGTTAACAGAAGGGCTGTAATGCGTTATGCATCGATAAATGTCATCAATCCCGTTGTCACTGATCCCCCAGAACATGAGGCTCACTAAGAGGAATGAGATGAAGAAGTTCTTGTTCAAGAGGGTGTATACACAGAAACAAATGAATAAGTGTGTGTACCCAAAATCAAAGGCTTACCCAGAATCTAGGTATGCCTTCAAAAAACCAACTCCCCCCTCTTCAAAAGGCATCCAGCAAGGGGAAAAGAAAAAAGTCAGATTGCATCTCACTTTTTCACTGGAGAAAGTCAATCTCTTTCACCTTAAGAGATACTTGCACAATAAGAAGAGGAAATGAAGGAGTTGAAAAGACTCAAAATGGAGTTACTTCAAAACAAAATTTCTGCTAGATGGTACCCCCAGGAAAGTCCTCAACTTGCAAATCCTATAGGAGCTCCTCAGCAAAGAGGATTTTTAGTAACTAAAAATGCATATAATGAATTCCCTCCATTGGGTACACCATCAAGACATGATCATGTACATCCTGATAGACCTACTTATGTGGGTTAACCAAGATAGATATCAGCACCACCGTCAGTGTTCTTACCGGTTATTGCACTAGCTCAAGTTCCATTTGCAATACATGCACAAAATACAACTCATACAGATATTCCACAAATGCTTATGAACAAAATTGAGGCATTAATGAATCGATTGGATGTTATGGAGGAACGATGTGCACCAGTTCAACTAGAAAAGAGATTTTACCTTCAATGGGTGGATGCAATTCCCCCCCCCCCATCAAATTTTTCGAATACCACATTCCCAATTTTTAATGGTTCGGGAGATCCCGAACAACACTTAACACATGTTTTTTCTCTTTGTGATCCTATGATGGGAACTCCTTAACAGCAAGAAGCAGTTATGCTCAGGTGTTTTGTACAGTCATTACAAGGACCTAATTTTGTCTAGTATACAAGTTTGCAATCTCAGTAAATTACTAGGTGGGAAGATCTCCGTCAAAAATTCCTTCTTCAATTTAGCTCAAAATTACCAAAGATGACAGTTTTTTATCTTAACAATTCAAAACAAAGGGAAAATGAAAGAGTTTCAGATTTCATTGCTTGGTGAAAGGGATTAACATATTCCTTAAGTTTAGCACTCCCTCAAGAAGAGTTTCTACCAATATATGTGGCAAATCTGCGTGATGAATTATGCACAACATTGATCCCTATGAAATACATAGGAGGGTTTCAAGATATTACTTTAATCACTCAACAGATAGAAGGCTCTCTTATAGAGACTCGGGATAAAACTCATGTAATTTCATTAGCTCCAGGAAGGAGAACAGGGAAAGCAGAGACTGCTACAGTTACACTTAAACAAGCACCTGTACCTGATTCCACTTCAAAGACTTCATAATATCGAAGGTCTCCACCTCCTGATCATAAAAAAATGGACACCTCATCAAGATGATAAAAGAGATCAAATACGGAAACAGTTTTAGGATTTAAAGAACAAATTTTATTCTTTCTGGAATGAACAAGTTCCTGGTTACTTCATCTTGGATATGGAAAACAATCTGGTTTAGTTTCCAAGGCCTAAAAGGCCAAAAAAGGAAGGAGATGAAGACCTCCCCAATTATTTCTCATTTCATCAGATGTTGGGGCATCCCATTCAAGAGTGTTTTGTCTTCAAAGACCTCCTGCAAAAGATGGTGGACTCTGGACAAGTAAAACTGAAAGGTTCTTCAGCCCAGGTAGCATGTGTTACTGCTACTGATCAAGAGGAATAAGGCAAGTGGCATGAAGTCCAAAGTAAAAATGCAATGAAATATAATGATTGGATGTTCAGGAAAATGATCAACTAAACTCATGCCATTTTACAAACACAATTGAATCAACCAATTGTGTCTTCTGCTATTTCTGCCAAAGAAAATCTCTCTTCATTAGAAGGAAAATCCTCAAAGAAGTGGCATAATTTGAAGAAAGAAGAGCAGTCAGAAGAAGATGAGATCATGTAAAAGCCTAAGTTGTCTTTGAATCTGGCAGATTTTATGCCATCTTCTTTAAAAGAATGGGCACTGCCCCATCAAATGGCACAACCTGAACTGGTTCATTAGGTAAAATCTTCATCAGATGAATAATTGATCTTTGGTTATGTTAACATGATTCATTTAACAGATCCCTATGGTAATGATAGTTTCAATCATGATGAGGCTAAATTCCTTGTATCTAATAGAGGAATTAGAAGAAGAGACAGAGTTCTAGGATATAGAGAAATACATAGATATTCTAGATGCCGCTATTTCAATCCTACCCCTGCTAGAACTGTATATGCGGCAGAAACTCCTGGAAAATCCCTTCAGAGGGCTCAACAAGAAAAAGAAAGTTCTTCCACACATGGAAAATTTGGTCCTGACATTGTTATTTAGGAGGACCGGTTAGAGGTTACACCTTCTTCCTCTTAGTAAATAGATAGACCTAGTCAGTCTAATCTACTAAAGCCAGGAGTGTTTCCAATTCCTTCCCCGATACAGGATGCATCTACTACCAAAGAATTAACTTCCAAGGCACCTAAAAACCCACATTTTCATGCTAGGAAACACAGACCTTTGGACCAAAAGTATGATGTCTTGAAACACTTGGCCCAAGTACCGACCAAGTTATCAATTCTGGATGTCTTGAATCTATCAAAATATCTTCGGGAGGCGCTTATTAGGCTTCATCAAGTCCTCAATAATTTAAAACTGAAATGTCTACGGTTGAGGTCTACTGTATAGAGAATGATCCTACAGAATGCCATGCAGTGATATCTTTTATAGACGAAGATGAAGATGATTTTGCACATGTACATATTAAACCTTAGTATATATCTGGAAAAGTCAATGACATAGACACCTGATGAGCTTTCATTGAAATGGATCAGGATTCAACCTCATTCTTATTCGTACACTTCGTTGATTGGGCCTCACCGAATCTTATTTATCTCCTTCTAATTTGATGTTGAAAGGATATGATAATAATGAACAAAAACATCTGGGCGAGATAACACTCAAAATTTAGTTTGGAGACCTTGAGTCTAATTCAGATTTCATGTTTGTTCGTCAGGCTACCGCCTTTAACATTTTACTCAGAAGACCTTGGATACATCAACATGCGGCCGTACCTTCGTCAAATTGAGGCATAATTAAAGCTTCAAAATGCCCCAATCAAAAATGTTTGAATCTCAATACATTGAGGCATAATTTTATCACATGGAGGGAAAGGAAAAATTCCTGGCAAAGGAGGTCACCAAAATTAAAGCTTCAAATGGTTTGGAAAAGATTCAACGGTCAAATATTGTTTCAATGGTCAAATTGAGACATTGTATGGTGATAATTCCCCATTCAAAATGTGTGAATCTCAATACATTGAGGCATAATTTTATCACATGGAGGGAAAGGAAAAATCCACGACAAAGGAGGTCACAAAAATTAAAGCTTCAAATGGTTTGGAAAAGATTCCAGTAAACTAATTCATACATGTGAGTACAGATTATGTGTTGCCTATTAGTCAAATTTATCGAATATACATAAATCCAAACACTCTTATGGAAACTTCCATAATTTCAATTACAGAAATCAAGCCAGACAACATGAGAGAAATTGTTGATTCACCAAGAAGTGATGAAAGCTTAAATGGATATGTCTTCATTTCATTCGCTGAAGTCCAGAAATTCTATACATCATCAACCAGGCCAGAAGAAGTTATTGCAATACTAGAGGAAAACAATGATGTTGATTCTCAATCCATCATCTTTTCTCTATCACCCCAGGAAGACCGTTTATCATTAATAGGGTCAGAAATGGCATCCTCTTCTTCAAGATGTTCAAATTTTAACTTCTCCCTTGACCATGGAAATTATGCTTCATCATATACTATGCAATTAAAAACAGAAGAAGTGACACATATTGAAGAAGAAGAGGAAGATCTCAGGGATGCTCCTCCAACATTTGAAGAGGGTATCTCTACCACTGTGGATAAACTCAAAGAAATAAATCTGGGTAGAAAAGAAGATCCATGCCCCACTTTAATTATTGCATCCATGACTCTTGAAGAGAAAGAAATGTATACTTAATTTCTAAAGAAAAATTGAGATGTATTTTCTTGGAATTATACAAAAATTCCAGGTCTTAATCCAGATGTTTCCACTCATAATTTGGGTTTTCTAAAAGAACATCGGGGATTCAAGCAAGCAGCAAGAAGAACACACCCAACTTATGCCTCCAAAATTTAATCTGAAGTTGATAATCTTATCAAGGCTAACTTTGTTAAAGAATTTCAATATCCCAAATGGTTGTCTAATATTGTCCCTGTGAAAAAGAAGAATGGAAAAATTAGAGTTTTCATTGACTTCAGAGATCTTAATCGGCATTGTCCCAAGGATGATTTTCCAATTCTGATCACAGAACTCTTAATAGAGTCAACAGCTGGCTGCGAAGCTCTTTCCTTCATGGATGGTTACTCTGGGTACAATCAAATATGAATGTCCCCATAAGATTAGGAGTCTATAGACTTCAGAGCTCCTCAAGGTGTGTTTTGTTATCGGATAATGCCCTTTGTCTTGAAGAATGCATGTGCAATGTATCAACGTGCCATGCACCATATATTCAAAACATTTTTAGGTAAATTTGTTGAATGTTATGTGGATGATTTGGTGGTAAAATCAATAAAACGTTCTGATCACTTGGCTGATCCAGAAATCATATTCAACAAACTGAGACTACACAATTTGAAGATGAACCCCTTGAAATGTGCTTTTGGGGTAACCTCAGGAAATTTTCTCGGCTTTGTTGTACGCCATCATGGTATCAAAGTTGATCCTGAGAAGACAAAATCAATCCTTGACATGTAACCTCCTAGAAATTTGAAGGAATTAAGAGGAATTCAAGAAAACATGGCCTATATTCGGTGTTTCATTACCAATTTGGCAGGCAAGTGTTTACCCTTCACCAAATTAATGAAGAAGGGATTCACCTACCAGTGGACTGAAGAATGTCAAGAAGCATTCTATATCCTCAAGAAATATATCTTTAGTCCACTGGTATTAATGCCACCTGTTGAAGGAAGACAACTTATTCTCTATGTGACATCTTTAGAGCGATCATTGGGTGCCTTCCTTGCCCAAAAGAATGATGCTGGGAATGAAAACAACCTTTACTATCTCAGTCAGACTATGCTTGAGGTAGAAACTCGATATTCAAGTATTGAAATGTGATGCCTAGCATTAATCTTTGCAGTTCAAAAATTGAGACACTACCTACAACATCATGAGGTCCAATTGGTATCTCACAATGACCCACTCAAATTTATCCTTAGTCGTCCAATGCTTATAGGATGTCTGGAAAGGTGGGCAGTTATTTTGCAGTAGTTTGATATCCAGTACATGTCTCAAAAGGAAATAAAGGGCCAATATCTAGCTGATTTTCTTGATGAACACCCATATGTAGAAGATACATCTTTAAATATTGAACATCTTGATGAGGAAGTCTTATCTTTCCAAGATAATCCTAAAACATGGGAAATGCAATTTGATGGTGCCTTCAGAAGTCCAATAGGAAAGAAAATAAAAGATCCTAAATTCCACAAAGTTGGGTTAGGAATCGTGATTATTTCCCCAGAAAAGGCAGTGCTACCCTATTCCTTCTTATTTTTGGGAGGTGGTACAAACAATGAATCAGAATATCAAGCTCTCATCGTATGCTTGGAATTGGCGCTTCAAGCACAAGTGAATCACTTGAAGGTAAATGGTGATTCAGATTTGGTAGTCAAACAAATCAATGGGGATTATGCCATCAGAAAGGAAGAGTTAATCCATTTGTGTTATTTTTTCAGAGATTTAATGGCGTAATTTCCCTCAGAACCAACATTTTTTTATGTCATGCGATCACAAAATTCCCAAGATGATGCATTGGCTAATGTATCAACATCCCTAGAAGATCCAAATCTGGACAAAAAAATCATCAGTATTTCCCACCGTCGTGTAGTTCACCTTATGTTCAAATCAGAATAGAGAAAATCAATGAAATCAGTCCCATTTATGAACCATATGTTCATACTATAGGATGGATGACAACTATTAGGGAATACCTTTAAAATGGAAAACTCACACTTGATAGAGTCAAGAAAGAACACGTCCGGCGATGTGTAGTAAATTTTACTCTTTATGATTGCCCAGATCACCAAACAAATCTCTAAAAGTGGGGTTTTGATGGAATTCTCTTCATATGTATTGATGGTTAAGAGACAACAGCTGTCATGAATGACGTACATGCAAGAGTTTGTGGTGCCCACCAGTCTGAAAAGAGACTTTCTGGTCAAATTCGAAGGCTTGGATACTTTTGGCCTTCAATGATGCAAGATTTTGTTGATTTTACTAAGAGGTGTCATTATTTCCAAGTATGTGCCAACTTCATTCATCAACCCCTGGAGTTGCTTCATACGGCTAAATACTCCTGGCCGTTTGCTATATGGGGAATGGATGTAGTAAGACCTTATCCTCTGGCTACAGCTAAGCAGTTTAAGTATATTCTCACTATTACTAACTTCTTTTCCAAATGGGCAGAGGAAATACCTCTCAAATATGTTGGTGCAAAATCATTGTTATATTTTTCAAGTCTAACATTATTACCAGATTTGGTGTTCCTCATACCATATTGATGGATAATGGCACCAAATTTTGTTCATCCGAGGTAAGAAAATTGTATCAAGAATACAATATCAGATCCAACCATTCATCTCGGTATCATGCAGTGGACAATGGTGAAGTAGAGGATTTAAATAAGACTCTTTCAAACATACTTAAAAATATGGTGGATAAAATAAGAAGTCATGGCCTGATAAATTTTTTCATAATTTATGGGCTTATCAAACTACCACCCACATAGCTACACGATCAACTCCATATTCATTGGTATATAAAACAGAAGCAGTATTTCCTATTTAAGTCTAATTACCTTCGGGTAGAGTCGCCATTTGTGATCATTTATCTATAGACTAACAATCTCAAAAGAAATTGGATGAATTGGAACGACTAGATGAAAGAAGATTGTGCACACTACACCATTTAGAATTCTATCAGAATCGAATAACACGAGCTTTCAATAAAAAATTTCATCTTTGTTCATTAATTCAATGATAATTGGTATTGGTCCTCATAACCCCAATGATATCAGGAATGAAGCCTCCAAAGCTTGAGCCAAAGTGGGAAGGACCTTACTCAATATAAAAGGTCTACTCCAGTGGAGCTTATTCTTTAATCTCAATAGATAGAGAACTCATTAAAACTATAACCAATGCAAGATTCTTGAAGAATTATTTTGTGTAACACAAATATACCCATTTTCCTTAATACAAGACATTAAACTGCATAGCCCCCTCTATCATCTAACATGACGTTAAACTGTGCATCGTCTGAGCTATAAGACGTTAAACTGCCAAGCACCCCATGTCTGTGACACATGACATTAAACTGTGATCGCCGCATGCACAATTGTATTTTAAACTCTATTTCCATGCATACCACGATAAACTAACCATGCATAACCCCCACACCATCCTTCATGGTTGCATCTTTTATGACACGATCATTAGGTCTGTTGCTTCCTTTTGTTTCTCACACCGAGCATGACTCACGTGAGCTTAGAGTAAGCTTCGACCATGACATCTTCTCTGGGACTCTAACCACGCTTAAGTCCCAACATCATCTTCGGGTCGTTATCCTCAAGTACACCCCAATATCTGAATCCCTCTCAGTTGAACTACGCAGACTTTTATCCTTGCCTCCTAGGCCGGGTACGTAGGAAACCTCCTTAGGTTCAAGCCCGAAACTATTTTCTTCACATTGATTCACCTCCATCCCATACAATGTTGATCTGTGAAGTCCCTGTCAACCATCTTATTCACATCGGTTCACTTTCGTCTTACATGACATTAAACTGTGTACGTCCCATCATCCTAGCTATATGACGTTAAACTATACAGTCCCCCATTGTCCTTGCTGCAAGATATTAAACAGTATAGCACTGGTCCATGCATATGACCTTAAAATATTTGCACTTTTATCCTGTATAACAATAAACTGCAAAAATCTATAATACCCTCACTGGAGAGGAATTATCATTAACAGGGTCTCCAACCATGTCATATTTCAAGAACTACATATGACTTGATTCTCATCCTTATGAGATACGTAGTGACACCCAAGTCTTTAATCTTGGGTCCAGTCATAATTGAAATAATGTCCTCTTTACCCCTCATATGTACGAACCAAATCTGTACAAAGGGTATTTCAAGAACTACATGCAGCTTGATTCCCAAACTCATGGGATACGTAGAAATGCTCGAGCATTCCTCGAGTCCAGCCACGATCCTTTGGGCCTAACCCCAAACTCCACTTTCGGTCCCTTGGATGAAAAGTCCCCCTGGGATCACATGGTGTGATATGGAACACCCTAGTCTTTATTCATATCAAGTTTATAACAAATGCATTATGCGTCTCCCTCACTATGGTCCGAGCTCTACGACCCTTAACTAAGAGCTTCCATGCTCTCATCCTGCATGACGTTAAACTGTATTTCAAGAACTATGTGTGGATTGATTATCATCATAATGAGATACGTAGTGACATCCAAAATCTCAATTCAGGACCCAGCCGCAACATTATACAAATAATATTCATGGTCTCGATAACCCTTTTCTTGACTTCTAATAGCAAAATGTCTAATACCTGAGAGTTATTTTTCCTGACTATGCAGCACGTGACCTTAGGTGGCCTTGCATAAGTTTTCTACATAACAAACCTGTCAGACAAAAGATGCTACTATTTGACTATTCAGCTTATGTTGGGACCACTTTGTGTATGAAGATTGTATTTGTTGTCATCAATTGTCAATATCAGTCAAAATGAAGAAGGAATCCAAAGTTAATGGAGATCAGCTGAAGTGAGGATGCCTGGAGAATTGTTATGAAATCATAGCATTGAATGTCATACTTGGGAAATTCTCTATGAAAAAATTCATATGATTGTTGAATAGATCCTAAGATTAAATAACCTGTGTCAATGGTGACACATTTTATACAACAATGAATAATGGTGAAGTATCATCCATCGAAGGATGATTGAATAAGAATGAGGATTTGAGAAGATCATGCAATGCAATGCTTTATGATTGCATGAGAACCATGCAAGAGCTTACTTGAATAAAATAATCATATGATTTGAATGAACTGGAGAATGATGGTTGAAGAAGAAGAGAGCGTATGGAAAGTCTTGGAATTCTAAGAAGGTCATGAATTACACATTGCCTTGAAATCAAATGATTGTTGCACTGTTTTTAAACTTCCAAATACATGTATCAAAGGTGATACATCCTCTGAAACATTGAAGGTATTTGAAGAAGCTTCAAGCCTCCACTTTTGGATTAAGAGAGATGATTTATGTTCTTTGGAATTAACACTCCAAAAGAAATTTAGTATTTGAAGTGAGGATGAAGAAGTGAGGATGAAGAAGTACTTTGGAATTCATATTCCAAAAAGAATGAACCAAATCATACGATTCTTTGCTTATTTTTATTTCAAAAATATCATAATTTATGAGAAATTGTGATGCAAGCCTTATAAAGGAAAGGGGGAGAAATGATGATTCCAATCTTACACAGTTTTGATTAGAAGGAATGATGCTGCTAGAAGATGGGATGTTTCAGTACATCCCATTGTAACTCTGACGATGCTAAAGCTGATCTATCAAAGGATATATATCATGATAGTTGAGTTCTTGATGAAATATGAAGAATAGTTATGGGAAGGAGTGAAGAGATAAATCACAAAGCAATGGAAAATCTGGGGGCGGCACAAAAGCACAATTTAAGGTGGCTCTGTTTTCCAGTGTTTACCAAATTTTAGGGCCTTAAAATCTAGAGATGAAGATGTGTTTTTGGCAATGGATGTTGCGTGAAAGACTGAAGATGATTCAGAATTTTGTGTGCAAGGCATGATTTAAGGTCAGAACATCGAATAATGGAAAAGGCATGGAGTGCACGGAAATTTAGGCAGGTTGCGCGAAAAAATAAAGTGGTGGGAGAAATAGTAGCAGGATACGCGAAATATTAATGGGATATGCGAAATATCAGGGGGATGAATGGAAAAAATAATGGTTGTGTGAAATATTGGTGTGGTGCATGAAATAGAGGAAAGAAGTTTTTCGCGCAAAAGGTGTTTCGAGATCGGAAGCTCGAAAATTGGCAAAGGCATGAGGTGCACGAAATATTGGAGCACTGCGTGAAATATGAAGTTGCGCGAAAGAATTTTTACGTGCATGAAGAGGGTTTTATGTGCAGATTAGTGTTTTTCGTGTGGGGTAAAAAATGGATATAAATATGAGGTGAACCCCTCTCATTTGTAAAGGCTCGACACTTAGACAAATTCAGAGCTCTGACGCGCAGAAAAAATGATGTATTGAGTAGTACGTGAAAAGAAGAATGGGTGCATGAAAAAGAGAGTGCTGTGTGAAAAAGCCAGTGATGCGTGAAAAAGAAAGTGCTGCATGAAAAGTTAAGTATTATGTGAAAAAGTAGTGTTGTGTGAAAAGGATGTGTTGCGCGAAAAAGAAGAGTTGTGCGGAAAAATATTTCACACCAAAATGTGTTTTTACGTTCAAGATTTGAATTTTATGCCCAAGACACCTAGAAGGGTGCGTGAAAAAGTTGGGGGGCCCCGTAGGCCTTCTACAGGTGAATAGAACTCTCAAAGTGACTTTGCGAAGAAGGAAGTACCGTGAACTATTCTATATCATGAAAAGAAGTAGAACCACACTCACACGACTAGTGTTTAATAATCTCGTTGTGCTTTGTAAAGTGAAGAAGAACTTTATGTGCAACTAAATTCATATCTGCATGAAAGAAGAAGGTAGTATACCAATACACTCTTGTATTGGTATTGATAATTGATGAAAGAGATTAAGACACTACAATACTATTCCATATTATTCTATGTCAAAGAGAAAGAAGAGAAGAAGAAGAACAGAGTATGCCCAAATAAAGGTTGACAATTAATCAGGGCAATTTAATTCAGAAGATTCTATGTGAGATCACATCAGGGTATATGATTCTAGCCAAGAAGAGAGAAGAAGTTTTAGTGCAGTTGGTTGTTGCACTAAGAAAAAGAAAGAAGAAGTCTAGTGCAGTTGGTGTTGCACTAGAAAAGAAGATAAAGAAAGAAGGAAGAAATGATTTCTTGCTGCTTTGCAAGCAATAAAGTGAAGAGCACTAAAGAAGACCAAGGGAAGAACCTACCTTTTGAAGAAGGAAGAATACTTTCTTCAAAGGCAGTATAAAGAACCAGCTAGAGGCTGCAAGTTGGGCTAGGTCATCACCAGTCCAGGGAAGAGGATTGTTTCCCACCCCCCTCTAAAGTGTAGGGACTCAAACTAGCTATAGGATTGCTTTCCTAGCCACTCCACTGTAATTTCATATCATATCATAGTGGAGAATCCATGCACTGGTCATATCCATGCATGGCAAGGACGTAGCTACTCTTATTGAGTGTTGAACCTTGTAAAAATATCGTGTACATATTTTTACTGCATTTTTTTATTGCATGCGATAGAGAAAAGAGAATAAGAGAATCAATATCCTAACAGGTCAAGAGGTAGAAAGATAAAATTTGGAATTGGTTTAAAAAGTCCCCAACACTGATTCACCCCCCCTCTCAGTGTTAGGTATATCCCAAACTGGTCCTCTCAATTGGTATCAGAGGGAGGTTCACCTCTGTTGGATTCTCTATAGTGAAGAAATTCTCTTTTAAAGGCTTGAGTTCCTTTCCTATGTCAACAATGAAGAGTAGTGTTGGTGAATATTCTGTTACCTATGATCAGAAGGCTATCTCTACCAAGTCCATGAAGAACAGGAAAACTAAAGAGAAGAGAAATTTGAAGAAAAATTCCCTCTTATCTAAAGAAGAGGAAGAATCTAGTTCTCCATATCTAGATGACATTGAAGACACACTCAACTTGGAATGTAATGAGAAGGTGGCTCAATTACCCACCAAGAGGATGGACAACCTTCCTATCTCAAATGATCAAGAGGTATGTGTTAGTACATTGGGAAATTATCCTCAGGATGAAAATGCTAGAACAAGTGGTGATGATCAATCTATAACATATTAAGAAATATCAGTTTATATATTAAGAATGATTCTTCATGGTATTCCTGAAGAAAGTGCATCCCTGGTTTGTGGAGTATTTCAATGTATGCAGGAAAATATCACTCAGCTGGAAGAATAAACTGACGTGTTGGAGAAATTCTTACAAGCAAAAATTATTGAATGTTTAAAGCTCTCCAGATAGGTTGGAGCCTTTGAAGCAACCAAGAGGGGATTTGAAGTATGTTCTTCAAAGTGTCTCAAATATGTTGAAGATAATGTGTGATTCAATAAGACTCTAGAAGAAAAGATCCATGCACTTGAAGATGAGCTGAAAAGAAGCAATGATGTCAAGGAATTATATTTGGAACAAAACTCCAAGAAGATCAAAGAACTTGAATTTTTGTTACAAAACAAAGTAAGGATGCATGAAGATGAATTTGAAAGATTAAATAAATCTTGTGAAGAGAAGATGACTATGATTGAAGAGCGGGAAGACATCCTCAATATGAGATGTCTAGAATTTGAAGCTCAGTGACTAATCTTGAGAAGACACATATTGAGACTCTAAAAAAGAAGGAAACAGTTGCTTCCAGTACTCAATGCTCACTGGAGGATTCTATTGTCAAAAGACCTCCAACATGTGATAAGAATATCATGGCTTCACTCATTGATCTATCACAAGTAGCTGAGAGAGTAAAGGTACCATCCATACCAACTTGTACTCATGGTTCTAAAATTGTTTCTACAAAAAGTGATGGTTAGAAGAAATATTCTAAACAAGTGTGGATGAAGAAAAGTGAGGATATAACTATAACCATAGATATGGTGAATAGGAAGAAGAGTGTGGAAGATATCTCCCCAAAGAAAGAAAAAAATATCAAAAATAAGATTCAGTAACATTATAAGGAATATGGGAAGAAGTCAAGGTTTCTTGGTCAATGTTGGTGCTGTAATAGATTTAGGAATTGTGCACAGGATTGTTGGTAAAATCCCTTAAATGAAAAATCACAGAGAAATCCCATCTAGAGGGGGAGAAATCCAAAGAAGAATAAGCTATATAAACATATTCATAAGCATCTTTATACTAAAAATATATATGGAATGCTGGAAAACATATGTGATGTATGCAATGAGAGTGGTCACAAGAATGGTGCATGCCTATCTCAAAATTTATTCAAAGCTAATAAGAACAGAAGACCACAAAAGCTGGAGAATAATGAAGAATCTATCTTGGGAAGTAATCATAAGTATGTTGCAAAAATAAAATGATCCCAAGAAGATTTCAATGAGGAAAACTAAGAAGTCCTTGGATTCCATTTTCAAGAAGGTGAAGGTTGGTGCATCCAAATGAACTACTAAGAAGGAATTCACTCAAAAGAAGCCATGTAGAAGATCCAATCTTGATGCCTCAGTCCCTAATGATATTTCAGTGGTTTGGCCAGAAGATTTGGAAAGAATGAGAAATGTGGAAGATGCATAGGCTAAGACTTGTTCTAAAATAAAAAAGAAGATTCTACATGAATAAAAAGAAGTTATGTGTGTGAGGTGCAACAAGGATGGTCATACTATCAGAAAGTGCTTTGAATTTATTCCATCCCAACAAGAATTCATGAAGAGGATGAAAGTTGCACCAGGAGATTCTAGTTCTTGGAAAGCTCTTGGAGAAAGAAGATTCACACACAAAGAGATTGAAGAAGTATTGAGATCCACACAGCCACATTCAAAATTAAATATAAAATTTAAAAGTGTGAGTTGTGGAGAAAATGGAGCATCTTGGTTGAGAAAATCATCTCAGCCTCCCAGCTCACATTGAAGAAGCATGGAGGATCCACCTTATTCCCTTAAATCTTTGTGTATTGTATTTATTCTTTAAATATAGGGAATTGAAGGTGATGCATGATCTCAGGGGGATAACCTGAGATTCAGTGATGTGAAGTGTTCTCTTTAGAGGGATACACATGAAGAATCTTCCAGAGTCATTATCTCAATAAGTATCAACTTCAGTTGGTACTAAATTCAATTACTCTAAAGATTGTCTGAAGATCATGTCATTGGAAATGGTATGTTATTTCTTAATCTATCATACTTGTTTACTCAAAATAATGATCATTCTATAAAGGGGGAGTAACAAAGATAATCAATGACATAAGAAAAGTGAAAGTTCCCCAAGGCCACTTATCCTACCAATTTCACTTGAATGTTTTTTTGATCCATTTGTTGAAGTGAGTGCAAGAATTTCAGGTTGATTATTGCTTATAACATTCATTATATTCGGCCTGGAATAAAATTGTAAAACTCTTGAAGACAAGTGGTTTAGTTCTCATATCATGAGGTGTCATATTTAGTGGGTAATGGAAAACTTTGTTATCTAAATAAAATCCTATTGTTTTCTACACCGACCATTACTCAAGTAGACTTAGAGTGAAATGATTGATGACGCATTGCTTAAGTATGGAATGATACCCTATCTACCATGAACATTGTATTTCTTGTCAATAAGGGGGATATAAATGAAATGAATGTCTAGGGGAGAGATAGAAGTAAAGGTGAGAGATAAGATTCCCATTTTGACATTTACACATTCATCTGAGGATACTTTATGGTATTGGCAACAAAATACAAAGGGGGAGATTGTTGGGACCACTTTGTGTATGAAGATTGTATTTGTTGTCAACAGTTGTCAATATCAGTCAAAATTAAGGACTCCAAAGTTAATGGATATCAGATGAAGTGAGGATGCCTGGAGAATTTTTATGAAATCATAGCATTGAATGTCATACTTGAGAAATTCTCTATGAAGCAATTCAGATGATTTTTGAACAAATCCTAAGCTCAAATAACTTGTGTCAATGGTGAAACATTGTATACAATAATGAATAATGGTGAAGTATCATCCATCGAAGGATGATTGAAGAAGAATGGGTATTTTAAGAAGATCATGCAATGCAATTCTTCCTGATTACATGAGAACCATGAAAGATCTTACTTGAAGAAAATAATCATATGATTTGAATAAAGTGGAGAATGATGGTTGAAGAAGAAGAGAGCATATGGAAATGCTTGGCATTCTAAGAAGGCCATTAATTACATATTTCCTTGAAATCAGATGATTGTTGAACTATTCATAAAGTTCCAAATACATGTATCAAAGGCGATACACCGTCTGCAACATTGAAGGTATTTGAAGAAGCTTCAAGCCTCCACTTTTGGATGAAGAGAGATGATTGGAGTTCTTTGGAATTAACACTCCAAAAGAAATTGAGGATTTGAAGTGAGGATGAAGAAGTACTTTGGAATTCATATTCTAAAAATAATGGACCAAATCAGATGATGCTTTTCTGATTTGTATTTCACAAATATAATAAGTTAAGAGAACTTGTGATGTAAGCATTATAAAGCAAAGGGGGAGAAATGATAATTCCAATCATATATAGTTTTGATAGGAAGGAATGATGTTGCTGGAATATGGGATGTTTCAGTACTTCCCATTGTAACTGTGATGATGCTAATGGTGATCTATCAAAGGATATATATCATGATAGTGGAGTTCGTGATTAAAGCTGAATAATGGTTATGGGAAGCAGTGAAGAGAGAAATGACAAAGCAATGGACAATCTGGGGGTGGAACAAAAGCACAATTTAATGTGGCTCTATTTTCCAGTGTTTTCCAAATTTTTGGGCCTGAAAATTGGGAGATGAAGATGTGTTTTTGGAAATGGATGTTGCGAGAAAGATTGAAGATGATTTAGAATTTTGCATGCAAGGCCTGATTTAAGGTTAGAACATCGAATAATGGAAAAGGCATGGAGTGCACGGAAATTTAGGCAGGTAGTGCGAAAAAATAATGTGGTGCACGAAATAGTAGCAGGATGCGCGAAATATCTACAGGATGCACTAAATTTCAGCGAGACGCACGGAAAAAATAATGGTTGCGTGAAATATTGGTGTGATGCGCGAAATAGAGGAAAGAATTTTTTCACACAAAAGGTGTTTTGAGATCAAAAGCTTGAAAATCAACAAGGGCATGAGGTGCATGAAATATTGGAGCACTACATGAAATATGAAGTTGCGCGAAAGAATTTATAAGTACATGAAGAGGGTTTTATGTGCGGATTAGTGTTTTTTGCTCAGGGTCCCAAATACCTAAAAATATGAGGTGAAACCCTCTCATTTGTAAAGGCTAGACACTTAGAAAAGTTCAGAGCTTTGATGCGTGGAAAAAAATTGAATTATTCAGTAGTGCGTGAAAAGAAGAAGTGGTGTGCAAAAAAGAGAGTGCTGCACGAAAAAGCCAATGCTGTGCGAAAAATAAAGTGCTACGCGAAAAGTGAATTATTGTGAGAAAAAGTAGTGTTGTGTGAAAAGGAATTGATGCGTGAAAAGAAGAGTTTTGCGGAAAAATATTTCGCTCCAAAAGGTGTTTTTACGCGCAAGATTTGAATTTTACGCGCAAGCCACCTTGAAGGGTGCGCGAAAAATTTGGGTGTCCCACATGCCTTCGACATGAGCATAGAACTCTCAAAGTGATTTTGCGAATAAGGAAGTACCGTGAACTATTCTGTATCATGAAGAGAAGTAGAACCACACTCACATAACTAGTGTTTAACACTCTCGTTGTGCTTTGTGAAGTGAAGTAAAACTTGACGTGCAACTAAATTCATATCTGCACGAAAGAAGAAGGTAGTACACCAATACACTCTTGTGTTGGTATTGAGAATTAAAGAAAGAGATTAAGACACAGCAATACTATTCCATATTATTCTGTGTCAAAGAGAAAGAATTAAAGAAGAAGAAGAACATAGTATGCCCAAATGAAGGCTGGAAATTAATTAGGGAAGTTTAATTCAGATGATGCTATGTGAGTAGATCCTCAATGTTTGAATAATCACATCAGTGTATGTGATTTTAGCCAAGAAGAGAGAAGAATTTTTAGTGTAGATGATTGTTGCACTAAGAAGAAGAAAGAAGAAGTCTAGTTCAGTTGGTGTTGCACTAGAAAAGAAGAGAAAGAAAGAACGAAGAATTTCTTACCTGCTGCTTTGCAAGCAATCAAGTAAAGAGCACTAAAGAAGACCAAGAGAAGAACCTACCTTTTGAAGAAGGAAGAAGACTGTCTCTATAGGCAGTATAAAGAACCAACTAGAGGTTGCAAGTTGGGCTAGGTCATCACCAGTCCAGGGAAGAGGATTGTTTCCCACCCCCATCTAAAATGTAGGGACTCACACTGGCTAGAGGATTGCTTTCCTAGCTACTGCACTATAATTGCATATCACATCATAGTGGAGAATCCATGCACTGGTCATATCCATGCATGGAAAGGACGTAGCTACTCTTATTGAGTGGTGAACCTTGTAAAAAGATCGTGTGAATATTTATACTACTTTATATTATTTCATGCGACAGGGAAAAGAGAATAAGAGAATCAAGATCCTAACAGGTCAGGAGGCAAAGAGATAAAAGTTGGAATTGGTTTAAAAAGTCCCCAAAACTGATTCACCCCCCCTCTTAGTGTTAGGTATATCCCAAACTGGTCCTCTCAGCTTATGCCCCAGTTGGACCTTCATAATTAAACCTCTATAATGGGTTTGTCAAGTAATGATAACTTCATTCTTAGGAGAATACCTTTTTGTCCCTATTGGTCTTAACGACGATATGTAAGTATCTACAAAAAAACTTCCATCCTTAACATATTTGTTCCATACTCTTTTTCATGATATGAAAGTATTCAAGTCTATGGTTTAGATTTTCCTCCTTCTCCGTATGTTCAGATCAATATGAAATAACCTTGTAACACTTGACCATATGTCATATAATGTTTCTATCTCCGGATTTAGTCCTATGATTTAAAACCACATATACCTTTTTTCCTACGTTTGGGTCAGACCTTCATAGAAGTCACATTAATCCAATTCTTTTACAATTCTAATTGGAAATATCCTCTCCATATTCAAGTACCTTTCTCCATAAAGCAGACTCTATGCTTTGGAAAATTTGAATCTCCATAAAAATTTCTTCATCTTTTAGCAATAGAAAGTCAAATTTCTGAGAGTTCTTTTGCCCGACTATGCAGCATGTGCCCTTAGGTGGCCTTTCATAAGTTGTCCACATAATAGACTTGTCAGCCAAAATATAAAACTATTTGACTTTGCAGAATATGCGCTAGTTGGCCCTGCATAATTCATCCCCCATAATGGGTTTTTCAAGTAGTGGTAACTTCATTATTTTAAAAGACTTCCTCAAATTATTTTTAGCTATTTTCCCATGTCATTCCTCAGATTCAAAATTTCTCAAGTCATAGTTTACAATTTTCCCCCTCCATACTTGAATATGGTAATATGTTTCCCGACAGATTATCGATAATTGAGTCAATATAATCCATTTGGTCAAAGATATTCGACCTTAAATATTATCCTTTTTATAGTCCAACATGCATGACTTTAAACTGCTAACAAAAAAAGACATGGTACTCATTAAGTTGTTAACCAATAAAGGGTACTCTGAACAAAAGTCATGTCCTAGCTCGCTAAACGTAATTTTTTTATGATTTAGGAAATATTGAGAAATTAAAGATGCAAAGTTTGTGGGGTTGTTTAAATAAACCTAGTAAAAATCAAACTATGTTTACTAGGACCATTGGCTTAGGTAAAAATAAGATAATTTTTCAAGAAAATGAAGGTATAGATGATTGAAAATGAACTGTTTTTCATTGATGAACAATATTAGAAGAACATCAACAGACTGGAGTCTCTTCTCTTTTTTTTCAGAAATTACAGAAGACTTTCAACATGATTTCTCATCTGTTTCACAGCATCCCAAGCTTCATCAACAGCCACATTAAATTCATTTACTTGACAAAATTCACTCTCTTCAGCTCTATGAAGTGCTTATTTAGCATCTTTGATTGCTTTTATACCATCCGCTTGGACTTCTTATAATGAATTATGAAGCTGGTCAAGCTCCCTAGTAACAGAATCTAGCTCTAGTTAAAGGTGAAACTGCTGGACAATCTTCTCCTTGATCTTTTGCTTCAGCTCCTTCAGCTTTATAGCATGCTCAACCTCATCTCGGGACACTGCAGCCTGAAATTCACTGATATTGGTCAGCAATTTAGCTCTGATCAGGTCTTGACGACACCATTTCTCTTGCTCTCTCATTTCAATGACTTGTTTCACTGCAACATGGATTTCTTAATATCCAAAACCACCACAGAACCTTGATATCTCTGGCTTTACCTCAGAGCTGGATCCTCTTTCCTTTTCAGATCCAACTCTGAGGGGGGACTTTTATTGATGCTCTTTTTCATCACAGAGTCCAACGAATTGAAAAGGGGAATACCTTAAGCACAAATAGGGTCACCCTTTGAAGAAAATCAAAAAAATTGACAAAGGCATGTATTAGGATCCCATTTGGAGTGAGGTGCGCAAGTCCCTTGCGTGCCGTGCAAGTCACTTGTGCGTCATGCAAGTCACTTGTGCACCCTATTTGGTTTTTCTCCCAAGGTGGAAGGTGGCCTATAAATATCCCATGTAAGCCCCCATTTCAAAGATGGATTTTTCAAAAGTCAAATTCAAGATCTAGTTTCCCTAGTCTTCAACTCAACTCTTCTGAAAGCTTCTAAGGTAAATTTTTACCTCGAATGGAAGACCTGAAGGAGTAGAATAAGGCCTAAGTGTTTATAATTCATCAACACTTGCACACATAAGTGTCTAGACCTCCTTAAAAATGGAAACACTTGCGCACCTCCCTACCCTTTCAATGAAACTTGCATGCTTCCCTTTTGGAAACATCTTAGGATAATACTAAAGGCTTTAGTTAAGTCTCTCCCAAGTATTTCCCTATAGATTCTTTTTCGCCCAGGTGAACCCATTCCATGAAAGTACACTTTCATGAACAAGACAAGCACACCAAATTCATTTGTGTGCCTCTCTCTCATTCACCTCTCCTCTTCATGATATTAGCCATCGAACCCCTTTCCAAATCCATTTATGGCATGGTTCTTTTGTTGGGTTCCTTATCTGAAAAGAATTCTGTGAGAACATCTCCAAAAACCTCGTGACTTCCATGCTTTATGTCACTATAGTTAGAGGTTTCCTCCATATAACCTCATACTTTAAGATGATAAGATCTTTCGATTTACGACATCCTCATCAGGAGTAATTCCAAATTTCCCATAGTTCGGGCCTCCTTCTCAAGAATAAGCCTCGATCATAATTCCTTTAATTAGGGAATATTCTTCAGGAGTAAGCCCCAAGTCCCATTAACCTAGGCCTCCTTCTCAAGAGTAATACCAGTCATAATTTCCTTTAACATTGGAAATCCTCCTCAGGAGTAAGCCCCAATCTTAATTTCTTTTGATTTGGACCTCCTTCTCAGGAATAAGTCCCAATCATAAGTCCCCTTTAAATTGGGCCTTTTTCTTAGGAGTAATCCACAAGTTATAAGTCCCCTTTAATTTGGGCATCCTCCATGGGAGTAAGCCCCGGGTTAAAACTCTAAATCTTCATAAAGTACAAATACCTTTATGGACCCTGGTCTTGGGCTTCTTTCCTGAAGTAAGTCATGGTCTTCATCTACTTGGGTGGTCATACATATGTAATCCCCACATCATTTCTTGTGACTTCATATTTCATGGAACAATCATCAAGTTTACTAATACCTCTTGTTTCTCACACTGAGCATGACTCACGTGAGCTTAGAGTGTAAAAGTAATCACAACATCTCTTTTTGGTTCATTAACCATGCATAATCCCCATATTTATTCACCTGAACTACGTGGAATTTGATCTCTACCTTAAAAGTATAGTACGTTGGAAGCCTTTATAAGGTTCAATCCCATCTCTCATTAATTATTTTCCATCACATATGAAGTTAAACTATATCCTTCTTATCGAACTATGTGGGTTTTGATTCCTTTTTAACGAGGATACGTAGGTAGCCTATCTGTAGGTACGATCCCAAATCTGAAATAATCCATGTCTTTCTGAATGACAATAAACTTTAATTGCCCCACTGAGTGGCTTTAAAACCAGTATGGTCATCGTAATGGCCATATAGAAGATTCTCTAAATCCCATATATATCAATCATCGATTTCCAAATCTAAAGGAAAAATCATTTTCATGCTTGGTGAATTAATAAGTATTTTTGAACATAACATAATTCTATAAGAGAGTCCTGGAGTAGGAAATAATTCCACCTAGAAGGTGTGATGAGCCTGACCTCCCATCCTCTCAACCAATGCAAATTCTTAAGGCTCATCGATCCACAACTAATGAGCACCTACCTTTGGAAAGTAGGTCCATATGGATATAGAATCATTGGGTGTTTTCGGTTTTATGAATAAACCCGTTTGAAACCGATTGGAAAGTTTGAACCTTAAATAAACAAGGTTATCCCCATTTCCAGACGAAACATAGACAAAATAAATGAAAACTTCATGTTTTGAACACTAAAGATCATAAAATATATTTTCAGTGGTAATGACCCATTACTAAGAAACTAAAGGATCATCATATCAAATAAAGTAAGGTGGATATTTTCTCATTAAGAAATCAAGAGAATGTTGATTTCTCCTTTGTTAATTTGAAATTCCATCATGATTCATTGATTGAGAAAGCTGTGTGGGAATAGAAAAAAGATTTTTTATTCTATCTCTCATAAAATTTATATTCTCAGGAGGGAAATCATTGAATTATTCATCAAACTTAGCATTAATGCAATTCCTTTGGGTTCTAGCAATTGACTAAAACAAAAAATCATAGTGTAAGAAACAATAATCATAGTGGGGAACCAGGTAATCTTAAAAAAATAACTTAAAGGATTTAAAAATCATAAACCTTCTTCTTTAATCCATGAAACCTTACTTTTATCCTAGGTCATCCATAGGCATCATTTATTTAAATAATTTGTGATGGTTCATAAAGATTTTGTGAATTTCTAAAACATATCCCTCAAGAGTGTCAAACTAGGTGTACCAGAAGGCCCATTACTATTCACTAGTTCCTGATCAAGTCTATCTTAGTATAGTTTTTTCAGGGCTGTTACCCCTAGGTACATCTATGATAAATCCAATCTAGTTTTAGTATCTAGAAAAGGATGCAATTTTATAGAAACTACTCAATCCATCGTTTTACCAAATTTACAAGACATTTTCCTATACATTAACTCACCCTTATAATTAAGCTTAGAGACGTTTCTGTATATATCCTTATAAATATCCCAAGGGATATCACTATATTTTTATCATCCAAGTTTCCAAAGGTTAGCTAAACCTTTCCTATGATACCAAATATAAAGACCTAGGATTATTATACATAGATATTACATCATTTTTTATAAATATTAATTATATTACAAAAACATAGAACTGAGGACCAAAATATTTTAGTGCCTTTGGAACTTGGAAACATAATCACTGGTCCATAAGTGGGCTACATAATCTCCTAATATGTTATTAATAACTAGAACCCTTCTTAGGAAAATCATATATAATACATATCTTCAAAACATGGGGAAAGGAAACATAAGAAATGGTGATCTCATATTCCCAATAAGGCTAATCAAGGGAGATACATAATCATAACATGTACATTAGGGAAGGATAACATGAGAATAAAATTTAAAAACCATACTCTACATATCAAAGATCATGATCTTGAGTCATAACATAATGATTGGCAGTTCATAAGTCATGAATCATAAGGTAATCAAAGGAAATGAGCCATAAGATCATAACATTAACATAATACATGGAATTTATGGTATACACATAAGTATATAAAATAATTTCCATATTAGTCATGGTTCACTCCCAAGACCATCATAGTGGAAAAAGTACCTTACTGAACAAGATTCACTCCCTATTTCATCTATGTCTTACTTAACCGAGTTCACTCCCCATTCCAGTTATGTATTACTAAACTAGGTTCACTCCCTATTCTAGTCCTGTCTTACCAAACCAAGTTCAACCTATTTTCTATTCCTATTTATCCCATGAGATATAAATCTTTACTCAATGCATTGGAGGGAGATATAGGTCCCACCTGTCACGTAATGAAAACCATATTTATGTGTTCCACAAGATCATAAAAATTAACCATATAATAACCCATGAAATAAAATGGGTATCATAAACATTTTATCATATCATAACCTATGGAAAAGTGATATATTTTATAATCATTTCATTATATAATTACCCATGAAATGAAGTAGGTTTGAAAAACCTTTACATATGGTATAACCTGTGGAAGAGAAATGGGTTTCATAAATATTATTCCATAAAAACATAAACCATTGAGAGAATTAATATTAATGGTATCCTTGTATCATATCCCCAATAATTCACAGGTAATTCCAAATAATGTAATCTATGATGAAAATAATTTTTAAAGGTCATTTAAAACATTTTTTTAGGAAAATAACCTTTCTGAATTGAAAAATTCTTATTAAAAAATAAAAAATTATCAAAATTTATTTGAAAATAACCATGAATAATTATAAAGGAGTATTCAAATCGATGATTTATCATGATGTAATAAAATTCCTTTCATGGTGTACATGTTAAAATGAAGGTCCTTGCACATTTTTAGTAAAATCCAAAAAGAAATTGTTTTGAAACATACATAAATATTTCTTTAAAAACATTTTTTATATTAAAACATGTGTAAAAATGTCTTTCAAAAATAAAAATAGCGTAAAAAACTTTTTGAAAACATTTTTATAAAATGGGGTTTTGGAAGAAAATAGATTTATGATCGAAGAGGGAAATCAAGTCATATTTTCATAAAAACATTTTCTTAATAATTTTAAGTAAAAAAGAGTGAAAAATGGAACCATAACTTGAAGATATCATTAAAAAATAGAGTATATAAAATTATTGATAATTATTGAGAGTTAGATCATGATATTTCAACATTAGAGACTTAATTTTAAATAATCATGATAAATGATGAAATTGTAACATAAAATATTTACGGCTTTAGTAAGATTGATTCATAATATCTATGATATAATAACATAAAATGAAACTTAATATATCATGAGTATGAATAAATTCATTATATTACATGTCAAAGGGGATTTATATACATCTCATGAAATAATATAGGTGCATAATATAATGTACGTCTCAAAGAAGACAAATTGAGACAAAAATCCCTTGTCTTAAGTCCTGTCTTCCATCACACTCATTCCAAACTCCTATACAATAAATATAATTTTATTATAAATATATTATATAACCATATTTATATATATCATACCATATAATATTTTTTTATGACCTTTTTGTACCTGTTTATTAAATATTTCATGTTAAAGTTACGTCTTGGGTAAAAACTACATTGTTTTTTTGTATATGTTTTGATTTGTTATAATTTTGGTCAACTTAATATGATCATGGTTACATAATCCAAATAATGATAAAATTGATATAAATAACATATATATTAATTATGTATGTATTTATAGTAATCCATTAATTTTAGTGATAGGAAATGAAATACACCGTTCATGGAGACGGTAGGCCGTATGTACACATGAATGTTGTTTCTATTTTCTTGTTGGATTAAAATAAAGAGAAGTAAATGATATATATTATCATTAATTTTTTTTTCATATATATCACATATTTTCATTAAACCCATCCTTAATACATTCCATGTAAATCATGAATGAATCACGTTGCTTTGCGAGGTTGTAGTCTGTCGTACACACGAGAAACACTATTGTATTCCCAAAAAATGGGAATCATGAAGTTATGTGTGATATAATAATTATATAATGATAAAAAATAATAAATATAATAAATAACATATATAAACTATAAATAAATAAATAAATCTAACCTTTATAGGTGGTAATGGAAAAATGAATGACATCAGTTTGCGAGGCGGTAGTCCGCTGTACACACAAACATTGATTTCCTAACCCATTTAATGGAAGTGGAGATGGTTGTGGGTAATGAAATTAACATGAAAACATATTATTATATATAAGATATTTAAGTTATTATATAATCATCATATAAAAATAATTAATGTGGTTGGAGTAATAAATAAAACAAAAATGCTTGTTTATGATTGTTACCTCTTCTTCGGATATCCTCCTTAGGTTTTCACTAAAATCATTCCTATGATATATTTATGCCTATACTAAGGCTTATAAGATGAGTATATGTAATTTTTAAAGTGATTTTGGTAGTTATTATTCAAAGAATAATGGGTTTAAGGAGTTAATAAGAGAGGTGATGGGGTGACCTTTTATAAGTGGGGGAAAGGACACAGTTGATATTTTTTAAAATAATTGACTACTCCAACGTTTTTCATATGTAAAAAGGGTCTAAAATTGACCATTATAAAAAATTAGAGCTATAATGATTTCATTATTTACATAAAATAGTTTTTAGACAAGTTTATAGGTTTTTAACCTTTATTATTTTAGTTTAACCCCCGGTAAACCGATTTTTTACCTTAACCACAATAATTAATTTTTACTACATTCACTATTCATTTTGATAATAAATTAATTTTACGTTATTAGAAATTATAAATTATGATGATTATGAATATGGAATCAATTTTCAAAATTAAAATACTAGAAGTGTAAAAAATTAATTTAATATTAATCCCACATACATGAAGAGAAAGAAGGATTTAAAATAAGAAATACTCAAAAGTTTAAAAAGTTTTTATATTCAATTTAAATATACAATTTATTTAAATGAACTAAATTAGATTAATATATTTATATTTTAATTAATTATACTTTAAAAATAATTTAAAATTTAATTTATATTTATAAATAAATTAAACAAAAATGCAGTTTTAAATTAAAATTCAACAATTTTTACAATTCATGAAAAAATGAAACTTTTTCAAACAATCCTAAAAATTTACCCAAAGATAATTTTGAAATTATGAATTGAAAAATAATGTTAATTATATAAAATTAAAATTCTAAAAGTTTAAAAAATTAATTTTATTTTTTTTTCACAAAAAGTCATAAAACACTTCTTGAGAAAATAGTGTTTTCAAAACATATAAAGAATTTACCAAAAATTATGTATTTTATTATCAATAAGTTTTCTTTATATAAAAAAATTATACTTAATATTTAAAAAGTAGTTATTACCATTGAAATCACTATGTATAAGGTCTAGGTTATAACAATAATTTTTAAATAACTAAATTAATAATATATCATGGTTTTTTCAAAATCCAGCATTGAGTGTAATGCAAGCTAAGACAGTGTTGTCTGTAGAACCAGTTTAACATGGTGTTGTGTATAGATCAATATTAACTTAGGGTTTCATATAATTCATTCCATAAAATAAATTTAATATAATAAAAAAATTAATTCATAAAAACTCATGGTGTTACATACTTGGAGGATCTCTAGAGGCTACCACCCCTCTACTAGTACCACTAGGTACCCAATGGCTCTCTAAGGGGTTCTAGGAGGTTTTAACATAATTCAGTTGTAGTACCAGCATACATTGACCCTAATATGATATCCCAATATACCTCTCAATACTTTAATTTTTTTAAACTCCTAGATATGTTCAAACACATCTAATTTTAGTATGCATTTGAAATATCAAAATGAAACTTCTCTGAGATTCAAAATTAAAATTTCTTTTAGATTTAACGACCCAAAATAAATGTTGGTTAATACAGACTCTGCACCATAATGATTCTCATCACCAATAAAAACATGAGAACATATCTCTATCTCCAACACATCTATCATAATATGACACTGATCCTCATTTCCTATTTCATAATGAATAGGATGTGGTTCAACTGCTCATGCACTGAACCCATATACATCATTTTTTCTTAGGAAATCCCTACTCTAGTATTAAAAACCTAATAACTATATATCAAATAGTAGATCTAGTGTATTTTCCATATCACAAAATCCAGTTACACAATGAAACACTTATCAATCCTCTTATGCATTAATTTTTACAAAAAAATCATCCTCACACATTGATGTACAATCACATCACTTGATCATGATGCCTTAACTTTTAGAGGCACCACAAAATCATCTAAATGCCCACATCAAATTCTATACCCAATACATGGTGGAATTAAATTTATGAATCCTCAACAAACCAAATATTTTATCATACTCTACCCAAAATCATCTATGTACCCCCAATTTGAATCACTCTTGGATTACACAGAATTCCACCTTGAGTCCACTATCAATAGATATAATCTATCCAACACCACATCCAAATAACAAATATGGTATTTTTCATGAAACCATAATATTGGATCTACCCACACTCTAATATTGTAATAATATCTTGACCACCCACATATATATTTCCACTACACCACAATTCTGTTTATTTTAGGTTCTCACATGAAGTGACCGATAAGATTCTTCCCACTATAGGAGTATTCTTATCATCATCATGTTGAACTAACATGCCTGATTCTCTAAAACCCACATATTTTCAAATATTGAATATAATAACCATATGTTTCACACCCATATATACCTGAGTGAAAATAAAAATACCAATCACTACCCATTAATATATTACTAAGAATATTATCCTTGGCACTCACCAAATCACTATAAAAATGGGGCAACATCCTCACACAACCAATAGTCTAGACCCCACAATATAATTTCCCTTAAACAATTTCTTGACTACAATGCTAAATTGGATCCAACATCACTCACATGTCACTCCTTATAAACCATGCTCATACCATTAATGAAAACCCTTGTCAAGGACCATTCTTCTATTGACTAAACTATTACAATTCAATCCCTCTTTGAGGTATCCTTTTACTATATAGGGTCTCCTTCCATCCTCATCAAAATATCATGCCACCATGCCCATAGAAATTCAATAGATTTTATAAATTCTTGACCCATAAAAAAGCTATAAATCCATATCTCATCTCCGCTCACACCCCAAGGTGGTCACATACCAACCCATTTAAGTCCCATGAGTCACCATAATAGTCAGGGCTAAGGGAACACACACTATCACACTATCATCACAACATCCCTCGAGTTCCCATGAAATTCAACATGTTTCACAAACTCATACATGAACCATTCTATCAATACAAAATGAAATATTATCCACAAATAACTAATGTTCATCAACCCTCACACATAAAAACCTTCCCTGGGGGACCATGTATCCACTCACTCTCTTCTTTAAGACAATAGTGAACTACAAAAAAGAAACCACTCATATATTTTTACCCACCCCATATCTCAATATTATCAAAATATAATGGGAATAAAATACAACATAATCATGATTATATGAGTGGAAAATCTTTATTATTTCCCCAAAAAGATTAAACGATGGACTAATCCCCCCTTTCATATCAATAAAATCTAGACAAACTGCCCTTAGTGCTTCTTGTCTTATGAGACCAAGGTATCCCACTCATGAAAATTAAAAAACATGGTCACCGTACACCCAATAATCGTTATAAAACCAAAAAGAACTTACCCATTCTCCACCCATCCCTGAACCAACCATCTAGGATCACCTCTCACTATCTAATCAAAAACCACACCTGAACCTGATAAACAAAGTATCCAACTAATCTGTCCCTCAAATAATTACCATGATAACGAAATAAATCTAAGTGATTGTCATCCCTATAACATCCAAGATTTCCTATATAAATTTATCTACCCTATCATTGGTATCCAACTCATCAAGGACACCCATGCCATACCAACCCACATCTCAGGTATACCTCACATGTACCAACAATCACTAAGGAATCTAATCCCAAGCCTACCCATCAAGGTTATTTATGAATCACCTACACATAAAGACTATATAATCACAATTATATGATATCCCATGACAAGATCAATGTAACATAACATCAAAAATGAACCACGGTATAGTTGAGTAAAATTTTTCCAACAAGTCATATAGGAAAATTCTATATAATTTTTTGTTGAAATGTTAAAAAATTTGACCCTCTTTTATAACCAGATCATTAATCACGCATAAGTTTACATATGTCAAGTGAATTATACATGACAAATATGATTCATGTACACACACATTTCCATTATGGTAATATATGAAAAGAAAAAAAATAAAAATCTCAAATCATTACATCATACTTGAATAAATATCTCAACAATAATAGAAAAACTAGGAACAAAAATCCCATAACCCTAGAAACTTGGACTTCCCACTGGATAGTTGTTCATGAATCAATAGACCAAGGTCTATCAGAAGCCTTGAAACATTTATATATCTAGATACCAAGTCCCAAAATATCACAAAAAATAAAAAATAATGTTTTGATACCATTTTGTAACCCCTCTACTAAAATCAACCCAATAAAATCCTATTCAGGGTCACCATATTCTCTCAGGAATGCCTCTCCATACACTAGAGGAATAAAAATTGTGGAAAAATTCTATGATCAATATTTAAGAGACTATAATCTCAATATAAATTATCAAAAATAAATAAATAACTAAATATCATCCAAAAATATGAATTAGAGAACTCATTTATATGATTATAACTATGAAAAACCATAAAAAAAATCAACACACGCCATGATATAAATAATTTTCAATGTAAGTCATATAGTCATACATCCAAATATAATTCCCACTGAACTAATTACATAAAAAAAATAAAAAATATATATAATTAAAAATAGGATCCACTACTAACCCCAAGCCTTGATTCCATCCCATATCCAATCCCTATAAAGCTTCTCTAACTCAATCCACTATGAAACCTATACTCAAATTATATACAATACATAAGGTCTTCACGTGCACTAGGCTTCCCATACACAGTGTGAGAAATACATATTAGTAGTTTCTCACCATGTGCACCAAATATACTCCATTATAGAAATGTGTATGCATGAGGAAAACAAATAAAAGAAACATACAATATATAATTATGCATGTCGGGTCATCGTTTACTAACCAATTAACCACAATGCCCGACCATAATTTACTTGACTAATATCAAAAGAAATAATACCTCATTATATAAACTTTAATCCATATTCTATTAATCAGGGTTGGGTGTTGTAGTACATCTCAACCTCTATCCACTCACTCAAGGTATGTTTTTATATGAAAACTTAACTCTATCTTACCAAGTCTCAACATATACCCTCTCAATTAGGGTAGGGTATCTTAACATGTCCCATCTGCATCCCACTAACCTAGGGTAGGGTCTGATACTAAATATTAACTAAATCCTACCAAGTTTCAATCTATACCCTCTCACTTAGGGTAGAGTACCACACTAAACCTCAACCTCTGTTATCTCACTTAGGGTGGACCACCACAACCTCACATAGAGTGGGAAATCTTATAAAACCATGACCAATACTATCTCACTAGGGGTAGGTACTCATATCAAACCATAACCACTGTCTTTTATCTCAGGTAAATTCCTCATGTAAAACCAAAATCACTTCCCTCTCACCTAGGGTAGTATCATATGAAAAGTCCCAACCACTTCCCTCTTAGTCAAGGTAGGATCTGATACCTAATTCACATCATCCACACACTTGATGTACATATAACCTCAAGGTTTAGCTACCAATAAAACCATACATCTCAACATCAAATAACCCAACTATCATAAGAATATTCTCTCAAAACTGAACCAATCCTCAATAGATGTAGGGAATAACCATTCCCCAGCACTCAACAAACCATAAGTACACACTTAGTGCTAGTATAGGATAACCCATGGTTATCCTAATCATAATGATCCCTAATCAATCACTAGACACAACTAGAATCATCATTTCACCTTACCCTTCTAATAAAATCATGTAAGGCATGTCACACTAAACCCATTGGCCCACCCATCTCGTTCAAGGAAGGAAACAATTAGGGTCTTTAAACCTAACTTGGTATTTACTCACTGATAGTAATCCAAAACTCCATGATGTTCTCGTATTCCACATGCCTCACCTGTACCTATCCATAAAATTTCTAGTTCAACCCATCCAATTTCCATGTCACTACCCTAATCATGATACCCAAGGACCACCCCAAGCCCATAACACTCGAGACCCCCTAGAAACCTAATTATAGAATATATACGGAATTTTCAAAACCCATTATTGGGTCCCATCTCACATATCCCATAGAAAATATATCAATTCATCATCTATAGAAACCATCCCCATCACACTATACTAATCCCCAATTCTACTACACACCCTTAGGGAGAGGGGAGAGGTGCTCCCAACAATACATGATATTTAAGTCTATTTCTCTCATCACCTATAGGACTCATCCCCTTATACCTACTGAGTAGAACTAAAAAACGTTTTGGCTATCAACAAATCCATCTAGGGCACCAAGACTTATCCCAGTCCTCTCATAGACTCAATTTGAAACCTTTTCCCTTATGTGACATAGTCACTGGGGGATTCCAATTTTTTTAACTCATAGTGAATCCCTTTTCCCAAGCTTAGGGGAACTAAGATTCCCAGTTCTTCACTTTGAGTACTCACAATCCCTATTCATTTTACCATATTTGAACCCCCACATATGCATACATAATTATATATAAACAATCATATGTTTCAGTATTATAAGTAGAACCTACCTTCATATTGGAGTTACGACCCTTATACCATGCTCAACAAACCTCATATAAGCCTAGAATAATCCAAATCAGTACCCAAGCCCCTATCTCATAAAATAATACCCAAAAAATTAATTATTACAATTTATAATTAATTATAAAATTTAAAACTAATGTGGAAGAACAACAAAAAACTCATCGAACCACCCCACCACACTGAAATAATGATTGGTGTAATGTGAAGGGTATATGATGCACCCACCCCATCACCTTGGAAAAAAAACCTATCATATATTATACATTCAATGGACAATTGATTCAATTTAATCAAAATAATTTAATAAATACAGTGGTTAAAATACCTTGACTAATAATAATAAATGATGATGTGCACTCATAATTTCTAGATTCCCTTAGTCTATCTCATGTAAGAGCCCCATAATATCATGATGATCCTCCCATGATCTAGTGTAATATTAAACAAAAAACTACATGGAAATATATGAGATCAATGGGAAGAAAAATAAGAAGAAGAATATTGAGAGAAGGAGAATATTACATTTTTATGATGCCCCAAAACAAAGATCAACCAACCATAGAACAATGGGGATAAAAGAGGAATTTATGGGGGAGAAACAAGGGGGAAAAGTTCAGACAAATTCCCTCTCTCGATTACCTAACTAGGTAGAAATGAATGGGGTTTCACCATAAAATTATGGGTTTACATGTGATAAAAAAACACACATAGAACCCACTGGGTACTCAGTTAGATTTCACCGAGTACCCAGAAAGGTACCAACCACTTAGTGAAACTCTTGGGGTATAAAACCTCTATTCCAATACCATTTAGTAATTACTGGAGTCTATATCCTTAATATATAACACCAACATTCTTAGATCCTCACCAGGTCTCCCAATCTACCTTCTGAACCTTTATACATGTATAAAAACACCTCATAGAGATGTTCCAACTCTAAGAAATCTAATACAAAACAAAATTCTTAAAATAATAACCACTAGAGGATTCAAAATTCAAATTCAATACGGATTTACCAATATATAAAAACACATTTCATTACATCGAGGGAGATAACACAAACTCACTCATAGTGATTATTTATTTCATTGATATAATATTTATCAGAAACAAAGAGGAAACTTGTGAGAAATTTTCTATCCAAATAGGGAAACGATTTAAGATTCCATTGATCAATGATATGACATTTTTCTCAGGTTATAAAACTATAAGAATAATAGGTTCTATATTTCTATCACGAGATAAGAATAATTGTGATTTATTGAATAATAGTGGTATGGAAGGACCGAGAGAGGTATCGACTCCTATAACACATGGGACTAAGTTTTCCATTAATGAAGAAAGAATTAATATGGATAAAATAGTGTTCTAAAGGCTCATTAGAAGATTAATATATTTGATAGCAACTAGACTATATATCATATTTATGGTTACACTTCATGCATGATTCCAAACCAATCATAATGAGTCATATCTTATAGTGGTTAAATGGATATTATCCTACATCTAAGTGACTCTAGCTTCTGGTTTGAGTAATGATAAAACCACATAATTTTAGCTTTATGGATATTTTGATTGAAATTGGTTAGGATATGTTAGTGATCAGTTGTCTTCTTTTGGTGGTATATTCTTTATTAGGGGAAGATGTGTTTTATAGAACTCTATGAAGAAAATATATGTCACATTAAGTTCAATAAAAGATAAAAATATTGAGACATATCAATACATGGCACAAATTATGTAGATATAGCCACAAATTAAAGACATGATAGTGAATATTTCATACCCATTAATGATCTTCTATGAAAATCAAAGTGAAATAAACTTGTTTAAGGATCCCATAAAATATTAATTGTCAAAAAATATTGATATAAATTTCCACTTTATTATGGATAAAGTAGATCAATTTGAGATTTAATTAATGTTTTTTACAATAAAATATAAAGTCATGGATAGCTTGAAAAATCCATTATTAAATGATTCCTTCTA
The DNA here is from genome assembly GCA_963277665.1 of Viscum album. Classification (NCBI taxonomy): domain Eukaryota; kingdom Viridiplantae; phylum Streptophyta; class Magnoliopsida; order Santalales; family Viscaceae; genus Viscum; species Viscum album. The sequence goes on from OY728159.1 coordinate 1,642,775,908, forward strand.
TCACATGAGAGTATTGTTGGGAGTGTATTACATCCCAAAATACCAATAAGTTTTCTTATTTATTTACCATTTTTAATCCATTTAATTTAATAATAATGGGGGATAATATTAAAGGATCTCCTATTTTTAATTGGGAGAGACTCTAGGTTCTTTTATAGGTGATATAGATCTATTATGATCTCTAGTGAAGTTTTTCGTAAAGGAAAAGACTTTAAGAGTTGGTAGATGAATCTATGAGAAGAGATCATGTGCTGATTCACATGTTTAAGACAAATAAAAAGAGGGAGATTGATGAGACCTTGGATATTAGGGGAATATTTATGAGATCTTGATAATTGTAGTAGTTGATGAGTGTTGGATATTGGAGAATATCTCATGAAGTGAATTGAAAAATAAAAGACATTTTTTTATATTAATTAAGGCATGGTCAAAATAATAATAGTCTTTACACTGATAAGTTAGAGAACTATCATAAAACAATTCTATCATATAGTTTAGTGTTTAGATAACCTTAAAATTGGATGTATGTTATGAATTATTTCTTTAGAAAATTCATTCATATGTTATGGAAGTGTTTTCATGTAGTATTTACTGACAACAAGCTTATGGATGAGTTAGATGCTCATTGGAGTTGGGAAGGAATGAAAATATATTGATTTAAAGTGCATCACATCATGAAAGGTCTTATTGTGTTTTGATGGGTATGTTTCAAGAGAAGAGTTTTACTATCACATAGAATTCTCACACCATAGTATCATCTATAGTTCCATGAAGTAGCTAATGAAAAATAGAACATTACTCTTAGGTGTAAGATAGACATCACAATTTTTTTTTTCATTTTGATGAAGAATCAAAGGAGTTTGTGGGGAACCATTTACATAAAAATATTGGGGATATGAAAAATTATCACCAAACTAGTTTGGAATCCAAAGAGACTACATCACAATCCATATAATCACACCATAAATGGGAAGAAAACACTATATTAATAAAACTATAAGGATTTGGTTTTATTCTGGTTTTTTTTTGTTTTCATAGGAATCATGCCATAATCTACCTAGCCATGCCATAATATTGGTTAAAAATGACATATATTTATAATTCACTATCGACATGTTTTAGATATTGTGGACATGTTTTAGTTATGTTTTTTATTCCATGATGCATGAGAAGTTTATAAATATTAGTAGGTCTTACTAGAGAATTGTGTAATGAAAAAGAGATGAATTTCTGAGATAATCATCCACCGATTCAAAAATGTCTTTTTTCTAGGACTGAGTAGAAGAATGATGGTACAAAAATAATCCAATCTCTGGAGGCACTTGACGTTGTGTGAAGTTAATAATGATAAACTTATTGGTGATCTTAATTATTTGTTGTAATCATAGTTCAATTAGATCTCCCTACTCATTTTGATTTTCTTATTAATAATAGAATAAGAATGCATATAGCAAGACTGAAACCATTGTTCACTGACATTACCTACTTGATGAATTTTTTTGGTAAGACTTGTATTCTCCCTTGTGTCTTCCATGTTCCTTACCACTCTATATCTCATTATTTCATCATCACTATCAAGATATAATCACACTAATTGGTTATGGAAAAATGTATATTGAGAGTTGGTGTTTTGGGAAACCAATGATTCAACCCCCTCTCGGTGGTAGAATAATCTCTCATGGGACTATAAATTAGCATGTTGAAATATTAAGCATAGTGATAATGAAACTGCTAAGAAATATGAAGATGTGAACAAAAACTGAAAACAACAATAGGCTGACTATCTAGTGATAAAATTGATATCAGTAAAATATATATGTTGTTGATACAGAATTGAACCTATCCATTATGTTTTCTATTATCCTTCACATGTATTTATATTTTTAAAATAATTTAATTCAATAATTAAAATTTGACAATATTTTAAAAATGTTATTAAAAAAATTAAAGTTTAAGTATTTTAGTAACATAATTAAATGTATATATCTTAGATAAGAATTAATAACCTCTTTTTTAAATGTGTTGGTAGGAAATAAACTTATTTTTCTAGATGAGGATTCTTATTTGTAATAGATCATATAGTATTATAGAAATACCACATTTTTTAGTTAACAAGGTTTATTAAAATAACATATAATGTAGTATGGGTGAACATAAAGTAACATAATTTTGTTGAAAAAAATATATTTAGAACCACATTATCTATAATAAACTTAAAAAATGTTGACTTACATACCCAAGGGAGATAAAATATTGATAATTTCCCTCATTTTTTTATTCTTTCTACTGGGAATCTTCTTAGGACTAGTAAAATGAAGATGTAAATTATTTACAAAACGTTAAATGTAGTAGTTAGTGAGAAATGAAAATTATGTTAGTAGTAATTAATTTTAATATAATATTATATAAATTAATTCTTAATAAGATTAAAATCCATTATAGTACCATTTTAATGGAAACTTTGATAACAAAAACTAATCTATACTAGTTAAGGCCATCTGATCAGAATTTAGTGATAATTGATATTTGTTTGAAATTTTAAAATTGTATGACAAAAAGATCTGATGATTCTCTAAACCTTAGAAATAAATATTAAATATTAAATATTAAATAATAAGATTTTTTAAAATTACATTTTAGTCAGGCACAAATTAAATAGTATAGGGATATTATGAAAACGTACTAAATAAATAAGTTTCCTTATGGAAATATGTATTCATCTTTGAAACCTTCATTCTTTACCACATTTATAATAATTTAAGGTCACGTGTTAAATATTTGTAATCAAATGATATGGAATTTGATGATGTTATACACACAAATATTAATAAATAAGGTATTACACAATAGATATTATACAAATTAATACTATATAGTCAACAATATAGTTTAGACATATTTTAAGAATATATATTTATCAATTGTATGTATTAGTATTGATTAGTAGTATTTTGTTATTATAAAAGAATCTATATTATATAAAAATGAAAATTTAATAGTCACTATAATATATGATAATAGAATCTATATTAATAATTAAATACAAATAAAATTAAAAGTTTGAATTAATAAGATCATATTAACAATAATAATATATTCGTTGAATTCATATATCTTTTAAATATGATGTTCAACTATATTATAGTTTTTAGTGATCCATAGTTAATCATAAAATGTAAGATAACTTTGTGAATAAATTTTAATGATATTTAAAATAAATAAATATTATTCACATGAAAATATTAAAATAAGGGAATCATTTTTATTGTTATAAATCATGTGATAACAATCAAATTACATTAAGATGTTAGATTATTAGGCAGTACAAATCTGACAATAAAAATTAGAGGATAACTTAAACCACCCTATATAGATAGTAAAAACTATACATTAGCAAAAAACTTTAATCTATTAAACTTATAAAATGTTTATTATATATAGACAGTAAAAAATGTTGTAAACACTAAATAAACCAATCATTGATAGAAGCATAAATGAAACCACCGAAAATTTTATATAGAAAATACATTACATGTTAATGATAAAAATGATTTAGTTATAAAGAAGAAGAAAATATGATAAGTTGAATAATGAAAAAATGATTTCCACTTTTAAATAATAAGAGAACAGTAAACAAAATATCCTCAAATAAACAACCATAATAGTAAAATACATTAAAAAAATTGTATGAAAGGATGCATTCATATTAACAAAACAATTAAAAGTTGAGAACCATCATAAATAAGAATGTGTTTGTTCTTATTTTCATGTCCAAAATCAACAATAAAGATAAAAAATAGGTTTTGGGAAACCATAATTGAAAAAATAATGAAATAATGAATAGAGAGATCATAAGAATTATACATTTCTCTTCCCAATTTCAATTGACTTTATGAAATACTTCAAATTGAAAACTGTGTAGAAATGAAGTGAAAATAACCTATTGGAGTAAGTGGGTCAAAAATTAAAGATAATAGTAACGAAAGTTCATATTTATCAGGGATGAAGCTGTTATAACCAAGGAATATGGTTTTAGATGATTCATGGTGGAGAAATGGAGGACAAAAAGGTGTTAGAGAGGCTGTGTATTGAGGGTAGATCAACAGAGTAATGTAACCTCAAATTCACTAGAGATAAATCCATTGAGACCGAGGAATATGATTTCAAATGATTCATAAATGAGATATTGAGTAGAAGAAAGAAATCAAGGAGGCAATGCAATGAGTTTTAAGTAGAAGTGGGGTGTTTTGTAGGGGGATGAATTCTGGAGTGATTGTAAGGGAGACACATGCCACTCTATAGAAAAATAAATTAAGAATAATAGAAAAACGATTATAATAATTTTTATTAATCATTTTATATTTAATTAAAATTTAAAAATAAATCTATTTTTCTAAAAATAATTAATTTGATGTGAAGGAATTATTTTGACGTAACACCAAATGTGATAACAATGTCTTTTAATTTTTTGAAAAAAATGTAACCCATAGAGGACATATAATATATTATTTTTGATCATATGACTTCAAAAAATTTTAAATAAAAAATATATTTAGATTCCTATAAATAAATTGAAAATATAATACTCTGATGTCATATAACATGAAATAAAAAAATATTTATAAAAATAAAACAGAAAATGTTGATGTATCACCCTTGGTTTCAGGTACATGAACCTTTATTTAGGTATTTTAAGTATATTAAGTGATTGGGTTAATATTTGGGAGGTTTAGAGGAGTTTTGACATGTTTTTTAGGATTCTATATAGGTATATTATTTGATAATGGTTAGTAGAAACCGCGAAATAACACCCAAGAAACCATGCAACTGAAATAGTGGGCACTGGGTAGGCGCGCAATTTGGAACATGGTTTGGACAAACCATGTGGATTCCTAGGAGAAACTATTCAAGACTAGATATATGGGAATAACATGGTTGGCTCATAGTTTTTCAAACCATTCAAACCAACCGTGTGAGGTGCGTTTGGAGGTAGTGGCTAATACAGGGTTAGCACATGGTTTTCCTAACCGTGGAACCTAACCATGTAACGTGAAAATTTAGATATGAAAATAATGGATATAATATGAATTACCTTCCAAGACACCCATTTTTCACTAAAAAGGTCATATCACGAATTCCTCTCCCTCTCAAGGTTATGTAGACTATTTCTTTTGATCCAGGAGTGATCCCTAGGTGAATATAAGTGTGTTTGAGGCCCAGATTCATCGGTAAGTGCTTGATCTTCATCATTTTACTTAGATATTTTTTTCTTCCCTCTCTTTGAATCATGAATCTAATACTTTGGGGATATATCCATTATTTTTTTATGAAAATATTTATGGGAAAGAGATTTAAGGGCGTTTTTGGGAGTTTCAGGCTCGGTTTTTTCAAATTGTTATGTCATTTTTCGTTTTTACTAAATTTTGAGATGTTGGTGTTTTCTCTATCAACTTTTATTTATTATTAATTGAAGGCTTAGTTTCAAATTTATTTAATTGATATAATATTTTGTGAAACCCGTGTGCAATTTTACAGAAACATCTTTAGTGGGGTTTTATTGGAAATTGTAAAAATTGGTTAGTTTTGTGTAAAGTGATTTTGGTAAAAAAAATTAAAAGGATGTTTTAAAATTTATTATTTGGTTTTTATTCTTGGAAATTTGTTGTAAAATTTTTTCAATAAAAGATTTTTTTTATTGAAATCAATTAGAGTTGTTTGTTTGGCATAATATTTGGTATATTTGGTTGGTATGAGTTTATTTGAATTAGATGTGACCCTATGGAAGGGGTGTGTGACTTTGGGAAACCTGGTATATGGTTATATTGAGATAAATTGGTAGATCGATGAGATAAAACTAATGATTATGGAACATTCACCTAGGCATGAATGTGTAGATGTGTGGATTTGTGTAATGTGTATGCCAAATGGATTTGAGAAATGTTTTAATGACTTATTTTATTGATTTCCATGGAAAACTATTTTGGTTTTGAGAGTCATTTGGTTTTGATATACAATTTTTTAAATTGTTTTAAAACTATTTTATATACATTTTATAACATTTTCTACCCTAGTGGAATGATTTTGGAAGTTTTTGGGGAAATACTACTAAGTTTTGACTCACCTTCTGCTTGGGTGCTATTGTGAATTTGCAAATGTCTTTTATTAAGACACAGGTAAAGGCATGTTATCATAGTTCTTTAGTGATGCTTATTGATTTATCAAGAGTTTCTTGTTGAGTTGAAGTTTAGAGCAAGTTAGAATTTATTTAGTTGATTTATTTTATGTGTTTTTTTTTGGTTTTGGTTTCTGCTTGGTACCTTGATATATTTTTTGGTTTTAGTTACTCTTTGAGTGGTATTTCATTGTACTCGTGCATCATATAGTGGTTTTTTGGTTTCTTCTTAGGGTTGGGTTGTTTTATTTTCAAAAGGAAAATTATAAACAATTTTTTTATAAAGCCCTTGACACTTATTTCAAGCTTTGGGGCCTTGTGTATATCACTTGAGTCCTAGTAACACACTCGCCACTTCTCAAGTTAATGCAGAGAGGTGAGATGTTACAAATGGTATCAATTTTTTCAGTCCTAGAGTTGGAAAATAATTCATGTTAGTCTTTATGTTTGGTTGGTATCAAGGATATAAGATTGTGATAACCTAAAATGTAGAGCATAAAATTGCATAACTATCTTATTTATGATGAACATCAAGTTACCAGGAAGTTTGTGTACATGAGTGCATTAAGACACTTATTGTAATTATTACCTCAACATCATGGTTTAAGATTATGATAAGACTATGACATGCATTAATAGTATGAATTCCCATTATGAGTTCATAATTCACTTTCAATAATGATTTATTTTTTGGTGAATAGTTTTTATTTGTGAAAATAGTTGAAAATTGTTTAATTTTCAAATAATAGGTGAAATTTTCTAGAAATGGTTTGAAAATAGACATTGTTGAATTCTTTAAATAATTGTTGAGATATGTATGATGTGGTAAATTTAAAATTTCCAAGACTCTAGTTTATAAATAGTGACAATAAATGATGTTTGTTTTGGTTATAGAGAATGGAACATGGTAGGTGCCAAAGAAACCTACCAGAAGGGGCTGCTGAGAATGTGGTTTCACCTGAACCACAGGTGAACCAACATTTAGTTCAAAGTAATGTTCAATCTTTTCAAGATATTGACATAGTAAATATGTAGGATGAAACTCAAAAAGTAGACCATTAGGTTCAGTTTCAAAAGAAAAATCCACCCATCTTTCTAGGTGATTCAGAGATGGAGAAAGCAAAAACGTTTCTAAATAAGATGAATCAAATAATTGATTTCCTTGGAACACCAACTGAGCTAAAAATGAAGTTGTAAACCTATATACTATATGATCTATCATATCAAGGGTGATATTTAGTAGTTTAGGTCAAATTGGACCAAGGAATGGCATGGGTGGATTTTTAAGATTTTTTCAGCAAACAATTCTATCCTCACACATTTATAATTTATAGAAATACATACTTCTTCATTTTGAATCAAGATAATCTATTAGTAATAGAGTATGTACGTAAATTTATGATTTTAGTCCACTTTTCACTAGAATTTACTGAAAGTTCATCCTTTATGGAATGAATTTTTGAATTAGGGTTGAATCCATTTTTTTTGAAATATTATCATGATTTTTACAATGGATTATACAGATATGGTCAATAGAGAGATGATAGTAGAAATAGATATATCAGGAAATATTGTTGGAGGAATCATGTTTATTCATATGGGAACTAGTGGGAACTCTAATGATAAGAACAAATAGAGGAAGAAAACCTATTGTCAAGGGGAAATATATCTCAAAATCAACTACGAGATCAGTCAATTTACCTCATAGTGAAAAGAGTAAGTCATGATGATTTCAGTTTAGCTCTTTTGAGCATATAAAGAGAGATTATATGATGCCACCTAGAGTATTTCACAATTGAAACCAGATGGGATATCTCTAGTGTTATTATTATAGTGATCCAAGGTCAAGTTCTAGGGACATATCTCATACTTCTCAGTAATCATATGACTTGATAGTATGACTGAAACATAATAACTCTCATGAGTAGAACAGAGCAATCCATGGAGATTCTCGGAATACAATGACTCCTCACCAGTGTAATCTCAACAGGGTAATAAACAGAGAAGTGAATCAAGTAATAAATTGTATGGAGCTAAGAAAAAGATCATGGATGATCAATACGTACCTTTGATGGTGAAATGTATGATTATTTTTAATTCTACCCTTATGAAAGATTTGTTTGATACAATTTAATCCCATTCATTTATTGTTTCTCATGCTATTGATCTTTTGGGTTTTCATATTGAGATGATTCCTTCTATTTTGAGACTTCTAACTCCTCTTCGACAAAAAGTATTTCAATCCTTTAAGTGAAAATCATGTTTTATAACTAATGATGCGGATGAATTGAGATAGGACTTCTCTATAACTAATATGGATGTCTATGAATTAATATTGGGTATGGATTGGTTAACAATGTTCAAAGATCACATTGACTATTTTACTCAAAGGGTTAGTTTTACAAATTCTTATGGCATCAACCATTTATTTTTAAGAGATTTGAATGTAAAGGCAAGTGGAGTAGGTTTTTTTCACTAGTGGTTGGAACTATCTCATACTAGTTGCAATCCTTGACCATGGAATCTATGGATTAAATCAATAATATTAGTTTTCTAATAAACATTGATTAGTTTCATGATGTGTTTTTGATAATTTATTAGGGTTTCCACCTATAAGAGAAGTGGATTTATTGATTGATCTATTACTAGGGACTAGTCCTATCTCACTACCCTTTTATCATATGGAACCAATAGAATTAAGGGAATCGAAATTCCAGTTGGAAGATATTAAAAAAAGGATTCATTCATCCTAGTAATTCTCCATGGCCAACACTTATTCTTTTTATGAAAATGGAAGATTAAAATGTTCATATTTGTGAGGATTATTGTAAGATTAACCAAGTTATGATAAATAATTAGTATCCACTTACATGATTTAATGATGTGTTTAATCAATTTATGGTAGCCCAATGGATCTCTAAAACTGACTTGCATTTGGGATATCCCCAATTATGGGTTTGGATGGAGGATATTCTGAAGAAAAATTTCAAAAGAAGATATGTCCATTATGAGTATGTTATTATGACTTTTGGTCATATGATTTCCCTAACCATATTTATGGAATTGATGAATCAGATATTTCCAAGATATCGAGATTATTTTATGGTGGGGTTTGTGGATGACATAGTGATGTATTCTAGGACAAAGTATGATATTGAGAAACACTTGGCTATAATTTTGGTTATCTTTCAGGATCATTTTATAAAAAAAAATTCAATGTTTTATTTTTTGATATAAGAGGTATGTTTATTTGGCCATTTTATCTTCGAAAAAGGTGTTTCTATGAATCTAAAAAAGATAGAGGCTATGATATCTTGGAAACCACCAAAGAATTTCTTTAAAATATGCAGTTTCTTTGGCTTGGATGGTTATTAACGATGTTTTTCTCATGAATTTTCATGATTAGATACACCAATTATAGCTTTGACAAGGAAAAATTTTCCATGACAATGGAATTATGAATTTCATAAATCCTTTCAAGAGATTAATATTATCCTTACTTCAACACCAATCTTATTTTATCCAAAACCAGGACAAGGTTATATGGTGTATTGGGATGCATTAAGATCAGGGTTTGGATATGTTCTCATACAAGGAGATCATGTTTTTTTCTTATGGTTAATGATAATTATGGTTTCAGGAAAAGAAATACCCCACACATGACTTGGAATTTTCTTCTGTGGTCCACTAATTGAATACTTGGTATAATTACTTATTTGGTATGAAATTTATGGTGTTTATAGATAATAAGATCTTGAAAAAAAATTTCTCACAAATAGAATTGAATCTAATATAAATAATATGAAAGGAGTATCTTTATATTTTTGAATTTTACTTAATGTATACACTGTGTAAAGGTAACTCTTTTGAAGATTAATTAAGAAATCATTTATATAGTTAGTTGGAAAAAGAGGTTTTATATCAATGGTATCTAATGTCAGTGATATCCAACATACTCTTGGATTGTGAAGAACGAGGTAGTGTTGTAGTTTTGTTTCTAGTTTATTTTGTTCTTGATTTGGTAGAGAAGGTTAAAGTGGTAAAAAAATATTATTCTAAATGTGTTTCTATGAGGTCAAAACTCAATGACAGTGAGACCATTGAGGGATGGAAGATTGAAAATAGTTCAGTTTTGTGGTTATGAGATTGGATGTTCATACCCATGACTTGTCAGGAACAACTTCTTCATGCTTACCACCATTCCAGGTGGGATTATCATCCTGGTATAAAAAGGATGTATAAGGCATTAAAAGTGAAATTTTATTAGGATGACATGAAAAGAAAAAAAATCCAGGTTTATTTTGAGATACCTAACCTGTCATTAGGTTTAGAAAGAGCACCAGTGGAAAATGGGTATGCTACATTCATTTCCAATTACCATGTAGAAATGGAAGTATATAGATATGGATTTTGTAATAAGTATACAAAAGAAGGTTTGGAAGCATGATTCTGTATGGGTGATAGTGGATCATCTCTTGAAGTTGGCTTATTTCATCTCTATTCATGAATCTTATATGGTGGAAGACTTTTCAAAAATCTATATTTGAAAAGTGTTAAAAAGGAATGGTGTACCAGTTTTGATAGTTTCAGAATACTATACAATGTTTACATCTTATTTTTGTAAGTACTTATAGAAATAACTTGGGAATTAGTTGATGATGATCATTATGTATCATACTCAAATGGATAGACAATCTGAGAGGATAATCCAAATGTTGGAGGATATTCTTAGGGATTTTGTAATGGATTTTGGTGGTTCATGGGAGGAGTACATACCATTATTGGATTTATCTTATAGAAATAATTAGTTGGACTTGATAAATTTGGATCATTTTTAAGCATTGTATTGGTGTCCTTGTCATTATCCATTTTGTTGGGTGGAAACAAGTGTGAATTCATTGGCAGGACCAAGCCTTATACAAGAGACAATAGAAAAAATTCAATTGATTAGGAAAAGTATGGAGACAAATTAGATTAATCATAAATCATATTCAGATTATCAGCAATTACTATTGGCATTCTAGGCATGTTATCATGTGTTCTTGATAATCTCTCGAAGGATTTGTAATCATTTTTTGTAAGTAATTATAAGTTATCACCTTGATATATAGTCCCTTTTGAGATACTTGAATGGGTTGGTGAGGTGGAATGTCGATTTAATTTTCCACTGAGATTTAGGTTAGCGCATAATGTGTTTTAGGTATCTTAATTTAATAATTTAAACTTTATCCCAACCATGTGATTCGATGGGATAATATTGACCCAGTTCAAGATACTACATTGGTATCTATGCAAGTATGAACTGTGGATTGAAAAGATAAATTATTTCATGATAAAATCATCGGTCTTGTGCAAGTTTTATGGAAATATGGTTAGATTTAGAGAGAAACTTAGGAGCGTTAGAAGGATATGGTGGAGCAATGGCTGAACCACTTTTATGGAAATAAGGGTTTTTTACTTTTTGGGGATATAAATAACTTTAGAAGGGAGAATTTATCAACCCCTTGTTTCAGGTACTTGACCCTTTATTTATGTATTTTATGTATATTTAGTGAATGGGTACAATTTTAGGAGGTTTGGAAGAGTTTTTACATGTTTTTAAGATTTTATAGAGGTGAAATATCTGAGCACAGTTAGTTGAAACCGCGAAACACCTCCCAAGAAATAGTGCAACCGAAATAGTGGGAATTGTTTAGGTGAACGGTTAGGCACATGGTTTGGAAAAAAAGTACGAATGACTAGAAGAAAACATAAATGGTTGGATAAAGGGGAATATCATGGTTTCAGCACAGTTTGTCTTACTATGTGAGAAAACTATGTGATGTGTGTTTAGAGGCAGGGGATCATACACGGTTAGTACACAATTTTTTTAACCGTGAACCCAAACTATGAACCATTAAAATTAGATAAAAAAATCATGGATCTAATCCAAATTACCCTTTATTATACATGTTTCCCCACAAAGTAGGTCATATCACAAATTTCGTTCCCTAACTAGGCTGTGAAGACCACTCCTTTCAATCCAAGAGAAATTCCTAGGCCAATCTAAGTGCGTTAGTAGCCCGGATTCACCGATTGGTGATCATTATTCACCATTTTACTTAGATATATTCTTATTCCCTCTATTGGAATCATGGATCAAATCCATTAGGGATAGATCTATACTATGTGATGAAAATATTGATAGGATAATATTTTATTTATTGAAAGGAACAAATTATAAGGACGTTTTGGGGAGTTTCAAGAAAGGTTTTTGAAGTTGTTGAGTTGTTCTTCAGTTTCACCAAAGTTTTGAGGTAGGTGGACTCTCTATCAAATCCTCCTAATTAGAACATAAAGTATTAGTTTCAAATTTATTTAATTTCTTGAATTTTTTCTGAAACCCATGTGTGATTTTATGGAAAATTATTTAGTGAGGTTTTCTTGGAAATTGTGAAAATTGGTTGGTTTTGTGGAAAGTGAATTTGGGAAATGATTTTAAAATGATGGTTTTAAAATTATGAATTGATTTTGATGTATGTAAATTAGTTAGAAAATGTTTTCAATAGAATAATTTTTTTATTGAAATGGCTTGACATTATTGTTTTGGCATGGAATTTTTCATATTTGGTTGGTGTGAGTTCATTTTTATTAGATGTGACCCTGTGTATGGCACGATTACCATTGGGGAACCTGGTATATGGTTACCTTGTGGTGAATTGGTAGATATAAGAGAGACCACTCATGAGTATAAAACTATCATCTGGGAATGCATGTTTGGATGTGTGTATGTGTGTAATGGTTATGCGAAATGGATTTGAGAAATGTTTTAAAACTTGATTTATTGTATTACATGGAAAAATATTTTGTTCCAAAGAGATTTTTGGTTTTGATATAATCTTAATTAAGTTGTTTTTAAACTATTTTATATAAAATTACAAAAATGTTATACCCTAGTGGCATGAGTTTGGAAGTCATTGGGGAATTGATATTGTGTTTAGACTCACCCCCTGCTTGGGAACTATTGTGCATTTAAAGATATTATTTATTGAGATACATATAAAGACAAGGTATCACGATTCTTTAGTTATGCTTCTTGATTCCTTTGGATTTTATTATTAAGTTAGAACTTGGATTGTGTTGGATGTTACTGATTTGATGTCTTTGAATTTTTTTGGTTTCCACTTTGTACTCTGATATTTTTGTTGGTTTTGGTTACTTATTGATTTGTATTTATTAGTACTCATACATAATATAGTAGTTTTTTTGGTTTCTTATTATTTTTGGTGTTTTTCTATTTTCATAGGAAAAATTATCCCCCAATTTTTTATGAAGCCCTTAAAATTTATTTCAAGCCTTTGGTATATTGGGGATGTAACCTAGACCAAGTAACACACCCGCCACTTCTCAAGATAATTAGGAGAGGCAGGATGTTACAACTAATATAAACACACATAAAATAAATTAAAATGGGAAAAATATAAATTTCAATTAAATATATATTGTTTTATGTATATAATTTCTCAAAAAATCAAAATTTAAATAACCATTCTTTATAAATACACAAAAAATATTGGTTTTCAATCACATGAACTAAAATAAATGATAAGACATAACATTTAAAAAACATCGATAACACATGAAAATGTTTTATCTATATTTTTTGGATTATAAAAAAGAACTTTTTAGGGTTAAGTTGAAACCCTCACAAGTAAAAATCAAAATCTGACACAAATACTAATAAAGAGAATACAAAAATGAAAACCACCACACAAACATCCATATTATAATCCATAGGGGGCATTTTAAAATTTCTAAGATAGATCATTTAAATCTAGGTTGGGGAATATTCAACGGTAAAATTCAATCATGGAAGTTATAAAATCCATAACCTTAAGGTCATCATTAATAAAGAGGATTTCATATTCCAATTTTAATACCATAACATCCAGTTTCAAATCAAACCATAACTTGAGTACATAATTGATATTTTTAGGATTGATTTCTCCCTTCAATTGAAGATCATCCTCTAGTGAAAATTTTGTTATGGTACTTTATGCTCTAGTATATTCTTCTATAGAATCCATAAAAAACATGACATATATTGATTTTATCTATTTCAGAGAAGTGATTAGGGAATAAAAATTCCCCAAGAGAATGTTCTTCCCTATCATTTTCATTATCATTAGTCTGATGATTTTCTATCTCACAAACTTCCAATAGAACCTCATTTGTAATAAATATTCTCTGGTTGTAATGAAATATATAAAATGTTTAGTGTTGAGTGGAAAAGTCTCTCATGTCAAATAACACAATTTAAATAGAAAAAAGGAAATAAAATATAAAACATATGAATATACATAACACAAGATACATTAATTCATATAAATAAAAAATTTACTTAAAAAGAAATATTTCCAAAAATATTAAAAAATCACACTAAAAACATAAAATAAATACATAACATGTTTTGGGTTGGATGAAAAAACTTTCTCACATAAAATAATTTAATTTATATTAAAAAAACTAAAATTATAAAGAAAAATATTAACACACCCAACAAAAAAACATATTGATGCATATGAAATTATGAGGTAACATAAAAAATGACTGAAAAGATTCACAAAAAAAAAAGAAAATATAAAATACATAAAATGTTATCATATACATAAAATTTAGATAAATAAAGAATAAATAAAAAATATAAAATAATAGAATAAAAAATACTTCCAATATCACAAAAAATTTATTTTATAGAATATAAAATTTCAATAAATAATGAAATAAATTATTTAATAATATTAACTTAATTATTAATTAAACATAAAACATGTTTTTTATTATACCCAAAACATTTAAATACTTAGGAAGGATATTTTAAAGATTAAAAAACTAGTAAAACACCAACTTGAAAACATATATATAAATATTAAACATTTATTTCATTGTATTTTATCCATGAATAAAGTGTATTTTGTGATTAAAATGGAAATAAATTTATTATCCTTATATTTAAATTATAAATAAACACAACTCACAATACATTCAAGATGCATGAACAAAATAGCCACATGGAGAACAAAATCTAAGAATATAACATGTTTTGTGTTGGGTACATTCTTTTATCATATAAAACATTGTAAATTAAATATTAAACTAAAAATAAAACATAAAACATGTTAATATACATGAAATTAAATATATTATTCCAAGAAATATAAAATGTAAAATAAAAAACAAATGAGAATATATATATAAACCATAAAAAACACATATAATAAACTAGATTGGAAAAATGTTCTTTTTTTGGTAACAAACATCTCATGTCATCATTGGGTAATCCTCAGAACACCCATGATTGTTTTTTTTGGTTTTGATAATCACAACACACATTTATTATTTCATTAACAAGTTTAATTTGAAGAATTATAAAGCCAATAATTTACTAGAATTATTATTCATTTGATAAAGCCACCATCCGAAACCAAACACTTTATAAGATGGAAAGAATATTAGAAGAAAGGAAACTTGTATATACAAAAGTTAATATATATGAATATTTACTGACATTGAGAATAATGATCGACATATAAGAAATATGAAAATATTGAGCAAATGATGTCAAGTAGTTATGATCTACTTACCAAATACCATCTCTTACATGTTAGAATTAAAATAATATGCCTCAAAGATATCATCAATTTTTTTATTTACTATTTTTTTATCTATGTTGAAAGAAGAAAAACATACACCAAATCCAAAATATGCTAAAATTAATGATCAACATTGTAATGGCACGGACCTCTCTGGTCCATTACTTTGTGCAAATGTGGTGTTGGAGGTATTCCGGGAGGTCAAGGTGACTTATCCCCAACACTTTGAAAAATTTCTAGTTCTGTGAACAATGTTGCATAGATCGGTAGAACATATCAGTAGCACAGATCAGTAGCACAGATCGGTAGCACAGATTGGTTTCACTGATCGGTAGGTGTACAGTAACGGTAGGTGAACAGTGTTTCCAGATTCCTTCAGTTTTGCCCATTTTGACGTTTCCTTTGATGTAAAATACAATTAAAGCCTTATTTTAATGACTCTTAAGGCTGATTAAAAAGGACATAAATCCTATATTAATTATTCCTAAGGCTTGGAATGTTTTACTTGGTCAAACCGCGTGGGTTAATGCGATCCGCTTTTAATGGAGAATTAACATCTTAAACCGTCACCCCATTAAATCTTCAAAAAGGAACAAGATTCATCCTCCCTTTTTCTTCCTCTTTGTTATTCCCGTGGGAGTTTCACAATCAAACCTTACTCCTAGGATTGGTTCTGCTCTGTTTTGATGCAACCAAGTTGTGTCGATCATTGTTCGATATAAGATATGTTTTATCATCGTTCCTTCGGGGATTGTATTCTCTTGTTCCCATTTCCATATTATCATGTAATATCCATGATTTTAATGGGGTTCTCTTGGGGTTTGGTTGGTGTGGACATACCCTGGAATCCTCGGGTGGATGCAGTTGTCGTGAGGGGAGGATCGTGACCTGTTGTGTGGATAAAGAACGTCAAGAACTCTTCGAGGTAGAGAATTAGTGATTCTCTCTCTTTTACATTAAATTGTATTGTTATTATGTATAATTTTGCTGTATGACATTGGAATTGACTTAATAAATATATTTGAACCGGATTAATACATTTTTATCCTCATATGTTATTGCGTCATGTTTTTCTAGATAGTGTGATATCTATGCTTGCTTGGCTTAGCTATTTGTTCTTTATGGAAATTGATAAAGAACGTAAAGCTGGAATTAATTGGTAATTAATTATCTAAAGATAAGGAGGCATGTAAATGAATCTGGTTGTTGTTGTTTTTTAGTTGTTCTAATTTGATGTTAATCAAACTATCATAGTAAACATGTTAAATCTTTTGTGATAGCTTAATGATTAGGTTTCCCAGAATTGGAACCTACGAATTAAATCTGTTAATTCAAGAGGAATTAAAGAACTGGTTGGTTGATAAAAGGTAATTCCAGGTAGGGTTCTTAGTTACCCTCTTGTTCGTAAGGCCGAGTGCCTTGTGCTTTAGAGCCATGAGTGCTCATTATGTATGAAGGCTGGATGCCTTGTTAAAGGGCCAAGATCCCATTTGATGTGATGTTTGATTTCCTGCTTCTTGTGCCGTGATGTGACCCTGGAGGGGTGTTGTAATGTGTGGAGGTAGAGAGTCCTTATGGTTGTGGAAGCGGATGATGCCTAGAGTGGCGAGATGCATCGGTTTATGCATGTGGGTGTCGGGGAGGACACAAGTGATGATGGAATGGGATGGATGTGTTTTTTGGATGCTTGGTGAATTTGAATGAAAGTTTATCTTCTTTAATTTTCCCCACTGCTCAAGGCAGCTGGTCTGGCTTACCCTTCTTCCGAAGGAGGCGAAGATGCGTGGGGTATGCCATGTACTTTCCATGTCTAGATTCTCAATGAAGAATGGGTCTACGCTCTTGCTATAGGCGGAAAAGACTCGACGGGTAGTACACCTACTCACCGTGTTGATCCCCCATGTGTTTAGTAGCATAGAATGATTTTCTAGAATGCCTGGGAATATGGGAAAGTAATTCTGTAATGAATATTTGAATAAATGATGTTAACTCATGGGGTTGGAGTTTGCTAGAATATAATGATGATGTAGTAATTTTTGATGGGACAGTGGACTTTGGGTGTGATGCTAATGAAATTTAATGTGGAATATTTCATGGTTAATTAATGTTTAAAGAATTATTTAACATATAGTGGAACTGATAAAAAGGGAATAAATTAATCTAATAAAGCTCTTCAAATGGTTGTCTTCTTATAGGATACCTAGTCTTAGAAGTAGCAGCCCGAAGTTTGAGAGACGTTAGCTGCAATTGTGTCTAAGACTAGGTAATGTCCATAGTGTGGTTGTGAGATATAATATATTATTTACTTTTATGAATCTATTCGCTACTCCACCCAGTCAGTAAGAGCAACTGACACCCCAGGGATTCTAACCCTGGGGGGGGGGGGAGGGTGTGTTTTCCCCAACATTATGATGGGAGGTTGAATGGATTACTACCACCTTTAGCCCCGCTCTCTTCTCTTGGTAGATACTAGTTCCTTTGGCACAATGGTTATTTTTCCCCATATATGTGTGTAGAGTGTTGTACTGGCTTGTGGTTATTTCACACACATATATTCTGGATATAGTATCCTATGGACTTCTATAGGTGTAACATGTATAAGATGTGATGGCTTGAGGATCCTTACTCGACGTATGGGCTGTGATGGCTTGAGGTATAATACCCGACGTATGATACACATTATGCAAGCTGTGGTGGCTCCCAAAAACAACCTGGTTACTTTTGGTTGTGAGGATAGTGTGGTTCCTAGACCAGGTGTCTGCGGGCAAGACTTTGTGGTGCACGTGGTGCAAATTGTGGAGCTTAGCCCAAGTGTATACGTGCAAGCCTTTGGAGAGAGATGCACAAGACATATGTCGTTAGGGAAAAGTATCAAACCAGTGGGGAAGTAGTAGCGGGGTACCCTTGATATTCTTTACTATATGATATATTCTTTTATAAATTACTTGGTGAGAGTATCCATGGTGAGGTTGGGAACTTAGTATACCCGTTTAGGTGATGAGTTAGTTTCACTTGTTGTTCACTAGGATTTAGTATGCTTTCTTTACTTTTGCACGAGAGGCTTCAGGGAGGATCCTACTGAGTATACTTTTATACTCACCCTACATATATATAAACTGTTTTTCAGGACACTTGAAGCTGGTTGGAGATCAAGCTTGTTACTACTAGCTTGTGGTTGGAGGAGCTGTTCTGGCTTGTGGCTGCTGCTATTTTTCCTTTCTTTTAGGTACTTGTAGTTTCCCCTTTCAGTTGATGTACTTTTTCATGGAATTTCATATGTGTACTTCGGTTTTCATTATATTGCAGTCTGAGTTGGATTTGATTGGCGTATATCATATCTCTCTCTTTCGCATGTGTTCTCTTAGAGGGTAATGCCTCCCATTTGTGTGTTTATTATACCCTCGGTGCTAGTCGCCAAACTGGGACCTACTAGAGGCAGGACTCGGGGGTCATTATCTCCCTTTTCACATTACCGGCCCAGGAGGGGTACCCATTGTGGGGAGGGGGTCATGACAAACACCAAATCGCAAAACCATCATAGAGAATTTTATGGAATCAATAAAGAACTTATGGCATTTTTATCTTCAATTTAGTAATATACACTCTTTTCAACATCCATAGATAATAGGATATATAAAGGAATAAGAAATTGATCATAATGTATAAAATTCAGAAATATAACATTCAATCATTCTATAACCCCATTGATAAAACTCTTCAAATAGTTTTACTTGTTTATAAAATTTTGTTTTATTTTAAAATATATCATAGATTTTGAAGATAAAAATTACTATGTTTATCGATTTATCATATTTTGATATCTATAATTCCTGACCAATTCTTCTTTGTTGTTTGTAATGAAAAATAGGATGATATCCTGCTTCATTTTTTTTTCAATTTATATCCATTTTTGATATACCATTATTTTAAAAAATAAGTATTTCTTTAATACTTATTTTATAAGTGACTAATGATTTTACTCCATGATAATCTATTTGATCTGGGAATAATATCTTGCTGCTACTTGGGGTTAAAAAACAAATAAGTTTTTTTCATAAGAACTTATTAATACTTTATTAGTAAAGACATGAGATGCATAGATTTTTTATCCCTAACTCATTTATCAATTTCCATCCAACAATTTTTTTAATTCATTATTAATATATATTTTTTGGTTTTCCAATTATTTTTTTGACTTTCTATTTTAGAAAAACATCAATTTCTAAAAAAATCTATTTTCCACTCTTTAAATTTCAACTTCCATTGCTTACTTAAAAAACTAGAGTATCCATAATTTTTTAAAATATTTGTCATTATTTCGAAGGTTTTATTTTTTTTTGGATTTTTTTAATCCACTCACTCTTGAAATGTTACATTATTGGATAAAAATTGGGATCATTGATGGTATATATATCACTATTTTATAACACTAAACTATTATAGGGAAGAGTTTTTTCAACGTCTATTCCAATTAATTTGGGTAATGTTGAATCAAAAAATGTGAAAAAACCCTTTTTTTTGTGGAACAATCTATAAGAATTAGAGAGATAAAAGGGGGATACATTTTCAACTTAGGAATATAGTAGTGGTTCATACTTATAAAATATTAAAAAATTATAGAGAAGGCTATTGAAATATTTACAGATTCATAAAAATTAGAGTTTTATATAAAGAAAATGGTCAGGCATTCACTCCTCTATACCATTTCTCACAATGTATATAAAAAAGTTTCTTATTATAAAAAAAATCACGAGACTTATGGAAATATAGACAATATAAACTATGGAACTAAAATGGTTCTCTAGACAAAAAAACTAATATATTTATATAAATATAAAATATTTGACCTCTAACCTCTAGAATCGGTGTCAAGAATGAATCAAAAACTCACTTCCACTCTAAACAACCTTTGATCACTAGGTGAAAAAGTGTTTGGTGAAAAAATATTATAAATAAAGTGATTGAAATCCTATAAAAAAGTGAGAAATAAATAGAATTAAAATTGTGGATACATATAGTATTACATGAATTTAAATTGATGAAATTATAGGTACTCTCATAAATAATAAGCTACAAATCAAAAATATTGTGATAAGAACAAGAAAAAGAAGAAGAGAATCTCCTTTAAATCAACTACTATATTTTAACCTATTGATGAAAGTGCGGTTCAACTAAGTGGGGATGAGTATTATAAACATACTAGAAGAATGGGACAAATGTTCTAGAGGAAATATTTGTGAAATAATTGATTGGGAAAAAAGTAATGGCATGAAATATTTAGAGAGAGAGGAAAATATAAGGTACCAAAAAAATTAATTTGTTATAATCATAATAATTCCAAACATATAAGTAGTATTATCATAAGAACAAATAAAAGGAATCATAGAAGCTCAAAAAGAGAAAATTCACTTAGAGTACCAGTGAAGAATCATTATCGAGAAGTGATTCCAACAATTATGATGACCTAAAGTTTTTAAGATTCTATTCCTTTGTAATAAATTCATGCACTATGGCTAAGGTGAGTAGATCTCAAGACATAAAATATTTAAATTTTTCTATCACATGAGGATTTTATATAAGAATAATTGTTTTTGAAAAAACTCATTGAGTATATTCAAAATATTTAAATCATATTCAATATTCTTGAGAAAAATTATTAGAAGATAAAATTTGATATTGAAATAACAAGGTTTCAAAATTTAATGTCAATTTTTTTAAACTACTACTTCTCAACATTGTATTAACCATCAAAAAGTAGTTAAAATTTAGTTAGAGAATGAAAGAATATAGAAGTATTTATCTAAATTTATAAATGTTCGTGAAAACTTAAAAAAAGTACTTACAATTAAAAAACATTATTGTTCTAAAAAAGGACTTGGAAATTTAGTAACTTCTAAAAAAATTATTATAATCAATTTTCATAGGAAGATAGATTTTTTCAAGTTTTCAAACAATAAGGAACTATAAAAAAATTTAGTTTAAATAAATTACAATAATTTTTCAAGAAAGATAAATTTATTTCAAATAAAATTATATCCTATGAGTGTTGTAAGGTAAACAAATATGGATTCCAAATTTTTATTTGCTAATTTTTTTTAGACCCAAGAAAACTATGGTATCAATACCTTTAGTAACTTGATATATAAGATACTTTTTTGAGTACTAGTGAAAGGAATAATATCTAGTTTATAGACAATGATTATAAATGACACCTAACTAAAAAAATCTAATATTTTTTGCTTGATGAAAATAGATAGAGGATTTGTCACATTTAGAGAAAACATTTAGGGAAAAATTATTAGTCTCATGAATGTCACTATATAAGGTAAACATATAATTTACAATGTTCTCTATATTTTTAGTCTCAAGCATGATATCATTATCATAATTCAATTATTTGATGAGAAATATTCTTTTAAGTTCAATAATAACTCTAGTTCTATAACTAATTCCCAAGGATATTTCATATAATCCATATAACACCATGAGGATGTTTACACTTTAAAATCAAGTGTCTTTTTAAATCATAACATCCCCATCCTTCAAGATATGGAAAATGATTCATAGTTATTACATTGAAATCTTATACATTGATACTCATAAATATTGACTAAACTCACTAGAAATAAATTATCCATAAACTTATAAGAGTTGATATTTTATTTATTTATATTCATTTTCTTTACTAGTTTGGATAGAAATAAAATTTTATCCTAAAATTGATAAAAAAATTACCCACACTGAAACCACTCTAATTAGTTCACATAGACATTTTTGGGATAATAAAAACCATAATTATCACATAGAAGTACAATTTTAATGATCTAGTTAATGATTATTCTTGTAACATTTGGGTTTTATTTCTATTTCAAAAATTAAAGGCTCTAAAGTCTTTCAAAAAAAATTATTTTTTATTTTATATTTAAAATAACCTATATTTTATTACTATTTGAGGTAATCATAGTGGTTTGTTTGAAAATATCTATTTTGGAACCTTTTGTTGTGAGAAGGGAAGAAAACACAACTTTTTGAAAATAAGAAACCCATAACAGAGTTATATAGTAAAATAGATAAATATAACTCTCTAGAAGACCCCCAAAACTGTTTTATCTGAATAATAATTCCAAACTATTTTTTCCATGGATTTCAATACTAATTGTTACACTATAAACTATGTTTTACTTAAGCCTATTAAAAAAACTTTTAATGTACTATAGAGTGGTAGAAATCTAATTATTGAATACTTTAGAAGCATTGGATGGAAAATATTTATTATAAAAAGCAAGGATATTATTGGAAAATTATATTTTAAATCTAATGAAAGAGATTTTATATGTTTTCCATCATTAGTAAGGCCTACCGGGTCTTAAATAAAAGGATACATATAACTGAATAAAAAATACATGTGAATTTTTTTGAGGAAAATCTGTTTGTAAAACACATTTCAAAACTTCTGGAATATGATCTCGATGAGATTTTAAGACTAACCTTTGATTTGTAAAAGTTTTATGGTAAACTCTCTAAAACTAGATAATGAAGAACTAGAAGGTAATTATTTTTTAGAAAATTAGGGAATCATTTTACTTGAGCCTCACTTTTGGTAGAGGAAATCCATGACACAAAGACAATAAAAATAAAATAGAGGAGAATAATTATGTAAAAACCTAAAAACCATCATTTTTAATTGAGTTCAAGAATGTGGGAGGCATGATTTTCTCTGGAATGTGATTCCAATTATTCAAAAATAAGATCCATAACATAGATTTATTCATCCAATGGAATATTTATAGAGACCATCAATCATAAATTGAAGCATCTTTCTCATTTATTCATTTGTGGTGGTTCTCTAATAAATTCTCTAAAGGATCAATACCATACAATTTGTTTCTCCCCTTCTTAGTGAAATATACAATGTTATCAATATCCATCTTTAAATCCTCTTTTATGAAGTTACTAAATTGATAATTGGCTTCAAGAATAACTAGATTTAGGTTTTACAATATGTTTTTAGAATATGTCAACATTATCCTTTAGGAAAGTTATTTTTTTCATTGGTTTAAATTTCTACCAATTTTGAGATTAAAATCATCCTCATAAAATAAAATATTATTTTACCCATTTTATCTATAAAATATTGGTATCTTCGGTTTATAAATTTATCTGATAATAAAAGGGACACTACTTCTTTTCGCAAAGTATTGGAAGAAGTGAACGCTTTGTGTTGAGGGATTATCTAAACCACCACTTCCACTTGTTGAGGAAGAGATAAAATAAAGATTATTTGAGGAAAAAAAAATCCTATTATTGATTCATATATGATGAAAATTTAATAAAAAAGGTATCCAAAACCCCAATATTAGAAAACATTGGCCATTTTGAGTCCACTTTATAAATAAATGTTATAGTATTATTTCATAATGGAATAGGAGAAATGCCATCCAAAATTGATAGAGGTTCCACCAACACTTGGTCTTGAGTGATCAAATTTGAGGAAACATGGAAAGCATTAAAAAACACTCCTTACCAACTTCTATGTGTATCCACTAAAGAAATATTTAAAGAATACCCAAGCATGGTAAGGGGTCCCAATAGATCTATCTTCCCATCCTTTGAATCTTTGATGGATGTAACTGAAGGGTATATCCCCTAAATCCACAACATATCATATGGTATGATGTTTTATATCGTATGGTATTACATACATATGAAAAAAGACTAATATTTAATTATTCTATTATATCTAATTTTATAATATGCATACATAATATAATATTCCATTGAAAGTCATATTTTATGACATTCATGAATCATAGTTTCATGAATTGTAAGGTATAATTCATTTGTCCTTGTTGTGATTCATCAAAAGGAATTTTGTAACCTATATATTTTATTATCATTAACTAATTGCTTGGTAATATCAAACAGATAGTATAGTTATTAGAAAAAGTTTACAAAATTTATAACTTAAGGAATTACTCATACATTTGTGAGAAATATGAGAAATTAATATCTATAGGAGGATCCCCTTGGCCAATTTAAAGGATTACATGGCACGAGTCAGGTGCATGTATGAAACCATCCTAAAAATCTTTGTCTAATATTGTATTCCTCAAAAAAAATAACTCTAACATTTTTCTTTTTTAATTTTGAGATACTATCATATCGTGAAGGTTGAAGGATCCCACCCAAATAATTTTGGGTAATTCGATACAACCCATGGATATACATCATAGGGGAGATCCTTGCATTTGTTCTATGGTGATATTTATCGGACACTAAACAAAGGCCATGATAATAACATTATATAGTGTAAGGTATAAATTCTTCACTTCTAGTCTACATATGATTTCATTTTTAAAGGAATGTTGATCTTATTTTTTAGTTTGTAATCATTTCAATTTATTTTATTAAGCATTAATCATCCCTTGAAAACCATTCAGTGATATCATAGCCTTTCCATGCCTTTTGATTTGTTAAATCATTTGGCAAATGAAGTTTTTTTTCAAACCATATAGTATGTTGTACCCTCTATTAAAAAATACAATTGAATTTTTTTATACCAGATTGAATCATGACTTATGATATGAGATATCATAATCTATGACTCAGTACAAATCCATTGGTTTTGTAAAGGTCATAGCATATGACATCAGGATATTGTAATTGGAAAAGGTTTTGTGCTATGGGTTCTAAAACTGAGCATCTTATTGCATTTATGATATCGATGTGAGTCATAAAATATGATTAATATGGAATGATCGTTCTGCTAATATGTAAAGGCCATTCCATTTACATTTAAGAGTACCTACCTTTGTCATAGGAGTGAAAAACCTATACATATGCTTCTTATCATAAGTGATGATTGAATTGTTAGTCATAAATTAGGACTGATATAACTTAAATGGTTTAATCACTAAAATATATCTACCATATTATTTGATTCTTAGTATATCGTTAAAAATAATTTATGAAGAAAATTCTATTTTCATTTAATTCATTTATGAATTGAATTATATAATTTACAAATTTTTTATAAATTAAAATAAATGGTATTTTGGGGTAAATATTTATTTATTTATAAAAGTGTTTAAAAATTAATTAACTATGAGGCATTTTTAATTAATTGGATAAATGTTTATAAATCATTTATTAATAAATATTCAATAATATTAAGAGTTAATATTAAAAATATATTTTAAAAATTATATGACATGACTTATAATTTAGATATAAAATGTTTAGTTAGAAATTTTAAGTGTATTTTATAAAGGGTTTATAAATTATAAAAATAAGTTCAAATATAAAGTGTTTATATTTAATTTTTTTTGATTTTTAAAATATTTAATTTCAATCATTTAAATTAAAATTGGTTGTTATTTAGAAGTTATTAAAATCATATCAAATAATTTTTAATAAATGATTGGATAAAAAGGTTTAAATAATATTAATATGTGATATTGAGTTTATGTAAAATGTCTACGTGGTAAAAAGTTGAAATGTAAATTGTTTATATCTCATTAAATATCTTATATATATATATACATATAGTAAATTGTGTATAAGAATTAATATTAATGTGTTCATATTAAGAGTAAATATAAAATGTTTATATTTATCACATAATTGAGTATCCATAATTAATGATAAAATGTTTATAATTGTCTACTTATGAATTGTTCACAAATATTTATCTCATGTTTAAATTTATAAATTTATAATTTATTTACTAATTACAAATATAATTCATGGATATGATTGTTAAATTATGAATTGTCATGGATGATTTATTTAAAATTTAAAATCGCTTCTATGATGTTGTCATTCCATATATTACATACTTGGTATGAAAAAATAAGATTTAGTTTCCATATACCATGACTATGGTTTGTAATTAAATTTATTAGATTGAATTTAGGTGTTGAATATAGTTTATTAATATTAAGTTTTAGAGTTATGATGAATTTGATTATCTCTTGAGTAAATCCCTGGATATAGGGACTTTGAGTTGGACTTTCCACTGACCTGGAGGCTTATGAATTGTTCTAGAGAAGTTAGGGTTAACTATCTATGGCTCATATCTTACTCATGAGAAGATTATAAATTTCATATAATTATAAAAATATACATGTAAATTTCATATACCTTATGTATAATATGTATATGAATATGTGTAAATAAGTTTGGATTCTATTTTTGGGTCGGTAAACAAAACTACGAGTTATTTTAATAGTCACACATTAATTTGGATTGAAAATATTGATTTGGTAGAATGAATATATATTATATCACTAAATAACTAGAACCATGCATACATAATGGTAATATATTAGATAATATTATGAGATTAAATCCTCTTTGAAATACTGTGCATTATATTCCTTCCAAAGTAAGCACATATCAAGAACTCGATCATTCAATCGGGAAGGATCTAATATAACAGGGTACCCATGGATCATCTTGTGTAAGGAATTGTATAAATGACTAACCCTAAGAGTCAGGTAACCAAATACCATAATGATATTTGGGTTAATCTTAGCTGGGAAACCATAAGAGTTAGAATACTAGATGAATATAGTTGGATTTATATCCATGAGATTGATTTGGGAAAAGATTTTTCCAATCAACTATCTAAGAGTCATATATGATATGATTTGGATGATTCTCTACCTAAATAAATTAGTGGTGAGATAAATGTCATAAAATAATTGTTTCTTATTGTAATATAGTTCTTCACACACTAATGGATACAATGAGTTCAAAAGGGGTCATCACTTTAATGGAAACCCATTTAATAAATTTCCCTATTAAATGAATATAAAACATGTTACTCATCTGATAAAAGATTCTATTATAGATAAATTGCATCATTATCCAACTTAAATATGAGATTAAACCTTGAAAAGAATTGGTTTAATGTTATAAACTTCTAATATTGGTAACTTAAGAAATGTTCTTAAGTAAGAGAAATTTTATGCATTATAGGAACACCTTCTTGAGTGACCAAACTATTGAAGTTGCACAATACTTGGAATCATGATTCTTATGAGAAGAATAAAATGACTTACTCTAGGATTCAATGGTATCATATACAATATGACCTAAGTAATTTTATTCTCCATTCATATAGTTTATATGAATGAGTGTGCCAATAACTTGGTGAGACTAGAGGTTTCATTAAGGATTATCTAATTAATAAATTAATTATATTTTCATATATGGTAATTTTATAAAAGTATGAATGAATTCAAGAAATGTTTACCCTATTATTCTCATTGGGTTTAGGATAGTTTAACTAAGCCACAATATGTCCAGGTTCTGGTGATATGTTGATAATACAAGCCAGTATAGTTCAAAACAAAATAAGAGAATCTTGTTGTAGTGTCCAAAAACGTTTTTTCTAGTATCCAATCATGGTCATTGAAACCTAGATGTGTTATAATAAAGGAATAGTAATATTTCAATATATTAGAATTATTTTAGATACCTTAAGGGGTTTATGAAACTCTATGAATTTTCCATATAAGGTATCAATGTTATAGAAATTAATTCTTCGTTTTTGAATGGCATATGACACCAAATTTATACCTATAAGTTTTGAAAATATACAAGTATTCAAAATATTTAATAAAATTGATATAAATTGTAGCTTTCATTAAAGTGATTCAAATACTTTCCACATTAAATATTTTAATGTAAAGGATTTTATTACACTCATGTGAATCTAAGTAAAGTATTTTTATGGTTATCTCATTTCTATTATATTCCAAGAGAACTTATTTGTTAACAAAGAGTTTTTATGAATAATATGAGATAATTAATTAAATAAACATGGTTTATGATTCATGGGATTATATAATATGATTTCATAAGAATATAAGGATACATTTTTTATCTAGGATAAAGGAGTTTTATCTAGGGTAAAGTGTTTGTCCAATATTATGAGGCAATATGGTTTCACCATCAATAGTGTCATAACAAATAAATTCTTCTTTTAAATAAATTTACAATCATATAGAATATCATACATGATATAAACATAATAGTTTTTTGGTAAGTATTCCCATAAAAAGAAGTAAATGTTAATTACAAACAAAAATTAGTTTTTTTGAGTTTCTTAATTTGATATTCTGAAAAGAATACAGATTCTAATAGTCTAGTGAGATTATTTTTGGACTTATAGAAGTTAAAAGTTAACAAATAAGGTATTATTCCTATCAATTTTTAATGTGAATATCACTTTATATTCTAAAAATTATAGGACATAATGGTAAATAAATAATATAAAAGTTGCATTAGTTTCCACAGAAATGTTGATTTCACTTGATATCTTAAAATATTTAGGGTATATCAGAAATGATATAATGTAAAATTTATTTTAGTTACTAAAATAATTCAAGGAGAAATTTTTATGGAAAGGATTCCAAGGATGATGATTATAATCAAGGAAATCAAGGAAATCAAGGAAAAACACTAGAGAAGTAAGAAATTAAGCCCTTTCCTATATCATGGAAATCAATATTTTCATATACACTGAAGTGAATATGCAGAGGGTGAGTAATAATACCTAGTAGTAATTACACAATATAATCTTCCCACATTCCACTGAGACTAGAAATAGGTTATCTCATGGGATATAAAATAGAAAAAAAATATATCAAAAGCAGTAAACAATTTTCATAATATAAAATAATGAAGATGACCATATTTTCCAAAATAAGTTTAACCAATGAATATTTTCCTTCCAGAAGAAGAATCATTTCATTTAATTAAATTATACATACCATAAATCTTTACACACATTTAAACACAATCATACATTCCTATTAATATCCCTAGGCACACGAGTGATGATATGTCCTCCTCCATGTTGTCGCTTGGTGGAAATATTCCATGTGACTTTATAGTTTTCACCAAGAACGAAGTATATTTTAACGAGGACTCATATAATGAGAATAATGAACACAAAACAACAATATGTGTTTACATTCAGAACCCAAAACCCTGTTATTCCAAGACTATGTATTAAAACTACCATTCTTATAAGAAACATCTTTTTGTAAATTTATCAGAGATTTTGTGGGAAACACCCGCAAACTAGTTTCAAAATCCAACCAGTATAAGATCATTAAAGAAGAGTTTTAGAAAGAAAAATTAATTTAAAAGTATAAGGTATTTATTTTTTAAAACCAATAGATTTTTCATTATAATAAAATTATAAAGAGGGAAAAACACCTACCTCAATTTGTTTTCAAATAATGATTCTCAGGATATCCCACAAATCTGACCCCTTTCTTCCATTTCACTTTAATTTTGTGATCAAACTGTAAAATAATTCTCATAATTATAGACTAGATATGGAATATTTCCAAAAATAACCTTAGAGAATCTAATAAAATGAGATCCTATGTTATCATAGAAAGAATGAGACAACTCAAGTGAGTTTTGGGTTAATTTTTTTTGTACAATTAAAATCCCATCATGCAGTTAGGCCATAGAGTTTAACAAAATGTTCACTAAATGTGTCAATAATATCTATCTATAATTTATATAAGTAACATTTTTATCCACATAGTTTGAAAACCCATGCACCAACTATGTGATTTATATCTTCCCCAAAGTGCACCAAGTCACATGGTTAGTCATATGGGTTTTTAAAACCATGAAAAAACTGTGCACCTAATAAGTCATCCCCAAAACCCTTCACAAGTTTTCCTAGAGACTTATTCATTGTTTCTACAAACCAAAAAAAACTTTACACCTTCAAAAAGGCTTCCAAAAACATATTCAACTATCTAGAAACATCCTAAGATATAACCCAAACATTTCTTTCTTTAAATTAACTATAAAAATAGGGAAATAAATTAATCCAAAAGTTTAATAAGGATTATGTACTTAGAAATAGTTCTAAGTAGAAAATTTATGTAGTTAATAGTATAAAATTTGATGTTGTGAAGTTAAGGATTTTGAATATGTTCAGGGAGTTGAACATTGGGAATATGAATCCAAAGTCCCACCATTATTAAAATTGTATTACTATATATATTTTACTCAATAAAAAGTTTAGTAGGATAATTTTATCCTATGGTTGCATTGGGATGTGGTGGGGATTACATAGAAATGTAATGAGTTTAAAAAAACCCATGAAATTGTAGAAAATATATGCCTAATCTACCATTATATCATATATGATATGTTATATAGGTTCTTATGCATTGTTTTGTTAAAATATTCCTAAATAGTTTAATAATGTAAAATATATCATGTATAATTAAAATTAATATCTACTTTATCATTAATTTACATTGGTTGCATATATTTATACACGCACACATTTCATGAACCGTGAGGATAATTTACCCCTCAAAGCGCGACTTTTAGTTATCCCTAATAAAATTTCATCATGAATTATGATAAGTTGTGATAAAATGTTAAGGTTAATGTGAGTATGATTATTATATAGGGACACAAAATATAATCATGAGGCACAAAAGTGTTTTTTTTTTCACCTAATAACACATGAATTATACCACATGGAGTGTCATACACTATCTTTGGTATAATTGGGATAAATTGTTCATATCTAGAGTCCCTACACCCAAGGTTGTCAAGATACCTAGCACAATAACCTTCATAATTTTTTACTATTATTATGTGAGCCTCAAGAATTAACTAATCAGGGGGTGGTTGGATATATTATTGATCATGTCCTTTTTTAGAGCTCAACCGATATGGGAATTTTCATCTTGTATAAAAAGTATGACATATAGGATCTTGATTGAGATAGACTAAGGAAATGTATGCACATAATTAAAAGATATATGATGTGATTATCTACATGGAAAAGCGACATGTGATGTTCTCATCTGTTAGATGAGTGAAATATGTCATATTAATAATCTTGGTAAGTTTATATTTAGATAGTCAAGAAAATTTGAATAGGTTTTATGGGATAGACATACCCCATATCCCATGGTAAAATTATGCCTTGGAAAAAGGGAACATATGAAAATGTATGTTATCATGTTATACGGCTGGTGGACACAAGTTTACAGTTACATGTGTTTGATGGAGATCATTCTAGATCCCATTATATATTAAGTATAACTAATTCTTTACAAGATGTAACTCTTTACTTATATTTATGAATCCAAATATTTATTTTTTTTATCAATCATACAAATTACTGTGGGGCATACTTTTTGGTTGAATGAATGAGGATTGAGTTTGAATTAGAGATATTCTTTGAAAGTGTTTTATAATTTTATCTAAAATGAGTTTTGGATGGTTATCAAAAGGTATTGAATACGTTATAATACATGGTGAATTTAATTACATCTTTATAAAAGTGTTTTTTAAGATGTCCGAAAGGATTTTTTGGACACGGTTTCACAAGTTATCATATACGATATATTATATGGTTAAATAGAATGAAAGTATTTTAAGATTAAGTGTTGGTGAGATATTGATGTAACACCCCGACCCTAGTTACCCAGAGTCTGTGCATTATTACATAACATTGGCATGATCACAAGAAAGATCAAATCTCGAAAGACCGATTGGTTTAGTAGCCTTGGAAACACTAGATATATTCATAAAGTTTTACATTACATAATAAAGTGAAAAAATACTACAACAACATATTTCCTCCATAGTCCACACTATTATCCCCTCATAATATCCCTGCAGGTCATTCATAATTTATTTCTTCACATCCTAGGAAAAATAAAACATAGAAAAGGGGTGAGCTCAAATGCCCAGTAAGGATAACAATATAGCGGAAACTTTCATAAATAAGAATAAACATTTAAGGCAATGTATAACTAAAACAAAAGACTTTTAAACTTGAACTTCAATATAGTATGGAAAAAATAAAATGAAATAATTCCATTTACTTATTCACATTGATATTCTACTAATCGAATAATCACATGCAATATCAATAACCACTTTCATAATGATGGAATGCATAATGCCAGACTATCATAACCACATAGCCAAGGCCTCATGCCAAGACTACAAATAAGATTTTACCAAGGCCTTGTGCCAAGACACTAGTTTGTCTCATGAGACCTACCGATGCATCTAGGAGCTATAGCGGGCTCCACCCATCACATATTAAGTCCAATTCATTCCCATATGAAAAGGTTTAAACATAACAAAAACATTCATATTAAAACTAGCATACCAAATGTCAATACATTCACCATAAACCATGAAGGGTATAAAAATAACATATCCATAGTCAAAAATATCACAAAACCTTCAATACAATATGGAAGTTTTGTTTCATAATAAATCAGCTTCAAATAAGCTTAAAATCCATCGAAGGATGTTGACATAGATAAAATCAAAACTCTTTTTAGAGAAATATCTCTTTTTATTTTGAAATCATTTAAGAGACATATAAAATAAAAGATTTTCTTTGAAAATATTCTTATAATCTTGTAAGGGAAACTTCGACGATTTTATAACGGTGGAAAATAGCCGCACCTGCCGTATAAGTTAAAAAAACATTCTTACCTTAATTTTGTCGAAAAGGTTAAAAAGCACCTTGTTTGGAAAATAACGAAAAGATTCCTTTATAAACCTATTATAAAAAGTCAGACAAGGGTATAAATGAATTTAACCCATATTCTAGTAAATATTAAAAATGTTTTGAAATACATTTTTAAGAAACATGGATGTGGATGATAAAGAAGTCCCAGTAGATTATTACGTATAAACAACCTCGGATAATGAAGAGATTACAAAATAAACCCTTACCTTGTACTTTTCCTTGGTTGGGGGTAGGTTAACCTCTTATATAATGGTTAAATAATTGTTATTAAATTATACAATAATCATATACATCAATATGATATCATATATGATCTTTTAACATTGATTTGTTAATAATATCTTAGTATTATCATTGTTTCGGGTGTTAACTTACTCGTTTTCTTTTATATGTTTTGTTACGTAAGACATGTTTGTCATTGATAGGTTGTATCTTATTCATATCTAGAATGATATAAAGTCCTTAGATACTATTATTAATCATAAAATGATATTTAGACTTGAATGGATACGACGGAGAATGAATCTCATCGTGTTCATGGAGATGGTAGTCCGTACGTACGCACGAGCGAAAATATCATTATTTTGATATTAAAATAATATATAATTGGATGGTATATCATATATACAGAATCATTATCATGTTAAATTTATTATTTAAATGAATTACACATCATTATTATACCCATCCAAATAATAATTTATTGAATAACAATTACACCACGACGTGGAGACGGTAAGCCGTACATACGCACGTATGGTGACATGTTATTCAAAGGATGGATAGAAGACTGAATATGATTGTAACATATTTATAATAACATCACAGTATATATAAGATACTGGAGTTATTATTTTAGAATGGTAATAACAAATAAAGAAGAAGTGGAAGAAGAAAGGAACTTGAAAAAGGGTGGTGAAATCATTACCACTTCTTTGGGTTCTTCCTTTTGATTTGATCAAAAGGGATCCTTAAGTTGGCTTTATGACTAAAGTAAGGCCTCTAGGATGAAGTGAGTAATGTTTAGAGAGTATTTTGGTAGATTTTTTCCGAACCAAAAGGCTTTGAATGTGTGAGTTAATGAGAAGGGAGATTGCCCTTTTATAAGAGGGGTGAGGGGCACCTTTGGAAAAGCTAGAAATATTATTTTAGAATAAATTCATATTCGGTTTCTAATGGCTCCAAAGTGGATTATTTAACTCTTATGGTGAGTATAGGTCTAAAAACACTCAACCAATATAATTTATATAGGTTTGGGTCATTATACTAACCTTATCTTTAAGTATTAACTCTTAGTTAATTAGTTTCACTTTTACAATGTCTCTTTGTATTTTTATATTATATGGTTACTAAACATACTATATACATCCAATAGACCCACTAGTGGTCCATTAATGATACACCTATCATTATATAAGTCTCTTTTCCGAACCTTAGATTTTTAGGAATTTAATATCAATTAATAGTATAATATTTGTTTTAAAAAATATTTTATGTCAATTTTGACACTATTCAATAATTGATTTTTGTAAAAATCATAATAGAATTATTACTTAGAAAAAAGTTAATTAAAACATTCCTCACATGTCATATTAATCTAGGAAATTAGTTTAATTCATAAAAAGTCTAAAATTATATTTATTTGGGTATATATAATATCAATATTTTAATTTTTCACTATTATGGTAATTACTGCATCACCATTGTGTCATATATAAATTAAATTATTTAATGTCTAAAAATTATACATAAAATACCATTATGTAGGAAATCTTGTTATCTTTCTAATGAATATTTATAGTAGAAATTCCAACATATATAACTCAATTTAAAAATGGTGTTTATAAAAGATATATGCCTGTGTCATTTTTGTATTCATTTTAACTTAATTAAAATAAAGTATCCCTATCACTTACAAGTGGCACCATGGGGTCCCAAAATCGACCCAAATATGCCCATGGTCGAACATGTATCGACCAATAAGGTTAGGACACGTTTTAGTGTAATTTTTTATTATTATAATATTATTTTTTAACCCTTATTTACCGGATTTACCCTTTAACCATGGTAAATAAAATATTTACCGAAGTAATTATTCAAAATGTCTAAAAATAAAAGTTACCTATTTATACAATTTGAACCTCTTGATTCAAAATATGGAATCCATTTTTCCAAATTCAAAACATATAAGTGGCAGAAATTAATTTAAAATTAATTCCCGCTGTCAAAACAAAAAGCGTGTTTTTAAGATATAATAACTATCAAAAGATTGATACTTGTTTATGTTCGGTTTAATTGTGAAATTATGTCCAATGACAAAAATTATATTAAATGGTAAAAATATATTCTTAATATACTTTAAAACCACTGAAATTCATAATTTATCACTATTAATTATTTTGAATAAAAAACTTGTTTTTAATTAAAATTTAGTAATTTTCACTATTTATCAAAATATTAAAGTTATCCGAAAAGTACCAAAATTTCACCTTAGGCTAAATTCGATACTCCGAATCCAAAAATTAAGTCCATTTTGAGAGATAAAATTTCAAAAAGTAGGTATTACTATTCATAATGGCTAGTTTGATCGGTTGTGGTGTGTGTTAGACCTCGATGTTGCGTACAACACACGCTATTGCATTATTCAAGAGAAGCGTACCGTAGAAGCTTGGGGTGTTACATTCTCCCCTACTTCAAATAATTTTGTCCTCGAAATTTCTATAACAATACCGCATGAAAAGACTCAGGTGGTTCTTCATCATAAGTTCCTCGGGTTCCCATGTTGCCTCTTCCATTTTATGGTTTCTCCACAAAACTTTTACCAGACGCGTCGTCCAGTTTCTCAGTACTTTTTCTCTCATATCAAGAATCCTGACGGGTTCTTTGCAATAAGACAGATCGGGTTCCAGTTCTAATTCCTCATAGGTGAGTACATGCATTGGGTCAGGCATGTATTTCCTCAATAGAGATACGTAGAACACATCGCGAACTTTGGAGAGACTTGGAGGCATTGTCAATCGGTAAGCTACAGCCCCAATTCGTTCTAGAATTTCGAAAGGCCCGATGTACCTGGGACTCAATTTAACTTTCTTACCAAAACGTATGACTCCCTTACATGGAGATACCTTCAGGAAAACATGATCACCGACTTGAAATTCTAAATCCTTCCTTCGATTATCGGCATAGCTCTTCTACCTACTTTGAGCTGTTTTGATGTGATTTTGGATTACCTTCACCTTTTCCATCGTTTACTCCACCAGTTCTGGGCCTACAAGTTTCCTTTCACCAATGCCATCCCAACAGGTTGGTGTACGACATCTCTTTCTGTATAACTCTTCATATGGTGCCATCTGAATACTCGAATGAAAGCTATTGTTATAGGAAAATTCTACCAGAGGTAAATATTGATCCCACATACCCTGAAAGTCAAGTGAGTAGGATCTCAACATGTCTTCTAAGGTTTGAATAGTTTGTTCTGATTTTCCATCTGTCTGAGGGTGGTAGGCAGTGCTCAAATGAAGATCATTATCCAGGGATTTCTGAAGACTCTTCCAGAATCTTGAAGTAAAACGGGGATCACGATCTCAAACAATCGATAGGGGTACTCCATGAAGTCTCACAACTTCATTAATATATAGTCTTGCTAGACGTTCCAGTGGTAGATCTTCTCTTTTAGCAAGAAAATGTGCTAACTTGGTAAGACGATCAATAATAACCCATACTACATCATTCCTTCTAGGATTCATTGGTAGTACCAGGAAAAAGTCCATCGTAATATTGTCCCATTTCCACTCGGGTATGAGAAGAGGTTGCATGACTCCTCCAGGTTGTTGCCTTCCGGCTTTCACTTGTTGACAAACCATACATCTTGACAAAAAATCAACAATCTCCCTCTTCATGTTGTCCCACCAAAATGTTCCTTCAGATCTCTATACATTTTGGTGCTCCCAGGGTGTATAGAGAAATTGGAACTATGAGCATCATCCAACAATTCCCTTTTCAGATCAGGTATATCAGGAACACAAAGTCTCTTCCCAAATTTCAAAATTCCATCTTCATACACAAAGTATCCCAGTCTCCAATCATTCACATCTTTAATCATCTTTTGAAATTCTTTATCGACGGTCTGAGAACTCTTAATCCTTTCTAGTAAAGATGGTTTGTCAACCATTTGAAAAAGAATTGATGTTTCACCTTCCTTGGTTATTCCCATGTCCATCTTCACTAGATCCATGAAAATTGGATCCCTTTCTATTCTCATATTGTTCAAAACCCCATGGTATTTTCTGCTCAAAGCATCTGCCACCTTGTTTACCTTCCTCGGGTGGTAGTGTATCGTGCAATCATAATCCTTGAGTAATTCAAGCCATCTCCTTTGCCTCATGTTGAGTTCTTTTTGTGAGAAAATATACTTTAAACTCTTGTGATCAGTATAAATCTCACATTTTCACCATAGAGGTAGTGCCTCCATATCTTCAAATCAAAGATCACAACTGCTAACTCGAGATCATGAGTAGGATAGTTTTGCTCATGAATTTTCAACTGTCGTGATGCATAGGCAATAACCCTATCATTCTACATAAGGACACAACCAAGTCCTTTCTTCGATGCATCACTATAAATAATGAACCCATCATTCCCCGATGGTAGAGTAAATATAAGAGCATTGACTAATCTTCTCTTCAGTTCTTCGAAACATTCTCCACACTCTTTTGTCCAAACAAATTTAACCCCTTTACGTGTGAGCTTTGTTAATGGGTTATCCAATCGGGCAAAACTCTGGACGAAACGTCGATAATAACCTGCCAAACCAATAAAACTGCGTACCTCGGTTATAGTCGTAGGTGCTGGCCATTCTTCGATTGCCTTGGTCTTATAAGGATCAATAGAGATTCCATCTTTAGAGACAATATGGCCAAGAAAAGAAATCTCATGAAGCCAGAATTCACACTTGCTAAACTTTCCATATAATTCATGTCTTCTCAGTGTCTTCAGGATAACACGCAAGTGATTTTCATGATCTTTGTAGCTTTTGGAATATACCAAGATATCATCAATAAATACCACTACAAATTCATCAAGATATTCCTTGAAAACTCTATTCATCAGATCCATGAATACAGATGGTGCATTAGTCAATCCAAAAGGCATTACAGTTAATTTGTAATGCCCGTACCTGGTTCGAAATGCTGTCTTCAGAATGTCTTCCTTCTTCACACACAACTGCTGGTATCTAGATCAAAGATCAATCTTTGAAAAGTATTGAGCTCCATGAATTTGGTCAAACAAATCATCAATGTGAGGTAGGGGATACTAGTTCTTTATCGTTATATCATTGATCTCCCTGTAGTCGATACATAACCTCATAGATCCATCTTTCTTTTTAACAAAAAGAACATGGGCTCCCCATGGAGAAACACTAGGGAGAATAAATCCCTTATTACTCAATTCCTATAGTTGTTTCTTTAGTTCAACTAATTCTACAGTGTCCATTCTATAAGGGGTCTTCGATATAGGCCTTGATCCAGGAATTAAATCAATGGAAAACTCAACCTCTCATTCTGGAGGATGTCCAGGTAAATCGTCTGGAAACATATCTACATATTCTTAAACAACAGGTACATCCTCTATTTGAACATTCCTTTCCTCACCCACTGTAATTTCATCCTCTTCCTCCCCAATAATTGAATTTAGTTGAGCTACTGGGGGTGGATCGAGATAAGAATTAGGTGGTGACGATTCTGCTCTAAAGATGCAGTGTTCCTTATCATCATCATCAAAAATCGTAACCTCCTTCTTCTTACAATAAATCTTCACATCATAGTCCGAAAGCTAATCCATACTGAGGATTATATCAAACTCAATCATAGGTATGATGATGAGATCAGAAGAAAAAGAACATTTATGTGCTATAATGGGGACTGATTCACAAAACTTTGTTGCAATGATACTTCCCTTAGGATTTTTAACTGAAAAATCCATTGTTAAATCAAATTAGAAATATCTAATTTTCTTAGAAAACTGAGAAGATATGAAACAATGCGATGATACAGAATCAAATAATGAATTTTCTAAACTTGAGGAAACCATTAAATTACCTGCCACCACATCTTTCGGAGCTTCTACTTCAGCAGTAGTGATAGCAAATGCTTGGCCTTGATCCCTTGGCCTTTTCTGAGGTACGTTCCCCTGACGGTTAGGACATTCATTTGCATAATGTCCCATCTCCCTGAAATTGTAGCATTGAACATTGGTATCTTCCTTCTTTCCTTTGCATTCACGAGCTTGGTGGCCTTTTTCACCACACTTGAAACAGACACCCATTCCCTTCAAGAAAGTACCAGGGTGTTTCATCCCACTTTTACAACAGGATGGATATTCAAACTTTCCCTTCTTCCCCTTATTTCCATTCCCAGATTGATCAGCAGATCTCTTCTTCTCTTTCTTTTCTTTAAAGTCATAAGACTTAGAGAATTCCTTTTCTGTCTTGATAGCACATGAGACAATGTCTTCGTATGACGAGAAGGATTGTGAGACTAATGCTCGACGGAGAAATGGTTTTAACCCATCAAAGAAATGATCAATATTACTTCTTGGGTTACGTATATAACCTCCATCATACCTTTATAACCTTGTAAAGTTAGCCTCATACTTTGCGATATTCTCATCCTCCTTTTGTCTCAGACTCAGAAATTGCCTTTCCATATCTGCTCAGTGGTCGCGAGGAAATTATTTTTCTAAAAAAAGGTCTTTGAACTCCCTCCATTCCATATTTGATACTTCATCATCTTCCTTCATGTTTTGAATCAAGGACCACCATTGATCAGCATCTCCAGTGAGGCGGTAAACTGCCATGATAACTTTTTCCCTTTCACTACTCCCCAAATCCTAAAATATTTTCTCTAGGGAATTTATCCATTGCTCAGCTACTAAGGGATTTTTACTCCCATTGAACGTTGGTGGTTGTTTCCTCATGAATCGATCTAACATTGACCCTCCATGCTGCGGATCAGGGTGCTCCATACGGGTAAGGTTGTTATTCATAAACCGAGTGAGTTGTCCCAGTATGGTGATTAGCTGATCGAAACCAGTTGCATCACCAGCCCCACTATAATTATCTTGAGTAGGAGATAAATCCCTACATGGAGTGCGTGCATTGATACGGTTTCCATTTCATCCACTAGGCTCCATTTCTAAACAATGGCATAAACTAGATCAGTTTATGAATCAAAATACATAATCCCATACTTATAAAACACTTAACATAAATTGAACTATTTATGGATATAATCCATAATCATAAAAAATGTTTTCTTTGAGGAAGTATATACTCATAAACCCTTCATAATGATTTATAATGAAAATGAGAGTTATCCTAAGCATATCCCCCAGGAGTGTCGTAACCAAGAGTGCAGCAAGGCCCGTTGTCGTGCACCAGTTCCCGTTCGAGTCTAGCTCAAAGCGGTGTTTTCGGGGTTTACCCCTAGGTACATCTGTGCCAGAGCCGCCTCCACCTGCTCGTATCCAAACAGGGATGTATTTCTCGAAAAACTCACAAACTCTCTACAATACCAAAATTCTAGGATGTTCTTCTATACTAATCCTCAAAGTTCATCTTAGGTCTATGTGCTCTAATCAGAGTTTATCTAAATCTAGCTTCCAAGGTTTGTACTAAACTTTCTCTGATACCAACTGTAACACCCTGAACCCAGTTACCCAGAGTCGGTGCATTATTACATAACATTGGCATGATCATAAGAAAGATCAAATCTCAAAATACCGATTGGTTTAGTAGCCTTAGAAACACTAGATATATTCATAAAGTTTTACATTACATCATAAAGTGAAAAACTACTACTACAACATATTATGTCCATAGTCCACACTATTATCCCCTCATAATATCCCTGCAGTTCATTCATAATTTACTTCTTCACATCCTGGGAAAAATAAAACAAAGAAAAGGGGTGAGCTCAAATGCCCAGTAAGGATAACAATATAGAGGAAACTTTCATAAATAAGAATAAACATTTAAGGCAATGTATAACTAAAACAAAAGCCTTTTAAACTTGAACTTCAATATAGTATGGAAAAAATAAAATGAAATAATTCCATTTACTTATTCACATGGATATTCTACTAATCGAATAATCACATGCAATATCAATAACCACTTTCATAATGATGGAATGCATAATGCCAGACTATCATAACCACATAGCCAATGCCTCGTGCCAAGACTACAAATAAGATTTTTCCAAGGCCTTGTGCCAAGACACTAGTTTGTCTCATGAGACCTACCGATGCATCGAGGAGCTATAGCGGGCTCCACCCGTCACAGATTAAGTCCAATGCATTCCCATATGAAAAGTTTTAAACATAACAAAAACATTCATATTAAAACTAGCATAAAAAATGTCAATACATTCACCATAAACCATGAATGGTATAAAAATAACATATCCATAGTCAAAAATATCATAAAACCTTCAATATAATATGGAAGTTTTGTTTCATAATAAATCAGCTTCAAATAAGCTTAAAATCCATCAAAGGATGTTGACATAGATGAAATCAAAACACTTTTTAGAGAAATATCTATTTTTATTTTGAAATCATTTAAGAGTCATATAAAATAAAATATTTTATTTGAAAATATTCTTATAATCTTGTAAGGGAAACTTCGACAATTTTATAAGGGCGGAAAATAGCCGCACCCGCCATATAAGTTTAAAAAAACATTCTTACTTTAATTCTGTTGAAAAGGTTAAAAAGCTCCTTGTTTGGAAAACGACGAAAAGATTCCTTTAAAAACCTCTTATAAAAAGTGAAACAAGGGTATAAATGACTTTAACCCATATTCTAGTAAATAGTAAAAAAAATTTGAAATACATTTTTATGAAACATGGATGTGGATGATAAAGAAGTCCCAGTATATTATTACGTATAAACAACCTCGGATAATGAAGAGATTGCAAAATAAACCCTTACCTTATACTTTTCCTCAGTTGGGGGTAGGTTAACCTCCTGTATAATGGTGAAATAATTTTTATTAAATTATAAATGAATCATATACATCAATATGATATCATATATGATCTTTTAACATTGATTTGTTAATAATATCTTAGTATTATCATTGTTTCGGGTGTTAACTTAATCGTTTTCTTTTATATGTTTTGTTACGTAAGACATGTTTGTAATGGATAGGTTGTATCTTATTCATATCCAGAATTATATCAAGTCCTTAGATACTATAATTAATCATAAAATGAGATTTATACTTGAATGGATACGATAGAGAATGAATCTCATCGCGTTCGTGGAGACGGTAGTCCGTACGTACGCACGAGCGACAATATCATTCTTTTGATATTAAAATAATATATAATTGGATGTTATATCATATATAAAAAATAATTATCATGTTACACTTATTATTTACATGAATTACACATCATTATTATACCCATCCAAATAATAATTTATTGAATAACAATTACACCACGACGTGGAGACGGTAAGCCGTACGTACGCACGTATGGTGACATGTTATTCAAAGGATGGATAGAATAATGAATATGATTGTACCATATTTATAATAACATCACAATATATATAAGATACTAGAGTTATTATTTTATAATGGTAATAACAAAGAAAGAATAAGTGGAAGAAGAATGGAACTTGAAAAAGGGTGGTGAAATCATTACCTCTTCTTTGCGTTCTTCCTTTTGATTTGATCAAAAGGGCTCCTTAAGTTGGATTTATGACTAAAGAAAGGCCTCTAGGATGAATTGAGGGAAGTTTAGAGAGTATTTGGGCAGAGTTTGGCCGATCCAAAAGGCATTGATGATGTGAGTTAATGAGAAGGGAAAGTGCCCTTTTATAAGAGGGGTGAGGGGCACCTTTGGAAAAGCTAGAAATATTATTTTATAATAAATTCATATTCGGTTTATAATGGCTCAAAAGTGGATTATTTAAATTTTAATGTGGATATAGGTCTAAAAACACTCAAACAATAGAATTTATACAGGTTTGGGTCATTATACTAACCTTATCTTTAAGTATTAACTCTTAGTTAATTAGTTTCACTTTTACAATGTCTCTTTGTATTTTTATATTATATGGTTAATAAACATACTATATACATCCAAGAGACACCAAATTGGTCCATTAATGATACACCTATCATGATATAAGTCTCTTGGCCGAACCGTAGATTTTTAGGAATTTAATATCAATTAATAATAT
Organism: Viscum album; assembly: GCA_963277665.1. Classification (NCBI taxonomy): domain Eukaryota; kingdom Viridiplantae; phylum Streptophyta; class Magnoliopsida; order Santalales; family Viscaceae; genus Viscum; species Viscum album. The sequence continues at coordinate 1,642,819,523 of OY728159.1, forward strand.
AATATTTGTTTTAAAAACTCTTTTATGTAAATTTTGACACTATTCAATAATTGATTTTTGTAAAAATCATAACAGAATTATTACTTTGAAAAAAGTTAATTAAAGAATTCTTCACATGTCATGTTAACCTAAGAAATTAGTTTAATTCATAAAAAGTCTCAAATTATATTTATTTGGGTATCTACAATATCAATAATTGAAATTTTTCACAATTATGGTAATTAATGCATCACCATTGTGTCATATATAAATTAAATTATTTAATGTCTAAAAATTATAAATAAAATACCATTATGTAGTAAATCCTTTTATCTTTCTAATTAATATTTATAGTCGAAATTAAATCATATATAACCCAATGTAAAAATTGTTTTTCTAAAAGATATATGCTTGTGTCATTTTTGTATTCATTTTAACTTAATTAAAATAAAGTGTCTCTATCACTTACAAGTGGCACCATGGGGTCCCAAAATCGACCCATAGATTCCCATGGTCGAACATGTATCAACCAATAAGTTTAGGACACGTTTTAGGGTAATTGTTTTTTATTATAATATTTTTTTAACCCTTATTTACCAGATTTACCCTTTAACCATGGTAAATAAAATATTTACCGAAGTAATTATTCAAAATTTCTAAAAATAAAAGTTACCTATTTACACAATTTGAACCTCCTGATTCAAAATACGGAATCCATTTTTCCATATTCAAAACACAGAAGTGGCAGAAATTAATTTAGAATTAATTCTCGGTGTGAAAACAAAAAGCGTGTTTTTAATATATAGTAACTATCAAAAGATTGATACTTGTTTATGTTCGGTTTAATTGTAAAATTATGTCCAATGACCAAAATTGTATTAAATGGTAAAAATATATTCTAAATATACTTTAAAACCACTCAAATTCATAATTTATCACTATTAATTATTTTGATTAAAAAAGTTGTTTTTAATTAAAATTTAGTAATTTTCACTATTCATCAAAATATTAAAGTTATCCAAAAAGTACCCAAATTTCACCTTAGGCTAAATTCGATACTCTGAATCCAAAATTGAATTCCATTTTGAGAGATAAAATTTCAAAAAGTAGGTATTACTATTAATAACAGCTAGTTTGATCTGTTGTTGTGTGTGTTAGAACTCGATGTTGCCTACAACACACGCTATTGCATTATTCAAGAGAAGCGTACCGTAGAAGCTTGGGGTGTTAAAATTGAAGTGAATATTCCCTAAATCCATTTCACAATGTATGGTATGATATGTTATTCTAGATGGTACAATATATATATGAAAAAAGTCTTATAATTAATTGTTTGAGGATATTATATTTTATGATATAGAAATATCATATAGTCTTCCATGGAAAGTTGTATTTTATGACTTTAGTGAATCATATTTTCATGAATCATATGGTATGGTTAATTTAAAACTAATGTGATTCATCATGATGCAGTGAATATCCTATATATTTGACTATCATTAACTAAATATTTCATAATATGAAATGGATGGTAAAGTTATTGGTTGAGGGTAATAAAAGTTTTAATTGAAGGCATTACTCATACATTTGTGAAAAATATGAGAAAATGGATGTATTTGGGAAAATGAATCCATATAGACTATATAAAGGAGGATATCCTATGAGTCTGGTGTGGGTATACAATACCCATGAAAACATTTGGTGGATACTACTTCCCTCCCAAATCTCTCTTTCTTCTTGTTTCTTTTATTTTAAAATACTAGAATATTATGAAGGGTGATGGATCCTACCAAATGAATTTGGGTGATTTAGTGTAACTCATCGTAACACCTAAGAGGGATTATCCTTATGTTTGTTTCTTGGTGATATTTATCAGACAAAAAACAAAGGCTATAGAATTGAAATTCTATGGTGAAAGGTACACGTTCTTCATTTACAATCTATATATGATTTATTTTCAAAGCAATGGTGATATTGGTTTTTTGGTTTCTAATCATTTTCACTACTTTTATTAATCATTAATCATCCAAAAAAACATTCGTTTTTAAATTACCTTGAGAAAGCACTTAGAACCAAGTATAATTCCTTATAAACCCAAAACATCTATTCTTTCCCCCACAAGAATAATCCATATTCCCTAGATATTTTCATTTTGAATGGAAAGTGGGGAGATTTTCAAAATTCAAAGATTGAAAAAAATATTGATGCTTCATTTTGGATCCAAATATGTTTTTCAAATGGGGAGGAAATATCTACTTCCATGTAAAAATGAGAAACCAAGGGCTTATTTATATTATTTTTGTGGCATAAATTTGATATGGGATCCAATCCATATTATAATGACTCCAAAAACATTAGGTTTAAATTGTTGAATCAATAATAATACAAGACAAATCCAAGTTGGAATAGTCAATCAATCCTATTATATATGCCAAGTATAAATATGTCTTTGAATTAGCTTTCATTCACCCTATATATCCTAAAAACCTCTTCACCAATATATATAGTATTCTTTTTCCTCCTTAAAATTAATAAAGACGTGTTTATAATTAAGAATCCCTATATAAACCCTAGAAAAACCGATAAATTCCATGATACATTTTGTTTTGTCATTGGAGTTCAATCATTTATGAAAGCACCAACCAGGTTGAATTGAGGATCCATAACCAATAAATTAATATCATATTTCATGAAGGAAACTAGTGGAGACCCCTTGAACCATGAGAGATATTGAGACCTCTAAAGTAGTATAGAAACATTCACTACTTATAGAAAGGATTGCAACCTAACTATTTGAGGGGGAAGTGGGAGGAGAATCACTTGAGTAGCCAATGATGGGACACCATATCTAAATGAAAGAATAAATTTTTTATCCCATATCTCAAAGAATATATAGGGATAACTCATTGATAATATTATTGGTGATATCAATTGACTAATCACAATAAGAATTACTCTCAACAGTGGAAGTGAGAATTTAGAACATTTACATCTATTTGAATCCACAATGATAGATGAAGTTATTAGTGATAATTTTTTGATGACTATAATGCATGAAGAGTTTAATCAATTTGAGAGAAACAAATTCAAAATATTATTGATATATCCAAAAAAATCTCCAGTTATAAATTTAAAATGGGAATTAAAAAATATATGTGATGAGAATAAAATTATCATCTAGAACCACTACTATAAAATGAGGGTATAGGTACAAGCCCATATCTATAGTAAATTTTAGATAATGTCTATATATATATATATTAAAAGGAATTTATATCCACATGATTTATTTCAAATGGCTATATACAACTATACACCCATTAGAAACATTCTCCTATATTTCCAATTTTCATGTGGATTATGGATAATTATTACACTATATCCATGGTTTTAAATTCATATGGCCATAAAAATCATCTTATTTTCAACATAACTTCCTTTTCCACTCCCTTTCAACCAATGTAACCATGTTATTCCCCCACCATAAAAAAATAATTATTTGATTTTAACCCTCCCAAGATGGCCATCACAATATGCTCATCATTGATCCTCCTTGAAACACCAAAAAGAAAAGATAACATAAAAAATAAATCTTCTATACTACTATCTCATTCCACCTTAGACCTTGGATTAATATGAATTTATTTTATTGGAAAATATTTCAGATCCCTTTCAAACATACATCTATTTTTTGTAAGTGTAACCCACTACAACAACTCTTATCTATTTGTGACATATATTTTTTATCCTTTTTCTTTTAATTTAATAAATATATGATTTATTTAATTTTTTAAATATTTTTTTACCATTTTTTTTTTAAAAAAATTTTTTATTAGAGATTAAACTAGATTTGAACTTTGAAATGTGATTGAAATGGGTAATATAAAATATAAGTTTCAAAATTCTAATGTATTAAATTAGATATTTTTTACACAATTAAGAAAAATTATACCTTTTCAAATACTATAATATTTTTATAAATTGTATGAAATTTTTAAAAAATTAGATAAATTTTAACAATAGTTGCATTTTTTGGAAACAAAGAGATAAGATGGGATGATTATAGTTGAAATAATAAAATGATTTTGATACTGACTTTTGGTTCGAAAATATAAAATTCTAAAGTGATTTGATAGGTGAATTTCTATGATGTGTTTTTATTTGAAATAAAATTAATTTATATTGGAATTATAATATTTATATATGATGATTTTTTTGAAGTACCATATTAAAGAATATTGAAGTGAAGATTCTTGGAAATTATTTAAATAAAATATGTAAAAGATGGATTTAAATGCTATATTGAATTAATTTCATGACATTTGGTCATTGGAATGTGATTTATTTTGAACCAAGTATATTGATAATGAGGATGAAGTATTATTATTGATCTATGATATGATAGACGATTATGTAATTATATATGAGACTTTATTATAAAATGATGGACTAAATCAAAATGATTAACTTATTGATTATTTAATTGAAATATTTATGGATTTAATAAATTGATTATTTTTAATTAAATTGGAATATGGAATTGGTGAAGCATTTTAATAGGACTATAATAAAGATTAAATGGGATGATTGTAATCTTTTTAGGTGACAAGGATGAAATTGAACCAAATACTATGATTTTGTTTGTTATTTAATATATTGATATATTAATTTAAATCTATTTTTAAATTTATTAACATATCTAGTTTTAATAAAAATATTCATTTTTGTATTAGAATGGATATAATTTCTATTTATAATATTGATAATATCTCAAATGAATTTCAAAATGTGTTGTTATTATTATTATTGAATTTTTATTTCTATAATTCTTCAGATGGAGGACTGACATGATTCCATTGTTATGATTTTATTGGAATACAATGGTTAAATCATGAATAAGTGAGTTTACTTATCATAAAAAATGGTTTCCAAACTAAATTAATGTGCCATATTATAATGAAGAAAAAGTTCAATTGGGGAATGATAATGAATCAACTAAAAGGAATAAAAAGTAAAATTTTATATATGATCAATTTCTATCTAATTATCATTATAAAACCTTATGTAGACCAATTCATGATGAAATTAATATGGGTACAAATATTTACATCTACCAATTCTATTGATGATGATGAGAAAGTTAGAAAGTTTATGAAACATACATGGACCCCATTATATAAGGCATGTGGTAAAATGACATGACTTGGGTTTTTTTAATGTGATTGTATCATAGAAAAACTATGTAAAAATACATAAATATTATGATTTATTATATCCTCACAATTTTAATGTCATACTACTTGTTGATGAAAATAATCAAAAAAATGATTACATATAATTAAAGTTAATGGATAAATTTAGATTTTTAACTACTAATATTTATGAACTACCTAAATATTATATTTATTTATAAGGAAAATATAGACTTGAATGAGTTCAAATAGTGTGCACAATAATATTGAAGGCTAATAAATATAGAACTCAAACCCACGTACTAAAAAACTAATGTGTCACTTTACTTAAACTAGAGACTTCATAATTGTTTTCTTTAAATGAGTGAAAAAATATTTTTGATGGAATTAATGTAAGATAAATAAGGATGATGAAAAATTAGAGTATCCCATAGATTAACATGGAATAATTTAATGGGAAAATTATTATTTTTCAGATGAACCGTGCAATTTTAGATCAATATCATCATGGGGTCGATTCAACCCATTTCAATATATGTATACTTCAGATAGTTTGTGACTTGTTTACATTCACATTTATAGTATTCTATAATGGGTTTATATAATAAATAGATTTACTATCATAAGTACATTGATATCTAAAACTACTAATTCTTGAAGTGGTATTGAAATATACTTACAACCCTTAACAAATGAGTTGGAAAAGTTGAGGAATGTTGGTGTGCAGTTATATGATGCATCTAAAAAAATTATTTTGAAAAGTGTGGGACACTACAGTGGATGATATAAAAATTTCCTACTTTTTTAATTATGTCTAGTTAGATTAAAAAGTAAAATTATTGTGTCCTACTTATATAAAAAGTACTTTTTCTAGGAGATTAAATTTTCAGTAAAATTTCAACTGCATAGAACATAAGCTATTTCCATCAATGGAAAATTCATATTGGAAAAATCATAAATAATTTGATAATGATGTCAAGAAAGAATAAGCATCTCAATATCTATTGGGGAATAATATCCTTAATGAAATTTATGGCCTAAATTTTTTCTTGGAAAGGTTTAATATAATTATATAATGAGAAGGAATAATCCTTCAAATTTTAATAGTAATTGGATAAAGAAAATTATATTTTTTAATTTTTTATATTGCTCATTGAACTTTTTTCTCATTATTTAAACATAACACCTATCGATAAAAACATTTATGAATTGTTACTTGAAAATCCCTCAGATATTTAGGGAATAACCAAAAATGATTTTTTTCTCACCTCATGGCCTAATGGATGGGGGTATAAAACCTAGACTTCACCTTGAGTTGATTGGTTAAAATAACTAGAAAGTTCCTTGTGCATGTTTTTCAATGAAAAATTTATAGAAAATTAAATTAAATCATTAGTTGGAAAGTCTAAAGGTTTTAGACGGATATTCTAGTATCTATCATATTTTGTGAATACAAGAGATGTCAAACTAAAATCCTTGAAAACCCATGATTATAATGCATTTTTACAGGATTTTATTCTTATAGTTATAAAATATTTACTTAAAAATGTAAGGGTCTCTATGATTTTCTCATTTCAATTTTATCGAGACATTTTCACAAGAAGTATAATTAAACATGTTGTTAATAAATTATAAAAATATGCACCACACATAACTTATGACTTTGAAAAAAAATCACTCCATCATTTTTCACTTGTATATGAAATTTTGTTGGAGTTAGTGCCATAGAACTAACTTTTTTATACTTTATGATAACCTATATTCATATTTTTGAATATTAATAAACCTATTATCACATAATTATTGTTGTTCTGTGTAACTTAGTATGTGATAATGTCCCAAGAGTAGTTGTCATACTAAAAAGTCATAAGAGTTCTCTGTTATGATGATAACTCAGAAGTGCTACAACACTATTCTTAAATATATGTTATATTACTATATGATATAATTTTAGGGACACAAATGATATATGCTATCAGGTTTGGAGACTCATAGGACTTTGAGGAACCTTCTCATGGTGTATGACCTTAGTAATATCTAGTATGATATTATGAGAACAATACCCATCAGTTGGAAATACACATTTATATGTGTGATTGGATGTTCTTATTTGTGGATGTTTGTATTGGTCTTTATACTTTAAGATAATTATAAATGAGTATTGTGAGTCACATACATTGATGTATTGATGAAACCTGTGATGACAGATGTTCACGGTGAGGCCATATATATTGAGTGCATCACAAATAATCTTGTATTAATGAATAATGTGAAAAAGGATTTTTCCATTATGTTATTTAATGGAAGTTGATATCTAAATCTATTTTATGGAAATGATATAGCATAAATAAATCCCTGGCTATGGTTTTCTATAGAAAATTTTATTTTTCATGTACTCAAAGAAAGAGACATCAATCACATAGGTTGATGGAACTAACATGCAACTTGCTTGATGATACATATTGTGAAGCTTTTGTATAAGGTATTATGTACATGAGATATTAAATTATTTCTCTATGGGTTCTTTAACATGTTTCAAGATTATAACCTTAGATTTTTGGTTACATTGAGTAATTCCACTGAGAAAGAGGTATAGAGGGTCACACACTAAGTGTATCCAGAATCTCAGTCAAATAATAATAATATTAATTATTATTTAAAAAGTTGAATAAATATTATTCTCACATGTGTTTTAATAATTAATCATGCTTGATTGATGGAATTTATTCCATCACCAATTATTCTATAGAATATACTGTGAGTGTAATATTTAATAAATATTTATTTTCTATTTATTGAATATAAAATTTATTTTTTTTATTGGATAATAATGAAGTAAAATTTATTTAATAGATAAATATTCATTATTAAAGTCTTGATAAATATTGTGGAGGAATGGAGAACCGAGTTTAATGGTTTTATTAGAAATAATAAATATTGAATGTTATTTAATTAATTTTTTTTAATTTAATTAGCTTGTTAAGTGCATCTTAATAAATAACAATAACAATATTATTATTATTTCACATGGGTTCTATAGATATTAAATAAATAATAATGGACACTTGTGTAATTATTTACTTATAACCCTAGAGATATATAAACCCAATTGTATTATTTTATCCTAGAGCCAATTCATTTGTTTTGGTTTTACATAATAGATTTGGAGAATTATCTTAAGCCCTAGAGAGATCCCTGCTCCAAGAACAATCCCAAGAATGGAGAGTGATCTTCCTCCACCCCCCACACTCAATCCAAGAGAGATCCAGGAGAATGATTTGGAAGAGGTTCTCAAAGCGGTCAAAGGTAGATGACGTAAGCGATTGGATCTACTATGCTTGCACTAGAAGATTCCTACAGTGACACTAAAAGATTTTTGGAACATGTGTGGATCACCGCTAGAGAGAATATACTTTGATTCATAGAACTTAACAATCAAACAACACATAACTATTTTTAGATTCACCAATGAATAAATAATTCCATCAAGGTAATTAGTTAATTAATTAAATTAATTATAAATAATATGTGATGATCTTATCTTTGGTTCCAATGTTCTATCCCTTGTCTATTTCTTTGATTTAATTCTATTGATCATGATGTTAAAAATTGTGTAAAATCTTGGATTAAGCATCAATCATGGAAAAAAGTGTTTTGGGGAACAACCCATCATATTCTTTCGCTACACCTGTAACCTATAAGTGGTATCAGACTGATCGCACAATTGTTTATAATTATTTAAAGTTCATTGATTGATTTGATCATTTATGATTTAGATTTCAATTAATTTTTAATCATTCCTTTTAATCCTAATTATGATATCTTCTTCTTCCGCATTAATTTATTGTAGATATAATCAATGCGATTAATTTTATGAACAAAATAAAATCAAAGAACTCATTATGAGTTTCCAAGGATTCTAGTTGGATAACATAGGAGTACACACCATTTTTTTAGAGTTACATATGGTGTAATTGTGTTTAATTCATCAGGAATTAATTATGAAATTAATTCAAACCCTGTGCATTAATGACACACGGTACATTTATTTCATACACCATGTGGTGATGAATCCAAGGTGGTGCACTGTCATCTGAAGTACACACCGTGTAGCCCATGTGCATGGAATCTAGTCCCTTTGAGTCACATATGGGTCATGTATTACCGTACATGACCTATACGACTTGTGACCATGTAATTCGAAGACCAGAACCCATGTATCCCATTGCACACACCGTGTACCCCATTTTTTCCAAGGCATGATTTACACGTCGATTACTTAGGAATGTTACTCAGATACATGATGAGAGATGTACATGCTATATAACTCACTAGTACATGCCATGTACTTATACCAAATTACACAAATTTAACATTTATTTATTATATTATGTAAAACATATCATCATGTTCTTTCATGTGGTCATTAAACTGATAGGATACAACATGTGATGGGTTTTATTATTTATATATATAAATGTTTAATTAAAATCTGTGAAATGTTTAGATCTTCATATCATGTATGAGTCATATTATAGTTGTTACTCTACATGAATCTAAACATAACATGTGACCTAAAAATCATGAAATTCATGTAATCATTAATTTGATACTACATGTCATGAAAGTACATGATAAGTCATGCATTCCAAGTCAAAAGAGTAAACAATATAAGAGTATAATACATATTTAGTAGAATTGGATGGGTATTTACTGTATTACCTCCAAGGTAGATTTATGTACACGGCTAATTTTAAATAAATTTATTTTTTTAAATTATGATGGATGATAATCTCAAGGAAATTCGGATGATAATTAATATAAAATAATGGATTAATTAAATAATATAATTAATTTATTTGAGCACAATTTATCTTAAATAATAACAATTAATAATTTAATGTTAGTTTTATTAAATTCATAATTTGTTGCATGCGTGTGAATGATCACGAGAATAGACCAACCATTTATATGTGATTGGTTTCATAAAATTTATTATTAAATTAAATTTTTGGCCAACGTGATTTCTATCCTCCTATTATTTAAGGGCATGATTGACCATAGTTTCTTTTATATAAACCCTTTTCCCCTCACTTTCATGTGATTAAAATAATATATAATGGATGAAGTTCCCAAGATAGTGGAGCCAGTTCAAGTTTGGAGCAGTGGAGAAGCTAATCCAAGAGAGATATATATGTGGACACATGGAAAATTGTAACACAAAACATAATCGGTTCAAGGTGTTTTCCCCTATGTCAATGGTTTGTTTATCAACTGCAATATAAACTAGCTATTTGTAAAAGTCCATGACCATACAAATTTAGTATTTTATTTCTATAATTTTTTATGGTTATTTCATTATGGATGTTTTTGCATGATCACATGAATTAATTAAATTAATGATCATGAAAGAAATAACTAAATAAATTATATTATATGTAAATATTATCTAAGACATGGTTAATCACATAAGTAAATACACTTAATATTAACAAGCATGTGATAAATATTATAATTGGAAATTTACAATAAAAGGATTAAATCCAACAATTATATCTATTAAATTGATATAGCCTTCCACTACTTCAGTTAAAATAGAACCGTAGTTCAATGTTCTTGATGAGACAAAGTTGTGAGGATTTTAATTACAAAGGAATTCTAACTTGAAGTTTTTGATTGATGTAACTTAGTTCACATGAAAGGTTTTCTACAAAAGAAGGACTTGGTGTAACTGAGAGGCAAGGGTTGAGGAAATCGAATTTATGAATTTTAGGATTGGGGAGTCCACTCAATAGATCAAGGAACTATGAGTTAATGAAGTTAGAATTTGGAATTCCAACATAAAATCATTCAAGTTTCTTGGCCAACCAAATTTGTTGTAATGATAAGAAAAATATGGATCATTTCCACTATAATTTCTAATAAAAAAGATATTTCAACGCCAATAGTGAGGGATATTGGGGTTCGATAAAATAGTGGGAAATTAAAAAATAAATTTTTTTATGTGTCAAAATTTTATTAGATAATGTAATAAAACTCTACTCATATTAATTATAGAAACCAAAATAAAATGAATTCAAAAATATTGTTATGATCCATACTTGAGAAGGATAACCTTCTCACTGACACACATTTATAAGAGTGGAAAATGAACTTATGCATTATTATCTTCATGAAAGGAAATTATATGTGATAAAAGAACCTATTCCTAAAGCACCTGTTAAAGAGACCAGTGATAAAGAATTATCTTCCTATGATTAATATCTAGATGATACTATATATGTTCAATGTTTTATGATATCATTCATGACCAATGATCTTTTGAATCAACATGAGGAAATGGATGCATGTAGAATGATATCTCACCTTTGGGATTTCTATTGAGAGAAGGTGATACAAGAGAGTTACAAGACCTTCAATACTTTTTTCACAACTATGATTAGAGAGTCTATGCCATCTAGGACTCATGTAGTCAAGCTTATTGGATACATTGAACACTTATACATCTTATAGATTAAATTAATGTATGAGATGCATATAGATCTCATAATTTCATCACTTCCCAATACCTTCTCTTGTTTTATTATTAATTACAATATGATAAATAATGAGAAGAGTCTTTCAAAACTTATTACCTTGATTTTTCAAGTGGATAAGGACATGGGGTGTGATAAACATGTGGTCCTTATAATGAAAAAAGTAATAATAGGGAAAAGAGGCCCAAGACTCAAAATATGTTTATGGATCTTGAGAACCTTCCTTCCAAGAAAAGGATGATCTAGAGGTAGGGAAAGGAAAATAGGTAGTGTGTTTTTCATGTGTCAAGTCAGGAAATTGGAATAGGAACTACACCAAAAATCAAGGGTAAGATAAATGTGAATTTTTTATTGAATGTAATCTTTCAATATATACACATCGGGTATTCGATACAGCCTGTGGTGACCACATATATATCCAAATGAAGGAAACAAGTAGATTTTGAAATATTAATAGAGGAGAGGTGGATATGAGAGTTTATAATGGTGTGAGGTTGGATTCCATAGACATTGGTGACTACTCCCTTTCATTTTCAACATGAACGATTTTGGATTTGAGAGATTTTTATTATGTACCTACGGTTACCAAAAAAATAATTTCTATATCATGCCTTGATGTAGATGGGTTTATTTTCAAGTTTGGAAATAAAATATATTTCTTTTATAAGGAAAACATATGTTATGGTATGTCACATTTAAATAATGGTCTTTCTGTATTAAATTATGAAAACCAGTTATTGGCAATTAATAACGAATTAGGTTCAAACAAATCATATAACACTCAACTATGGCATCACTGTCTTGGTCATGTAATCAAGATGTGTTTGAAAAATATCTATCAAGTTGGTTATTTATACTCTTATAAGGTAAAACCACTTGGAAGATGTTATTCTTTTTTACAATAAAAAATGACCAAACCACCATATGGTAGACAAGGTAAAAGGGCCATAGAGCTTCTAGGATTGGTACACACTAATGCGTGTAGAACATTTTTAGTAGAATCTGGAGGTGGATATTCTTAATTCGTAGTGTTTAATGATGAATTGAGTAGACATGGATATGTCTATTTGATGGGGTAAATATCTGAGTCCTTTGATAAATTCAAAGAATTCAAGAATGAAGTAGAGAATCAACTTATAAATAATATAAAAAAGATTTGATCGGATCGAGGTGGTAAATATATTAACCAATAGTTTATTGGATTTATATGGGAGTTTGGGATTCTATCTCAACTCACTCCACCATACACACCATATTGGAATGGTGTTAGTTAAAGGAAGTATCGTACCTTTTTAGACATGGTAAGTTTAATGATGAGTCATTAAGATCTTCCATTATCATTTTGAGGTTATTCATTTAAAACTACGACATATAAATAAAACTGAGTACCAACTAAAGTGGTAAATTGAATTTTATTCTAGTTATGGAGTAGAAAGCAACCCATGTAGTCACATACATGTGTATGAGGTTGCGAGGTGTTTGTTAATGCCTTCTCATAAAAAAACTAGCTTCCGAGGAACATAATATATCTTTATAGGGAATCCCAATGAAACAAAGGGATATTACCTATACAACCCCTCAGATAAGAAAGTGAATGTCATTAGACAAGATATATTTATTGGGAGGGAGCACATCCTCAAAAAGAATAGTGGGAGAAAGATTGACTTCGATGAAGTTGATGCTAAAGTTACATAAGAGTTGGTACATGAATATATTACACAGGTCCCCATGGAAGAAGTAGTTATTGAAACAAAATTACTATATAGGATCATAAGAGAGATAAGAGAACTATGGAGATATGGTTTACTAGTCATCGAAGATGGTGACTCATTATTGGTTGACAATGATAAACCTATCACTTACAAAGAGGTAGTAGAAAGATCAAAATCAACAAGATGGAAAGAAGCCATGAATTCTGAAATGGATTCCATATATCAGGACCAAGTTTGGGTTCAGGTCGATGCACCAGTTGATGTAAATCCCTTTGGGTACAAATGGGTATTCAAAAGAAAATTGGACATGGAAGGTAAAGTAAATACATATAAATAAAGTATATTGGCTAAAAGGATTAAGAAGCATCAAGGAATTTACTGAGATGAAACATTTTCAATAGTTTATTTATATAAATCCATCAGAATTATACTTTCTATAGTATCTTAACATAAATATGATATTTGGATAATGGATTTTGAAACTGCATTCCTTAATGGGAACTTTCAGGAAGATGTCTAGATGACACAACCAGAAGGTTTTGTGACTCCAAGTGACTCCAAAAGGATTTTTAAGTTTAATAGATCCATTTATGGATTGAAGAAAGCATCCAGGCCAAGGAAAATTATATTCATTGAATCCATAAAATAATTTGGTTTTATTAAGAATGAATGTGGGATGTGTGTTTAAAAGAGGTTTAGTAGGAATGCATTTATTATCCTAGTAGTATACATTTATGGAATATTACTTATTCGAAATAAAATACCAGTCTTACATTCTGTTATGGTATGGTTAAAAAAATGTTTCTCCATGAAGGAATTAGGTGAAAAAACATATATTACATAGATCAAGATCATTTGTGATCGATCTAAGAGGATGTTTGGACTAAGTCAAAGTACATATATTGACCAGATACAAAATATATTTAGTATGGGACAATCTAAGAGGGGATTGATTTTAGTGTCACATGGCTTACACATTTCCAAGTAAATGTTTCCTAAGACACAATAGAATAAAGATAAAATGAGTAAGATATCATATGCTTCTATGATTGGATCGATCATGTATTCTGTGTTATGTACTAGACTTGATGTTTCCTATGCACTGATCATGGTAGGAAGATATCAAATAGATCTAGGAGAAAAGAATTGGTATTATATTAAGGATATCATCAAGTATCTAAAAATAAACAAGGATGTGTTCTTAGTCTATGGAGGAGATGAAGAGTTGGTCATTGAGGGTTATTATGATTCTAGTTTTTAGATAGGTCAAAATTATCTGAAGTCGTAGTCAAGATAGGTTCTTTGTCTCAACAGAGGAGTTGTGACCATGAGGAATTGAAATCATCCATTTTTCATTGATTATATAGTAGAGTCTGATTATATATAGGTTTCTAATGCATCCAAGAAATTCATTTCGATTCAGAACTTTGTCCAAGATCTTTTTGTGGTACCTAGTAGTAAAGACTCCATCACATTGTATTATGATAATACTGCAGTAGTGGATCTTGCAAAAGATCCAAGGTCACACCAACAGAAAAATCCCATACTCTAAAAGTATCACCTCTTGAGGGATTTTTATCAAAGGGGAGAAGTTATAGTAAGTATAATACCCATGGAAGAGAACACGGTGGACCCCTTAACTAAAGATCTATCTCAACAGAAGCATGAGTATCATGCGAGAGCTAGCGGACTAAAGGTTGTTAGGAGTTGGTTCTACTAAAAGTGGGAGTCTATTGGAGTTGGTTCCATATAACCAACTTCTATGTGCTTTATGGTAACCATTATTCATATTTTGGAATATTAATAAACCTCTTATCACCCCATGATTTTTCTTCTACATAACATAGTATGTGATAATGTCCCAAGAGTAGCTGTTGCAGTTAAAGATCATAACAGTTCCCTGTTATGATGAGAACTCAGAAGTGCTTTGACATGTTCCTAAATATATTATATATATCTAGATAATATAATTTGAGGGAAACAAATAATACAGACTATCAGGGGTGGAGGCTCATAAGAATTTGAGGTACCTTCTCATGGTGTATTCTCTTAGTAATATCTAGTAGGATATTATGAGAACAAGACCTGCCAGTAATAAATCCACATTTATATGTATCGTTGGATGTTCCTATCTACAAATGTGTGTATTTATCCTTAGACTTTAATATTATTATTAATGATTTTATGGGTTTCTTACTTTTATGTATTGATTAAAACCATGATTACGGATATTCCTGATAAGGTAGTATACGTTGGGTGCATCACGAGTAATATTGCATTATTGAATAATGTGAGAAATGATTTTTTTCTTCGGTTATTTAATGGAATTATATATTTCAATATATTTAATTGAAATGATATATCCTAAATAAATCCATGTCCATGATTTTCATAGGCATGCCTCAATTTCAAGGAAGTCAAAGAAAGAGACATTAAGCACATAGGTTGATGGCACTGACATACAACCTGGTTGATGAGAGATATCATGATAAAGAGATTATATTACACAGTAAGAATCTGTATATGGTATTATATCCTCACAACATTAATTTTTTTATTTATGGGTTCATTGGAATGTTTCTAGATGCTAACTATGGAATTTAGGTTTCTTCTCCTAATTCCAGCGAGGAAGAGGCCTTGAAGGCCACACACTAAGTGTATCTAGTATCTCAGTTAAATATTATTATTATTTATTATTTAACAAGTTGAATAAATATTATTCATGCATGGGGTTTAATAATTATTCATGTTTTCTTGATTGCAATTATTCTATCAATAATTATTCAAGAGAATATAATGTGATCAGAATATTTAATGAATATTTATTTTCTATTAATTGAATATACAATTTATTTATTTATTTGAGAATAATTAAATGATATTTATTTAATTAACAAATATTCATTATTTAAAGATAGATAAATATCATGGAGGAAGAGAAAACGAAGTTTAATTTTCCAGTGAAAAATAATAAATATTGAATATTATTGAATTAAATAATATTTAATTTCATTCGCAAGTTGGGTTCATGTCGAGAAATAATAATATTATTATTATTATTTGACATGGGGTTCCATAGGGATTAAATAAATAATAAGTATCACTTGTGAAATTATTTATTTCTAACCCAAGAATTATATAAACACAATTATATTATTTTCTGTGAGATCTAATTCTTTTTTTTGGTTGTGCACAACAGATTTATAGAATTATCTCATTCCCTAAAGAGCTCCCTTATCCAAGAATGCTCCCATGAATGGAGAGGGATCTTTACCAACCTTCCAATCCCAAGAAAAAAAGATCTAGGAGAATAGTTTGGAATAGAATCTTGATGTGATCAATGGTGGAGGATGCAAGTGATAAGATATGGAATGCTAGAACCTGGAGATTCCTTTGGGGACTTTCAGATATTTTTGGAACATTTATAGATTATCACTAAAGAGAATCTACTTTGATTCCTACTACACAATGACTGCATTATGTAAATCTATTTTTAGATTCATCAATGAAGATATAATTCCATCAAGGTGATTCTCTAATTAATTAAATTAATTATTAATAATATGAAATTGTAGAGACCCAAAGCTTGATGTACATAGACATTACTTTACTTTTGAGGAATACTTAATACATAACAAAAACAAACACAGAAGGACCATAATAGTTTAGTGTCTTTGGAAACTCAGAACATAATCTTCTAATCGTGGTGAAAGATCTTCAACATCTCCCATAAAGATCTTCCCCTTTTGTTTTCTTACCTAAAACCATTCTTAATATCCTGGGGAAAAGAAAACAAATAAATGGTGAGCTCAAATTCTCATTAAGGGTAAGCATGGATAAAATAAAACAAACCATATACATTTGAACATAAAAACATGAACATAATGTTTAAACATCAAAATCCTGAGCAATGACATAAAACATGGCAGTACGTAAGGCATAGATCATAATGGAACATCAATCATGATAAAATAGATTATAAATAAAACTTGTAATTGTGGAAAAACATTAATCACATGATATGATTTCTATAGTAGCCAAGGAATTTCTGCTAAGACCATCTTAGTGGACAAAGTCCCTTTCTGAATCGAGTTCACTCCTCGTTTCAGTACTGTAACACTGAACCAGATTAACTTACCGTTCCAGCCATGTCTATCTCATGAGATATAAATCTTTACCCAATGAATTGGAGGGAGATATAGGTCCCACCCATCTCATGATTAAATCATTATTACTTGTGCCACAACATAAACATAAATCATTCATCATAACCCAAAGAATAAAATGGGTTTCATAAACATCATCCCATCATATCATAATCCATATAAAACAAATGGATATCATTTCATCATAAGAAAATTGAAACCATGTAAATCATAGAGACACATAGTTGAAACATACACAAATGAAATAATTTCATCTTAGATGGAAATGGTTTTGATAAAACACTTGAAATGAATTCTTGAGGAAAATATCTTTTCTTCTTCAAAATAATTTTTTTTCACAAAATGCCATGCAATTTTAAAAGAAAAGGGTTTTGTTGAAAACCATCATGAAATATTTTAGAGGAAGCTTCATAAAAATGAGGCGTTATGAAACCATAAAAATATGTTTATTCCGTATAGGATTTTTAAAAAAAAAACATTCTCGTCATACTTTTGTCGGAAAAGTCAAAAAGTACCTCGTATGATAAACAAAAGAACGATTCCTTCAAAACCTTGTGGTAAAAGTAATAAAAGGGTAAAAAATGACATTAAACATACATGGAATAATACTAAACATTTTATGAAAACATTTTTAGAAAACATGGACATTGATGATAAACATAACCCCAGTAAATACTTATGAATAAACAATCTCGGATAAGAATGAGATTGGAATAATTATCCCTTTCCTTAGGTATGATATGAATCGTATGTATCTGAACCTCCTGTATAATGATTTAAATAATTTCATTTACTTATTACAGATTCATATTCATTCTTATTATATCATATATGGTTCACTTATGACTTTATATTACTCGTTCTTTTGTAAATTCCATGTTAAAGCAGCGTTTTGGGTAAAATATTTTCATTTATCATCCGTGTTTTTACTTGTAATAATTAATATGATTACTTAGATCATGATTACTTAATTTCATAATATAAAACATGATTTATATATAATATATATTCATAATATACATATATATAATAGATCGATAAATGGAAATAAATACACCGTTCATGGAGACGGTAGGTCGTACGTACGCATGAACACTGTTTTAGTTTCCTTATTGAATTGAATGGAATTAAGTAGATGACATAAATATATATATATACATAAATATAGTATAATTATTATGTCATATATACTTTATAATCATTATTGAATTGTTAACATGGAAAATGAATCTCATCGCATCGTGGAGATGGTAATCCGTACGTACACACGAGTGATGATATCGTTCCCATATTTATTGAATGTAATTGGAGTGTATGATATAATATCTTAGAATCCGTATGATGTTATTATAATAATATATAGTTATTCTTTACACCATTATACCCATCCAAGTAAGGTGGTGGTGGAAAAACAGATTACACCACGGCGTGGAGACGATATTCCGTACGTACGCACACGCGGTGATTTCATTTTACGTAGGATGGATAGAAGGTGAAATAGGGTTGTTTCATATTTATAATAACATATCAGCACATAATTAATACTGATGTTATTAATTTATAATGAAACAACTAAATAAGAAGAAGTTGAAGAAGAATGAAACTTGAAAGAATTGGTAGAAGAGATTACCTCTTCCTCGACGCACCTTCTTTAAAATTATTCTAAGGGCACTAGAGTTGGTCATTTGAGAAGACCAAAACCTATATGATAAAAGTAGAGAGGTTGAGAAGAGTAATTTTCAGGGTTTTTCCGAGATTCAAGGGTAAAATGTGTTTGAAGAGAATAGGGAAGGGGTGCCATTTTTATAAGGGAGGGGAGGGGCACCTTAGGAAAACTTAAAATATTATTTTATAATAAAGTCATATTCGGTTTTTAATAGATCCAAATTGATTTGTTTTGAAGCTAAGGTGGGTATGGGTCTAAATACTCCCAAAAAATATGTTTTAGACAAGTTTAGGTTACTATTTTATCCTTATCATTTAGATTTAATTCTAAGTTAAATAATTTAACTTTTACCGTGTCTTTTTGTTTTCTTACACTATATGGTTAATAAGCTTACTATAACAAGCCAAACGAACCCCAAGTGGTTCATTATTAATATATATATCTTTAACTAAGTAATTTGGACTAACCTTAGATTTTTAGGAATAAAATAATAATTAATAATATAATATTTATTTTAAAAACTATTTTATGTCAATTGTGACACTGTTTCTGTACTTGATTTTTGTAAAAATCATAACAGAATTATTAGTTCAAAAAAAGTTCATTAAATCAATAATAACATGTCATATTAATCAAAAAAATTAGTTTAATTCATAAAAAGTCTCAAATTACATTTATTTGGGTATTTATAACATCAATTATGTTAATATTTCATTAATAAGGTAATTACTGCATCATCATTGTGTCATAAATAAATTAAATTATTTAATGTCTAAAAATTATAAGTAAAATACCATTATTTAGGAAATATTTTTAGATTTATAATGAATATTTATAGTAGAATTTATCTTATGTATAACCCTATATTAAAAATGTTTTAGTTATTAAACTTTGATTTTAACCATTTTAACTCTTCTTTAAATAAAATAATAATAAATGTCCTAATCTAATCCAAGTGGACATCAATGATAATATTATATTCCTAAGTTTGTTTTTTGTCGAATTACACTTATCCAATAGAATTAGGACATGTGTTAGGGAAATAATATCATTCTTACCCTTAATTACCCTATTTACTTTTAACCGTGGTAAATAAATGTAAAAAGTTACTATTCAACAAAAAATATTTGTATCTTATTGAACCACATTTTACTTACTGATATCAACAGAATCTCTAGGATTTTTTAAATTCCACTCACATAAGTGGTAAAATTAAGTTTTATGTAAATTTGCAAATTCTGCTAGGAGGTGGGTAAAAGACGATCAAAAGTTCAGAAAAATTTTTATATATCTAAAATTATTATAAAATGACTCTAGTGAATTACATTGAACTTATATAGGTATTATGTATCAATTTTGACCTAAAATAATTTTAAATAAATTAAATAATTATTTAAATAAAAAGTTGGTTTTTAAATAGTAACCCAGTGTTTTCACTATTCATCAAAAATTGAAAGTTTTCAGAAAAATACCAAAAATTCACCCTAGGATAATTTCGATATTCCGAATCCAAAAATGAAGTCCATTTTGAAAGATAAAATTTATAAAATTTCAAAAAGTGGATATTTCTATTCATAATGGCTAGTTCGTAATAATATTATATTAATATCTTGTTTAGTGAAACTTGAGATTGCGTACTACACACGCTATCGAAGAAGGTCTTGATTGTGTGTAATGCAAGCCAAGTCAGGGCTGCATGTAGTGAAAGCTCTATTTAGTGTTGTGTATAACATAATCAAAACCTTTTTCATTTATACATTAAACAAAATCTATACTTAATGTTGTGTAGAATAATTTCCACAAAACGAACTTGAAATTGTGTATAACACGAGCCAAGAATGGTGTTGCGTATACTGCAAGCTAATATAATGTTGTTTATAGTACAAGCTAATCTCAGTGTAGTGTATAATAGAAGACATCAAAGAAATTAAAAAATATTATATCTCATAGAAGCTCGGGGTGTTACATTCTACCCCCCTTAAAATGAATTTCGCCCTCGAAATTCGTCGGGGGTTATAAATCATTTACTACTTGAAAGTTTCATTCATAGAAACCCACATCATAAAAAGGAATACTAAATCATCATTTTAAAAAGGAAAGTTAGAAACAAAATGGATACCCAAAGTAACTCATCACTTGGGTTCCCACATAGGAGTATATAGGTGAAAATATGGATATGGAAGAGAAATCTAACCGTCAGGTTATGATGGAGAGTGGTAGAGAACATGGCTATGAAAAAGGCAACAATCGCAAAGTCGTAAATTTGTGATGATCTAAGGTACCATCTGATTTATTGGATATGAGAGTACTAGGACAACATTTTTGGTTTCCAAGATCGTTTCCCTAACATTGATGAGCTTTTACATAAGAAGAAATACTTACTTGATTTCGGTGTAATATCATCATTGGTCATTCCATGAACAATTTCCTCTTCATATATATTTAAAGAAATGAAGCTGAATTTTTTATTCATGAAGTGTTAGCAGATCATGCGATAGAATGATAAGTCATCCCATCTGTTTCTATCACAAAAAGGTTATCATAAAGTTATTAAATATACATAAGTCCATCTATGGTGAGATTAATCATATATGATTCCAAAAATGGACTTATACATCATATATCATACCGCTTAATAAAATAAAACTAGTTCCTACTAACCAGGGACTTCCTATAGGCTAGTGGTATGCAATAAAGGCCTGTCGCACTTCGGTTGTGGGTTTGATTCCCACAGCCTTGTCTGACGCGACGGGTTGTCTCCCGTCCTGAAGGTTTTCCTTTTTCTAAAACTACATTATTATAACATCCCATCAATAATATCTTAAATGTTCCATCCTTAAACAATACTAACTTATGTCCAATATAATCCATTCCAATCTTTAGGCTTATCTAAAATACTTCTATCCAATCTTATAGTATAAAGAGAACTATTACTAGAAATGTCATCAAACACACATGTGAATACCATCATTTATCCCCCATATATCATATGATATATCTTGTTGGTCACATTCCAAACATGTGAATATCTTAATCATGTATTCTATTGAAAAATGAATACCCATTGAACCTTAGTGAAAACATGAATGCTGTCAAAAGTTTACTCTTTCCACATACCAAAATCCCAAAATTTCTATATACTCAAACCATTATATCAGTCATGATCTCATTTCATTTTCTCTTTATCCCTTCATTATGCGCATATCATCTTCTCTCCAAAAATATTTCAATCACTTTTCATGGTTACCAGTACCATTCATCTTATACTTTCAGAACTCAAGCAAAGGCAATAGTGTAACAATCCTTATATTTTTTCGTTATTCCATAGTACCATACATTATTTTTGATAAATATACAATCATTACACTACCTTCTTAAACCATTGAACGAGCTTGAACAATTATTTTATCTCACATATCATTTGTAGTCTTTTTATCATTATCAATATAAATACTACCCATATGACCATGATGATTCTCTTCATGAGAATTTCCCTTAGGGTATTGGTTTGCATAATGCCCGTACATTCCACATTTAAAACATTTAACCGTTGTTGATGTCTTGAAAATACCATTATCCTTGTCCATGGTGTTAACTAAACCTTTTCCTTTTCAATTACTGGATTTGTGTCCTTCTTTTCCACACCCAAAGCATCTTCCAGTTTCTTTGAATCATTCTCCCTAATTCCTCTTCCCACATGATTTACAAGAGGGTAATTGAACTTTCATTCCTCTATGATCATCATTAAACTCAATCTTTCTCTTATTAGCTGAGTCGGGATACTTACCAAAGTTGAGATTATTGATCATATTATGAGATTTATGATTCGGCATAATAATAATATGTGGACTTCCAGATCCAATTTCATTTGGTTGGTCATGAAGAATATCATTCCATTGTCCATCATATCCTCTATTATCATGAATCTTCCAATTTCCAGCCATTTTCTAAAACCCAAAAAAGAATAGTGTGAGAGGAAAAAATAATAATCAAGGGGGATTACCTTCAATATCTAACGTCTTAGGTTTAATTCTAATATCGTTACTGTAATTCTAAGACTATAACCTATACGTATACTTATCCTTAGGGACATCCCTAGACATACCTTAGAAATATCTCTAAGGATCTCACTAAAGTTTTCGCATCCTAGTTTCCAAAGGTTAACTAAACTGAACCTCTGATACCAACTGTAGAGACCCAAATCTTGACATACATAGACATTACTTTACTTTTGAGGAGTACTTAATACATAACAAAAACCAACACAGAAGGACCGTAATAGTTTAGAGTCTTTGGAAACTCATAACATAATCTTCTAATCATGGTGAAAGATCTTCAACATCTCCCATAAAGATCTTATATTTTTGTTTTCTTACCTAAAACCTTTCTTTATATCCTGGGGAAAAGAAAACATATAAAGGGTGAGATTAAATGCTCAGTAAGGGAAAACATGGAGAAAATAAAACAAACCATATACCATTGAACATAAAAACATGAACATAATGTTTAAACATCAAAATATTGAGCAATGACATAAAACATGGCCATATGTAAGGAATATATCATAATGTAACATCAATCATGATAAAAAAAGCTTCTAAATAAAACATGTAATTGTGGAAAAAAATTAAGCACATGATATGATTTCCATGGTAGGCAAGGCATTGCTGCCAAGACCATCTTAGTGGACAAAGTTGCTTTCTGAATCGAGTTCACTCCTCGTTTCAGTCCTGTAACACTGAACCAGACTAACTTACCATTCCATCCATGTCTATATCATGAGATATAAATCTTTACCCAATGCATTTTAGGGATATAAAGGTCCCACCCATCTCATAATGAAATCATTCTTACTTGTGCCACAACATAAACATAAATCATTCATCATAACCCAAAGAATAAAATGGGTTTCATAAACATCATCCCATCATAACATAATCTATATAAAACAAATGGATATAATTTCATCATAAGAAAATTTAAACCATGTAAATCATAGATACATTATACTTGAAACATACACATATGAAATAATGTCATCTTAGATGGAAAATGGTTTTGATAAAACACTCAAAATGCGTTCTTGAGGAAAATATCTCTTCTTCTTCAAAATAATTTTTTTTCAAAAAATTCCATGCAGTTTTAAAAGAAAAGGGTTCTGGTGAAAACCATAATGGAATATTGTAGAGGAATCTTCATAAAAATGATGCGTTAAAAAACCGTAAAAATCCATTCATGCCATATAATTTTAAAAAAACATTCTCCTCGTACTTTTGTCGGAAAATTCAAAAAGTACATCGTATGGTAAACAAAAGAACGATTCCTTACAAACCTTGTGGTAAAAGTCATAAAAGGGTAAAAATTACCTTAAAAATACATAGAAGAATAATAAAAATTTTATGAAAACATTTTTAGAAAACATGGACATGGATGATAAACATAACCCCAGAAAATACTTACAAATAAACAATCTCAGATAAGAATGAGATTGGAATAATTATCCCTTACCTTAGGTATGATATGCTTCGTATGTATCTGAAACTACTTTATAATAATTTAAATAATGTCATTTAATTATTAAATAATAATATTCATTGTTATTATATCATATATGGTTCACTTATGACTTCATATTACACGTTCTTTTGTAAATTCCATGTTAAAGCAGCGTTTTGGGTAAAATCTTTTCATTTATCGTCCGTGTTTTGACTTGTAATTATTAATTTGATTACATAGATCATGATTAATTAATTTCAGAATATAAAACATTGTTTATATATAATATATATTCAGAATATACATATATATAATATACCGATAAATGGAAATAAATACACCATTCATGGAGACGGCAGGTCGTACGTACGCATTAACGCTGTTTTCGTTTCCTTATTGAATTGAATGGAATTAAGTAGATGACATAAATATATATATACATAAATCCAGTAGCATTATTATGTAATATATTTCATGATTACTTATTATATATACTTTATAATCATTCTTGAATTATTAACATGGAAAATGAATCTCATCGCGTCGTGGAGACGGTAATCCGTACGTACGCACGAGCGATGATATCGTTCCCATATTTATTGAATGTAATTGGAGTGGATGATATAATATATTTGAATCAGTATGATATTATAATAATCATATATAGTTATTATTTACACCATTATACCCATCCAAGTAAGGTGTGGTGGAAAAACATATTACACCACGGTGTGGTGGAAAAACAGATTACACCACGGCGTGGAGACGATATTCCGTTCGTACGGACGCACGATGATTTTGTTTTACGAAGGATGGATAGAAGGTGAAATAGGTTTGTTTCATATTTATAATAACATATCAGTATATAAGTAATACTGATGTTATTAATTTATAATGAAACAACTAAATAAGAATAAGTTGAAGAAGAATGAAACTTGAAAGAATCGATAGAAGAGATTACCTCTTCCTCGATGCACCTCCTTTAAACTTCTTCTTATGGCACTAGAGATTGTATTTTGAGAATATCAGAACCTCTATGATAAAACTATAGAGGTTTATAAGAGGAATTTTCAGGGATTGACTGAGCTTCAAGGCTCAAAAGGGTGTGAAGAGAAGAGGGAAGGGGTGCCCTTTTTATAAGGGAGGAGAGGGTCACCTTAGGAAAACTTAAAATATTATTTTATAATAAAGTCATATTCGGTTTTTAATATCTCCAAATTGATTGGTTTCGAAGATAAGGTGGGGATGGGTCGAAATCCTCTCAACCAATAGGTTTTAGACAAGTTTAGGTTACTATTTTATCCTTATCATTTAGATTTAACTCTAAGTAAAATAATTAAACTTTTACTGTGTATTTTTGTTTTCTTACACTATATGGTTAATAAAATTACTATAATAAGCCAAACAAACCCCATGTGGTTCATTATTAATATATATATCCTTTTCTAAGTCATTTTTCCGGACCATATATTTTTAGGAATAAAATAACAATTAATAATATAATATTTTTAAAAAAACTATTTTATGTCAATTGTGACACTATTTGGTATTTGATTTTTGTGAAAATCATAACAACATTATTAGTTCGAAAAAATTTAATTAAATCAATAATAACATGTCATATTAATCAAAAAAAATTAGTGGAATTCATAAAAAGTCTCAAATTACATTTATTTGGGTATTTATAACATCAATTATGTTAATATTTCATTAATAAGGTAATTATTGCATCATCATTGTGTCATAAATAAATTAAATTATTTAACGTAAAAAAATTGTAAATAAAATAAAATTATGTAGTAAATATTTTTATCTTTATAATGAATATTTATAGTAGAATTTATCTTATGTATAACCCTATATTAAATATGTTTTAGTTATTAAAAATTGATTTTAACCATTTTAACTCTTCTTTAAATAAAATAATAATAAATGTCCTAATCTAATCCAAGTGGACCTAAATGATAATATTATATTCCTAAGGTTATTTTTGGTCAAATTACACTTATCCAATAGAACTAGGACATGTGTTAGGGAAATAATATCATTCTTACCCCTAATTACCCAATTTACTTTTAACCATGGTAAATAAAAGTAAAAAGTTACTATTCACCAAAATTATTTTTATCTTATTGAACCAAATTTTACTTCCAATATCAACCGTGTGTCTCTTATTTTTGAAATTTCACTCATAGAAGTGGTATAATTAAGTTTTATTTAAATTTGTAAATTCTCATAGGAGGTTGGTAAAAGACGGTCAAAAGTTCAGTAAAATTTTTCTATATCTAAAATTATTATAAAATGACTCCAGTTAATTACATTGAACTTATATTGGTATTATGTATCAATTTTTACCTAAAATAAATTTAAATAAAATAAATAATTATTTGAATAAAAAGTCGGTTTTTAAATAGTAACCTAGTGTTTTCACTATTCATCAAAAATTGAAAGTGTTCAGAAAAATACCAAAAATTCACCCTAGGCTAATTTCGATATTCCGAATCCAAAAAATAAGTCCATTTTGAATGATAAATTTTATAAATTTTCAAAAAGTGGATATTACTATTCATAACGACTAATTCATAATAATATTATAATAATATCTCATTTAGTGAAACTTGGTATTGCGTAATACACACGCTATCGAAGAAGGTTTTGATTGCGTGTAATGCAAGCCAAGTCAGGGCTATGTGTAGTGAAAGCTCTGTTTAGTGTTGCGTATAACATAATCAAAAAATTTTTCATTTATACATTAAACAAAATGTGTACTTAATGTTGTGTAGAATAATTTCCACAAAACGAACTTGAAATTGTGTATAACATGAGCCAAAAATATTTTTACATATACTACAAGCTAATACAATGTTGCGTATAGTACAAGATAATCTTGGTGTATTGTATAATAGAAGACATCAAAGAAATTAAAAAAATAATATATCTCATAAAATCTCGGGGTGTTACAGTGATGATTCTCTCTCTAGTTCCAACATTATATCACTTGTCTATTTATTTGATTCAATTTCATTTATCATGAAATTCAATGTGGTGTAAAATCTAGGATTAATCATCAATCATGTAAAAATTAAAAGTTAGGCATGACCCATCGCACGCTTCCGTTGTTCCTGGAACCTACACAATTGACTATGCTTCCAATTAAATCTTATTTTTTTGGCCCTGTTTCATAACGTTTTATATATCATAATGTAAGAAAAATGTATTTGATGAAATCATATACAAGGAATAAGAATCATCCTAGAAGCTCCATTATGAAAGGTTATTTGGAACAATAATAGATGAATTTATATTAAATGTATTTTGGTATTGTCTCTATGAGATATAAACACCCTATGATAAATTAACATGAGAAATAAGACCCCATTAATCCTAAATTTCAATCACTACCCCAATTAGGGGCGATATCGGTATCATATTCATTATTTACTTTTATCAACAAGAAGCGGGAGATTGCTCATTTCATAGTATTATTCAACTTTTGTGTGGTTGATGATTATATCATGAAAGTAAATTTAATATTATTTTAATGTTTATTATATAATATTTTTTATAACTTCATGCATATTGGTATTTGAAAATTCATAAGTAATATTATGAATTTGTAAAAATAACTCATCATTCATTATCTATTAAGAACTCGTCATTTATTATCAGAATAATTTGGTTTTTGATTTTAAAGCACTGGATTTCAATAGATTTAAATTCATTATAAATAGTTGTGTAACTAACATAGAAACACAACATGATGGTGTAAGGTTAATTATAGAAAATATTCTTTTCCACTACATCAGACATGCAACCATGATTAGAAAATATATCTTATTTTTGGGTTATTAATAAAATAATCATATATTGTATTACTAAGCACATGGTCAAGTCACTATGATAAAATTCAAGAATTTTGATTAAATGAAAAGAAATTTCATGCACATAGCTAATTAAATATATTAGGTTACTTATATGAAGTATCAGTTTCATACATATGAGATTTACTTTCAGGTATCGTATGAAAAATATGTATTCTAGGTATCTGGCCAATAAAAAGCATAATCTAATGTAATTATTTTTGTTATTATGAGACATATTTTTTATGAGTCTTGGTTATTGGTGATGTTTTTGATAAAACCATTGGTATTCACTCAAAATTTTCATATGATGATTCATATGATCCAATTATTAGAATAGTTTGTAAACCAAAAAATGTTTTGGAATTTATTATATTGACACACTATATTTATTTATTTATTTTATCAATTTTTTTGAATGAATAAATCCACAATCAATGAAAATTTTTATGGGATAATTTATAATATTTCAATTCCTTTATGAACAAGGTCTCAAAAATTTTACATGACTTTAATAAAATTTGTCATATCAATAATAATTTAAAAGATTTCAATTGTTTTTTCAATCCTCTGGTTATAGTTCACTAAAATAATTTTTTAGTCTAGTTGTCTGTATTGTCATTTTTTCATATAAATAATGTATTTTATTCTTTTTTATTCTTATGCCATCAAGTATGATAATGAAAATTTTCATAGAAAAAGAATACAGAAAAATGATCAGTGAATATGAGAGTAATGGATGACTACAATGATCACTTCTATGAGTATCTTTTTATTTATCCACATACATTATAAATGATAAATTTATTTAGCCTTAAAAATTTTATTAGAGATCTTCATAGAGGATAATCCTTTATTATGATTAGAATTAAGAGGATTTGGAGGGTACTTCAGAGCATATGACTACATTATAGACCAATTATTAGTTTATCTATAAACCTGGTTCTACAGTACATCCTCATTCTGTACCATTTTGGTCACCAGAACATCACCCACAACTAATTTCATCATCTGTTTTTAGTGTTTGATGATGATATTAACTTTTCATTATCCTTTTCTACCCATGATAATGTAAGATGTTTTAGAGTTGGTTCAATATAACCTACTTACCTTTTACTTTTGAGTATCAATATATTCAAAGCACTTAATATTAATAAATACATCATGTCATGTTGAGTGTTATTTTCTATAAAAATAATTTGATAATGTCCTTATAATACATTTCACATTATAATGCTATATTAGTTACCACTATAATTATAACCTTGAATTTTTATGATAATATTCTTACAGACATGTTCTATGGATGGATGAAATCTATGAGAAATCACACATGTTATGTTTGACTATCCAGTGTTGGAGGCTCATAATAAATTAATACTTTTTCTCATGATGTTTTCAATTTATAATCTCTAATAAGAGAGTTAATATGAGGATAGTCCCTCATATAATAATTCCAAATGTAATATGTGTCATTGGATACTCCTATCAGTGAACATGTGTATTGTTCTTTCTACTTAAGAGAATTATTAATGTGAATCTTGAATCATGTGTTTTGATTTATTTTGAAAAATTGTGACAACATATGATCACAATAAAGTAGGGTACATTGGGTATGTCATAAGTGATATGACCTTGACTGAATATGTCAAAAAATTACTTGTCCTTTCTAAGAACAGAAGATGCTATTTCAGGTCTTTTGACTGAAATAGAATTGTTTTATTAATTCCATGGCGATGACAATTTATCATTGAGTTCATTTCAGATAGCTAATGAAATATATATCAATCATATAGTTTGATAAAATAATCATTAAACCTTCTAGACTATATATCCATAAAAAGGGATTATATTTTATGGTAATAATTTGTAGTAGGTTGTTTTGATTACGACATTAACATCTTTATGTATGGGTTCCTTGTATTGGTAGATTATAATCTTGGACATTAAGAATGTCATGAACTGCCTTCCTCAAGATGAGGGAAGGTACATCAAAGTGCCAAGCCCTTCCTTCTTCAAGATGAAGGAGAAATAATGACCCCCAAGTCCCGCCTTCAATAGGCTCCGAAGTGGAGACTAGCACCAAGGGTATAGAATCTCACAAAAAATGGAAGTTATTACCCTTTCTAATGAAAACCGGATTAAGAGATAAAATGGTCTACACCCCAAACAACACCAAACATTTATATAACAAACCAAAATCAAGCCCATGAAATATTTAAATGTAAAATGTGACAAAAGTACAACAGAAGCACCAAAATAAGTACCAAAAGAAAGAAACTAAGCAGAAACATAGTAATTATCCCAACGCTCGAGATAGTAAAGTCCAGCATAGTCCTGAATGTCCTCTTGGAAACCTAAAAATAGTTTTACAAACATAGGGTGAGTATACAAGTATATCCAATAGGAAAACTAAATCCAAATGTGCATAAGTGGGGGAACATAATAATGCCCCTATGAAATAATATTATAACCTCAAAGTACCTACCAAGGAGTACTAACCAGCCCATCCTCACCAATGCATACTCACCAAATAACACAAGTCAAGTAAATTAGTAGTATAAGAACATCTACATTTGGGTACCCCACACCACTTTCCCACTAGTTATCTACTCATTCCCAAATAATAAAGTCTTGATGATAACACTCTTCCAAAATGTATTCCCACTGGCACAATCCGCCCACTCACACCTAGGCCTCAAACCACACACAAAACCCACTCACAGACACCTGGTCCACAACCACACCACACATCACGCCCAAAGACACCTGAGCCTCACCCCGAAGACACTTAGGAAAGCAATCCTAGCCCGTAAAGACTAGCAGCCCTCGTCCATAACAAATTTTCCTGAAATATATTTGACTATGGTAACTCTCAAGCCATTATAGCCTTCCCAGATATGCTTGAGTGGTAAGAATTCAAAAAGGATGTTAGGAAGAAAGTCAGTAACCAGCCATATGTCCTCCCACTAGGATTTTGGGAAAGTCACCCTCCCCCATGAATGGGGGTGTTTAGCATATTAGGTTCAACAAGGTTGGGGTGAATATTGAAAAAACAAGGAACTAAAATTTATACATATAGGTAATCAAACACTCGGCCCATTATATGTGTTACAAAACAAAAAACCATCCCACTAGAACCAATTTTTCTACCACCCCTATATGCACAAACCACACAAACAAATCACCACCAGTGCATAAACCCAACCCCATTTTCATTTAACCACTTTCCATTCATTTATTTAGGGGGTTCACTTTAATTCATTCTAGAAATACTCGGGGAAACTACCAAGAACAAAATTTTCAACCATTTTCAGAAGTCTAAAGGCCACTAAACACTCCCAAGGAAAACAAGGAAGTAAGTACCAAGCTAGGGAAATTCATTTTAACACCCATTCATAAAAGAAATAGAGAACAAATAACCTATAGTACCACAACATAACAATTTTTTCCTAGATACCCATTCAACCACTACCAACTATCATTATTCAAAGTTATACCACACAATCA
The DNA here is from genome assembly GCA_963277665.1 of Viscum album. Taxonomy (NCBI): domain Eukaryota; kingdom Viridiplantae; phylum Streptophyta; class Magnoliopsida; order Santalales; family Viscaceae; genus Viscum; species Viscum album. The sequence goes on from OY728159.1 coordinate 1,642,851,640, forward strand.
TTCCCTTGCAACCAAAACCAGAAGCCTCGCTGCACAACAACACCACACCCGGCACACCTATTAACTTGAAGACACGACAAAACCCAGTCCTGTAGCCCTACTACCCAAACACTTCCTAGATGTAATCCCACTTCATAACAAGTTCAACCATTCCACAATCAATAAGTCTCTCAAACTAGGATACCAACACGCCCCCTGTACCACCCCATATACAAATCCCACAACAACCACCACTAAAACTATATCCCCACTACACAACCATACTAAACCAACTCAAATAACTAACTGAACATAGAACAAAATAATGACATTAAGCCAAGAATATTCAGGTTTAGCAAGATGGGTTCTTTTAATTCCACTTTAAAATAATCGGGGTGATCACACAACAGGTTTGATCCTAGGGCATCCATTTCAATCAGCCAAGTATATGTGATTAAGTAGATTTCATGTTATATCCAGTTATTAAGTATTATAAAAAAAATTTAAATCACCAGTGTAAAAGAAAATACCACCAAAGATCATGATTTTAAAAATGCATACAACCACAAAAAAACCATAGAAGAATCAAATAAAATAGGCGATAAACATCAAACCACTCCCAAACCAATATTTTATTGACCCTTATTGTCTTTTGACCATATTCCTTTATTATTTATTTCTCATTTAAAAAAAATATTCACCCTTTATTCATAATTAATCATCAGTACACCCACCCTGCATGATGAATAATTAAAGAGGGGCAGAAGAAATTTTTTCTTGGAACAACAGGTGACCAAAACTCCTCCTTGTTCCAAAAATAGGGGATCACGCGAGTAGTTGGAAAGAACAACAAGAAAACCTGTCGACAAATTACACACAGATGCATGACTTTGAGTAGGGGAAAATCTCTGGCCTCACCAAGGTAAAACTAAAAGGGTCTAAGGAAAAGAGTATCTTATCTTAAGAAAAGGTCAAATCCTAAAATCCGGGAGGAAATTTCAAAATACTTAAATTTAAGATCGTAGTTTTACCATGCATATTGGCAGTTTCAAAGGTCTCAACACATTAGTAAATAATTAATATTTAATTATTACCCTAAAAATTGTGTAAAAGGAATTAAAAATGGCTAAGAGTTGATAATATGTCATTTAATGAAGAAACACATGTAATAAGGGTGAAACTGGAAAAAATGGAAAACTTGGAATGACTCACCAACGCCCTGAAAATGATTCCCTAAGACTGACCCCTATACATTGATGATATATCATCAAAATCCTGGCACTGACACCCTTGCACTGATTCCCTACTATTGACACCCTGTAACTGATGCCCTGGTATCGATGTCCTGACACGGACACCCCTGACTCACTGATGTCGACGTCCCTAACTCACCGATGCTGACACCCCTAACTCACCAATATCGGGCCTCGTGACTCACCGATGCTCACACACCTAACTCACCGATGCCGGCACCCCTGACTCACAGATGCCGACACCCTTGACTCATCAATTTTGATGCCCCTAACTCACCGATGCTAATGGTTCAAACTGGATTTTTGGTTAACTCTCAGAATGAGTCACCGATAGCCCCCATAACACCCCAAACACAAGTTTTTCATAAAGGAATGGTCCAGAGGGGTCTGGTTCATTAAAAATAAATACTTCCCAATGAAACTAAGTAATATTCTTATAGGGACACATACTAAGTGTATCCAAATCTCATTTAAATACTATTTTAATTTAATAGTTAGAAAAAATAGTATTCTCTATATTGAGGAAAAATAATTAATCAGGTTATGTTGATTATATAAATTCCATCACCAGTTATTCATATCTAGAATATATGTGAGTTAATTATAAAGTAAAAATTTATTAATTTGTTAGTGAATAAGTTATTTTTTTATTTATTGATTGAATACCAAGGAGGATTGACAGGTCAAGTTAAGAGCTCAATGGAAATGATATATTTTATTTCATATCATTTAAATACATTTTAATATATAAATATATTTAATAAATGATATTTAAATATCCATGATTTATAAAATGTCATAAAATATAATAATAATAATATTATTATTATTATTATTTGATGCGGTGTTTACTTAGAATAAAGAAATTGGTTACGGTCCTTTTTGAAATTACTAATTGTCTAACCCTAAGTATATAATCCATATTATATCATTTCTAGGATTATATGAATTGTTGTAAACAATATATTCTCTAAAGATAATTATGTCAAGATTGAAGAGAAATTTTTCAAAAATACCCTCAAGAATGAGAGAAAATCCTCATCCATCTAAATAATGAGAGAATAAGATAAATAATTCCTCAAATCCAAAAGAATTCTTGTTGTGATAAATGGTGAATGACATAAGGCATTTGGTTCCTCCATACTAGAACCTTGAGTTCCAAAAAAACATTCCAAGATTTATGGAGCACATGTGGATAACTCTAGACGAATTATTCTTTGAATTATTCGTCATAATGATGGCATGAAAAGATAATGAATGGAATTGATCATCGGTGAGAAAAGAATTATCATGATGTGGTAATTTTTATTTTAAATTAATTATAAATTACACGTGAAAAGATCCTATATATGAATATTCTATGGTTTTGTTCATCCAGATCTTTGAATATATCCAAAGAATCATATGAAAAACATATTTGGGCATAGGCTCGACCTCTTCCTCTTCACCCTAGAACCGTCAAGTGATATGAAATTCATCATATATTGATTTTTTAATTTTTTTAATATTTTTTTATAAATTATGTATTTGATTATTAATTTCTCATTTTTGAGTTTTTCATTTTTAATATGAAAATTCAAGATAATATGACTGTTCGGTTTCATATGACCAAGAAAATAAAAAAAAATTATGAATAATCAAAGATCCCATTTAGAGGTGCTGAGGATGGAAACTGAGAGATGTAGTTACACAGCCTGTAACAAAAATATACATGTCATGTTCCCATGGTCAACCACAGTAGGATGAGCCGTGAAAATCACATCACATCATGTGGGGGTTTAGTATGCGATGCCATTACTTGCCATATATTCAGTGCCAGTTGGCACATGAATTGACAAGGAGTATACAATGCGTAATTGGTGTACATGAAGTGTAATACCACATGGTGTTTCCCTGTATAAATCATGGAAGTCATGTGGTAAAATTAAATGAAGTGTAATTAATACATTCCACATATTGACTGTCAATCAATAATCATAACATTTAATGAAATACATGGAATTTTGATAGGTATACATGTTTTGTAACATGTAACAACCTATGTGAGATACATTTCAAATCCCAAGTAATATAATATAGGTGTCCAGTAATAAATTACACTCTGTATAGTTGTCCATACATTCCATGTAATTCAAGATAACTCACAGAAGGTACATGTAGAGACATGAGTTTTATGCGATCCAAACACATGAAAATAACTATTAATTAAAACAAAATTGAACTAAATGGAATGTAGTGGCTACACATACCTTGTGACAAGGTTTTATACAAAAATTATGCATTTAATGATTTTAGTGGGTAATTTGGGATATTAAAAGATTTATTAATTATTTTACATGTTATTATATAGATAAAAAGTGTGTATCGCTGTCATAAATTCCATATACTTAACAGGAATCTCCAATAGTACAAACTGCATATATTCATGAAATTTCATGTAGTTATACTTTTTTGCACAGACTGCATGATTTTTTCATGACCCACTCCCCCCAAAAGTACCTCTCCTAGGCCATTAATGAGAGAAGGGAGATGGTGACCACCTGAGTCCCACCTCCTATAGGCCTTGAGCTGGTGATTAACACTGATGGTACAATAAACATACAATGGGAGAAATTTCCCTCTAAGAGAACATTTGTAAGATATAGATAAGATATAAACACCAATGAACACCTTATAAGATATATAAAATAACTAAAGTGCATATATGTAATGTCATATAGTACTAAAAAACTGAAAGGAAACTAAAAGTACTAAAAAGGTAACTTGGAAGTGACCACAAAGCCCAAACATATCTAGAAAAACCATGAGTTAGTAATATACAGCCTGATCTCCATCTTAATCCTATTGACATGAAAAATAGTTTATATATACATATAGTGAGAATAATAGTATACTATGTAGAATCCTCCCTAGAGCCTCTCATGTAATAGATAAATAAATCATACTAAAGCCTAGTGAACAATAATTGAGACTAACTCATCCCCTAAATAGGTTTACAAAGTTCCCATCCTCACCATGGATATCTCTACCCATGAATCACATCAAAGAGATCATGTATTATAGTAATAAAACATCATGGGTTCCCCAATTCCACTTCCCCATTGGTTTTCTACTCTTCCCCAACATCGCACATCCTGAGCCATCTCCCTCCAAAAGTAAGCCAACTCATAGACACTTGGGCTAAGTATCAAAACATGCACCTCGCGCATCACATAATCACATTATCCCATATCACATCACTATATAAAGTACCCAAATAGTTTCTATGATCAACCATATCCCAAATGATATGTATCATATATCAGGTATTATACCTCAATCCATCACAACCCATACATTGAGTAAGGTACCTCAAGCCATCACAACTTACACACATCATACCTATAATAATCCTTTGGATACTATATTCAGAGATACATTTTAAGAAATAAAAAAATAATCAAATCCCTCTATACACATATATATGGGAAAAATAACCCCCATGGATACCAGCACATAATACTACCAAAATAAGAGAGCGGGGCTAAAGGGGGTAGTCATCTAACCATCCTCCCACCATGATGTTAGGGAAAACACCCTCCTAGATTTCACTGGGTTTCAATTTCCCTAACCTATATGGATGAGGTAGAATATTAAATTATAGAATATAAAAGATATAATATAGCTCAAAACCACACAATGGGAATAATCTAGTCCCACGCTGAATTGCAGCTGTCATCACCTAGACACCCATCTATCATAATTAGGGACTAGACATCTTATAACGACAAAAGCATTTTAAAGGGACACAATAAATTAATGCTTCCATTTTATTATAGTTATCCTTTCATTAATTAATTTATTATCCATTAATTAACCATCAACATTATTCCAAATTACATTTCATTAATCATCAAAGTTAAGTCCATTCCCTCCAGGCATATTCCAAACTGAGTACACAGTTTCTTAATAACAACTCTTATAAATTACAACAATAACTGACCCCATGGGTTAAAAATTCATTAAAAATTATTATCCATTCTATATTCCATGTACACTTGGAAATCCATACTAATCTACCACCAAGATAAATACAACCAAGAACATCCAACTACCTCGAGCAGTGGGGAAAGGAATGCAGATAAACAAGCAACCCAACTATCATCAATTAAATATATTCATTATCAAGAAAGAATAGATCTTTATCACATAAAATGGTGATCCTAGATTCAAACCATTCCATCATATATGTTTACATCCTTTCCAACCTCATGTATATCCCAATGCATCTCACCGTCACAGACGCAAACTACTACCACATCATCTGGGCCACCCTGACCACGTGTCATCAGCCATCCTTGGATTAACTGTTCCAGGCTCAAATCAAACAGCAATATCACATCTAGAGCACATGGAAATATAATAATAAAATATTCATTGTCAACAGGGAAAACTAGACCCTAAAATAAGGAATTCAACCTTCACCTACAAACAGGATCTCACAACCCCCAACACAAGGCATTTAGCCTTATCAAGTAAACGAGAACTCTCAACCCCAAGAGTTATCTTTATCAAAAAACTAGTTCTCATTCCATAATGAATTAATATATTCATTATTAATAGGTACCAACTATGATAAACCTAAGGCATCAGTTATAATAAGCTATCAAAATGATTAAACATGCTCTCTAGAATAAAACAAGCTTCAAAAAACTGCGAGAAGAATTATTCTCATTTAACATGTCTTTTTATTATTATTCTCAACAGAAATTAACATGATTAATGTTCTTTATTAATTCCATTAACAAATGGAATAATATATATAATTAAAAATTCAAATATACATCAATTTTATTACCATCAAATTAAAAGAAACACCATATTACAAACATGACTAATTTTAAATTATTAAAAAAATTAATAAATTAAGTCTAACTTCACATTATTTACCATTTAAAATGAAATAAACATACTAAACCAAGAATAAACACATTCTAAACAAGCATGGTATAAATAACACACTATCTATGAAATCAAGAGGCAAACCATTATCACTGTATAAAACATTGACATGTGATCGCTATCTAATTTATTTATTAATCCGGTTAAATATTTATTAGTTCAATTCCATTTCCATATAAAGGGATAAAAATTTTCAATTAATTATTACATGTAAATAAAAGAGAATAAAATAATCCCCTACTTCATAAGAGTCAACATTCTTCACACAAGAATAGACTAATGTTGCTGATCCCGGTCACTTCTCTTGCAAGAAGCTATATCCATCTAAGGATGCCACACTTGCATAAGAACATGGAGAGGAACCAACATAACATGGAAATAAAAAAACAAGAGGAACAAGATCAAATAACCATAAGAGAACAAGGGATAAATAACCTTGGATCTCCCTAGATCTAACACATGAATTCAATAATCAATCCCTATCAAAGGGCTCCTAAAACGCCCGAAGAAATTCCACTAGACACCAAGAGATTTGGGAGAGAATGTGTAGGGTTTTAGAAACTCAGAGGTGCTATAGGTTATAAAGTGTGCTACACTAGGGATATTTAGAACATAAACCCCTCACTTACATCGAGAACACATTAAACATTAGGTATCTCCAAAAAATTCATTTCCTTTAACCCCATAAGATGAATTTAACTTACCCCATAAATGTTAGGTTTATGAAATAAATTATATGGGCTTGACCACACAATCCATAGAATCCCTTTAGACCATAAGTCACACTTACATTGTAAAATACACATATTATATAAAACACTTCAGGCCATAAGCCACACTTACGCTGTAAAACAAACTTACACTATAAATCCCTTGTTACAATGTCAATTCTCTCTAATTCTATATTTTTGTAGCCAAAAACTACCCAAAATCTATGAAGACACTTCACAGACCCATGATTTTTGGAAACATTAAATGGGTCAAGATAGATGGACCTAGACCCTTACATTAGATAACTATCAAATAAATATCAACCTTGAGAATCCAAAACCAAAGCCAGAGATAAAACAAAAGGGTCATCCGAACATCTACCCCACTAGATACCTCTCAAGGATCTTTACATCATAGAAGCTTAACCATCTTGTCATAGGAACAAATAACAAAACCATGTAACCACAATAGCAATCTCATAAGCACTCTCATAGGGAATATACCTCTCGAATGAGAGCAAGGAAACAACAAACAACAAGAGGAGACCATCTCATAACCAATAAAAGGTTCAACAACAACCAATGTTACAAATGGATAAGTTCTAAAACAACAAAAATATTAGGGTGCTAAGTCTATATCTGTGTCTCACATTATAAGGTACTCTCTTCCACAAAACTATGATTCCATAAGACACAAACCAAGAGAATATTATTCCCACACAACAAATTCTTATAGTTTTTATAGATCTCTAAATTCCACTCCTTGAATGTCACATCATCATCAAATATTGATCTCACCCCAATCAATGATGTCAGAGTAATCATGAAGGTAAAAGTGGAGCTATTACATGTGAAAAAAATTGTGTATCTGTATTATCTGTGGGGAAGTTTTTATTCGATACACCATAGATTTAATGTGCACCAACACCTCAAAAGGTCAAACAAACTGGAGAGAAAATTTACTCCCACAACCAAACCTTCACTTCCCATGATGAGGAGTCAATTTAAAAATACATGATCTCCAACATAAAACTCTAGAGATCCCGTCCTATGTCCATCCTGGTATTTTTTATAATCCTATGATCCTTTCATCCTCTCATGAATTACTTGAAATTTTTATGTTTTATTTTGTACCAATTCTAGATCAATAATCATGAAATCTAAAAAACCAGTCTAGAACAATGGATAACGGAAAGGTCAGTTATATAATTCTTTAAATGGTGCCATACCAATGGTGGAATGAAATATATCAATTTAATAAAACTCAATGAAGGGTAGGTGCCTCACCCAAGATCCTCCAAAATCCAAGACATGATATTGCAACATGTCTTCAAGTGTCTGGATTATTTTCGCTTTATGACCATTAATCTATGGATGAAAATCATTGATAAGGCATAACTAAGAGACAAAATAATGATGGATACCTCTTCAAACCTTGGAGGTAAAATGAGGATCTCAATCAAAGATGACCATCCTTAGGACTCCACAGATTCCCACCACCTCCTCTAAATAATGCCTTGATAGAACTCCCACGAGGATCAACCCCCTAGTTTCTATGAAGTGTGATGATTTTTATAAAATATAAACTATCATCCATATAACATTGAAGCCTACTTTATCTCAAGGAAAACCAGTAATGAATACCATCGATATGTCCTCCCACTTCCATTGGGGAATATCTAATGGATGGAGAAACCTGTAGGGAACACTATGTTCATCCTTCACCATATGGAAGACCAAATTTTAAGATAAAAAATATGCAACAGCACACTTCAACCTAGGATATAAAACTAACTTCTTAGTGCTTAGTACATCCTTTTCGCATTGGGATATACCTCTAAGGGTGGGATATGGGACTCACGAAGAACTGTCCCACACATCATTGATGGGATGAAAATCCTCCCCTAGGGAGACACCTAGTGTTGTACATGCATAGAAAAACCATAAGGGGAATCACCAAAGACAACTCGATCTCTCCAGACCTCCACATTAGAATCCCCAATTGGGACTCCTCTACATGTTTCACTAAGGATAACTGCACTGTCTTCTGAAAAAGACAACCTCTTCCCCCATCCTGTCCCATATCAAGATTCATCACATAGAGATCTTCTATCACTATCTATAAATCCATAGATTCATGCATGGAATCAATATATGAATTCCTACTCAATGAATTAGCCACAAAATTTTCCATTCCTCGTGTATACGAATTATCAAAGTTTTAGTCCTACAATTCTTCCATCCACCATCGCTATCACATGTTCAAGTCATCCTAAGAGAAGACATACCTCAGGATCTTATGATCTGTGAAAACCATAAAATACTCACCGATGAGGTAATATTTCCACAAATTCATGGTTAAAGCCATTTCTGCTAACTTGAGATTATGAGTGGAATAGTTATGATGGTGAAAGAATTACTGATGAGACCCGTAAGAAACAACTGATCTCTATTACATCAAGACATAGCCCAAACCAATACATTATGTGTTTTACCCGAATGGCCCAAAGGCCTTATTTTTATTTTATTATAGATAATCCCCCTTTTAAAGGTTGATGGGGAACCTGTACATGACCCGTAGGCCCAAGGCACAAGGCCCGACATGACCCGTAATACATGACCCGAAGGCCCAGAGGCATACCATGCCTAAACATGAACCGTAGGCCTAGTCCACTAGAAATGACCCTCCCCAGCTTCTACATCATTGATTTCCTTTATCTCCCAACCTATATTGGTGATCTGCTAGCATTGCCCCGTACAAAGCTACACGGTGCCTGGTCTTGATGGTGGTTTCCATACCCTCTCATTCTTCCAATCCGGTTAGCTCTGCTTCTGGTGACTGCTACTGGTGCTCTGATCCTCATCTGGGGCCTGGTCTGTGTGAACTGGGCTACTTCATGGTCTTCAATGGCCCGAAGGCCCTGTGGCCTGAAAGCCTCTGATGGTCTGAAGGCCCTAAACAACTTCTCTTTAATGTACTCAAAAGTTTCATGATAGATTTTAGTCTATAAAAACATCTGATCCTTATTTTTTGTGGCTTTATAGGGAGTTAAAATCAGAGAGAAATTAGATAGGAACCTTTTATAATATCCTGAAATGCTATGGAATCTTTAAACTTATGCCACTAACTTTGGGGATACCCCTGAAAAAACATCCAATTTCTTCAATGGACCCATACCTACTCCATGGTGGGACATGAAATGACCCATGAAAAAAACATAACTAGTATAGAAATCACACTATATTAAATTATTGAACAACTACTGACGATGAAGAACTCCTAAAATAGCATGTGGATTATCTACATCCACCTCTTCAGACTCAGAGTACACACTGTTTTTTATGATTATAAACACCATAAACTCATCCCAGAACTCTCTAAAAAATGTGTTCATTAAAACCATGGACATTGTGAGAGTGTTCATCGCACTGAAAGATGTCACAATGAACTCATAATTCCCATGAAAACATTAGAAAGTGGTTTTCAGAATATCCTTATCCTTCACCCACATATATTGATATCCTAACTGTAGATTGATATTAAAGAAAAAAATTAGAACCTTTTAAATGATCAAATAATTCATCAATCTGTAGAAGAGGATAATAGTTACTCACTATCACCTGACTCAAGTAATGATAATTGATACAAATATGAAAGCTTCCATAGTATTTCTTCATGAAAAAGACTCGTGCAAAAAAATGTGACACACTCAACCAAATAAAACCTCACTGAAATAGATCATTGATCTATAATCTTAGCTCTCACAACTCAAAAAGTGTCATCTTATATGAATACATTCATATAGAATAAATTCCTAGTTATATATTGATCTCAAACTTGATCTCCCATCAAGGGGTAATTCTAAAACCTCCTCAGTAGAAACATATGGGTACTTTTCAACAACCCCAAGAATAATAAACCGTTGAACCTATAAAGAGCTCAAAATAAGTTCATCAATCAAGGAAGTCAAGGATGAAACATGTATCTAGCCCATCCAAGGTTCTCACTCACCAACAGACACTTCTAGATATTCATCATCATCTTAGAACATAACCTGGATCCTAAAAAAATCCATGATATCTTTCACCTAATAAAACTAATCCATGTATGGGATGATGTCACATGGATGTATCCATAAACATAGGAAGTCTCCCAATGAGAAATATTACCCAACACTAGCTCTTAGTCTCTACATACTTTATACATGTCATCTCAACCTCCAATAAGAATATTCAATTCCAAGGGAACTAGAATCCTCTCTACCTAAAGTCCCAAAATGTGGATGAGGGAAGGTGAAATAAAGGAGTGTATAGCTCTCGAATCAGATAAATAATGAACCCATGTAGAAAACAAGCAAAGGGTACCTTGAATGACATCCAACTTTCCTAGTTCTAACAAATATATAGCATGAAGCTAACCAAGGCCCTATCCATGTCCTCTCTAACCCTACTGAAAAACAACTCAATGGACACACTCTACTATTTGAGGATGAGGGGAATATTGCGGTTGTCCTCTATCTTCCCCATATCTTCTATGCTGATCCCAATATGGAACACCCTTCTACTACTTCCCTTGTTGAAACTACCATAATGGAAGAACCTGAAGCAGAACACTTGGCACACACTAACTAATCAGAATGGTTGGGCACTCTCACCACTAATGAACTTGGCCTCTATAATAAAAATATGAATATGTTCTCTTAGAATAGGTCTAAGTGTTTCCACACCAATAAAAACTAGATAATGAGGATTGGGACCCATCCCTTTTGGTCAAAATCTCTTATATCTAGAAAACTGAGAACCCTAAACCACAACTCTTCTTTATAAGGAATCCTGATGACTCCCATCTCATGATGATCCAATCTAGACCAAAAACCTCTAAAAACCTATATTGTCACCATCACCTCAAGATATATTGACAAAAAAAATGGGGTAACCTGAAGATGGATCTATGGACATAAGGATTACTCAAAATTCCTTACAAAGCCTCCTCAACTAGAAAAATGTCTAAATCATATGACAGAAGGGTTCTAAAAAGATCTAAAACTCTCACATTCTAGAGTTCCCCTATCTTTGTGTATTAAGCTTCTAGAAACTGGCCTCCTTTGCAGTAAATTAAATAAATTCAAATTGAAAATGGTCTTAGAACTTATTTAATGAGACTAATGACTTCTCACAATCCCCAAGGAACAAGACCCATCACTACCTTGCTACCACATAAAAAATCATCACAGTTAACAAAATCCGGTTCTATTTTTGAGCATGGTAAAAGAAAGGCTATCTCAACCTCCTATAATAAGACTTCTGGGAATGAATCTGAAATGAATCCCTTATAATTCTATAAACTCTAGTGCTAAAACTCTTTGAGTGTCCTCTAATAAGTGTTTCATCATCGGCCTCTATTCTGTAGTGATCTACTAGAATATATTTTTAAAATATCTTAAGTTTGAACATGAAGACAACATCAAACATGATCCATACCTACAAGAAGAACAAATTATTAGACTCTTAAACAAGGAATATAAAATATTTAACATTAATTTATTATTTTTTCCATTATCTTATTTAAGGCTTTAACCTATCCCAAGGTCTACCCATTTCAAACATGGGCATAAAGATTAAATGATTCATGATCCTTTCCTAGGAATCTACCCCATAACTAGAATCAATCCATTTATTAAGCTTAGTAATCTTAGAGTCCCATGTATTAGATTATAGGGGGCCCTAAATACCCATGTATGAGTCTATCTCCTATGTTTACATTGCTTACTAAACTTAGTAGACACCATTTACTTACCAACCCATCAATCATCACTTGTGCCTAATTCTAAACTCCAACCTATCCCTAAACCTAATAATTTTATACCACTCTATCATGAACCCCTCCTACAAAGAGTACTACCTCTAGGTAGACAATGAGAGAAGGGAGATGATGGATTCTCAAGTCCTGCCTCTAATAGGCTCTGTGTTGGCGACTAGCGGTGAGGGTATAATAAAAATATAGTATGAGGAATTACACTCTAAGAGAACATATAAAAGAGGGAGATAAGATAGATAAAAAATAAAAACATTATCAGATATATAAAAGAACCCAAGTTAATACATGTAATTTCATACAGTATGAAAAAACTAAATGGAAACAACAAGTACTAAAAAGGTAACTCGATAGTGACCAGGAAGCCCAAATAGATCCTATAAAACCATATAGTAGTAATATATAGCACAATATCCAACCTAATCCTAACAGACTAAAAGGGTTATATATACATAGGGTTATAATAACAATATACTTAGTAGGATCCTCCCTGGAGTCACTCGTGCAAAATATAAAGAAATCACACTAAATCCCAGTGAACAACAAGTGAAACTAACTCGTCACATAAATAAGTATACTAAGTTTCCAGCCTCACCATGGATATATCTCACCAGGTATTACAAACATGGGACCATTTATTACTGTAAAAAAAATCAAGGGTACCCTCCTACCACCTCCGTATTGGTTTTCCACTTTTCCCCAACAACCCACGTCATGTGCCATATTTCTCCAAATGTAAGAAAGACCGAAAAAACCTGGGCTAAGTATCAAAACACATACCTTTTGCATCACATTATCACATAATATCATATCAAATAACCACATTTAATAACCAAGTAGTTTTGGGGATCCACCAAAACTTACATGATGTGTATCATACATCAGGTATCATACCTCAAGTCATCACAACACATACACCAACTAAGGTACCTCAAACAATCATATCTCACACACATCATACCTATAATAATCCTTTGGATACTATATCCAGGTATATATGTGTGTAAAATAAAAATAATCCATAATATCCCTAAACACAAATATAAGAAAAAACTAACCATCATGTATACCACCACATAATAATACTAAGAAAATATTGTAAGGATAGAAGAGGTAGTAATCCATCAATCCTCCCACTGAGATGTTGGAAAAAACACTCTCCTAGAGTCCAATAAGTTTTCATCACCCTAACTAACATGGGTGGGGTAGCATAAAAAATCAAAGAATATACTAGATATAATATAACTTAAAAACACTAGGGGCATAACCTAGTCCTATTATCAATTGCAGCTATCATCACTCAAGAACCCGACTGCCACTATGAGGGACTAGATATCCTATAAGAACACAATAACATTAAAAAGATACATTAAATTACTATTTTCTTTTTAAACTATGATCTTTTCATTAATTAATTCATTATCCATTAATTAACCATCAAAATTATTCCAAATTACATTACTTTAATCATCAGAGTGATGACCATTCCCTCCAGGCATATTCCACTCTGAGTCCATGGTTTCTCAAGATCATCTATTTTTCATTATAGAAAAAACCAACACATGGGTTAAATATTTATTAAACATTATTATGCATTCTATATTTTAGGTATTCTTGGAAAACCATCCTAAGCTACCTCCAAGATAAATTCAATCAAGCACATCATGCTGACTCGAGAAGTGGGGAAAGGAATACAAATAAAAAATCAAAATGACCATAAACTATTAAACATATTAGTCATTAATAAATCATTTATCTTTATCACATAAATGAGTCAGACCATCTTTAACCCATTCCATCATCTTTGGTGTCATCCCTAACTCCCTTATGCATATCCTGATGCATCTCACTGTCACATCTGCCAACTACTGCCACTTCATCCGAGCCTCCCCGACCATGTCTCATCATCCATCCCAGGATCAACCATCCTAGGCTCATATCACACAATGATTTCACATCCAGATAATATCAAAAGAAATTAAGAAAATAAGTATTGTCAACAAGGAAAACTAAACCCTAAAACTAGGTATTCAGACTTTACATGAAAATTGTCTCTCATGACCCCAAATACAAGGCATTCAACCTTATCAAGTAAATAGGCACACTCATCAAAAGAATAATATTTATCAAGATAATATTTTTTATTCCATATTGAATCAACTGATTCATTTTACATGGGTTTCAACTATGGGAAACCCAAGGAATCATTTATAACAAGTGATAAAAATGATTAAACATGCTCCCAATCATAAAATAAGTTTAAAAAACTAATAGAAGAACTATCCTCATTTAACATCCCTTTTTATTATTATTCTCAAAATGAATTAATATAATTCAATTTATTTATCAATTTCAAAAACACATGGAATAACATATTAAATTAAATATTCATGATTGTATCAATTTGATTACCATAAAATTACAAGAAACACCAGATTAAAAACATTCAGCCTTTTTAATTTATAAGAAAATTAATCAATTAATTTTGGATTTAAATTCTTTACCATTTTACAATGAAAGAAACATTATAATCTGAGAATAAATACATGCTAAAAAATAATATCCTAGATAACACACTATCTAGAAAATATAAAGGCAAACTATTATCATGGTATAAAACATCGCCATGTGATCATTTTCTAATTTCTATATTTATCCAGTTAAATATTTATTATGTCAATTCCATTTTAATCCAAAGGGATAAACCATGGTCAATTTATGAATGTAAATAAATGAAAGAAAAATAGTGAATCCCCTACATTGGAAGCATTAACATTCTTCACATGAAAATGAACCAACGTTTTAGATCCAAATAACTTCTCTGATAATAAGTTGCGTCCCTCTAAGGACACTGCATCATAGCCACACACAAAAAAACCAAAACTCCATAAGAACATAGAGTGTAACTTCCATCACATAAAAAGAAATAAATTACAAGAACAATATTGAAGAACCATAATATAATGAGGGATAACTAACCTCATATCACCTTGAATCCAATATGGGAAGATGAGAATTGATCCCCTTCTAAGGGCTCCCAAAATGCTTGAAGAAACACCACTGACTACTAGGAGTTTTGGGAGAGAAGGCATTGGTTTTAAGAAAACTGGTGGTGTTTCATGTTATAAATTGCACTACACAAGGGATATTTATAGTGTAAACCCCTTATTTGTGTTGTGAAAATTTTGAAAATTATGTTCTTCCAAAAAAACATGTCACCTCAAGATGCATAGCTTTCATTTAACAAACACCATAAATTTTAGGTTTACAATTTAAATTACATGGGCTCGGCCACACAATCTATAAACACCCTTTAGTCTATAATCCAAACTTACAACATAAAACACACTTATTCCGTAAAACCCTTTTGGTCATAAGTCACACTTACTCCGTAAAAAACACTTTCACCATAAACCCATTTTTATAATTTGAATTATATCTACTTCCATATTTCAGTATCAAAATACCACTAGACCTTAACTAAGCCTCTTTTGAGCTCTATATACTTCAATAACACACAAAGGGTCAGGATAGATAGATTTGGGCCCTTATATCTTAGCACATGTAACAACATGTTATGTATGAATACATGCCATGAAAGTACATGTTAGATGATATGGACTATACACAACATTGGTCACATGTTGTTTTTTGTGATGGTATGCATTATGTAATAGTTAAAATATAGAAATGGGTTTAAGTAGATGTATAAGGGTACATGTCGTGCCATCTCTAGTACACACACTATACATATTTGATTTTAAATTAAATTAAATGTATTTAAAATTTTTATATGATAATATCAAAAAAAACATAGATTATTAATTAATATAAATTAATAAATTAATTAATAAGATAAATAATTATTATATTTGATATTATTATCATAATAAAGGAAAAATTGAAATGAATGATAGCTATTTTAGATACACATTAATTTCATGCATGAATAATCATGACATTGACTGACCTATGTATGTGTTGGGTTTATATTATAATTTAATTATTTATTACATGTGTTTTTGTGATGAATTTATTATTAAATTAAATATGATGATCATTTTATCATACCTTCCACTTTATTATGTATAGTCTTGTGTATCCATGATTTATTTATGCTACTCTAAAACCCCAATGCCCTAAATATATGATCGGGTAAGCATATGTAATTGAACGAGCTCCCAAGTGAGAGGAGACACTTCAAGACTAATATATGGTGAAACCAAAAAATTTGATACATAGGGGAAAGGTGAAATTATATAACTCAATACAATCCTATCTCAAGGCATTTTTCCTAAGGTCCAAGGGTGGGTTCATCATCTAGTTAGTAAACTAACCAATAGATAAATCTAATGATCATACCATGAGTTTATTTTATTTTTTATACTACATGGTCATTTATTTATTAATGTTATGTAATGTTTATTTTATGTTTATGAATGATCATATAATGTAAATTAAATAACAATAATGATAGGATAAAATAGAATAAACAAATTATGCATAAATTATTTTATCATACATGGTTAATTAATTATGTAAAATTAACATAAAATAAACAAGCATATAAAGGATAAAATAAATAATATTTATTCATAAATATAAACAGAAATAACTCAATGAAGTTATAAAATCCATCCATTACTTGAGTTATAATGTATCCATAGATTGAAGTATTTGGTCTAGTCCTTGTAAAGATACTTCCATTTATCAAGGAGTTCTAATGAAAGTTTTAGATATACCTAACCAAGTTAGAATCAAGAGTTTATTTCCTTCAAAATTATTAGTGTAACTTAGAGACAAGTGTTGAGGAAATATAAGTCCAAAATTTTAGGATTGAGGAGTCTACTCAATAGATCAAGGAACTATGAATTAATGCATTTGGAACGATTGTCTACCAAAATAACTTCATGTAATTTGACCAAGACCTTGTATGAGTTATGAGAAGGTAAATATGGATCCTTTCCATAAGAATTTCCATATACGAGGATATTATAAATTAAATGGTGATGGATATTCAGAATTTATAAAATAGTGGGTTACTAATAAAATTAAATTTATTACATCACACTTGGTAATATATATAAAGTACTAAAACATGATTTTTTTTGTTATAAATAATGTAAATTCATATGAACTTGACATTATCCACTAATTTTATAGAAATATAATCTCATAGATGATATAAAAATCAAGGAGTGGTATAAGAAATTGCACATCATACTATGGAAAGAGAAGAAGTTTTACGTGATGATGTCCCCAGTTCATGATGAGACTTCTAAAGAGGTATGTGGGGAGGATCATTTTGTCTTCTAGAAACATGTAGACGATTCATTGGATGTTCGATTACTCATTTTATCATACATGACTAGTGATCTCCATAATATTTAGGAATACATGGAAGCATACACCATGTTGTCCCATACCCATGATCTTTACTAGGAGAATGAAAGATAAGAGAGGTACATTATATCCAAGGAACTATTTAGGAGAAATCTCGATGAAGGTGCACCATACAAACCACATGTAGTCAAGATGAGTTAATATATTGAGTATTTTAAATATTTGGTTACAAGATATCCAAAAAATTGTGAACAAAACCTGTAATCATTTTACTTATTAAGAGGTTCTTTAGTTTTATTATGAATTTCAAAATGAAAAATATTGAAAAGTCACTCCTAGATATTCAAAATATTATTTGACATGTGGATAATGACATGAAGTATAAAAAACCTCTAATACTTATGGTGAATAAGAGGTAGGGAATGACAAAAATTCCTAACACCAATGTCAAGCCTAAGGCACCTTTACACCACCTAACCAAGAGAAGGATGGTCAAGGGCTGGGCTAAGGAATAAGAAGCAGTGTGTTTTTCATTTGGTAGGAAGGGCTACTAGAAGAAAAATTACACCTCAATGAAGAATCAAGAGGAATATTTAGGTTCATTTATCATCAAGTTTAATCTTTAAATTTCTAAAAATTAGGTTCTAGATATAAATTTTTGTACCCACATTTTTATCCAAATATATAAAAAAACTACATTCAAGAACTCTTTTAGTGGTGAGGTAGATTTTCGTGCTAAAAATGGAACAAGACTGGATGCAGTAGCTATTAGATACTAACATGTTACTATTTTGATGAGATTAATTATATTTTTAAAAAAATTATATAACATGCCTAGTGTAACAAAAATCACAATATCTATATCCAGTTTAGATAAAGATGGATTTATTTTAAATTTTTGAAATAAGAGATTCAAATTTTATAAAGATAACATATGTTATGGAATGAAACATTTGGATAATTTTATTTATGTACAATAAAAAAGAGTGTTGAAAATCAATAATGAATAAAGTGAACATGAATCATATCACACCCTATCATAGAATCACTAACACATTCATGTAAATGAGAATCACTTGAAAATGATATATCAGAAATGGTTTCTAGATTTTTTTCAACTAAAACCACTTGATATATACCATTCGTGTTTGCATGAATAAATAACAAGGATCCTTTTAGTGAAAAGTGTGATCATGATAAATATTTTCTATAATGAGTTCATATAGATGTGTGTTTGTTTTTCCCAGTTAAAGCTAAGGGAAAATACACTTTCTTTATAACTTTTACTAATGACTTTAGTAGATATGGATATGTCTACTTAATGAGGTATACGTATGAAACCTTTGATAAATTTATGAAGTTCAATATTGACGTAGAGAATCATATTGGCAAGAAGATAAATAAAATCCACTTAGGACATAGTAGAAAATATCTTAACCAAGATCTCTCCAATTATCTAAGGGGGTTTGGGATATAATCTCAACTCACTCTTCCTTGTTCACCACAATGGAATGGTGTTAGGGAAAGGAAGAATCAAATCTTATTGGACATAGCGAGATCAAAGATGAGTTATAAGAGTCTTCCATTATCTTTTTAGGGATACACATTAAAAATTATAGCACACATACTAAACCAAGTTCCAACTAAAGAAAAAAATGGAATTTTATACTAGTTATGGAGTGGGAAAAAATCATTTATGACTAATCTATATGTGTGGGTGATATGAAGCATTTATTAAACATATTTATGGAAAAAAATTACATCATGATGCGCTAAGTGAATAATTATAGAATATCCCAAGGAAATAAGGGGATATTTCCTATACAAACCCTTATATAGAAAGGTAAATGTGGAAAAATCAATATTCCTTGAGAGGTATAACATTTTAAAAAGGGATAGTGGGATTAAGTTTGATTTCGATGAAATTAAGGATAAAGGTACATAAAATTTGGAACATGATCAAATTCTAAAAATCCATATGAAAGATGGTGTTCGAAAGACACAAGTACTGTATAAGAGAAGCAAAGATATTAAAGAACCAAAGAGATATGGTTTTATAGTTAGTAAAGATGGTGACACATTATAAGTTCATGATGATGAACCTCTATCCTATAAGGAGGAAGTTAGTAGCTTAGAAGTTTCAAAGTGGAAATATACCATGAATTCCAAAATGGATCCCATATATGAGAACGAAGTCTATGATTTTGTAGATCTTCTAGTGGATGTAAATCATGTTGGGTGAAAATTGGAATTCAAGGAGAAACTATACATAGATGGTAGAATCAGTACCAATAAAGCATGACTTATTGTTAAAGGTTTAAGAAAAGTCATGGAATAGACTACAAAGAATCATTTTCACTAGTCATTATTATATGATATATCATAATTCTACTTTTTTTAATATCTTACCATGATTATGAGATTTGTAAAATGGATATAAAAATGTAATTCATTAAATATAATGTTGTAAAAGATGTCTATATAAGTAACAATAAGATTTTATGAATCCAAAGGATGCCAATATGGTATTCAAGTTACATATATCAATTTATGGTTTAAAGAAAGCATATGGATCATGGAAAATTTATTTTAATAAGTACATAATATAATTTCACTTCATAAATAATGAATGTGATCCATGTGCCTATAATATGTTTAGTGTGAGTGAAATCATTTTCCTATTTGTATATGTCGGAGATATATTATTGATAGGAAAAGAAATAGCAGTCTTAGAGTCTATTAAGATATGGTTAAACAAATGATTATCCATAAAATAATTAATTGAAGCATCCTATATTATAGGGATCAAGATCCATCATGATAAATCTAAGAGTCTACTTGGACTAAGATAGGGTATATACATTGACTAGGTTCTAAATAGATTCAGTATAGAAAATTCCAAGAGGGTTTTTTTTCCAGTGTCACATGGTATTAATTTCTCTAAGAAAATTTTTCCTCAGAAAAATGAGGAGAGAAATGGAATTAGAAAGATTAATTACACATAAATGATATGATCTTTCCTGTATGACATGTTATGTGCCGGACTTTATGTTTCATGTACCTTGATCATGGTAGGAAGATATAAAGATGACCTAGGATAGCCACATCAGATGAATGTAAAGACTATCTGAAAGTATTTTAGGTATTTTAAGGTTATGTTCCTAGTTTTTAGAGTATACTAGGAACTAGTCATTAATGGATACAAATATTCTAGTTTCTAAGCAGACCAGAATGATAGGAAATCACTGTTTTCATATATGTTACATCCTAATGGAAGAGTTATGAGAAAGAAGAGATTGAAGTAGCTAGTGGTTGTTGATTATATATTATAGTTTTATTATATTTAGTCATCTAATGTAGTTATAGTTTAGATTGATAACCTCATCCAAGATCTTGATGTGATTTCTAAGAATAAATATGATATTACACTGTATTGCAACAATGTTACAGTAGTGGTCCTAGACAAGGAGTTATGGTCACATCAGAGAATGAAGAATATATTTCATAAGTATCATATATTGAGTGATTTTCATCATAGGGTGATGACATAATAAGTAGTGTTTTCATGGAAGATAACATGAAAAAAACATTTAATAAAGACTTATCTCTACAGAATTAGGAATATCATGTGATTTATAGTAGATTGAAAGTTGTTAGAAATTATATTTAGTGAAAGTGAGAGTATGTTAGAGTCGGTACCCTAAAACCAACATAATTTGTACCTTTTGATTACTAGTATATTCAAATACCTGAATATTAATAAATATCTGATCATATTATGAGTGTTATTATATGTAAAATTAATGTGATAATTTCACAAGAGTATTTTTCAGATCGAAAGGGTATATCAGTTCCCCACTATACTGAGAACCTTAATGAACTATGAAAATATTATTAAAGACTTTTCCTATGGTTACAAGACATTTATTTTATGGTAAATATATGATGTTTGGATATTAGGTGATGGAGGATCATAAGACATCAATATGTAATCTCATAATTCTCTCACTTTGTAATCATCAATAAGGGTGGTTATGAGGATAGACCCATGAATAAGAATTCTACATGTGATATGTGTTATTGGAAATTATTATCCATGAATGTGGGTATTGGTCCTTATACTTGAGATTATAATTAATATATATCATGAATAACATATTTTAATGTATTTTTGAAAACCTTAAAGAAATATTCTCATGATGAAGTAGGATATGTTGGGTACATCATAAGTGATATGATATTGATTGAATAAGTTAATAAAGGATTTGTCCCTTCCAAGAATGGTAGATGATATCTCAGGACCTTTGATTGAAATGGAATTGTCTGATTAAGTCCATGGGCATGTCATTTTATCAACGAGTTAGTTTCAAGTAGTAAAAGAAAGATACATCAGACATATAGGTTGATGAAACCAGTATGAAACCCCCTTGATGAAATTTTGAGACAAAAGGATTATATTACACAATAAGAATTCATATGATGTTTTTTTCATTACAATATTAATATATTTCTCTATGGGTTCCTTGATGGGTTCATAGATACTAATATTGGAATTTAGGAATGATTGGCTAATGCCACTGAGAAAGAGGTATAGAGGGTCACACACTAAGTGTATTCATAATCTCATAAAAATTATGTTTTAATTTAATATTTAGAAAAATTATTACTCTCTAGGACAAGGAATAATAATTATTTTGATTATTTTGATTTCATAGATTTAATAACCAGTTATTCTAGTTTGGAATATATGTGAGTTGAATATTAAGTAAATAATTGTTCTATAGTTAGTGAATTTGTTATTTATTATTTATTTAATGAATAATATAATGATATTTTTTAATTTAAATAAATATTTATTACTAAAAATTTGATATATTCTAAGGAAAATTAACAAGCCCAATTAAGGGTGTTGGCTCTACTAGGTTAAATACCCTGATGGGGGGGGGGTGAACCAGGTAATGAAAAATTAAACCCCCCATTTGGATATTATTTCATCATTAAACAAAACACTCTTCTCTCCCCTTCTTGTAGAAACACATATGTAGAAATGAAAACATGCATGTGAAAATAATTTTACATGGGTAACTTACACTAGGATATATCCAAGGAGTACACATAGACATTGTGTTCATGTAACAAAATCTACTAATGAATACTACTGTTAAAATTTTGGATTGGACTCACTGTCCCTCCTGGTTTAAAACCAAACACAAATTAAAATTTCACTTCTATCTCAACTGAAGTGTGTGCACTGCACCTTCAAAAGATTATTCCATTGATTTGAATCACCTCATAATAGTTTCACATATATATGAGTGTGTAATGAATATCCAAATTCACCTAATAGATGAAATCCACTTCACCATGTAGTGATTTCTTTGTGAATATCCTTTTCACAAATTGTTTTGTTCCATCATGAACTATAATAATCTCAAGAAATACCATGCATCGTATAGCATGAGTGCTTCAAAAACTACAATTACTTCACAAAGTGATGATACCAAATAAACCGCCACTCCTTTTTTAAATACTGTATACCACAGACAAATATCCTCTATGAACTAATTTTTATTCATGGATAGAACATCCTTCACGAACTCAATTTCCTTCACAAACCCAAATCCCATTGCAAAATCAACTCCATCATGAACCAATTTCATAATAAAATGAATTATTCTAGTGATTATTTTTTATAATAAAATTTTATTTCACTCAAATGAAGTGATTGGGGGTCCTTTATGTAGGCATAGAAACCCTAAAAACCCATTATTCACAATTCTTGTTAACTCTTTTTTGAAATATCCTTCACATTGTAATGGAATTTCTCTAAGGTTTACATAGCACATAACCCCCTTTGGGATGGACTCTAATGTACCATCTCTTTTCAAATTATGAAAACCCTTTGTGGAAGCCTCTAACTCACCACCTTCAATTGAAAACGTTGAGAACCCTTTACAGTTTACATAGAAAAACCACTATACGGAATCTATGCCTTATGAAGATTCTATTTCCAACATCACATACTCATTATGAAGTTCACATAGCAATG
The DNA here is from genome assembly GCA_963277665.1 of Viscum album. Classification (NCBI taxonomy): domain Eukaryota; kingdom Viridiplantae; phylum Streptophyta; class Magnoliopsida; order Santalales; family Viscaceae; genus Viscum; species Viscum album. Next base: position 1,642,875,730 of record OY728159.1, read on the forward strand.
CTCTCATGTGTTCAATATTCCTTTAGTGAAAACCCACCAAAAATTCATTTAGATTCTAGGTGATCCGCCAATTTTACTATAAGAGAATCCTTTATTTTCCATAAAAAATCCCAATTTTCATGCCCAATAATATGAAAAACACTAGGAAACTTACCCACCTTCAAAACACCTACTTTTACAGCAAATCTACTAGAACATTGTCAACTGGATTTTTTAACAAACACAATCAACCTAAAAACCTTAACTCCCCACTAAGAGATATTTTTACCCAAGAAAGGGATAGATGGAAATGATATATATTATTTAATATAATTTAAAAAAATATTGATTTATTTATATAATAAACGATATTTAAATACCCAAATGTTAGCACATGTCATGGAATATAAGAATATTATTATTATTATTATTATTATTATTATTATACATGAGGCTTATTTAGAATAAATAATTTAGTTAATGGGATCTATAAAATTACTAATTATCTAACACTAAGTATAAAGCCCAACTTGTATCATTTATAGGGTTTTGTGAATTGTTGTGTACAATATATTTGCTTAAGATAATTCTCTCAAGAATGATGAGAAATATATAAAGAACACTCTTAAGAATTAGAGAGAATCTCCCTACCACTCTCAATACTGGGAGATTAAGATAAAAAATTCTTCAATCCCAATGGAATTTTCTTTACAATAAATATGGAATGATGTAAGAAATTTATTTCCTCCACGACAGATCCAAGATTTCCAATGATGATGTTCCAAGATCCATGGAGCATGTGCAGATTCTACTAGATGAATTTTGATTTTCATTCATCATAAAAAATGACATGATAAGATCATCATTGGAATTAAACATCAATGTTCAAAGAATAATCAAATTGAGTTAATTATTATTTCAAATTAATTATAATTTATATGTGAAACAATCCTCTATATGAATATTTTGGGGTTGTGTTCATCTACTTATTTAGAAATATATAAACAAACTGATAAAAAAACATTGTTGGGAATGTGCCTGACCTCCTCTATTATGTCCTAAAACCTTAAGTTAGGTAGTCCTATTCCTCCCATCCCTCCCAATTATCCATATCCTCTATGTTTCATATAGGATACTGCTCCTTCATTCTGGTCACTATCATATCGACATCCAGTATCTTATGTATAGGGTATTCCATTGGTTTTTATACCTTCATTAGTTCATTATCCACAATTGATTATACAAATTAGTTATCTAGTTATTATCCCACATATTATTGTACGAGATACTTTTATTGTCCCTAGTTTTGAAACATCTTCCTCTGTGACTTAATATCTTTTTTACTTATAGTATGTGTTTATAATGTAGAAAATTAATTATCAGCTAAATTTACATAAACTTATTAAGTCTATTTATTTTTTAATGTGCATACAATTCTATTGAAATACACTAAGGTTGTACCAAGATGTGTGATTTTTAGAATAAAGACACATAATTTTGGTTTATTATAATGAGAACATGATATTTATTGGAAAAAAATGAAAAGGTTTTACAGGATCACTTGCCAAAAAAAACAACATTATGCCCATTAAAGGAATACCATGGAGAGAAGTTAGAGAGAAAATAAAGAATAATATGTGGGATGAGATATGTGTAACTATTGTTTTTTAGAATTTAAATATAATGATTTATAAAATTATTATTAATTAATATATTTTTTTATGAAACTTTAATATCTCTTCCTTTATGGTCAAAATGAAAAGAATATAAGATTAATGAAATCATAAGAAATGCAGAGATCATACAAGTATGACTTGTGTGTTGGATGGAAAAGTGGAAGTGTATATATTATGAGGTTATACTAGTTCCTGATGACTATCTAGTTTCAAAATATAGGGATATGATTAATTAATAGAAAAATTCATATTTTAAGGTATTAATTAATATTATAAGTATTCAAGTATTTATTTCTAAATAATTTTTAATGTATGAATAATTTTTTCACTATTATAATATAATATTAATTCTTAAATGAATACTTATTCAAAGGAGTAATCTAAAACAAATAAAAATAATTAACGTTTTATGGAATATATTCATACCCTTGGGTGAACATCTCTTCCAGATCATGAACTGACATAAGTAACATGTTTATTTACATTATATATACTAAAAAATCTAAATAATTATTAACATAAGATATTCCATAAGGTCATAGATAGGGTTAAACTAGTGTGAAATAGAAATTTACAATATCAAAATTAGAGAATAAACTCACCTTGGTTTTCTTCCAAGCATTGAAACCAATAGATTGGATCATTTTTGGAGTTTTAAAAAATAGAGACTCATATAAGATATATATATAGAGAGAGGAATTTATATAAATATAAATGATTAATTTGATTTTTTTTGTAAGGATAACTGAGAATAAATGTTGTTATTTATAGGAAAGGTGATTGATATTAACTGAAAAAAGAATGAAGAAATATATTATTCGTTCCAAATACTTAAAATGGTTAACTATAAAAAATAACTTTTGAAAACTCATATAATAAATACTATATAACCTTTAAAATGTTCATGTATTAACTATATTAACTTTATAAAATCTTGTAAATAATCTCAAATATATTCCAAAATCACAATTATTATTCCTCTAGTTTTATTTATTTATAAAAAGCTTCATAATCTTATCATGAACCCCACTAAAAAATGAATCCTATAAATTTAAATTATGACCAAAGTATAAAACTTATTTCATTTACTTAATTTCTTCTTAAAGTTTTAATGTTTATTGTCCTAGTATGTTATTCCATCATATAACATCCACTCATTGAATCATTTTATTCAAAAATAAAGATTCAATCTTTTAGATGATCTATACTGGTTTATACTTATTGATAAATAAGGTTTTAATTGATCCCATTTCATGTTTCATTCCAATTTTTAAGAATGAAATTTCTTAAATATAGAATAAAATTACACTATGTTCCCCAAAAGGGTTATGTGTAATAACCATCAGATATTTTAATGCGAATATATATTATTATATTTCAATTAGCACAATATACCAAGAAAGTCTGAACCAGGAGAAAGCCTGGTCCCACAAATTTATTAAGAAAAAAGATTGCAGATAAAAGAAATAGACAAACTGCATCACAATTAGCACAATATACCTTATACACAACTTCTCTTTATTTTAATAAATTATTAATCCCTTACCTTTAACATTTTCTAAATATTTATCCCTACTTTGTGAATTCATAATTCTATTTTATGTTTAGTTTTTGGGAAAAAATCTCTCAATGTAACATTGATGCATTTTTAGGTTGATTGTGTTGGTTGAAAAATAGGGTTTCAATGGTTAGTTGTGGAGTTCGATAGATATTATTGAAAAACTAGGTTAAAAAGGATCCATTAAGAAGGAATCGATTCCCTAGAAGTGGTTCAAAATGATTGTATATAGGGTGGCGCCATTTCCCAGTGTTTTCCAAATTTTTGGGTCTAACAATTAGAGAATAGAGAATTTTTTTTTGGAAAAAGAAGTTTCATGCAAGGCTTAATAATGTTTGGAATGTTTTATGAAAGGAATATTTTAATATCAATACCTCAAAATATGGAGAAAGAAATAAGTTCTCCCAAGTTATGGTTTTGTATGAAAGGTGAGTTTGCACGAATGAGACTTGAACGACCAGGAATAGTTGTGCGAGTTACACGTAGGGTCAGAAAAATGATTATAAATTGGTGGATACCCCCCTCATTTAAGAATTCTCAACACTTAGAGAAAATACTTTCTTTGAATCATGCAAGTGTTAAGAAAGTTGCACGCAAATAGAGAGTTGTGTGCAAGTAGGGAGTTTCGCGCAAGACTGCAGTTGAGAGCATGTATTGAGTTACACCCAAGAAGGGAGTTACGTGAAAGTAGTGAGTTTCTTATAATAGTTGTCTGAAAGTATAAAGTAGAGTGAAAGTTTTTTTTATAAAAAAGGTGCATGTTGTGCGCAAGACATTAAAGCAGCGCACAAGTCATAGAAGAGTTGCACGAAAGTTTGAAGTTTCCCAGTACACATATGGTAAAGTAGTATTCATAAATTAGATAAAAGTGAAACATAAACAGATAATCTATCTACAATTGAGGATGCATGATTTCAAAAAAATGAAGGTATATACAAGTCTATAAATTGTGATTGGATCCCTTCCAACAGCAGTGAGAAAAGTAAGAGGAAGACGATGATATTTTCCACCAACAATGAGCCAGAGAAAGAGACATAGTGAGTGACCCTTGGAAAATCAGTGAACTGATACTAAACATTGTAAAATATGTGATCTTGGGTATAGATGATATATAGTTGGAACCACAATTTTTGGTAGTGATCCTTAGTGTATTTGGTCCAATAGACACATTGCCATTGTATGCGCCTTAGACATAGACTAGTGTTGGTGAACCAAGTAAAATTGTTGTTCCTCATGCATTATTTCAATTTTTTTCATATATTGATATGGGAAAGAGAGATAAGAGTGTTTTTTAATTAAAAAACAATATCTGAAATGGTAGAAGTTTTAATCTATCATACCCTGATTCACCCCCCCCCCATCGGGGTATCTAACCTAATTGAGATTACCTTAGTCATGTTTAGTTCTATCATTATTTTACAATGTTATGAAATGAGTATAAAATATTGAAGTTTCTATTCTTCTATCAAATTTATTTTTTCTATTAGGAAGAAAAAGGATATTCATGAAATTAATAGTGAGACCCAAGACAAAGTTATATGTGTATTTTGGTTGTTTTTATTTTTTTACATTTATTCATTATTTTTTATCATTGTAATTAATTAAATAATATTATCATAAAAATGATATGGAATCCATTCTATAAAAAGAGATACACATTTTTTTGTCCAAAGGATCATTTGTGGTAGTTGTTAAGTGATATTCATTGTGTTAGGGTTTTCTATTGAACTAGAAAGAATATTGTAACATTTAGATATTGGACTACCAACAATGTTTTTTTGAGAACTACTACTAGTACCAATGCACCAAAAATGTATTTTAGTAGTTATTTTTTTTAATGTTTAGTGACTGTTCAAAACGCCTATAATTGATTCACATCATTTTCCTAAAACCATTATGGATAAATGTGTTGGGAATCACTTCATGGTGGTTTTAGGAACTACTGTGAATCAATTAACAATTTTTTTTCATATCCGTTTAAACAACCACTAATTAATTAGTTGTGTTTTTTATTTTTATAATTTATTTTGAAAATAATACTATTTATTAAAATAAACTCATCCCAGACCATACCTATGACAACCCTACACTTTATTACACACTAAAACATGATTTATTACATTAAATTCACTTGATACAACATAGAATATCGAGAGTTATAGTGACTTTGGGGATTAGGATCATTACATAAAAACTTAAAATAATAAAAAAAACATCTTTATTTAAAACATCTTTTACATTACCACTACATTCCCTGGTACATAGCATTACAAGGGATAATGTGAGGACATGCATAAGAAAAGGGTGTTCTATGAATCCCAGTAAGGGAATAAACACGGGATAAAATGAGGAATAAAATACATGTTATAAAATATGCATATCAATGGAGAACAATAGAAACATAAACATAAATTCATGATAAAGCATGATAATCATACCATAGAAATATGGCAACAACACTTTACATGGAATTTAGCAAGAGCCAAGGCTCATTGCACATGGAGCATGAGTAAACCCTCATTGTACATGAAGTATGATTAAACCCTCATTTAATTTGAATTATCATGAGCCAACACTCATTGAACATGACGTATCATGATACTATACTTTACCCAATGCATTGGAGCGCTATCAGGGTGCACCCTTCTTAAACATTTCATTTTATTCATAAGTGTGCCACATGGATCATATAACATGGAATCAATCAACGTCATAAGTTATTCCATGATTAAGTAATTTGGAATAAATAACTGAAATTACCATTAAATATGTATAAGTTCATAAAGGTGAATACCCTTGATAGAGACATGGGTATGGTATTTACTACACAATGATTTTTGGCATAGAAATTTTGGTGTAATTTCGGCTGCATAACGACGTCAAATAGAAATTTGTAAACTGGGTTGATGAGAGTGAAAGGGGACTCTCATAATTTATACATTAAATGTAAATTAATGGGATCATGGGAAATAATATACCATCATAGGGAATGGAATTTGTATGCATAATATAAAATAATTTCTTGAATGTAAATTAGGAGAGAGAAATTCCTTTCAGAATTTCAGCATAGTAACAGGTGTACACGAGAGGCATTTAATTAGAGATAAAGGGTTCTCTCATCATTCAAACATAAAGAGGGAAGTATGGGGTAGTTTATAAATCATAACATAACATTTTTAATTGAAAATAAAAGGGAATAACAACTTAATGAAAATTGGAAAAAAATGAGAAAAGAAGAAATCCCTTACTTGGATGTGTGCATCCAAAGGTTTGGGAGAGTCTTGAGAGAGGCTTCTTTTGTAACATCCCAAGTAATTAATTTATAATAGATATGGTTATCTATGTCTATTTATGAATTAGATAGTGTTTTAGAGGCTTAAAATGAGAATAAATTCAACCTAAAGCATGAAATACTCTAATATTTTTAAAAGATTGTTTTATCGCCTTTTGATGGCGAACCATTTTTAAATCTATTTTTTGAAAATTTTATAAGCTATATTTGTCAAAGTAAACTTATTCTTTATGATTGGGACATTGAAATTTACTTTGGATAAATTTCTGGTATTTTTCTGAAAATGTTCAATGAATAGTGAAAATGTTGTATTTTAATTCAAAACCTTTTTTAATCTAATTTATTTGTATGATTAGATTATCTTTGGAATTGGTTTTAAAGTGAAATTAGAATATAGTTTTACCATTTAATCCAATGGTGGTCGTTGGAATTAATTTCACTTTGAAATTGGACTTAAACTACTGTCAATCTTTTGATATATATTGTTTCATAAAAACACGCTATTTGTTCTGATAGTGGGAATTAATTATTGTAACTTATATGTTTTTAATTTTGTAAAATAGACATCATTTTTGAATTCGGAATATCAAATATATCTTAGGGTGAAGTTTTTGTATTTTTCTGAAAAACATCAATTTTTGATGAATAGTGAAACCACTAAGTGGTACTTAAAAAACTGATTTTTCGTTTAAATGAAATTTTACCACCTCTGTGTTTTGAATTTCAAAAATCCGACATACATGGTTGTCATTAGGAAGTAAAATTTGGTTCAATGGGATTAAAATAATTTTTTTCGGTGAATAGTAACTTTTATGTTTTTAATCGCGATTAGATGTAATTAGTGTAGTTTAAGGTAAAAATAATGTTTCAACAATATGAAATGATCTTGACACATGTTTTACCCTTATTGGATGTGTCATGGACGACCAATACAACCCATGGGTCGATTTTTGGGACCTCATGGGGCCACTTGGGTAAGATAATGACATTAATGCCTTTTATTTAAAGTAAAAGTAAAAATGACACAAACATGTATTGTTTTACTAAAACAATTTTTAAATGGGGTTATACAAGTCATATTTTTTACTATAAATATTCATTAGAAACCTAACAATATTTCCTACATCATGATATTTTGTTTATAATTTTTAGACATTAAATAAATGAAATTATTTATGACACCATGATGATGCAGCGATTACCTCATTATTTAACGATTTAAATAAAATGAAACGATAATGTAAAATATAAGACCTACACATGTCAAAAACCTATTGGATGGGTGGATTTATAACTCTTATAACATTATCCTTGAAATATATAATTTTTTACCTTTTAAATCTGAAAATCATTTTATAATAAAGTAACCTTTTATAACTACCCAAGAGTGCCCCTCCTCTCCTCTTATAAAAGGCCCCCACCTCTACCACCTTACCCACACCTCTAAAGCCTTCGGCTCGGCCAACCCCTACCCATTTTGTCTGTCCAAATCCCTCTCTTACTTCTAGAAGCCTCACTTTGGGCAGAAGTCTTCCCAAGGAAGCCTTTGATCTCAAATCAAAAAGAGTTACCCGTTTTAAAGGTAGTGTTTTCTCTTGTGTTCTTATGTTTTATTTTGCTTCTCCAACCCCCTAAACTCTTTTTTTCATTTCTTTTGTAACAAAACCAGTATCATAAATATACTAGGATGTTTTTATATGAATTATTTGAGCTAAACTTACACACACCTACATATAATGGTTAAAGAACATACAATTTCTGTGGATGACGAATTTCTGCCTCACGAAACGATGACTGTTCAACACTCGTATAACACCTTCAAAGGTGTACAATAAGATGTCACTATATTTATATATGATATATAATATGTTTATGTTTTCTTTAATCTTCTTTATTTTTCATTTATGGAATACCTATATGGTTTCCATTATGGGTAAACGGGATATCTTCATTTTAGGAAGTGCAGACTACCGCCCCCTCAAAGTGATTTGATTCATTAATACCATATGTGGTACGTATAAAGGATAGATTTAATGATATTATATATGATACCATATAGGAATTATAATTCTATTATGTATCATTATGTTTTTATTCCATTAAATATGAAATAGAAATGGAAGTAGCGTTCACGCGTACGTACGGCATACCGTCTCCATGAACGGTGCATTTCATTTCTTACCTCTAAATGATTATGTAATATTATAAAAGAATGTATATAATGGATATATATAATATATATGGAATCTAAATCATGAATATCATTCTTTAGATAATGGATATTTGACTACGTGAACAACTTATAAATATAAGAAGTTCACTTTTGACTCAAGTACCAAATATCGACAAAACGACCATTATTAACTTAAATGATTACATAATGTTCATAACAAGGTAATAAGTGATATAAAAGGAATAATTAACTTGAAAAAGGTTCTTAAGAAAGTAGAAATTAACTCATGTTTATTATTCAGGACATTAAAGAATGATCGAGTCAAGTCGGACCCGAGGTAAGGGACATCGTCTCAATCTCCTTTCATTGAGGCATATTTTGTTTTATACACAACTTTATTTTATATGGTGTATAAACCCCTCTGAATTTTAGGTTTATCCAAATGGAATCTTTTTTATACGAAGCATTTTACTAAATGACAAATGGGAATGTTTTTGTCGTACGTATGCGGCGACAACGACTTCTCTACCGTCGTGACCATTATTTGAGTTTCGGCTTCCTCTACAAGCCATAATTTTTTTTGAATAAAAAATTAAATACCATGTTTTAATTTTCTTTTATTTTGGTATTGAAAATGGTTTTCATAATGTTTTTATATCAATGTGTTGTATTGATATCTTGTGATTGAAAAGTGGAAATGTTATGTTTCTTTTATGCATGTTTTATGTGATACGATTATGTTATGGTGCTTGGGAATTGTTATGAAGATGGGTGGTTCCGTGATAAACTAAGGGCGGGTGAGCGTGATATAGCTCTCCAATGCATTGGGTAATGCGAAGGGGTTAAACGTTAAGGTTTCTCCGAAGAGATTTAGGTAATATACTATGATGGGTATTCCAAACGTAACCATGAGGGTTACTCCCTATGTAAGAATGTTATGAATGCATCAAGTTACCTTTATGTCTTACGATTTCTATTATTTATTAATGATTTGATGAGTTATGTTAAAGTACTTATGTTTTATGGGTAAAGCATGATTTCATTCTTAGGTATATATGTACTCATGTTTCCTTTCCATATTTTTATAACCCTTACTGAGCTTTTTATGCTCATCCCAAGTTTTTGAAATGTTTTTCACAGGTCAAGGGAATGGTACATGATATGATGATAGTGTCAAGGAAGTTTCAAGAAAGAATCCATGTTTTATTTTAAATATGTTTTCGTTGATGGGAAAAATTAATACTATCTTTTATGTAACCACTTTGTTTAAATGTTGAATGTAATGCATGTTTTATGATCTAATTCTCTAAAACTCTAAACCTGAAAAGATCGTCAATGTGTAATCTTGTAATAACTCAAGATTAAGTAAGTTTTAAGGTTGGGGCCTTATAGTTGGTATCAGAGGTCGGTTTAGATAACTTTAGGAGTTATAATTATATTAAATGACTATCCAAAAATATTTTTTATGGTCAAATTAAAATGATATAGAATTTGAAGATTACCATGTTGCTTCATCTAAGACATGTTTGTTCAGAATGGTTTTCCACAGAGGAAACAGGGAAGCAGTGCTAGGAAGGCATACATAAGGAAATGACTTTCCGAATCAGCATCCTGAGATGTTCAAAATTGGAACTAAACTGTTTGTTGCCGTAATGGCGCAGTTGACTCAAGCGATAAATGGTTGTGGTATCCATGCACAAGATCATCCAGATCAACCGTAGAGGAACATGTCAGTGGTGGAACATTTCATGAGGCAACATCCCCCATAATTCAGAGGATCATATGACCCTGTGCTAGCTAAAGGGTGTATTAAAGCACTGGAGATGATTTTCGATGTCATGGGGTGTTCAGACAATCAAAAGGTTAGCCTTTCTATTTACTATTTGGAGGGTGAAGCAGATCAGTGGTGGTCGATGGTTAAAAATATCAGGGACGCTGATGAGATTGATTCTCTCAACTAGGATGAATTCAAAGGTATGTTTCTTGTGAAGTATTTTACTAAGGTTGTTCGACTTAGGATGGAAAAACAATTCCTAGAATTGAGGCAAGAGGAAGACTTAGTGGCTGCCTATGAAGAAAGGTTCACTCGATTGGAAAGGTATGCTCCAAATTTTATCTGAGACCTTGATAGTAAAATCAATCGTTTTTACTCAGGATTAAAGCCAAAATATCGAAGGGAATTAGCTTCTCGTGAGTTCAAAAGTTATGAAAAGCTTGATCGATGTGCTGAGAAATTGGAAATGGAGTTTTCCGATGATCAAGTGTTCTATAACAACCAACAGAAGAAGAGACCGAGGTGGCAGGAGAAAGGGAAGAATTCTTCAAAAAAGTCTGATGGTAAGAAAACTAAGTTTCCAATTTGTGATAAATGTGGTAAAAGGCATGCTGGGGAATGTCTTATGAATTCTGGAAAGTGCTACGGATGTGGTAAGATGGGACATAAGGATCGTGATTGCACTGAAAAATATCTGGGTGATAGTAAGACCAAATTTGATTTACAGTTAGTGAAATGTTTTAAGTGAAATGAGATGGGCCACTATGCAAACGAGTGTAGGAAAAAGAGCTTGAGTGATGGGAAGCAGTTAGACTACGAGAACAAAGGGGTGGTGAAATCCTTTGCAACTACTTCAGCAGATGTTGGGCTATCAAATGAAGTGGTATCAGGTACTTTGTTTGTTTTTTCAGATTATGCCAGTGTGATGTTTGATTCGGGGTTTACACATTATTTCATCTCTGAAAACTTTTCTAGTAAAATGGGAATACCATCTCAAGAAATGACTCCTAAACTTGTGGTAAAAACACCTGGGGGAAATTTTGAGGAAAAAATTATTTATAAGAATCTTCCTATCCTTATCCGTGGAATGAACCTACTTGCAAACCTTGTTTTTTTACCTCTAGTAGAGTTTGATGTTATCCTGGGTATGGACTGGCTCTCTATTTACCATGCTAAGATTGACTGTAGAGATAAAGAAGTTTCTTTTCAGAAAGACTTTCAGTTTGTGTGCAAGAATGAAACCTTACTGTTGATAACATATCAAGAGGCTGAGAAACTTGTAAAAGATGGAAATGAATGTTACCTTGCACACATCTTTGAAAACAAAGGAACTGTTCAGATTAATGATGTCCCATTGGTAAATGAGTATCCTGATGTTTTTCCTGATGAGTTGCCTGGAATAATACTAGATCGGGAAGTTGGATTTACTGTTGACTTAGTTCCTGATGCTAAGCAAATTTCAAAAACCCCTTATTGAATGGATCAGACTAAACTTTTAGAGTTGAAGGAGAAATTGCAAGATTTATTAGAGAAAGGTTTTATTCGACCTAGCACATCACCATGGGGTGATCTTGTTTTATTTTTTAGAAATAAATATGGTTCAATGAGACTTTGCATTGATTATAGAGTCATTAATAACATCACTGTTAAGAACAAATATCCTTTGCCTCATATCGATGATTTGTTTGATCATCTCCCGGGAGCTCGGTATTTTTCAAATATTGACCTAAGATCGGGGTACCATCAGTTGAAGGTAAAGAAAGCAGATGTTTTGAAGACCGTGCTTCGTACAAGATATGTCCATTATGAATTTTTAGTAATGCCTTTTGGGCTAACCAATCCACCTGCTATATTCATGGACTTAATGAATAGAATTTTCCATGAGTTCTTGGATAAGTTTGTGGTGGTTTTCATTGATGATATTTTGGTGTTTTCTAAAAGTAAACAGAAGCATGAAATACATTTAAGGGTTATTTTGAAAACCTTGATAGAAAATAAATTGTATGGGAAATTCAGAAAGTGTGAGTTTTGGTTGCAACAAATTTCTTTCCTTGGTCACATTGTTTCTAAAGATGGGATAACTATTGATCCTGCAAAAACAAAGGTTGTTGAAGAATGGCCAAGAACCACAAATGTAACTGAGATTCGTAGCTTCCTTGGTTTGGCAGGCTATTACCGAAGGTTTGTTAGAAAATTTTCACGGTTATCTAGTCCAATGACTAAGCTAAATCAGAAGGGTTTTAAGTTTATCTGGAAAAAAGAATGTGATGATTGTTTTCAGGAATTGAAAAGAAGATTGGTGAATGATCCAATTTTGGCACTACCTTCCAGGAATGGTGAGTTTGTTATCTACAGTGATGCTTCATTGAAAGGACTTGGTTGTGTCCTAATGCAGAATGATCAGGTAATTGCTTATGCTTCACGTTAGTTGAAAACTCATGAGGTAAATTACCCTACACATGATTTGGAATTAGCTGCTGTTGTTTTCGCTTTAAAAATTTGGAGGCATCATTTGTATGGAGTAAAGTGTGAAATATATACTGATCAAAAAAGTTTAAAGTATATATTCACTTAGAAATAATTGAACATGAGACATAAGAGATGGCTAGAATTAATCAAGGATTATGATTGTACAATTCATTACCATCTGGGAAAAGCAAATAAAGTGGTTGATGCTTTGAGTCGAAAAAGTAATGCTTCATTAACAATGTTGCATTTGGAACGTGATCCATTGGTTAAGGATTTGATGAACTTTGGAATAGAAGTTGTTGGTGCAAGAAGTTCTTCTGTTTTGTTTCAGGTATCAGTGAGATCATCTCTATCAGACAGAATTAAGCAAGCACAGAAGCAAGACAGCGAGTTGCAGAAAAAGGTAGAGCTGGTTCAGAAGGGTAAGTTGCCTGAATTCAACATTGATAATGATTGTGTTTTGAGATTTGGGAAGAGATTGTGTGTGACTTGTGATTCAGAGTTGAAGAGAGAGTTGTTATGTGAAGCTCATAGTTCTTCGTTTTCAGTTCATCCAGGAAGTACTATGATGTATAGAGATCATCAGAAGTATTACTGGTGGGAAAGAATGAAAAGGGATATTGCTGATTTTACTGTAAAGTGTTTGACATTTCAACAGGTTAAAGCAGAGCAGAAGTTACCAAAATGGATGCTTTAGCCTTTACCAGTGCCAGAGTGGAAATGGGAAAATATATCCATGGACTTCATTGTGGGATTTCCAAAGACACCTCGTGGTAATAATGCAATCTGGGTTATTGTTGATCGCTTGACTAAATCTGCTCATTTCATTGCTATACGAGATACTTTTTCCCTAGATCAACTTTCTCATTTGTATCTTAAAGAGATAGTCAGGTTACATGGAGTTCCCCTCTCCATTGTATCTGATCGTGATCCCAGGTTTACTTCTAACTTTTGGAAAGGCCTTCAGAAGTTGTTGGGTACTGAATTAAATTTTAGTATAGCTTTTCACCCTCAATCAGATGGGCAGTCAGAACGAACAATTCAGACTTTGGAAGATATGATACGTGCTTGTTCGATGGATTATCAAGGAAGTTGGGACCAACATCTTTCTTTGGTTGAATTTTCATATAATAATAGTTTTCATTCCAGTATACAGATGGCTCCATTTGAGGCATTATATGGGAAGCGGTGTCGAACTCTATCTTTCTAGGATGAAGTGGGTGAAAGTAATCTTATGGGACCAGAATTGGTAGAAGAGATGGCAGAAAAAGTTCAGTTGATTAAGAAACACATGATAATAGCTCAGAGCAGGCAGAAGAGTTATGCGGATAACCGGAGGAACGATCTATCTTTCAAGGTAGGTGATCATGTTTTTATTCAAAGTTTCACTGTGGAAAAGTGTGATGCGATTTGGTAAGAAAGGAAAGTTGAGTCCAAGGTTCATTGGACCATATGAAATTCTGGAGAGAGTTGAATCAGTTTCTTACCGAGTGGCTTTACCTCTGAGTTTATCTCAGGTACACAATGTTTTTCATGTTTCGATGTTGAGAAAGTATATGCCAGATCCATCTCATGTTTTGATCCCAGAGGTAGTTCAGTTGGAAGAGAATCTTTCTAATGAAGAACAACCAGTCTAGATTCTTGACCGAAGGGAGAAAGTGTTGCGAAATAAGGTAATTCACCAGGTAAAGGTTTTCTGGAAAAACCATATGGTTTAAGAGGCAACGTGGGAATCTGAAAATGCTATGAGGGATAAATACCCCCACTTATTCGATTAGTAAATAAATTGCGGGGACACAATTTTCTAAAGGGGGGAAGGATGTAACATCCAAAGTAAGTAATGAATAATAGATATAGTTATCTATGTCTATTTATGAATTAGATAGTGTTTTAGAGGCTTAAAATGAGAATAAATCCAACCTAAATCATGAAATACTCTAATATTTTTAAAAGATTGTTTTACCGCCTTTTGATGGAGAAACATTTTTAAATCTATATTTTGACAATTTTATAAGCTATATTTGTCAAAATAAACTTATTCTTTATGATTGGGACATTGAAATTTACTTTGGATAAATTTCTGGTATTTTTCTGATAATGATAATTTTTTTAATGAATAGTGAAAAATGTTGTATTTTAATTCAAAACCTTTTTTTAATATAATTTATTTGTATGATTAGATTATCAATTGAATTGGTTTTAAAGTGAAATTAGAATATATTTTTACCATTTAATCCCATGGTGGTCATTGGAATTAATTTCACTTTGAAATTGGACTTAAACTAGTGTCAATCTTTTGATATATATTATTTCATAAAAACACGCTATTTGTTCTGACAGTGGGAATTAATTATTAAATTAACTATTGTAACTTATATGTTTTGAATTTTGTAAAATAGACATCATTTTTGAATTCTGAATATCAAATATAGCTTAGGGTGAAGTTTTGGTATTTTTCTGAAAAACTTCAATTTTTGATGAATAGTGAAACCGCTAAGTGGTACTTAAAAAACTAATTGTTCGTTTAAATGAAATTTTACCACCTCTGTGTTTTGAATTTCAAAAATCCGACATACATGGTTGTCATTAGGAAGTAAAATTTGGTTCAATGGTATTAAAATAATTTTTTTGGTGAATAGTAACTTTTATGTTTTTAATCGCGATTAGATGTAATTAATGTAGTTTAAGGTAAAAATAATGTTTTAATAATATGAAATGACCTTGACACATGTCCTGCCCTTATTGGATGTGTCATGGACGACCAAGAAAACCCATGGGTCTATTTTTGGGACCCCATGGGGCCACTTGGGTAAGATAATAACATTAATGCCTTTTATTTAAAGTAAAAGTAAAAATGACACAAACATGTATTATTTTACTAAAACAATTTCTAAATGGAGTTATACAAGTCATATTTTTAACTATAAATATTAATTATAAATCTAAACATATTTCCTACATCATGAAATTTTTTTATAATTTTTAGACATTAAATAAATTATTTATTTATGACACCATGATGATGCAGCGATTACCTCATTATTTAACGATTTAAATAAAATGAAAAGATAATGTAAAATCTAAGACCTACACATGTCAAAAACCTATTGGATGGGTGGATTTAGAAATCTTATAACCTTATCCTTGAAATATATAATGTTGGTACCTTTTAAATCCGAAAAGCATTTTATAATAAAGTAACCTTTTATTACTTCCCAAGAGTGCCCCTCCTCTCCTCTTATAAAAGGCCCCCACCTCTACCACCTTACCCACACCTCTCAATCCTTTGGCTCGGCAAACCCCTGCCCATTTTGTCTCTCCAAATCCCTCTCTTACACTTAGAAGCCTCAATTTGGGCAGAAGTTTTCCCAAGGAAGCCTTTGAGCTCAAATCAAAAAGAGTTACCTGTTTTAAAGGTAGTGTTTTCTCTTGTGTTCTTATGTTTTATTTTGCTTCTCCAACCCCCATAAACTCTTTTTTTCATTTATTTTGTCACATCACTAGTATAATCAATATACTAGGATGTTTTTATAAGAATTATTCGAGCTACACTTACACACACCTACATATAATGGTTAAAGAAGATACTGTTTCTGTGGATGGTGAATTTCTGCCTCACGAAATGATGATTGTTCAACACTCATATAACACCTTCAAAGGTGTCCATTAAGATGTCACTATATTTATATATGATATATAATATGTTTATGTTTTCTTTAAGCTTCTGTATTTTTCATTTATGGCATACCTTTATGGTTTCCATTACGGGTAAATGTGATATCTTCATTTTAGGAAGTGCGGACTACCGCCCCCTCAATGTGATTTGATTCGTTAATACCATATGTGGTACGTATAAAGGATAGATTTAATGATATTATATAAGATACCATACTGTAATTATAATACTATTATGTATCATTATGTTTTAATTCCATTAAATATGAAATAGAAATGGAAGTAGCGTTCATGCGTACGTACGTCTTACCGTCTCCATGAACGGTGCATTTCATTTCTTACCTCTAAATGATTATGTAATATTATAAAAGCATTTATATACTGGATATATATAATATATATGGCATCTACATCATGAATATCATTCTTTAAAAAATGGATATTTGACTACGTGAGCAACTTATAAATATAAGAAGTTCACTTTTGACTCAAGTACCAAATATCGACAAAACGACCGTTATTAACTTAAATGATTACATAATTTTCATAATATGGTAATAAGTGATATATAAGGAATAATGAACTTGAAAAAGGTTCTTAAGCAAGTAGAAATTAACTCAAGTTTATTATTCAGGACATTAAAGAACGATCGAGTCAAGTCAGACCCGAGGTCAGGGACATCGTCTCAATCTCCTTTCATTGAGGCATATTTTGTTTTATACACAACTTTATTTTATATGGTGTATAAACCCCTTTTACTTTTACGTTTACCCAAAAGAAATATTTTTTATACAAAGAGTTTTACTAAATGACAAAAGTAAATGTTTTTGTCACACGTATGCGGCGACAACGACTTCTCTGCCGTCGTGACTATTATTTGAGTTTCGGCTTCCTCTACAAGCCATAATTTTTTTTGAATAAAAAAATAATTACCATGTTTTAATTTTATTTTATTTTGGTATTGAAAATAGTTTTCATAATGTTCTTATATCAATGTGTTGTATTTATATCTTGTTACTGAAAAGTGGAAATGTTATGTTTCCTGTAAGCATGTTTTATGTGATACGATTATGTTATGGTTCTTGGGCATTGTTATGAAGATTGGTGGTTCCGTGATAAACTAAGGGCGGGTGAGACCGATATAGATCTACAATTCATTGGGTAACGTGAAGGGGTTAAATGTTAAGGTTTTTTCGAAGATATTTAGGGAATATACTATGATGTTAATTCCAAACGTAACCATTTGGGTTACTCCCTACGTAAGAATGTTATGAATGCCTCAAGTTACCTTTATGTCTTACGATTTATATGATTTATTCATGATTTGATGAGGTATGTTAAAGTGCTTATGTTTTATGGGTAATGTATGATTTAATTCTTAGGTATATATGTAATCATGTTTCCTTTCCATATTTTTATAACCCTTATTGAGAGTTTTATGTTTATCCCATGTTTTTGAAATGTTTTTCACAGGCCAAGGGAATGGTACATGATATGATGATAGTGTCAAGGAAGTGTCAAGGAAGAATCCATGTTTTATTTTAAATATGTTTCTATTGATGGGAAAAATGAATACTATCTTTTATGTAACCAATTTGTTTAAATGTGGAATGTAATGCAAGTTTTATGATCTAATTTTCTAAAACTCTAAACCTGAAAAGATCCTCAATGTGAAATCTTGTAATAACTCAAGATTATGTAAGGTTTAAGGTTGGGGCCTTATATATTTGTAGATTGGAGTGCCTTGGGGTGATAATAGAGAGATGAGGGCAGAGGTTGGACGAACTCTAAAGGCTTTGAGTGAAGAGGAAGTGGGAGCTTGGGTGGGTTTATATAGGAAAGGAGAGAGAATTCTTTATTATTTAGGTTTGGGACACCTCACATTAAAATAATCAAAACCAAAAACCATCTCAGGGTTTTTGCCCATGTTTTTTTCCAAAGGGGAGTGGAAAAAAATATTTTATAATGGAAATGGCCGAAATTCTTAAAATAATAGGGTTGATTATGTGGTGGTGAGCCACACTCTCAAGGAAAACAATTTCAAAAGAAAAAATGTTTTATAAGCCTTGAAGGGTCCACTAAAGATTTTTAAAATAAATAAAACAAACCCAAAATCACATTATTTTAATGGTGAAACATATATTGGCTGAACACAATGTTTATATTATTTTATTACATCACTATTGGGTTATTATGATGTCATAAAACACATTATATATTTGAACGATATTTACTTTTTACCCAAAAACTTCACTGTCTCAGAAAATTATGAAAAATTCACCATTGGATAATTTTTACATCCTGATTTTAAAAATAATATTCATTTTATCTAAATAATTTTTTAAATATTTTAATTTTTTACTTCTAAAATAAAAACTGACAGTTATAAGAAATTCATGGGTTTTGATAAAAACAGCTTTCAAACCTTAATTAAAAATTACAATTGCATTCATAAAATTATATAATAATTTATATTTAATAAAAATTAATTTAATAATTATAATATTTTATTAAAATATTATTTAATTAAAAAAAATCATTAATTTAACAAAATAGATTTCTTAGTTGAATATTAACTAAAAATACTATTTTCGCTTTAAAAACTATTTATAATGTAATAATAATAAAATGAATGAATATTAATTATTATATAAAAAATAATGCACATATTCATAGTGATATGGTCTTGTTACATAACCCCTTAAAACACTCGCATAAGACCTTAGGGTAAGGTACACGATGGTGACAGACTCTTGGGGTGGCTCAAATAACATTACTCGAGTGGTAATCTCTATCAACTTACACTTCTCTCACAGGTGGTTCCAATCAATCTTAATGTATTCATTCTCGGATTGGTCTTGGTCAAGAGAGAATCACAATAACTCCACCTCCTTTTTGAGATCCGACAGATGGGATTCGTATGAGACAAGTCTACTAGATGAGGCCATCATTTCCTTTGTATGAGTAAATTGGATTTGTTAAAGCCCTATATTTATAATAATCATGTGATCACTGTTCAAAAACTATATTAGAAATAGTCACAATTCTTAATTTTATTTTAAAATCCAAAACATAGAACCAAATAAGTGTATTCTTTTTACATAACAATAATAATAAATTTAAATAGACTAAGAGAAATTGTCATTAATGAATATTTGGGTTGTTACAATATTCCTCCCTTAAGAAATTTCGTCCTCGAAATTTAGTTTTCCCACACTAAAATAGATGTGGGTAACTTTTCTTCATCACTTCCTCTGATTCTTATGTCGCTTCTTAGAACCTTTGGTTTCTCCATAACACCTTGATGATGGGCATTGTCTTATTTCGTAGAACTTTTTCTCTACAATTTAAGATCTTCACTGGTTGCTCCTCATAAGAAAGATCATCATCTAGTTGTACTACCTCTGAAGAGAGTACATGTTAAGGGTTTGGTATGTACTTACTTAATAGGGATACATGAAAGACATCATGTACTTTGACCATGGTAGTTGGAAGTTCTACTTGATAGGCCACAACCCTGACATGATCAAGAATCATGAAGGGGATGATGTACCTAGGACTTAACTTCCATTTCTTTCCAAACATCATGACCTTATTCTATGAATATATGATTATAAATACCATGTTTCCAATTTTAAACTCAAGGTCTCATCGATGGTTATCTGCATAACTTTTCTGTTGACTCTGGGCTGCCTTGATATACTGATGAATGGTTTTCACCTTCTCCACCATTTCTTCGTCCATTTATGGTCCTAGTAGCTTATTCTCACCAACTTCATCCCAACATGCCAATGTTCTGCACCTATTCCCATAGAGGGATTCATATGGTTCCATTTAGATGCTCGAGTGTAAACTGTTGTTGTAGGAGAATTCAACGAGTGGAAGATTTTGGTCCCACCCTTCTTTGAAGTCCATAGAACATGATCATAACATATCTTTCAGTGTCCGAATAGTTCACTCAGATTGACCATCTTTTTTAGGATGATAGGCGGTATTGAAGTTTAGTTCAGTATCTAGAGCATGCTGAATACTCTTCTAAAACTTAGAGGTGAATCTTGGATCTCGATCTGATACAATAGATAGTGGTACTCCATGCAGCCTTACCACTTCCCTGATGTATATCCATGCTATTTGATCAAATGAGAAATCCACCATAATTTTAATGAAGTGTGTATAATTTATAAGAAGATCTACAACAACCCATATTGTGTTGTTTCCTTTTGATGTATTCGGATGTCTGGTGACAAAGTCCATGGTGATGTTCTACCATTTCCATGTTGGTATGGGAAATGATTACATCATCCCCTTAGACTTATACCTCTCTACCTTCACTTGTTGGCACACTAGGCACTTTGATGTATACTCAGTGATCTCCTTCTTCATATTATCCCACCAATAATTCTCTCAGAGATCTCGATACATCTTTGTGTTTCCCGGGTGAATAGAGAGATTTGAACTATGTGCATCATCCAAAAGTTCCTTCTTCTACTCGGAACTTGATGGAACACATAATATTTTCCAAAATCTCACAATTCATTATTCATTAACATTAAAATCCAAGGATCTCCCTTTTTTGATAACTTCCACTTTCTACTGAATTCCCACATCATCCTTTTGAGCATCCATTAACTTTTCCAAAAGGGACAGTTGAGGAATCATTTGTAAAAGGATTGATGTTGTTCCCTTCTTTATGATTCCCATTTCCATATTTATCAAATATAATAAGATTGGATCCTTTTCAATTCTCATCAATGATATAATCACTGGGTCCTTTCTACTTAGAGCATCTTCCATCTTGTTCGCTTTTCTAGGGTGGTAATGGATTGAGCAGTCATTGTCTTTGATCAGCTCTAACCATCTTCATTTGAGCATGTTCAAATCTTTCTGTGTGAATATATACTTGAGGCCTTTGTGGTCTATATATATTTTAAAATTCTCCCCAAAGAGATAATTATACCAAAATTTTAAAGGGAAGATCACCGTAGTCAACTCCAAATCATGTGTTAGATAATTCTTCTCATGAACTTTCAATTTCCTTGAAGCATAGGCAATGAATTTTTCATTTTTCATCAACACATTGCCCAGTATCTTCTTTGAAGCATCACTGAATACCGAAAAAATTTATCCACTTGTGGGTAAAGTGATCACGGGAATAGTGATAATCCTCCTTTTCAACTTTTTGAACCTTTCTTCGCATTCATTACTTCAAGAAAACTTTACTCCCTTCTGAGTTAGCTTGGTAAGAGGGTTGGACAATCGTGAGAAATTTCTCAAAAATCGTCGATAATATCTAGCTAACCCCGAGAAGCTACAGATATCTGTTTCCAATATTGGCCTTGGACATCCCTATATTGCAGCTATCTTGGCTAGATCCAATAATATCCCATTGCTTGTGATGATATGGACCAAGAATGATACCTCATTCAACCATAACTCACACTTTCTATACTTTTCATAGAGCTTCTCCTTTTGAAAGGTCTCTAGTACAGTTCTTAGATGCTCCTCATGACCCCCTTGGTTTTGGAGTATTCTAGAATATCATCTATAAATACTACCACAAATTTGTTGAGGTTATCTTTAAAGACTATATTCACCAAGTCCATGAAGATTACTGGAGAATTAGTGAATTCGAAAGGCATTACTATGAATTTATAGTGTCCGTATATTGTACGAAAAGCAGTCTTGGGGATATCTTCCTTCTTCACCCTTACTTGATAATATCCCGACCGCAAATCTACCTTGGAGAAGTATTGTTCTCCACGCAACTGATTTAACAAGTCATCAATTCGTGAGAGAGGATACTTGTTCTTTATCGTGATTTTATTAAGCTCACTATAATCGATGCGAAGGCGCATTGACCCATCCTTCTTCTTGACGAAGAGGACTAGTTCACCCCATGGTAAAGCACTTGGGCGTATAAACCCTTTATCCAGATTCTCATATAGTTGTTTCTTCAGCTCCTCATGATTCACAATATCCATTCTATACAGAGTCTTGGATATTGACAATGCCCCATGTATAAGATCAATTGAGAATTAAACATCTCTTCTAGGAGGAAGACTAGGCAATTCCTCAAAAAACACTTCAGCGAATTCCCTCACAATAGGCCTGTCTTCAAGGATGGTTGTCTCCTTAGACTCAATAATCTATGCCAGATACACATGCTCATTGGGTAGTAATATCCGCACTTGAGATGCTGGAGCTAAAGAAGATTCATCTTCCTCCTTGCACTTGTACAGAATTGGGGGTAGATTCTCTACATGGAGAGTGATTTCCCTCTCATGGAAATTAATGTTGGATCTATATAGCGAAAGCCAATCATTGATAAAAATATCATCAAATTCCACCAGAGGGAGTATGATGAGGTTCACTGGGAAGTTCAATCCACCGATTATGACAGGAGAGGACTTATATTCATGGGATGCAATGACTGCCCCGTTTTTCGTACTCACTGACATCTTTACATCCATGATTTGTAGTGGCATTGGGATTGTTCTACTAAATATTCGAAATATAAAAGAATGCGTTGACCTATGCATGTTAACCCTACCTTAAAATTTTTGATTCTAGACCTACTTATTTACTTTATCCAAAACAACTTAAGGAAATATCTATTAAACACATAAATGGTAATCCAATGAAATTAAAGGGATAACTTTAATCTATGTCATCAATGATCTACATTCTAACATATATTCTTAGGGGAATTTTTTTATTCCATTAATAATGGTTCACACTGAGCTTGTGAATTTACTAATGCATATCCCCCGGGAGCGTCATAACCAAGAGTGAAACACGGATCGTTGTTGTGTACCAGGATACCCCGGGTCAAGCCCAAAACTCCTTATCAAGGTTTTCAACCCTAGGTACATTTGTGCCAGAGCCACCTCTACCTACTCGTATCCAAACAGAGATGTATTTTCTTGATAAACCACTTACTCAATACTCACAAAAACGTAGGGATGTTTTTATTATACTTATTCTTGTATCCAAGGCTTCACTAGGGTTTTCTAATCCAAATCCCAAAAATAACTAAACCTATCCTCTGATACCAACTATGACAACCCTGCTTTTTATTACATACTAAAACATGATTTATTACAAAAAATTCACTTGATACAAGATATAAGATCGAGTGGTCTAGTGTATTTGGGGCTTTGGATCATTAAATAACAACTTAAAACATGAAAAACAACATCTTTATTGAAAAATTCCTTTACATGACCACTAAATTCTCTCGTACTTAGCATTGCATGGGATAACATGAGGACATTCATAAGAAAAGGGTATTCTATGAAGACCAGTAAGGGAATAAACATGGTATAACATGAGGAATACAATAAATGTTAGAAAATAGGCATATAAATGGAGCATAGGTGAATCATGAACATAAAGGCATGATAAAGCATGATAATCATAACATGGAAATGTGGAAACAACACTTAAGATGGAATTTAGCATGAGCCAAGGCTCATTGCACATGGAGCATGGGTAAAACCTCATTGCACATGAAGCACGATTAAAACCTCATTGAATTTGAATTATCATGAGTCAAAACTCATTGCACAAAACGTATCATGATACTATACTTTACCCAATTCATTTGAGCGCTATCAGTGCACACCTTTCTTAAACATTTCATTTCATGCATAAGTGTGCCACATGGATCATAAAACATGGAATAAATCAAAATCATAAGTTATTACACAATTAATTAATATGGAATAAAAAAATTAAAGTACCATTAAATATGTGTATTTTCATAAAGGTGAATACCTTTGATAGAGACATGGTTACGGTATTCACTACACAATGATTTTGGCATGGAAATTTTGGTGTAATTTCGGCAGCATAATGGTGTCAAATAGAAATTTGTAAAATGGTTTGATGAGAGTGAAAGGAGTATATCATAATTTATATATTAAATTGATAGTAAGGGGATCATGTAAAATAATGTACCACCATATGGAATGTAATTTGGATTCATAATATAAAATAATTTCTTGAATGTAAATGAGGAGGGAGAAATTCCTTTCGGAATTTCGGCATAGTAACGACTGTACATGAGAGGCATTTAATGAGAGAGAAAGGGGTCTCCCATAATTAAAAAATATAGAGGGAATTATGGGGGAGTTGAGAAATCATACCCCAACATTTTTAATTGAAAACAAAAGGGCATAACATCTTAAAGAAAATTGGAAAAAAATGAGAAAGGAAGAAATACCTTACTTGGATGTGTGCTTCCAAAGGATTTGGAGAGGATTGAAAAAATTTTATTTGGATCTTGGGGCACCATGGGAGGATTATAGATAGAGGAGGGTATATTTTGGAAGAACAACAAAAGCTTTGAGTGAATAGGATGTGGGAGCTTGTGTGGGTTTATATAGGAAACGAGAGGGAATTCTTTATTATTTAGGTTTGGGACACCTCACATTAAACTAATCAAAACCACAAACTAGCCCATGGTTTTTGAAGAAGGGGAGTGGAAAAATATATTTTATAAATCCAATGGATGAACTTCTTAAAATAAATGGGTTGCTTATGTGGAGGTGAGTCACACTCTCTAGGAAAACAATTTAGAAAGACAAAATGTTTTATAAGCCTTGAAGTGTCCACTAAAGCTTTGTAAAATAAATAAATAAAATCCCAAAATGAAATTATTTTAATGATAAAAAATATATTGGCCGAAAATAAAGATTATAGTATTTTATTACATCATTATTGGGTCATTATGATGTTATAAAACACATTATATATTTAAACGGTATTTAATTTTTACCCAAAAATTTAACTGTCCCAGAAAATTATGAAAAATTCACCGTCGGATAATTTCAACATCCTAATTCCAAAAATAATATTCATTTTATATAAATAATTTTTTAAATATATTAATTTTAACTTTTAAAATAAAAACCAACATTTTTCAAAAATTCATGGTTTTTGACAAAAAACAGCTTTCAAATCTTAATAAAAAATTACAAATGAATTCATAAAATTATACGATAATTAATATTTAATAAAAATTAATTTAATAATAACTATTATAATTTATTAAAATATTATTTAATTCAAAAATCCATTAATTCATCAAAGTATACTTCTTATTTGAATATTAACTAAAAATACTATTTACATTTTGAAAACTGTTTACAAAGTACTAATAATAAAATGACTGTATATTTATTATTATATACCAAAATAATGCACCTATTCATAGTGATAAGGTCTTGTTACATAACCCCTTAAAACACCAGAATAAGACCTTAGGGTAAGGTGCGTGATGGTGACAGACTATTGGGGTGGCTCGGATAATATTTCCCGAGTGGTACCCTTTATCAACTTCCACTTCTCTCGTAGGTGGTTCCACTCGAGATTAACGTATTCAAGATCGGCTTGGTCTTGGTCAAGAGCGAAGTCCAATAATGCCACCTCCTTTCTGATCTCCAACAAATGGGTTTCTTATGAGGCAAGTCAACTGGATGAGGCTATCGCTTCCATTGTCTAAGTAAATTGGATTTATTAAAGCCCTATATTTATACTAATAATGTGATCAGTGCTCAAAAATTATCTAAGAAATGGTCACAATTCTTAATGGTATTTTAAAATCCAAAACACAGAACCAAATAAGTGCATACATTTTACATAACCATAAGAATACATTTAAAGAGACCAAGAGGAATTTTCATTAATGAATTTTTGGGTCCTTACAATACCCTACATGACCCAAACTGGTCGACCCACCTTTCATGCATGAACTGCATGCCTATAAAGTGACCTACATAAAAAAAATCCAGATTTTATGACATGGGATGGAATTTAACCCCTAACCTCCTAGTTGGGACCCGATGACCAAACATCTTGCTCATGAACCCACTACCTAAACTACACTCATAATATATATATATATATATATATATATATATTCTTGTTGACATATTTCTTGTATAATTTATTATTAATTACTAATTATAAAATTATAATATATATATATATATATTATTTTTAATATATTTCTAATACCATTTATTAATCTGTAATATATATAATTATGCACGCACACACACTCATGCATATATATATTAATACATGAATGTATAAAAATAATATATATATATATATATGTAATTTTAAATATATAAATATGTATATTTACATATAAATAATTGTACTTTCATTTATGATTACATTTATTTATGTATAATTAGTAATTATATGCGATTATAATAAATATATAGTTACATATGTATTTGTATATTAATATTTGAATGTATAAAAAATATCATCCTTCTTAATAAAAATATCATGCAATCCATCAAACACATTATCATCGTGTTGGATGAAAGAAAACTACAGTAAATCGATAATGAAACACTCCAAAAATATCATCATTTTAAATTCAATCAACATTTATATAATATATTTTATCTTTATATTTATTTATTCAAATAATTTTAATAGTTAAAATTAAAATAATAACATGTTTTTAGTTTTTTTAGTATTATTATAGGTTTTTTTATTTTAATTGATTTCTATGATATTTAGTCAACAATTTAATATATTTAATATATTAGTTACTAATAATAATAATAATAATTATTATTATTATATATCAACACTAAATAATAATAATAATAATATTATTATATATTAGTATGTGCCTTCAAGTGATTATAAAATTGTTTCCCAGGTGTATATATGACTGAATGGTCAATAAGGGGGTTAATTGAGCAATTTATAAAATTTTAAAGACCATATTAGAGTTAAAATTATTTAAGAAGCAGAAAAATAAAATATGAACATAAGATTTCTTATAGTTGTTTAGATCAAAGTGACCCATATACTCTTTACTTTTCTCCATTAGAAAAAGTAATTGTATACCCACTATAATACTTACTTTTAATGAGGAATCATAACCCAATTAGAAAATTCATTTTTTAATAGAGGCATAAACAATACAATGACTAAATTATAATTAGGAGCCAAAAATTGTTACATCCCTAACTTTTTCAATATGGATTAACAACCCAAAGACCATCCTTTTTCAACCTTGAGGCACAACCAACAAGTCCTTCATTTTTCACCCTGGAGGCATAATCCAAAAATACCTTTTAAAGGGAAGTATTCCCCATATGGTCCTACTTTTGAATGAAAAAGAATAAAACAAAAGTTAAAAGACATATAAATAAGGAATAAAATTATAGAAGCACAAAAATAGAGTTTATAAAGTGAAATATTTGATGTCAAGGGAGCCTTAATCATGTCGGTGGTGTGGTTTTGAACATTTAATTTCACCACACAAAAGTCCGGCATTATCATGATAAAAAAAATGCTTCACTTCTATGTATTTCACACCATCATTTTATTCACATTATATAGTTCAAGTATATTTATCCATTTTATATAGGTTCAATAAATCTCTATTTTTAAATATTTTCATTGAAAAACATATTTAAAATTCATATCTGTTGTAGTTAATCATTACCAAAGTAGTATTCATGGAAGAAAAAATAACAAACCACTTTTGAGTTGTTCAAATATTCATTCAAAATCATCATAACCATTTGATGATTACAAAAAAGTTGTTCCATGCTTTTATCTCCATTTAACAAACATGTGGACCTTATTTAATCTTCTTCAGAATAGATCATGCATTAGTATAAGTAATTTTCAAATTTCAAAAATACAAAAAAAAATCATTCTGTAATTAAAGTAATTAAATAATTAAGAATAAAAAAAAATAAAATATTTAAAATAAATAAAATTTTATTTCATAATAAATTTAGAAAATTTATAAGTATTCTGTATCATGTAAAACTTTTAACTCATAATATTTTTAGTTCACAAGAATTTAAATATCATAAGAGGTTAAAGCTCATAAAACTTTGATTTTTTAGGAATTTAATATCTTATAATATTTCTTGTCTCAAAATATTTTTAATTCCATGTGACTTCAAAAATTCATATAAAACTTCATAGTTATTATAACTACATATTCCATAAGACATTGATAGTTTGTAGGTCCTAGAAATCTCATAAGACTTAGTTTCCTCATAAGCCTTTGATATTCTATAAGATTTTCTATCTCGTAAGAATTAAAATTTCATAAGACTTATTATTTCATAAAGAATTTATTTTTATATGACAAGAAAATTACGTAAGACTCTATAATTTTACAAAAATTAGATCATTTTAAGTCTTTAAATATTTTTTAAGACGTGAAATTTTCACGATTAAAAAATATTCGTAATGTAGATTTTTTTTAAAAAAGGAAAATTTCATAACATAGGAAATTTTATAAGAAAGTGAGTTTTTAAGGAAGAAGATTTTATAATATTATAAATTTATGAAAGAAATAAAACTTCATAAGAAAGGAAATTTTCATAATAAACAAAATGTTTTATGACTTTAGAGAATTCACAAGGCTTGTGACTTACTTTGTAAGACATTAAAAAATTCACTAGACTTGTATTTCGTGAAAAAAATTCAATATTTCGAAACAAAATCATTCTAGTCAGAGACATAATTATAAAAAAATATAACCCAAATAATAATAACATGAAATAATATAAATTATTGATGAATATAAAAATAAATTTAACATCATTATTTTCTTCTAAAATAAATTAAAACCTTAAACAATGAAATATTTTATTATCTTCCAAACTTTTTTTATAGGGGATAATATGATAATTTTGTAAATATAAAAAAAAATGAATATAGAAGAAGGATCCAATCTAATAGCTCAGACAAATCCCCCTTATTAATAATTAAAAAACTAATTATCTAACATATAAAAATACTCCCCCTTTATTAAATATTTAAAAAGGTTAAAATAACTGAATTTTAAAAATTCTTCCCCCATTTTGTAAATAATAAAAAAGGTTAAAATAACTAAATTTAAATAATATTTCCTTCTTTTTTTAAATAAAGTCTAGTTTGGTTAAACTGAAATAATCAAAAAAATTATTTTTGTTGTAAAAATAAAAATAGTTTATTTATAAGTTCTCCTAATATAGTTTAATTTAAAGTATGATATAAATTTTAAATTAATACATCTCATATTAAACATTTAAGAGACATTTACGAACTAAAATTCTAGCTATTTTAACCATATTTAAAAATAGTATTAAATCATATTTTGAAATCAATAATGATTTAAAAGAACAAATCTTATCTATATAATTTCACCAAAAATCTCCCTAAAATTAATTAATATATGTATAAACATTTATAAATAGTTATGGAAAAAAATAAATATTAAAATAATGATAAATTTTTGAAAAAGACTAGCTATAATTTTCTAAAATAGACACACCAGAGTATGAAATCTAAAAATTTTATAAAAACATATTCTATAAAAGACACATGAAAAAATTTATAATTAAGAATACATATTCTAGACTTTACCTAAACAGAAAAAAATCATATTTCAATCTTACCAAGTTCAAACATAATTTTCTCAAACTTAGCTGCACCAAAACGCTTACTAATGATATTTATTAATCAATCATAAATTATAAAATATTCCTAAAAATCTATTTTTAGATGATATCTAGTAAAATGATATCTCACTTAAATATGTTTATTTATAGAGTGTTGTAAAGGATTTTTTTAAATATAAATAATAGATGAATTTCACACAGAATAAGAATATTTTGAAAATTAATATAAAAATTAGATGAATTTTTTTTAATCCTTCAACAATGAGAACAAAATATAGTATTAATATTATAATATTATTAAAATATAGATAAATAAACTGATAATTGTTTCTTTTAACTCTAAGAAAGTAATTTTTTTCTTAGATAATGACACATACATCTAGTACTTTTCTTGCCAATTTTGTATCCTCCAAAATCATAATATGAATAACATCTTAATTCAAAAGTAACTCTTACAAGATAAAATAAAAAAATATTTGTATAATCTTTAACATATT
The DNA here is from genome assembly GCA_963277665.1 of Viscum album. Lineage (NCBI taxonomy): Eukaryota > Viridiplantae > Streptophyta > Magnoliopsida > Santalales > Viscaceae > Viscum > Viscum album. The sequence continues at coordinate 1,642,906,265 of OY728159.1, forward strand.
TAACGACTCTTAAAATCTATCAAGTGAATCTATAGGGTCTTCTTGATATATAGCACACATACATAAACTAAAATTAAATCACGTCAAGATATTTTCATATAAATTAAACTACCAGTATTTCCTAATTTTTTTAATATATATTGATTTTTCAAAAATACCTACATCAAAATAAAAACCATTTATCATAGGGTTATTTTATATTTTTCTAAAATCAATTCTACATATTTTTTAAGAAACCCCTTAGAATATTTAGACTGATTAAGAAACATTACATCAATCCATTGAAATATTTTAAGTCATGGAGAGAAAAATTAAATCTTTCAAAATAGACTTCATTTTTGAATTCATAATATCGAAAATATTTTAGGGTGAATTTTTGGTGCTTTTCTGATAACTTTCATATTTTGATGAATAGTGAAAATTACTAAATTTTAATTAAAAACAACATTTTTAATCAAAATAATTAATAGTGATAAATTATGAATTTGAATGGTTTTGAAGTATAATTAGATTATTTTTTTATCATTTTATATAATTTATTTCATTATAAGTAATTTCACATTTGAATTTGACATAAACAAGTGTCAATCTTTTGGTAGTTATTATTTCACAAAAACATACTTTTTGTTTTGAGAGCGGGAATTAATTTTAAATTAATTTTTGCCACTTCTGTATTTTTAATTTATAAAAATAGATTCCATATTTAGAATCAGTATGTCCAAATTTTGTAAATAGGTAACTTTTATTTTTAGACATTTTGAATAATTACTTCGGTAAATATTTTATTTACCATGGTTAAAGGGTAAATCTGGTAAATAAAGGTAAAAATATAATATTATAATAAAATTTAATTACCCTAAAACGTGTCTTAAACCTATTAGATGATACATTTCTGGCCATGGGAAACTTTGGGATGAATTTGGGATCGCATGGAGTCACTTGTAAGTGAAAATGACACTTTATATTAATTTAGTTAAAGTAAATACAAAAATGACATAAGCATATATCTTTTAGTAAAACAATTTTTAAATAGGGTTATATATGTTATCTATTCTAATATAAATATTAATTAGAAATATAAAAATTATTACTATAGAATTATATTTTATTTATAATTTTTAGATATTTAATAATTAAAGTTATTTATGACACAATGATGATGTAGTATTTTCATAATTAATGAAAGAATAAAATAAATGGTATTATAAATGTTAAAATAAATAATATTTGATAGTTTTGATTCCATCAAAAAAATTTCTAGGTTAATATGACATGTTAGTATTGATAAAATGAGTTTATTTTGAATTAATAATGTTTTTAGGACTTTAACAAAAATCAATTAACAAATAGTGTCAAAATTGACAAAAAAGAGTTTTTAAAACAAATATTATATTATTAATTAATATTCTATTCTTAAAAATATAATGTTCGGCCAAAGGACTTATATAATGATAGTTTCGTCATTAATGAACCACTTGGGGTCCTCTTGGAAGTTTATAGTAAGTTTATTAACCATATAATATAAAAATACAAAGAGACATGGTAAATGTCAAACTAATTAACTAAGGGATAAAACTAAAAGATAAGGATAATATAGTGATCCAAACCTGTCTAAAACCTATTGGTTGAGTGGATTTAGACCCATACCCACCTTATACTCCAAATAAGTCACTTTGGATCCATTATAAACCAAAACTTAATTTATTATAAATTAATATTTCTAGCTCTTCCTAAGGTGCACCTCACCCCTCTTATAAAAGGGAACTCTCACTTATCTCTAATTAACACCATAAAAGGCTTTTGTATCGCCAAACCTCTACCCAAATATCCTCTAAACTTCCCTCAGTTCATCCTAGAGGCCTTACTTTAGTCAGAAATTCAACCTAAGGAGCCCTTTTGATCAAATCAAAAGGAAGAACCCGAAGAAGAGGTAAATATTTCATCACCTCTTTCAATTTCCTTTCTTCTTCCACTTCCTTTCTCTTTGTTGTTTCCATTATAAAACAATAACTCCATTATGTTCTATAAATTGTGATGTTATTATAAACATGGTACAACCAAATCCATTATTACATCCATCATTTGAATGACATGTCACCATATGTGCGTATGTACGACTTACCGTCTCAACGTCGTGGTGTAATTGTTATTCAATACATTATTTTTTGGATGGGTATAATAATGATGTTTAATTAATGTAAATAATAAATATATAATGATAATGATTCTGTATATATGATATACCATCCAATTATATATTATTTTAATATCAAAAGAATGATATTGTCGCTCGTGCGTACGTACAGATTACCGTTTCCACGAACACAATGAGATTCATTCCCCATCGTATCCATTCAAGAATAATTTTCATTAGAAGATCAAAAATAATGTTGAAAGACTTTATATCATTCTGTATATGAATAATATACATCCCATACATAACAAATATGACTCACATAGCAAATAATATAAAGGAAAATTAATCCGTTATCCCCCAAAACAACGATAATACAAAGATATTATTAACAAAGCAATGTTAAAAGATCATATATGATATCATATTAATGTATATGATTATTTTATAATTTAATAAAAATTATTTCACCATTATAAAGGAGTTTAAACTACCCTATACCATGGAAAAGTAGAGAGTAAGGGTTAATTATACAATCTCTTCATTATCTGAGGTTGTTTATACTTAATTATCTACTGGGACCTCTTTATCATCTTATCCATGTTTCTTTAAAATGTATTTCAAAACATTCTTACAATTTCATAGAATATGGGTTAAAGTCATTTATACCCTTGTTTTACTTTTATAATATGTTTGTAAAGGAATCTTTCTGTTGTTTTCCAAAAAAGGTCTTTTTTAACCTTTTCGACAAAATTAAGGTAAGAATGTCTTTTTTTAACTTATACGGTGGGTGTGGCTATTTTCCACCTTTATAAAATCATTTAAGCTTCCCTTAAAATCTTATAAGAATATTTTCAAAGTAAATTTTTTCTTTTATAATTATATGACTTTTAAATGATTTCAAAAAAAGAGATATTTCTCTCAAATAGTTTTGATTTCATCTATGTCAACATCCTTTGATGGATTTTAAGCTTATTTGAAGTTGATTTATTATGATACAAAACCTTCATATTGTATTGAAGGTTTTTTGATATGTTTGACTATGAATGTGTTATTTTTATACCATTCATGGTTTATGTATAAAGTATTGACATTTCATATGCTAGTTTTAATACGAATGTTTATGTTATGTTTAAACCTGCTCATATGAGGAATACATTGGACTTAGTAAGTGACGGGTGGAGCTCGCTATAACTCCTCGATGCATCGGTAGGTATCATGAGACAAACTAGTGTCTTGGCACAAGGCCTTGGAAAAATATTATTTTTAGTCATGGCACAAGGCCTTGGCTATGTGGTTATGATAGTCCAGCATTATGCATTATATCATTATGAAAGTGGTTATTGATATTGTTTGTGATTATTCAACTAGTATAATATCCATGTGAATAAGTAAATGGAATTATTTCATTTTATTTTTTCCATATTATGTTGAAGTTAAATTTTAAAAGGCTTCTGTTTTAGTTATACATTGCCTTAAATTTATATGCTTATTTATGAAAGTTTCCGCTATATTGTTATCCTTACTGAGAATCTGAGCTCACCCCTTTCTATGTTTTATTTTTTCTCAGGATGTGAAGAAGTATTTTATGAATGACCTATAGGGATAGTCTGAGGGGATATGAGTGTGGACTATGGAGACTATGTTGTTGTAGTTTTTCACATTATGATGTAATGTAAGACTTATTAATGTATCTATTATTTCCAAGGCTACTAAACTAATCAGTCTTTCAAGACTTGATATTTTGTGATCATGCCAATGTTATGTAATAATACACCAACTCTGGGTAACTAAGTTTAGGGCGTTATAGTTGGTATCAGAGGAAGTTTAGTACAAAACTTTGATGTTATCTTTAGATAAACTCTAATTAGAGCACATAACCCTAAGATAGACTTTCAGGATTAGTATAGAAGAACTTCCTAGAATTTTGGTATTGTAGAAATTTTGTGAGTTTTATGAGCAATACATTCATGTCTAGATACGAGCAGGTGGAGGCGGCTCTGGAATAGATGTACCTAGGGGTAAAACCGGAAAACGCCGCTTTGAGATAGACTCAAACGGGAACTAGTTCACAAAAAAAGGGCTTGATACACTATTGGTTACGATACTCCTGTGGGATATGCTTAGGATAATTCTCATTTTCCTTACAAACCATTATGAAGGGTTTATGAGTAGATACTTCCTCAAAGAAAACATTTTTATGATTATGTATTATATCCATAAACTGTTCAATTTATGTTAAGTGTTTTACAAGTTTGGAATTATGTATTTCGATTCATAAACTGATCAAGTTTATGCCATTGTTCAGAAATGGTACCTAGTGGAAGGAATGGAAAATGTATCAATGCACACACTCCATGTAGGGATTTCCCTCCTGCTCAAGATAATTATATTGGAACTTGTGATACAACTGGTGATGATCAGCTTATCACCATACTGGCACAACTCACTCAGGTTATGAATAATAACCTTACCCGTATGGAGCCCCCTAATCCGCAACATGGAGGATCAATTATTGACCGCTTCATGAGGAAAAAAACCAAAATTAAATGGGGGTACATATCCACTTGTAGCTAAGAAATGGATAAATTCCTTAGAGAAAATTTTCCATGTCGTGGTGAGTAGCGAAAGGGATAAAGTTGTCATGGCAGTTTACCGCCTCACTAGAGATGCTGATCAATGGTGGTCATTGATTCGAAACACAAAGAAAGATGAATAAGTATCATGTGTGGAATGGAGGTAGTTTAAAGAAATGTTCTTAGAAAAATAATTTCCTCATGACCATCGAGCAGATATGGAAAGGAAATTTCTAAGTCTGATAAAAAAGGAGGATGATAATGTCGTAAAGTATGAGTCTAAATTTACAAGGTTAGCAAGGCATGCTATAGAATATATACATAACCCAAGAAGTAATATTAGTCGTTTCTTTGATGGGTTAAAACCATTTCTTCATCGACCATTAGTCTCACAATCCTTCTCGTCATACGAAGATATTGTCTCATGCGCTATCATGACAGAAAAATAATTCTCTAAGTCTTGCGACTTTAAAGTAAAGTAAGATAAGAAGAGATCTGTTGATCACTCTGGAAATGGAAATAAGGGGAAGAAGGGAAATGTTTAATATCCATCCTGTAGTAAATGTGGGAAGAAACACCCTGGTACTTTCCTAAAGGGAATGGGAGTCTATTACAAGTGTGGTGAAAAAGGCCACCAAGCTTGTGATTGGAAGGGGAAGATAAAATCTACCGATGTTCAATGATAAAATTAAAGGGAGATTGGACATTATGAAAATGAATGTCCTAAGCGTCAAAGAAACATACCTCAGAAAAGGAAATGGGATCAAGGCCAAGATTATGCTATCACTACTGCTGAGTTTGAAGCTCTGAAAGATGTAGTGGCAGGTAATTTAATGGTTTCCTCAAGTTTAGCCAATGCTTTATTTGATTCTGCATCATTGCATTGTTTCATATCTTCCCAATTTTCTAAGAAAATTAAATATTTCCAATTTGATTTAATAAGGGAGTTGTCACTCAAAACTCCTAAAGGAAGTATCATTGCAACAATATTTTGTGAATTAGTTCCCATTAGGGCATATAAAGGTTCTTTATTTGCTGATCTCATCATCATACCCATGATTTAATTTTATATAATCCTCGGTATGGATTGGCTTTTAGACCATGATGCAAATATTTATTGTATGAAGAATGAGGTTACTATTTTTTATTACGATGATAATGAACACCTTATCTTTAGAGAAGAATCATCACCACATAATTCTTATCTAGATCCTACCCCAGTAGCTAAACTAAATTAAATTATTGGGGAGGAAGAGAATGAAATGACTGTGGGTGCGGAAAATAATGTTCTTATAGAGGATATACCTATTGTGAGAGAATATGTTGATGTGTTTCTAGAATATTTACCTGGACACCCTCTAGAATGAGAAATTGAGTTTTCCATTGATTTAATTCCTGGATCAAGGCCCATATCGAAGACCCCTTATAGAATGGCCACTGTGGAATTAGTGGAACTGAAGAAAAAACTAGAGGAATTGAGTAATAAGGGATTTATTCTCCCTAGTGTTTCTCCATGGAGAGCCACTATTCTTTTTGTTAAGAAGAAAGATGGATCCATGAGTTTGTACATTGACTGCAGGGTGATCAATGCTATAATAATAAAGAACAAGTACCCCCTACCTTGCATTGATGATTTATTCGACCAACTTCATGGAGCTAAATATTTTTCAAAGATTTTCCTTCAATCTGGATATCATCAGTTGTGTGTGAAGAAGGAAGACATTCCAAAAACTGCATTTTGAACTAGGTATGGGCATTACAAGTTTACAATAATGCCTTTTGGGCAGACTAATGCATCCTCTATTTTCAGGGATCTAATGAACAGAGTTTTAAAGGAATATTTTGATGACTTTGTAGTGGTATTTATTGATGATATCATGGTATACTCCAAAATATATGAAGATCATGAAAATCACATGCGCATTATCCTGAAGACTATGAGAATACATGAATTATATGATAACTTTAGCAAGTGTGAATTCTGGCTTTAGGGGATTTCTTTTCTTGTCCATATTGTCTCTAAGGAGGGAATCTCTATTGATCTTTCTAAGATAAGATCAATACAAGAATGGCCAGCACCAACGAGTATAACCGAGGTACGCATTTTTATTGGTTTCACAGGTTATTATCGACATTTCATCCAGAATTTTGCTCGATTAGCTAACCCATTAACGATGCTCACACATAAAGGGGTTAAATTTATTTGGGTAAAGGAGTGTGAAGAATGTTTTAAGGAACTGAAGAGAAGATTATTCAATGATCCTATATTGACTCTACAATCGGGGAATAGTGGGTTTGTTATTTATAGTGATGCTTCAAAGAAACGACTTGGTTGTGTCCTCATGCATAATGATAGGGTCATTGCCTATGCATCACGATAGCTAAAAATTCATGAGAAAAACTATCCAACTCATGATCTTGAGTGAGGAGCTATAATCTTTGCTTTGAAGATATGGAGACATTATCTCTATGGTGAAAAATGTGAGATATATACCGATCACAAGAGTTTGAAGTATATTTTCTCACAGAAAGAACTCAACATAAGGCAAAGGAGATGGCTTGAACTACCCAAGGATTATGATTTCACCATACACTAACACCCAGGGAAGGAAAATAAGGTGGTAGATACTTTGAGTAGAAAGGATCATGGAGTTTTGAACCAGATGAGAGTTGAAAGGGATCTTATTTTCATGGATCTAGTGAAGATGGATATGGGAATTTCCCTGGAAGGTGAAACATTGATACTTTTTCACATGGTTTCCAAACCATCCTTACTAGAAAGGATAAATAGTTCTCTGACCGGTGATAAAGATTTTCAAAAGAATATTAAATCTGTGAATGATGGGAGATTGAGTGACTTTGTGTATGAAGATGGAATTTTAAAATTTGGGAAGAGACTTTGTGTTCCCAATATACCAGAAATAAAAAGGGAATTGTTGGATGATGCTCATAGTCCCAATTTCTCTATACACCCTAGGAGCACCAAAATGTATAGAGATTTGAAAGAACATTTTTGGTGGGACAACATGAAGAGGGAGATTGCGGATTTTGTGTCAAGATGTATGGTTTTTCAACAAGTGAAAGATGGAAGGAAACATCCTGGAAGAATCATTCAACCTCTTCCCATACCTGAGTGGAAAAGGGATAATATTACGATGGACTTTGTCATGGTATTACCAAAGACTCCTAGAAGGAACAATGCAATATGTGTCATTATTGATCGTCTTACCAAGTCAGCACATTTCCTTGCTATAAGAGAAGATCTACCACTTGAACGTCTAGCAAGGCTATATATTAATGAAGTTGTAAGACTTCATGGAGTACCCCTATTGATTGTTTCTGATCGTGATCCTTGTTTTACATCAAGATTATGGAAAAGTCTTCAGAAATCCCTGGATATTGAACTTTGTTTGAGTACTGCCTACCACCCACAAACTGATGGACAATCATAATGGACTATTAAAACCTTAAAAGACATTTTGAGATTATGCTCACTTGAATTTCAAGGTATGTGGGATCAATATTTACCTCTGGTAGAATTTTCCTATAACAATAGCTTCCATTCATGTTTTCAGATGGCACCATATGAAGCGTTATATGGAAAGAGATGTCACACACCAACTTGTTGGGATGATGTTGGTGAAAGAAAACTCGTAGGCCCAGAACTTGTGGAGGAAACGATGGAAAATGTGAAGGTAATCCAAAACCACATCAAAGCAGCTCAAAGCAGGCAAAAGATCTATGCCGATAACCGAAGGAAAGATTTGGAATTTCAGGTAGGAGATCATGTTTTCTTGAAGGTATCTCCATGGAAGGGTGTTATACATTTTGTTAAGAAGGGAAAATTGAGTCCCAGGTACATCAGACCTTTCATAATTCTAGAACTAATTGGGGTTGTAGCTTAACATTTGGCAATGCCTCCAATTCTCTCCAAAGTTCACGATGTGTTCCACGTATCACTGTTGAGAAAATACATGCTTGACCCAACGCATGTACTCACCTATGAGGAATTAGAACTGGAACCTGATCTGTCTTATTGCAAAGATCCCATCAGGATTTTTTATACCAGAGAACAAGTGCTCAGAAACCAGACGACTCATTTGGTAAAAGTTGTATGGATAAACCATAATATGGAAGAGGCAACGTGGGAACCCGAGGAACTTAAGATAAAGAACCACCTGAGTCTTTTCATGCGGTAGTATTCTAGAAATTTTGAGGATTAAATTATTTGAATGAGGGGAGAATGTAAAACCCCAAGATTCTACGATACGTTTCCCTTTGAATAATACAATAGCATGTGTTATATGCAACTTCGAGTTCTAACACACCAGAACCAATCAAACTAGCCATTATGAATAGTAACACCCACTTTTAGAAATTTTATACATTTTATCTTTCAAAATAGAGTTCATGTTTGGATTATGAATATTGAAATTAGCTTAGGGTTAATTTTTGGTACTTTTTTGATAACTTTCATATTTTGATGAATAGTGAAAATTACTAAATTTTAATTAAAAACAAATTTTTTACTCGAAATAATTAATAGTGATAAATTATGTATTTCAATGGTTTGGAAGTATAATTAGATTATATGTTTATAATTTAATACAATTTAGGTCATTATAAGTAATTTCACAATTAAATTTGATATAAACAAGTGTCAATCTTTTGGTAGTTATTATTTCGTAAAAACATGCTTTTTATTTTGACAGCAGGAATTAATTTTAAATTAATTTCTGCCACTTCTGTGTTTTGAATTTAGAAAAATGGATTTCATATTTTTAATCAAAAGGTCCAAATTCTGTAAATAGGTAACTTTTATTTTTAGACATTTTGAATAATTACTTCGGTAAATATTTTATTTACCATGGTTAAATGGTAAATCTGGTAAATAAGGGTAAAAAAATAATATAATAATAATATTAAATTACCCCAAAATGTATCCTAACCCTGTTGGATGATAAATTTCTAACATGGGCATCTTGTGGTATAATTTGGGACCCGATGGAGCCACTTGTAAGTGAAAATGACACTTTATATTAATTAAGTTAAAGTAAATAAAAAAGGACATAAGAATATATCATTTAGTAAAACAATTTTTACAAAGGGTTATATATTTTATCTCTTAGAATATAAATATTAATTATAAATATAAATGGATTTCCTACATAATGGTATTTTATTTATAATTTTTATACATTGAATAATTGATGTTATTTATGACCCAATGATGATGCAGTATTTTCATAATTAATGAAAGAATAAAATAAATGGTATTATATATATTAAAATAAATATGATTTGGAAGTTTTGATGCCATCCATGATTTTTATAATTTAATATGACATTATTTTATTGATCAAATAAGTTTATTTATAATTAATAATGTTTTTAGGACATTAACAAAAATCAATTACCAAATAGTGTCAAAATTGACATAAAACAGTTTTTTAAACAAATATTATATTATTAATTGATATTCTATTCATAAAAATATAAGGTTTGGCAAAAGGACTTATATAATTATAGGTTCATCATTAATGAACCACTTGGGGTTCTCTTGGAAGTTTATAGTATGTTTATTAACCATATAATATAAAAATACAAAGAGACATGGTAAATGTCAAACTAATTAACTAAGATATAAAACTAAAAGATAATGTTAATACCGTGAGTCAAACCTTTCTAAAACCTATTGGTTGAGTGGAATTATACCCATACCCACCTTATCCTCAAAATAAGTCACTTTGGAGCCATTATAAACTGAATATTAATTTATTATAAATTAATATTTCTAGCTTTTCCTAAGGTGCCCCCACCCCTCTTATAAAAGGGAACTCCCCCTTATCTCTAATTCACATATTCAAAGCCTTTTGGCTCAGCCAAACTCTGCCTAAATATCCTCTAAAATTCCATCACTTCATCTTAGAGGCCTTACATTAGTCATAAAGCCAACCTAAGGATCCCTTTTGATCAAATAAAAAGGAAGAACCCGAAGAAGAGGTAAATATTTCATCACCTCTTTCAATTTCATTTCTTCTTCCACTTCCTTTCTCTTTGTTGTTTCCATTATAAAATAATAACTCCAGTATCTTATATACACTGTGATATTATTATAAACATGGTACAGCCAAATTTATTATTCTACCCATCATTTTAATGACATGTCACCATACGTGCGTACGTATGGCTTACCGTCTCCACGTCATGGTGTAATTGTTATTCAATACATTATTTTTTGTATGGGTATAATAATGATGTGTAATTGATTTAAATAATAAATATAACATGATAATTATTATGTATATATGATATAACATACAATTATATATTATTTTAATATCAAAAGAATGATATTTTCGCTCATGTGTACGTACGGATTACAGTCTCTACGAACGTGATGAGATTCATTCCGCATCAGATCCATTCCTGACTAATTTTCATTAAAAGATCAAAAATAATGTTTAAAGACTTTATATAATTCTATATATGAATAATATACATCCCATACATAACAAATCTGACTCATATAATAAAGAATATAAAGGAAAATGAATCTGTTAACACCCAAAACAATGATAATACAAAGATATTATTATCAAAGCAATGTTAAAAGATCATATATGATATAATATTAATGTATATAGTTATTGTATAATTTAATAAAAATTATTTCACCATTATACAAGAGTTTAACCTACCATCGACCTAGTAAAATTACAATGTAAGGGTTAATTCTACAATCTCTTCATTATTTGAGGTTGTTTATACGTAATTATCTAATGGGGCCTATTCGTCATCCACATCCATGTTTCTTAAAAATGTATTTCAAAACATTCTTAATATTTTATATAATATGGGTTAAATTCATTTATACCCTTGTTTGACTTTTATAATATGTTTATAAAGGAATCTTTCCATTGTTTTCCAAACGAGGTCCTTTTTAACCTTTTCGACAAAATTAAGTAAGGAATGTCTTATTTTAACTTATACGGCAGGTGCGGCTATTTTCCACCTTTATAAAATCGTTGAAGCTTCCGTTACATGCTTATAATAATATTTTCAAAGTAAATGTGTTCTTTTATAATTATGTGACTTTTAAATGATTTAAAAAAAAGTGATATTTCTCTCAAATAGTTTTTATTTCATCTATGTCAACATCCTTTGATGGATTTTAAGCTTATATGAAGTTGATTTATTATGATCCAACGACTCCATATTGTATTGATGGTTTTGTGATATGTTTTATTATGGATGTGTTATTTTTATACTATTCATGGTTTATGGATAAAGTATTGAAATTTTTCATTCTAGTTTTAATACGAATGTTTATGTTATGTTTAAACCTGTTCATATGAGGAATACATTGGACTTAGTAAGTGACGGGTGGTGCCCGCTATAGCTCCTCGATGCATCGGTAGGTCTCATGAGACAAACTAGTGTCTTGGCACAAGGCCTTAACAAAATCTTATTTGTAGTCTTGGCACAAGGCCTTGACTATGTGGTTATGACAGTCTGGAATTATGTATTCCATCATTATGAAAGTGGTTATTGATATTGCATGTGATAATTCAACTAGTAAAATATCCATGTGAATACGTAAATGGAATTATTTAATTTTATTTTTTCCATATTATGCTAAATTTCAAGTGTAAAAGGCTTTTGTTTTACTTATACATTGCCTTAAATGTTTCTTCTTATTTATGAAAGTTTCCTCTATATTGTTATCCTTACTGAGCATCTGAGCTCACCCCTTTCTATGTTTTATTTTTTCCCAGGATGTGAAGAATTATTTTATGACTGACCTATAGGGATAGTCTGAGGGGATATGAGTGTGTAATATGGAGACTGTGTTGTTGTAGTTTTTCACTTTATGATGTAATGTAAAACTTATGAATGTATCTAGCGTTTCGAAGGCTACTAAACAAATTAGTCTTTCGAGACTTGATATTTTATGATCATTCCAATGTTATGAAATAATGCACCGACTCAGGGTAACTAAGGTTAGGGTGTTTCAAATATATTTGAGATACTAATATGGATTTATCTCTAATAATATGTCCAAATTCATCAAGTTTATTTCTAAATATCCTTTTAGTACCAATAATTTGTTAAAATTTAGGTTCCTTAACAAAATTACAAAAAATATTTATAGAAAAATAATTTAGTTAATATTTTATGGATAATATCTAACTAGGATATTTCAATGTTTCAAATATATATTTTGGACCAAAATTATAAATAAGAGAAAAATGAAAAGGGATCCCAAGTGAGAGTCTCGTTATTTTTCAATGTATTGGATATTTACCCTAGGAATATAATGAAATCCTCTCATGGGACTTAGATTATTACATCAGAAAATGAAATATTATCACTCAAAAAGGAATGGAGGTTAGTTACACATCGAGGGAATGGAATTTTACAGCTAACATTCTATCTTGTAAAGGGAGCTTATTTTATAGTCTATTTATATATCATTTTGTTGCATGTTTACCATAGGATTTAAATATCTTAATTAGTGGAGATTCCCTTTGGATACACCAGTTTCACCCCCTTTAGTTCTAGTGTCCTTTGGAATAAAAATTTAATATTGAGTGAGTTAAAAAAAATAAAATAAATATTAGCATAAAATTTCATAAATATTTTCTAGTTATTACTCTAGACTCTAAATTTCTAATAACTATATCTACAGGATAACATTTATGTTTTTTCCATGATATTTCAGGAGGATAATACTCACCTTTAATAGGTGTATTCAATTTTTTAATTTAAACTTCTCTAAAATTAAAATAATTATAATATTCTCCAATCATATTTTCATTAGATGAATTATTTGTTAAATATTTTTCACTATAAGTAATATGAATATAATTTTCAATAACTTTACTCCTTTTTTATAGACATTATATTCTTTAATAACATTATAATATCTTAAAAATATTGTTTCATCATATTTAACATCAAATTATCTAAAACTATTTAGTGTTATGAATAAATAATTTATGACCAAAAACTCTAAAATAACCAACCTTAGATTTTCAGACCTTCCAAAATTCATAAGGATTTTTCTTGAAAATAGTAATTAAAAAATATATTTTAAATATAACAACATATATTTGTAGCTTCTTCCTTTAAATATTTAGGTAAAAAATATTCATTTAACACAAATCTAGCGATTTATTATATAGTTATATTTTTTTCCTTTCAACTATACCATTTTTTGGGTGTTCTTAGAGAAGAGAAGTTATGAAAATAACCATTTTATTAGAAAAAATTTTGAAATTATATATTTATGAATTATCCTACTCTATAACTTATAATTGATAATATTAAATAACCTTTCTCATTTTTTACTAGTTTATAATAAGCAACAAACATTGATAAATTTTCTGATTTATGTGTAAGAAAATAAACCCAGGTAAATCTACTAAAGTCATCTACAATAACAAAAACAAATCTATTACCACCAAGACGTACTATTTTAATAGGTTTAGATAATTCAAGATGAATAAATTCTAGGGTATTTACAATTTTAAATTCTTAAATATATTTTAAACTTTCTTTATGTTTTCTATCTTTTATGTAATAATATAAAACATGATTGTTTCCCAGTTTTAACTCAAGAAGATGCATTATTTAATGGTACTTTGATGACCTGTGTAACAACATAAAATTTCCATGATTGAGCCTGATATTCTATAGAATATTGTCTGAATGTACAAAATTTAAATACTTTACAACCTGATCTGTTAGTTAAGAAAAATTAATGAAAAAATGTTTTCTTTTTTATTAGTATAAAATAAAAAATATTTATATTAAAAACTATTTAACTCATCATTCTAAAATTTAAAAAACATACCATCATCACATAACTATGAAATACTAATCATATTATACTTAATAAAATTCAATATATAAACTTTAGAAATAATAATATAATTAGAGATACATACTTTACCAAAATTGGAAACCATTCCTTTTATGTATTATCCAAAAGTCACAATTCCTCTATCTCATCTATTCAACGATAAAAAAGTTAATGTATGTAATGTCCCAAATCTGGAAGCCACTCAACGGGTGCCCTGAACCCGGTTGGTCACATGACCTCAAGCGCATTTCCCCAAATACCATAATCTGCGGACTAGCAGCGAAGGCCAAGGTCTGATAGTGGGGAAACTATACCCTCATTTGTCAAAGTGTAGCGCAGCGGAAAAGAAATATATCATAGATTAGTGGAAGCGATAAAGAATATGAACCAGAAATGAAAAACTGCAGTAAAATATAACCTACAATTATATATAAAAATGAAGCATGTCACTAATTCTATGAAAGTATCCAAAATAGGGTACACTAGAATATAATACAATACAACTCAAAGTACAAATTACAATGAAATAGAAAAAAATAGAGTGAACAGGACGCAACAACATCGCAAGCCTAAGCTCGGTCCCATGCTCCCCTACTCCTCTGCTACAATCATGTACCTGTATAGGGACCCTTTCCCCTATCGGCACCTGCAACAATATAGTCTATTTGGGCCAAATAATTGACCTAAATAGGGTGTGAGAAATAAATCCTAGTAGGTACCAACCAAAGGCCCGTGACCAACTATTAGTGAAAATTTGCAACAACAATGTGCAAAAGTAAATGCAGTGAACTAATAAGTAATTAAAAGTAACTATCACAAATAGTGTCCTTTCCATTTTAATCATTACTTATCACCTCCAATCTTGTGATTTATCTTGGAAGGTGCAACGTAGAAAATCACCACAGTGAATATTCTAAATATTTGTTTCCTCAGACATACTATCCTTACCATCAGGTAACAAAATCAAATACCCTCAGGTGATTTCCCTCAGGCATAATGATCATTGCCTTGAGATATACATGATATTTCCCTCAGGAAGAGAAACTACTGCCCACATGAATAAACAATGGTTACCCTCAGGCTAACCAAACATTGCCCGTAGGCTAATAGAACACTTACCTCAGGCTAAAGGAACCGGGATGAGCCCAAATCATATACAAGAAATTTATATAAACTTTCTCTCAAGAAAATTAAATGCACAATATAATCATGGAATACTCTTGGGTATCCTTTCCAAATAGCTAAACAGAGGAACGCACCCCTAGGGTGGTCCTGGATCCAAGCAGTGATCCCAAACAGCAGTTTTAACTTATCATTAGTTTATCTATGCAATTCTAGATATCTTTCAGCAAAGTCCTCAAGCATAAGACACCCCAACTATGGGTTCGTAGCACAAAGATACACAAAATTTACTCAATAGTTGGAAATATACATAAGACCACCTACCTCGATCTCCCCTGATCGATATACGTGAACGACACCTCCTGAAACGCCCATGAATGACATAGATCTGGGATAAATGCTCACACATTCAACCTCAAATAACATTCCCTCAGGAAAGAATTGGTAAGAACCACTCAAGGAGAAGGAAGGGATTACTCGTGAAGTTCAAAGGAGATCGACAGCGTAGGAATCAGGTTTCTGGTGTGCGGTCGGGAGATCCTCCAAGGTCTGGCCATCTCCCCCGTGCTCCAAACAGACCCACTACCTCCTCTGCCAAAAGAGGAGGCTACTGCCCATTTTAAGCGAAAAAATACTACATGGCGTGTACTCTCAAGTACATGGCATGTACTTTTCATTTTTTAACAGTTCCTCTGGCGGCTTCTTTCCACCGCGGCACTGTTCATCTGTCGACGTGAGTACACAATGTTTATTCCTGATTACACGGCGTGTACTGTCGCTCCGCTAGCAGCTGCTTCCACCACCTTACTATTCAACTGCCGACTAATTACATGGTGTGCAAATACTATGTACATGGAGTGTAGTCCGTTTTTACACCCTTCATCACTGACAGGCCTACACGCCCTATGTACTCACCCCACACGGCCAAATTACATAGTGTGTGGAAAAGTACATGGCATGTACCCACAAAATTTGGTATTTTCCCCCATTTTTCATATTTTCTCAAAAACACTTAAGGAAAAGGGAAAAGAGGAAACTCATACCTCAAGAATAAGAACAGGGTTCTTACAAACTTCCCCCATTGAAAAAATCATCCCTGAATTGCCCTTCCAAGGGTGGTGAAGATAAAGATCAGAATAACTCTAGCTACTGAGCACGTACATCAGTCTCCCTCTCCCAGGTTTCGTCCTGCACTCAGCCATACTGCCATAGCACCCGTACGAGAAGAAATGAACGGCCTCGAAGAACCTTCATGGTCCTATCAACAATATGAATCAGATACTCCTTAAAGGACACATCAGACTGAAGCTCAACCTCCTTGAGCTGAAAGATGTGAGACAGGTCTGAGTGATAATGACACAGATGAGACACATGGAAGACATCATGCATAGACTAGTGCCTCTGTGGTAACTGCAACCAATAGGAAATCGGCCCGACTCACTCCAGAATATCAAACGGCCCTATATACCTCAGTAAAAGTTTACCCTCTCTCCTGATCCGCCTGTTTCCCAAACACGGTGAAACATGAAAGAAAACCTGATCCCCGACCACGAACTCCAAGTGTCGTCTGCATCGATCAGCATAAGATTTATGATGAGACTGTGTGGTAGCCATCCACTTCTGTATCAACTAGACCTGCTCCGAAGTCTCCTGCACGAGAAGTAGTCCCAGTAAAGCTGCCTCACCTGCCTCCAACCAGCCCAAAGGTGATCGGCATGGCCTATCATACAAAGCCTCGTAAGGTGCCATCTCAATAGTTTCTTGAAAACTATTATTGTAGGAAAATTCGAACAGCGTTATGTGCTTCTCCCAAGAGCCCCCAAAGTATAGGATGCATCCACACAACATGTCCTCTAGCACCTGTATCATATTCTATGACTGGCCATCGGTCTGAGGGTGGTAAACTGTGCTCAGAAGCACCTGTGTACCCAGTGCCCTATGAAAACCCTACTAGAAATGAGACATAAAACAGGCACCCCTATTTGAAATGATAGAATGAGGGACCCCATGAAGACGTATGATCTCTCGAATTTACAACTATCCGAGCTCATTAACACTAAAGGTATCCTTGATCGGCAAAAATGAGCTACCTTTGTGAGTCTGTCCACAACAACGCACATGGAATCACTGCCTCGAGGTGACCTAGGCAACCTGGTCACGAAATCCATCGCAACATCATCCCATTTCCACTCTAGAATGGGTTACTGTTGTAATAGTCTGGCTGGCCTCTAATGCACCGCCTTCACCTGCTGACAGGTGGAACATCTGACAACAAAACTAGCTACTTCCCATTTCATACCTGGCCACCAATACTGACGTCTCAAGTCAAGGTACATTTTGGTAACTCCGGGATGCACTGCCCAAGCTAAAGCATGAAACTCCAGCATCATCTCCTCGCATATATCCTCTGGAACCCACACTCATCCATGGATACACAGTACCTTATCCTCTCCTATTTTCCAACCATGAGGAGTTCCTCACTTTCCACCGACTCCTGTAGAACTAGGCCTTCCGAATCAGATATTTGTCTCATCCTCACTCTATCCAGGAGGGTAGAAGTCACAGCTAAGGAAGAAAGATAGGTTTTCTCCTGACTGTCGTGCACCTCCAAATGCATCTTAGAGAACAAATCCATAAGCTGCCACTCACCACTGGCCTCCTATATTGCATGTATCTAATTCCTCCTACTCAGTGCATCAGTAACTACATTACCCTTAACAGGTGTATAGGAAAGCTCAAAGTTGAAGGACTGAAGGTATTCAACCCACCTTCGTCGTCTTAGATTCAAGTCACGCTGGGTAAAGATATACGTGAGACTTTTTTGTTCTATAAACACCACAAAATGTACTCCCAGTAGATAATGACTATAAAAACATAATGCATGAACAACTACTTCCAAATTGAGATCATGCGTCAGGTAATTCCTCTCATGTGGCCTTAACTGCCAAGACCCGTACACAGCTACTCGATCACCTTGCATCAACACTGCTCCCAGCCCAATACCTGATGCATCACAGTAAACTGTATAGCTCTTCCCTTGCTCTAGAATTATCAGGATTGGTGTTGATTTCAACCTTCCCTTCAGCTCCTGAAAAGCTGTCTCTCAAGATTCTGACAAAATGAACTTCACACCCTTCTTAGTCAAACCCATCAACGACATTGCTAAGCGTGAGAAGTCTTGTATAAAGAACTTATAGTAACCAGCTAGCCCTAAGAAACTCCGTATTTCAAACACGTTATTAGGCTGCTCCTAGGAAACTACTACTCTCACCTTCTCTGGGTCTACTGAAACTCCTACCTCTAAGATGATATGACCTAGTCAGTGTATCTGGTCCATCTAAAAGTGGAACTTTGAGAGATTAGTATATAACTGATGCTCTCTGAGTGTACTCTAAACCATCTCAAGATGGGTAGCATGGTCATGTCGAGTGTGATAGTACACCAATATATCTTCCACGAAGACTACCACAAAAGCATCCAGATAAGGATGGAACACATGATTCATCAGATCCATGAAAATTGTTGGCATGTTCGTGAGTCCAAATGGCATAACCAAATACTCGTATAGACCATATCTACTCTGAAAAGCTATAAGCGGTATGTCCGATGGTCTAATGCGTAACTGATGATATCCGGATCTCAAGTAAATCTTCAAGAACACTCATGATCCTCGAAGTTGATCAAAAATATCATCAATAAAAGGTAAGGGATATCGGTTCTTAATCATCAACTGGTTTAGCTTCTGATAATTCACGTAAAGTATGAGGGTACCGTCTTCCTTCTTAGCAAACAGGACATGCGAACCCCAAGGAGAAGTATTGGGTCGGATGAAACCCTTTGCCTGCAACTCCTCTAACTACCTCTTGAGCTCCTAAAACTCTGATTTACCCATCATGTAAGGAGGTATAGACACCGGTGCCGCTCCTGGAACAAGATCAATAGAGAAATCCACCTCTTTCTCTGGAGGTAGACTTGAAAATTTATCCGGGAATACATCCCTGAAACGATCAACCACTGGAGGGAAATCCTTCTGACAAGTTCCCTAGTCATCCAGATATAAAATTTAAATTTGGGCTGTCACACCACCTCACCCATGATGCTCGGGTCCAACTCAGCTCACCTGGACATCCCACTCACCCATGTATAGAAGCTCTCTACCCTGTGGTGACGTGAAACTCACCCTACGACGATAGCAATATACAAAGGCTTGAAAGGGTACTGACCAGTCCATCTTGAGAATGACATCATAACTCATCATCTCTATGACGTAGAGGTCCCATAGAAAGTTACACCCACCAACCTCTAGGGGTCACTCCCTGCACTGACGCACACCAGCCGTTCTAGTCCCCATTGGAGTGTCTAGCATTATAATATCAGAAGAAGAATAAACTCAGAGCCCAAGGCTCTCCACAATGGGCACAGATATAAAGCTATGTGTAGAATCCGTATCAAAAATTACAGAAGATAAAACAGAAGCTACTAGAATAGTACCTCTGAAAGTGTATGGTCTAGGATCCTACTCCTATTGGGTTTGTTGCACCGGATAAGCTTGCCCAATGTCGTGGCCCTATGACACAACTTGGCTACCCGGAGCTGACCCGCCATGCTATCTCTGAGATCCTGATGTCTAGCTACCATAGCCACAACCACCATCTTGGCCGATACACCCTGAAATATTCCAATTTTCTGACTGGTAAGAATCTGATGGCCCTGCTCCCATATGCAGAGTCTACACAAAACTCCTCTCAGTTTCCACTGGTGGAAACTCCCTGAAAAAGCACTACAGATGACCCATCATGCCGCAAACTCAACACTCCATTGGTTTACGTGCATAATGGGGTCTCTTGTGACCCTATCTACCACACTGGTAGCATATGACCTGTCCACCTAAAAATTTATTCTAGCTAGTACTACCACTGTGAGAGAAATACATCTGTCTCTTCCTCTTACCGACAAAATTAGTACTAGAAACTGGTGTCGAACCGCTTTGGCTTGCACCACTAGCTTCCCGTAGGTTCTGCTCAGCAATCAGTTCCTGGTTCACAATAGCATGCACTGTAGGCAACATGAAAACATTCACTAGCGCTCAACTGTCATATTGAAGACCATTCTCAATGATCTTAGATCTCAAAATCTCATCACCCACCAGAACGGGTGCAAAACGCTGAAGTTCGGTGAAGCGGGAAGAATAATCCATCACTGAAATGGTGCCCTACTGCAGATTCATGAACTCTCAAGCTTGATCTACCCTTAGCATCTCCAGGAAGAAGAATTCATAGGAGGATACCTGAAAATATTCCCACTACATGTATTAGTGATGCTCAGTCTAGGTGGTAACATCCCACCATATTTTGGTGGAATCACACAGCATGTATGTAGCGAGCTTGACCCTCTGTCCTGGAGGTGTCTCAAGATGATCAAAAATAGACTGTAATGAATCCAGCCATGACTCTGCAGCCTGTGGTCCACCATCCCTTGAAAACGTAGGTGGATGATGCTACTGGAATATACATGTCAGCTCTGCCATGGATGTGGCAACTGATGGTGCTTCTTGGAAGGTCTTCATGAACTACATGAATCCTTCATGGAACTGCGCATTCATGCATGTGTTCAGTATAATGGCTGGCACCCCATCTGGCACTGCTGGAGGATCCATAGGTAGCCCATGGCCTACCATCTCTGAAGTATAGTCATTTCCACACTCTTGGTGAAAAACTGGTGGTCGTCTCAGTGGCATGACTCTACAAGGTCAAACTCACACCTTAGATCAAGATTTATCAAAGACCGCAACTAGGGTACCAAGAAGGGAACAAGAGAAAGAAAGCATTCATTATTTATCAGACTTGACTACATGGCGTGTATATATACTACACAACATGTTCTTACAAGCCATCCACATGGGTGTGCACTCTATCTTAAACTGTCTGTGTAACGCCCCAACTACACGGCGTGTATTGCTGCCTACACGGCGTGTACTTGAATCCTTCTTCCCTGCCCGAGTCCTTATACACGGCTTCGCCACATGGATCTACCAATACCAAACTACACATAGTGTCCCACAGGTACACGGCGTGTTCTCTACAAGCATTCACCAGTCCATGTTGTTAGTGACACGGCTGACTACTTGGCTGACACCTCACGACACGTTACACCCACACAGGGTGTGTACACCATCCCGTTTTCCCAGCCACATGGTCAAGTCTACACGGTCTCTCACTGGACAAGACTACATGGCGTGTCCCTTGGGTACACGGCGTGTTTAAGAAGAGTTAACAACGACCCGTGTTTGTTTGTTACACGGCCCATCCCCAGATCACACTACACGGTGTGTTCATTATTGACACGGTGTGTATATGGTCATATTTCTCTGCCTGTGTTGTTTGTGACATGGCGGACATAGGTTCAACACAACACGACGTGTATAATAACTACACGGCATGTGCCTTAAGGTTTTCACTATCCCATGTACCCGCCTACACTGCCTATGACATGGGTAGAAACTACATGGCGTGTACATACGGTACACAGCGTGTACATAAAAATTTTATTTTCTTTCTAAACAAAAGAGTAAACGGCATGTAATCAAAGCTACACAGTGTGTATTCTGGGTTTTTCTGGATAGTAAGCTTTAGAAACTACTCCATAACCCAGAAAAACACAGAAACAAACACCTAATTTCCAAACTCCGATCCGTGAGGGCCCATACTCCCCGCGATTAAAAGTTTGGA
This sequence comes from Viscum album, assembly GCA_963277665.1. Taxonomy (NCBI): domain Eukaryota; kingdom Viridiplantae; phylum Streptophyta; class Magnoliopsida; order Santalales; family Viscaceae; genus Viscum; species Viscum album. Next base: position 1,642,928,693 of record OY728159.1, read on the forward strand.
ATCTTATACATGTTATAACAAAGTAAACAATCAATGAGCCACCAAATTCAGGTCAATGAGGGCCAATACTCCTCAAAAAACAAAGTTTGAAATTTATTATACTATACCTCACATAACCATACCCTATCAAATATCAGGTATTTATCAAAGTATCTATCACAACAGTATGCTTTTCTAGCACAACAACTATCACAACAACATGCTATATCTAATGCACCTATATGGCATGGAAGGAATGCATGACATGTGATTTCCAGCATGGGCCTAAATGATGCATGAGATGGCATACCCTCATCTCATTGGGTTTCAACTAAATAGAACCCTTGTATAAAATATAAACAACACACTACAAGTGTGTCACCCAACGGTGAAAATCAAATCAACTGTAAAAGTGAAAAATCAGAAAAATTGAAACACAAGGTAAATTGGATTTTCCTTGTACAAGGGTTAGCTACTCCCAGGAACAACTTAATACCAAATACCAATTCCTTCCTATCTTTGACTATAGGATCTAAAAAGTAAGTCAAAGAAAAGAAACTCCTCTGATACCACTTTGTAACATCTCGGATCAGAAAGCCACTCAATGGGTGCCCCGAACCTAATTGGTCACATGAACTCAAGAGCATTTCCCCAAATTCCACAGGCTACCGACTAGCAGAGAGGGCCCAGGTCTGATAGTGTAGAAACTATGCACTCATTGGTCAAAGTGTAGCGCAATAAAAAAGAAATATATCATACAACAGCGGAAGCGGTAAAGAATATGAACCAGAAATGAACAATTGCAGTAAAAGATAACCTACAGTTATATATAAAAATGCAGCATGTCACTAATTATATAAAAACAGCCAAAAAAGGGTACACCTAAATACAATACAATACAACTCAATGTACAAGGTACAAAAAAATAGAACAAAATAGAGTGAATAGGACGCAACAGCATCGCAAGCCTAAGCTTAGTACCATGCTCCCCTACTCCTATACTACAATCATATACCAGTATAGGGACCCTTTACCCTGTCGACACCTACAACAATATAGTCTGTTTGGGCCAAATACATGAACCAAACAGGGTGTGAGAAATAACTCCCAGTAGGCACCCACCAAAGGACCGTGCCCAACTGTCAGTGAAAATGTGCAACAGTAGTATGCAAAAGAAAATGCAGTGAACTAGTAAGTACTCAAAAGTAACTATTACTACCAGTTTAATTGATATTTTAATTATTAATTATCAACTCCAAGCTTGCGCTTTAGCTTGGCAGGTACAATGTATAAAATCTCCACAATAAATATTCTAAATAGTTGTGTCCTCAGACATACTATCCTTACCCTCAGGTAACAGAATCAAATACCCGTAGGTGATTTTCCTCAGGCATAACAATCATTTCCCTTAGGCATACATGATATTTACCTCGAGTAGAGAAACTACTACCCACAGGCATAAACAAAGGTTTCCCTTAGGCTAACCAAACACTACCTATAGGCTAATAGAACACTTCCCTCAGGCTAAAGGAACTGGGCTGGTCCCAAAGCATATATAAGGAATTTATATAAACTATCTCTCAATAAAATGAAATGCATAATATAATCAGGGCATACCCTTAGGTATCCTGGCCAAATGTATAAACAGAGGAACGCACCCTCAGGGTGGTCCTGGATACAAGCAGTGATCCAAAACAATAGTTTTAACTTACCATTAGATTATCTATGCAATTCTAGATATCTCTCAGCAAAGGCCTCAACCATAAGACACACCAACCATGGGTTCTTAGCACAACAATACACACACTCAATTCAACAGTAGGAAATAAACATCAGAACACCTACCTCGATCGCCCCTGATCGATATACATGAACGACGCCTCCTGAAATGCCCATAAATGACGTATATCTGGGGATAAATACTCACACACTCAACCCCAAATAACTTTGCATCGGGAAAGAATTGGTAAGAACCACTCATGGAGAAGGAAGGGCTTACCCGTGCGGCTCAAAGGAGATCGACAGCGTAGGAATCACGTTCCTAGTATGCGGTTGAGAGATCCTCCAAGGTCCGGCCATCTCCCCCGCGCTCCAAATGAACCCACATCCTCCTCTTTCAAAATAAGAGGCTACTGCCCATTTCAAGTGAAAAAACAGACTACATGGCATGTACTCTCAAGTACACGGTGTGTACTTCTCATTTTTTAACTATTCCTCTGGTGGATTCTTTCCACCACAGTATTGTTCATCTGTCGACATGAGTACACGGTGTGTTTTCCTAATTACATAGCGTGTATTGTTACTCCGCTGGAGGCTGCTTCCACCACCTTACTATTCATCTGCCGACTGATTACACTGCGTGAAAATACTAAGTACACAACGTGTTGTCAATTTTTACACCTTTCATCGCCGATAGGTCTACACGCCCTGTGTACTCATCCCATATGGCCAAAGTACATGGCGTGTACCCAAAAAATTTGGGATTTCTCCCCATTTTATATATTTTCTCAAAAACACTTAAGGAAAAGGTAAAAGAGGAAACCCGTACCTCAAGAATATGAACCAGTTTCTTACAATGTCAGTACTAGAAAAACCGGTATTCGCGACGGGGCATTTGCGACGGGATCCCGTCGCAAATGGCTTTTTGCGACGGGGGCCCATCGCAAATAGCCCGTTGCTGAAAACGGCGTCGCAACAACACTTATTTGCGATGGGCCCGTCGCTAAAGCCTTTTTTTGCGACGGTCATTCTCCCCGTCGCAAATAGTATTCCGTATTTTTGTAAAAAACTTTTAAAATAGTTTTTGCGACGGTACCGTCGCAAAAACTATTTTTTTAAAAAAAATAAAAACTATTAATAATACTAGTATTTGCGACGGGCATAGTATCCCATCGCAAAAACTTTTTTTTTTAAAAAATAAAAAACTATTAATAATACTAGTATTTGCGACGGGCATAGTATCCCGTCGCAAATACTATAAAAAAAATAAAAAAAATAAATTATTAATAAATTATTTTAATTAATATAATAATAGAATTATAATTCACAAATAAAAATAATTAATTATTTTAATTAATATAATAATAATAGAATTATAATTCAAAAATAAAAAATAATAGAATATTAATAAATGATTTAATTAATATAATAATATTAGAATTATAATTCATAAATAAAAAAAAATATTAATAAGTTATTTTAATTAATATAAAAATAATAGAATTATTTTACATTCAAATATTAAAATAATTCAAGTATTACAAAAAATATAATTAAATTATAATATTATAAAATTTTAATATATATATATATATTAATATTATAAAATATAAATAATATTATTATTCATATTAATATTGTTATTTAAAAATATAATATTATTAATATTTTATAATGAGACAAAAACTAAGAATAGAAAAAAAAATATATATTTTGATTTCCCAAATTTTATAACATAAATACAAACTCTAATCTGAAGGAGGGGGGAGGTGGGGGATCTGCAGATGGTGGTGGAGGAAACTCCATCCCTAAAACATGAGTGAGTCGGCGCATGTACTCCATCTGCTCCTGATGCTGCTGCTTCCACCGACTCGTCTGCTCCTCGTACAACTACTGCTGGCGTCGACGCTTCTCCTCATGCTGTTGACGCATCTGCTCCTGCTCCTACCGGAGACTCTCTATCTATGCAGTCTGAGATCGTAATTATTAATAATTATTACAAATTATTGGTAATTATTACTAATTATTGGTAATTATTACTAATTATTGGTAATTAATACTAATTATTGGTAATTAATACTAATTATTGGTAATTAATACTAATTATTGGTAATTATTACTAATTATTGTTAATTATTACTAATTATTGGTAATTATTACTAATTATTGGTAATTATTACTAATTATTGGTAATTATTACTAATTATTGGTAATTATTACTAATTATTGGTAATTAATACTAATTATTGGTAATTATTACTAATTATTACTAATTATTGGTAATTATTACTAATTATTACTAATTATTGGTAATTATTACCAATTATTGGTAATTATTACCAATTATTGGTAATTATTACCAATTATTGGTAATTAATACCAATTATTGGTAATTATTGGTAATTATTACTAATTATTGGTAATTATTTGTAATTATTGGTAATTATTGGTAAATATTGTTAATTATTACTAATTATTGTTAATTATTACTAATTATTGGTAATTAATACTAATTATTGGTAATTAATACTAATTATTGGTAATTAATACTAATTATTGGTAATTAATAATAATAATTACTAATTATTGGTAATTATTACTAATTATTGGTAATTATTACTAATTATTGGTAATTATTACTAATTATTGTTAATTAATACTAATTATTGGTAATTAAAACTAATTATTCCTAATTATTACTAATTATTACTAATTATTAGTAATTATTGTTAATTATTGTTAATTATTACTAATTATTACTAATTATTGATATTTATTACTAATTATTGATAATTATTAGTAATTATTACTAATTATTAGTAATTATTACTAATTATTAGTAATTATTACTAATTATTAGTAATTATTACTAATTATTAGTAATTATTACTAATTATGAGTAATTATTACTAATTATTAATAATTATTACTAATTATTGGTAATTATTACTAATTATTATTAATTATTAATATTTATTATTAATTATTACTAATTATTGGGAATTATTAGTAATTATTACCAATTATTGGTAATTATTGGCAATTATTACTAATTATTGGCAATTATTACTAATTATTGGAAATTATTGGTAATTATTGGTAAGTATTGTTAATTATTACTAATTATTGGTAATTATTGGCAATTATTGGTAATTGTTGGCAATTATTGGTAATTATTGGTAAGTATTGTTAATTATTACTAATTATTGGTAATTATTGGTAATTATTACTAATTATTGTTAATTATTACTAATTATTACTAATTATTGGTAATTTTTACTAATTATTGGTAATTATTACTAATTATTACTAATTATTGGTAATTATTACTAATTATTGGTAATTATTCCTAATTATTACTAATTATTGGTAATTATTACTAATTATTGGTAATTAATACTAATTATTGGTAATTAATACTAATTATAGGTAATTATTTCTAATTATTGGTAATTAATACTAATTATTGGTAATTAATACTAATTATTACTAATTATTACTAATTATTGGTAATTTTTCCTAATTTTTCCTAATTTTTCCTAATTTTTCCTAATTTTTTCTAATTTTTCCTAATTTTTGGTATTTATTACTAATTATTACTAATTATTGCTAATTATTACTAATTATTGGTAATTATTGGTAATTATTGGTAATTATTGGTAATTATTGGTAATTATTGGTAATTATTGGTAATTATTGGTAATTATTCCTAATTATTCCTAATTATTCCTAATTATTCCTAATTATTACTAATTATTCTTAATTATTCCTAATTATTACTAATTATTACTAATTATTACTAATTATTACTAATTATTACTAATTATTACTAATTATTACTAATTATTACTAATTAGTCCTAATTATTACTAATTATTCCAAATTATTACTAATTATTACTAATTATTGGTAATTATTGGTAATTATTACTAATTATTACTAATTATTGGTAATTATTGGTAATTATTACTAATTATTACTAATTATTGTTAATTATTGGTAATTATTCCAAATTATTGGTAAGTATTACTAATTATTGGTAATTATTATTACTTATTGGTAATTATTACTAATTATTGGTAATTATTACTAATTATTGATAATTATTACTAATTATTACTAATTATTGATAATTATTACTAATTATTACTAATTATTCTTAATTATTGATAATTATTGATAATTGTTCCTAATTATTAGTAATTAAATGAATAATTATCAATAATTAGAAATAATTACCAATAATTACAAATAATAACATTATTAATATATTTTATTATTAATATTAAAATAATATAATTTTCTAATTTATATACAATTCTCCTTTCATCTGTGCGTTTTCTATCTCCACATACAAATAATACATGTGAAGACAGCAAACACACAGATGAAAAGAGAATTGTATATATATAAAAAATTATATTATTTTAATATTAATAATAAAATAGACTAATAATGTAATAATGTTATTATTCCTAATTATTGGTATTTATTACTAATTATTAATATTTATTCTTAATTATTAAAAATTATTACTAATTATTCCTAATTACCATTAACTATGAACAATACTAATAATTTAAATTTATTAAGTAATAAAACAATGTAAACATAATTAAATTACAACTAATTAAGAATAATTGAAACTAATAAAAAATTAAAAATAAATATTAAATTAAAATGAACATAAATACCTTGAAAATTGATCTGCTCTGATCGTTCTTCAAAACATTAATATCAGCTCCGGAGAAAAAAATTAAACTGGAGAAAAACTGAACTCTAGAAATATAATTTTGAGAGAAGGAGAAGATAGAGAATGAGAATGAAATGAAAAAAACGGATGGGGGTATTTATAGGTTAGATTATTTGCGACGGGCCCATTTGCGACGGTACCCGTCGCAAATACCTTAGCCAACATTTATTACGGTCAACGGGTAAATAGTTATTTGCGACGGGACTCGTCGCAAATAACCACCTGCCGACATACTATTTGCGACGGGGGAATATTTCCGCCGCAAATACCTTTTACCGCCGCCGGTTATTTGCGACGGGAATATTCCCCCGTCGCAAATAAGTTTCCCGCGATTTGGCGCGCAAACCGCGCCAGTCCTTTTGCGACGGGGAAAGCTGTCCCGTCGCAAAATGCTACTTATTTGCGACGGGCAAATAACCCCGTCGCAAATAACCCGTCGCAAATGCCCTTTTTTCCCGTAGTGTGTATCTATAGTAATTTGTATAGAGAAGACACTTTCCATGTACCAAGTCACCTTATTATTCTAAGGAACATATCCTATATAATCATTTAGAGGATAGTTTTGATACTCATGAAACTTTGGGGCCAATGGGATTAGTAAAATAAATTGGTAACCCAAACATATTTCAAACATGTATTCACAGGTAATATTACAGATAAATATTTAGAAATAAAAACTTTTCTTTGTCATAAAGATTCATGAAATCTCAAAGAACATTCATTGCATAATTCCCTTACATAATTCATATAAAACATATAACTATAGAAACACTTCCTTTAGAAAATAACTTAAAATGAAAGTATTGTAAATTTTAGCTAATTGTTGAAAATATATAAGTAAAATATTATTTTTCTTTATTTTGTTCATAATAAATATTTAATCACAAATTTCTCTTATTTGAACAAATATGGACAAATTGTTTTTCAAACTCTCAGTTTCCTTTTTGAAAATTCCATTTTCCTTTTGATAAATTTCAAAATAAAGACATAAGAATTTGAACTTCCTTTTTTCCAACTTCATTATTCTTAGATACAAAATCATTATACTTTTCATTTATTTATTCATGTTTCATATTTTCTTGAGAAAGAATCATATTTTTTTCAACATTATTATTATTATTTTATTTATATTACTTATATATATAATTTATTTTAATAACATAATTTTGTAATATTTCAATCTCAATATATAACTCAACAAAAAATGGGGATTACATAATTATATTTATTCAAATCATAATCAAAATCACTAACCAGATTTAATAAAGTCATAACACACAAGTTGTATGATTCCTTTTATGTTGAAGATTCATCACCATAATCTAAACCCTCAGTAAAACTTCAAATAACTACTATATTCCTCTTATCCTTATTGTTTAGACTTTTGTTCTTTGTTTTATTCTTTAATCCTAGCTATTCAGGTGTTATATGGACTTTCCTTCCACATTCATAAAAAATTACATCTGAATCATAATTAAAAATAATATTACCTTTCCTTATTTCCTTGTGATCATCTCTAGAATAATCCCTTCTCATTTTTCTAGAGTAAGATTTCTTTCTTTTACGCATTCCTTTTTTTACATTGTAAATTTCATGAATTTTACTTTTCTATAACCCAGAATCATAAGAGTTAGAAGAAACATTCATGTTTGATTAAAAAGTAACTCCTTTTCTTTTTGTAATCTATGATGGAATCAAGAACACAATAGAAGCATGAGAATATGTAATTTTTCAATTTTTAATGATGAATATATCATTAGATACTCTATTTTTCATGGAGACACTTGATTCAAGCCAAGGATCTCATAAAATTAAATTTATGCATGAAAATAAAATCAAAACTCAACCTTAATGGAACTGTGCAATTATAGTGATATCCTATCATATCTAAATCATTATAGGTTGAAGACACCAAAGTATATTCCCTGTAAATTTTACACATGTGTAGTATAACTCTATGGATGTCATACTTTAATTGTTTCATTCTAGAGAATAAAATGAAAATATTTTTGATGCTCATATGTTCACTAAAATATCACATGATGAATACATAAACTTAGATCGACCCATTTTTGATATTTCTTACTTTAGAAGACTAAGAGAAGGTATGGGAGGATATAAATCCTCTAGATTCATGAAACTAGCTAAGCACACTATTCATGGGTTAAAAATAAGCTTAAATAGTCTCTTTTGTATTTTGAAAATTTCTTTTAATCCCGTGGATAAGTTAAACCACTTAAACTAGCCTAAAATGATATGAATAACTAACTAAATTCATCATGGATATGGTGAATATTTCACCACTCACTGGTGATATTATTAAATTACAAATGATGAAACATGATTCATTAACTCAACTCATTCATCTTGTAATTATTTAGCAAACCTTGAACACACAACATGATGTTATCTTTGGATCAATTCATGAGATCACTAAGTGGGGGAGGTGGTGAATCCATGATTACATTTTATTTTATAATAATGTTTCTAAACTTAATATGGAAATTTTATAAACCTCTAATTTTTATAGAGTTATGATCCACTCAAATATAAATCTTAACATCACCTTTCATAAAGAACAAATAAAAAGAGAGGGAAGAACACAATATTTAAAAGGTTCAATATAAAGGCCTAATCCTTTCCATTCTGGATATTCCCTCTAGTATGGATTATTTTGTTAACATCATTCCATAATAAAAAAGGCACAATAAACAACTGGTTATACCCCTAAGTGCTCGAACACTAGCCAAGCCTAGTTCTACACCCCAACAATCAACTCTTCTTCCATAGTTGGTTATACCCCCCCCCCCAATTTTTCATTTCATATCCACTGAATTTATAGATAGTTATACACCCAATCCAACAATCCTTTTACACAACTGGTTATAACCCCTATCCACATGCTTTTTTTCCTTCTTCTTTTCTAATCCACTTTAGATAGTTTTTCACTTCCTCTACAAGCAATCTGGATCAACTTCACATGTGTACAATTGTTTAAGATATTTAATACACCTATTAAGAGTTTGTTGGTTTCAAAACATTCTCTTAATCTTTATCAGATCTGGATACTCTCAATCAACAATTTCCATAATCTCACTTAAAAAATTTCATAGAAAAAGTTCATCTGACGGCTTCATCTGGTTTTCCTCTGTCCAATGGATCCATCTAATTTTCCTCAGTGTGCTTCAATACTAACTACTACATTAAAAGTTACTTAATATGATTATGTATTCTAATGAATATCTATCCAATGAAGCAAGTATGGACTTGTGCACTTCCTCATTCGACTGAGTATAAATAGAATTGAAAATAAACTGCTTCTTCTTTATTTGATGGAACTCCAATCAATGTTTCTTCATTTGATGGATCTTTATCCAATCTTATCAATATTAACCTAATTAGTTGGAAACTCAGACTATCAAAAAAATACTAAAGCATTAAAATTTTTATGCGTAAATTGTGTTTGAAGTACACTTTTACTTTTTTCATCCCTTTATATAGGTTCACCTTTTAGGAGTTTGGGCAGGAACTCAAATGTGTTTACCACTCAACAAAAATCCAATTTAGAATATCTTCTTCATTTGAATTTCATTATAATGATTCTTATCACTTATAGAATATCCATGAATCCTCTTGAATTCTACATCGTCTTCTCACTCTTCAAATTTTTATAAACATTATGTTAAGGAACTTTGGAAAACTCCCTTAACCTCAATAAGATATCAGATATTGTAAGAAAAACTTCAGCATCAAAATATTTAAGGACATTACAATGTTTATGTAAAGATCCTTACAATTTATTTGACCGATGTTTTCCTATCCCAATATATTTTTCCAACAATACATCCTCAACACCCATTATATGATGAACTCAAAAATATTCATCATCTGATCTACCTTTAACTAGTTTCCCTTTGTTGAGAAACATCAAACTATTAATGCTCAACTTACATTCATTTGGTGGATCTTTATACACAAATTGTGTTTAGTGATAGTTTGTCTGATCCCACTAAACCCAATCTAACATTAAATACACACTTTTTTGGTTGGAGAGCCTTCATAATTATACATTCGATATTTTCTAGAAATCCTTATCTTGTTGAAGTTCATCTGGTGAGTTTTTTATATCACCAAACCCCACTTCTCCACATTACTTCTTTTGGATCATCTTTTTTTGATCACCTTCTATCATATTTTCATTAATTTATTTTCTTCAAAAACATTTTACAACTGATGGATTTAATACACTAAATTTACTATAGCTCCACTTTTCATAAATTTTGAACTTTATTCAGCCAACTTAGCTTTTATTCATTTGATAATGTCTCTCTATAGTTCTATGTATGATCATTAAACACAAAAACTTTGTATAAACATTCTATATAAAAAAATCACTCATTTAATATTGTCGACTACATTTTTGTAACTTATAAAGACATCTATTCCCTAAAATATCTTCCATATCATAAAATTGGATTAAACTTTTGACTTCTCCCCCTTTTTATTTCTTTTTCCACATTGTATTTTTTTCTCATTATTCACAATCACATGAACTTGAGAAACTTTTCTTACAATTACTCTTTCCTGAAATTTTTTCTAGTGAATTTTATCTGAAGTTTTAGTTTCAATTCTTCTCTTTTTTACTTTTGTCACATTATACATAATTGTACAAACTCAACAACTCAAACTTTATTCAGAATCTTTGTCTAGAAAATCAGGTCTCGAAATGTTTGTATGGTAATGTGTGTATAGAAATATTCAAATTCTTACCTATTAATGGATTCGGATAATTATAATGGTGTTATAATCATTGATAGTAGAAAACCATCATTTAATTTTTTAAGTAACTTTATTATATTCCTCTATAAGAAAAATTCATACAACTTCTTTGTCCAAAAAGTGTGTTAAAATATATGTCTTACTTAAGAAACTATTTATGCAACTTTCTTAAGGATCTTTCTTTTCTCACAAACTATTACAACATTCTCCATAAACTTTCACAACCAAAACATGTGGACATATTGACAATAAATGCAACCAAACTCACTTTTGGCCTAATAGTATCCCCCTTTATATTTATTTTCAATACCCATATAAAATTTGAAACATATTCATCATTAATATGTGTACACAATTATTTCTCCCCATATGATGTTTGTATATTATTTCTCCCTTATATTTTATTCCCCCTATTGAAAATAAAATTAAAATGGGCCACCCATGATTAAATTTATTCATTTTAGACTCTCAAAAAAAAATTTAAGAGGAAAAATAGTATCACATGAGTTTCTTAAAATAGATCCTTCAACAAAATAACTCTAAGTCTACAGGGGTGAACTCGATATAGAAAACAAGAGTGAATAATCAAGGTGATAAATGTTTTCTATATCACAACATTCATCTAATACTTATCTCAAGATTATTTCAATATAATTGTATAAGGTTAAAACTAAAAATGACATGTTAAGATAAATCCTTCATAAATATTAACAAACATATCATAATATTTCAAGTGTATAAACACAAATTTCCACAACACCATAGTTTTATTGAAATATTTAATTTCTTATTTAAGATAGGTAAGATACTCATACCTTAGCTTCATATTCCCCCCTAAAGGGTAACATAACATTTCTTATCATGGTTTACAAATTTCCATGATGGAAAATTTTCCTTACTATAAAATATTTGTTACCTTTAGTTTGTAACATACATCTCATGATTTCTTATTATGGTGGTAAAATTATCATAAATGTTTTTTCACATGCCCATTTTTCTCACATATATTTAATTTCTTAAAAATTTCCAAATCACCATCTATTGATAAAATTTTATCAACTTTTTTCTTATTCTCAAAAACTTATTTCTTCCCTTTTTATTTAGCAGAAATGCATTCTTCCTCCAACCCTATAGTCATGTCCATTTTCTCTAGAAAAATAACTAATCAATCTTTATTTCCCTAATCAACATAATTTAACTTATTTTCATTCTAAACATTTATAACAAGATCAAATTTCTTAAACTTTTCATTTTTCACTATTGATACTTCAATATTATTCACCTTCTTAAATTTATTATCTTCCTCAACTTGAATTTTTAGAAATTTTTTTATTCTTATAAATTTATCCCCACACGATTCATACATGTTTATTAGTAGATACATGTTGTACTAGTATGAATAATATATATTCCTAAAAACTCCACAACACTAGTAATGACGTGTGCATCTTGATCATTCAGACTGATAGTAAAATTACTCCCAACTTTGTTATTGTTGTCTTTTTACAAACTGTGGGTGAATTTGTTAAGGGAGGTACTTTCTTGATGAATTCCACTCTTTCTTGGTGGAAGGTGATTTCTCACAACTCTTTACTTTTGAACTTGTAGTGTTAGTAGAAACATATATATATATATATATATATTGTGATTTTTTAGTAATAGAATCAATATTCTTCTATGAACCTTTATTTTCACCATATTTAGAAGTTTCAATTTTTAGCACAACTACTTAGGGGAAGTCTTCTCTTATCTTTCCTAACTCACTTTGTGTTGTAAAAAATATTGATTTTGTTTTTAACAACTATTATTTTTTTCACCCAAGATTTCTTTAAGAATATTTATAATCATCTCGAGTTCATCCATCTTCAACATGTTTTACTTATTTTCTTAAACAACAGTATTTTCTACCATGTTGAGATTCTCATCACCATATTATTTTTATTTATAAACTATCATATTCCTTTTTTATCTCCTCACCTTTAATTTTTCAGGACTTAATAACATTAAGGTTTATCTCTTTATCTTTGATTTTCATACCATTATCAAAACTTATTTCCTTTAGATATTTCTCCAACTTCTTTATTTCCTTATTGAGTTGAGTATTTCCCTTAAATACCGATTCTAAATTTTATTTTATATTCCACTCGAGTGATGTTCTATCCTCATTGTCATCATCACTTCTTGATGAGGAATTTCCTTTTCTAAATCGAGAAAATAAATTGGCATGAGGATCATATTCATTGCTTGATGAAGATTCACCCTACTCTATTCTACTCAAATTAATTTTCTTTTTTTTTGTAAGGAAACTTATTTTTATTTTCCTTCCACTTCTATTTCATAAAATTTTTATCTTCTTCTCCTTAATCTGATTATTCACACTATTTCAAAATAAAATCACTATAAAAATTTCCTTTTTATCAAAATTCCAACATTAAAGATAATTTTTATCTTTTCCTTTCCAATTTCCCTGGTAGAATGTTTTTAAAAGAAGAGAAACAATTGTGTTAAAATCATATTATGCTTCCTCTGCCTGTGAGTTATTTGATTTGTCTTTATCTTCCTTATCTCTGTTTTTTCCTTTTAACAAACACTTAAATGAAATTTCATTCTCATCCTTTTTCTTAATTTTTTTCCTCATCTCATAATCCATGAAAGTATTCTGAAGTTTATTTAGAGATAAATTTTCATGATCTTCTAAACATAATAATTTGGAATCAAATATATTTGAAAAGTTCTATATTAATTTTTGAATAATAATAGAATCTTTTAACTTCTCACAAAAGTTTCTAATGTTTATAATGATCTCATTAAATCTTGTAAAGTATGTGCCAATGTTTTCTTCATCATCTATAATAATATGTTCAAATACACTTCTCCATATTTGTAACTTATCCTCCTTAATTTTATTATTTCCTTCATAACTAATTCTCAAATTATCCCACATTTTCTTAGCCATTGGAAACCCCATAATATTTATATAATTTTTTTTAGTAAGATCTATTAATATGGAATTATGAGATTTTCCATCATTTTGAATTTTTTTCTTATTTACAGCTATCATAACACCTTCAAAGGGAGGGACCCCCATGTCTAAAACATCTCTAAATTTAAATCCAATAGATATAAGATATGAAAAAATCGTATTCTTACAATTGTGATAGTCTCTACCATAAAAGATAGGAACACCCATATTGTTCACTGAATTGAAATTCTACATCCTTGGTAGTTGGATCATTCATAGGGAACCGAGTTCTAATACCAGTTGAAGTTCCCTTTGGATCAATGTATGAGATCACAAAGAGGGGGAGGGCATGAATTAATAAATAATTTTTATTTTATACGAAATTTTATTAAATTCTTATGTAATCTTTATTAACCTCTAAAAATAGTTTAGAGTTATTATCCACTCAAATATAAATTTCAAACTCACATTTTGTGTGAAAAAAATATAAAGAGTGGAAAAAGATGATATTTACAAGGTTCAATACAAATAATTACTCCTTTCCATGTTGGTTATTCTCCCCAACATCGATTCTTTTACAAACATTTTTCTAAAATAAAAAGGCATAAGTAGAAACTGGTTATAACCCCAATACTTAACCTCTATCTAACCCTGGTTATTCCCTACACCAGTCAAATCTTCTTACATAGTTGGTTATACAACCCAAATTTCATTTTCATATCGAATAAAGTCATAACTAGTTATACCCCAACCATCAATCCTTTACAGAAACTGGTTATTCCCCCCAGCCATAAGCTTCTTTTCCTTCTTATTTTTTAATCCACTTTAGAATGTTTTTCACTTCTTCCACAACCAAGTTGTATCAAATTCACCTGTGTACAATTCTTCCAGATCTTCAACTACCCTCTTAAGAGTATACTGGTCATAAAAAATTCATGAACATTATTATACCTAGATATGCTCAATCAAAACTTTGCATAACTTCATCAAGAAATTTACTTATCAAAATTTTTTCGGATGGCTTCTTTGTTTACCTCTATCCAATGTATCCATCCATTCTTCCTCTATCAAATTCTTCATATTGTGATTTAATACCGACTATGGAATTCAAATCCACTTCATTTGATTATTTAATTTGATGAATCTTCATCTGATAAATCAATTTTATCCTTGTACACTTCCTACTTCAGTTTATTAGAAACTCAATCAGCAACACACTGTGTATTCTCCATCCGATGGAACTCTAATTGGGATTCCTTCATCTGATGGATCTCTATACAATATTCTCAACTTATACCTGATTAGTTGGAAACTCAAAATTTTACAAAAACCCAAGAGTGTCAGATTTTGTACATGTGAACAGTGTTTCAATTATATTATTACTTTTTGTACCCCCTTTACATAGGTTCATCTTTCTGGAGTTTGGGAAGGAACTAAAATGTATTTCCCACTCAGCTAAATTACAATTTTAAATATCTTTCTTATTTTAATTTCAATGGAATTATTATTATTACTTCTATAATATTCATTAATCTTATTAAATTCTTCAGTATCTTAACAATTCTTTAAACATACTTAAACTTCACGACAAGTAACTTTGGAAAACTTCCTTAACCTCAATAAGATATCAAACATTGAATAACGAGCTTCAACATTGAAAAATTTAATCACTTTAAAATGTTTATGAAAATATCCTTATAATTTATTTGTCTGGTGTTTTTCTATTAAAATATATTTTTCTAATTGTACATCTTTAATATCCTTCATCCAATTAACTCACAAAAATTCATCATTCAATTCACCTTTAGATAGTTTCTATTTATTAGTAAACTTTTAATTATTAATGCGTAATTTAACTTCATTTAGAGGAATCTTCATACACAACTTCTATCTGATGATAGTTCGGCTGATCTTAATGAAATCAATCTCACACTACATAAAATTTTTTTAGTTGGATCTCCTTCATAATTATCTATTCCATATCTTTAGAAAATCTCTATCAAGTGTAAGTGTGTCTGATAAGTTTATCAAATCACCAAGATTTACTTATCCACATTACTTCATCCTACTCAGATTTATCCGATCATCCTTTCCCATATTTTCTTCAACTGGTGTTTTTCATAGATGTTTTATTCCTGATTGACTTAATCCACTGAATCTACATTATCACCTCTTTTCATAACTTTTTAACTTCATGAAACTATATTAACTTTTATCTATCCAGTCATGTCTGTCCAGAATTCTCTATTAGATCATTCTACATAAGAGCTTTATATAAAAATTTTATCTATAAAATATCAGTCACTCAAGATTATTGACTAAATTATTGAAATTTCTAAAGAATTTTGTTTCAAGAAACCGTATTATATAAAAACTATGGCTTCAAATTTTTTATTATACCCCTTTATATTTCTTTTTCCACATTGTATGTATTTTTAATTATTAACAATCACACTAACTTTAACAAATTTTCTCACAAGTATTATATCTAGAAATTTCATTCTAGTAAATTCCATCCAATGTTTATATTTAACTTCTTTTCTTTTTAACATTTCTCACATTGTACATAAGTGTACATACTCATCAAATCAAACTTCATTCAAAATATTGTTTTATAAAACCGTGTCCATAAATTTCTATTAGGTAATGTGTGTCCATGAAATATCACATTTTTTCTAATATTGGATCATGATCTACTTAAAGATGTTAGGATATTTGAGAAAAAAAATCATCATCCCATTTTTTAAGGAACTTTCTTACATCCCTCCATAAGAAAAGTTCCAATAACTTCTTTTTCTGAAAAGTGTTTCTAAAAATATATCTTCCTTAAGAAAATACCTTATGCCACTTTCTTAAGGAACTTTCTATTCCCAAAAACTTTACCAAAATTCTATATAAAATTTCACATCAAAAACATATTTATATATTGATAAAAAATGTAACCAAACTCACTTTGGGTCTAATATAACATTTATTCAAAAAATAGTACTTTCTTGTATTCACTTATTTATAATTAAATAATTTTTGAATTATTTGAGAAATAAATTCAATTACAATTATTCTAAAAAATAATAATATAATTTAACTAATTCACTTGTGATCATTCTCTTAGACTCCTATTGGTCCACACATATGGGGCCCAACCCATCTTGAACTTCGATTCATCTGAATTGATGAAACCTATTAATACACTATGTGTGTGACCCTATAGGCCCTCATATTGATAAAAGTGAGTCAAAATCAAAAAACATGAGTGGTAATCAGAGATACATCATCACCCCTAAATAGATAAATATAATTCATAGCTATAAACACCTCCTATGAATTATTTTTATATAATATAATCCTTTTGACTCGATATCTTGTCAAGCATGTTTCATTGGAAGTGTCATTAAAATATATGCTTGATATATATTTATTTGACTTTTCAAAAATGAAATCACCCATAAAACTCTTTTTTCATGGACATAATCAGTTATTTTCATTTCTATCAAAGTGACAAAGATATATAATTACATTAACTCAGATGGAAAAAATAATCTCTTGACTTATTCATTAATTTCATATCACTCGTGAAGAACCTAACACATCCTACCTCTCCATGAGAACATGTTTTCACAGTTTTCATCAATACATAATGTAACACCCCAAGCTTCCATGGTATACTTCTCTTTGAATAATACAGTAGCATGTGTTGTACGTAACTTCGAGTTCTAAAACACCACAACCAATCAACTAGTCATTATGAATAGTAATACCCACTTTTTAAAATTTTATAAATTTTGTCTTTCAAAATGGACTTCATTTTTGTATTAGAAATTTCTAAATTATCTTAGGGATAAATATTGGTACTTTTCTGATAACTTTCATATTTTGATGAATAGTGGAAATTACTAAATTTTAATTAATTTTTTTTGATCGAAATAAATAATAGTGATAAATTATGTATTTGAGTGATTTTAAAGTATAATTAGATTATATTTTTACCATTTAATCAAATTTTGGTCATTAGACATAATTTCACATTTAAACTGGACATAATAAAGTGTTAATCTTTTGATAGTCATTATTTTTTAAAAACACGCTTTTTGTTTTGACAACGAGAATTAATTTTAAATTAATTTCTGCCACTTCTGTGTTTTGAATTTAGAAAAATGGTTTCCATATTTAGAATCAGGAGGTACAAATTGTTTAAATATTTAACTTTTATTTTTAAACATTTTGAATAATTATTTCGGTAAATATTTTATTTACCATCGATAAAGGGTAAATCCGGTAAATAAGGGTAAAAAATAATATTATAATAATACTAAATTACCCTAAAACGTATCCTAACTGTATTTTTTGATACATTTCCGACCATGGGAATCTTTGTGTCAATTTTGGGACCCCATGGAGCCACTTGTAAGTGATAATGACACTTTATATTAATTAAGTTAAAGTAAATACAAAAATGGCATAAGCATATATCTTTCAGAAAAACAATTTTTACACAAGGTTATATATATTATAGTTTCGACTATAAATATTCATTAGAAATATAATAATATTTCCTACATAATGGTATTTTATTTATAATTTTTACACATTTAATAATTAAATTTATTTATGACACAATGATGATGCAGAATTTTCCTTATTAATGAAAGAATCAAATAATTGGTATTATAAATGTTATAATAAATATAATTTGAAAGTTTTTATGCCATAAAAAAATATTATTGGTTAATATCTCATTCTATTATTGATTAAATTATTTTTTTTTGAATTAATAAAGTTATTAATACTTTAACAAAAATCAATTATTAAATAGTGTCAAAATTGACATAAAGGAGTTTTAAAAAGAAATATTATATTATTAATTGATATAATATTCCTAAAAATCTAAGGTTTGGCCATAGGACTTATATGATTAAATGTATGTCATTAATTAACCACTTGGGATTTTCTTGTCATTTTATAGTAAGTTTATTAAAAAAATAATATAAAAATACAAAGAGACATGGTAAATGTTAAACTAATTAACTAAGAGTTAAATATAAAAGATAAGGTTAATATAGTCCCCCAAACATTTATAAAACCTATTGGTTGAGTGGTTTTCGACCCATACCCATTTTATAATTTAAATAATTCAGTTTGGACCCATTATAAACTGAATATGAATTTATTATAAAATAATACTTTAAGTTTTTCCTAAAGAGCACCTCCTCCCCCTTATAAAAGGGCACCACTTCTAACCAATTCTTCATACCTTTAATGCCTTTTGGTTAGGACAAACCCTGCCCAAATATTCTATCAAATTCCCTCAATTCAACTTAGAGTCCTTATTTTGATCATAAAACCAACCTAAGGAGCCCTTTTTTATCAAATCAAAAGGAAGAACCCGAAAAAGAGGTAATGTTTTCACCACCCTCTTTCAAGTTCTTTTCTTTTTCCACTTCTTCTTTATTTATTATTTCCATTATAAAATAATAACTAAAGTATCTTCTATATACTATGATGTTATTATAAATATGGTACAACCATATTCAGTATTCTATCCATCCTTTGAATGACATGTCACCATACATGCGTACGTATGGCTTACCGTCTCCACGCCGTTGTGTAATTATTATTCAAAACATTATTATTTGGATGGGAATGATAATGATGTGTAATTTAAGTAAATAATAAATATAACATTATAATTATTCTTCTTATATGATATACCATCCAATTATATATTATTTTAATATCAAAAGAATGATATTGTCGCTCATGCGTACGTACGGACTACCATCTCCATGAACGCGATGAGATTTATTCCACATCGTATCTATTCAAGTCTTATTATCATTTGATGATTAAAAATAATGTTTAAGGACTTGATATAATTATTGATATAAATAATATACAACCTATCCATAAAAAACACGATTTATGTAACAAAACATATAAAAGAAAATGAGTAAGTTAACACACAAAACTATGATAATACAAAGATATTATTAACAAAGATATGTTAAAAGATCATATATGATATCATATTAATGTATATTATACTTGTATAATTTAATAACAATTATTTCACTATTATACATGAGTTTAACCTACCCTCGACCAAGGAAAAATAAAAGGTAAGGGGGTTTCATCTCACTCTTTATTCCCATGAGATTCATGCCATGTTGCCACTATTACCTTTTGTGTGGTGTATGTAACGCCCATAATTGTATTATTTGTGTAATAAAATTTTATTTATGTGTATTTACATATTCATTGCATGATAATTCTTTCATAGGGTTTATGTTTTGTAAGTTACCAAATTGGTAAGGGTTAATTTCACAAACTCTTTTATATGAGGTTGTTTTTACGTAAGTATCTACTGGGACATATTTATTATCCATGTCCATGTTCATAAAATAGTTTTCAAAGGGATTATTTTAAGGTACTTTTTACTAAAACAACATTTTAATTGTTTTAAATATTTACTCTTCTAAACCATTCTCATTAATTTCCATGTTTTCAAAATGGTTTTAAGGATTTATTTAAATGGACATGAATTTTTTAAAATGTTAGTTTCTTTCAAAAGATTCAAAGTGTTATGGGACAATTTGATTCAAAAATATATTTAAATTTTTTCCTTTCTAAATTTTGTGACTTTTAAATTTTTTCCTGAAAAAGGAATATTTCCCTCAAATATTTTTACAAATCATTTTCATCTATGTCAAAATCCTTTAACGGATTTTGAACTAGTTTAAAGTTGATTTATTAAAATAAAATCTTACATATTGTATTGAATGATTTGTTATATGTTTGATTGTGGATGTTCTATTTTTATACCATTCATGGTTTATGGTTAATGTATTGACATTTCATATTCTAGTTCTAATACAAATGTTTATGTTATGTTTCAACCTTTTCATATGAGGAATTTATTGGACATAGTAAGTGATGGGTGGAGCCCGCTATAGCTCCTCGATGCATTGGTAAGTCTCATGAGACAACTAGATGTGGAATTGGACGAGGCCTTTCCCAATTTTATATATGGTTTTGGATGAGGCCTTAATAATTTTTAGACGTCTTGGATGAGGCCTTGACAAAATGTTTCAGAATGTCTGGCATTATACATTCCATCATTATGAAAATAATATTGATGGTTCATGTGGTCATTCGACTTATAGAATACCCATGATTATGTTTTATTATAGAATTATTTACTCAAATCATATTCTTGCCATAAAATTATTCATGTTTATTATTGTTAAAGGTATGCATTTTCAATTATTCACCATGCTTAATATTTATGCTACCTTCCTCTGTATTTCTTACCCTTACTGAGTGTTTGAGCTCACCCCTTTCTATGTTTTATTTTTCCCAGGATGAAAATAAGTATATTATGACTGACTTGCAGGGATAGTCTATGGGATCTCAGTGTTGTCCATGGAAACAATGTTGTTGTTGTTTTCCTTTTAATGATGTAATGTGAACCTTATGAATGTATCTTGTACTTCCAAGGCTACTAATCTAATCGGTCTTTTGAGACTTTATATTTTGTGATCATTCCAATGTTATGTAATAATGCACCAAATCTAGGTTACTGGGGTCGGGGCATTAAAATTTGAATCAATGGAAGTTTATTACAAATATTGGAATCTAGATTTAGATAAACTCTGACTAGAGAGCATGACCCTAAGATAGACTTCGAGGATTAGTATAGAATAACTTCCTAGAATTTTGGTATTGTAGATATTTTGTGAGTTTTCCAAGAAATACATCCCTATCTGGATACGAGTAGGTAGATGCAGCTCTGGCACAGATGTACCTAGCGGTAAAACTCGAAAACACTGCTTTGAGCTAGACTCGAATGAGAACTGGTGCACGACAACGCGCCTTGCTGCACTCTTGGTTACGACACTCCCGGGGGATATGCTTAGGATAATTCTCATTTTCTTTACCAACCATTATGAATGGTTTATGAGTATATACTTTCCCAAATAAAACATTTTTATGATTATGGATTATATCCATAAATTGTTCAATCTAAGTTCGGTATTTTACAAGTTTGGAATTATTCATTGAAATTCATAAACTGACCTAGTGTATGCCACTGTATAGAAATGGTGCCTCGTAGAAGGAATTTGAACTCTAGTAATATGTATGATCCAAAGAGTAAGAAGGATCGTATCTTTCACAGTATTAAGCCAAAATTTAGAATGGAAATTATCTCCCATGTATTCTAAACATATGAAGAAATAGTATCATGTGTTAATAAGATAAGTAAAGAATTATTTGAGTCCTATGGATTTGAAGGGAAGAAAGAGAAAAAAAAGGATGGAAGAGAGAAAGATGGATAAAGGGAAGAGGGAAAAGAGGGATTTTACCATATTTGATAACTATGAGAAGAAACACCCTGGAACTTTCCTGAAGGGAATGGGAATTTGTTATAAGTGTGGAGAAAAAGGACACCTTGTACATGACTGCAAGGGTAAGAAAAGGTTTTCAAATGTACAATGCTTCATCTGCAAGGAGTTGGGACACTACGTGAACCAATGTCAAAATCATCAAACTTTGACCTAAATGATGCTATTGGATAATAATCAAGTTATGATACTACCACAGATGGGGAGGAATGGTTAGATTTCTTATGTTGTTATTAAAGAATTATGTCATTTGAGTGTTTTATCAATGATGTACTAGTTATAATAATTATGGGGTATATAAGGATTTTACTATAGTACTATTTCATTAAGGACTTTAGATTGTGTGGAACCAATAAAAGTGACTCAATAGCAGGTTAAATTTTTGGAAAATATATGGTTGAGAGAAAGATAAACCATAATATGGTTCTGATACTGAGGTAGTGATTTTGTAATAACACATGTTTTTTTTGGATAAATTATATTGAATATTCTTGACTACCTTGAAACAGATTAATGATTTGTATATTCCATCATTGTTTGAGTTTACAACAATTTTGGATAGGAGTATATCTAGTATTCTATAAATAATAAGGGTTCATGAATGTAATCAATAAGGTTTTATGGTAATTTAGGATTTTGCAATGTTTTAAAAGAATACATGATGAAGGCGTTCACATGTTATTACACGGAAAAAAGGATCTTCATTGTGTTTACCTTCCTTATAAATTTTGGACTGAGAGTTTGGACAGAAGTATTTTGGATAAGTATAAAGGTTTGATTGTATTATATTTTACATTGGATACTATTGTTAAGGTTAATTTTGGATATTTATAAAAAGGATAACATGCAGACCGTGTGACAACCCGTCGCGTCGGACAAAGCTGCGGGAATCGAACCCACAACCATAGTGCAATTGGGATTTATCGCCTACCACAGGACTACGTGAAGTCCCTAGAGTGTATAATGTAGTTTTTTTAATGTTCTGATAGATGAATTATAAATTTATTTTTGGAACCATATACGGTTAGGATAAATAGAATATTTTTGAGGTATATTACCTTTTTGAGTAAAAGATGGGTTTGTGGTAAAAATTTTGTAAAGAATGAATGTCTACATGACAAGTAAGTATATTTCCTTACATTCTTAGTAAATCTCATAAATAAATTCCTCAAATTTATTAAAGGTAACTTAAAATAAAAATGTTGTTGGTTAACTTTTCTTATTGGGGAATCAAAGACCGTTTAACCAATCACAAGTTTGTGATTTTCTTGTAGTTAACTTTCTCCTAATCCTATTTTATAAAACTCTCCATAAGACCTTGATGGTTTGTTTCTCCTCCATATCCATGTTTTCATAGAATCCTAGTATGGTCTATCTCGGGTGACCTTTGTACTTCTCTTTCTTTCTTTTAAAGTTATATTTTTATTAACCCTATTTCCGATGTGGGTTTTCCAAAAAGGTATTTTCTATTTTCAACCTTTTATTTTCAAAAAAAATTCAAATTGTGAGCACACAATTTTTTTGAAAGAGGGTAGAATGTAACACCCCAAGCTTCCATGGTATGCTTCTCTTTGAATGATACAGTAGCGTGTGTTCTACACAACATTGAGTTCTAAAACACCACAACCAATAAATTAGCCGTTATAAATAGTAATACCTAATTTTTGAAATTTTATAAATTTTATATTTCAAAATGGACTTCATTTTTGGATTCAAAATATATAAATTAGATTATGGTGAAATTTTGGTACTTTTATGATAACTTTCACATTTGGATGAATAGTGAAAATTACTAAATTTTAATTAAAAACAAATTTTTTAATCGAAATAACTAATTGTGATAAATTGTGTATTTGAATGATTTTAAAGTATAATTTGATTATATTTTTACCATTTAATCTAATGTTGGTCATTGTACATAATTTCACATTTAAACTGGACATAAGAAAGTGTCAATCTTTTGATAGTTATTATTTGTTAAAAACACACTTTTTGTTTTGACAACGGGAATTAACTTTAAATTAATTTTTTCCACTTATGTGTATTGAATTTAGAAAAATGGTTTCCATATTTAGAATCAGAAGGTCTAAATTTTTCAAATATGTAACTTTTATTTTTAGACATTTTGAATAATTACTTCGGTAAATATTTTATTTACCATGGTTAAAGGGTAAATCCAGTAAATAAGGGTAAAAAATAATATTATAATAAGAATAATTACCCTAAAATGTATCCTAAACCTATTGGTTGATATATTTCCGACCATGGGCATCTTTGGGTCGATTTTGGGACCCCATGGAGCCACTTGTAAGTGATAATGACACTTTATATTAATTAAGTTAAAGTAAATACAAAAATGACATAAGCATATATCTTTTAGAAAAACAATTTTTTATAAGGTTATATATGTCATATTTTCAACTATAAATATTCATTAGAAAGCTAAAATGATTCCCGACATAATTTTATTTTATTTATAATTTTTAGACATTGAATAATTAAATTTATTAATGACACAATGATTATTAAGTATTTGTTTTATTAATGAAAGAATCCAATAATTAGTACTATAAATGTTATAATAAATATAATTTTAAATTTTTGATTCCATAAATAAATTTTATTGGTTAATATGACATGTTATTATTTTTTAAATTATTTTTTTCGAATTAATAAAGTTATTAATACTTTAAAAAGTCAATTATTAAATAGTGTCAAAATTTACATAAATACGTTATTAAAACAAATATTATATTATTAATTGATATAATATTTCTAAAAATATAAGGTTCAGCCAGAGGACTTATATGATTATAGTTATGTCATTAATAATCCACTTGGGTTTCTCTTGTCTGTTTATAGTAATTTTATTAACCAAATAATATAAAAATACAAAGAGACATGGTAAATGTCGAACTAATTAACTAAGAGTTAAATCTAAAAGATAAGGTTAATATAGTGACCCAAACCTATCTAAAACCTATTAGTTGAGTGGTTTTAGACCCATTCCCACCATATACTTTAAATAATTCAGTTTTGATCCATTAGAAACTGAATATGAATTTATTATAAAATAATACTTTATGTTTTTTCTAAAGAGCCCCTCCTCCCCCTTATAAAAGGACACCAATTATAACCAATTCCTCATACCTTCAAAGCCTTTTGGATTAGCCAAAACCGGCCCAAATATTCTTTCAACTTCCCTCACTTCAACCTATAGGCCTTTGTTTGATCAGAAATCCAACCTAAGGAGCCCTTCTGATCAAATCAAAAGGAAGAACCCGAAGAAGAGGTAATGTTTTCACCACCCTCTTTCAAGTTCCTTTCTTCTTCCACTTCTTCTTTCTTTGTTATTTCCATTCTAAAATAATAAATCCAGTATTTTATTTATAAAATTATTTTATTAGAAATATAGTACAACCATATTCAGTATTCTATCCATCCTTTGAATGACATGTCACCAGACGTGCGTACGTTCGACTTACTGTCTCCACGTCGTGGAATAATTGTTATTCAAAACATGATTATTTGGATGTGTATGATAATGATGTGTAATTGAAGTAAATAATATATATAACATTATAATTATTCTTTATATATGATATACCACCCAATTATATATTATTTTAATATCAAAAGAATGATATTGTCGCTCGTGCGTACGTACGGACTACCGTCTCCACGAACGCGATGAGATTCATTCCACATCGTCTCCATTCAAGTATAATTATCATTTTATGATTAAAAACTGTTTAAGGACTTGATATAATTCTGGATATGAATAATATAAAACCTATCCATAACAATCACGGCTTATGTAACAAAACATATAAAAGAAAACGAGTAAGTTAACACCCGAAATGACGATAATACAAAGATATTATCAACATACCAATATTAAAACATCATATATGATATCATATTAATGTATATGATTCTTGTATAATTTAATAAAAAATATTTAACCATTATACAGGAGGTTAATCTACCCTCAACCAAGGAAAAATACTAGGTAAGGGGGTTTTATCTCACTCCTTATTCCCGGGATATTCATGCCATATTGCCACTATTACCTTTTATGTGGTGTATGTACTGCCCATAATTGTATTCTTTGTGTAATAAAATTTAATTTATGTGTATTTAAATATTAATTATATGATACATCTTTCATAGGGTGTATGTTTCGTAAGTTACCAAATTGGAAAGGGTTAATTTCACAATCTCTTTATTATCCGAGGTTGTTTTTACATTAGTATCTACTAGGACATATTTATTATCCATGTCCATGTTTCATAAAATATTTTTCAAAGGGATAATTTTAAGGTACTTTTTACTAAACCATAATTTTAATTTTTCAAAGATTTACTCTTCCAAACCATTCTCAGTAATGTCTATGTTTTCAAAATGGTTTTAAGGATTTATTTAAATTGACATGAATGTTTTAAAATGATAATTACTTTCAAAAGTTTCAAAGTTCTATAGGAAACCTTGATTAAAAAATGTATTTAAATGTCTTCCTTTCTAAATTGTGTGAATTTTAAATGTTTTCCTAAAAAGGGATATTTCTCTCGAAGAGTTTTACAAATCATTTTCATATATGTCAAAATCCTTTAATGGATTTTGAACTTGTTTGGAGTTGATTTATTATAATACAATCTTCCATATTGTATTGAATGAGTTATGATATGTTTGACTGTGGATGTTCTATTTTTATACCATTCATGGTTTTTGGTTAAATTATTGACATTTCATATGCTAGTTCTAATACGAATGTTTTTGTTATGTTTCAACCTTTTCATATGAGGAATGTATTGGACATAGTAAGTGACGGGTGCAGCCCGCTATAGCTCCTTGATGCATCGGTAGGTCTTATGAGACAAATAGATGTGGAATTGGATGAGGCATTTCCCAATTTGATATATGGTTTTGGCCGAGTCCTTAATCATTTTTAAACGTCTTGGTTGAGGCCTTGAAAAAATGTTTCAGAATGTCTGCCATTATACATTCCCTCATTATGAAAATAATATTGATGGTTCATGTGGTCATTCGACTAGTAGAATACCCATGATTATGTTTTATTATGGAATTATTTACTCAGCTCATATTCTTTCCATTAATGTATTCATGTTTATTATTGGTAAAATCATGTGTTTTCAATTATTCACCATGCTTAATATTTATGCTATCTTCTGTTGTATTGCTTACCCTTACTGAGCGTTTGAGCTCACCCCTTTCTATGTTTTATTTTTCCCAGGATGTGAAGAATTATATTATGAATGACCTACAGGGATAGTCTATGGTATCTCAGTGTTGTCCATGGAAACAATGTTTTTTTGTTTTCCATTTTAGGATGTAATGTAAACCTTATGAATGTATCTAGTACTTCCAAGGATACTAAACTAATCAGTATTTAAAGACATGATCTTTTGTGATCATGCCAATGTTATATAATAATGCACTGACTCTAGGTAACTAGGGCCGGGGTGTTACACATAAAAGTACAAAACTCATGATATGAAATAATAATAATCTCCTGTATGAGGGCCAATACACATGTTCACAAAATATAATTTCCAATGACACATAAAAAATGTATAAATCTTATAGGCGGGTCTGTTATCACAGCCTCATATCTTAGAGATTACCAAGGGAGACCTTCGTGATAAGAAGTGTCAATGTATTATGAGATTTCTACCCTTGATATCATATATCATCTATTCCTATTCAGATGATTTTATATGACCATAGAATATATACTTAAGAATATCAACATATCAAGGAACTGGTATAACCATTCATGTGTTAGATACTCTAGGGACATTATAACATTAAATGTGACATAGAAGAATAGTCATCATGTGATAAGATAGTAATTAATGTCCAAGACCCTAAATATATAGGTAATCTAAAGTTCAAAATAGTTAGTTCTAGGGAACAAACACTAACATAATCTTACTTACACTAGAACCAAATTCTAATTAATTTTATTCCTCTTGCTCTAATATGATGTTTATGATTATACTAAGATTATGAATTAGTCAGTGGTCCACTACTTTATCCTCCATGGAAACTCTACTCACTATAACCTCACCTCTCTATGAAAAATACCTCAGGAGGTGATACTTATGAATTATCTGGTTCATCTATTGATGTGATATTAGATCCTTGTCTAAAACCACTAATGCAGTATTATAACAATGTAGTGTGATGAAATCCTTACTTATCAACACCACATCAATCTCATCGATGAATTTGAGTATTAAAAATGATTCTTTATATGCATTAGAAACTGTACTATACTCAAAATCCACTACGGAATCAACATTGACTACTTTGAGATCCCCTAACTCATAGATCCTCCATTAGGTAGAAGACATAGCCCAATTATAATCTCAAATAATTCTGATCTGTATGGAAACTAGAATCTATATATCCTTCATGAAAATTTCCTCATCTCCTCTATAAACCATGAAT
Organism: Viscum album; assembly: GCA_963277665.1. Taxonomy (NCBI): domain Eukaryota; kingdom Viridiplantae; phylum Streptophyta; class Magnoliopsida; order Santalales; family Viscaceae; genus Viscum; species Viscum album. Next base: position 1,642,957,758 of record OY728159.1, read on the forward strand.
ATATCCTTAGTATTCCTTAGATACTTGAGGATAAACTTAAAAATAGTCCAATTTTTTGCTCTTGGATATTCCGAATATCTTCCTACCATGATTATGGTATAAGAAACATAAAATGTAGTATATATCATATCATACATGATAGAACCTATCATAGAAGGGTAGGATAATCTACTCATCCTCACTCTCTAAACTTATACCCAATGACATATCTCCTTGGAGAGATTTATACGATGTGACAATGGAACTAATCCTTTGATTTTTCCATAATAAATCTATTCAGTGTCTGGTCAATTTATAAACTCCGAATTAGTTTAAAATTCCTATTAGATATATCATGAATGATAATACATAGAATATAATTTGTTTCACCTACGTACTTCATGAATAATCATGTGTTCAACCATATCTTGACTTATTGTATAATTGTTATCTCATTTCCAATAATTAATATGTTAATGATATATATACTATTATGAAGAAAACATCACCCCTGCACGTGGATAAAGTGGCGGGGGAGATGGGTTTTGGGGTTCCAGTCATGAGGTTGAGTCCCCAGGTCATTTATTTATGGGTTTTCATTATAGCTTGAATGTTCCACCATTTGGCAGTTGTAACCCATCCTTTTATAAAGAAGATAAGTTCACTCCCACCAAACCACTTATAGGTATAAGGTTCACATTAATTAATTATAAAACCAAATTATCTTAATGGAATCATCAAAGTGAATGTTCCATGATTTGGATACTTGCTTCAATCCATAAATGGGTCTCCATAATATTTATTCCTTACTCAAATCCTTTGGCGTCACAAAAAAATCTAGTTGTTTCATATATAATTATTTCATAATATTCCTATTAAATAAATTTATATTTACATCCATCTTCCAAACCTCATAATCATGGTAAGTTACTATGAAAAATAGAGTATTGATATATTCATGCATAGAAACTAGTGAAAAGGTTTCATCATAATCTATGCCTTGAAGTTTCTTAAACCCTTTAGCCACTAGTTTCAATGTATAGGTACTAACTTTACCTTACATGTATAGTTTTTTTTGAATACTCATTTTCACTAAATGATAATTATATCAATGGGAGGATCAACCAAAATCTATTCTTAGTTATGATATAGCGAATCTATATCAGAATTCATGGTTTTTTCATCTTATAGTTTATGTACTGCTTGATAATTTATTGAAACACATAGGTTTATTATTATTAATAAGTAATGAGTCACCATTATCATTAACTATAAAATCATATCTCTATGGTTCTAAATTATTATGGTGCTTCTACATAGTACTTCTGTCTCTAGAAAAACTTCTTCCATTTGGTCTTCTGAAATTTGTTCTTATGCCAACTCCTATATATTCTAAGCATCAACTTCATCAAATCAATTCTTCTCCCAGTATCCCTTTGGGATATGTTCTACCTCTCATGTAATATATACTATCTTTTCAATATTATATTTTTTTATATGGATTTATATAGATAATATCTACTTATTTCCTTAGGATATCCTATAAAGGTACATTTCAATCCATAGGATGCTAGTCGGATGCCAGAATTGGCCTTAACAAACACTTCACAACCCCATACATGAGTATGTGACAATAAGTATTTCCTCCCATATGTTAACTCATATAGTATTTCATTTACCGCCTTAGTTGGAAATGTCTTTAGAATGTGTACTACAACCAATGATTCATATCCCCACAAGCATAATGGAAGATTCCATGAATTTTCATCAAAATTATCATGTCCAACAAGGTACAATTTATCCTTTCACTAACACCACTCTACTATGGTTTATAAGTAGGAGCGCGTTGAGATAGAATCCCAGACTCCTTGAGATAGACGATGGTTAATTTATTTACCACCTCAATCTATTCAAATATTTTTTATATTCTTACCAAGATGGGGCTCTAATTTATTCTTAACCTCCTTAAATTTCTTAAAGGATTCATACTTATTCTTCTCCAGGTAGATATATCCATATATACTCAAATCATTGGTAAAAGTAATTAAGAATGAGTATCCATATCTATTTTGAACTACAACATGTATTAACACATCTGTGAGTAACAATTTTTAAATATGTATATCCCTTTCATCATTTCCACCAAATAGCTGTTTGGTTATTTTAACTAGTAAAAAGTGATAAATCATTAAAGTGGTTTTAGTTTGAAAGAATCTAAATACCCACCTTGATAAATATTTTTCAACTATTTCATGTTTAAATGAACAATTTTATGATGATATAAAAAGGAATTATTTTAGTTGTGTTAACCTGATTCTTTATTGATTTCCAATACATGGTCCTCATATTATAGTATATAAAGACCATTATTAAATATGTGTTATACCATTTTTTATCTTTATAAAAGTAAATTATTTTATTCCCAAACATAAATACAAGGACATCCACATTTAAACCCAAAATGTATGTTATATTTTTTGTAATACGAGATACATAATAAAAATTTGTCAAAACTAGAATCATTCATGTTGGAAATGTAATGTGGTAGTATCTTATTCTCAAGGAAATATTTTTTTGATTAATATCTTGAATATACACCTAACCTCTTAAGACCTTAATAAATCTACTTGATTCATGTATTTGGATACAAATGTGAGTACCAAAATTTGTATCTAATAACCAAATAGTAGATTTGGAAAAGTAATAGTTGATAACAAACTCACATGAAGCTTCCTCATAATTTTTCACTGAGGTACAATTTTTCTTCCAGTGGCCCTTCTTTCACATGAAAAACATTTTTCATCTTTTTACTTGGAGTGTTATATGATATTTCTCTTCTTGGTTGATGGTTCAAAGAACCCTTAGACATAGAACTTGTCTTAAGTACATTTTCCATTACCTTAATTTTGTTAACCATAAGAATATGGGTTTTTTCATGTATCTTTTCCTTATCTTCTTAGAAAATTAGTGTGAGGTGTTTTGGGAGAGACTTCTAAATATTGATAATATTATAATTTATATTAAAACTAAAGAAGATATAAAGTAGGGAGTAAAATAATAGATCTATGTACAACTCATCGAGTAGTTTGAAACCCAAGATTTCCAAATTCTCAATATATATAATCATCTTGACTACATGAGGTCCGGATGCCCCCCTTTCTAAACTTGTATGTGAAAAGTTTCTTGGAGGTCTCGTATTACTCTCATCTTGTCTTATTTTAATAATGATCATAGAGATGAGACAATATTTTATATGATTCCATATCCACCTATAGCCTTTGGAGCTCACTCAACATGGAAGATAACATGAGAAACTAGACATATAGTGAATCATCTACATGTTTCTAGTAGGCAGTGATCTCCTCCTCACTGGCCTTCATAAAAGGCCCTTCCTTAGGAGTATGGGACTCCAACATGTTAAATTTCCACTCCTGGCATAATATGATGTTCAAGAACCTATATCAATCATGGAAATTCCTGAAATTGAGGTGGTTATATTTCTACAAAATCAATCACAATGATAATTTTGAGTCTTGTTACTTTTCATTTTCTAAAAAAAGAGAGAAGGAGATTTTGGTAGTTTGTTTGGATTACCCAAAGGTAAAATAATAAATTTATTTTTTAATCTTCTACTAGTACATAAAATCCCAATATCCCTCACCATTAGATTCTAAATATCATGTTTTATGAATATTCTAGTGGAAATGATCCATATTTTCCTACTCATAACCCAGATGAAGGCCAAAAAAAAGTTAATCAAAGTTATTTAGGTAGTCAAGTCATACAAAGTGAATTAACTTATAGCTCCTTCATCTATTGAGTGAACTCCTCAATCCTAAAATCCCAGACTTATATTTCCTCATTACTTTTCTACAAGTTTCATCAAGTCTCATGGAGGTAATCAAACCTTGATATCAAATGGGTTAATTAGGCTCAAAACCTTTGTTAAAACACATCTATAATTTAAAGTACCCTGATAGAGTCAAAATAAGTAATTTAGACTATGGTTTCATATTAACATAAGTATTAGATGGCTATATTGACATAATATTTTCTTGGAGGAATTTTTTATATCATATTCATATTTTTTATTTTATCCATTTATATGATTGTTAATTGTATATGGATTTTAGATAATTAATTAACTATGTCTTGATAAATTAAATTACACATAATCAATTTATATTATTTATCCTTGTAACTAAAATTTGATTCTATTTATCATGATTATACTATGTGATCACAACTCACATCTTAACCATGCATATATTGAAACATTCACAACACAATTTATTTATTTTTATCTTTGGATTCTTGTGAACTATCCTATCTGATTTTATAACACCCACATAATGATACAATTAACATTATAAGAAATAAATAAATAAATAATGATATGATCAAGATTTTTTATCTATTGGTTGATCCATTAAGTGGATTATGGATCAATTGAGGCCCTAGGGGATTACCTTGAGTCACATATAGAATCTTATTACAACACCGATTAGACTCTCATTCATATTACTTGTTTGGTTACACACTGGCTTTTTATTTGGATAACATCTTCATAAAATTCAATGTTATTTATATCTTATACTCACACATTATGGAGGGAAAATCAGGATGCATGAATGATATTTTATTACTCAAAAGTTTACACACATACACTTGTAAATTTAAAGAGAGGTAATATTCACATATCATCAGAACAATAAATAATTGTTACATTTTAAAACTCAAATAAAATAATTTAAATAAATAAATAAATACTCAAAAATGCATGGGATAGTCTTAACTCATAATCAGTCAACATGAAATAAAACAAATGATAAAATTTAAATTGAGAGAATATTTAATGCATTAATCTAGTATTAAATCAATTTTAATTAATTATCATTCCATCCTACGAGACCTGAAATAATTTCAATAAATTTTACTAAATATAAATTTATTTTTAGATTTTTTGGGTATATTTGGACCTAAATGGACCCCAGAGGGGATCTAGGACATGGAGTTAGTTTTCTTAGTTAGGTGATCCATCAGTTTGTTGTGTCCAATATGGGTCACATGCCTAGTGTAGGGAATGATCGTGAATTGGAGGTGACACACAAAACTGCTTGAAATGATTTTTTTATTATTATCCACATGTAGACATTGTAAACCACACCTAAGCCTACCAGTCCCCCACTGATTAGGCACACCAATGGACAAACAAGCAAGCTACACTCCACTAGTGAAGCATTCCCCTCAAGTTTCACACAAACACACACACACAAACACACATATTGATAGAAATGATTCTGACTCATTAGAACTGGTGGAACCTATTAATACACTTTGTGTGAGACCCTCTACATCTTCATATTGATAAAAATGAGTCAAACTCACAAACCAAAGGTGGTATATAGAAACACATCATGGAATCTAAAGAGATAATGATAATTCATGGATAGAATTATTTATTACAAACACTTACTATGTAATATAATCCAATTGTCTTAAAATCTCATCAAGAAGGTTTCATCACATCTGTCGTCGACTTATATGTTTGATATATCTTTGTTTGACTTTATGAAAATGAACTCGTCAATAAACCCCCCTGAACATGGACAAAATTAGATAGTTACATTTCCATGAAAAGGTGAGAGACATCAAATTAAATTAACTCATAAGGGTCAAGTCCTCTCTTGTATTATTCATTAATATCAATCACTCATGACACGTCCAACATATCCTTCCTTTCTATGAGCATATGTTATCATAGTTTTCATCAATACATAAAATTATGTGAATCATGATATATAGTAATAATAATATCACATATAAGGACCAATACACATGTTCCAAGATATGAATATCCAATTAAACATAAAACATGTGAAATTCCTATAGGTGGTATTCTCTCATAACCTCATCTCTTTGAGATTACCAAGGGAAACCTTTATGAGAATAAGTATCAATGTTTTTTGAGCCTATTACCCCTAATAACTTATCATATGGGTCTATTTAGACGATTTAATCCTATCATAGAACATACAGTTAATAAAATAATTATAGAACTTCATGGATCTCATCATAGTGAAGAACTTCTATAACCTTTCAATGCGATAGATACTCTATGAAAATTATTACGTTAAATATTATGTAGGAGAACAGTTATCTTGTGATAATATAGTTATTAATATTCAAGACCATAGATATAAGGGTAAGTGAAAGTATATATTATTTGGTTCTAGGTCACCAACTCTAACAATATCTTCATCAGCAATATTTTTAAGTTCCAATTCGTATTGTAATAATGATACAATGAGTTCATTACTTTCATGAATAGAATCCTTTTCAGTATTCCGTTTCTTTAGTAAATATCTAATTAATGTTTCAATAAGAATAGTATTATCCAATGTTTATCCTAAATCATTCATTATATTTACAATACTAATAATTTAGTAAAAAATGTTTTTAACATTTTCTTCCTCACCCAATTTAAATCCTTGATATTAAACTCTTAATATTACATGTTTAATTATATTTATATTATATATTCCATAGTGAGTAAGTTGTAAAATTACCCAAACATCATGAATAGTTTTTCAGTCAGATATATGAATAAAAAAATATATACTAATTATACAGTATAAAATATTCATCACATTATATTATAAGACATATGTAACAACATCATTACTAGGTAAGGTATCTAGATTAGTTTTGAGTAATTTGTAATATTTTACCATAATGGTCTAATGATTAATGCTTATAAGTCATAGGAAAGCTTCTACTCTAGATTTCCAATATCCATAGTTGGTACCACCATGTAATGGAGGTCATTGAGGAATCCTACTATCATTAGAACTTGAACTTTTCATTTTAGATGATCTTTTCCTTAGATGGTTAAGTCTAGGAAAATTTTATAAACAAAAGATATATATATATATAAGGATAATAGTCCATTTAAAGCACCTAATCAAATAAATATTATTTAACTAACTGAAGAGATGGTTGAATTGTCAAGAGGGGGTGGGGTGGGGGTGAATTAACTAGTTTATAAAATTTTAAATATTAAACCTGTTTTTAAAAATTCTAAGTTATGAAAAAATAAAATACGAACACATTTTTTAATAATAGTTCATATAAAAGAGATACTACATCTACTCTATGCTTCTCTATATCTCCATGAGAAATGACAATTTCTAAAATACTAACTTTCTATGGGGGTTATATCCTAATTACAAACATCCTTTCCCAGTTGTGAAAAAATCACCACAATATATGACTTTTAATGTGGAGTCACAAACTATTACAACCCTGAATTTTTCAACATGGACTCGTGACCCAATGATATGTCTTTTTCAACTTGGAGGCATAATAAAAATTAACTTTTATTTTTCACCCTTGTGGAAAAACCCAGAAATAACTTTTTAAGGGTAGTATTGTAACAAACAAACATAGATCAACTAGTCTCATCACATAGACTGACTCTCCACAAATCCCAAAGAAAATTCTCAATCGCAACGGTCTAGCAGTAAGTGATAGGGTATCAAATTACATCATCTGAGAATGATTTCGCCCCCTAAATCTAAATAAACATCATATGGATTTCTCCATGAAATTTAGCATGTACCATTAATAAATTGGGAATACATTCAAAAAATTAATAGCTTAATAATAAAATAAAATGAGAATAGAGTATAAACTACAGTAATAATAAACCAGTTAAATAACACATAACTATCACATCATAATAATAAAAAAATAAATAATCAACATCCATAAACAAAATATACCAAAATAAGGTGAATGATGATGTAGTTGATAAAAAATAACCCAACACCACCGAGGAACCCAAAATTCCCTAAAGTAGCCAAATTACTTATGACCTATGATCACCCATTACTTGATTAAAGGAGGATGATGAGAATCAAGAAGATCCACCAAATTTTATGACACCCTTCCCTTTACATGTGTCCCACAAAACTATTTCTACCCAAAGGCACATAGGGTGTGAGATAAAGACCAGTGGGACACCACTATGAAGCTACCTAGGGTCCTTTACGATTCAAATTTTTAGTCTGAGTTTGAAAAATATGGTTTTCAAAACTAGTTATTTAAAAAACATGATATAAATCCTTTAGTTTTAATAAAATGAAGTCAAGTTCAAAATTAGTACAACAAGGAAAGTGAAAAAAAATGAATAATGGAAATAAGGCACGAGTAACATGAGTAACCAAATAAAGAAACATGCAATAGGCACTCACACTTCACAACCAAACCATATATGCATCATGGGCTCAACATAAGGGTCTCTAGAAATTAGAACTAGACCTAGGAATACTAGAAGACATACATAAACTTATTCATTCATTCATATGTTCTCATACATCTCACAAAGATACTAACCCATCCTATTATCACACTTAGTCTAACTAATCCACTAAACCCAGACATCACACAATCTACACTAGGGGTTTCATCTATCCAGGTTAGCAACTAACTCAATTCTCCCATTTTATTCCAACTATCAAACACATATATAGTCTATGATCCTAATAATTTAAATAATAAAACATCAAGTAAATGATCAATATCATTTTAATACATCCTTTGAAAATATATTTGAAACCACTTTCCCTCCATATGTATTTACATCAAACACTTGTTAACCAGAAAATCGATTTTTTATGAAATCTATTAGAATTTGCCTTTAAATCCAACATATGAGAACAATAACAATAAAAAACCATATAATAACCCTAAATAAATCTTAAGGATAATAATTAATCAATTTAAAGAAAATAAAAATATATAACCTAAGGTGTTCCTTGGAATGGTTCCATTAAGTAGATACACCGACCTCAAGATGGAGAAAAACTCATCACCTTATCATGAAACAAATAATATTTAGAGGAGTGTATCCTTATGAGCCTAAATCACCATGAAATTCCATTAAAACTCCACCTAAAACCCTAGGTTTTCCCAAATGGACCTCTAGATTTTCTATATCCAAAGTTAATGGAATAAAAATAAACAACATGGGGAGAGGAGAAAGAAATCAAGGGAAAATTATAGTTACCTAAAGATAAATCACCATGTTAAAGGAGGAGATCACCAATGATGTTAGGAGAGAAGTTATCCACCACTAGGAGGAAATGGTTCAAATAAATTGGGAGATAAATAGTGGAGTATGGGTTAAACTTCATCAAACGAAAAGTTGTAATTTCACAATTTTAAGTAAACTCGGTGGGTTGTATGGTTTGAAGAACTATGCACCAACCATGTGGATCACTCATCCTTTAAGGTATCATGGTTTTTTATAAAGTCTTCATGGTTTAATAAACTACACTTCAACTTTAAAAAACAACTATGGCCTATCCAACCCCACTCTTTCATGGTTAAGTGCATGATTAGTACTAACAACATGATAATCGTTTTCCCTAGCCTGTTTTTCCAAAAATATCAAATTTTAGATATGTGACCCCCAAATACTCCAAAAATAAATAAAATGAGAATGAAATGTGAAATAAACACATACTAGTGACCCAACAGGTGTCAAAATTCTTCCCACCATGCCATTTTTTGACCTCAAAAAGTCCTCAAGTTTCTGAATCTGTGAAAAGATGTGGTCACTTATCCCTCACAAACACCTAATGTCCCCAAGTATCATTAATTTCATGTCACACTTCCATAAAACAAAACTATAGGAATAAAATTACCACATAAGATTTTGTTTTGATAATCCATAATAAAAATTCGCTACTCAACAATAGTGGTGTCCAGATCCATATCTAGATCATCCCATTCAATTATATGAGACATATTTATTTAGTTGGGAAACATGGAATACATCATGGATGGAAATAATTTGGGATGGAAGGGATAACCAATACCCCACCTTTCTAAGGTGCTCCAAGACTTGAAATGGCCTAACATACTGTAGGGAGAACTTACCTTGTCTTCCCAACTGATAGTATCCCAACCAAGGGTAATCCCTTAGAAACACCTAATCACAAATATCAAATTCCAATGGATGGAAACCATGATCAACATATGATTTTTGATGACTCTGATTTTTAATAAATATATTAATGATCAACTATACCTTTTCTTTCATCTCCTATATGAGACTCAGTCCTAACAATAAGAACTCACCCAATTCTTCCTAATAGATAGAATATCGACACGATCACCCATACAAGGCTTTAAAAGGATCTATCTTGATTGAAGCTTGATAATTATTATTATAAGAAAATATAACCAACAACATATGACTATCTCAGGAGCCACCAAAATCAATAATTCATGCTCTAAGTATATATTTAAGAATATAGATGGCCCACTCAGTCTTCTCATCCATTTGTGGATGACACATCAAGCATAATTTTAGCTAACATCCCATTGATTTCAGAAGAAATCACTAAAACTAGGAAGTGAAGAATGAGTTTTTATTTGAAAAAATGTCTAAGTGCACACCATAGAGTCTCATGATCTATTTTACAAAAAGTTTTATAAGCTCATCAAACTTCACTGACCCTCTAATGGATAGGAAATGGGTCAACTTTGTCATCTGATCAATATTCTCCCATATAGAATCCTTCCCACTCAAAGTTTGTGGAAAACTGATTAAAAAATCTATGGAAATATCATCCCACTTCCATACTAGACTGGGAAGGGGTTGTAATAGGTGAGAAGACCTCTGATTCTCATCCTTAACCACCTAAATGGTAAGACACCAAGTAATATAATTGGAAACTGACGAGCTCATCTCTGGCCACTAATACTGGTGTTTCAAAACAAAAAATATTTTGGTATCCCTAGGGTGAACTACCTAACTGGACTGGTGACTGACCTCCATTAATTCCTAACTCAATTCTAAGGGTTGGACAAGACTCTTCCAAAATAGAATGGTACCTTTACGATATTGACACCATTCAACTGAGGTCTCCCCACCATTTAGAATGTTTCCAATACACTTAAAATCACAATTTTAGAAGACTAACCCTGGTTAACCCATCATTTTCCTCGGATCATCCCACCACAAGGCCCTAAGAGCATTCCCGGTCGTCACAGGCTAGTGATAAGCACCATGGTATCATACAAGTAAACATGCAATTTATTTCACCATCAACTAATATATAATAATATGGAATCAAAAAGAGTAACATATCAGATAAACAAAATATATCATATTTAAAAAAACAACCAAAAGGTTGCATCCAACTTTTGGATAACACGATCTCAATGAAAAACAAGAAGACCATCATGTCATGGAACCTTAAATGACCCATGAGTTCATCTCCATGTGAATTTACAACACCAAAATCTTATCCAACAAGAGAGAAAACACAAAACAATAGATTCATCCTCTATATGACACTCTTCCCTTTACTTGTCTTCTACAAAACCAAGGCTATACACACCCAAAGGTAATGGCAGGGTGTGAGCAAAAATGTCTAGTAGGATACCACCAAAGAATCTATAAAATATCTATCCACATGAATCCATTAGTTCTTCTTTAAAAGATATTTCTAAAACATAATAAAATAAATCATTTTTATATATAAAAATCATCATTAGGTTTTCTTTTAAAAAATTACATTCCTTTAAAAATTCATTCAATATCTGAAAAAATAGATCAATATGACATATCATATAACTAATGGAATAAATAAATAAATAAATACTTTTCAAGATTCAATATATATATATATATATATATATATATCCAGATCAAAAGGTAAAATAAAAATTTTGATAGATCATGCATGTAATGTAATATCAAAGAAACCAAATAGGGAAATCTGTAATGCTAGAGTGTACACAGCTAAACCACTAAGACACAAAAAGGAACAATAGCTAACATAAGTGAAGACCAAAGTCTAGGAACCTCAGTTCCTCGAAAAGGATACACTTTAGAAACCAAGGCATCATTGGATTTTTTTTAGTGATATCTATATCCACTAGGGCCTGTCCATGTTTAATTTTTCCACATACCCCAAGGTCTCTCCAATGTGATATTACATTATCATTACATTCAAGGAAAAAAATCCATGTTTCAAAAAAACATTTCCCATGGAAAATACATTTTAAATTCAATCCCACATTTTCATAAAAAAAATATATAGTGAAGCCACACCACTCCCATGCTTGAAAACACATTTTCTTTTTAAAATCAACTGTGTGGAAACTTAACAAGCATAAAATGTGTCTTAAACAGTTTCCACAATAAACATTTTTTTAAAATATAAACATATCCTTTAAATATTAAAACCAAATTCAATATTACAAATAAAATAGAAGCATCATAAAACACAAGACATAATAAGGGTTAGACTATAGGATATAGACACATACCTCAAGAACAAATAAAATTGCATTTCTATCTTAAACTCTTATGGGAGAGGAAGAGATCAGATCCTAGGGAACCTTGATCCAAAGGAAACAACATCATTTCATAATGCCCATACAAGATCCAGTGATCAAATTTTAATTAGAAACAAACTCACGTAGAGGAAGAGAAGAAACATAATCAAACATGTCTAACTCAATAAATTACGATAAGCCAAGACCCAAGATTCAACCATCATAAATATTTTCCACCAAAGAGAGTGAGTGAGAGAGCCAAAAATATAACTTTGGTGCCTTTAAACTATGAAAAACTATGTTTGGGTTGAAGGGTTATATTAATGAAGATTAAACATTTATTTCATGCTAAATGTAAACTTATCCCCTTAATAAACCCTATGATAAGAGAAATCATCAGATAGTTTATGGGGTTTACTATATAGATGATGGGTTCTAGGAAAATTCTTATACCTACATGCATTCTATCAGTTGGAGGGTGGAACATGCTACTATGCTGGTGTTCTACCAGCCTAAAAAGACTAGTCGGTACCCTCCACTGGCTTACTCATGGCCTCCTACTTACATTAAATTACAAAAAACTAACTACAAATATAAAAATGACTTTAAATCAAAAACAAAAAAACAAAATATAGTTCCATACCTTGTTTCACATACTTGGGTGTGACAATTCTCCCCACCATAAAACATTTGTGTCCCTGAAAAGGTACATGACCATGAAACTGATAAATAATAAAGCCATTATTATATCATCAAGGCATAATGCTCCCAAATATAATAGATGTACCTACTACAGTGCCATATCACTCAAACTAATGAGATTATATGGACATGAAACACCTTATCATGTTGGTCCACTATCTGAATAGGTCGTTCGACCACTGAGGTGTCCAGTTCAACCTCAAAACCCTCCCACTCAATCATGTGGGAAGAATCTGGATAATACTTATTCATATGGGAAACATATAAAACATCATGGATAGATGTAAAGTGATCAAGTAAGTCCAAATGATAAGCCAACTTCCCAAGTTGCTCCATAATATAAAACAAGTTTACATATCGAGGTGCAAACTTACCCTATTTCCCCAAGCATCTATGTCCCAACCAAGGTGAAACTCTAAGAAAACCACACTCACCTGCCTCAATTTACAATGGATAACAACCCCAATGTGTATAATATTTATAATGACTTTGAGTTTTCTCTATCCTCTTCAGAATCAAATTTATGATATCCAGCATCTTCTGAATGATGCTTGGTCTAACCAAGTACTATTCTCTAACCTCTACCCAACAAAAAGGCAATTTGAAAGGCCTCCTATACAACTACTCAAAAATAGACATCTAGATAAAAGTTAGATAACCATTTTTATAGTAAAATTACATGAAGGGAAGATGTTTCTCCCAATATCTACTGAAGTGAAGAACACATGTCTAAAGTATTTCCTCAAGAAATTGGATGGCTTACTCAGTCTGTCTATCTATCTATGGATGATAGGCAATGCTTAACTTCAACTGAGAAACCATTGACATCTAAAATCCACTTTATAATAAGGATTTAAAGTTAGGATCTCTATCAAAAATTATAGTTGATGAAACACCATGAAGTATGAAAATCCCTCTCAAATATAAGTGTTCAAGAACCACTACCTTCAATGACTCCTTGATAGGCGGGGAATACACTGATTTTATGAGTCATTCAATAATAAAACATATCACATTCTTACCATTATAAGTATGAGGCGACCTAATCACAAAGTATATGGTTACCACATCCCATTTCCACACTAGAATGGTTAATGGTTTTAATAATACAGTGGGTCTCTAATATTACACCCTAATATTTTGACACAAACCCCACAATCAACCATCTCATTTTTTTCCACAAATAATGAAATCTCAAGTCATGGTACATCTTGGTAGATCAAGGGTTCACTGAATAACTCGATCAGTGACCATTATACATCAAATCCCACCTCAATTTTATCACAACAACCATCCATCCTTGAAAGTGAAAAAAAAATCCATCGAGAGACTGGGAACACTCCTATGAGGTCTCCCAACAATAAATATTCCATCTAAAATGCTAACAATCCACATACTTTATCTATCCAAGTCAAATATGATCATCCATATGTGATATAATCTGAGTAAAAGCTAGGAATACTCATCCACCAGCTCTCCCTTATTCAAATAAAATCTTAGTAAATAAGATAATCAAACACCACTCTTCCATAGATTCCTTCACCATACGACTTAGTTATTTCTTACTAAATGTATCTTTAACCACATTCCCTTTACCAAGTGTGTAATAAATATCAAAATTAAAGGCTTGAAGGTAATTCAACAACCATATCTTTCTCAAGTTGAGATCCCTAAGAGTAAAGATATACTTCAGAATCATATGGTCTTAATAAACTATAAATCACTCCCTAAAGTGATAGTGGATCCAAATATTAATCACCTGCATTACTGATTCCAAATGCAGATCATAAGTAGGGTAGTTCTTCCATGAAATCATAACCGAAAAGATCTATAAGCTATTAACAATATCCCCTGCATCAAAACACAACCCAAATTGGTACTTGAGGCATCACAATAGACAACATAACCAACATCTAGCTCTGGAAGAATCAATAATGGTGTTATAATCAATCTAACTTTCAAATACCCAAAATATATCTAGAACTAATGGCTCCAAACAAACTTTACACACTTATGGGTGAACTCTGTCATATGGGATACAAGCTTGGATATGTCCTGAACAAAGTGCCTACAATAACTAGTTAGTCCCAAGAAACTTATAATCCCAAAAAAATTTATAGGTCACAACCAATACATCACTACTAGGATATTTTCTGGATCTAATAAGACACCCTTATCATAAATTATATGGATTATAAACATTAACTCATGAATATGAAATTTATATTTGTATAGCTTCCCGTATAAGTGATGTTCTCTTCAAATTTCAAGGATGATATTTAAATTCTTATCATGTTCCTAATCCAATCTCAGGTAAATAAGAATGTTATCCACAAAGACAACCACCATGGAATCTAAGAATTTATGGAAGATTCAATTCATCAATTTCATAAGGACCCGAAAAAAATTGGTAAGTCTAAATGACATAACCAAATACTCATACCTTTTTTTAAGCTATGTATTAAGAATATCTTCTTCTTGGAAGCTCAATTGATGGTACCCTGATCTTAGATCAAATTTCACAAGCCACTGATCCCCCTTAAGCTAATAAAAAAATTCATCTATCCTAAGAAAATTATATTTGTTATTAATTACCACCTAGTTGAGTTTTTAGTATTAAAAACAAATCCAGAGAGTACCATACACCTTCTTTGAAAAGAGAATTGGTGATGCCTTTGGTGAAATTATTGAAGGAATATATCCTTTTGCCTCAATATCCTTAAGATGAACTATTAAATTTTTCAATTCAGTAGGTACCATACAATATGAAGGTTTGGAAATAGGTCTCATTCATGGAAGTAATGCTACAGAGAAATCAACTTCCATTTGAGGTGGTAACCAAAATAAATTATCTGGAAAAATGTCGGGATACTCAGACACCACCAAATAAAGAGGTCCACTAAGTAATGAATCAAAATCATTAAAAAACATGTTTGAAAACTAACAAGAGGCCATCTTAGCACAATGAGTAACGTGACCTACTGTTCCTGATATTGGATACCACTCTCCCTTAAGGACATGAGTGACTCCATCGGATGAAAGAAATTGTACCTAATGATGATAAAAATTAGTTTGGGATTTATATCTATTCATACAATCAATTCTAATGATCAGATCAAGGATGCCAATATCAAGGAATAAAAATTCCCAAACAATTTATTAGTCATGAATCGTCACCTGAATCTTTAGATGTTTAAATCCCCATTCTGAATTCTTTCCCAAAAGAGTCGAAAGATTCATCAGGAAAGGAAAAAGCTTTAAACTCAAGTCTAACATATTGATAAGCTTGGATGATATAAAGGAATTATTTGAACCTATATCAAACAAATACATAACCATATAATATTAAATAAACACTATACCTCTCATGGTAGTTATTTTTACCTATATTTCCTCAGGTTCAAATTCTATTGCACACAGTTGTTCAACCTCATCCTTCCCTTTCTTCACCACCTAAGAATCACCATTGAAATTAGTTTGAGATCCTACCCATTTTTTTGCATCATCTCTAAATTGAGATCGCTTGGTGATTGTGGATATAGCTCTACTTCCATGGGAAGATCTATCACAAAACACTAAAGATGAATAGACTTCCCACAAGTATGACACACCCAAGGTGTATCCTTATAATTAGGTTTGAGGTGTCCCTTTTCTCCACATTGGTGACAGAACACCTGAATTTACCCTGATGTATGTCAATCACTCCTACTACCACCTCATTGATGATCATATCACTTTGTTTTTTACTAGAAAGTGAACTCTATCTACCTATCTCTATCACTGATTCTCTAAAGAGTGTTTTCTAAAAAATTATTTCTAGATTATCCATAACGAACTTTTTCACAACCTATGCATAGGTGGGTAGGCACACAAGGATTTTCTTATACTGAATATATTCCATTAAACCCATTTTAAACATCCACACATTGAGATAATCATTATAAACAAGATATGGGGATGATTTTACAAACTTAAAAAAATTCATAGCATACTCCATGATAGAACAATATTTCTACTCCAAAGTAATGAACTATCATGCCTTCTAAGATCTTAGAGTATTAATATATAATTGTGGATTAAAGGATTTCTTGAAGGTAGTCCAACAGAGGTCTTTGTAAAATTTTTCTTACACAATCGACTCCCACTGCTTCCTTCTCGATGCTTCATGCATGTGTGTGTAGAATCCAAACATGCATAATTCTAGAGTTTTTATAAATCCAAAAATCCTCTTGAACCTTTTGATCTATTCCTGTTAATCATATAGACCATTGTCACCATGAAATATTAGTGGATGTTTCTTAGTGAATTCTAAAGCATGGTCGACTTTTTGTTTTTGTTCAATATTGATGACTTAGCCCAGAGAATAGATATTTCGGGTGATAATTTCCACCAGAAATGGTTCAACTGAAGGATTCATGTGTGGGGCTTACCCGGTAGCTTCCTCTTTATGATTCCGAGGTATTATTCTTAGAGGTTCTATAAATTATAAAATAAGAGGATAAAAACAATTTAGAATATAATTTGATTCCTTTATCAAAGGAAAATTAAAGAACTAAAGATACAAGGTTAAAACCTTAAAAAACACTATAAAACCCCTAAATTCACATGGTAACTCGAGGATTATCATGAAACTGATAAGGCTTGGAACACTCTCCAACTACCTATTCAGTTATACAAGTCCTATCTCTAGTCTAACAAAAACTTCCAAATATTGGAGAGTGATAAATAAGAATAAGTGTAGGATTTAATGCAACCTGGGGCTCTAATAACAATTTGTAATAGACAAACCTGGGTTGACCCATCACATTACTCAAATTAGCCTACCAAAATGCTCAAAGCTCATTCCCAATCACCATGGGCTGGAAACAAGCACCAGGGTATCAAATATGTAAATGTGGAAATTATTTCACCCTCAATTGACATATGATAAGAGGGAAGAAAACATATTAACGAAATGGATAGATAGAATATATCATATGTCAAATAATAGTTAAAAAGGACACATCCAACATCTAGATCACAAGGATTCAACAAACAATAAGAAGACTATCAAGACAAGGAACTTGGAACAAATTAGGGTTCCATCACCATGTGACTATATGCCACCATCGCCCCATCCCACCGAAGAGGTAACATGAAACATGAGAGTAATCCTTTACATGATGCTCTACCCATTACATGTATCCTGTAAAACCAATATTAAAATTTCCTAAAGGAAAATATAGGATGTTGGAAAATATTCCCATTATGATACCACCAAATATTCTATACAATATTTATCCATGTGCATCCATTAGGTATTATTTAAAAGATATTTCTAAAAAAACAAATGAAATCGTTTTTCCGTATAAAAAAAATCATTTGGTTTTCATTTAAAAATCATTTATTATCTAAATAAATAGATCAATATAAAATATCACATAAAAAATGGAAAAAATAAAAAAAATTAATAGTTTTAAAGTATCAATATACACATCCAAATCATGTGAAAAAATAAGAATATCGAAAGATCATGTGAATAATTTAATCTCAAAGAAACCAAATATAGAAATCCATAATGCAAGGTTGCACACAACTAAACCAATAAGACACACAAAGGAACACTAGATGATATAAGTGAAGACCAAAGTCTGGGAATCTTGGTTGCTTAGAAAGGATACAACATAGAAATGATGGCATCAAGAAAACCTTCCCTAGTGATAGATAAATCCACTAGGGCATATCCATGTTTAATTTTTCACCATACCCTAAGGAATCCCAAATGTGCTATTAAATTATCATTATGTTCAAGGAAAACGAATCCTTATTTCAAAAACTATTTTCCAAGGAAAGCACATTTCAAATTCATGCCCACATATTCATAAAAACTTTATATAGTGAAACAATGACACTCCCATGATTGAAAACTCATTTGATTTTTCAAATCATCTTTGAAGAAATTTAAAAATCATAACATGTGTATCAAATAGTTTCCGTAAAATTCCATTTTGGGAAGATAAAAATATACATCAAATATTAAAACAAAATTTGATATTAAAAACCAAAGGGAAGAATTATAATAACAGAAGGAATATCGAGGGTTAGACCATAGGGTAGGGACACCAACCTAAAGAATGAAGAAAACAATGTAACCTTCTTTATCAGTGATGGGAGTGGAAGATATTAGAACCTAGATAGCCTAGATTTTATGTAAACAACATCAATTCTCCATTTCCATGCAATATTAAGTGATCTAGATTAAATTGGAAACAGACACATGGAGAAGTAGAGAAGAAACATGATCAAATAGGCCTAACTCACCAAGTTATGATAAAAAGATACCCAATATTCAACCGGAATGAATATTTTACATTGAGTAGAGTGATAGATCCAAGAATTTCACTTTGGAACCTCTGAAATATGAAAAAACAAATTGTGATCAAATGGTTGGATTAATGGATATTAAACACTTATTTTGAGTTAAATTTCAATTTAGCCGCTTATTAAACTGCATGACTAGCGGTGTCATCCGTGAGTTTATGGTCCTCACCGGCTGGCCAGTGGGTGTAGATAGAATTATTACACTTTTAACCATTTCACCAGCTAGATAGTGGAATAAGAAGAATTTCTGTACCTATGAGAATTCCATTAGAGATCCAATGGCACCAAATACTATGTCGTTATCCTTCCAGCCTACACCAACTAGTCAGTGGCCTCTTTCATCCACCAAATACCTAAAAACCAACTCCCAACATACAAAAAACAGTGAACATGAAGAAACAAAATAAAAAGAGAGCTTTGTTCTAGGTTTCACATTCCTAGGTGTG
Source organism: Viscum album (assembly GCA_963277665.1). Lineage (NCBI taxonomy): Eukaryota > Viridiplantae > Streptophyta > Magnoliopsida > Santalales > Viscaceae > Viscum > Viscum album. Next base: position 1,642,977,602 of record OY728159.1, read on the forward strand.
ACAGGAATCCTCTGCCTTACCAAGTTGTATTTGATCATCTAAGGAAGGTGTGACATGCACAAGATAAAAATATATGCTAACCCTTATATTTGACATTAAAATGAATTTTAACAAACAAACCCATTATATTCTACTCATCTTCTAATTCCCACACTACCTTGGAAGGTAACTTTCTAATCAAAGTGTTGTCCACTGCATTCCCCCTTTTGGGGGTGTATGCTATATCTAAATCAAAATTCCAAAGGAGCTCAACATCTCTTATCTACCAAATATTCAAATATATTTATTTAAATATTTACTACAAACACTCATGGTATGAATACATTATAAATCACTCTTTGAAAAGATATAAGTTCCATGTTTTCAGAGAATGCATCACCACTACTAACTCCAAGTCGTGAGTGGGGAAACTCTTATCATCTGGGAACAACTGATGATATCCATAACCCACCACATGGTCAAGTTTAATCAACATATACCCAAATATTGATCCTAAACCATCACAATACAAAGAACAACCCTTGATTAACTTGAGAAGAATCAAAACTTTAGTTGTAGTTAAACTCAATTTTATCTCCTCAAAAGACATTTTTCACTTCACATCCCAAAAAATAATCATCTCCTTTCAAGTAAAATATATCAAGGGAGAAGTAAACACATAAAATTCTTGAATGAATATCCTGTAGTATCCTATTAAACCTATTAAGCTCTTAATCTCAAACATATTCTTAGGATTCTCCCAGGACATCACTGCTTGGATCTTCTTAGGATCCACTGATAATAGTTTTTTCAAAAATCACAAGACCCAATAATCTCACTTATTGAATCCATAACCATCATTTATATATATTAGAATAAAGGTGATGTTATTTAAAGTCTTTTAGAACAATTTCCAAACAATTCTCAGGATCTAGTTTTTTCTTGGAGCATACCAACATATCTTTTATGAACACTGATATGAAGGGGCCATAATAGTGAAAGAAAATATAATTTAATTTGACTAAGAAAATCATTGGTTTTTTAGTAAGGATGAATGAAAAAAAACCAAATACTCATAGTTCCCATAACTGCTCCTAAAATTAGAAATAGGAATATATACTTCTTGAACTCTCAACTGATGATATCCAGACCTCATATCAATCATTGAAAATCATTAGGCTCCCTTAAGTGAATAAAATAGATCATTAATTATAGGAAAAAGGTATTTATTCATGATTTTCACTTGATTATGATTATAATAATCAATTCAAATTTGAAGGCTCATATCAAACATTTTTTCAAATAGAGGTAATGATGCCCAATATGACACACTCTATCAAATAAATAGCTTGACTTTATGGTCTTCTAAATAGAATTTTAACTCCCTAAGATCAAGTGGGGTTATTATTTATGATGGATAATTGGTTGGGTGTAATATCCCAAGATTTTAAAAGAATACTATGTTTGATAGAATACAGGATACACAAGGCTATGCTTAAACAAACCATGAAATATTCTTATTATTATTCAAATATGATTTTTATAACATGGCCATTGAATTAGAGCATATGAAGAGGATTAAAAATATTATAAAATATATAAGAACTTTATAATCAATAAAAATATTTTGATTAATTATTATAAAAATAATCATTCAGTTTTTAGTAAAGTTAATTTATGCTTCAAAAATACATTTTCGTCATATAATGATTTTTATTTTTTTTGGTGAGATAATATTATATATAATTTATACCAATTTTAGAAAATTTATTTTAAAAAATGGATATAATTTTTGAAATGATCATATAAAATTTATCTTAGTTTGAATTTCTGATAATTTTTTGAAAATTTTGATTTCTCAATGAATAATGAAAAGTACTAATTTATATTGGAAACTGTATTTCATTTTCAAGTATTTAAAAAGTATAATTCTATATTGGATTAGTTTTAAAATTTAATAAATTATTTTTAATTAATTCAAATCTAGATATGGTCGTTGGAATGAATTTTATACTTTAATTTGGAATAGAGAAATTTTTATACTTAAGAAGACATTTTTATGAAAAAATCATTTCTCATCATGTTTTGTTGGTTTAATTTTATATTAAAATTTTCAAATTATAAAAAAATAAATTTGAAAATTTGATTTCATATTTTTAATCAGGATAAATGAAACTGGTAAATTTGTATCTTTTATTTTTTCTCATTATAAATAGTGACAATAGTAAATAATTGTCACCATAGAAAGAGAAAATCAAGTAATTAAGGTTAAAAATAATATGATAAGAACTAAAAAATGACCCTAAAACTGGAATTTATCCTATTAGATGAGATCAGTTCATACATATTCATCTAATTTTTGAAAGCATGTAAACTTGGTGCCATATTTCTTAGATTTTGACATATATAATTTTAAGTAAAACAAAAAGTCAAAAATGTCGCTTTCTTACTTTTAATATCTATAATATTTTGTGACATGGATAAAAAATATATTGTTTGGTTATAAATGGGTAATTTAATTATAAATTATTTTTTTATATTATTAATTTTTTCAAAAATATTTTTTGAAGAAATAATTACCATAATTTCTTACGCAACACCAACATAGTGCTTATGCAAGTAGTAGAAAAATCAAGTAAACAACTTTAAAAAAATCAAAAGTAATATTGTTTGGGTAAGTGGCTTTACCCACACTCATCAATGATACTGAAATGAGGAGATAGAGATGATGACCCTTGATTTACAACTCCAATAGGCCTCAGTTTGGTGACTAACACTGTGAGAATAAAAAAATATCACAGTATGGGAGGTATTACCCTCTATAAATGAAACATGATTGGGATATAAGACAAGAAATCAAAAAATAACTCTAGTAGAAAATATAAAGGTAAAACAAAAACCATCCCCTAATGCATGAATAAGGTAAAATCTATAAATATAAAATTCTCCAATGTAAAGTACCAAAACAGAAGTCTACAGTAGTGAATCAACAATAACTCTAACCCTATTAGTAATGTCCATATCAGTTCCCAAAGACCTCTTGAAAACCTAAAAATTTGTTTATATTTGTAGGGTGAGTATAATAGGTATAATCAGTAGGGGAATATCGAAGGTATTAAGTGCACATGGGAAAATAGTATGCTAGAGTGCTAGTGAAAAAAATAGCCCAACCAACAAGCACCTATATAGTTTATTTAACCAAACTCAGCCTCACCATGGATCACTGACCAAATCATGCATCCAATATAATAATATAGCATTGAGATCATAAAAAATAAAGGCACCCTGATTCCACTTCTCTACTAATTTTCCTCTCTCACACACCATCATCGAACATCCTATGCTCCCATCCCTTCTAGACATATCACATCACATCATATCTTTCTCGTGGACATATGGTCGACACATCACATCACATACTTCCCACAAAAACATATTCCACACATCACATCACATCATATCCCACCCATAAACACCTGGGCCCCACATCATATCACATCCCACCTACAGACACTTGGGAAACACATCACATCACATCCCACCCACAGATACCTGGTCCACACATCACATCACATCACATCCTTCCCATAGAATCCTAGGCCACACATCACCATTGGGTAATCTCCAACACCAACTCATATAAATTCTGTTGAAGGAAGAGTGGGGGAGAGGGGGTAGCTAGCCATCAGTATCACTACTATCTTGGATGATGGGGGAAAACCAAAAACTCATCACATATGGTCATTAGTATGGTTTTCCAACTCAGTTGTGGTGCATATAAAATAACATAAACATATATGATATATAGATAGGACACAATACCTACCTATAGGTTCACGTCAACTGCACTAGTTCACTCTATATCAACTTTCAAAAATGTTTTAATGCCACGAATCCCTTCTGAAAAATATACTTTAATGTATGGAGAGAGGTAATAACTCTCAATTCCTGCCTCCAGTAGGCCTCAGGTTAGTGACTAGCTACAAGGGTATAAAATTTTGATGAAATCAAAGGAATTACCCTCTACAATAATATAATATTGGGAGATTAGATAAATCATCCAAAATAAACTCTTTGACATGATATAAAAAATGAAACCAAACCCAACCCAAAATTCATGTACAAATAAAACTGATATAGGTAAAAGTATCGAGAAGTAAATACCAAAAAGAAAATCTAATGTAGCAACATAGTAAAGGTACAAAAATGTTTGAGCTAGTACTATCAAGCATGCTCTATGTAATCCTCCTAGAAACCTGGAAAACAATAATATATGTTGGGTGATAATATAAGTATACTTAGTAGTTAAACCAAAGTTTATCATACATATGTGAAAGAACCATATTAATGTACTTGTGAGAAAATAAAAAATTCAAAAACCCTAAAATAGGTCAATTATCCATCCCAACCCCACCAATGAACACTCACCAAATAAAGCAATAAAATTATAATAATATAATAAGAAACATGTTGATGAAGGGTAACCCATAACACTTTACCACAAATTTATGAATCTCACACCCCAACTTCGTATCTCCTAACACTACCATATCTTCTAAATAATATATACCACCACTCCACAACACTGTCACATCAAATCATTCATGAAAACAGACGGGCCACTGCCCTACAGTGCGGTCAAATCAAATTCACCCAAAAAACCTTGGTCCATTACATCACAACCACAATGAAAGTATTAGGGTATTGTGAACATGAATTACATCAACCTCATGCCCTCCTACTATCATGCATGACTCCCACCATAAGTCTCCCCACAATATGGTCACATCACATATCCTCTGAAAATACCTGGGCTACCACCCCACAATACGGTCACATCACATCTCACTCAAAAACACATTGTTAACCAACCCACAACATGATCATGTAACATCTCACCTGAAAACACCTTGGTCACCACCCTATAGCACTATTAAATCACATCTCACTCAATAACACTTGGGCCATAACCGAGTTCACTAACATACCTTCAACCAGCACAACTTGTTCATATATACTCACCTGGATGAGAGAGGAGGTATAAATCTATCTATCCTCATCACCAGGATGTTGGAAAAACCACCCCTACGTGAATATACGGGTTTCAGCACATAGTTCTTGACACAGGTGGGATGCGTATAGAAATCATAAGTAATATACGAGTATATACATATAGCCAAACACAAGCCCAACCTATGGTTTCACAAAAAAATGCCAACCAACTCACAAAATATTCACCTTTTCTTCCACCTCTAAATTCATAACACTACACAAGCCACATGACACATTTCATATTTCCAACTAATTTTTATGATCCAACCCATTCATTTCGTTATTAAGGATCAACCATATTTAACCACACATACCACCATTTATTTGTTCATTAATAATTTCCATCCCATTAACCAAACCAAACCCAATCTATTTCAGTAATTATTAAAAAATTATTTATTCATTCGCTACCTAATCATCTATCATAATGAAACCACACGTCACATGTAGCCTATCATTCCCATAAAATAGTCACCTTTCCTCCCCACAAGCACAGCCAAACAACCCCCACCTCACCTCCCCAAAATCATGGCCAAGAAACCACCACATCACATCCCCAAAATTAGGTCCAAACAACCACCACCTCACCACCCCAAAATCACAACAAAAAAATCACTACCACTCCATCCTAAAAGATGCCCAAACAATCACCACCTCACCACCCCAAAAGCATGGTAAAACAACCACCACATCACCCCTCCAAAATCATGACCACATCTCACCCAGCATTCTCACATCACATCACAATCACACATTGTTTTTCCCCAAGAATGGTCACACATAACAACACATAAAAACCATTTTTCATATCTAACCCAAGGGATTTTATCACATTTAACTTTATTTTATGGGTGTTATAAAACAAGACATAATCCAAGGCCACAATTTCATTAGCCAAATATAAGTGGTTAGCCAATTTACATTTTAGGGTGAAATCATAACAATAAAAATGGACATAGTAGTCACAAAAATATCATCAAGTGAAAATAAATCTCCCAATGACAACAATTTTTCAGTAGGGTATCAAGCTCATACAATCTATCATATCACAGTAATATCAATGATATAAAATCATTCAAATCATTCCCCCTTCCCCCATTTAATTTAAATTGGCTAATTATTTATCTTTGATTGAGCCATTACAACCATATATCATAGATAAAAAAGAGAAAAAACCTCTTGAATGATAAAAAATAAATATATACAGGGGATTCACTACCTTAAAATATATTTTTGATCTCTCTTCAACCTACAGGATGAAGAAGAAATTTCTGCAAACCCCAACTGCACGTAAAACCCACAGATCAATCTACACCACACCAAGGGCTATAAAAATATATCCCAACTCACAAACCAAAAAAAAGAATCACCACCATGGTGAATCCACAAGAGAAGAATGAAATAAAACCATGGGGAAAGGAGAAGCACTCACTATGTATTACCAACAAACAACCACCAAAACCAACAGATCAAAGCAAGGAGAAGAGGGATGTAAATGCTCTTTAGGGATCCTATCATTCATTCTAAATGAGAAGGATAGAATCCATAACCAAATGAAAATAATCGAACAAGAAATGGATTTAAAATCCAGATTCATCCTTTTTCATCTCCAATAAACATTACACAGTGTTAAATTCATGGGTTTTCCAAAAGTCCCCACTTTCACCAAAAATAAAATTGCCTCAGATTTATTTAGTTAAACATAATGAATTGAATTTAAATAAAATATATTTTCCTCATGGTTTACTAATTTTACTATCTACCAGCCTTTAAATAATTGAAAACATAATCCATGAATCACTTTTACACGTCATGTAATTAATACATGATGTGAACTTCCTACAGCAGCTCCAGCCTCCATAAAAAACTCACAGAACCTGCCATAAAAACCTCCTACCACCATAACTATAAAAGTAATGGGCCGAGAAGGTATGGGTAATTAAATTTGATACCACTCAAAAGATTATCACCCTAAAGAATCCAAAAAACAATCCTAGAAAGAAAGGGGTCCAAACAATCACCCTATGACATACCTCTCAAGTATCTCATTATACCTCAAATTCTACCACCATCAAAAAATGCCAAACCAAATGAATACAAAACATCTCTTATAACCTCATCACTACCCATCCACCCCACAAAAACAATCCAATATCTACACATCCCAAACCAACATCTGTAGAAACCATCTAACAACACCATCCCAAACAAATGAATTAGAGAATTCCATCCTCCATGTCGTGATAGTATCCTCTATGGGTGGCACTGACTCACCCATAAGGGTTTAATCATATCATAGTATAAATCATCATGATTAGGAATCAGGTTCTCTATTTTTCATATGTCATAAATTTTTCAAAAATAATATATCAAGAAGATAGAAAATTTCATAACATAGAAACATCCAAACATCACATCACAAGAAAAACATAGAAAATAAAAACTCCAAAAGACTTAGGGTACTAGGAATTAATTTTCATCTATCACTCCCATGTACTCTCCTTTAGACCACCATGCCTCTACAACACATGAACCAAAGGAATGGTACATCCACACAATGTCTTTTCTTGGTGATCCAGGATTTCTACCGGCCACTCCATGAACATCACATCACCCTCAATATCTAACTCTCCCCATTTAATGACATGAGAGTAATTGTGAAGACACCAATGAAGTTGAGAGACATATAATACATCATAGATCCTCTCCAGCCATAGTGGAATTTCCAACTGATACGCCACCTCACTGACTCACCCCAACACCTCAAAGGTACCAACATACCTAAGATAAAGCTTACTTCCCCTATCAAGACTCCACTTCTCGCATCAAGGGGAAACCTTCAAGAACACGTATTACCCAATGTCAAACTCTAAGGGATTCCCCCTGTAATCAACATAAGACTTCTTCCAGTCCTGTGCTACTTTAATCCTTCCACGAATATGTAGAACTTTTTCTATCATGTTCTGCACCACATTGAGACCAAGAACTACTACCTCCCCAACCCTTATCTAGCACAATGGATAAGGACATAGTCGCTCGTAAAAAGTCTCAAAAGGGGCCGTATTGATGAATGAGTGATAGATATTATTATAAGAAAACTCAACCAAGGTAGAGTGTTGTTCATATAATCCATCAAATTCCAGGATGCATTCCCTCAAAATATCCTCTAATTTCTAGATAGTCTGCTCTATCTACCCATCTGTTTGAGGGCAGAAAGTAGAGATGAGGTGTGACTGAGTGCCAAAATCATGCTATAATTCCCACCAAACTTGCGAGTTAAAATGTGCATCCTAGTCCAAGACAATGGAAAATGGAATTCCATGAAACTGAACCACCTCATCAACATACCTCTTAGCTAAAATATCTATTGTTCTCGATTCCTTGATCACTAAAAAGTGGGACTATTTCATCAACCAATCCACAACCACCCATACATCATCACAACACCCCCCCCCAAGATCAGGGTATACCTATGATAAAATACATCATTATTGCATCTCATTTACACTTTGTAACATCCAAAGGATGAAACAAGCCACCAAGAACATGGTTCTTGACCATTATCTTTTGGAAAACAAAGCATTTTGCTACAAACATTGTGTCCTTCTATTTTATCCCAATCTTCCAAAAACGAGTCCTCAAGATGTGGTAAATCTTTTATACTTATGGGTGTATTATCGAAGGTGATATATGAAACTCACAAAATAATATCTCATGCATTTCTACTAGAACAAACAACCACCCGTGACACAACATCTCATTTTGTCCATCCTTCGACCATCCCTTCGGAGCATCACCATGGCCAAAACAATCACAAATCTCCTATGACATTGAGTCTCCTCATTGAGACTCCACGAAATATAAAATTAGAGAATACTATGACATAATCTAAAACAAATAGGTTATACCATCATAAACTGTTTCATATAATATAAGTGATTCCATCCCCTTTATTACTTTCCAACATCCCCAGACTCCTGAAAAAAATCTTTCCATGACTTTATTCTCAAATAATCAGCAAAAAAATTACCTTTTTCACGAGTTATAAGAGATATAAAAATCACAATCATGAAGAAAATACATCCACCTTCACAGCCAAAAATTCATATCACTCCAAGAAAAGATATACTGAAAGATATTATGATCTATGAAGACCACAAAGTACTCCCCAAGGAGGTGATGCTACCAAAACTTCATTGAAAAAATATCCACTAGAAACTCTATATAATGGGTAGCATAGTTATTGTCATGGGGATGTAACTTCCAACACCCATATTAGATCACTTTCCTCTGATTTATTAACACACATCCCATCATAGTAAATCTCAAACATCATACCCTACTTGAGAAATTGAAGCACTAACCCACTTCCCCTTTAGGTAAGAGAACCCTACCAGACACTAATCAGTCCAAACAAATACTGATCCTTCTTGGTCAAATATTTAAATGGGGCTGAAACTCAAGAGGAATTAGGCAAAAAAATTTGATAACAGATTATAAGACCAATAAAATTATGATCCTTTTTCATGTTCTTTGTTGCTAGCTAATAAAAAAACCTCAACTTTTGATGGGTACACTACCAATCCCTACTGAGATACCACATTACAAATGAAATATACCTCTTATGTACAAAATGTACACTTGTAAAACTTTCTATAGAGCTAGTGGCATTAAAGAACCTTTAATACAACTCTAAGATTATCAAAATGATCCTCCTCTGAATTCAAGTAGGTTAATAAATAATCAATGAATATGATGATGAAATAGTCTAAAACTCATGGAACATGGGGTTCATAAACCCCGTTAACATAGATGGTTTATTCATAACCCCAAAGGGAATGACTACAAACTCAAAGTGACTATACGTGCATCTAAAATTAGTCTTTAGGATATCACCCTCTTATAACTCAATTGGTGATATTCAGACCATAGATTGATCTTAAAAACCATCTCACCCCTATTAGTTGATTGAAAAGTTCTTCTATCCTCGAAATAGTATAATGGTTCTTAACTATTACCAAATTCAACATCAGGTAGTATATGAACAACTTAGACCACCATCCACCTTCTTGACAGAAAACACTAGAGAACCCCACAGAAACACATTGGTGTAGATAATAACCTTGTGAATTAGATCATCTATTTGAATCCTACACCCTCATAACTCACAATATGACATTTGATAAGGGGAAATTGAAATCCAAGAAGCATCAGGCTGAAATTATATCCCAAACTCAACATCACATTGAGGTGGTAGAATCATAGCCTTCTCTAAGAAAGAATCTATAAACTCCTTCACATCCCTGGGGACCTCAACTGTATCAGTTTCCATTGATTCCTTGAAAAAATAAGACATCAAAGAAATAAGGGGATCCATTCGCCGACTTCACACCCAAAAACCCTTCTCATCAATGAAAACAACATGCTGACCATCCACATCTAATAACTTGACTCTCCTCTGGAAGAAGTCGATAACAACATGGATGGAACATTACAATTAGATGCCAAGGAGAACATCACATGGATTCATCTTTAGTAATAAAAGATCCTCACAGGCCTCATGTGGTCCCACCATTGGTCTACACTCCTAGAATATATCAAACAAGAAGGTCTAGCCTCTGACTAGTGTAGTTGACACTAGGGGCATGAGAAGACTCTTTACATCTAGTCCCAAATCAGAGACTAGAGTGGGTGTAATAAGGGAGTGTGAATATCTTGAAGAAAACAAGGGACTAACAAGGGTAGATGACAAACTGAGCATAAATCAAATGATCTCTGGCCCCTCTGGCGCTACTGCCTCCACTGCGTGAATATAACCACACCCATCTCTTCTACCTCTCTATTGACATCCACCTCCATAACCATGATTGGTTCAATGACCCTGAACAAGGGGAACATCCTGAGGTTGGCCACTACCTGATCCATTGCCCCTCAGTAGAGCACAAGCCTTTTGATCCTTGTGCTAAAATAGTCTCACTAGAAACTTACACTAAGGTTGGCACTGATCCTATCCACATCTACCAAAATGAACTCAAGGAACCACTACAAACTAGTTCTGGAGATGGTCATGAACCCCACATCCAAAACGCACTGGCTCGATATATCCAGAAAATTAATGGAATCCATTAGCCTTAGGAAGCTGAAAAGGAGACATCTAGGGCCGAATCTCTGCCAATAAAAACCTCAAATATCCTGGTGTATAATACCTACCACTGATAACTCTACTCCTTAATTAACCCTTCTGATTCACCTCGCATGGTAAAAATTCTTATGAGTGCATCTACTCGATCAAATTTTCCTTATTTTGAACCTCCAAATACATTTAAAATGTAAATGGAGTAACTAAATAATGGATATAAGGATGAAGTTCTTCCACAAGGTTTCTCACATTTCACTCCTCATCTAGAAAAAGGTTGAGAGAAAAATATAGAAGGTCCTTGAACTTAATTACCAACTCCTTCATTGACATACTCCCTTATTGAAGAGAAATAATCTCTTTCCACATCACTACCTTCATGGAGATGGAAGAAACCCTACCCAAAACACTTTTGGAAAGTCAAACCCTGAAACATATATCTCTTTATAATCATCCAATTACAACATCCACCACTAACACACATCTCCTTTCATATGACTAACTACCAAAGGGACCCAACATACCACTAGGGCTTAGATCAAACTGAATGTGATATTGAGTTCCTCCATCCATACCTCTATCCCCACACCTAAAACACTACCCTCTCATTTTCTAAAATTCTACCACTGAAAAGTATGAAACTCTATATACCAAGACTCATCCTCCTCTCCTGAATCAACCCTGTAGTGATAAACCATATTAGCTTGCTGAATCTCAAATTATTGAGCCACATGAAGATGATGATCAGTAACCATTCCTAAAAACAAGGAGAAAATATTAAACTTAGTTGCATGGAATTTTAGTTAGATTCATTTTAATTCACTTTATTCATTTTAGCCTTCTAAGAACAACCCAAATAAAATAGAAATACAATTCATCATGATGCAGGTATCTCTCTTAGGTATATTCCAAGAAAATAGGTCCACCTCACATGGTTTTTTAATAAGATCAAAGATCATTAAATAGATTATAAGGGGGCCTAAAATTTCATGCCCCAACTTGTCTACCTAGCCTATTCCATGCACAAAGATTAGATGTCACTACATCTATACCAATATTTTAAATCCTCTCTATGCCTAACTCCAAACTCTATCTTATCCCTCAACCATAATCCCTTGATACCACTCTATCATGACCCCCTCCTGCCAAAGATATTGTAATAAGGGGAGAGAGATAATGCCCCCCCCCAAATTCCCACCTCCATTAGGCCTTGGTTTGGTGACTAGCACCGAGGGTATAAAAAACTCATTAAATGGGAGACATTTACCTATATAAAAATATATGATTTATAGATGAGATGAATCGTCAAAAAGAAACTGAATGAAATAATATAAAAATATAAACCAAAATCATCCCAGAATGAATATATAAATAAAATGGATACAGGAAAAATTATCAAAAATTGAATACCCAAAAGAAAAGATTAAGTAGTGACACAACAACTATCCAAATTGTTCTAAGCTAGTAATGTCTAGAAAAATATACATAATCCTCTTGGAAAAAAAATTAGTTTATATACATAGGGTTCTTATACAAGTATACATAGTAGGAAAACCAAAGTCTCTCTTGCGCATGTGAAAGAAGTATACTAATGCACCTATGATAAAACAATAGAAAAAACACCTAACCAAGTAAACTATCCATCCCAACCTCACCAAGCCATTCTCACAAAATAATTAATGTCAAGTATAATAACATAATTGTAGAGACCCAAATCTTGATGTACATAGACATTACATTACTTTTACGGAATATCTAATACATAACAAATACACAAACAAAAGGACCGTAATAGTTTAGTGTCTTTGGAAACTCAGAAACATAATCTTCTAATCATGGTGAAAGATCTTCAACATCTCCCATAAAGATCTTCCCCTTTTGTTTTCTTAACTAAAACATTTCTTTACATCATAGGGAGAAGAAAACAAAAAAAGGGTGAGCTCAAATGCTCAGTAAGGGTAAACATAGAGAACATAAAACAATCCATAAACATTTGAATGCAAAAACTTGAACATAAAATCTAAACATCAAAGTCTTGAGAAAAGAAATAAATCTTGGAAGTACGTAAGGCATATATAATAATAGAACATCAATCATGTTAAAATATCATGGGAATAAAACATGTAATTTTGGAAAACCATTAAGCACATGATATGATTTCCATAGTAGCCAAGGCATTGTTGCCAAGAACATCTTAGTGGACAAAGTCCATTACCGAACCGAGTTCACTCCTCGTTCCAGTCCTGTATTACTGAACCAGATTAACTTTCCATTCCATCCATGTCTATCTCATGATATATAAATCTTTACCCAATGTATTGGAGGGAGATATAGATCCCACCTATCTCATAATGAAATCATTCTTACTTGTTCCACAAAATAAATATAAATCATTCATCATAACCCAAAGAATAAAATGGGTTTCATAAAAATCATCCCATCATCACATAATCCATAAAAAACAAGTGGATATCATTTAATCATAAGAAAAATCACACCATGTAAATAATAGAGACATTATACTTGAAACATAAACATGATAAATAATGTCATCTTATATGGAAAATAGTTTTTATAAAACACTTGAAATGAATTCTTGAGGAAAATATCCTTTCTTCTTCAAAATAATTTTCTTATCACAAAATGCCATTCAATTTTATAAGAAAAGGGTTTTTTTGAAAATAATAATGAAATATTGTAGAGTAAGCTTAATTAAAATAAGGTGATATGAAACCGTAAAAATCTGTTCATACCATATAAGTTAAAAATAACATTATCCTCGTACTTTTTTCAGAAAAGTCAAAAAGTTCCTCATATGGTAAACAAAAGAAAGATTCCTTCCATAACACAAAGTAAAAGTCAAAGTGGGGAAAACATGACATTAAACATACATGGAAGAATATTAAAAACTTTATGAAAAACATTTTATGGGCATGGATGAAAAATATAACCCCTGTAAATACTTACGTATAAGCAATCTCAGATAAAAATGAGATTTGCAAAATTATCCCTTACCTTAGGTTGTATATGCTTTGTACGTATCCAAACCTCCTATATAATGATTTAAATAATGTCATTGACTTATTACAGAATCATATTAATTTTTATTATATCATATATGGTTCACTTATAACTTTATATTACCCGTTCTTTTGTAACTTCAATGTTAAAGCAGCGTTTTGGGTAAAATCGTTTTATTTATCGTACGTGTTTGGACTCGTTGTTATTGATATAATTATTACTTATATCTTGATTTAATTACTTCCATAATGTAAATCATGATTTATATATCATATATATATATTCAGTATATATATAATAGATATATAAATGAAATGAAATACATCGTTCATGGAAACGATAGGCTGTACGTACACATGAACGCTGTTTTCCTTTCCTTATTGACTTGAATGGAAGTAAGTATATGACATATATATATATAAATAAATAAATTAGAATTATTATGTCATATATTTCATGATTAATTATTATATGTACTTTATAATCATTCTTTAATTATTAACATGGAAAATGAATCTAATCGCGTCGGGGAGACGGTAATCCGTACGTACGCACGAGCGATGATATCATTCCAATATTTATTGAATGGAATTGGAGTGGATGATATAATATCATTGAATCAGTATTATGTTATAATAATCATATATAGTTATTCTTTACACCATTATACCCATCCAAGTAAGGTGGTTGTGGAAAAACTGATTACACCACAGTGTGGAGATGGTATTTCGTACGAACGCATGTGCGGTGATTCTGTTTTCTGTAGGATTGATAGAAGGTGAAATAGGGTTGTTTCATATTTATAATAACATATCAGTATATAAGTAATACTTATGTTATTACTTTATAATGAAACAACTAATGAAGATGAAGTAGAAGAAGAAAGTAACTTGAAAGAGTCAGTAGAAGAGATTACCTCTTCCACGATGCACCTCATTTAAACTTCTTCTTAGGGAACTAGAGTTGGTATTTTGAGAAGAATAGAACATACATGATATAAATAGAGAGGTTTGGAAGAGTAATTGGTAGGGGTTGGCCGAGATTCAAGGCTCAAAAGTGTGTGAAGAGAAGAGGGAAGGGGTGCCCTTTTTATAAGGGAGGAGAGGGGCACCTTAGGAAAAACTTAAAATATTATTTTATAATAAAGTCATATTTGGGTTTTAATAGCTCCAAATTGATTTATTTCGAAGATAAGGTGGGTATGGGTCGAAATACTCTTAACCAATAGGATTTAGACAAGTTTAGGTTACTAATATAACATTATCATTTATATTTAACTCTAAGTTAAATAATTTGACTTTTACCGTGTCTTCTTGTTTTTTTATACTATATGGTTAATAAACTTACTATAAAAAGCCAAATGAACCCCAAGTGGTTAATTATTGATATATATAACCTTATCTAAGACATGTTTCTGAACCATATATTTTTAGGAATAGAATAAAAATTAATAATATAATATTTTTTTTAAAAACTATTTTATGTCAAATTTGACACTATTTGGAAATTGATTTTTGTAAAAATCATAAAATCATGATTAGTTCGAAAAACGTTAACTGAATCAATAATAACATGTCATATTAACCTATAAAATTAGTTTAATTCATAAAAAATCTAAAATTACATTTATTTGGGTATTTATAACATCAGTTATGTTAATATTTCATTAATAAGGTAATTACTGCATCATCATTGTGTCATAAATAAATTAAATTTTTTAATGTCTAAAAAATACAAATAAAATACAATTATTTAGGAAATATTTTTATCTTTCTAATGAATATTTATAGTCGAATTTATCTTATGTATAACCCTATATTAAAAATGTTTTATTTATTAAACTTTGATTTTATCTATTTTAACTCTTCTTTAAATAAAATAATAATAAATGTCCTAATCTAATACAAGTGGACCTAAAGGGTAATATTTTATTCCTAAGATTTATTTTGGTTGAATTACACCTATCAAATAGAATTAGGACATGTTTTAGGGTAATAATAATATCATTTTTACCCTTAATTACCCTATTTACTTTTAACTCTGGTAAATAAAAGTAAAAAGTTTCTATTCACAAAAAATTATTTTCATCTCATTGAACCACATTTTACTTACTAATATCAACTGTGTCTCTCAGATTTTTGAAATTCCACTCACAGAAGCGGTGAAATTATGTTATATGTAAATTTGCAAATTCTCCTAGGATGTGGGTAAAAGACGGTGAGAAGTTTAATAAAATTTTTATATATCTAAAATTATTATAAAATTACTCCAATGAATTACATTGAACTTATATAGGTATTATGTATCTATTTTTCCCGAAAATAAATTTAAATAAAATAAATAATTATTTAAATAAAAAGTCGGTTTTTAAATAGTAACCCCGTGTTTACACTATTCATAAAAAATTGAACGTTTTCAGAAAAATACCAAAAATTCTCTCCTAGGATAATTTCGATATTCCGAATCCACAAATAAAGACCATTTCGAAAGATAAAATTTATAAAAATTCAAAAATTGGGTATTAATATTCATAATGGCTAGTTTATATAACATATCGTTGTTTAGTGAAACTCGGTATTGCGTACAACACACACTATCCTGGAAGGTTGCGATTGCGTGTAATGCAAGCCAAGTTAGGGATGCATGTAGTGAAAGATCCTTTTGGTGTAGCGTACAACACAAGACATCAATGATATTAAAAAAAATATTTTTCATAAAATCTCGCGGTGTTACAATAATAATAAGAATATCCATGAAGGGTACCCCACAATGCTTTCCTGATGATTTTCCACTCTCACACCCCAATGTCGTACATCATGGAACTCTTATATCTTTTGAATAAAATATACCACCACCACACAACATAGTCACACCACATCATTCCTGAAAATACCTACGCTACTATCTCGTCGTACATTTATATCAAATCTCTCCCAAAAACACCTGGGCCATCACATCATAGCCATAACAAGAGTAGTATGGTATCGTAAAAACGAAGGACATCAACATCATGCCCTCCATCTACCATGCACAACCCCCCACCATAATCCACCCCATAAAACATTCATATCATATCTCACCAAAAACACATATTCCACCACCCCGAAACATGTTCACATCACATCTCACCCAAAAAAAACCTTGGCCACTTCTCCACAACATGATCACATGACATCTCACCTGAAAACACCTAGGCCACCACCTTATAACATAGTCACATCAAATCTAACCCGAAAACAATGAGTTCATCGCCTAGTGAACTAATATACCTCCAACCATCACATACTATACATATATACTCACATGAAAAAAGAGAGTAGGAAAGATCGGGTAGCCATCCATCCATCATCATTATCGAGACGTTTGAAAAAACACCACCATGTGAATATACGGGTGTCAGCACATAGTGATCGATACTGGTGGGGTGCATATAGAAATCACAAGTAATATACAAGTATATAAATATATATATATATATATATATACAAAACCAACCAATGGGTTCACAACATAATTCTAGATAACTCACAACATCGTCACTTTTAATACCACCTCTAAATGCATAGCACCACACAAGCCACAAGGCACATTTTACATTTCTAACCAATTTCCATTATCCAACTGATTCATTTCATTATTAATCATCAACCAAATTTTACCACACATCCCATCATTTATTTTTTTTCATTAGTTATTTCCATCCCATTAACCAAACCAAACCCCAACCTTTTCAATCATTGTTAATCAATTATTCATTCTATAACTACCAAAGCATTTAGAACAACTCAACCACACATTACAAGTAGGACATTATTCCCATAGAACCATTGCCTCACCACCTCATATGCATGGAAAAACAACCACCACATCACCACCCCAAAATAACTTCCACAAAACCACCACTTCACCACCCCAAAAGCATGGCCAAACAACTACAACCTCACCTCCCCACAATCACAACAACTTCTCACCCAACATTCCCACATCACATCATAATCACAAATAATCTCTCGATAAGAACAAACACTCATCACAACACATAAAAACCATTTTATAGATTCAACCAAGGTTATTTAATCACATTTCACTTTATTTTAGGTTTTAAGGGTGTTATTCGAGAAGACATACTCCTAGGGGAATCATTTAATTGGCCATATAGAAGTGGTTATACATTTTTCATTTTATGATGATATCACAATATTCAAAATAGGAACATCAATCATAAAACATATAATCCAGCACAAAAAATCACCCAGTAGCCATAATTTTTAGTGGGGCATCACGCTCGTATAATCCATCATATCCAAATAATATCAAAGTTATAAAAGCATGTGTATCATTCCCCTTTTCCCCATCCAATTTCAATTAGAAAATTATTTATTTTTAACAAATCCATAAAAATCATCTCCCATAGATAAATAAGAGAAGAACCTTCCTGCACGATACACCACAAATAGAAATTAGGGATTCCCTACCGCAAATGATCTTTCTAATAACACTGCACACTATAGGGGAAAGAAGAAACACCTACAAACCACAACCACATGAAAAACCCATGACTCTACCTACATCACACCAAGGGTTATCAAAATCATAACCAAAATCACAAACCAAAACAAAGAAACATCACCTCAGTGAATCCCCACGATAATGATGAAAGAAAACCATTTGGGAAATGAGAAGAACTCGCCACAGATTTCCAAAAAACAACTGCCAAAACAAATGGATCTAAGCGAGGAGAAGAGGGTTGGAAGTATTCTTCAAGGTTCCTAGTATTAATTCATAATTAAGGGGAGATAATCCACAACCAAATTAAAAAAAATCATCTAAGAAAATGGATTTGAAACATGGATCCCACAATTTTCACATCGTGTAAAATTTAAATGGTGTTCAATTCATGGGTTCTCCAAAAATTCATAGTTTTGCTAAAAATCACATTATATTGGATTTATTTAATTACACATCATGAATTAAATTTACATGATGTGTATTTTTCTAATGGGTTCTCCCTCTTCCCACATACATGTCATGACCTCACCGAAAACAAAATTTGTGAATCAACTTTACACATTTTGTAAACAATACATGAGGTAAACTTCCTACAGAAGCTCTGTTGCAGCTCTTACGTCCACTAAAAACTCTTAAAGCCTACCTTAAACAACTACAACCACCAAAAATTAAAATTTAATGGTTCAATAATGTACGATCCATTACATGCCACTACTATATGAAACTATAACATCATGTTACTAATTTTCAAGTACTCTTATACCCTTATTTTTTTCTTTCTTTGGTTGAGGCTTGTTTAGGGGTGCTTTAAGTGAAATTTTGAAATTTTTTGAGGTTTTATGGGTTGTGTAAAATTGTCGCATGGTTTTCCAAAATCATGCACCCCTTTAGTGAAAACTTTTATATCCTTGATAGTAGAGGTTTTTATAGTTAGTACAAATTTTGACAATCCATGGACTCACCTAGTAGAAACTACGCACCTTAGATAGTGATTCTAAGAGTGGTTCATGATTAGGGCACACAAGTTTTCTAACTGTGTGGCCCTACCTAGCTAACTATGCATGTGGGACTTTTTATTTCAGAAAAATTGTTAAAAATTACTTAAACCCCCACTCAAACCCAACTAGTACTATATTAAATTCCATTGATTTTGAGGCTCTTAAGAACTGAATTTCCCCCTTCAAACCCCATGTTTGATGAATAGAATCACTGGTGTAATATTTTAACCCTCTTTGATAAGTGGATCTCCTCCAATTCAATCTCTCTCGCTCTCTATTTCTCTCCTCCTTAAGGAGTGTTATATATTCATGTTGTTGATGGATCTAAAATGCATTATAATAGATCATGATTCTAAGTTTACTATCTTGATATTTATTCTCATTTCTCTTTATTTGTGAAAATCATTACTGGAATTGTGCATCCTAATTCAATGATTAAAGGTAGGTGGTTCTACTTGAGATTGTCCATGTGATTAAACCTATAATTGATTCATTGTTTAAAAATGTTTTTAATTGATTTTCAAAAACCCAATATGATGAAAAATAGAAATGGAATTTTTATTTGGTATGGATTATGAAAAAAACCCCAATACCAATGGAATTGTAATTTTAGGTGTATTTTGAAATTGATCGAACTGATGATTTGATTCGAGGTTTTTTTGAGAAAAAATGGCTTAAATTGAATTGATAAAAACTTATGATTGGTTTTATTTTAAAAATACATTAAAGGATGAAAAAAAATTGTTTTGGAATTGAAATTAATTTAGAATATTGAAATGAGAAATTTAGAAATTGAATTATAAATGATGTTTTGATTTGAAATAAGATGATTTTCCCTTTATTTATTGATTGATTAATCACATCTGAGCCTGGGAAGTTAGTGGTTTATGTGGGACAAGCATGCTTAGAAGATTATTCCCTAGAAACCAATTGATGATGAAAACTCTAAAAACCTAGTTCGGCAAATCTTATCCCTGATGGGATTTTTATGAGTCCTATTAGGCCTCATGCTAAGGGATTTGTGTACACATATTTTTATGATCACTAATATGATATGTGTGAGGTTCCTATAACTAGAAAGTATCATACCATTGGGCATATGACCATGGTTATTATTATGATTATTTTGAAATATATTCCATTGTTTATGAAACTTTTTTACTCATTCCTAGTGATTTAAATAAATTATTTTATATAAATTTTTTATTTAATACATTTTTAAAATGTTTCCCCACTTTTGAAATAAAATAATGTTTTTTTAAATATGAAATTATATCGCCATTCCCTATTTTTTTGAAATTTTAGGGAATGATTTGGTTTATTTTTATGAAATGTTTTTATATATAACTTGGTGAAACACTACTAGAATTTAAATCTCACACCCTACCTTTTCGTTTGGCAATTTTCAGATTTCCTACTTCCTAGTTTGAAAAAAGGGAAAGTTCTTCTTAGTGGAGGTGGGAATTCTTGAAACTTTGAGATTAGAGTGTTGTTTTATCTTAGGATGTTGTTATTTCTAGTGAGTTCTTTTATTTTTTACTATTTTGGGTTTTTTATATATGGTTGGTTTCAAGTACTTTCTCTACTTTTGAGTGATGAGCATACTAACTTGTTTCTTTATCTTCTTCAAATTTTTTGGATGATATTTTCTCTCTTTTTTCTTGTATGATGCTAGGTGTTGGTTGAAAACCCATGGGGATTGGAAATTCCCTTCAGGACATGTCAGTTATAGCTTGAGTATCATGGTACCAGGGTATCCAAGCTCGTTAGTCATAAAGTGGTGTCAAAGTTAATGGTTAATAATATTTCATTAATGTAGGTATGCAACTTGAAGTATATTTTTGGGACATAAGAGGATGTTTTGAGAGAGTGACTGGCCAACTTTCTTCGTAATGGTCCTTAAGTTACTATGGATGGTATAGGGAAGTCATCTTAAGGAATAATTTTATCTAGTTATATCCTTTTCCCTACTTTTATATTTGTATATGTTGAAACCCAAATCTTGTTTTGTTATCCGATGGAATTAATTTCCCCGTTAGTCTTATTTGGGGTTTTTTCTGAGTGATCTTTTGATGTCTTCAATGTTGTTTTCTTATATTGTGTAGAATAATTACTTAGATAAGTCATGTGAATAGGATCTAGGAGGAATCTAATGATTAAACATAATGAGAAAATCCTCTAATGGACCAAAATCTCATTGAGATTATTATGCATGTTGTCCATGCTTCTGGATAGGAACCGATGCCTGTTCCCATTCGAGATCCAGTTGTGAGACCTCATAGGGATATATCCCACAATCATTCTTAGGATTTCCTTCACCAGAATCCACAATCATTATAATACTCTAATAATCCTCAGGAGGCTAAGGATTTCTTGATAAATATAGAGCGCTTATTTTTTGAGTTCTTGGAAAATCCTGACTCGAATAAGGTGAAATATGCCACCTTCAAGCTAGAGGGACCTAGTAGGAGATGGTGGGACTTAATTATTATGAAGAAGATGTATAGGGTTTTTATTAGAAGGGTGTTAAATCCTTTTTCACTAATCGGTTATATTTGGAGTCTATGGTGTTGTCTAATTCTAAAGAGTTTTGAAGACTCGAGCAGGATGACTGAACCATGAGAGAGTATTTGAATCACTTTACCAATCTTATGCAGTTTGTACATAAAATCATTTCAGATGAGAAGATGAATAGTAGACAATTTTATTTGGGTCTTCAAAATGATATTCATTCTCAGGTTTCCTGATTGATGATCACTTCTTATGATAATGTGTTGAAAAGGATGTTGATGGTTGAACTTGATCTGGATGGTAATTCAGGTTTGAAAATAGTTATTTTTTCTCCTAGGGGTAGTTTTGTGAGTTAGTTTAAAGTAAAGAGAAATAATAATGAGTCTTGTGGTGGATCATGATATCAGGGTTCTTCCAAACCTCCTTCAGTGCCTTGAATAGGTGCTTTGACTTGTTTCTAGTATGGAAATTCTGGTCATTCGAAATGGGTTTTCACTAAGACACCCAATATTTTCATCTCTTATGGACGTTCAATACATTTTCATAAAATATATTATATATATTCTACCCCATTTAGTGGAATAGGATTACCAACACCTAAAATTACTACATTGAAATTAGATTCTTCAAGATCTAAGGGTTTTCATCTATATGCATCTAGAATGAATCTTCTTCATACAATAGAATAGTTTTCATAGGAAGAAGATATGGTGTTGGCTACCCTGAGAGGTACCAATAATATAGGTTAAATTTTATCGACTTATTTATTTGATACCAGTATATCTCATTTGTTTATATCAACTCATATTGTGAAAATGCTGAATCTTTCCACGACTTTTATCTTATGTGATGGATATTCCTACACCTCTCAGAATAAAGAGATAGAAGGGTCTCTGTTATACTTCTTGTGTTTTATTTTTATTATAGATTGATATTACTTGGGATTTATAGGTTCTCAACATGAAACCTCTTGATGTCATTATCAGGATGGACTGTCTCATTGCACATATGGAATGAATTGATAGTTATCTTTGACGGCTCTCCTTTACTCCACCTAATGGGGTGAGTCATATATTTTAGGGATAATGGGACCAATGGTTGAGTTGAAAAGACCTTCTTATCTAAAATTTTGTAAAGTAATATTAGTGTATGAATTTTAATTGGAGTTAGAATCTTTGAGTGATGATCTCCCTACAGTTTTAATCGAGTTTCCTGATGTTTTTCCTTCTAACTTCTCTATTTTTTTACCAATAAGAGAGGTAGATTTTTCTATTGATTTAGTGTATGGTGCTCAACTAGTGTTTGTACCATCTTACCTTTTGGATCCATCTCAAGTTAAAGATTTGAAGACTCAATTGTATTATCCATTAGAGAAAAGATTGATATGACTGAGTGTGTCACCTTGGGAGACACCTGTTATATTTTCCATGAAATTTGATGGAACACTTATCTTATGTGTTAATTAATAGAAACTAAATCAAGTTACAATAATGGATAAGTATCAGTATACATGTATTGATCCCTATTTTACCAAGTGAAATGGGTGAAGTGGCACTTGAAGATTTTTATTCGATCTCCTTATCACTAGTTGAGAATAAAATAATTTGACATTAATAAAATAGCCTTTTGGAGAAGGTTTTTCCATTATGAGTACCTTTTCATGCCATTTGGTCTAACTAATAATCATGCAGTCTTTATGGATTTGATGAATAGGATATTACATGAGAATATTGATACATTCGTGGTGTTTTTTTTGGATGACATCCTGGTTTAATCTCAATCCCAGGAGGATCATGTGCATAATCTAAGGGGAGTTCTAGAATTGTTGATAAATCATAGACATTATGCCAAGCAATCAAGATGTGATTTCTGGATTTAAGAATTGAAGTTATTAGGACATGTGGTTACAGAACATGGTATCTCAATTGATCCTAAAAAGGTGAAAACTGTTGTGAAATGGGAAAAACCGCATAATGTTTTTGATATTTTGAGCTTCTTATCTTTAGTTGGGTATTATCATTGGTCTATATATAATTTCATGAATGTTTCTTCTGTAATGTACACTATTAGTCATAATGAAGTGATATTTTATTGTGATAATAAATTTTAGAGTACTTTTGTTTAGTTAGAACATCTTTTGACTTAAGTGCTAATGTTGAATCTTCTAGAGGCTGGGTAAGGATATGTGGTCTCCAGTGATGCAATAGAATCAGGTTCGGGTTGTTTTCATATGTAGGGTGATCATGTGGTAGCCTATATATCTCGATAGTTTAGGAAACATGGGAAGAACTATCTAACCCATGACCTTGAATTCAGAGTTGTGATACATGCTCTTAAGAGTTAGTGGCATTGCCTTTTCAGAGAATGGTTTACCATTTTTTCCGACCCCAAGATCCTAATTTATATTTTCTATCAAAAATATTTCAATCTATTCCAAATGCATTGGGTGGAGTAATGGAAATCCTTTGATGTCAAAATTTCTTATACCTTGGAGAAATGGAATGTCATTGTTGATGATTTGACCATGAAACATTTAACCCTGGCCCAGAGAAAATCATTATAAGAGTGAAATTGATGGATCTTTTTGAATAATTTCATATAGGAGTTTGGTAAATATAGTATGAGGTTGTCTTGGCTAGTGTTTAGTTGACCTCCGCTCTTCTCGAGATTATTCTTCTAGGGCAGAAGCTTGATGATAAATTCCATATAATTAGAGACTCTCTTTATGGTGGGTAGGATATTACTGAGTGGTTGTTATCCCTGGAGGGTATTCTATGCCTTCAAAATTAGTTTTTTTGTTATCTGTGAGGAAATCCATGATGTAATATTTTCATAATTACCAATGGGTTGTACACCTAGGAACCCCAAAGATGTTCTAGGATATTTCTTGTCAATTCTTGTGTCCAGGCATGAGATATGACATTGATGATTTTTTCTCTCATTGTTATACTTTCTAACATGTCAAGAATGATCATCAAAGGCCTTCATGTTTGCTTAATCCAACTATTGTTTCTTCTTAAAAGTGGAATGATATTTATATACAATTTTTGGTTGGTTTCTAGTTACCCAGATAAAGAATAATTATACATGGTTTGCGATTGATAGTCTTAACATACCGTTCAATTTATACCCATTATTAACACAAGAAAATTCGAGAAGTTGGGAAATCTCTATTTGAAAGAGATTTTTCATTTACATGGATTTAAATCTACCATATTCTTTGATAGATATCCCCATTTTACTTCTCACTTTTAGAGAGGCCTCTAAGAGGTGTTGGGATATCATGTTCTTTTGAGTATGGAATACCATCCATAGAAGGAAGGCCAGACAGAGATATTTATACATATTCTTGAGGATATGAATCTTGTATTTGTTCTTGATTTAGGTGGATCTCGAGAATACCATTTGGGACTATTTGATTTTAGTTCTATCAATAGTTACAAGTCCATGATCGAAACTGATCCATTTGAGTCCTTATATAGATGACCATTCAAATCTCTATTATGTCAGTCAAAGATTGGAAAAATTTCCTTGGTTGGACCGAGCATAGTTTGTGAGACATCATAAAAGTTTCAAATGATTCATCATATAATGTTGAAAGTTGGAGCTAGTATAAATCTTATGTTGATCTTCATTACAGACCACTAGAGTTTTCACCTATTGACTATGTGTTCTTGAAATTTTCACCTCGTTTAGGTCATCAACTGCTTGGGAGGAAAGGGAATTTTTCTCCTCATTTTGTGAGGCCTATTGAGGTTGTTGATTAGGTGGGGAAATTATCTTACCATTTAGTAATTATTCCACATTTTTTGTCAATACAAAACATTTTTCATGCACCTAAGCTATATAAGTATCTTACTAACCCATCTCATGTCTTGAGTTGGGAGGATCTTGATGTTGAGACTAGTGTATATGAGACTGAGCATCCAGTCCGGATAGTTGATTTTGAGACAAAGGTACTTTATGGTAGAAAAATACCTTCGGTTTGTGTGCTATAAAAACATGGTTTTGATGCACATGAGACTTTGGATAGGGTGGCACCGATGAGAGAGTAGCGGCCTCACCTTTTTTAGATGGAAACATCTTGATAGTCTTTCTAAGGAAATAATGTTTCTATGATGGAGAGGTTATAACATTTTGTTACTTGTTTTCAAGTACTAGTTAACCCATATTTTGATCTTTCTTTGGTTTGGGCTTGTTTAGGGGTGCTTTGGGTGAAATTTTAAAAAAAAATTGAAGGTTTTTTGGGTTGTACACAATTGCCACACTATTTTCCCAATCAGTGTGCCTCTTCAATGAAAACTGTAAAACCATGAATAGTGGGGTTTTGCATAGTTGTCGCACAATTTTTAAATCCATGATCCCACCTAGTAGATACTATGACACTTTTATATTGGGTCCAATAGGGGCACATGGTTAGGGTGCATGATTTTTCTAACCGTGTGGCTCTACCCAACTAACCATGCTTTTGAAAATTTTTATTTCTAAAAAATTGTTAAAAATTTCGCATACCCCCATTTTAACACCATATTGACCCTAAAGAAACCTATATCAAATTCTAGGGACTTAGAGGCTCTCAAGAACCAATTTTGGCCCCACAAAACTCCATATTTGATGAATTTAAGTGCTTATGGAATATCTAATCCCTCCCTGGAAAGTGTAACTCCTCCCATTAAATCTCTACCAATCTATCTTTCTCTCCTCCTTAGAGTGTGTTATATCATCATGTTATTTGTGGATATAAACTAAATTTTAATGGATATTGATTATAGTATTGGTTTCTTAATCACTATTTACTTCCTTCTTCATTGGAAAAATGTGTGTAGGGTGTTGTGAATTGTGATTCTGTGATTAAAGGTAGGTGGTTTCATTTGACATTGGCTATGTGATTAAAACTTGAATGACTTTAATTTTTGAAACTTATTTCCATTAATTTTTGAAGAACCAATTTAATGAAAATAGGAATTGGAATTTGATATGGTATGGATTTTGGGACCCCCCCCCCCCCCCCCCGATTCTAATGTAATTGGAATATGGGGTGTATTTTCAAATTTATGGAATTGATGAATTGATTCGAGAATTGTTTTGTGAAAAAATGATTAAATTAAATTTATAAAAACCCATGATGGGTTTTATTTTTAAAAGGAATGAAATGATGAAAAACCCATGTTTCGGTTTTGAAATTGATTTGGCATACAGAAATGAAAAATGGGGAAATTTAATTTTAAATGATGTTTTGATTTAAAATAAGACGATTTTACCCATATTTATTGATTGATTGAGAACATTAGAACCTAGGTAGTTAGTGAGTTATTTGAGAAAAGTACACTAATATGATAATTCCCTAAAAACATATTGATGATGATAACTATAACAAAAAACCTTGTTAGGTACATATTATCCCAGACTGATGTTTGTGAGTCCTATTTGGCCTGAGCCTAAGGGATGTGTGTACATGTATTTCCATAGTCACTGATATGAGATGTGTTAGGATATTATAATTAGAAACAATCGTACCACAAGGTAGATGGCCATGGTTCCTGTTGTGATTATTTTGATATATATTCCATTTTTATAAAACTATTTTACTCATGCCTAGTGATTTATATAAACTATTTTATATAAAATTATAATTTAATCCATATTTGAAATGTTTTCCATCTTTTGAAATTAAATCATGTTTTTTAATATGAAATTATATCCCCATGACCTATTTTATTAAAAATTTAGAGCATGATTTGGTTTATTATTATGGAATATTTGTATGGAGCACTTGGTGAGACCCTATTGGGATTTATATCTCACACCCTACCTTTTCCTTTAGGTGTTTATAGAGTTCATTCCACCGGGTCTAAGAAAAGGAAAAAACCAATTAAAGGAGGTAGATGTTATTGATCCATTGGGATTAGAGTTTTGTGCTATCTAGGGATGTTTTTCATTCTTCTAAGTGCTTTGATGTTGTACTGTTTTGGGTTTTTGGTATACGTATTTGGTTTTTGGTAATTCCTCAACTTTGGAGGGTTGATAATATTGACTCATTTATTTATATTTCACTATTTTATGGAAATTTTGTTCCCTCATTTGTCTTGTATGATGCTAGGTGGCAGTCACTAACTTATGGGGGTTGAGAATTACCTTTGAGCCGTGTCAGTTACAGGTCAAGTACTAGGGTACCACGGTATCTGGGTTGGTTTGTAACAACAACACCACACAACCACCTCACAAAATACAAAACATTTATCACTTCTAGTTGCAGGGTTTGCCACATTTTTTTGTTATCCATTTCATTTCACATTACACTATTCATTAATTTAGTCAATTAAACTAGCCAATTACCACACAACTATTTCCAGTACATATCATTTATCTACCAGCTTATTTTATTTCATTTATCATCACACTTCATCCCATGGCTAACATGGAAACTATCTCAACCATGCCATGGTAAAACTAGAAAAACTCACACAACCACTAAACAACACCACACATCTTTCATTTTCACTGCACCACATCACCCAATCCATCTCACTCTATCTACCAATAGTCACTACCATCATGATACTCTATCACCATATACCACAACAAATCCATTGTGATACAACAACTATGCCACAACCACTGTACCATAACCATTGTGTCACAACCTCATCGCACCACACCACATAAATACCCATGTCGCATCTATTCAAACTGACCACCGCGTCCCTACCCAACGTACTAAACAACCCTACTATCCACTAACATCACTACACAATATCCCAAACCATGTAGAGAAAACACATCAACCATAAATGCACAATAAAAAAAAAATAGACTTCCACTATTATTTAGGGGCAATATCACATAACTTTTTTAGAATGGATATTATCACACAAACCATATGTATAGGGTAAACCAATTTTTAGGCAAATATATGTTCTTTAACCTTTTATTTATAGTGATATGACACAGCAGCATACCAATTATCATTAAAGCATAATAACCATAATTAAAACAAGGCTCAAAAGATGCATTATTTTTATAATTAGCTGTATGCATACATAACAACATCAATAACATATATTAATGTATTAAATCATGTGATAACCCACCATACCCATCGATTTTAGACATTAAAATTAATTATCTCATTATGATGACCCTTACCATTCCCCCAAAGATAATCAAAATATTTCAGATCACACACATAACACATAAATAGGTGAGAACAATGATACCCTACCTCAAAGAATATTTCCAATCTCACTGTGCACTGTAGGGAGAAGAAAAAACTACCCAGAAACCACTATCTTACATTGAACTCATGGATAAACCTACACCGCACTAAAGTTTTTTCATCAACACAACTCATGAACACCCCAAACCAAAATTTCACTACCGCAATGGTTCTCTGAAGAAGAATGGAAGGAAAACCATGGGAAATAGAGGATAAATCACCATGAATAAACAAAAAGAATCCCCCAAAACCCAAGGATTAAATTAAGGGAGAAGAGGGTCAGAGGATCTCCTCAGGGTGCGTAAGTTTCTTTCAGAATGAGAGAGAGAGGTATGGATGAATGAAATAAAAATGGCTAAGAAAACCTATTTTAAAACTAGTAACCTACACATTTCATGTAATGTAACCCTTTCACAATGTTTAATTTAGTGGTTTTATAAAATACCATCTTATTATAAAATTCATGTCGCCTTGGTCTTTAATTAATTACACATCATGATTTCACCTTTCCTGATGTGGATCCATTTCACGCTACAAACTTCAACTGAACAGAAGTCATAAATTATACTGATTCCCAATCCGCAAATCACAAATTCATGTCGAATAAACCATTCACGATGTGAATATCCTATAGCAGCTATGCTACACCTCCAACCACCTTGAAACCTCCTCTAGAATCCTCTGAACCACCTACAATAACAAAATCTAGAAAAGTAAAATTATAGGAAAGAATATACTGCTACATTAGATACCTATCAAATGATTCTCACCCTAAAGAATCCAAAACCATTCCTAGAAAAAAAGGGGTCTAAACAACCACCTCATGAGATAATTCTAAAGGATATTATTACTCATCAATGCTACCACCACCCAAACATGAAAACTAAAACATCCAAAAAACACAATGCACAACCACATCATTAACTCTCACCAAGCACAAAACTACATCATCTAATACCATCCACAACCACTATATTTCCACAAAACCATCACACAACCACCACATAGACCAACCCAAAATTTTTCACTACCAACACATATAACTATTACAAACACATGGATTATATAATTCCATTCTCTATATCAAGATATTATCTGCTTTGGGTGTCACTGACTCACCCACACGGTTTCAATCACATCGTAGTATAATGGACCTCAATTAGGAATCAAATTATACCTTTTTAATGTGTCAGAAACGTTATCACACATCACAAATCAAGGAAAAAATACATCTCATTTTATAAAAATATCCAAAAATCGCATCGTTAAATAAAATAGAGGAAAAAAACATTGAACAAATCTACATTCACCATCCTACAAACTGGACATTTTAACACAGATATCTCTATTGAACATTTCATCCCAGACCATCAAAGTTTATCTCCTGGATCCATGATACCTCCCCTAGAACAACACCCAATTTCGATCATCCCCTGACCATCCCTCATGAGCATCACCTTGGCCAATATGATCATGCATAACCTCTTCCTTTTAATCTACCCACTAAGACTCCTCCACCTACTTCATTAAAGAAAACTCCAAGTTCATATGATGAAGACAACCTCAACTACTCCTCTCCCCAATGTCAAGATACATCACTACAATATCTTCCATTCCATTCCAAATATCCATCGACTCCCGAGACACATCCTCTAAATGATTTTGACTCAATTCAACAACAATGACATTAACCTTCCCTAATGTGTAATAGATCTGAAAATCATAATCCTAAAGAAACTCCATCCACCTCTACTAAAAAAATTCAGATCATGCTGAGAAAATATATACCTCAGTCTTTTGTGATCCTTAAAAACCACAAAGTACTCTCGAATGAAGTAGTGGAACCACAACTTCAGTGCAAACACAACTGATGCAAACTCTATATCATTGGTGTAATAGTTATTCTCATGAGGACATAACTGACTAGAAATATACGATCTCACTAATCATTTCTTCATCAATATTCATCTTGATCCTAGATAGGATAATTCATAGAAAACCTCAAACAAAAAACCCTCCTTAGGAAAACGAAACACTAGAGAACCAACCAATTTCTCTTTCTAGTAAACAAATGCTTCCTAGAACTGATCATTCCACACAAAATCCTAGTCCTTCTCTATCAATTTTATTAATGGGGTTGTAATTTAAGAGAAATTAGGTACAAACCATTGATAATAACTTGTGAGACCAAGGAAATTATGAACATTTACCACATTATTGGGTGTTTTCAAATAAAATACTTCCTCAACATTTAATGGGTCCACTTCCACACCATTTTGAGACACCATATGTCCAAGTAAATGAACCTCTCATGTCTAGACCTAACACTTGGAAAAATTACCATAAATCTAATGGTATAAAAGGAACTATAAAACAACTCTGTGATGCTTGGTATTATCCTCTTATTAATTTTTGTAGACCAAGATATCATCAATGAATACAATGGTAAACCAGTCCAAGAGCTCATTGAACACTGAGTTTATAAGCCCCATGAACATAGCTGGTGCGTTCATAATACCGAATGACATGAATACAAATTAAAAGTGACCACAACTTAAATTAAATGTGGTCTTATGAACATCCTCATCTTTCTCCCTCAACTAAAGATATCCAGTCAACAGATCTATCTTAGTGAAACATTTAGCTCTTCTTATCTAGTCAAATAGATCATTGATCCCCAGAAGAGGGTAACAATTCTTGACTGTTACCTGATTCAACCATCAGTAGTCTATAAACAACCTCATACTATCATCTACCTTCTTGGTGAACAACACATGAGTACCCCATGATGACACACTGGGATTGATGAAACCCCTCTGAATTAGATCATCCGCCTCTATCCTCGTCTCACACAACTCCATGGGTTCCAATCTATGAGGATACATCAAAATTAAAGACATGACTGACTGCAACTATATCCCAAACTCAATGTAAAATTGAAGAGTTAGCATAAAAAATAGCTTTGGGAAAACATAGAAGAACTCATCTACAACCTTGGGAACACCCCCAACATTATATTCTACTAAAAACTCTACCAACTATGAAAAAAGAGGCTCCAATTACCTACCTCCCAACCGATAATCTTTCTTACCAATGGACTCCACTCACTAGACCACCACATTGGAAAACGAAACTCTTATTAGAATATATATGATGAAAATATGCATGGAATATAACCAATACATACCATGGATAATACCATATGGTTGAATATGAAATAAGAAGAAGTCCCCCACTGACTGGTTCTACCCCATCACCAGTCTACATCCCCCACACACATCAAACAAAGAAGCATAACATCTAAATGGTGTAGATAACACCTGGGGAACTGGGAACCACTCTACGTTCCCTCCTAACATGTGGACCAATGAAAGAGAAAAAAATGAGTGTAAAGCTACTAAATAAAACAATGTACACACAAAGGCATATGATAAACTAAACATACCTCGAACAACTCTCGACTCTACTGGCATTTCTTCCTATAACGCATGAATCTAAGCACGCCTAGCTCCTCATCCTCTCTACTACTAGACTTAATGGTAATGTTATGACCTAGTTCCCCACAAACGAAGAGCATCATGAGGATTCCCTCTATCAACTCTATTTTACGTTAGTTTCTAACTATTAACCTGTGGTCATTTCCACTGAAGTTGCCTTGGAAGAATGAACTGATATTGAAAATGGTCCTGAATTCCCATATGAAACGAACCGTCCTAAGTATTTAGAAATTGAACATTGAGGTTTAAATATCTCCCAAATATATAGAACAAAAATATAAAACCCTATAAAGGTTCTCAGGAATCACCTATCCCTGACGGTCGGGAATAAATTTCCATGGTCCGTTCCCCGCTAAATGGAACCCTAAATGTCTGAACACCCGTAAACCACTTCCTAAAGATTTTCTCCTTGAAACTCCATACTTACCACCCTACCAAGATTAAATCCAAAGGAATTAATCCACTTAGTAACTTCAATATATTTATACACCTCTAGATATACCAAAAGTGTAAATAGAGTGACTACATACCTGATCATTGGGTGCAAAGCCCCCCATATATTGTGCTCTAGAATCCTCATATTAAAAAACATCTAGAGAAAAGTGAAGGAGGTCCTTGAGAATAATCCCAGTCTACCGTACACTCAGACTCACTTTCTAAATAGAGAGAAGATTTATATATTGATTTACCTCATTATTAATGATAGAAACTCTACCTGGAACTCCCTATAAAATTATGGACACAAAACATCTACCTCTTTGTGGTCACCAAGAAATAGCGTCCACCACTGATGTGATGCTCCCCATATCTGACTAATTTTCAAAAGAACCCAAAACTCATCTCATAATCAGATTAAGCCAAAAGAAATCTCTAGATCCGCCATCCAATGTTCCATCTCATATCAGAGAAACTCCCCCTATACTTACCCAAAACATGCTTCTGAAAGGCATGAAAATCCTACTTCCATGCCTCATCCTCCTCTACCAGTTCAACTCTCCCATGATAAACTAAATCATCATGTTGATCCTTAACTACCTGAGAAACTCGTGGATGATGAACTTGAACCATTCATAAAAACAAGGAGAATTCTCTAAGCCCAATTGCATGGAATTTTATCAAATATTATTTAATTTATTCATCTTATTTTCCCAAAACACTCAATTGAAACATGAACATAAGTCATCATGATTTATTCACCTCTACTAAATATCTACCCTAAGAATAGTTCCTCATCACTTAGTCATTCAATAAGCTCAGAGTCAGTGCACTAGATTATGGGGGGCTAAAATCTTGTGTCCTCACCGGTCTCTCTAGCCTATGTAACATACTGAGGTCAACTAGAACCATTTATACACCAACACTTGGAGATATCAAAGTGCCTAACTATGAAATTCATCCTATCTCTCAACCAAAACTTTGATACCACTCTATCACAACCCCCTCTTTCCATAGATACCGTAATGAGAAGAGAGGGATGATGACCCTCGATTCCCACCTCCAATAGGCCATGGTTTGGTGACTATCATCGAGGGTATAAAAAAATCTCATACCATGAGAGGCATTACCCTATATCAATGAAATGGGATCGAGATATTGGATAAAAAATCACCAAAAAAATATAGTAGAAAATATAAATTAAAACCAAAAACCATCCCACACTGCATGAATAAAGTAAAATTGTCACATATAAAAGTCTCCAAAGTAATGCATCAAAATAAAAGTATACAAAAGAAACTCAAAAATAAATCCAACAAAGATATTAATTTCCATGTTATTCCCTAATGTCCTCTTTTAAACCTAAAAATAGTTTATATATGTAGGGTGAGCATAATACGTATACTCAGTAATGACATATCCAAGGTCTCCAGTGTACATATAAAAAGGTAATTCTAAAGATCCAATGAAAAAATAACATAAGCAACAAGAACCTATGTAGTTCATCTAATCAATATCATCCTCACTATGGATCTATCACCAAATCATGCTTAAATTATAATAATATAGCATTGAGATCATAACAAAACAAGGTTCCATGCTTCCACTTCCTGAATGTTTTGTTGCTATCACTACCCAACATCGAATGTCCTATGTTCCAATCCACTCCACACAGATCACATCACATCACATCACATCACATCACATCACATCACATCACATCACATCACATCACATCACATCACATCACATAACATCACATCATAACCATAGACACCTGAGACACACATCTCATCACATATCACCCATCGACACTTGGCCCACACATCACATCACATCACATTACAACACATCACATCACATCACATCACATCACATCATATGAAATCACATCACATCACATCACATCACACCACATCACATCACATCACATCACATCACATAACATCATATCACATCACATATCACCCAGAAATGCCTATGTCACACATCACATACATCCCACAAACAACTGGGCCACACATTTCCTCATATCATATCCCACCTACAGACACGTAGGCTACACATCACATCTCGCCCATAGAGACATGATTTATACATCATATCACATTAAATCTCTCTCATAGACTCTTGATTCACATATCACCACTGGGTAATCAGTAACACCAACCAGTATCACTACTGATAAAGGAAGAGCGAGGGAGAGGGGGTAGTCAACCATCTATATTAGTACCATCCTAGATATTGATGAAAAACCCCAAAATTAATCACCTTTTAGTGTTGGTATGGTTATCCAACTCAGGTGAGTACATATAAAATAACATGAACATACATGATATATAGATAACACACATTACCTAACCTACGATTTTACATAAAGTGCACTAGTACACACCACATAAATTGTCACAACTACTACCGCCACTATATGTAACACCATGAAACCACCTCACAAACCATAAAACATTTCCCACTTCCAGTTATAGGTTTTTCTACCACTGTTCATTAGACATTTCATTTCACATTACAATATTCATTCATTTATTTAATCCAGTTATCCAATTACCACCCATCCATTTCTATTCCATCTTGTTTATCTACTAGCATATTTTATTTCCTATATCATTAAAGTTTATCCCATGGTTAACTGGGAAACTATCTCAACCATTCCACGCTACAAATAACCCAACTCACATAACCACTGCCATAACACCACACATCTACCATTGTTGCCACACCACATCGCCAAAGACATCACACCATATCATCAACTAATCACAGCCATCCTAAAATGCTATCACCACATACCACAACATAGCCACTATGCGACAACCACTGCACCACAACCACTACACCATAACCACTACAACACAATCAATGTTCTACAACCACAACACCATAACCATTATATCACAACATCATCGCAACACATTTCACAACTTCCCACATCACATCCATGATAACCAACCACCATATCACTGCCCCGCGTTCTACAAAAACCAAACAACCGCTAAAATCACCACATAATAACCCAAACCATGTTGGGAAAATAATAAAATCATAAACACCAATAGAAAAACAAACCAGATTCCATAATTATTCAAGGAATTAGTACACATATTCTTTATTTAGCATGGATATTATCACAAAAACTAGATGTCTGTGAGCAACCAATTTTTATCCAAATATATTTTCTTTAAACTTTTATTCAAGGTTCGATCACACAAAAATACAGAAAGGGTTTTTACAATATAAGAACTACAATGAAAACAAGGTTCCCAACAACTGTTATTTTTATAATCAGTAGTAGGAATTCATAATAACATAAAAAGAACATATATAAAAGCAGTAAACTATGTGATAAATTCTCATACCCATCATTTTTAGACATTTCAATTAATTATCTCATACGCTGACCCTTACTATTCCATAAAAGGCAATAAAAAGAATGCAGATCTCACACATAGCACATAAACAGGTAAAAATGAGGATCCCATACCTCAAGAAAGCTTTCTAATATCACTACACACCACAAGGAAAATAAGAAACTAACTAGATACCATCGCCACACAAAGAACTCATGAATCAAAAGCATGAATATTAATTATATCCTTACGCTGACAATTACAATTTCACCAAAGGTAAGAAAAATCATGCAGATCTTACACATAGAAAATAAACATGTGAGAACAAGGATCCCCTACCTCAAGAAATATTTCTAATACCACTATGCACCATAGGTAGAATAATAAACTATATTGAAACCTCTGCCACATAAGGAAATCATGGACCAACCTACACTATACCAAATAGTTGTGAATAATGCAACTCATACACACACCAAACCAAAATCACACCATCACATTGGATCTTCTATGAAGCATGGGAGGAAACCCATGGGAAAGAGATGAGAAATTACCATGTATCACCAATGGTAACCCACTATAACCCATGGATTGAAGAAAGGGATAATAGGGCTATAAGATTTCATCAGAGTTCCTATGGTTCATCTCTAATAAGAGAGGGGGTGGCATGGACGAATGAAAGAAAAATTTGTGAGAAAACCTATTTTAAAACCTATAACCTGCACCTTTGATGTTGTGAAACCCTTTCATGAAATGTAATTCAGAGTTTTTACAAAATTTCAACTTTCTTTGAAATTCACATCGTAATGTCTATAAATTAATTACACATTGTGAATTCACATTTCATGATGTGAATCCATTTCATTCTGCACACCTATCCAAAACATTACCTGTGAATTCACAAAATTCACAAGATAAAAATCACTAATTAACATCATGAAAACCATTAAT
The DNA here is from genome assembly GCA_963277665.1 of Viscum album. Taxonomy (NCBI): domain Eukaryota; kingdom Viridiplantae; phylum Streptophyta; class Magnoliopsida; order Santalales; family Viscaceae; genus Viscum; species Viscum album. The sequence goes on from OY728159.1 coordinate 1,643,015,272, forward strand.
AATTTAATATCCTACATCAGCTCTACTCCACCTTCATCCACTAGGAAACCTCCTCTAGCCTCCTCGAAAACACCTCTAATACCCAAAACCAGCAAAGTAACATACCAGGAAGGCATGAAATATTGCAGTAAGTTAATGTGTCCCATGAATCTTATAGATAAAAATAACATATTAATTAAGGGTGAAAGGATTATATTCTAATTTCATTTTTAGGTTATTTTTAAAATTAAATTTAATGAATAGTTCCAAAAATTACATTAATGTTATTTTATAATAAATAATATTTTATTCAATTGATTAAAATTTTAAAAAAAATCTATATTTATCCAAGTGATTTTTTATGGTTGAAAATAATAACCATGGTCCATTTATGGGTCAATTTTTTTATAGTAAATATATTGACCCCTAAATAGTAAAAAATTGTATTATCATGGTAATTGTCAAATGGGTTGAAGGAGGGTTAAAACAAAAAGATAAGTGTGGACACATCATTTAAACTTGAAATAATTTTATTAGATGAGAGGATTTAGACACATCCTCGTCTTAGATTCTAATCCTATCAATTTAGTTTCATATGAACATGAAAATTAATATATATTAAGTTAATACATTAAGAAATTATAAGCACAACTCTCTCCTCATTATAAAAAGGAACCCCTTATCCTATTCTCTACACACTTCACGATCCATTTGGTTCTTCCAAGTCCTACCCAAATCCTTTCCTAAAATACATCCCCATGTTCTAAAGGTCTTATTTTTGTGAAAAAATCTAACCTTATAGGGGTTTTCAAGATTAGGAGGTTGTCCAAATAAGACGTAAACATTTTTACTAAATTTTTTGTTTTATTTCTTTTTCTAACTCCTTCAAATATTCATTAAACATGATGAAATAAAAAAAATATCTTCCAAATACTTATATGTTTCTATGTGAATGGAATAATCAATATACATTTCCTCTTCTATCAAATAAGAAACAAAACCATTATTTTTGTGTACAGAGGACTACCACCTCACGAATAAAGGTAATTTGTTTTCCATCAAAACCTAGCGCATATGGTTATAATGATGGATTTAATGCTTATATATGTTATTAATGAAATATTTATCATTATAAAAGATAATATTTCATATAATTTCTTACCCTTACATCCATTGAAAAATGATAATGTCATTCATGTGTGCGTGTGGACTACCACCTCCACGAAGTGATGTGATTCGTTCTCCATAACCACATCTCATGGATGATATATATATATATATATATAAGTAAATTTTAATAAATAATATGGTATTTATGATATAGTTTTAATTATTGAAAGATAAAATAATACTTACCTTCTTTCCATCATGATCATTGAAAAATTAAAATGTTAGTCATGCGTACATAGGACCTACCATCTCTATGATTATAACATAACTCATTTTTCAAAAATATATTTCAGGTTTGGTTTTAAAATTATAAATTATGTATAAAATTTATAATTATTCTATTATTATTATTCTAGATATGATGGAACAATGATCCATTCGACTACAATCAACACACTGAATATGTTTTGAAAGCATCCAAAAAACACACGATGTAGACTTAACTATTTATTTAATTAAAAATACAACTAAAATAAATGAAATAAATGGTTTAACTATATGGGATTAAAATATTAAAAATTTATTAATAAATAAAATAAAATAAATTAATTAATATATGTTTATTATATAGTATTTAAAGTATATACATAAAAAGTAGGTACTCGAGGTAAGAGATTCATCTCAATTTCCTTTTAGTGAGGAATATATTTGTGTTATGAACATAATCTATTTTATATGGTGTATATATTTCCACTTTCACATGTCATATCATTATTCTTTCATAATTAATGGTATTTTAAATTATAATTCATGATGTTTCATCTAAGTGTATTTGAATTAAAAGGTACCAAATGATAGGAGATTTCATAACTCGATTTCTATTTATTGGCTTATGCTTAAACTTTATTGATTTTTTATGACATGATAATGTGTGAAATGATATATAAATTTTTTTATGATGTATTTCCAATATTTTTCTATGGATTTAAATTTTTTACACATAATTTATCCATTGATTAATTTTCAATTCAAATTTATGGTGTTTTCAAGGTTTTTCTTTGTCTCAATCTCACATTCCTGAGACGTAATTAATATCATACACCATGATTTCCTTATATGGTGTAATTACTGAAAAATGAATGAATTTTTAAATATTAATTCATGAAATTAATTGGACTTATATAGCCATATCACACTCTTAATTTTAATTACTTTTGATTCAAATTTTACTAAAGTAGTGACTGCTTTAGGTTATAATCTCCTTTCCTTTCAAGACTATTTATATTCAAGGAGTAAATAATATTATTTTATTTTATTTAACTATATGTATTTTATTATACTCTGGATATGAATTTTGTTTTCATGTTTAATTTTAATTTCATCCCTCATTGACTAAAGAATGTCAATAGTTGATTTTGAGTGATACAGATAATGTATCTTCTTTTCCATCGGGAATATTTATCTTCCATGTATAAATTTTCTAAAATGGTTTAAAGAAATTTATTTTATAAAAAATAAATTATTTCCTAATGTTATTTTACATGAATTTTTAATTTCTTTTAAATAAATTTAAAAAGTAAATTTATTAACATTTTCCACTTGGGTCACTTTTGACTCTCATTACAAAAGTTTGAAAAAAATATTTTTTTTAATGTTTACAACATGAAAGGAATTTATGGTATTTATAAACACTTAATGATTTGAAAATTACTTCAGATGTTTAAATTTTTATTTTCAAATAGAAATATTTTCAAAATATTCGGGAATTTTCTAGTTTTTAAAATTTATTTTAAAATTTGAAACTGTATTTTCCTCAAGAATGTTTTTAATGGTCATTTTATGATATTTATATTAATAAATTAAAAAACCCCTTCATTTTAATTATTATCCACTGATAACATATTATAATGATATTATCCTTATTTTTTCTCTAAATTGATTATGATTGTTTCAAATATTTTTTCCTGAAACTCATTTATTTTTCACAGATAAATAAAGTTATGAAGGATCAATGGTTATTATTTGGTTGGAAAATTCAAAATTTCACGTGTTGTGATTGTGTTATAGTTCTTGGAAATTTTTTATGATGATTATTGATCATGATATAACTCATGATGATGGGTGATCCCGATATAGCTCCCCAATTCATTAGGTAATGATTATGTTCTATGATGAATTATATTGAAAGTCAATCGTAAAGGTTATTCCATATTTAAGGATTATTGTAAAGGTTATATGAAGATAATGTACCAAGATATAAAAACATTTTCTTTACACTTTATATGAGTTTTTAATGGTTTATTTGATCAAGATTGATACTCATGGCTCTTGAATATTGATTCTTTAGAATCTTGGTTTTGATAAAGATTATATCATGTCACATGTTTTATGATCCAGGTTTTGATGGGTATGAATTCTGTCATTTGATACTCATTAACGTTGATTGTGTCATCATACTATTATTATCCTCTTATGATCACTAATGAAATTCAATTGTTAATAATTATGTTTACCCTTACTGACTATTTGAGATCAACCATCTTATGTTTCATTTTCCCTAGATTGTTAATAAATATTTTAAGTATGTTATCCTAATATTATTACCAATTGATATGATGTAGTGTTTTATGAACCAATTGTTTATGTATCCAAGTTTCCAAGTAATATTTTTTCCTAATTATTTAAAGCTCCAAACCTAATTTTTTTGGTTATATAGGTGATCTATTATTTACATTGATGTTGTAAGTTTCAAATGGAAAAATTTGAGTTATATTTATTGATATCAAATCAATAAATTAAAAGATGATTTTTTTATCACCAAGTCCAGGAGTGCAGGTTCAGGTTGTTTTACTTGGTATTAGAGTAGGGTTTATATAACTTTGGATATTAGGATGTTTTCATGTGAGGACAACTTAAGAGTTATGGATACCATAATTGGCGTATAATTTTAAGGTTAATCATAATTTCAAAGGATTAGACACCCCGTTTTGAGGTTTTAACTGATTGCATTTTGGGGAGATTAATGAAATTTTTGGAGACATTTTATTAGGTTGAGGTATATGTAAATCTTAGGTATAACATGAAGGATTATTTAAGAATAATACTATTAAATTTTTAGGATGTAAGCATAATGTTATAAGATAACCTTTTAGGTTAAACTTTATTTAATGTTGAGTTTATTTAGTTTATTTGGAATATAGAATTATTTATTTATATAATTATCTATGTTTAACTTTTGTTAGTGTTGTCAAATTTTAGAGATTAATATTTCTTCATATAAAGGTTTATTCATTTTTTGTATTATCTTACCTTATGCTAACCATTTCACTTTTGGTTTTAGTAAAGATAGGAGTAATATATTATTATCCATTTGAGGATTATGTGATCCATTAGAAGTTGATTTTAGTGCTTTAGACTAGAAATTTTTTTCTTAATAATTGTTTGGAGGAAAATATGAGATGGTGGAAATTTATTAAAGGAAGAAATCATACTTTTCATGTAAGTATATTTTCATATGTTATTATTTTTTATGGTAAATGAATTCCTAAATTTGGTAAAATAATCAATTCATAAAATTTTTATCCTATCACCTTCATTTTTGATAAATCAATAGTCTTTTTTACATCACATTTATTTACGGTTTTATGGTTGTTAACTTTCTCATTGTCATTCAATTTCTTATGATAAATGATCCCTGTCACTCCCCATCATTATTTGGTCTTCAATTTACCTCAATATACATATTCTCACTTCCCAATAATGTTATACTATTTGGAAACCTATTTATATTTCATTCTATATGACCTTAGTATTTCCCTTTCCCTCTTTTAAAGAGGAGGCATTATTAACCCTTTTTTTGATGTGGGATTTCAACAAAGGTATTTTCAAATGTCGAACCCTTGATTAACAATATCAATTTCAAATTGTGAGGATAAAATTTGTAAAAGGGTAAGAATTTAATATTCTAATATTTTGAAAGAAAACTATGTTCCATATCGTACAAGATATGTAACATCAAGCTTATGTGAACCAAGAAATATTATTATTATTTAAACATGATTTTTATAACCAAGCCATTGAATTGGAGAATATGAGTAGGATTAAACACATTTTGATATATATATATATATACAAATATTATAATCAATTAAAATCTATTTATTAATTATTTGTAAATATGAATTCAATTTTTAAAAATGTCATTTTATGCTTCAAAAATATGTTTTCTTTAAAAATGATTTTTACTTCATCCTGTGATAAAATATTATATTTAATTTCTATAAATTTTTTGAATTTTATTTGAAAATAAATATACAGTTTTTTTTAATCAGGATATCAAATTTAACTTAGGATTACTTTTTGAGAATATTCAGAGATGTTTTCTTTTTTAAAAAATAGTGAAAAATGACGATTTTTATTAGAAACTGTATTTTCCTTTCAAGTATTTACAAAGTAAACTTTTATTTAAAATAGTTTTAAAATTTTATAAGTTATTTTTAATTAAATAAAATACAATTATGCTCTTTGGAATTATTTTCATAATTTAATTTTTCATAAAAAGATTTTTATACTTAAAACAACATTTTTATGAAAAAAATAACTTTTCTTTATTTTTTAGGAGTTTGATTTTAAATTAAATTCTATCACATCTAGAAATTAAATATTGAAATATAAATTCCATATTTTTAATAAAAAGTAATTAATTTATTAAATATTCCACTTTTATTTTTTTCATTATAAATTGTAACCATAGTAAATAGAAGTCTCCATAGTTAGTGCAAATTATGTAATTATGATTAAAAATAATATGATAAATACATACAATTGACTCTAAAAATTTAATTGATCCTATCATATGAGTGAATTTTGGCCATTTTCATCCATGTTTTTAGAATATTGAAACTTGGTGGCACATTTCTTTGATTTTTGTCCATAATATTATTTAAGTAAAAGAAAATGTCAAAAATGTCACTTTCTTGCTTTTAATAAAAATAATATTTTGAAATAGAGATAAAAACCAATGTTTGGTTATAAATAGTTTATTGAATATTAAGTTAATTTTTTATAATTTTAATATTTTTTAATTTTTAATAAAACGATAATTACCTTAAATGCTTATGCAACACTAACACAATGATTGTGAAAATAGTAGAAAAATAAAGTAAATGATTTTTTCAAACTCTAAAAGTAATATTTTTTGGGTAAGTTAATGTGTCACATAAATTTTATAGATAAAAATAATTTATTAGGGAATTTATAATGGATTATGTTCTAATTTAATTATTTTCAAGTTGTTTTCAAAGGCAAATTAAATGAATAGTTCTAAAAATTACATTATTGTTATTTTATAATAAATAATATTTTATTTCTTGATTAAACGTTTATAAAAATAATATATCAAGATAATTTATGTGGATATGGTTTAATATATAAACCATAGTCCATTTATGGGTGAATTTTCCATTTATATTAACTATCAAGACCCTTAAATAGTAAAAAACTTTATTATCACGTTAATCATCAAAAGGGCCAATGGATGGTTCATGACAAAAGATATGGGTGGAAAAATCACCTAAAATTTTTTATTTTTTATTTTATGAGTGTATTTAGGCTCATAGTAATATTATCTTCATTATATATCAATCTTTAGCCCTTTGATCATAAAAATTAATTTATATTAAATTAATACCTTAAGAAATTTCAAGAATGTCCCTCACCACATAAAAAAGGTACCCCCTCTCCTCTTCTCTACCCACTTTGAGAGCCATTTAGTTCATATAATACCTACCAAATTCCATTCCTAACTTCAATACCACGTTATATAGGTATTATTTTGGGTATAATTCCAACCTTAGAGAGATTAAGCTATCAAGCAAAGGAGGTTGTCTGAAGAAGAGGTTTAGCTTTTTACCGATTGTTTTAGTTTTATTTCTTCTTATACATCCTTAAAATCTTATTAAAACATGATTAAATAATACCAAAAGTATATTAAATATACTTATACATTTTTATGTTATTGGAATAAAATATATTCATTTTCATTTCCATCAAATAAAAAATGAAATCATCGTTCATGTGTGGGGCAGACTACCACCTTGCGAATAAACGTAATCAATTTTCCATCATATCCTTTAACTAATGGTTATAATGATAGATTTAATGTTTTTATATAATATTTATCAAATATTTATCATTATTATATGATAATAATTCACATACTTTACTACCTCTCAATCCATTTAAAAATTATAATGTCATTCTTGTGTATTTGTGGACTACCACCTTCATGAAGTGATCTGATTCATTTTCCATCACCACATCACATAGATGATATATATATATATAATTTTAAATAAATATTATGGTATTTATTATATAATTATAATTCTAAAAATTAAAAATAATTCTTACCTTCTTTCCATCATGATAATTAAAAAACAAAAATGTTACTCAAGCATATATACGACCTACTGTCTCTATGATTGTAACACAATTCATTTTTCATAAAAATATTTCATGGTTTTTTGAAAACTATAATTTATTTATAAAAATTATAATTATTTAATGATTAATATTATATATATGATTTTATAATTACACATTTAATCCTGATCAATGCACCAACTTCATTTTAAAATTATGAACCGAACATCCTCAAAACACCTGATGTGGACTTAACTAATTAAATAAATAAATGAAATAAATGGTTTAATTAAAAATTATTAAAACTAAAAATTTTATAAATTAAGAAAATAAATTAGTATAAGTTTATTATACATTATTTAAATGGAATACATGTCATGTTTGGACTTGAGGTAATGGATTTCATCTGAATCTCACTTTATTAAGGCATATTTTAATATTATGCATCTAATTTATTTTTTATGGTGTATATATGTCACCTTTTAAATGTTATATAATGAATAATTAATATTTCATGGTATTTTATGTTAAAATTTAAATTTTTTTATCCAAGGGTATTTTACTTGAAAATTACCAAGTGGTAGGGGATATCTCAACTCAATTTCCTTTCATTAGGTTATACTTCAACTTCATTGATTTTTTTATTAAATGATTTGGTGTGAATTTATATGTAAATTGGTTTATGATGTATATAAACTTGTTTTTTGTGTTTTTAATTTGGTTACACATAATCTCTCTATTTATTAATTCTAAATTAAAAGTTATGATCTTTTCAAGGGTTTTTATTGTCTTAGTCTCATTTTCCAGAGACATAATTAATATCGTGCACATTGATTTCATTATAAGGTGCATTTAATACCTTAGAAATGAATTTTAAAATATTTATTAATAAAATTAATGGTATTTATAGATCCATATAAAAATATTTCTTTCAATTACTTTTGATTCAAAATTTACCAAAGCAGTAAAGGCTTCATATTATAATCTCCATTCTTTTTGAAATTGTTTATATTAAAGGAGGAAATCATATGATCTTATTTTATTGAGATACTTATATTTTATTATACTATGGTTATAAATTATTTTTACAATTTTATTTTTTATTTCCTTTCTTATTTACAAAATAAACATTAATATAATTTTTTATAAGTGATACTGATCTTTTATCTTCTTTTAGATCAGGAATATTTATCTCCTATAACCATATTTTTAAAAATATTTTCAAGAATTTTATTTTCTAAAAAAAATGCTTTACTTAATTTATTTTACATGATCATTGAATTCATTTTAAAAAGTTTTAAGAATTAAATTTCTCAATATTTTACAAATGGGCCACTTTTGACTCGCTTTAAAAAAATCTGAAAAATTATTATTTTTAACATTTACAACATAAATTGAATATCCCGCCATGATTAACACTCATTTATTTGAATATTACTTTATAAGTTTCCTTGTTTAATTTTAAAATAGGAAGTTTTTGAAAATTTTATAGAATTTTGTAGTTCTTAAAAGTTATTTTCAAAGTTGAAAGAGTATTTTCCTCAGGAATGTTTTTAATGGTATTTTATGTTATTTCAGTTCATAAACAATAAACCCTTGATTTTAATCATGCTCCATTGGGGATTAGTTATATTGATGAAATCCTTAGTTTTCCTCCGGATGAATTATTACTATTTTAAATATATTTTCATGAAACATTTTTATTTTCCACTAGTAATACAAGATATGAGAGAACAATGGTTATTATTATTCTAGAGAATGTAAAAAATTCATGTGTTATAATTATGTTCTAGTTCTTGGAATTTGTTTATGATGATGGGTGATCCCAATATATCTCTCCAATGCATTGGTTAATTCTTATGTTTACTATATAATTATGTTGTAATTTGACCACAATGGTTATTCAACATGTAATGGTTCTTGTAAGGGTTCTATGAAGTCCCAAGATACCAAATGTTTTCTTTATGATTTATATGAGTTTTTAATGGTTCTTTTCATCAAGATTTAAATTACATGGCTCATGATTGATTATTCTCATGACTCTTGCTTTTAAAAAATATTATTCCATGTCACATGTTTTATGATCCAAGTTTTTATGGGTATGAATTATGTTATGTTATACTTATTCAAATTGATTATGTAATCATACCATTATTACCATCTTATGATCACTAATAACATTCAATTGTTAATTCATATATTTACCCTCATAGAGTGTTTGAGCTCTCCCTTCTTATGTTTCTTTTCTCCTAGGTTGTGAAGAAATGTTTTAAGGATGTTAGCCTGAGAATATTACCAAATGAGATGATGTAGAGTTTTATGAACTAGTTATTTTTGCATACAAGTTTCGATGTAATATTTTTTCCTCATTATATAAATATCTAAACCTAAAAGATCCTTTGGTATATAAGTTATACACTATTTCCTTTGATTTTTATGTTTTTCATGGTTGAAATTGGGTCACATTTATTTTTATAAAATCCAGAAATTTAAATATAATTTTTAGAACATGATATGGGAGTGTGAGTTTGGGGTTTTTACACCAAACTCATCTTGTAAAGTAGGTTAATATAAAACTCTAACTCTCACTGGGATGAAAATCTTAAAAAATCATATGTAAAAATATCAAGGCACCTATCTAGCACTAATAGAAGCTAACAATTGAAATCTTCTCAACCTAATTGAAGAGAAAAGCGTATGGATAGAAAAATATCCACTCGATATTTGGAATGATAGGTCTTACTCTCTCTGAACTAGGATCCCACTCACTCTGAATGACATGATTGTTCCCATCAGAAGAGAGAAACTAAACTCAAAGATTAATGAATTATATCAAGTTTTGGAAACTAATCACCAATTCCATGTTGATAATGAGATAAAAAATATCCAATTCAAGGAATAAAAATTCCCATAAAATCTCAAAATCAACAATGACAAACCGATGCTCAAAAAACTTGAATCCATTGTCCTCTTTGTTTCCAATCGATTTGAAATATCTATCAATAATGTCATAGAATCTGATTACATTCACAAAGAATAAATCAACATAATGATATAAAATAATGGGATACACCAATACCAAGCAATTCCAAGTCCATGAAATAAGAAACAAAGATTGTGTCTCTCATAGAAGATGGGTCATTATTAGCTTCCTCAGGGATATGCTCAGCAAAAAACAAGTGTCATGTCTCAATCCCACTCTAAATATTATTATCTAAATATAAATCCCCTTTTGTATAAGAATGGGATCCCACAAAATTAGACACATCCAAATGAACCTGATATCTCCTGGATATAGAATAATAGGTCCTCTAAAAAAGCATTGTAGATGTCCTAGAAAACCACACTAGTGGAATACCCTAGGTGTCTCTTGGAATATTGTCATAGTGTGGCATGATTTCCCACACATCAATCAAGTAAAATATTCATTCATTTAGGAATCCACTGGGGTAGAATTTGATTAATGATGGGTTTCCCCATGACTGGATTGGATTTGGGTCCCTAAAACCAGATTGTTTAGTACTTGATTAAATGTTTTCTTAGTTAAGGAAGTTTTCTTATTGCATATTTAGTATTATTCCACATAATTTTTGTAAGTGATAATGTACTTATAATATATGTTACACATAGAGTTCTTAGAAGTTCCCCACTATGATAAAAACCTAGATGTGACATGACATTGTTTTCAAACCTTATTATATAACTAGATGATATTGTTTGATAGAACATAGATATTAAATGATATCAAAGATAAGAGGATAATAAGACATTGAGACACCCCTCATGGTGTTCACCTTTGAAAATCTCCAAGGTAAGAGGTTATGAGAATAAACCCGTAAAATAGGAAATCCAAATTTCAATGTTTCATTGGATATTCCTATATGTGGACGTGTGTATTTATCCTTAGAATTTATGATTATCATTAATGGATATCATGACTCTCACAATTTTATGTATTGGAAAAAATTATGATAACCTATGTTCATGTCCAAGTAAGATACTTTGGGTGTATCACGAGTGATATTTCATTAATGGATAATATAAGATAGGATTTATCCCTTCTGTACCCTAACAGAAGTAGACATCTCAACCCCTTTGATGGAATAGAACTGCCTACATAAATCCATGGTCATGGTTTTCAGTGGGAAAGTTCAATTATATAAATTCAAAGAATGAGTCATTGAGTGTATAGGTTAATGACACCGATATGAAACCTACTTGATTAGATATATAATGATAAAATTTTTATATTACATGGTAAATTTTTGTAGTATGTTGGAAGTCATTTCAATGTTAAATTGTTTCTATATTGGTTTCTTGGAATGTTTCTAGATGCTAATCTTGGAATTTATGTAGTTATTTCTAATTCCATTGAGAAATATTCCTAGAGGGTTATACACTATGTGTATCCACATTCTATGTTAAATTATTGCAATGAATTTAACAGTTTATAATAAATAATATTTACCTGTGTTTGGTTGATCACCATAATTTATTCACAAGTTATTCAAAAGAATAAAGTGGGTAAAATGATAATAAAAAATATTTGTTTCCAAGTTCAGAAAATATAAAATTTAATATATTTATTGTAGAATAATGTAGTGACATTTATTTAATTAAATAACCATTATTCAAGGATCGTTAAATTTTGAAGAGGGAAAGAAGATTGAGTTTAATGGTCCGAGGAATATAAATGTTATTTATTTATATTATTAAATAATTTCACATGTTAATTGATCAATAGTGTTAATATTATAATTAATAGAAATGAGGATAATTAATAATTTTATATATGGTTGGGGGCTTGTGTGTAATTTTCCAACCCTAAACTTTATATAATAAATATATATTTATATCACTTTCCTTATTCACTTGGTGTGCACAACAGATAAGTCTAGATTGGATGAAGACCCAAAGATATCTCTCCTCTCATTATCTCTCATGTTTTCAAGAGAACATCAAGGGTTACTTATTCTTCATGAATATAATTACAGTGATCAGCCACGAATAACACAAGTGATCAGGATCAACTATACTAGCACCTGGCAGTTCTTCGTTGTTGATCAGAGATTGTGGTTCACATGTGGATCCCCTATATAGAAATTATACACTTGAATCCTACAATGCAATGGTGGTGTGATGAATTCTATTCCATTAGATCATACACTACAGGAAAAACGACCTATACCCACGGTTCAAAACCGTGGGTATAGCCCCCAAAACCGTGGGTATAGGCTATACCCACGGTTTTGGGAACCGTGGGCTGGAACGACGTCGGTATAGGGGTCTTATCCTATACCCACGGTTTTGGAGAACCGTGGGTATAGGGGGGTCAAAGTGTGCCACACCACTATTCCAGCGTGGCACACAACAGACCCCACGATTTTCAAACCGTGGGGTATTGAATTTAAAACTAGCGCAGGGGGTGGGAAACGAACCCACAACCCCACAGTGCCTCAAACCAGTGCCCCACCACGAAACCAACTAATCTAACGCCTCTATTGATATATATGTATAATTTTATTTTAATATATTAATATAACAATTATAATTGAAAAGAAAATTTCGTAGGGTTTCGAACCCACGCTTCCCGTTCGCCGCACAGTCATATCGACCAACCGAGGTACTGACGCAATTAATGTATCAGTATACTTTTATTTTCTTATATTAATATATATGATATAATAGAAAAATAAAATACGCGGGGTTTCGAACCTGCGACCTATGCGGAGGGATGTGAGGAACTGACCAACTGACCTAAACATATTATACGGTTTAATATTTCGTATCTATAATTTTATATTATATCAGATCATCTTTTCACCAAAAAACATTTTTCGTCCTGCGAAATTTTTTGTTCCTGCCATAACGCAGGAATGATATACCCACGGTTTTGAAAAACTGTGGGTATAGGTCTTTGAAAAATATACCACCTATACCCACGGTTTTCAAAAACCGTGGGTATACGTCTATAGAACAACACCTATACCCACTGTTTTGTTAAATCTGTGGGTATAGTTCTTCAAAAAAAACCTATACCCTTGGTTTTGCCAAGAACTGTGGGTAAAAGGGACATATACCCACGGCTCTCCAAAAACGTGGGTATAGGTCCCGATACTATCCCTATACCCACAGTTTCCAAAACCGTGGGTATAGGGGGGCCTATACCCATAGTTCTACACAAAACCGTGGGTATAGACCCATTTTCCAGTAGTGGCTTCAGTGAAAGTAGAATTACATGTTGATGTAATTATATATCTACTCATAAGTTAATTCTGAATTACTCATGATGATCTTATTCCTATGGTTCCTATATATTAATGTAGTATATTTAATCTACTATTTTAATTGGACATGGTCTCATGATCATGTTAATCGATGATTACATGTGATTTAAGACTAAAAAAGAAGTTGAAAATACCTTCAAATAATGCTCCCACTGCATCCAGAACCTTCAAGTGGTATTAAAGTGATAAAATGTTTAATTTATAATTATTTATTATTTATATATTGATTGCATGCATTTTCATTTTATTTTACATAAATTGAGTCAATTTAATAATATGACATTATCATCTCTTCTTGTCTTCATTCTTGATAATATAATCAGTTATCTAATAACAGATATGTCTAGAGATATATCTAAAAAGATGTATCTTGAGACATATCTAGAAAGATATATCTTGAGATATATTGATAGATATATCTATATATATATATCTAGATATATATATATATATACATATATCTCGAATGATATTTTGAAATATATCTCGAAAAATATATCTAGACATATATCTAGATAGCTATATCTAGAGATATATGAAGAGATATCTAGAGATCTGTAAATATATTTGATGAAATTAAGATAAATTGAATTAATTGGATTAATTTATGGCACATTATCTTAATTAAAATAATGAATCAAAGTTATTGATAACAAGATTGAAAATATATGCTCATTGCATATTGATGTGTTGATGATCATGAGATTCGACAACCCTTATGTATGAGTGGTTTTTTAATTTATCATTTTATTATGGTTAAATTATTTTTGATGGACTATAATTCATCCCCTCCTCCTTAAGTAATATTTTTCATGCCTGTGGTTTATTTTATGTAAACCCCCCTTTATCTAATACATTAGATCCCCACACCTGTGTGTGAGTAAAATATTATGTAAGGAGGGAGATCTCATGTGAGAGTAGGTGGTACGAGTCAAAGATCTGATGAGATTACCAATCAAGGTGATATATAGAAGAAAATGTGGAAATGCTACAACATGAACCAAGTTATAGTTCAAGGTTTTTTCCCATAGGGTCTAGGGATAGTTTATTATCTACTAGGTAAAATAACAAATTAGATACTTTTAGGATTATGCAACTAATATTTTTTGTATCTCTTATATTATTTATATTTGTGAACTATAAATGATTTCCTAATAAATTAATTAAAAATCATGAAAGAAGTAATAATATATAACAATATTATGCATGAATATTTTATCAAACATTGTTAATCACTTAATTAAAATCCAATTAATATTAAAAGGTCATGTAAAAGGATAAAATGGTATTTATTAATAAGGATAAAAATACCTCAAACTAAAATATTAATTTGGATTTTCCTTCTACTACTTATGTTAGAGTCGACCTCATAGTTCAAATTACTTGACCTACCCAAGTTAGGGTGATTTCAATTATCATGGAAATTTTAGATAGATGTTTTGGGATGACTTAAAATAGTTTATATCAATGGTTGACTACCTGAGCTAGGCATGATGTAAATAAGAGTCAATAGTTGAGTAAATATTTAAGAAATAAATTTTTTTGATTGGTGATTCCACTCAATATATCAATGAACTATAAGTTAATGTAATTGGAAAGTTGTGCATATCTAAAACCATTTTAAATATCTTGATATACCCAAGTATGGGTTTTGAGAAGGGGTATATGGATACTTGCCACTAGAATATTTAAGGGACAAGATATTCCAAAATTGATGGTGAGGGATATTAGGTTTCAAAAAATAGTTGTAAATTAGTATAATTTAATTAAATTTAAAATTTTTAATCTAATTTTTGTAATCCAAACAAGTACTAATTATCTACTCTTAATTTGAAGAAATTGAATATAAAATGACTACGACAATGTCATAGTGATCCATACTAGAGAAGGATAACATTCTTAATGATGTGAATTTCCAAGAATGGTATAGGTTCTTGTAAATTATAAAATTCCATGAAAGGAAATTATATGTAGAGAAAACCCTAATTCCTGAGTAACTTGAAAGAAAGGATAGTGATGAAGAAGTGTCTCTATATTTAAAGCATGCAGATAACACTATGTATGTCCAGTGTTTTCTTCTATCCTCTTTGTCCAATGATATTTTAAATAAATATAAAGAAATTTATGCATATATAATTTTTTTTCACCTTAATGATCTCTATTAAGGGAAGTCAGGATCATAGAGATACAAGATCACTAATAAATTACTCATGTGAAAGTTGGGAGAGTCGGTGCTGGCTAGGGAACATTTAGTCAAGATGATTGGATATATTGAGTGCCTAGACATCTTAGGTTTAAGATACCTAATGATATGTGCATAGATATCATTCTATCACCAAATCTTAAAAACATCTCTATATTTTTGTGAATTATAATATGAAAAATATTGAGAAGAAACATTTGTAACTTCTTACACTTTTTCACCATGTTGATAAAGGAATGGGGAGTGAAAAAATCAATGTACTAATGATAAATTAAAAGAGAAAGATCAATGAAAAGGCATTTAATACTCATCCCATGTTTAAAGATCACAATAAATATATTTCCAACAAGAGGAAGATCTAGAAGAAAGGAAAGAAAAAAGTTGGGTTTCCAATGGAGTGTGGATGGAAGCTATATCCATTCTAGACTACCATATCACGTTTCTGATGAGAATAATTTTGGTTTTGAAGAACTATTATTATGTGTCTAGCATTACCCAAAACAAAATTTCCATTTCTTTTTTAGATTTGGAGGGATTTATCTTCAACTTTGGAAATAAAGGTTTCCAATTTTATAAATATAGGACATGTTATGGTATGAGACAATTTAATAATGATAATTATGTATTAAATTAGGAAAACCAAATTTTGGAAATCGATAATGAAACTAATACGCATAACTCACATGAAACCCAATTATGGTATCAACATCTTGGTCATGTAAATGAGAATCATTTGACAATGCTCTATAATGAGGGTTACTTAGAATCTTTTGAGCTTAATACACTTGAAAAATGTCCTGCTTGTTTAAAAGGTTAGATGACCAAACCACCATTTGATGGTCAAGAAGAAAGAGCCACAAAGATTCTAGACTTGGTACACAATGATGTGTATGGACATTTTCAAATAAAGGCTAGAGGAGGGTTGTAATGTTTTTTTACTTTTACCAATGACTTGAACATGTATGGTTATATCTACTTATTGAGGTATAAGTCATCCTTTGATAAATTCAAAGAGTTCATGAATGAGGTTGAGAATCATCTTGGTAAAAAGATAAAAAAAAATTGGTCAGATCGAGGTGGTGAATATCTTAACCAAGAATTCATTGAATTTTTACATGAGATTTTTATTTTATCTCATCTGAATATACCTTATAAACCATAGTGGAATGATGTTAGTGAAAGGAGGATTTTTATGTTGTTGGGAAAGGTAATTTAAATGATGAATCATGCAAGTCTTCCATTTTTTTTGGAGATATGCATTATAGAGAACATTATACTTACCGAGTCATGTTCCAACTAAGGTAGTAAACAAAATTCCCTTTGAGTTATGGAGTAGAAAGAAACCAATTTTTTAAATGTTTTTGATGTGATGCATTTTTTAAAGCTAGCTTGAGAAATAAGCTAGAACCATAAGGCATGAAGTATATCTTTATAGAGTAACCTAAATAAACCAGAGGATACTACCTATAAAAAATTATAGATAAGAAAGTGATTTTTGTAAGAGAGGTTATCTTTATTGAGAAGGATCACATAATCAATGAGAATAGTGGGAGAAAGATTTAATTTTAGGAAGTTGATGCTCAAGTTACATAAGAGTTGGTATAATAACCGATTCCACAGGTCCCCATGGAAGATGTTGTTCCTGAAACACAAGTGTTGTGTAGGAGTGCTAGAGAGGTATGATAACCAGATATATATAGTTTTCAAGTCCCTGATGGTGGATAATCATTATTGGTTAACGATAATGACCCTATATCCTATAAGAAGGCAATAGAGAGCTTAGATGATTCCAGACTTCAAGAATCTAAGAATTCTGATAAGGATCCCATGTATCATACCAAGTATGGGTTTTGATCAATCCACTGGTTGATGTAAATCCTATTTCGTGTAAAGTGGTATTCAAGAGAAATATGGACATGGAAGGTAAAGTAAATACCTAAAAAGAATGACTAGTGGATAAACAGTTTTAAAAAATTTAATACATTGAATATGACACAACATTTTCTCCAGTTTCAATATTTTGATCCATTAGAATTTTGTTTATCATAGCAGCATACCATGAATATGATATTTGACAGAAGGATGTGAAAACTAAATTCCTTAACATGAATATTAAAGAGGATGTTTATATGACACAACCAAAAGGGTTTGTGACTCCAAGAAATCCCAAAAAGGCACGATAGTTATAGAGATTCATCTATGGATTTAATCAAGAATTTGAGTCTTGGAATATTTGATTTGATTAATCCATAAAAGAATTTAGTTTTATCAAGAAGGAATGTGAGCCATGTGATTACAAACGGTTTAGTCGGGGTAAAATTATTTTCATACTAGTATATGTTGATGACATATTACTAATTGGAAACAATATACCAGTCTTAAAAGAGGTTAAGGAATGGTTGAGAAAGTGCTTCTCTATAAAGGACTTAGGTGAAGAGGCCTACATTTTAGGGATAAAGATCATGCATGATAGATCCATGAGGCTACTCAGACTAAGTCAAAGTACATACATTGACTAGATATTGAAGAGGTTCAGTATGGAACAATCCAAGAGAGTATTTGTTCGGGCACCACATAGTAAACATCACTCTAAGAAAATATTTCCTCAAACACAAGCGAGAAGAGAGAGAATGAATAAGATCTCATACAGATCAATGATATGAGCTATCATGTATATCATGTTATGTAAAAGGCTTAATGTTACCTATGATTTGATCATGGTGGGTAGATATCATGAAGTTCTAGGTGAATGATATTGGACTGCTTTTAAGACTATCCATAAATATTTGAGATGAAGGATGTGTTATTTGTGTATAGAATAGATGAAGAGAAATTCATCAGGGGTTATACAGATGCTAGTTTTCAGATAGATCAGAATTATCTGAAGTGAAGTTATGATATACCTTTTGACTCAATGGAGGAGAAATGATATGGAGGAGTTCTAAGTAGCTGGTGGTTGACAATTCTATTGCGGTGTACGAGTTTTTTGTGGCTTCCGATGCTTCAAGGAAGTAGTATGGATTCAAAACTTTGGATAAGAGTTTGATGTAGTGCATAACAATAAAGACCCTATCATAGTTTTGTGTGACAACACTATAGTAGTGGCTCTCTCCAAGGTGCCAAGGTCACACCAAAGGACAAAGAACATACTTTGGAAGTTTCATCTTTTGATGGATTTTTCTCAATGAGGTGAAGTTGCGATGAGAAGAGTATCCATGGAGGAAAACATGGAAGACCCCTTAACAAAGGCTTTATCTCAGCAGATCACTATAGGAAATATAGTTATTTCTGAAGGTGAAGGGTCTCATCATAAATAGTCTCTATGGAGGAACTATTTGCGACAGGAATAGAGATCTCGTAGCAAAAGGTTTGGCGTGTGGTGTGCGCCAAACCGCGGGAAGAGTAATTGCAATGGGTAGTTACACCCATCACAAATACCCTTCAGTGGTTTTTAGTAAATGCGGCAAGATTTATCTCCCGTCACAAATACCTTTTTAACCCCGCCCTAATTAATAGGGGCTTAGCATTTTCGAAAGGTCTTGTCACAAATACTATGTCAGTCGCAAATACCTTTTTAACTGTCACCCATAATTAATTGGGGGGGGGGTAACATTTGCGATGGGAATCCTGTCACAAAATACTTCCATCAGAAATAATCTAACCTATATATACCCCTATCTGATTTCCTATCATTTCACAACTCTCTCAACTCCTCTCTCCCTCCCTACTCTTCTATTTTTCTCTTAAAAATTTTCAATGTTTAAAATTTTACATCGGAGCAATTTTTAAGGACAGCATCGTACGAAAGATTCTCTTTAAGGTATATATCTATTGCTTTTATTTTTTAGTTAATTCATTTTATTGTATATTAGTTATAATTATCATTAATTAGTGACAATTAAATTAAATTAGAATTAGATAGTTTTATTTTGCATTATTTTTCTTACAATTATGTTGTCTCATTAGGATTTAATTTTTTTATTTAAAAGTAAATACTATTAATTTGTAATAATTTGGTTCAACTATCATTAATTAATAATAGTTACGTACAATTAGTATTAATTAGTAGTAATTAGTAGTAATTATTATTAATTAGTAGTAATTAGTATTAATTAGAAATAATTAGTAATAAATAGTAAGAAATAGTAATAATTAGCGGTAATTAGAAATAATTAACGCTAATTAGAAATAATTGGTGCTAATTAGTAATAATCCGCAGTAATTAGAAATAATTAGCTGTAATTAATAATAGTTAGCAACAATTAGGAATAATTATTAATAATTAGCAGAAATTAGTAAAAAAAAATTGGTAATCTGTAAAAATTAGCAGTAATTAGTAATAATTAGTAATAATTAGTAGTAATTAGTAATAAATAGTAATAAATAGTAATAATGAGTAATAATGAGTAATAATTACTAATAATAAGTAATAATTAGTGGCAATTAGTAATAATTAGCAAAAATTAGTAATAATTAGCGGTAATTAGTGGTAATTTGTAATAATTAGCGATAATTTGTAATAATTAGTGGTAATTAGTAATAATTAGAAGTATTTAGTAACAAGTAAAAGTACTTTGTAATAAATAAAAATAAATATTAATAAATAGTAATAAATAGTTATAAATAGTTAGGTTTTTTAATAATTAGTAATAAATAGTACTAAATAGTAATAATTATTAATAATTTGTAATAATTATTAATAATTTGTAATAATTAGTGATAAATAGTAATAATTAGTAATAATTAGTAATAATTAGTTATAAATAGTAATAATTAGTAATTAATAGTAATAAATGGTAAAAATTAATAATAATTAATAATAATTAGCAGTAAATGATAATAATAATTAGCGGTAAATAGTAATAATTAGAGGTAAATTATAATAATTAGTAATAATTAGTAATATTTAGTAATAATTAGTAATAATTAGTAACAAATAGTAACAAATTGTTACAAATAGTAATAATTAGCGGCAATTAATGATAATTAAATAGTAATAAATAGTTTTAATTAGTAATAAATAGTGCTAATTAGTAATAATTAACGGTAATTATAATAATTAGCAATAATTAGCAGCAATTGATAATAAATAGTAATAAATAGTAATAAATAGTAATAAATAGTAATAAATACCAATAAATAGTAATAATTAGTAATAATTTGAAATAATTATTAATAATTAGTAATAATTAGTAATAATTAGTGATAATAAGTAATAATTCGTATTAATTAGTAATAATTAGTAATAATTTGTAATAATTGGTAATAATTATCAATAATTAGTTATAATTAGAGGTAACTAGTGGTAATTGACATTAATTAGTAATAATTAGTAATAAATAGTAGAAAATAGTACTAAATAGTAATAAATTGTACTAATTAGTAATAAATAGTAGTAATTAGTAATAAATAGTTGTAATTAGTAATAAATAGTAGTAATTAGTGGTAAATAGTAATAATTAGTGGTAAATAGTAATAATTAGCCTTAAATATCAATAGTTATCAGTAAATATTAATATTTACAAGTAAATAGAAATAATTAGCGGTTAATGGAAAATAGTAATAATTAGTGTCAAATAGTAATAAATAGTAATAATTAGTAATAATTAGTAATAATTAGTAATAATTAGTAATAATTAGTAATAATTAGTGGTAATTACTAGTAATTAGTGGTAATTAGTTATAAATAGTAATAAATAGTAATAAATAGTAATAAATATTGATAAATAGTAATAAATATTAATAAATATCAATAAATATTAATAAATAGTAATAAATATTAATACACAGTAGTAATTAGTAATAATTAGTAATAGTTAGTGATAATTAGATATAATTAGAAATAATTAGTAACAATTGGTAATAATTAGCACTAATTAGTAATAATTAGTGGTAATTAATAATAGTTAGTGGTAATTAGTAATAATTAGTAGTAATTGGTAATAATTAGTAGAAATTAGTAATAATTAGTAATAAATATTAATAAAAAAGAATAAATATAAATAATTAATAATTAATATTAATAAATAGTAATAAATATTAATAATTACCAATAATTACCAATAACTAGTAATAATGAGAAATAATTGGCAATAATTAACAATATTTAGGAATAATTACTAATATTTTTGAATACTTAGGAATAAATAACATTTTTTTCTTTTTTTGGATTTCATTTTTCTTATATCAAATTAATCATAAAAAACTAATTATTTTATATTTTTTAGAGAAATATGGAATGAGGAAGTCAACATAAATCATTATTAGATGGTCATGCTTGAATAAATTAGTATCCAAATCCTAATGGTTTTGATATAAATTATATATATATTGAGGTTTTTGAAACTCTTTACCATTTTTCATCATCAAAACCAAAAAAACAGAAGAGAATATTAAGTTTTCATGTAAAAAATGTGTTCTGGGGATGTTTGACACATTTGATAATGTTGGGGGTCATCTATTATATTTTGGTCTTCAAACAGATTATGTTTTTTTGGTATCAGCATGGTTAATACAGTTCTATAGAAGATACCAATAATTTGGTTCTAGATCTATAATAGTTTCAAAATTTAGTACATGATGTGGTAGGTCCATATTTTCAACAAACTGAAACTTGGGATGATATTGATTTAAATCTTGAGTTGGAACTATCTCAATTTTAGGAGTTATTAAGGTCCGCTAAGGATGACATATATCATACTTTCAAGATAAGAAAATTTAATATTGTTGAAAAATTTATGGTTATAAAATCAGATAATGGAATGTCAAATAGCTGTTTTGATCAGATATTCTCTTTGGATAAAACACTGTTACCTAAGGGAAATGTTTTGCCTACAAATTTCTATAAGGGCAAGAGGCTAGTTCGTAATCTAGGTCTTGGTTATTAGAAGATTCATGTGTGTTCAAATGATTGCATATTATATTATGGTGAAAATGATCTGTTCGATACTTATCCTATATGTGGAAAATTGAGGTATAAAGAGGCTCAACTAGGGAATTCTAGATTTATTTCTGTAAAGTATTTGATGTATTTTCTGTTTACACTGAGATTGAAGCGTTTATTTATGTCTCGAAATAAAACGTCATTGATTTCATGGACCAAAACCAATATTTCAACCAGTAAAAGCATAAATTATTTCTATGATGGAGATTCATGGAAAAATTTTCACCAAGTAAATTTTTCTTTTGCTTCAGAAGCTTAAAACGTTCAATTAGGTCATTATATTAATGGTTTTTTTTCATTTAGTTCTAATGGTAGTCAATATTCTTATTGGCATGTCTGTATAAATCCATACAATTTACCTCATTAGATGTTCATGAAGGAGATATATATCTTTTTGACCTTATTAATTCAAGTAAATTAAAAAAATATTGATATTTATTTGAATACATTGATTGGGGATTTAAATTTATTACGGAGGAATGTTGTTAGTACATGTGGTGTTATTGCGAAAAAAAATTATTACTGAAAGATGAATTGATGTGGATAATTAGTGACTTCCTAGAATATGGCATGTTATCTGGAAGAAGTAAACATGGTTCAAAATCATTTCCATATTGTATGAGATACAAAAATAAATTTATGCTCGTCAATGGAAGAAAACGTTTTTTTGACTATTATTATAGATTCCTTCCAACCGATCATAATTTTTAAAGGAACATATATCATTTTAGAAAAGGCACAATTGAAAGAGATGTACCACTAAAAATGATCTTAGATATGGAGTTAAAATAATTTGTCTCTTTATTACATTCTATTACATTTAGACCAACTATAAACCAATAGAAAATTGATTACTTTGGGAAAGAATATAATTGGATAAAATGGATCATTTTTTAAGATATTCTATATTAGTCTATTTTGTTGGTCCACCACATTTTGGATGTCATTAATATTGAGAAGAACTATTTTGATAATATATTTTATACAGTTTTGGATACACCAAGTAAGACCAAAGATAATGTAAAGGTACAATTAGATCTTTCCCTAATTTATCAGTGACTAGAACTTGAACTATTTGAAAATGTTAGATCAATGAAGTTAATGAATCCAAAAGTAGATTATATAATTAAAAAAAATCATTTATTATTTTGTCATTATATTACAAATTTGAGACCTGCAGATGTTTATGTTTCCAATTTGTCTAGATGTTTTAGAAATGATCATATTACAGGATTAAAAATCCATGATTGTCATGTTATAATTGAAATAATTCTACAGATTTTATTAATAGGTTTGTTGAATTATATGATTTGGAATTCAATAAAAAACATAACATATTTTTTCGAGACATTTTTGTGGAAACAATAGACTATGATGCACTAAATAGACTATATGAAGATGTTAGTTTAATTTTATGTAAACTGGAAAAAATATTCCAACTGGATTTTATCAACTCAATGAAACATTTGATATTACATTTACCACATGAAGTAAAATGTAGAGGTCCATTTAAATTTCAATGGATGTACCCATTCAAGATATTCATGTTGAAATTAAAAAAAGTATGTAACAAAGAATCGGTTGAAGGATCAATTACATAATCTTATTTGTAGGAGGAAATTTCTTTTTTCTGCTCTCATTATTTTCAATCTGAATATCTATAATTATCCCAAACTTTGATTTGGTAGAGTTCATGAATGATGGATTTCAGATGATGAAAATCACATAGCACATACGTATGTTCTGCTCAACTATGAAGAAATGAAACCATTTTTATTGTTAGTGATCATATAAATTATTCTATAATCATTTTTTACATTAAAATAATATTATTTTATTTTTATATTACAAGATAATCATATCAAGAAAAAATTTCCCCAAATTAGAAAATATTTTGTTAAAGAACGTCTAAAAAATAATTTTTCCTACTTGTTTCAAAAACCAGTAACATAAATTATTTATGTTTTAACATATAAAATCAATTTATTACCTTTTATATTGATAATTTTTTTTACAAATTTTAAGTTATCTAAACATGATGATAAAATTGATAATAGATTGTGTGTATTGAGTAACCCACCATACAAAATGGACAAATCTTATAATTCATATATGGTGAATGGTTTTTTATTTCTACAGGTGCATATAGGGAATAAAAAAAGAATAGTGGTGTTTTTTTTAATAGGATCTCATTATAGATAAATTGAAGTTGAATTTTACAGTATACAGGAATAAATAATTGAACTATGTTATCTCATAAATAATTACATAATGATATTTAAATGTCAGTGGTTGGATACTAAGAGAGGCCTGTGTGTTCATCTGATCCATGGAATTTTTGATATTAAATATAAATTTCTTATTTCAGTAAATGAACCATTTTTATGATCTCATGAGACACATAAAATTTATCATTCAAAATATTGTGTTACTTAAAGTGAGTTGAGTTATTGGTGGATCATAATAGAAATAAAATCTTAGGAAAATCGGTTTATTCAAAGTGAATGTGGTTCCACTAAAGTGAAAGGAATTGAAAATTTTCAAGAGACTACTCCAAATGCATATTTTCCACGAAGATACATGAATCTTGATTATGGAACCCTATATTTAAGGGTTGATGGTGAAAATGGTGTTATTTATTTAACAAATGAATTTGAAATGATAAGATATTATGAAACTAAAAGTCCAATGTAAGTTGATGATACCGAGGTGTATAAAGATATTGACACCGTCAAATAAAAATATAAGGACGAAGATAAATATTTACATAGTTAAATGATAGTTATAATCATATAATATAGATATATATATAATAGTTGTTTTCTACCTAATGATGAGTATGATGTTAGATCATCTGACCATCAGACTGTTAGTGGATCAACAATGACTTGGAGGGGTCATGGTCTTGCAAGATTGATGGTT
Source organism: Viscum album (assembly GCA_963277665.1). Taxonomy (NCBI): domain Eukaryota; kingdom Viridiplantae; phylum Streptophyta; class Magnoliopsida; order Santalales; family Viscaceae; genus Viscum; species Viscum album. The sequence goes on from OY728159.1 coordinate 1,643,041,139, forward strand.
CCTGACCCTATCCCTGAGCGGCGTCTACGTCTTGGATTTTATCCACCCATGTCGAGCTATGTTTACTTGTTTATTTTAGGAATTTTTCATTAATAATTAATTTATTTATATACTAATTTTTTGATTATTTGTTCTTTTTTCCTAGATTTCACATATATCTATTGGATAGGGGAGTGCTATATTCCAAAATAATTTTGAGAGCATGAGTTACATGGAATCAGATTCCTATTGATATTCAACACCATATGTTTGATCATTGGATAACAATTATATAAATAATATTTATTTTTAAATTTATTTAATTAATATCTTGATATTATTAATTGTTTGTAGGGTTTGTGGTATCCCATTGATGAGAGCATGTGTGACTCTATCTGAAAGGTATGGGAGGGCTGTATGCATGATCATTGCCATTAGTTTTTGTAAAATTTGAGAAGAATAATAAATAGAAAATCAGGACACACTGAGTTTAATCAGTCATGCTGCACCCACCGACATGATTACCTTTTATCTCAGGTTTAGGATGGATTATGTTCTCACTGGATGGGTGGTCATTTTCAGAGGATATCATCAGTATGTCGAGAAAACTGAAAGAGACAGGAGGTGATACATCGAGCTGGTAGTCGTACATTCAATACGCATAGAAAACATTTGGTAACTAACTTTTTTAATTAATTAATATAACATTAAATTTAAATTATTTGTTTTATATTCACATTGGAAGTTGAATAGTCTGATATTATGAAGTTCGACATTTATAGGAGGATGTATAATGATCATATCACTGGAGAGATTAGAGGTGATCTCTAACATCAAATTATGGTTTGTATAATTTATTCTTGAGTCTTAAAAATAATTACAAATTATATTTTAATTATTTTAATTTTAAATTGAAATTGAAGGAGTCATATGATGTAATTCACTTACCCCAGTTACCCAGATTTGGTGCATTATTACATAACATTGGCATGATCACAAGGGATCAACTCATTAAATTCTGATTAGTTTAGTAGCCTTGGAAGTAATGGATACATTAATAAGTTTTACATTACATTATAAAATTAAAAACAACAACAATATTGTCTCCATTGACCACATTAATATTCCTTAGACTATCCCTGCAGGTCAGTGATAATATAATTATTCACATCCTGCGAAAAATAAAACATAGAAAGTGTCACGAACTGAATCTGGTCGCCTTCAAAATCTGCACCCGACCCGGTCCATGGCAAGACCCTAAGGGTGTTCCTGATCCCCACGGTCTGGCACAAGTGCCCAAGTATCATAAAATGAAGTTTGGGAACGATTTACTTGGATTTGTAAACATAAAACAACAAACGAAACCAAGAAACCAAAACTGGATTTTTCAAACAAAAACATCTTTTACTAAAATTCAGAACTGAATTACACAAATTTAAACAATGTATGAAGACCATTACAAAGTTACATAACCAAGAAAAGATATCCCAAGAACCTCCACATGGCAAGAGGCACCTCTCTCAATCCATCCCCACAAGACTTCACCACCAAGGACCTGCTAGAAACCCGAACCAATGGTACTAAAAACAGTACCCAGCCTGCGACAACAAAAATAACCAAGTCTACTTACACCCAAGGGTGTAATTAGGGTGTGAGACAATGCCCAGTAGGATACCACCACTAATAGATTCCATGTGATAAACATTTAAATACAAAAAGCATGCATGTTTTCAAAAACATGAAAAGCTAGTTACAATTTCTAAAAGATGCGACTTTGAATAAAAACAGTTTTCAAGTGGGCTATTTTAATTGGTTAACACTTTTAAAATAAACACCAAAGCTACTGAATTTTCCATACAAATGTACCATATTCCAACGGTAAGTATAAAGTAACTAATGAGCACAAGTAATAGGAAATAACCCCTAGGCACTAGCTAGCTCTGGGTCCCAGGTACCACGTATCTTGGTGAGAGTAACCATCACAAATATCCATTCTCATGCACGATACACTAGTAGGGAACATACCCATAACCTAGTGGTCCCCAATAATCATCATCATAGTTTAGTTAGAGTTGTAAGTGTCAATCTTGCTAAGTGAAACTGAGGCCAAACCCCACGGATTCACTAGCATACTAGTACACATCCACCCACCTAGATACCCAGGTTTTCCCCTTGGGCTCAAACAAGTTCAACAAGTCAAGAAATATACATTGAACATGGAAATATCATTTCCACATCACAAATTCACCAAACAGCCCATATGTATACCACACAAGTCACAAAAATCCATTTTTCATTCAAAATGATTTTGAAATCCGACTCACACCAAAATAGCCCACAACACATTTCACATTTCTTCAACACTTCCACAAAACCATTAAAAAATTTTATAAAACAATTTTAAGATATTTCAACTCATATAATATCCCAAACACATAGAAAATAACACTTATTTAATAATGAAAAATTCAATTTTTCACATCACATTCACACAAAACACTCCACATCACTTTCACATCACTTTCACTCCTCAATATCTCCTTCAAAAAATTTAATAAATTTTTTTTCAAAATGATACATATCACATAACATACTTTTAAAAAATGAAATGGAACTTTTAAAAATATAATCCTACCAAAATAGTTTGCTGATATAGTTTCACCTATTACACAACTCAATAAACTATTAAAAACTTTTATAAAACAATTATAAAGAGTATACCCAAACATTGCACATAAAACCCATTTCAAAAACCACTTTTTAAGCCAAAATCACACCAAGACCCTACCAAAACAGAATTGGCATCCCAATAAACATGTAATAATACACTTTCAAATGTTATATAATCACCTTGAACAATATCACAAAAGATACCCATGAGAACACACAAATCCATAAAACACTTTCAAGGAGTATAACAAGGTTATACACATAAAACCATTCAAATACACCCCATTTTTAGGCCCACATGGAACTATATCATTACCCAACCATAATTGGTAGCCCCTTTCAACAACTAATATATCACTTCCACATTTTACAAAACTACCACAAGAGATAACACATGAAATACATTTGAAAAATAACCACTTCAATAAAAAATGTTACTTTAATACCAAATGATTTACTATTGCTACCAAAAATGGTTTTCTCATAATGCACATCACATAAGGAACATGTAAAATTATTTAATCAAGCAAACTAACTCATCATTAAATGGTTACCCACGGAATCACCTACCGAAATTGTCGAATCCATCAAAACATGGTGTGAAACATCAACCGCACCACCCCGGCACCACAAGGATGATAAATCCAGACCTAGACCACAAATTTTCACCAAAAAGACCCATAGTTAAACCCTAGGTATGAACCCTAGGTTCTGGACACTTTGGAACATCAAGAAAGAGGGATAAAACCCTAAGGAAATGGAAGAAGTGGAAGGGAGGAACACTCACCTTGAAAAATCTTGAAGTAATTACCCCAAATTAACCAAATATTGATAATCAAAGCAGAAAAACCTGATATTTAGGCTCGACTGATGAGGAGGAGGTCATGTGGGGACTGAAATGGGGGAAAAGAGTAAATATTGAAGGAGATATGAAGGAATGAATTTACCTCTTTAAATCTTCCCTATTTTAGAAACCCTAATAGGTTCAGCATTCAATCGCGATGAAGAAGAGCTCCAAAAAGGGGAGAGAGAGCTTGGGCGCGTGACTGGGTTCAAGGGGCGCGTTTGAGGCTTGGAATCACCGAAAAATCCTTAAAAAGGAATAAGTTATTAATTAATAAAATATTATTTTTAAAACTGGAATTGGGATTTCGGGCAGGCCCAATCTCTTAAATAAAAACCCATATACACGTTGGTTATGGATTTATAGAGGCTCCAAACTACAATTGTGGTGTTAATATGTCAGGGTAGACCATTTAGGAATTAGAATGGGTGAAAAATATTAAAAAATGAAAAATTTATAAAAGAAACAAAATTTATTTTTAAATCTGGAATTGGGCTCACGGTTTGGCCCAATTCACAAAAACTCACTCATTCCACCATATAAGTTTGAGAAACCCAAAAAACAAAGGCTAAATAGAAATTAAATTAAATTTAACTTTAAAATAATTCATTTATGTGACAATTCTCCCCACCATGAAAACTTTCTACCCCGGAAAGTCACAACAAGGCCAAAGAAACAACCAAACCCAACTGAGAAACCAAGAGGTACTCCCTTGTCAGGTTTCACCCCCAAAGGCCAAAACACCTCCAGTGATCAATTAATGAAGGATTACTCTAACAAAAAAACATACACCACTTTATTGAAATGATCAATCACATTCATAATTGATCCCAAAAATAAAACTCATTAAACACTATCCGAACAAGACTCAATCAATTCACCCAAATGAACAACAACATCGAAGAAGGTTACACTTACCTTACTTTAACTAGACCATTGGGTACTCCCCAATCCCAATGTTTACTAAAGGAAGATGTAGGTAGCTTGATAGCTCTGAATGAGACTACCTACCGCCAAGCCACGACCATGGATAAGTCTGAGTTACTGGTATGGGGGAACAAAAATAACCTCTCCACCATAAGAGACAACCTATATTTTTTTTCTCGAGAAAGAATCAGGACACTAACAGGGGGAGGCCTGAATGGACTCCCCAGTACAAAGGGTATACTTCCATCAGAAATTTACAAAAGAACTTATATAAGACTCATAGTGTGTCTCCCCACCAAAAGAACTAACCATCTTAACCAACCAGCATGGGCCGGTACAGAAAGCCCCCAGAATTTAAAGAGTTGGGACGACCACATGGTTAGTCTGCAGGGTTTGGGAAACCATGCACTAATAGTGGGGATCCTTATATCTACAAGGTTTTCTAGGCCATGGTCACTACTAACCAAGTAGAAATCGTGTGCCCATCCTGTCTATCCAAACTTCAAACCTTTCTCCAAAGACTCAATGGAAACCAAAGGGGGGTGGAATAACATTGGACGATGACATGGGTACAAGGCCCTTTACCTATTTCCACTGAACATGAACAACAGAATAAAGACAATGAGACCATAGGTTTAAACTCTTCCTATCTTTCATACTAAGGATAGGACTTTGTACAAGGGTTTAAATGACCCTGTGATTTCCCTTGACTACGAGCCAGCTTCTCTCTGAGACCTATGGCTGGAGCTCAAATGATTGAAGCATCTTCGGCCTCGCAGTTAGGCTTTGGAAACCCCCTGAACGAGAATACTTCTTTCGGTGCAACAAAAAACTACACTGCAATCCCTGATAAGTTTTCCAAGACATAACGCATTCCAAACTCACTTTACCTTAACTTGATATTTCACTGAAATAAGGGCTTATAAGATGCACACACATCACACCTTGTTTGTTCGGGAGAGAAACAATAGAAGTAAAGAACACCTATACTCAAATTTCTCTAAAATGGAATATTTTTTTTAAGTTTTTTTCCAAGGGAGACATTCTCCAAACACAACAGAGACTCTCATATGATTTTCAAACTTTCACCTTTACGGTCAATTGATCACATGACATCATAAGGCATCACTGAACATGACCATTGTGACTGATATAAATAATTCATGGAGAGGGGACTTATACAACATCCCCAAACAACACACAATTCTACATAGTGGCCACAATATCCTATTGTGACCATATTTTCCACACTGGTGGTTTAACATAACCTCATGCTTTAAAGAAACTGTGAAGAACCCAAAGGCCCTCTTAGACAACATCGAGACACTAATCCCCACTAACAACCCTATACCACTTCTAGCTTCGATGAATTAGGAAACTTACAAAACTAAGGTCTCTTTCAACATTACACGAGCACTCTTCCACTACAAGAGGATCTAAAAATCAAATAAAGGAATGGGTGTAGACTCAATCCACAAAGATCGATAAAAGATTCCTTATATTGATAAACTGGAGGATTTTCCAATGGCGAAACAATCTGGATTGTTGTTCAGTTATGCATTAACCCTTAATGGGGGCGTACCTTATCCAATGAGAGAACCCAAGGACCCAACCAATCTGGTCCATTTTTCAAAACAATCTATAAACTAGATCCAAATACATGGATGGAACCACCATAAAGGTGTCCCGAAACATATCTTAGAGGAGACTACTAACCGGTCCTTCTACCCAGCTTACCGACCAAACATAAACCCAAAACACAGTTCAAACAGGAGGGGTTCTTGGACTCAAAACCTCACACAACATCAACATTTTCCAAAAACACATAATATAATCCATCACAAAAAATTCATCAAGACATCATTTTTTTCTTTAAAAATATTTCTTGAAAACAAACGGTTTAGCAGTTAGCGTATCCACCAATGGTACCCCATGGGCCTTACACATGCATGTTTCTATGCCACACTAGGCACCCTCCTCATATCCATCCTGACACTCATCCAGTCATGACATCAATCATCCATCATCCTATATAACCCCATGCATGTGGTTTCCCATGGAAATACCAAAGGTTAAAACAAAAATTATTTCCACATTTCAAAACCAAAAAAGTCAACCAACACACCATTTTTCTCAAAACTGCTAACCACAAGATCAAAATCCCAACTCACATCTTACAAAAACTTTCAGAAAGACACAACCATTTAGAAAATAACTCACTTTAAAGATATTCACATAAATTTCAAAACATCTCATCCCATTAAAACACCCTTTTATTATTTAGAAAACTCTATTTGAAACACTTTTCAAAACCAACTTCAATATAGTTCCTCCTTTCAAAAGAGGTGTAAGCACACCATTTTACATTTCAAGACAATTCTAAAAATTCACTTCCACCATTTCATAAATCAAACCATTACCTCTTTATTTGAAAATCATTTCACAAAAACTTTACACTTCTTAAAACCAAAGTGCCAAGATTTCAAAACCTAAGCACAAAACAATGCGAGAGGAAACTAGTTTCAGTGGGTGACTTGAAAATATGGTTGGCGGCTATATTCCAATAAATTAACTGTAATAGAGAGTGTTCTAGGTAATATCCTTGGCTCCACATGGCTTTCCAGGCCCTGCGAGCTCACTAGGACCATTAACCCAACTCTCTTTTCATTTCCCTTAATCATCATCGAACCAAGAAAACCAAAGGACTTAGATAAATCCCGACTTCTCTTGGAAACTTGAATCCCATTATGAGGTGTGGTGATCAGGCACACTACCCATAACTAAAATTCCTTGTCCCAACAATTCTAAATCCAGACTATCCTGACTCTTCCCCAAATAACATGACCCAAAGAGTTAACCTGAACCTGCCTCTGATACCATTTTGTCACGAACCGAATCTGGTGGCCTTCAAAATCGGCACCCGACCCAGTCCATGGAAAGACCCGAAGGGCGTTCTCGATCCCCACAGGCTGGCACAAGTTCCCAGGTATCATAAAATGAAGTCTAGGAACGATTTACCTGGATTTGTAAACATAAAACAACAAACGAAACCAAGAAACCTAAACTGGATTTTTCAAACAAAAACATCTTTTACTAAAATTCATAACTGAATTACACAAATTTAAACAATGTATGAAGACCATTAAAAAGGTACATAACCAAGAAAACATATCCCAAGAACCTCCACATGGAAAGAGGCACCTCCCTCAATCCATCCCCACAAGACTTCACCACCAAGGACCTGCTAGAAACCCGAACCAATGGTACTAAAAACTGTACCCAACTCGCGACAACAAAAATAACCAAGTCTACTTACACCCAAGGGAGTAAGTAGGGTGTGAGAAAATTCCTATTAGGATACCACCACTAATAGATTCCATGTGATAAACATTTAAAGACAAAAAGCATGCAAGTTTTCAAAAACATGAAAAGCTAGTTACAATTTCTAAAAGATGCGACTTTGAATAAAAACAGTTTTCAAGTGGTCTATTTTAACGGGTTAACACTTTTAAAATAAACACCAAAGATACTGAATTTTCCAGACAAATTTACCGTATGCCGACGGTAAGTATAAAGTAACTAATGAGCATAAACAATAGGAAATAACCCCTAGGCACTAGCTAGCTGTGGGTCCCAGGTACCTCGTATCTCGGTGAGAGTAACCATCACAAATATACATTCTCATGAATGATCAATTAGTAGGGAACATACCCATAACCTAGTGGTCCCCAATAATCATCATCAGAGTTTAGTTAGAGTTGTAAGCGTCAATATTGCTAAGTGAAACTGAGGCCAAACCCCACGGATTCACTAGCATACTAGTACACGTCCACCCACCTAGATACCCAGGTTTTCCCCTTGTGCTCAAACAAGTTCAACAAGTCAAGAAATATACATTGAAAATGGAAATATCATTTCCACATCACAAATTCACAAAACATCCCATATGTATACCACACAAGTTACAAAAATCCATTTTTCATTCAAAATGATTTTGAAATCCGACTCACACCAAAATAGCCCACAACACATTTCACATTTCTTCAACACTTCCACAAAACCATTAAAAAAATTTATAAAACATTTATAAGATATTTCAAATCATATAAAATCCCACACACATGGAAAATAACACTTATTTCATAATGAAAAATTCAATTTTTCACATCACATTCACACAAAACACTCCACATCACTTTCACATCACTTTCACTCCTCAATATCTCCTTCAAAAAATTTAATAAAATATTTCCAAGATGATACATATCACATAACAGTCATTTCACAAATGAAATGGACCTTTTAAAAATATAATCCTACCAAAAGAGTTTGCTGATATAGTTACAAAACTTAATAAACCATTCAAAACTTTCATAAAACAATTATAAAGAGTATACCCAAACATTGCACATAAAACCCATTTCAAAAACCACTTTTTAAGCCAAAATCACACCAAGACCCTACCAAAACAGAATTTTCAGCCCAATCAACATGTAATAATCCACTTTCAAATGTTATATAATCACCTTGAACAATATCACAAAAGATACCCATGGGAACACCCAAATCCATAAAACACTTTCAAGGAGTATAACAAGGTTATACACATAAAACCATTCAAATACACCCCCTTTTTAGGCCCACATGGCACTATATCATTACCCAACCATAATTGGTATCCCCTTTCAATAACTAATAAATCACTTCCACATTTTACAAAACTACCACAAGAGATAACACATGAAATACATTTGAAAAATACACACTTCAATAAAAAATGTAACTTTAATACCAAATGCTTTACTATTGCTACCAAAAATGGTTTTCTTATAATCCACAACACATAAGGAACATGTAAAATTATTTAATCAAGAAAACTAACTCATCATTAAATGGTTACCCACAGAATCACCTACCGAAATTGTCGAATCCCTCAAAACATGGTGCGAAACATCAACCGCACCACCCCGGCACCACAAGGATGATAAATCCAGCCCTAGACCACAAATTTTCACCAAAAAGACCCATGGTTAAACCCTAGGTACGAACCCTAGGTTCTGTACACTTTGGAACATCAAGAAAGAGGGATAAAACCCAAAGGAAATGGAAGAAGTGGAAGGGAGGAACACTCACCTTGAAAAATCTTGAAGAAATTACCCCAAATTAACCAAATGATGATACTCAAATCATAAAAACCTGATATTTAGGATCGACCGATGAGTATGAGGTCATGTGGGGACTGAAATGGGGGAAAAAGAGTAAATATTGAAGGAGATATGAAGGAATTAATTTACCTCTTCAAATCTGCCCAATTTTAGAAACCCTAATAGGTTCAGCATTCAATCGCGATGAAGAAGAGATCCAAAGAGGGTAGAGAGAGCTTGGGAGCACGAGTGGGTTAATGGGGAACGTTTGAGTCTTGGAATCACTGAAAAATCATTAAAAATGAATATGTTATTAATTAATCAAATTTTATTTTTAAAACTAGAATTGGGCTTTCGGGCAGGCCCAATCCCTTAAATAAAAACTCATATACACCTTGTTTATGGATTTATAAAGGCTCCGAACTACAAAGGTGGTGTTAATATGTCAGGGTAGACCATTTAGAAATTGGAATGGGTGAAAAATATTAAAAAATTAAAAAGTTATAAAAGAAACAAAATTTATTTTTAAATCTGGAATTGGGCTCACGGTTTGGCCCAATTCACGAAAACTCACCCATTCCACCATATAAGCTTGAGAAACCCAAAAAAACAAAGGATAAATAGAAATTAACTTAAATTTAACTTTAAAATAAGTCATGTATGTGACAGAAAGGGGTGAGATTAGATACTCATTAAGGATAACAATATAGCAGAAAAATTCATAAATATGTATAAACACTTAAGGCAATGTATAAGACTAAAAAAATAAGCCTTTTAATCTTAAATTTCAGCTTAACATGGAAAATATAAATCAAATAATTCCATTTACTAATTAACATTGATATTCTCCTAGTCGAATAATCACGTGAAATATCAATAGCCAATTACATAATGATGGAATGCATAATTCCAGACTTTTTAACCACATAGTCAAGGCCTCGTTCTAAGACTACAAATAAGATTTGGTCAATGTCGTGTGCCAAGATACTAGTTTGTCTCATGAGACCTACCGATGCATAGAGGAGTTATATCAGGCTTCACCCATCACTTACTAATTCCAATTTATTCCTTATATGAAGAGTGAAACAAAATCTAAACATTCATACTAAAACTAGCATACGAAATGTCAATATTTTAACCACAAACCATAAATGGCATAAAAATAGCACACCCACAGTCAAACATAACTCATTCAATACAATATGGATAATTGTATTATGATAATTTATCCTCAATCAAGAATAAAATACACTAAAGTATATTGACATAGATGAAAATAGTCATTAAAACTATTTGAGAGAAATATCTCCTTTTTCTTGAAAACAATTAAATGTCGCACTATTTATTAATGAAGTCGTTTGAATGAAATTTTTGAATAAAATTGTCCCATACCACTATGAAACTTTTAAAAGGAATATTAATTTAAAAACATTTATGTTCATATAAATAAATACTTAAAACCATTTTTAAAACATGGACATTAATGAGAAATATTTAGAAGAATAAATATTTAAAACATTTAAAACAATATTTTAGTTAAAGAGTTAATAACCAAATAAGAGATGCTTGAATAAAATTAATTGAAGAATAACATTAATCAAAACATTATAATATTATGAGAATAAAGTAATTCATGATATAATATGTCAAAGGACAGTATATACACTATATAAAAGAGAATTGGTGCATAAGGACAAAGAGATCTCAAAGGAATGTAAAATTAGATGAAATACCTTATCAAGACCGTATCCTTAGATCAAGGATGAATCAATTTCATAATTATGCGTGAAAAATATATATACACTCAATATAAATGGATATTCAGTGTAAATCAATCATATAGCATTAACACATATTATTTTAAAAACAAAACCATTGACTTGGATGTTTAACTCAATGAATGGAAATTGAGTTAAGATTACCCTCAAAAAGTTAATATCAATGGAATATGAATTTATCAATGGAGTGATTATGTGTATAAAAGGTATATACACAAAAAGGGGAGTGAAAATTAATACATAAATAATAAATAGTGATTCCACACATAATCTTGGAGTAAAATAATCAATGAAGTATGTGTAAATCCCAATCAGTGGAAATTGAAATTTGAAATTCTTTTACCGATTTGGTAACTTATGAAACATACACCCCATGAATGAAGTATCATACAATGAAGATGTAAAAATACATAAATTAATTTATATTACCAAAATAATACAATCATTGTCAGTACATACACCACACAAAAGGAAATAGTGTCAATATAGCATGAATCTCACGGGAATAAGAAGTGAGATGAAAACCCCTTACATTGTACTGTTCCTTAGTCGAGGATACGTTAACCTCCTATATAATAGTTAAATAATTTTTAGTAAAATATAAAATAACCACATACATAAATATGATATCATATATGATCTTCTACTATTGCTTTCTTAATAATATTTTAGTAGTATCATTGCTTCCGGTGTTAACTGATTTGTTTTCCTTTATATGTTTTGTTACATAAGTCATGTTTTTTCTGGATAGAATATATTTGATTCATATCCATAATGATATCAAGTATTTAAATATTATTTATAATCATCAAATGAAAATTATTCTTGAATGGTAACAATGATGAATGACATCTCATCGCGTCATGGAGACGGTAAGCCATACGTACGCGCGATCGACAATATCATTCTTTTGATGGTGAAATCGTATATAATTGGATGGTATATCATATATTAATACTAATTAACATGTTATATTTATTATTTAAATCATTTATACTCATTATTATACCCATTTAAATAATGAAGTTTTTGAATAACAAACTACACCACGACTTGGAGATGGTAAGTTGTACGTATGCACGTATAGTGACTTTGTCATTTATAGGATGTATATAATAACGAATATGGTTGTAACATATTTATAATAACATCACAGTATTTAGGAGTTAATGGAGTTATTATTTTGGTATGGAATCAACAAATAAAGAGGAAGTGAAAGAATAAAATAACTTGAAAGAGGGTGGTGAAATTATTACCTCTTCTTCGAGTGCTTCCTTTTGATTTGATCAAAAGGGCTCCTCAGGTTGGATTTATGATCAAAGGAATGACTATTGGATGTAATGAATGTATTTTCGAGGGTATTTGGGTTGGGTTTGGTCGAGAAAAATGTCTTTGGTGGTGTGAAATTAAGAGAAGGGGAAGTAACCTTTTATAAGAGAGGCTAGGGCCACTTTAGGAAAACCTTGAAATATTATTTTATTATAAATTATTTTCAGTTTCTAATTGATACAAATTGATTTATTTCAAAGATAAAGTGGGTATGGATAGAAATAATCACAAACAATAGGTTTTATACAATTTTAGGTCACCATATTAACCTTATCTTTTAGATTTAACTGTTCGAACCATGGTCTTTTATGCATGATTTGGAGTATGGTTTGTGTTTTTTGTCAATCATCAATGGAAGTTCGGATTGTTTACCAGTAAAGAGATCATACCGTTCAAGCAGACAACAGTATTGAAGGTGGCGTCGGTTTCCAGTGTTTGCCAAATTTTTGGGGTTCAAAATTTGGAGGTTGGTGAGCATCGCGAAAAGTGGATTTCCATGAAAATCATAAATTAATATGGAAAAGGCATGAGTTTTGCGAAGATGGGATGCATGGATTGGATTTAGCGAAGACTAGAAGAATGGAGGTGGTGAGTCTTCGCGATTATGTCAAGCTTCGTGAATGGCAGAGGCTGGAGAGCTTCGCGGCGATGAAGGGCTTTGCGAGGGAGCTTTACGGCGAAGGCGTGAAGGAATGATGATGGGGATACTCCGCGATTACGATGAGCTCCGCGAACGGAAAATTTTCGTTGTGTTTCGCGATTTTGAGAGATTTTCGGCAGGAACTTCGGAGCTTCGCAATTTGAGCTGACGTGGCACTGAATTCGCACGGAAGGGTCGAGGGTCAGTGGAATCGACTATAAATAGAGGCCGACCCCCTCAAAAGAAGTAGAGAGAATTTCAGAGATAATCCTTTGCTCTCGGTTCGCAAATGTCTCTTGCGAAGGCAGTGTGCTTCGCGAAAGAGGAGCTTCGCGGAGGCTATTCTAGCTCCACGAAAGTCATGTGCCTGTGTTGGCTCAGTGAGCTTCGCGAAGAGGCAGGAGCTCTGCGATAGCCAAGCATTGCGAAGGCTGGAGCATCGCGAGAGTGCTTCGCGATTGAGCTTCGTGAAAAGGCAGGGGCTCTGTGAAGACTTGTTTGAGCTTTCCAAAATTGCGAGCCTCGTGAAGTAGGGTACTTTGCGAAGGCCCTTTCCAAAGGTTGTTTGCCCAGTGAACAGGAGACAAAGACCTTCATGTCAAGAAGTATTGAACTTTAACAGACCATCAACTCAGGACTCTGATGCAAGCAATGTCTCATACTGAACATGAGACAAATACTTCAATGCAAATCTATTGAAGAGACCTTCACGTCTATAAACTGAGTGAGACTTCACCAATAGCAGTAAGCCAAGGGGAGTCAACGGGAGTGACCCGAGGGAAGTAGTGAGCTATCCCTAAACCTTTGTGAAGGCAGTGAGCCTGGGACAGAGTGACTGTACCCGAACCTTTGTAATCTACAGCTAGTGAAGCATAGTGGATTTAGGTATGACCGACAACCTATCGGCACATGCTCCTTGGACGGAGTCCTTAGTGGTGAACCAAGTAAAAATTGTTGTGTCAACTCTCTGCATGTGAATGTTTCATTGCTGATCTTATCCATCATACAGATTCAAGTAGTTCCTACCAACGTGGGAACAAGATCCACAACTTTAAGAAGAAAAATTTTGACACCTTGATTCACCCCTCCCCTCTCAGGGTGTCCCGGGGTCCTACAAGTGGTATCAGAGGGTAAAGGTTATTGGCGTTGAATCTGTCCTTTATCGCCATGGAGAATGCAGTCAATGTTAGGGGAGTCCCTCTCTTCGATGGAAGTAATTTTCAGATCTGGAAGAACAGGATGAGATCTCATCTAAGATCTATTGGAATGGATGTTTTGTTTTCTATTGTGCAAGGAATACAAGTCACTAATCCAACAGGCCTGGCTATGACTGACACAGATAGGAAAATTCTTGACGTAGATGCTAAAGCAAAAAATGCACTCACCGCAGCTCTTTCTGATCAGATCTATCTAAAGGTGATGAGTTACACTTCATCAAAGTCTATGTGTGATAAACTTGAAAACATTTATGAAGGAGATAGCAAGGTAAAGGAGGCAAAACTTCAAGTTTTACACAACAGGTTTGACGACCTAAAGATTCATCCTAATGAGAATGCAGATTCTTTTTTTAATCGAATTACTGAAGTAGTGGGAGCAATTGGAGGTCTTGGAGAAGAAATCAAAGACATTGATATTGTAAAGAAAATCTTGAGAAGACTTCCTCCCATGTACAATGCAAAGGTGTCAGCCCTTGAGGAAAGAGATATATCTAAACTTTCTCTGGATGATTTGTTAAGTAGTTTAGTGGCATATGAGATGAGAGTCAAACCCAAAGATGCCACGACTCGCGTGGGCAAGGAAATGGCATTCAAATCCATGGACAAACTAAAAATTTCAGAAGACAGTGGTGGTGAAGATGATGAAGAAAAATAAATTCTTTCCCTCATCTCCAAGAAGTTGAAAAAGGGAAAAGGTAAATTTAGAGGTAAGCTACCTCTTGCATGTTTTCGTTGTGGAAGAGTTGGGCACATTGCCTCTCAGTGCCAAAGAAAGTTAGATGATGATGAGAGCGAAGATGAAGACATTGAGAAGCCTCAAAAAAGGTTTTTCAGAAAGGGTGACTTCAAATCTGGAAAGAAAATGCAGAGGAAGAGTTTTTTCTGTGAAGAAGAAGATGATGATATTGAATTTTGTGAGGAAGAAGAACCAGAATTTAAAACTGAAACCATGCTTCCATGATGGCTACCATTGAAATATCAGAATCCTCAATCAATAAAGGCAGAGATAATATGACTACTTCTATTGGTAATCCAAAGATTCAAATTAAGGATGCTTTCTCCAAGATTGAGAGTAAATGTAAGAGATGTAATAAGTGGAAGGAAATGGTGGAAGAATCATCAGAATATGTTGATGAACTTGAAGCTGAAATTGAACGTCTAGAAGAATTTGTGAAAGGTAAGTGGAAAATCCTTGAAAGAAATGATGATGTAGTGGATCTAAAGCCGAGAATTGAAGAGTAGGGAAAGGTCATCAATGAACTCACGTCAAGACTGGAAGAAAAGTCCAAGAATGCTGAGGGTCTTGAGGAGGAAGTTGTTACTCTTAGGAGTAAACATGAGACTGAATCATTTTCAAAATAATCAAGGAAGAAAATACCATTCAGAAGATTATCAGATGCAGAATTACTGGCAAGAGCCAAGTGTGGATCTGATGTGGTTGAAAAAATCTTGAGTGTTCAAAGACCCACTTTCATGGGAAAGAGTGGAATTGGCTGTGAAGCTTAGACATCAACTGCTGGAAATAAAGAGAGCCAAAAGAAAGACAAAACGAAGGTTGAACATGTTGAAACATTGCCTGAAGTGCTGAAAAAGAAACCCTCAGTCCAAAATAGAAGGAGAACTGAAAATTATCCTCAAACATTCAAAAATGATAGGCAGTTCAACTATTCTCCCAAGGATGAAAGTATGAAGAGAAATTCAGGTGAGAAGACATTCCCTCTCATGAGGTGTCATTTTTGTGGCTATCTGGGCCATACCATGTCATATTGTAAAGAGGCAAGGAGCTACTTGAATGGAAAAGATCTGGGAAGTCAACAAAGGAGACCGATTTCATATCCTCCATCTTATAGAAGAAATAGATTCTATGGTTACTGTTTTAATTGTTCTAACTTTGTCCATAAAGCTATGTATTGCAGGCAGCGATACGACAAGAGAAATTCATACAACACTCAAAGACGGGGCAATTTTCATCCTCCTGATGGTGTTGTTATCACAAATAGTTTTTCCCCTCTGGAAGAAGATTATGGGTATGAAGAATCAGATTATGTGGAAGAAAGTATTAAAAGGCCACCAGTATCCTATGCTCAATCCAATATCTCATGGAAAGAGAAGAAGAAGATCGAGAAATCCAATCTTGCAGAGGTAGCACTCAAAGCTACAAAGAGCAGCAGCACCTGGATCCTTGATAATGGATGTTCTTCCCATATGATGGGAAATGCTGACCTCTTGATGAACAATGAAAAGAATGTTTATGGAATAGTACAGTTTGGTAATGATGGTGCTTTGAAGATTAAAGGCAGTGGGAATACTGCTCTCGCCAATGGGGAGCTTAAGAAGACTGAAGTTCTTTACGTGGACGGTCTAAGCCACAATCTCCTTAGCGTAAGTCAACTCTTTGACTCAGGGCTCATTGTAACCTTCAATCAAAAAAGTTGCACTATAAAAGGAAAAACAGGAAATTCTCTTATGAAAGGTTGTAGAACAGATGGAAACTTATATCAGGTTGACAGCAAAGTGAGCTCTTTCTATTTGTCTATTGAAGAAGAAAACAATTTATGGCATCGAAGGCTGGGGCACATCAACCAACAAGACATGGAAAAGATATCTAAGATGAAGATAGTCATGGATATTCCCATTCTAAAATGTGAACGGGAAAAGCCTTGTGATGCTTGTATTCGTGGGAAACTGGTTTGTAGTTCATATCGGCCAAATAAGAAAAGGGCATCGCATCTTCTCGATCTCATTCATACAGACGTATGTGGCCTAATAAATGTTGCTGGAACCTATGGAGAAAGGTACTTCGTTCTTTTCATTGATGATTATAGCAGAATTTCTTGTGTAATGGTGATCCACAGGAAGCGACAAGTACTTGATTGTATGAAAACTTATCGACGGATTGCCGAGAATGATACTGGACAGACAATAAAAGTCTTGCGATCTGAAAATGGAGGGGAATAAACGTCCATCGGGTTTGAAAATTACTTAAAAAACATGGAATACAGCATGAGGTAGCTGCTGTGAGAACTCCGCAACAAAATGGATTTGTTGAGCGCCGGAATCGACAGGTCAACAATATGGCTAGGACTATGCTGATTGAGAGTGGTATCTCTCGCCATTACTGGAAGGAAGCTATTGAGGCTACAGTGCACATTCAGAATCGAACAGGGCTTTATATGGGAGAAATGAAGACACCATACGAATTATGGCATGGAAGGAAGCCTTTATTGAAATACCTTCGTGTTTTTGGAATCAAATGTTTCATTCGAAATAAAGATGGAAACCAAGGAAAGTATGGTGACAATGCTGATGAAGGAATTTTTCTTGGGTATCCAATGAACAAAAAAGCTTACAAGTGTTTCAATAAATGCTTGGGGAGGATTTTGGAAAGCAATGATGTTAAGATCATTGAAGGAAAAACTCCAAATGCTTCAAATAGTACCTATGCTGATGAGATAGACGATGAGAATGAATGTGAACATGGAATAAATACAAATACAGAAATAGAGGAAGGTGTACAAAACCCTCAGAGGTCACATCATGATGTTGACTCAGACGAAGAATCTGAAGTGGAAATCTTGGATGGCGAGAATGCGACTGAACCTCATAAGAAAAATCAAAGAGCAGAAATTGATCCATCTATCATAATTGGAGATAGGAATGCACCTACACAGACAAGGAGGATGAGGAATAACACACCATCTGCATTTCTGTCAGTTGTGGAGCCATCCTCATTTGAAGAAGCTGCAAAGGATGAATCCTAGGTGAAAGCCATGAATGAAGAGTTAGATCGGATTGACAAGAATCAGACATGGGATATTTTCCAGAGACCAAAAGGTCACAATGTTATTGGAACAAAATGGATATTCAAGAACAAGTTTGATGAGCATGGAAGTGTTATCAGAAACAAGGCTCGACTTGAATGTAAAGGGTATTCTCAGATAGAAGGTGTTGATGTTGAAGGGACCTTTGCTCTAGTGGCTAGACTAGAGTCAATCAGGCTATTTCTTGCCATGGCTCTCCAAAGAGGATATAAAGTATATCAAATGGATGTCAAGACAACATTCTTAAATGGTTTACTCGAAGAAGAAGTCTACATTGAACAACCGGTGGGTTTTCTTCTTGGTGTTGATGAATCAAAGGTCTGCAAGCTAAAGAAAGCACTTTATGTCCTGAAACAAGCACCATGGGCATGGTACTCCAGATTGGATTCTTACCTCAAGAAGCTGGAATTCAAAAGAGGAGGAGTAGATCACAATCTCTATGTGAATAATTCTTTGAAAGATCAGTTCATGGTTCTAGTTTACGTCGATGACATTATATTTGGTGGAAGCAGGCAGAAGTCAGTGGATGAATTTGCCAATCATATGAAATCATAATTTGAAATGTTAATGATTGGGGAGCTCACATATTTCTTGGCACTGCAAGTGACTCAAAGTAAAGACTTCACTTTTATCTCTCAGGAAAAGTATGCCAGAGAGCTGCTGAAGAAGTTTCATATGCAAGACTCCAAACCAATGTCAACTCCGATTGAAGTTGGAACCAAACTTGGAAAGCATGAGGAAGGGACATCTGTAGATCCCACCATTTACAGAAGAATAATTGGGAGCCTACTGTACCTGACAACGACACGGCCAGATATTGTCTTTTCCACATGTCTTGCAGCCCGCTTTCAGAGTAGTCCAAAGGAGGCACATATGGCGGCAGTCAAAAGAATCATGCGGTACATTCAAGGTACACACAACTTTGGATTACATTTTTCTTGAAGGTAGGGACAGTGAATTATCAGCATTTTCTAATGCAGACTGGGCTGGTGATGTAGTAGACAGAAAGACCACCAGTGGTGGAGCTTTCTATATTGGGAAGAAATGTGTTGACTGGTTGAGCAAGAAACAAGAAAGTACTTCTCTTAGTACTGCTGAAGCTGAGTATATCTCCACCACAAAGGCATGCACTCAACTGCTATGGATGAAGCAGCAATTAACTGTTATTGGAGATGATGTGAAGCAACCAATGATGATTTACTATGACAATAAGAGATCAATTGATCTTACGAAGAATCCTGTTCAGCATTCTCGTACAAAACACATTGCAATCAGGTATCACTTTATCGAAGAGAAAGTTGAGAAAAGCGTGATTAGAATGGATCATGTTGGAACAGATGAGCAAGTGGCTGATATCCTAACAAAGCCACTATCAGCGGCTGTGTTTGAGAAGCATCGGTTGAACCTCAGTGTTCAGCCACCTCCCAGTGCATAAGGAGGTTACGGAATTCCCCTCTCCCCATTTGTTATAACTGTTTTAATTTGTTTATGGTTGTGATGTAGGCTTATGGGGGAGATACTATCCAGGGGGAGTATGGTTTGAGCTGAACCTGAAAAAATTACTGGTCTTTGGATTTATTGTCAATGGAGGAGAAAGGAGAAAGGAATAAATTCAGGCAACTTCTGTGATGAGAAGAATGGGAAGGAAAATAGTAGAACCCAATTCAAGCCTCCTCTCTTGTGTTCTACACCGAGAATTGCTCACGTAGACTTAGAGTGTTGGCTGAGTTGATTCCTGCATTTTTGGTTTTCACATAGATAGAGATCTATTGAATTTATCTTCTGATTGCCAACAAACCCAAAGGGGGAGACTGTTGGAACCATACTCTTCTATGCATGATTTGGAGTATGGTTTGTGTTTTTTTTTCAATCATCAATGGAAGTTCGGATTTTGTACCAGTAAAGAGATCATACCGTTAAATCAGACAACAGTATTGAAGGTGGCGCCGTTTTCCAATGTTTTCCAAATTTTTGGGGTCCAAAATTTGGAGGTTGGTGAGCATCACGAAAAGTGGATTTCCATGACGATCATAATTTAATATGGAAAAGGCATGAGTTTCGCGAAGATGGGATGCATGGATTAGATTTCGCGAAAACTAGAAGAATGGAGGCGGTGAGTCTTCGCGATTACGTCAAGATTCGCGAACGATAGAGGCTGGAGAGCATCGCAGCGATGAAGGGATTTGCGAGGGATCTTCACAGTGATGGCGTGAAGGAATGATGACGGTGATACTCCGCGATTACAACGAGCTCCGCCAACGGAAAATTTTCGTTGTGCTTCGCGATTTTGAGAGATTTTCGGTGGGAACTTCGGAGCTTCGCAATTTGATCTGACGTGGTGCTGACTTCGCGCGGAAGGGTCGAGGGTTGGTGTAATCGACTATAAATAGAGGTCGACCCCCTCAAGAGAAGAAGATAGAATTTCAGAGAAAATCCTTTGCTCTCGGTTCGCAAAGGTCTCTCGCGAAGGTAGTGTGCTTCGCGAAAGAGGAGCTTCGCGGTGGCTATTCTAGCTCCGCGAAAGTCGTGCGCCCCGCGTTGGCTCAGTGAGCTTCGTGAAGAGGCAGGAGCTTCGTGATAGCCAAGCATTGCGAAGGCTGGAGCATCGCGAGAGTGCTTCGCAATTGAGCTTCATGAAAAGGCAGGGACACTGTGAAGACTTGTTTGAGCTATCCAAAATTGGGAGCCTCGCGAAGTAGGGTACTTTGCGAAGGCCCTTTCCAAAGGTTGTTTGCCCAGTGAACAGGAGACAAAGACCTTCATTTCAAGAAGGATTGAACTTTAACAGATCATCAACTCAAGACTCTGATGCATGAAAAGTCTCATGCTGAACAGGAGATAAAGACTTCAATGCAAATCTATTGAAGAGACCTTCACGTCTATAAACTGAGTGAGACTTTACCAACGGCAGTGAGCCAGGGGGAGTCAACGGGAGTGACCCGAGGGAAGCAGTGAGCTATCCCTGAACCTTTGTGAAGGCAGTGAGCCTGGGACAAAGTTATTGTACCCGAACCTTTGTAATCTACAACTAGTGAAGCATAGTGGATTTAGGTACGACCGACAACCTGACGGCGTATGCTCCTTGGACGTAGCCCTTAGTGGTGAACCAAGTAAAAATTGATGTGTCAACTCTCTGCATGTGAATGTTTCATTGCTGATCTTATCCATCATACAGATTCAAGTAGTTCCTACCAATGTGGGAACAAGATCCAAAATTTTAAGAAGAAAAAGTTGACACCCTGATTCACCCCTCCCCTCTCAGGGTGTCTCGGGGTCCTACATTAACTATTAGTTAAATAGCATAACTTTTATCGTGTCTTCTTGTATTCTTACACTATATGGTCAATAAAATTACTCTAAAATTACAAGAGAATATCAAGTGGTTCATTAATGACATATATAATTTTATTTAAGCTTTTTTTTTGAACCTTATATTTTTAGAAATATTATATCAACCAATTATACAATATTTGTTTTAAAAACTAATTTATGTCAATTTTGACACTATTTGGAATTTTGTTTTTGTGAAAGTCATAACAACCTTATCAGTTCAAAAAAAATCTAATAAACCCTAACATGTCATATTAACATAGAGAATTTTTGGAATTAATTAAAAGTACCAAATTAAATTTATTTGGATATTTATAATGTCAATTATTTTAATCTTTCATTAATAAGGTGATTACTGCATCATCATTGTGTCATAAATAAATTTAATTATTTAATGTCTAAAAGTTATAAATAAAATACCATTATGTATGAAATATTTTTATCTTTATAATGAATATTTATAGTTGAATTTATCTTTTGTATAACTCTATATTAAAAACGGTTTTGTTATTAAACATTGAATTTGACAGTTTTAATTCTTCTTTAAATAAAATAATAATATATGTCCTAATCTAATCCAAGTAGACCAAAAGGATCATATTTTATTCCTAAGATTGTTTTTGGTCGAATTACACTTATCCAGTAGAATTAGGACATGTGTTAGGGTAATTATAATATCATTTTTACCTATAGTTACCCTATTTACTTTTAACCGTGGTAAATAAAAGTCAAAATTTACTATTCAAAAAAAATTATTTTCATCTTATTGAATAAAATTTTACTTATTGTTTTCAGTAGTGTCTATTGGATTTTTAAAATTAAACTCACATAAGCAGTAAAATTATGTTTTATGCAAATTTGCTAACGCCCTAGAAGGTGGTAAAAGTCGTTAAAAAATTCAATAAAATTTTATACATCTAATTTTATTATAAAATGACTCTGATTAATTAAATTTAAATAATATAGGTATTATTTATCTATTTTTGCTTTAAATAAATTTAAATAAAATAAATAATTATTTAAATAAAAAGTCGATTTTAAATAAAAACGTTGTGTTTTTCACTATTCATCAAAAAATTGAATGTTTTCAAAAAAATACCAAAACTTCACCCTAAGATAATTTTGATATTCCAAATTCAAAAATAAAGTCTATTTTACCTAATTAAAAACATAGAAGTTTCATTTTTTAATTTAAAATTAATTCCCATTTTCAAAACCAAGAAACGGGTTTTTAAAAAAGTAAAAATTATCAAAAGATTGACATGTGTTTATGTCAAATTTAAATGTTAAATTAATTATAATGACCTAAATTTTATTAAATGATAAAAATTTAATGTAATTATTCTTCCAAACCATTAAAATTCATAATTTAACACTATAAAGTATTTCGATGAAAAATGTTGTTTTTAACTAAAATTTAGTATTTTTCACTATTCATCAAAATATGAATGTTATCAGAAAAGTACGAAAAAATTATCCAAAATAAATTTTTATCTCCCTATTATAAAGAATAATTTAATTTCATTAAATTTAATATATAAAAGGGTCGAATATTTGTTTTAAAAAGGGCTTTACATTAAAAGGTGGTAAAATTTCATTTTTTAAAAAAACTTCTTTTATCTGAAAAAATGAATTTGTTGTTTTATTATGTCTACGAAACACATAATATGCATTCTAAAATTATATGGAGTATATAAAATTCAAAATTCAGTTAATACTATTCATAACCACTTTTTGAACGGCTAGTTTGGTAAGTCGTGGTGTGCTCGAACTTGGTGTTGCGTGTAGCGCACGCTATTGAATTATTTTAAAGAAAATAACTTAATATGAAATCTTGGGGTGTTACATTATTACCCCAATTTGTAAATTTCATCCTTAAAATTTTAAAATTATTCTTGGGAAATTCATTGAAAGTCCCACATTGGAAAAAGAGTGAATAAAACTATCACTTTAAAAGAAAGAAAGAGAAGTACAAAAGTCACCTTAGATAACCCATACTAGGATTCCATGTAAGAAAATATGGATATGGAAGATAAACTAAGTGTAAATTTCTAATGGATAGTGATAGAAAACATGGTCAGGAGAAAGTTAACAATAATAAAACCACAAACTTGTGATGGGATAAACGGTCATTAGTTTCCTAGTAGGAAAAGTTAATGGACAATGTTTTTTGTTTTAAGTTCCATTTCATAAAATTGAGGAATTTATTTATGGGATTGAATAAGAAAATAAAGATATATACTTAATTTTTAAGTAGGGTTTCATACTTTAATAAATTTATACCACTAACTCATCTTTTTTTTTGAAACGATAAGTATTCAAGATGACTTGGCCACACCTGAAGTGCTAGAATCAACTTCTAGTGAATCACATGATCCAAAAATGATAAACATTATATTTACCTTGCCTTTAGAGATAAAAAACCAAAATTGTTAGTACAATATTAGATGATCCCCAAAAAGTATAATCCTTTAGAGAAAGAAATACTAATCTTAATTTCTAAAATTAAACCAACAATACTCAAAGTTCAAAAAACATCATTCCATAAATAATTGTCCTTAAAATCCTTCAATATAATCCAAAATAATATTGAAACCCAAAACTTGGAAGAATATGATTACGTAGTCTTCCACATTAAATTATATCTCCAAATAACACTGACTACTCCTAAAGTCACATACTTAAAATTAATTAACCTAATCACATATTCTCTATGATAGGTTCATCATTTCCATAAAAAACTCAAATCACTATAAATCCAAAATAAAATAATAGATAAAAATCCACCATTACTCATCAAATAAAATCCCATAGTATTCTATTTTCCTTAGGCATATAGTGTTCCCAATAGAGATAATGTATTACAAAATAACAATTATCACTTAATCACCAAATCATTTTCTTATACTAAGGATATCCATTTGATAATACATAAGATCCAAAATAAACTTATTATTGATCAATAATATCATTTAACTAAAAATATTTAGTCACACTAACCAGGGACTTTACGTAGTCCAATGGTAGGCGATAAATAACAATCGCACTCTGGTCGTGGGTTCGATTCCCGTAGCTTTGTCCGATGTGACGGGTTGTCACACGGTCTGTGTGTTTTCCTTTTTCAAAAACTATATTTTATAACATTTCCAAAAAGAGATAAATTATTCAAAATAAATATAACTTAATTTAACCACAAATGTTATCTCATACCTCGCATTTTTCATCCTAAAAATTAATAACCTGTAATTTCCTCAAATTCAAGGATTATATAAACCCAGATGGTTCTTTATAACTATATCCCCAAAACAAAAGACAATTCTTCCTCAAATAGAATTTTCACATAAAAAATGCATGGTTACACATACAAGATAATAGTCTTCCAATGTAATCCCATACATTTAAACATTTCTCCATCCATTTATTTCCACATAGGTTCTTCCTTGACATAGAGGTTATCCTATAGAATAGGGAATTGACTCAGGTAATTCCAAGGCCACTTACATTTATGTAAAATAATTGTAATTGGATTCTTAGGATCATTTTTATTTTATTCCATAGTACTCTTCATTTTTCCTCGGTAATTATTTACTTTATGTCCTTCTTTCCAACATATAAACCATTTATTTATTCTATTGAGACACTTTCTTAGGTTCCTCCTTCCACATTTCATGCATGATGGAAATTGATCTTTCTTTTCTCCATGGTATCCACTGTTGGATATCTTATCATTCACCACCTCTATATTTTTTTTGAGTATGGGAGTTGGTTAATATATATGTTGTTGATCATATTTTTAGAAAACTAATTTGGCATGAACATGATATATTTTATACCTATCCACATTCCATTTCGTTGCTCATTTCCACCATTATTCCCACAATTTACATCATCTTCAATGTTACTATGACTTCCTTGGAATCCATCCATTGACCAACACAAGAAAGCATAGTGTGAGTAATAAAATCATTCAGAGAATATCATAACACCTTATTTTCAATCTAAAACACCTTAGGATTAACCAAGGTTGTTTATTCTCATCTTATATTAAAATCCTTAAAATTGGTTTGTAAAGAAAATTTGAAATATCCTAAGAATATCCCCCATGAGTGTCATCACCAAGAGTGCAGCAAGGCCTGTTGTTGTGTACCAGGATACCCTGGGTCAAGCCCAAAACTCCTTGTTAGATTTTTCAATCCTAGGTACATCTGTGCCAGAGCCGCCTTTACCTGCTCGTATCCAGAAATGTATGTATTGCTTGGAAAACCCACATAATATTTACATTACCAAAATTTCTGGGTGTTCTTCTATAATAATCCTCGATGTCTATCTTATGGTACTATTTTCTAATCAATGTTTTTCTAAATCTAGCTTCCAAGGTTTATACTAAACTTTATCTGATATCAACTGTAATGCCTCGAACCCAGTTACCCAGAGTCGGTGCATTATTACATAACATTAGTATGATCACAAGGGATCAAATCCTGAAATATTGATCAGTTTAGAAGCCTTAGAATTACTAGATACATTCATAAGTTTTACATTAAATTAAAAGATGAAAAACAACAACATTATCTCCATTGACCACATTAATATCACTTAGAATATTCCTGCAGGTCAGTCACAATATACTTCTTCATATCTTGGAAAAAATAAAACATAGAAAGGGGTGATCTCAAATTCTCAGTAAGGATAAAAATATAGAATAATCTTTCATAAATAAGAATAAACACTTAAGGTAATGTATAAGACTAAAACATAAGCCTTTTAAACATAAAATTCTGCATAATATGGAAAATATAAATCAAATAATTCCATTTACTTATTCACATGGATATTCTACTAGTCGAATAATCACATGAAATATCAATAGCCAATTTCATAATGATGGAATTCATAATTCCAGACTTCTTAACCACATATTCAAGGCCTCGTGTCAAGACTACAAATAGGATTTTGTCAAGGACTTGTGCCAAGACACAAGTTTGTCTCATGAGACTTACCGATGCATTGAGGAGCTATATCGGGCTCCACTCTTCACTTACTAACTCCAATTCATTCCTTATATGAAAGGGTTAAACATAATCTAAACATTTGTATTAAAACTAGCATACGAAATGTCAATATTTTAACCACAAACCATGAATGGCATAAAAATATCACATCCACAGTCAAACACAACTCATTCAATACAATATGGATGATTGTATTATGATAAATCAACCTAAATAAAGAATAAAATACACTAAAGGATATTGAAATAGATGAAAATAGTCATTAAAACTATTTGAGAGAAATATCCCCTTTTCTTGAAAACATTTAAATATCACACTACTTATCAAAGAAGTCGTTTAAAGGATATTTTTGAATCAAAGTGTCACATAACACTTTGAAACTTTTAAAAAGAATTTTAATTTCAAAACATTTATGTCCATATAAATAAATAATTAAAACCATTTTTAAAACAAGGACATTAATGAGAAAGATTTAGAAGAATAAATATTTAAAACATTTAAAACAATATTTTTGTTAAAGAGTTCCTAACCAAATAAGAGATGCTTGAATACAAGTAATTGAGGAATAAAATTAATCAAAACATTATAATATCATGAGAATAAATTGATTAATGATATAATATGTCAAAGGACTATATATACACTATATAAAAGTGAATTGGTGCATAACGACAAAGAGATCTCAAAAAAATGTAAATTTTGAAAAAATACCTTATAAAGACCATATCGTTAGATTAAGGATAAATAAATTACATAATTATGTGTGAAAAAATATAAATACACTCAATATAATGGTATATTCAGTGTAAATAAATCAGATTACATTCACACATATTCTTGTAAAAACAAAACCAATGACTTGGATGTTTAACTCAATGAAGGGAAATTGAGTTAAGAATGCCCTAAAAAAGTTTAAATCAATGGAATGTGAATTTATCAATGGAGTGATTATGTGTATCAAAGTTATATCCATAAAAAGGGGAGTGTAAATTACTACATAAATAATAAATAGTTATTCCACACATAATATTGGTGTAAAATAATCAATGAAGTATACGTGAAGCCCAATGAGTGGAAATTGAAAATTGAAATTCCATTACCGATTTGGTAACTTACGAAACATACACCCCATGAAATAAGTATCATATAATGAAGATGTAAATACCCATAAATTTAAGTATATTACACAAATAATACAATCATGGTTAGTACATACACCATCAAAAATTAAATAGTGGCAATATAGCATGAATCTCACGGGAATAAGAAGTGAGATGAAAACCCCTTACATTGTACTTTTCCTTAGTCGAGGGTATGTTAACATCCTTTATAATAGTTAAATAATTGTTATTAAATTATACAATAACCACATAAATAAATATGATATCATATATGATCTTCTAATATTTCTTTGTTAATAATATTTTAGTAGTATCATTGTTTCGGGTGTTAATTGATTCATTTTTCTTTATATGTTTTGTTACGTAAGTCAGGTTTGTTACAGATGGGATTTATTTTATTCATATTATGAATGTTATCAAGGTTTTAAATATTATTTTTAATCATCAAATTAAAATTAGTCTTGAATGGTTACGATGGACAAATGACATCTCATCGCGTCGTGGAGACGGTAAGCCGTACATATGCACGAGTGACAATATCATTCTTTTGATGGTGAAATCGTATATAATTGGATGGTATATAATATATACAGAATTATTAACATGTTATATTTATTATTTACATCAGTTATACTAATTATTAATCCTATCCAAATAATGATGTTTTTGAATAACAAATTACACCACAACGTAGAGACGGTAAGCCGTACGTACGCACATATGGCGACTTTGTCATTTATAGGATGGATATAATAAATAATATGGTTGTACCATATTTATAATAAAATAAAATTATGAAGGCGGTACTAGAGTTATTATTTTGGTATATAATCAACAAAGAAAGAGGAAGTGTAAGAAGAAAAGAACTTGAAAGAGGGTGGTGAAATTACTACCTCTTCTTCGGGTGCTTCCATTTTATTTGATCAAAAGGGCTAATTAGGTTGAATTTATGATCAAAGTAAGGAATATAGGATGTAGTGACAATATTTTGGAGGAAATTTGGGCAGGGTTTGGATGATTCAAATGGATTGGGAGGTGTAAAATTAAGATAAGGGGAAGTACCCTTTTATAAGAGAGGTGAGGGTCACTTTAAGAAAACCTTGAAATATTATTTTATTATAAATCATTTTCGGTTTCTAATGGATAAAAATTGATTTATTTATAATATAAGGTGGTTATGGGTCTAACTTCTCTCAACCAATAGGTGTTAGAAAAGTTTAGGTCACCATATTAACCTTATCTATTAGATTTAACTATTAGTTAAATAGTTTAACTTTTACCGTGTCTTCTTGTATTCTTACAATATATGGTTAATAAACTTACTCTAAACTTCCAAGAGAAGATCAAGTGGTTCATTAATGAAATATATAGTATTATTTAATCCCTTTTGTAGAACCTTATATTTTTAGAAATATTATATCAACCAATAATATAGTTTTTTTTTTTAAAACCAATTTTTGTCAATTTTGACACTATTTGGTATTTTGTTTTTGTGAAAGTCATAAAAACCTTATCACTTCTAAATTTTTTATCTAATAAACCCTAAAATGTCATATTAACCTATAAAATTAGTTTAATATATTAAAACCCTCAAATTATATTTATTTAGGGATTTATAATGTCAATTTTGTTAATCTTTCATTAATAAGGTAATTACTGCATCATCATTGTATCATAAATAATTTTAATTATTTAATATCTAAAAATTATAAATATAATACCATTATGTAGGAAATATTTTTATATTTATAATGAAAATTTATTGTCGAATTTATCTTATGTATAACCCTATATTAAAAATAGTTTTTTTATTAAACTTTGAATTTAACACTTTTAACTCTTAATTAAATAAAATAATAATAAATGTCCTAATCTAATCCAAGTGAATAAAAAGGATCCTATTTTATTTCCAAGGTTGTTTTTTTTTTCGAATTACACTTATAAAATTGAATTAGGACATGTTTTAGGGTAATTATAATATCATTTTTACCTCTAATTACCCAATTTACTTTTAACCGTGGTAAATGAAAGTCAAAAGTTACTATTCACCAAAAATTATTTTCATCTTATTGAATCACATTTTACTTATTGATGTCAACCGTGTCTCTTGGATTTTTAAAATTCAACTCATTGAAGTGGTAAAATTATGTTTTATGCAAATTTTCTAACGTGCCTAAAAAGTGGGTAAAAGACGTTAAAAAATTCAATAAAATTTTATACATCTGATTTTATTATAAAATGACTCAAATTAACTAAATTGAACAAATATAAGTATTATTTATCTATTTTGACTTTAAATAAATTTAAATAAAATAAATAATTATTTAAATAAAAAGTTGATTTTAAACAAAAACACAGTGTTTTTCACTATTCATCAAAAAATTGAAAGTTTTCAGAAAAATACCAAAAATTAACCCTAAGATAATTTTGATATTTCAAATTAAAAAATGAATTCTATTTTACCAAATTAAAAACATAGAAGTTTTATTTATTAATTTAAAATTAATTTCCATTATCAAAACCAAGAAGCAAGTATTTAAAAAAGTAAAAACTATCAAAAGATTGACATGTGTTTATGTCAAATTTAAATCTTATAATGACCTATATTATATTAAATGGTAAAAATATAATATAATTATTCTTCCAACCCATTAAAATGCATAATTTAACACTATAAGTTATTTTGATTAAAAAATTTGTTTTCAACAAAAATTTAGTATTTTTCACTATTCATCAAAGTATTAATGTTATCAGAAAAGTACCATAAAATTATTCAAAATAAGTTTTTATGTCTCGATTATAAAGAAGAATTTAATTTCATTAAATATAATATATAAAAGTTTCAAATATTAGTTTTAAAAAGGGATCTCCATTAAAAGTTGGTAAAATTGCATTTTTGAAAAATATTTCTTTTATCTGAAAAAATGGATTTGTTCTTATATTAAGGCTAAGAAACACATAATATGGATTCTAAAATTATATATAGTATATAAAATTCCAAATTCATTTAATACTATTCATAATCGCTTTTTGAACGGCTACTTTGGTATGTCGTGGTGCCCTCGAACTCGGTGTTGTGTGTAGTGCAAGCTATTGAATTACGTTAAAGAAAATAACTTACTATGAAATCTAGGGGTGTTACATATGATGTCATGATGTCTTAGAGACAGACTGAGAGTCTGATATATATTGAGGGTCAGACTAGTGCATCAAGATTTGATGTGGCAGCATGGATACAGATGACCCCGTATGCCTTTGAGAAAGACTGAGTTGCTGGATTCAACTCTTCATTGACACTTGGGAGTTATTATGGAACCATTGATATGTTGGTGTGTAGATCAAGAGGTTCTCATGGAGAGTCATCATCATCTACTGTATAGTATCAGCAACAACTATGAGCTCAGGGTGAGCTTATAGAGGGTATGCGTAAGGAGCAGGAAGAGCTCCATCAATAGCAGGAGAAGGAGGAGGAGGAGGAGATGTGTTGTTGCCAACAACAACAACATGAGTAGAAGATGGAGTACATGCGGCGTATGACTCATAGTTTAAGGATGGAGTTCCCTCCACCATCTCCTCCAGAAACCCCCCCTAGTGATATATTTATTTTTTATGATAAAACATTTGAATGTCAATTATTTTTGTAATATTATATATTTATATTTCATATATAGTGCCTTTTTATATTGTTGTGACAATTTTCTTTTTCATTATTTTATTATTTATTTAATTTTTTTATTACTTTATTATTTTTTTTATTTTTTTTATTTTATTAAAATTATTATATTTTACTATTTTATTATTATTTTTTTATATTTTTCTGAATATTAATGTTTTTATAATTTTATAATTATTTATTATTATATTCTTATTAATATTGTTAATTTTATTAATATTATTAATATTAATATTAATATTAATATTATAATTGTATTTATTTATTATTAAGTTATTAGTATTATTATTATTATTTTAATATTATTTATATTTATATTAATATTTTTTATATTAATATTAATATTATTTTATTCATATTATTTTTTTAATATTATTTTATTAATATTATTTTATAAAAAATTATTTTATTATTATTATTATTATTTAATACTATTTTATTAATATTAGTTCATTAATATTATTAATATTATTTTATTAAATATTATTAATATTAATTATTTATATTTTTTTATGTTTTTGCAACTAGTAGATTTTCCTATCGTAAGAGGTTTTTTTTACTTAGAGAAACTATTTGTGATGCCATTTTTTGCAATGAGGCATTTGGGACGGGACCCCGTCACAAATGACCTTTTAAGACGAGGTCCCATTGCAAATGCCTCATTACAATTAACTTAACTTCAAGTAGTGGATGGATGCATACCATGTGAGACCTAGTGAACTGAAAGCTAATGTTAGTTGCCTCTAGTGGACGTGGGATTCTATTGAAGTTGGTGCCCTAGAACAAACTTGTTTAGTACTTGATTTAATATTTTCTTAATTAAATATGTTTCCTTATCAAATATTGATTATTATTCTAAAAAATACTTACATGTGATAATGTCCATGAAATATATTTCACGCTGATAGGTCATAGCAGTTCCCCACTTTGATGAGAACCTATAGGTTTCACGAAATTATTCTTGAACATTGTTTTGTGGCTAGATTATTTTGTCTGATGACACATAGATAATAAAAGATGTCATAGATATGAGGTTTATAATACATTGAGACACCTTCTCATAGTGGTTTCCTTTAATAATGTCAAAGATGAAAGGTAATGAGAATAGACTTGTCAAATAGAAGATCCACATTTTCATGTGACATTGGATATTCCTATATATAGATGTGTGTATTGATCTTTATAATTTAGGATTATCATTAATGGATAGCATTACTTGCACACTTTTATATATTGATGAAAACTATGATGATATATATTCGTGACCAGGTAGGGTATGTTGGGTGTGCCACAAGTGACATTGCATTAATGGATAATGCAGGAAAGGATTTGTCTCTTCTATCCCCTAATAGAAGTAGATATCTTAGTCTCTTTGATGGAATAAAACTTACTGCATATATCCATGGTAGTGGTGTTTAGTGGGAGATTTTAATTATAGAAATTCAAAATGAGATACATCAAGAATATAGGCTGATGACACCGACATGGAACCTAGTTGATTAGAGATATCATGAAAAAAGGATTGTATTACATGGTAAAGGTTCATAGTAAGTTTGACGTCTTTGTGACATTAAATTTTTTATCTATGGATATCTTGAATTATTTCTAAATTCTAACCCTGTAATTTAGGTAGTTATATATAATGTCATCGAGAAATATCCTTAGAGGGTCACAAACTAAGTTTATTTGCAATCTCAGTTAAATTCAAGAAATGAATTTAACAGGTTAGAATAAATAATATTTATTTAGGTTTGTTTTATCCCTATAATTTAATCAAAAGTTATTTGAAATAATAAATTGTTTTAAATGATAATAATAAATATTGGTTTGAAAGTTTAGAAAATATATTATTTATTATATTTATCAAGAATAATGCATTGACATTTATTTAATTAAATAACCAATATTCAAGGATTGATAAATGTCGATAAGGGAAAGCATAATGAGTTTTATTGTCTGAATAATATAAATGATAATTTTTTATATTATTAACTTGTTTCACATGTCAAGTAATTAATAGTATTAATATAATTATTAATGAACATGGGATAATTTAGAAATGTTAAAGATGGTTTGGGAGAATGTGTGCAATTTTCCATCCTTAAACCAAATATAATAAATATCTAGTTATATCACATTCCTTATTCACTTGGTGTGCACAATGGGTAAAGTGAGATTGAATGAAGACCTATAGAGCTATCTTCTCTTCTTCTATGTCAATATTTCGAGATAACACCAAGGTTTCTTCATCCTTCATGAAGAGAACCATTGCGATCGACCACAAACAATACAGATGGTCAGGATCGACTATACTAGCACTCGATGGTTCTACGACATATATCAGATATTGTGGTGCATGTGTGGACCATAGTTATAGATATTATTCACTTCAATCCTACTGCACAATGATGGTGCAATGAGTTTCATTCCATCATATCATCAACAAAAGTAGAATTACAGGTTTATGTAATTCTATATCTACTTATAAATTAATTATGAAATACATGCTAATATCCTCTCCCTACAGTTCCAATGTATTAATTTAGTCTATTTATCTACAATTTTATTCGTACATGGTCTCATTATAGTATCAAGTAAAAATTACATGTTGTTTAAGAATAAAATCCTATTTTGACATACTTTTAAATGACACTTCCCCTATACCTAGAACCTACAAATTTCACTGACAGAACTCCTCTCGTATCCATTTCTATCCTAAACAGGACCTCAAACTAACTCCTACTACTAAAGAGGTACCACTGAGCCTATTCAAAACTTCTAAATTAGTCTATTCCATTACTTCCTTATTTACCACCTCGATATAGGTTGATAGAAAAATAAAAACAACTCTCAACCTAATCATGGGATTCAACCCCATTTTTATGAATATAGCCTTGATATAATACTTCATGATATGCTAAGGACAAAGATCAACCAACTTGAAAAAATGAGTGTCTTACTCCATTACTAAATGACTCCCTGGATCCACGGACATAACTCACGGGCATTATCCTCCCTCATTGTTTCCAGATAAAAATATTGGTTGATTTGTTTATTGAACATGTCCCAGGTGAGATCCCCATGAAATTGGTCATACACTATGAACTACCACCACTTATGACAGGGTCATTTAATCATATAAGTGTTGAATTAGATTTTAGATGTCTCTGGGGTATTGAAGAAATAGATGATGTGATCGAACTTTTCCATCCACTCCTAATTCTCTTCAGTCCCTTTATCACAATCAATGGTCAGAATATTTTTCTTGGTAAAATTTTGAGCATCATCCGCTTTTAGATCTTGATCTATTCCAACCTCTTAGACCAAATAATTAATGGTCCAAATGACCAAATGGAAAATAATAGGGTCTACAAATTGTCTTTCTAGTAGTACATGATCTGCTCCTCCCTCTCTTCAATTCATATGGGACTTTCTGGGAGGCATAACTTATAAAACAAAAAAATAAAACTCAATTAATACTACACTCCAATTCTAAATTAATAATTTCAATCAACAAAAATCACTTTATTACTCTGGAAAAAGTAATAACATTAATCACAACAATTACAAACACCAAAGGGGTAAAAATATTTAAAATTTAACCATTTCCCAATTTCATAGTTTGTTCACATGGTCTGGAAAACCATGCACCAACTGTGAAAAATGACCTTGGAATATTTGCATACATGGTTATATGGGTTCCACATAGGTTATAATAAATGTTCACCTCTAGGTTCCTCCCTCATTTCACTCTGAAACTCCAAATATCCCAAAATAACAAAAAAAATCATTCTGAGGCCAATAATCATTATTAATTGACATCAAAACCCATAAAAAACTCAAAACCGAGCTCAAATCCAAGAAAAAACTCCAAAAATCCCTAGCTAACTCAAGGTTTGATATGAACAAGAGTAATCCAGACACTCCTCCACACCTACCACTCAAGATTTGGTGGTCTTATCTCTATACTACATTTACTCCCATAATAACAAGAGGATGCTAATACCATTTTTTAACAAAGAAACCTAAGTTTACTCAGATAGTCACCCGAACCTATACACTACAAGAATTGAATTGTGTCCTCCATCATCATAGGTTGGAAAAAATCACTAGTGTATCGAAAAAAACATTTGGGAATCAATAGTTGTCTTTTAAAAAAATTTCAAATTTAAGAAATTTAACCCCAACAAATTTTTAAAGTTATCTTCCTTTTAAATTTTTATAAGAAACTCACTAGAATAGAAATTTAGGAAAGTTAACAAGGCACATAAGAATTAAATTTTTTTACCTTCCTGTGATAATCTACATCTTTATCATGGACACTATTGTGGGTTCATGAAAATTAACTATTACAAATAAGTGAATAAAACTTTTTAGTGAACTCATATTGGTCTCCTTCTATTTCTTGATAGGTATGATTATAACTACACCATTTAGTTTACAAAATTTTCTTACAAAGCATTAACCACAATGAAATGAAACTTTTTGAATTCTACTCAAGGAAAGTTCATTTGTAAAGTGTTTTTGATTACTCTATCTAATTCCACCACATTGAAAGTGTAAATTTTGGGTTCTAGAATCCAATTATTTCCATAATGTGAACCTTTTATAAAAATATGCTTGATACATACTTCTATTTTTTTATGATTTAACGAAACTCACCATTTTACAAACATTATTCATGGAAACTCTATTAGTTGCACCCATTCTCATAATCTAATCTATCATCTATTCGATTATTCTGTTCAAAAAATTCTATCTAGAACACTAATTAAACCTAAAACCCAACTTCCTTTGGAAAATAACTCTGGTATAAAATCAATAGTACTTCAACTCTTCACACATGAGAACAATGTCAAATATGATGTACGTTTTCACTCCTATTTATAAGTTCGTCATAAATATAAAGGATGGGAAACTAATTTTGTTTTCTCACACACTAAAATTCATAAAGTCGCATTTCAAGCTCATTAAAATTTTCTAGGGATGCTTCTAGACTCTTCTAAAACACTCATGATCTTATTTAATTCTAAACCATTTCCAACATTATTTAAATTTCCTTAAACTCAAGGTTTAAGAAAATCATCAATCGTTTTAACATCAACTTTGAAAAACTTATAAATTCAAATTTGTATCTCATTATAGACTTCAACATTATAACTTTTTTGAAATTTCAAATTTGTAACTCTGTACAAACTTCAACTTTATAATTTCATAAAACATCAAAAATGTATCTCTATAAAAACTTCAAGTTTGTAACTTCATGAAACTTCAACTCTGTAACTATATACAAACTTCAAGTTTGAAACTCTGTATAAAATTAAACATTCTATCTTGGTAAAACATAAAATTTTCAATGTTGTACAAACATAAACTTTGTAAATTCATGACAGTTAAACTTTGAGACTCTGTAAAAACTTCAACTTTTTAACTTCAAGAAAATTCAACTTTCTACATTTGAAAAATTGAAACTTTATAACTTCTGGAAAACTACAATACTATACATATAGAAAGTTATATCTTTGTGAAGGAACTCAAGGAAAAACATAAGTATGAACAACATGAAATTTAAAATTTTGGGATTAGATTCATTTTGAATCCAAAAAACCCCTATCTTGATTTCTTGAAGGATCGTGTGTAACTCAATTTAATCAAAAAAAATATAATAAAATGAAATTGTAAATGGTACCTTGTTCGTTTAAAATTTATGGTTTGATTTACTCACTATAGACGTGTCGTGGATCAAAGGAAAAAAATCAAGGATTCCTCTAGATCATCCACATAGGAACCAAATCTCCTGGATCATTGATCTATGTTTACTGAGTGCTATAATGGGAAATTCAAGAGCTTTGCGATGTCCCTTAAATCACATAAAGAACACAAAATCGACTGAGAAAGTGATATTTATCTGATCTTATTTTTCCTTTGGAATAGCTCTTTAAGAACTTGAGATGAGATGAGAAAAAATATTCTCTCACTAAATACGTCCAAATGGGGGATAATGCTCTTCAAGAGGCTAAAAAGAGCTTTTATACCAAGGTTATACTTCCCAAAATTTCACTTTGATCCCTAGGAAGTAATAACCATCATTTTAGAACTTTGCGAAAATGTATGAATTATAAATGTTTCATAAATGTCACAAATATTATATCAATCACTTATGAAAATATAAAATGGTATGTGATAAAATGTGAACTGTTAACTCGGCCCGTAGACTCCCTAAATAATTTAACGAACCTTGAACATCCTATGCTTTTTCTAAAATTTATATTTTATCATATTCAATTTTATTGTCAAACAAATTGTGAATAAATTGATAAATAAATTTAATCAACATTATTCTAAACATTCATAATATAAATTAATTGTTTTTAATTATAATTTATCATACTCGGTCGTTCACCAACACTCACACGTGGGGACCACTTCATCCTGAACTCTTATTCATTTGAATGGGTGGAATCAGAGGATTCACTTAGTGTGTGACCCTTTAGGTCATTATCTTGAAAGTAGCGAGTCCAACCCACAATCTAAGAGCAGAGTCTAGAAATCCATCATGGACCCTAAGGAAAAAATGAATGTCACAGCTATGACTACTTCCTCTCAATATGTTCTATATAATATAATCTCCTTGTATTGTGATATCTCATAAATAAGGATTCCAAATTATTTCATAATCATTTTGTTGATTTATACATTTCATGAAATTACTAGATGAACTTACATTCTTGTACCATTAACATGAATTTAATGAAGGTACTATCATCCTTATCAACTTGGGCCCTTAAGATACCTCTTCCTCAACTTGGAAGTGAAAAATCATATCATGATCATTAAACTAATTTCATACCACCAATGATGCACCCAACACAAGCTACCTCACCATGACTTAAATGTCATGGTTTTTTCCTTGCATCAAAGTAGACAATAAAATGGTACACATTGATAAAAATCACAAGTTCGAAGACCAATACACATGTTTTTAGATAAGAAAAACAATTGACACCTAAAACATGTGGTGTTCCTAATGGAAGGTTTGTCCTCATGATCTAATATACTTTAGATTCCCAAGTGTGAATGTCATAAGATTAAGTTTCAATGCTTTTTATCCCCCAACACCTGATAGTTATACATCATATGTGGCCTATCAGTATGATGTATCCATATTCTACGGTATATGTTTAAGATTAATATCATAGTATATTAAGGTTCTCATTATAGTTGGTAATTTATATAACCTTTTTATATGACATTTAATCTAAAGAAATTTCCATGTAAATAGTGGATGTGGAAGTATCAACACCATTATACTAAGAATAAATACATGTATATATCAAACTCAATACATGTAATGGAAATAAAAGTAAATAAATGAGTTTGGTCAAGGTCACCCCATCACAACACTTTGTAAAACTGGAAAACTGCAGCATTATACAAATAAAAAAATCTCTCCATCCAATAGTATTGTTTATGTACATTCTATATCTGATAGTACTCTTCATCTAATCATACTATTTATCTGATTGTACTATTCATTCTATAGAAAAAAGTACATCAGATTAAAAAATTACATCCAATTAGAAAAAATATATTCAATTAAAAAAGTTTGTATGATCTTTAGTTGGTAAAACATAAAATTCCAAACTCTTTTATAACTCATTATTTAGAAAATTTGTTTAGAAAATGTCTATCTGATTTTCTATTCCTACGATGAAGAAGTAAAAAATTTCTAACAATAAGTTCATCTGATAACTTGAATTTTGGAAACTCAAATAATTTGAACTTATATTTTCTTATTTTATCTTTATCTAATATCATGAATTCTTCTTGATGTTTTAAGAACATTAAATAAAAACATAGAATGATTTAACTTAATTAATAATGTTTCTCAAAAAAATAAACTTTCTAACTTCTAAATTTTTTTACTTTCTTCATCTCATCAACCTTATTAACTTACAGACTTTCTAAATTTCCCTATCTCACCAACTCTCTTAACTTATTTACTTTATAACATTATTCATCTTAGAAAAGTTATTAACTTCCAAAATTTATAACATTCTTCATCTCTAGAAAATTCATAATAATATTTTTTTAACTTTCAGCAACACTTATTTTATTGTTTTATAAAAACATTATCTAACAAAATTTAACTAAAAAAATATAAAAACTTGCAATAAAAACATCGCAAAAGATCTTAAATATATTCCTTTGGATTCATTTACTACAATTTTTAACAACTTTTAATACTCATACTTTTTCATCATTCATAATTTTCACCTCTCATTTTTTTGATATCTCAAAAAAATTCATCTTTTAGAAAAACACAGCCTTTTTATAAAGAGGGTTCCCAAACAGCAAACTACCAGATAAAGTAATGTTTTTGAAGGAATTTAATCCCTAAAAAACCATAATATATGTGGTCATGTTAAGTTAAACTCCCAATCACATTGATCTTATTTCTTTTAAAATATAAAAAATTTCACCCTCCCTTTTTTCTTCTCCCCAATTTTATTATAACCATAGCTTCAGATTAATTATATAAATAATTGTAAAAACTTATTACAATTTTAATACTTTATTCCCCCCTTTTCAAAAAATACAAATCATTATAGGGGACTTAAGATGTTTAGGAAGTCTTTGGTGGAAGTTGGACATGATGTTATAACCTCAATTCTTCAAATCCCTCCATTTTCATAGATTTTGTGAAAACATTGGCAATTTTATATTTTTTAGAAATATACTCTAACATAACATCTCCCCTAGAAACATTCTCCTTAATTAAATGATACTTAATATCAATGTTCATTGAACTTTAATGGTGGCCTTGATTTTTGGAAAGATCAATAACACTTTTATTATAAAAAATAATCTTCAATGGTGTAAAACATTCAATTTTAGATCTTCCTTTTGTACCTACATCCAAATATTTTTTGTACATAATTTGTGGTTGAAATATATTCTTCTTCTATTTTGATCAAAGTCATTAATCCTTATTTCTTAATATGTCATCTCGCAAAACATTCTCCCAAAAGAAATGTTCATCCTGAGGTTGATTTTATATCATTGCAATATCCAGCCCAATCAGTATCTGTATAACCAAGATAGTTCATATCACAACTTCTTTTATATAATATCCCATAAAAAGATGTTCCTTTGACATATGTCATAAATCTTATTTATTTCAACATGTCATATTCCTTTATATCACTTTCATATATGTCACACAAGGTAACAATATATACAATTGTGGTCCTTAAGGATATAAGATATAGAAAGATTCCTATCTAATTTATGAAATCTTTTTGTTTTAAACTTTTATTATCTTCAACTTTAGTCATATTCATGCCAACTAAAATAGGATTATAAATTTCC
Organism: Viscum album; assembly: GCA_963277665.1. Lineage (NCBI taxonomy): Eukaryota > Viridiplantae > Streptophyta > Magnoliopsida > Santalales > Viscaceae > Viscum > Viscum album. Next base: position 1,643,081,996 of record OY728159.1, read on the forward strand.
ATGGAATCCGCCAAGAATTTCTTTTATAAAACCCTCCATTATACTTTACTTGTGATAGAAAGATGTATTTTTCCTTATGTTTCACCTGTAAACCTAAAAAGAAGGTAAATTCTCCAAGTATTAAAATTTCGATGTTGCTATTCATTTCCTCAGAAAATTATTCCAAATAGTTTTCCTTATCACTTGAAATAATTATTCCATTAACATGAAAAATGAAAATGATAGTACTCATGCTCACTACTTTCATATATAAGTTTCTAAAAACATTTCCTTTATAAATGTTCAAATTATTCAAGAAATTATAAAGTTTTTAATACCACAATACTTTTTCTTAGTTCAGACCATATAATGATTTCTTTATTTTATAAACCATGGATTCATCATTTTCAAGTAATAATTCACATGTTTTCTCAATGAAAACTTCTTCCTAAATTTCCTCATTTGAGAAAGATGACTTTACATTCATATTATAAAATTTATAACTATGATGTGTAGCCATACCTAATAATATTCTAACAATTTATAATATTGAAATGGGGATAAAATATTATTCAAAATCCAAAAATTACACCTATTAATAGCCTTTACATACAAGACCATATTTGTTTCTCAAAATATTATCCATATTTATTCAGCTTGTTTTTGTACACCCATTTTGTTCCAATAATGTTCTTTCCTACAAGAAGTGAAAAAACTTCCCATGTTTCATTTAACTCAGTTTTAGCTAACAATTAATTAAATGTTTATACCCATTATTTTTTTTAACATCTTCTAAAACTAATTTCGGTTCAATATATGAGATAAGTCTTGCTTGATTTTATAATCGTAGCTTTCTTCTAGTCTGAAATCGAGGTTATTGATTTCCAATAGTATTATGGCATTCCACCCATTTCTGAAGGCTATGAAATTTCATGGTTTTTCTTCCTAATTAAATTTCATCACTACATGATTCCTATGAATATTCATGTATCTATTTTGGCACTCTTTCATCATCAATTTCGTTTGAAGTTTTCATTTTTTCTTCCTCAACATTTTCATTGATTTTTATTATAGAAGTTGGATTTTCAATAACTTTCACATCATAGGAATCCATAAAATTTTGGAAACATTTGTTCCAACAATTTTAACTTCTTTCATTGGGTGAATATCCCATGAAAAACCCCTCCTCATCTTTTTATCAAAATTTTCAAGATATGCATTTTTGATCTTTAGTAAACATGGACTTACAAAAGCCATGAAATATTTCACTAAATATTTTTTGTTATAGAAAATTTCATAAGGAATAATTTTGTATTCCCTTATTATAAAACATAAATTTTTTACATGTACAGTTTTACTAACAGCTTCTCTCTAATAGAACTTTATAAGCTTGTATTTTGCAAACACTCTTTTTCCCATTTACACTAAACTTAAATTTTTTCTTTCATGATACTCAATTTTTTTGTGGGGTTTACGGAGAACTATATTGGTGATTTATTTTAGGATTCTTTAAATAAGATTCAAAATAGTTCCAGGTGAACTTATTTTCATAATTAGTTCTTAGCTTCATTATATATACACCCATTTTCCCTCTATATATCTTCTCAAGAATTTGAATATTTCTACATCCTTTGATTTGTGGTTTTTAAATATAATTGTATTCATCTATGTTAAATAGTCAATAAAAGTGATAATTTAAAAAAATATAATTTATTTGATTGATGTATCATTATTCCATAGAAATATAAGAGACAAATTTCAATAGGTTTATTTGATTGAATATCATCTTTCTTGTGGATTTTTCAAACCATATTCACTTTCTGATATGTCATAAAAAAATCTTCCTTTCTCTTCAACATTGAAAATATAGAAATAAAATATAATTTATAATGATTATTCATAATTTTCTTCCAAATATTCCTGATCCTATAATGAAATAACTTTTTTCATCTTTAGCACTCAAATAATAGGAGTTACAAATTTCCCCTATCTGAATGAGATTTACATTGGTTCTTTCTCCTCTGATAACAAATTTATATTATTATGCACTTTTGATAATGAATTAATACCTTATAAATATCTATTATTTTTCATTATCACACATTTGGCTCACACTAAGCAGGTTATGTTTGAGCCCATCAACAAATATAAATTCCTTAGATATCAATTTTTCAGCTTCAATATGAATTGTTCCAATTCCTCTAATTTTTAAGGTGATATCATTACCAAAGGTAAAAAATCCTCTATCATGATTTTTGGAATATTTTATGATTTTCAAATCACCCATCATATGTGAATAACATCCACTATCAATAATCCATAGTTTTTTCCTTCTTCTTGCTTCTAAGGTTGTCTTAGTAAAAAATAATTTTTACAACATTCATCTTTCCTCTCTCCTTCTATATTATAGCATAATAATTTTTCCTAGGAGAATTATTAAATAATCATTATAAAATTAAACTATTTGTTCACATATTACACAAAATTATTTCAAGTGGACATATTGATTTTTCACTGTAATTTCTCTAACATCTTGATATTTTTTCCCAACTTCCTGAGGATTATGAAAGTTACTCACTTTTCTTCCACTATATATCCCCATTTATTCTTTCTTATTTATAGTTAAACACAAGTTGTTAAAAAAATGAATGATTTATTCCAAAAAATCCCACAAAAAAATATAAACCATCAAACCTCAATTTTCTATAGATTTACCATCTTTCCCTCTAATAAGATTATTGAGGTTTATAACATTTTAAAACATTAATTTCCTATGGGTGTGTGGTAACTTTATTTTAGTTTTTTCACATCCCTTTTTAACCAATTCCTTCCCAACATTTCCTCTAAAAACCTAATTATTAGTAAAATTAGATGAAATTTTACATTTGGTGGGTGGAGATTTCAACTGATTCTTGGACTGATGTTTTTCTAAAGCTTCAGATGATTCAATTTTTTCCTATAATGATTTTTTGAAATTATTTTTCATTTTTATAAAGGTATATTTAGCCTCAAATATTTTCTAATAAGTTTTAAAAACTTCATCAACCTTAGCTAAAAGTATCTTACTATGATATTCCACCATCTTTCTCTATTCAGTAACTCTCAGTTTGAGGTTTATAACCTACTAAATATACTCGTCTTGATATTTTAGATCATTTATTATTTATTTCTAATCTTTTACACTTCTTTTATTCACCATTTCGATTTCATTCATGAGTTTTTTGTTTTTCTCAAGACATTCTACTAATTTATATATGATTTGGTATTCTATATAAGATTATCCTCTTCCTTTTTTTTTGGTTTATGAATATTTTTTTCTCAACATTTTCAATTAAGTTTATGAACATTTATGAAATTTCATCTTTTGAATAATTTTTATCATTTGAGTAAGATTAAACTTTCTTACTCAATATGCTTATTTTGTTTCTAGTGATTTTATTCTTACCACTAGTGTACTTATTATTATACATAGAAGTTCTTTCATTATTCTTTCAGCAATGTTTTTCTTCAAAATGATCTTCAAATTTACCAACTTTCTTATTATTGAAATTCATAACAATATGACCAATACCTCCACTCTCAAATCATTTTAGTTCAATTTTCCCTCCATACATTCATATGCCTCTTTAAAAATTCTTGGAGATGAGAGACATGATCATTTCAGTCATTTAATTATATTATTTACATTTCAAATCAATAAGATTATTATTCTCAAAATCATTTATTTTCAACCTTCTCATTACTTAAAAATTTATTTCATCATTAAAGTTCATTTTAAATGCATAATATTTTCTCATTTCATAGGATGAAAGAAAGTTATCTAGTTCATTGAGAGATAAATAATCTTTATCTTCTAAATATTATATTTTATAATCAAACCTATCAAGAAAGTATCTCATAAGTTTCATTAAAATTTTAGAATCTTAAAATACATATTAAAAAACATCTAATGTTGTACAAAACTTCTTTATCTTGGTGAAATACTCATCATTGATTTCTTCATCACTAACTCTGATATCTTTGAACATTATTTTTCAGATTTGTAACTTTAACTCCATCACTTTCATGTTTTCTTTAATGATACTTTCAAACTTTTCCCAAATTTGATTGGCGATTTTCAGATTAATCACATTCATGAAAATATTTTTTAACAGAAAAATAGGAATACAATTTCTAACATTTACATTAATATCAATGTTTCTCTTGTAAGTAAAAGTCATACAAGTATTTTCTCAATGGTAGGAAACCCAATTATAGTTCCACCAACAACATCCTAGCCAAGTAAAAAAAGATGGGGAATAATTTATTTTCACCCATGATAATGTTTTTCATCAAAATTTGGAATACCTCTACTGTTGACATAATTGAGATTCTCTATGGTAAGTATTTAATAGAGGAACATTTCCTTTGATTCCAATAGAAGTTCTTAAGGATAGTTGAATCACTGAGGAAGGGTTGTTGTATTAGTGGGTACCTTTTTACAAATTTACAACTTTATGATATTTATTCCCTATAAATTGATAGAGTTTTCTTCCATATCGAATTTTATAGGAAACTCGCATGAATGAAAGTATAGGAAAATAAACAAGGACTATAAGATTTACATGGTTCAACCTTAGTGTGAGAACCTATATCCTTTCCATGGCCAATCCCATGGGTCCTTGGAAATTCTATATTAGAAATAAGCAAATATGAATTTTCAACCAAATCCCATGTGTCTCTTATTTATCTAGATAGGTATGATAATAACGAATCTTATTAGTTTAAAAAAAATTTATACAAAACATAAGCCACAACAAAAATGGATCTATATGAATTCTTCTTTAGGAAAGTTTATCTGAAAGGTTTGTTTAATTCCCTTCTCTGATTTTTTGATCTGGTAAGTGTTTGTATGGTGTGTGAGTGTCCGGTAATATCTTTTTGATTCACATTTTCTAAAAATATTACTAATAAAAACTTATGTTTAGTCTAATTTAATGAAACTCAGTTCCTCACAAACTTTCAGCATGTAAACTCTATATATTTTACTCTATATGGTTATCTAAACTAACTCATGTATAACTATTTTTAATAAAACATCATTTATAAAACTCTTATTAAACATGGAACTCAACTTCGGTTTAAAACCCACTCTGATACAAACTCTGTAGTGATTCATCTTTTTTTCATGTGTTAATATTTTCAAATAAGACGTACTTTTTCACTTTAATTTATAGGTTCCCCATAAATAGGAAAGGTGGTAAAAAATTTATTTTTCCCACTCAATAAAATTCATAAATCTAAATTTTAAGCCCATTTGAATTTTTATATAAGGATTATCAACACATATAGAACATTTATGAATCTTCTTGAATTATCAATCATTTCAAAATTTCATCAAATTTAATTAAACTCAATGTTTAAGAAACTCATCAATCTTTGTAACATCAACTTTTTACAACTTGCAACATCAACTTTGTAACTTTGTACAAGCATGAAATTTGTAACTCTGTACAAACATCATGTGTGAAACTTCATGAAACATAAAATTTGTAACTCTGTACAAACTTCAACTTTGTAACTTTTTGAAACTTAAATTTTTTAACTATGTACAAACTTCAACTTTGTAACTTCCTGAATATTCAACTTTGTAACTCCCTACAGACTTTAAATTTGAAACTTGGTGAAACTTAAACATTATAACTCTATAAAAAAATCAACTTTTTAACTTCATGAAACTTTTACTTGGTAACTCTATACAAAATTCAACTTTGTAACTTCAGGAAACTTTAACATTGAAAATATAGAAAACATTAACTTTATAAATTATAGAAAACTACAACTTTGTACATCTGGAAAACTAAAACTTTGTTCATTTAGAAAACTTCAACAATTTTTATGCACATTCTCAATCTGATCATACTATCTATCCAATCATTATATTCATCTGATCATAATGTGCATCCACTAAAACAAAGTCCATATGATCATAAAAAATTTGTTTGATTATAAAAGTATATCTGATCTAATCTTTGTAAAATATTAAACACCAAACTTTCTTACAACTCATTGTTTAGTATGATTTTTTGAATTTTTTTGTCTGATTCATCGTTCATCCGATGATGAAGTAAAATCTTTATAAAAAAAATTCTTTTGGAAACTTGAACTTTGTGAACTCTAGAAACCTACACTTATCTTTCTTATACTATATTCAGTTCATATCATGAATTCTTCATTCTATTTTATTAAATTTTAATAATTTCAAAGAAACACCTAACTTAAGTAATAAATTTTCTTAACAATAAAAATTTATAACTTCCTAAATTTTTTACTTTATTCTTCTCAGAAACTTTCTTAACATCCAAACTTTCTATCTTTATTATTCTCAAAAACTTTCTTAACTTCTAGAATTTCTAACTTTATTCATATCATCAACTTTCTTAACTTCAAAACTATCTATCTTTCTTCATCTCAACAACTTTCTTTACTTCTATACTTTTTTACTTTCTTCATATCATCAACTTTATGAACTTACCGACTTTCTAAATTTCTTCATCTCAACAAATTAATTAACTTCCAGACATTATAACATTCTTCATATCTGGAAGCTTCATAAATAAAGTTTTTTGACTTCCAACAACTCTAATTTTCCTATTTTACTAAATCATTCTTCAAAAAAGTTAATTTTCAATAAAATACAAAACATTTTAAGAAAAACATCATAAATAATATTCAGTTTTCTTAAATATTCCACATAGTTTAACAAACTTTGTTGCAACCATGAAAAATGAATATGGTTCCTCTAACCCCTCTCCCACATAATTAATGGTGTGGTTAGTACTAACCATGTCCCTTAAATTTCTTCCCAAAATTTCACATTTTTAACCCCAAACCATAAAAACTCCAAAAAATGAAAATAAAATATAAGACAAATACACACTAGTCACCCATAGGGTGTCCCAAGTATAACTTCCATAGACATTCTTGCAAATAGAAAAGTATAAATAAATAATTAAAATTAATAGAAATATGAAAAAAAATAAATCACCCCAAAACCATAGTTTTGACCATGAAATATTAAATTTTGAGGTAGCCTTCATCATGTTGAAAATGGGGTTTTGAACATTGAATCTCACTACATAGAAGCCTAGTGATATCATGAACACAAAAATTATTCACTTCTGTGTATCACACACATCATGTTATTCATGTTATATAGTTTAAGTATATTTTCTATCATGTATGGGTTTTGTCAATATCTATTCATAGATATTTATCCATGAACAATATCTTTAAAATTCACAGAAGTTTCAGTTCATATTTTCTGAAGAATCTGTCGTTAAAAAAAAATTAATGAACTACTTAGTTTTTTTCAAATATTAACTCAAAATCAACAAAATAATTTGATGATTTGTGAGGTTTTCTATGATTTTATCTTCATTTAATGATAATGAAATCCTCATTTAATCTCCTTGAAAATAATCATGAACCATTGTACGTAATTTTTAAATTCGAAGCATACATGAAATGCATCCCCATAATTATAGTAAATAAATAAAAATGAATAATCAAGATAAAATATTTAAAATAATTTTTTTTAGTTTTTAATAAACATAAAAAAATTTTAGGCATCCTATATAGCGTAATTTTTTTATCTTGTAAGACTTTTATTTTGTAAGACATTAAATCTCATAAGGTTTTTTTATTTTTTATGAATTTAATATCCCATAAGGCTTCATATATCATAAGAATTTTAATTATATAAGACTTTGAGTATTCACATAAGACTTATAGTTCATAAGACTTTATATCCCATAAGACATTGATAGTTTGTATTTCTTGTAAATATCAAAAGACTTAATTTCCCCAAAAGACTTTAATATTTAGACAGAACATATTTCTCATAAGACTGTCTCTCATAAGACTTAACATTTCATAATATTTACTCCTTTGTAATAAATTGATTCTTGTAAGACAAGACAATAGTGAATGATGACATACTTTACCATGTATCTTTACTTCATAATATTGGAATATTTCTGAAGAATTTTTTTAATAAAATTTTTATGATATAAAATTTTGTAATAATGGTAATTTTCATAATAAAGGAAATTTTTATAAGAAGTAATATTTCTTAAGACTCTATAGAATTAGTAATACTTTTATCTTACTTCCAAGAATTTATGAATTTCATAAGAAAAATATTTTGGTAAAAATTCAAAAGTTTTAAAAAAAATTATTCTATTCAATAACACATAATTAGAAAAAATATAACAAGAATAATAATATTAAGAAATAGTATAAATATTTAATCAGTAAATAAATAAATTTAATATCATTTTTTATTTTACAACCAGTTTTAGACAAGAAAATATTTTATTATTTTTAAAACTCATATTGGAGATAATAAAATTAGAATTATTTAATAATAAAAAAATGAACATGGATAAAGGAGACACTATAATAAATCCAAATAAATTATTCCATATACAATTTTTTGAAAAATGATGGTTCTTTCTAGGGTATTTTATGATTAATTATTGGTTGATCTAAATAAAACTCACTAATTTAAACTATTATTTTTAACAAACTAATATATGGAATAAACTTGTGATCCACTAGAACCACATATTAGTTCGGCTAACCAAAGTGGAATGTCCCTAAAAAAATCACATATTTTGTTAATTCAATTGATTTTAAGTGAGTAATTATCTAATCAGTTTAATTAATAAACAAAACCTGTTAAATAATAAATTAAAATTCACAACAATCATTTCACGTAGACATCACAAATAATCAATAAAAATTATTATTTTCAATAAATGATAAATTTAAATAAATCAATTATTTAATCAATAAGAAAAATTATAATCCAATGGTATTATAATTAATTAATCATTGAAAATAAAATACATGAATATATAATAATTATAAAACATATCCAAAATATTTTTTAACTATAATAAATTAGATTAACATCAAAACAATTTTTATTGTATTGACCAGAAATATATTTATATACACATAATTGTTAGATAAATAAACTTGATATTTAAATTGGAATCCGATGTAGACTAAATATGTAGAATAATCTGAGAAAATTAAATAAAATAAATGAGAAAATTAAAATATGAAATCAGCACTAAATTTCGTCATCAAATTTGAGTTAAATGACTTTGTACCAGATCTGACTTCATCGAAATCAGATCAAACATCATTGTGAAAAAAATATCATTGATCAATGTTGATAGAGTTTACCTTGAAATCTCAGTCATCTAAAATATGAAATTTTGGCATTGAACCCTAATTACACTGAGGATTTATGTTCTTAGAGAGAATACATAGAAGCGAGGATGGTGTGGTGCACCTGGGAAGAGAAACCATAATTTGGTTCCTTCAGTTAATATGGGATACACACCTATCTATAAGAGAATGAGGATCAGATTTGGTTTGTTTAATGGTAAATTAGATTAAATATTTTTCAGACAATGTAGGTTGTGGATGATGGTGGGGGAGGGGGATTAATAATGTATCATGTTCACACACTGAAATTGGTCCATAGGTTGATTGTTGGATGATTTCAATATAAGACTGCTATATCCTTATTTTTGTAATAGAAAGTAATAAAAATTAATTTCTCCTTCAAAAATAAATAAAAAGAAGGATAAATTTGCTTCCCACCGAATGAATGTTGAAAGGTTTCTCCATTGGGTGGGAGGGAGACGATATTAGGGCGATGTCCTTCACACTTCTTCAAGAACTCTAAATGGGTACCCTAATTATTTTCTGAATAGTATTTCTCTATACAAGAAACAAATAGATATGTAAGTTGTGAGTGGATTTTTTATCAATTTTTTGGTTTGATATCTTGTAATAAATTTATAATAAATTTCATTGAAAAATGAAATATTGTACAATATTTTCATTGGGGACTTTTAGGGAAAGTTTTGAAGAAATGAACCATTTATGATTACTTTTATAATCATAACCTCAAGGCCATTCTACAATAAAATTGATTGTGAATTTCCACTGTGATTTTCCATTGGCAATTCCCACTTGTAATATTCCATACTAATTTCTACTACAAATTTACAAAAGGAATTACAAGATGAAAACTATACTAGAAAACCACACTGTACATTCATAGCTAGATTTCTAAAATGAAATTATTATTTATATCAGAAGAAGTGGTCTATAATTTCAAGTTGATTTAAATTAGAAATATCATATTCTCTTTCCATGATGAATTTCCACAGGGAATTCTCATATAACCCCTCTAATAGAAATTCACACTATGAACTCGTTGTTGGGATTCTAAACTAATATTTTCAAAAGATTCTAAAAAAACGATTTGTGATGTTTAATCAATTTAAAGTGGAAATTTCATCTTCTATTTTTATGGTCAGGTTTAAAATTTAATCAAATTGGAAATTCCCACGAGTATGTTTCATTTAGACTTTCCAGTAGAAATTTCCAATTGAAATTTACAAATGATTCAAAATAAACCACTCTATATAATAGAATTTATAAAAAAAGGTTATCTGATAGTTTATGATCCTATATTGGAAAGGTTATAATGAATAGGATCAAGTAAAATTTGTATGGTGTATATGATTTAGAACAGAGGAATTCAATTGATTTAAATTTCATTCATTATTCATCTGACTCTTATGTGTGGGAGAATAATAGTGATGACATTAAAAAATAAAATTGCAACGCCGAAATTTTTATGAATAGAGATGATGTTCCATATTCAAAAGAAAACACCCCATCCAAGATAATTTATAAACAAAGCACTACATGGATACCATGCATTGGGCTAGTTTTTTAATCAGAGTTTGAACCCTATACATTTTATATTCCCTATAGATGCATTGTTGGTTTCATTTTATGGAAGAAGTGTGTTAAAAACATAAAAATGATAAAATTTTAGAAATAACAACATTTTATACATGTAAGAAAAGAGGATTTCAAAGATCATACAAACATGATTTCAATGTGAAAAATACATGTGTTGAAACAAGGTCTAATTGTACATTGAGAATGGGAGTTATCTACATGTCTAATAAGCAATATGAGTGTAGGAAACTAGTTTAGAAAAAATAAACACTCTTTACATTCTCCAGAGACTATGTATTTGATGAGGTCATAATGACACATCTGTGATTCACAAGGTGTAGAGTTGGATGTAAATAAAAAATAATCTCTTAATCCCAATGATTAATTTTTACTTGTAATGTCCATTGCAAGTGGTCCATAGAATCCTAGATATACACAAGTAGACCAATATCATTTTTATAGTCCAAAATATAGAAAGGGCTTAGTATAGGCGATGTTGATAAAAACATCCCATACATGAGTTTGTGATTTTGATGGTATGTTACAATACCTAGAGAATCAATCATGGGAAAACACATCATTATTTCACTTAGTGAAACTTGAAATGTGATGTCAAATTAGCAATGTATTTTGGTTTGATCCCAATATGAAGGTATATTATGATAATTTTGGAGACATTTTTGTGTTTGTAACTACCTCTAACACAAAAAAAGGAGTGTAGCCTCTAGAAGTGTTTTTAGGTGTAAACCACCATAAGGAGATTGTAATTTTTGGTGCAGAATTGTTATATGATTAGATAAAAGACTCATTTAGTTAGTTATTTATTATATTTCTTGATTTTCATTATGAGAATAATCCTAATACAAATTTCAAATATCAATATTCAACTATTTCTAATGCCATTTATTTATCCCTACCTAAAAAAAGACACAACCTGTGCACTTGGAACTTAATGCAAAATGACCTTAAATACTTACAACATGTAATGAAAGAGGTGATGAATTTATTCAAGAAATTAAAAAAAAATATGTATGGGGTTGATGAAACTTCAAAATTTGAGGCTTTATGGAAAAATATTCATGAAAAATGTGGTGGTACAAATTCAACATGGTTAAAAGATATGTACAAAGTAAAGGGAAAATGGGCCCATTATTTCATGAATATTTCATTGAAATTAATTATTTGAAGCACAAATTTGATTGAGAGTTTCAATGAAGTATTAAAGGATTACTTGAACGATATTATCAATGTCTTTGAATTCTTATATTAGTTTGACTATGTGTTAGAGGGGAACTGGTATTTGGAAATGAAGGTTGGATTTTATGTAAGGGAAAATCTCCCATGCAATTATTTTTTATATCATCTGATCATGGTTCAAGCTAGTCAATTATACACATAGAAAATTTTCAATTTCCATCAGCATGAACACTAAATATCTGATTCTTGTTAACTTAAGTCTTATAATCAAATATTTTTCCCAAAAATGTTTGTTAGTGGAATGAAAGGTTCCTCAAATGAGATTTTAGTTATTGTATATAAATAATCACATATGAGAATTAGTTGTAACTACATGAAATTTGAGATCTTTGGGTATTTGTCTTTTCATGCACTCAAAATATCAGAGAGGTGGGATGTATAGTTCTTACAAGAGTAATATATTCATATGAGAGGGACACCAAATTCCTATAATATCCACATGGAAAAGATGAAAATTAATCATGTTGAAGAAGATTTGGTAGCATGAAAAACTAAATGTTACCAACAGTTGGCGTGAATGAAAATAAATATTGTAACAAAATCCTATAAGTTTGAACAAGGATATATGATTGGGATGTAAAATCTGAATAATTATGTGAAAGAATTAAAGGAAGCTAGAAATAATTTACCCTCAATACATAGTCAAGAAGAATCTAACATGTATCATTGACAACAATCTAAAACATCATTTAATAAAAAATATAAAAGAAAATATAGGGACAAGTTCAAAAGCTGTCTAGATTAGGCAAGAAAAAATCATAAAGAATAGAGGAAATATCACAAATTAAGAGACTAAAAAACCTATATGTAATTGGAATATTATTATTTTGTTAATGGACTACTGTAGGTTGTAATATCATGGATAAATAATGTTATATTATTATTGGAGGGAAGTGGTAATGAACTTTCAATCATTGGATACCATGCTGATCCATTCATAGATTTTAATTAATGTAATTACTGTAATGTAGGTTGAAAAACTCAAATTTAAACACACCTCAGAAGACATCATTTATTTTGGGATTTGAATTTATCATAAACTACAATTATGAAATGATTGTATTGTTTCTATATTTAGTTATTAATAGAAAATTATTTCTAGAATTAAGAGAAAGTGAAGAATAATTTTCATCCATACATATTGAAAAACTCATCAACCAATGATTCTTTATTGGATTTAACAAAACTAAAAACAATGTTCTATAAGGTAAGATTTTTATTGAAATAAATTCAGAAAATCAAAGAAAAAAAAGAAAGCATTCAATTAAAAAATTATTAAAAATGGTGAAAGCAGTCACTTTGATAAAAATAATTTGAATGCATGCACCATAAATTAGAATGGTATCTGATGTTTGAGGACTGAAAACCCAATGGAAACATCCTGGAAATCAATTTATCTATGACTTCAACTATAAATTTCATTACAATGTTCTAATGTTTATAAAAACTAGCTTTTGGAAATAATTATGTGGGTGTCTGCACTGGATGCTTGCTGTAATTGGTTCCTTTATTATTATGTCAATAATTCTTACATCAATGACATTTTTGGAATATAGCCTACATTTTCAGTAATCCCAAGTAAATGGAATTTCAATTTGTTACCTCTGGATATTAACTACCCATTTGTAGTGTGATCCAGCAACTAGTACCTTCCAATGGTCATTTCCACTCATAATTTGCAATTCATTTGTAGTTTAAATTTACACTTCCATTTTTATATTCCAAGATACAGTACTAGAAATTTCCATTAGCAATTTTCATAGAATCAAAGAAGAAATTTCTAGTCATGGTTTACAGTGGGAATTTCTACTGTAAATTTTCAACGAGACTTACCAGTGGGAAATCAATGTAGTATGTGTTTCCAATTCATTCCAAGAATATACATTGGATACTATAAAGTCATATTATAGTTTAATATCTATCATAAAGAAACATATTACATCAATATCATCTATATAAATATGTTCATCTAAATAACCAAATAACTTCTTCAACCCCTTATCTACCGCCCACCCAAATGATCAATATCAAAATGGAAATTTCTAGTCATAGTTTAAAGTGGGATTTTACAGTGTAAATTTTCAATGAAAATTCCCAGTGAGAATTTTATGTAGTATATATTTCCAATTGATTCCCAGAATTGAAATTAGATACTAAAAAGTTAGATGATAGTTTAACATCTATCATATAGTCACATATTACATCAACATCAGTTATCTAAACAAAAGTGGAAAGTTTCATTCATTGTTAAAAATGACATTTTCCTGTGGAATCCTCTAATGAAAATTCTGAGGGGGAATTCCAGATATTTCCCAGTGGGAAATTTTACGAAGTATAAGTTTCCAATTGATTCTAATAATAGATAGTATACACTAAAAAGTAAAACTAAAATATAAAATTTATCATATAGTCACATATTACTTTATAACCATTTTCATTGTCAATTTTCTACCCAACCAAATCATTAGAACAAATCAAATTAGTTAATTTTCTTAAATGACATTAGAATTTAAGTTTCTATGAATGAATGATTCAATTATATTGAATGTTTCTTATCATAACCAGATAATTTCTTCTCTCATCTTCCACCTTTTATTTTTTCCTTCCATGATCATTAAAGAAATAATGAACTATAGATAACTAACGCTTGTAAGATTCTATTTCACTCAATCAAGGTGGCACTGAAACTCCTATTTCCAAAAATTTCATTACACAATAAATGATGACATCACAATTCAAATTGGTGTCTCCCTACTCTATAATATTATCATTTATCATTTACCATTTACATTTATTGAAATAATCTACAAAATTATGGTTGAAAAGTTTTTCTAGATATTATTTCTATAAAAAAAAGTAATGACCAGTCCATATTGAAACTTATTTATTTTTTTGTCAAACACAGTATAACTTCTTACCATAGTAACAACATATTTAATAAAAGGGACTATAGTTATTGTTCTAAGAAGAGTTTTCATGGGATTATAATATCTAAACACCGTGTTTTAATATCCATGACTAAAAAAGCCTAATATATATTTTATAAATTTACTTGGA
The DNA here is from genome assembly GCA_963277665.1 of Viscum album. Lineage (NCBI taxonomy): Eukaryota > Viridiplantae > Streptophyta > Magnoliopsida > Santalales > Viscaceae > Viscum > Viscum album. Next base: position 1,643,097,107 of record OY728159.1, read on the forward strand.
AGAATGAATACATTCATAACCTCATAATAGAAATTGATGGTCAGTTCAAAAAAATCCCCTTCAAATTATCATTTTCTAAATATATAATTACCTAGAATCCAATAGCAAAAAAACTCAAATAATGTATCCATAGTTAGATTTCAACATTTACTGAATTAACATAATGGATGAAAAAATAAGATAATTCATTATGTAAAAAAATAACTTCATTCATACTGTAAAGGTGATGGTCATGAAGGAAAATCTTTCCATTTTAGCAATTCCATCCACAGTGCAATTCCGACATATTTCTTTAATTATCATAGTGACAATATCAATGACTATTTTCAAAAAAAATGAGCTAATAAAAGGAAAAACAATAGTGTTGGTTACATAAGTTGATATGACACATACCAAACTCGAGGTGGACCTCTTGTTTAACAAATTGATAATATCCTACATATTGATATGATATGATTTCATAGTGAATTCCCAAAATACACTACTGTTGTCATGGACTTCTTCTGTTATTTCAAAACAAAGTACAATATATTAAAAGAAACTATAACTACATAAATTCATTTACATTACCATCAACAACATCAAGTATCATCCTTACATCGTGTCTCGTCACTATACTATACTGCTTCACCCACCCAGAAAGTAACTGGGATAACTTATAGGTAATTTCTTGTCTCTTCTTTTTAATGACCTCCAAAAATATAAAACAAAATTGATGATCCAATTTCCTCACCCTACTCTTGACACCTATAATCAATGAGGTTTATTTTTTTGAGGGAGAAAAGACTATAGTGCATTATTAAGGACCTTTTACTTATGTACTTAAATATTCTTTGAATTATTCCTCTCACTATCTTCCCTCTATACTAGTAGTTTCCCTCATGTTATCTCTAGGAATATCATGTGTTCTACCCTTCATATCAGCAGTTCAAGTGGTATTTTTTTCTTTCTGAATTTATTCAATCCTAATATCCTCTGAAACATCACCTTTCTCCTCACTGGGAAATGGTTTCATCTCTTCTTTATTCTTAAATATTTTTATCAAAAGCATAATTTTAAAATTCTTAAACATTAATTGGGCCTCTAGTCTCCTAAAAGTTTAATTAAGTTTCACATTATCCATATAATAGCCAACAATTTCCTCAGTTGAAACTTCTCTCACTTGTCCTTTGATATGAATTACAGGGTTTTTCATCAACAACCACATGAAAATGTTTTTTTATTATAAACAGTAGGATAACCATGTTTTATTCATTAAAACCCATATGAATAAGTTGTTTACCCTTATAAGGACTTGATTTTATGATTGTGTTTCTTTGAATCAACATGGAATAACTGAAACATAAATGCATACATTAGAAACTAATTTAAAAATAAAGGATAGTTCAAAAACATATTCTAGTAAATGTACTTTAGGAATTTCTTGTAGAGAAACATAAAAATCTTAAAAACTCCACTTAACAAATAATGGTCCACTATCTTATTTTTGTGGAATATTCTTAAACTTCTAATCATACCAATATGATAGAAAGTAATATTTTTAGGAATAGATCAAGTTACTTATCACAAATAAACACAATTGAACATCCTTTAAGACCTTAAAAATAAACTGTCAATAGAACATACAACTTTTAAAGGAGTGGTGAATTTTTTTCATAGTCATAATCAGCTGGTGATGAATACTATTAGGCCAGTAATAGCTATTCAATTTTCAGATGTCTTCAAAATATTTTCCAAAATTATAACCAACATTGGAACCAGAATTGGGTAAAAAATAATGTCTCTTATGTGAAATGGGAAACTAAACATTCCACATAAAAAAAATATTTCTCATCACTTCCTTTAGTAGTTTTAATTATGAATCTTTATAAAACTCCATATGATAATAGTCAACTGAGAAGTTCAAACCTCATTCTCAATAGTGTCGAGATATTGGGCTATAATGTATAGGCAGATGAAAATGGCATTCCACCCTCCTCAATTCTATATATATGGAAGATGTTGGAAGATGTTAACTCCATCATCCTGTATGAAATGTTAATTTTTTTAAATTAATGTTATAACTTTGAATAAAAAATAAAATAGATCCATAAATTTTTTACATTCATTGAATGATAGTGTGTTATCGTGAAACTCTTTAACAAAATTTCAAAATGGAATCCTTTGAAGAAATTTGATGTGATTCTCAATAATCTTTGGTTGGATCACATTACATATTTTCCACATTCTTTTCATCTAAGACCTGCAATGAATGAAAATTTATTTAGAGGCATCCTATGTCATTAAAAAATAGTATCACTGAAAAATTAGTATAGTGTATTGAGAAAATTGAAATCAGAAAATTGGGAGTGTAAATTCAAACTAGAAAAATTCCAAAAAATTCTGTAAATTGTTCTCTAGTTGGGAATTCAACTAGGCATTCTCAATAAATGTTTTAAAATGATTATATCAGTTTTACTCTAGTTGTAAATTAAAATTGCATTCTAATAGGAATTGAAAGTGGGAATTTCCACTGAACCATTCCACTATGAAATTCCATTGGGAACTTCCATAGTAAATTTATAGTGGGGGTTTCCATAGTGAATGTCTAGTGGGAATTTCTACTAGGAAAAACCATTGATAATTCTCAGTATGTATTTATGCTATGAATGTCCAGTGATAATTTACACTAGGAATGACAACTGGGATTCCAAGTGGGATTTATATAGGGAAATTTCCATATGGAAATTTTTACTGATGATTCTCACCAGTAATATTCAACTCATTGATGTATAATTTATTCAATAGTTGGAAATTATAAATGAATTTAATTGGGAATGATAAATAGGAAGAGAATTGGGAATTAAAACTATGTAATTTATTGTGGAACTTTCCACTATGTAATTTATAATAGGGAATGATAGTGGAAATTTCAACTAGAAAAATATCTAGTGGAAAAAACGACTACTGAAATTTCAGGTTAGAGTGCATTCAAAAGATCATCTAAAAGTAGTTAGATAACAAGAAATCAATTAAAAATTAAAAATATGTTTTGGAATCATTTTAAAATAGTTATTAAAATTTTCTAGTTGTAATATATTTGGAATTACAGAGGGGATCCCCAGTCGAAACTTGAAATAGAAATTACTAGTGAATAAAAATACCAAGTAGTAATGTCTACTTTGAATTTCCACTGGGAGTTCCATGTGGGAATTACCATTAGGATTTTCATAGGGGAATTAACATAAGAAAATATCCACTGAGAATTGTCTTTATAAATTTTCAACTCATTGATATAAAATTTATTCTAGTTTCAAGTTGTAATTTAATTTAATTGGGAATGACCACTGGGTATTACATTAGGAATTTCCACCAGAAATTTCCACTATAGAATTTACATTGGAAATTTACACTAGAAAATTTCACTAGGAATTTCCATTGGGAATTTCTACTGAGAATGTCCACTGAAATGTTTCACTAAGAAATTCCACTACAAATTTACACTGATAAATTACACTGGAAATTTCCACTGGAAATTTCCATTATCAATTTCCATTGGGAATTTCGACAGGGAATTCACATTGGGAATTATGACTAGGAATATCCACTGTGAATTGCGATTGAGAATTTCTACTGGTAATTTCCATTGGGAATATCCACTATGAATTTCCACTGAGAATTTCCATTGGGAATTATGACTGGGAATTGATATTAGAAATTTCCACTAGGAATGTCCACTGCAAATTTCCACTGGGCATTATTGGTGGAAATTTTCTATTAATTATAAACAGTTTTCTAATTGGAATTTATTATTGAAGAGAATAGGGAATTTATACTTAGAATTATTATACTTTCTTGTCTATTTTCCATAGGTAATTAAAACTATTTAATTTACAGTGGCACATTCCACTATGTAATTTCTAATAGGGAATGGAAGTGGTAATTATAATTGGGAAAATATCAAAGGGAAAATTCGACTACTGAAATTTCCAGTTATAGTGTATTGAAAGCTTCATTTGGAAGTTACAAGGTGACAAACAATCAATTAAAAACTAAAAATAGTTTTTATATTCATTTGAAAATCATTACATGATATTTATAGATGTAATAAATTTGTAATTCTAGTGGGGATTCCCATTAAAAATATGAAATAGAAATTACTAGTCCATAAAAATTCCAACTAAAAATTCTCACTGGGAAATTCCACTAGGATACCCTTATGGGAAACTCTAATTGTGAATGCCCAATCATAATTCCCACTACAAATTCTTAGTTGCAATAACTATTATAAATTCCCATTGGAAATCCACATTCCAAATTTTTAGATGAAATTAAATATTATATTAAACTTGAAAATCAAACTGTAAATTTCTAGATGACATTTACAATTAAAATCAATTTGAAATTAAAATTTATTTATATTGAATGAAATCCAAATTGTCAGTGGAAATTGATCATGGAAATTTATACCAAAAATACCACCTACAAACTCCCAGTGAAACTCCCCATAGGAAATTCCCAGTGGAAACTCAAAATAAATATTATAAGAAACATTCACAGTGGAAAACAACTCTACTGTAATTTTCTAGTAAGAAATCAATAAAAAAAATTAAAAAAATTGTTTTATATTTTCCAAATACTCCAAATAGATAGTAGTTCCTTACAAAATTAATGTTTCCAACTAATTAGAAGATCTAAGTAGAAATTGGTAGTTATAAAAAGAAAATTAAAAAAAGAAGTGTTCAATACAAATGAAAAATTATGATTGTAAATGAAAATAACTTGTGGGAATTTAACTAAAACAATTTAAGTATATATTCAAATAATAGAAAAAATTAATAATAGTAGAAAGTTCAATTAATACAAAATAATTGGAAGTTCTAAAGTAATTTCCTTTACATGAAACTACTTAAAAAAGTAAACTTGAACTTAAAATTATTAGTTGAACATACTAATTGAAAAGAACCAAATCATCACATTAGTAGTGTTTTATTTACTGATATTCATGATAAAAAAACTTATATTTTATAATTAAACCCACACATAGAAAGAAGAACATCCCTATAGAAACCCAACCACACCAATATGAAATGAAATAATATTAAGATATCTATCTCCATAACTCTAAAAATTTATAAATAAATAATAAAATAAAAGTCTATCTCTTTGAATATAATTAATCATAAACAAATTAAAGAAAAAAATCACTTAAACCACCTATCATCTTCCATCATTTTAAATAAAAAACATATAAGGAATCCGTAAAACAACATTTATCAAGTGTTACTTTCAAATCTTGGCGGAAGTTTTGGTTGATAGATTTATTGAGGGGTTTACTAAGGGGTTCCCCAATGGATTCAATTAATGGGTCGCTGATGGAATCAAAGAGGGATTTAATAATCTAGTCATTGATGAAATCATGGAGGGATTCACTGGGGGGTCGATGAGAGGTTCATGAAGGGGTTTACTAATAGAATCAGGTTCAAGTTCGTTGGGCCAACAATATTTTTGACTGGATTCCTAATTTTACTATCAAACACCACAATTGATTAAAGGGTAATAAAAATATTATCCATATGGAACCCATCCAATGATCAACCTAAGAGTTAGGTTTAGGGTCGAATGAGAGATGTTATTTTTTATTGGGAGAGTTGGGTGTGGTGAGTGGAATTATATGGGGGGGTCTATATTTAGTGAATTTTTGTGGTTTATTAGGGTTTTTTTGTTTTTTTGTTTTAGGGTTTTAATTATTATTATAATTATTTGAAAATTCGTATAAGTTTAATTTTGTTTGAAAAATAAATCAGTAAAATTTTAAATTTTTTAGGGTTTTAAAAAATACTTTTTGTCATATAAGTATATATATATAAACAATATTTAATTAAGTTTATATTTGGTATTAGTTTAATCAATGTATTCTGAAAATATTACATAAAATATCATAGAAACTACCCATTTATAAGGGTGTGATCCTTGAGAAATTTTATAAATATTCGATGTGGGATTCATGTGTCACATTTAATTAATTTAATTAATATTATATTATTTATAATAGATAAAATATAATAAATTTTTGGTTTAGTCTAGTGATTCCTTATTTTAATAATTAAAAATCATGTTTATATTATTTATAATGTATTCTTTGTTTTATGAAAGACAATTCTATTTTGGGAAAATAATGGAAATTTTCCCATGTCCTGAGTGAATCATAAAGGTTTTCTAGATAGTTAATTGACTATAAGTCTTAAGAATCAAAATTTTGCAAAGTAACATATCAACTGCATAACCACCAGATCGACTGTGGAAGATATATGGTAAAGGACTGAAGAGACCAAAAAAAACTGATAAACTACAAATTGTATCTCAAGAGACAACCTTGGTCAAGATTTTCACTAAGGCATGGGTTGATCTCAAGTCAAAAAAATCTAGGACACAACTTGTGAATCGACCACATTCTTGTTAGATCGAATATTTCTGATTTATCATAAACACATTGATTGATCACAAGGTTAATTGGATCGACTGTAAATCCAAATGGAAGTGATTCTGTGAATGTAATAAATCTCATAAAGGATTGACTAAAAGTTTATTTTCATTTGACCACACATTGAGTAAAATGACCATAAGGAAATCTAGAACTTTTTACAAAGTAAATAATCAAATGCATGACTAAATTATTTGACCATGGTTATTTGTTTTAGTTTTTCAAACTAACAGATTGACCATAAGTATAAGTTCATTGACCATAATTTCAAGTTATTAACCATAAATCCTACAAAGGAATCCTACCAAAATTCTTGTAATGTATTGAAGCGACTATGAATTTGGATGTGATAAACATAAAGTGATCATATCTAAAAGATAGTATTATATTATTAAATATATTAATTCAACTAATTTATTCTGAAGAATTAAATACTAGTCAGAAGAATTTAATGTTCCTAAATTTTGTTTCAAATAATGAGGATATACAATGATAATATTTTCAACATTTTAATTTGAAGAAAGATTCTGATTTTATAGAAGATCAAAGATTGAGTAAAATTGAAGCAATAAAAAATAGAAGCTATAATTATTCATGAATGAAAAAAGAATAACTTGTGATCTAATTTGAATATCTATGACAATAATTTGTTTCCTAAACATCAAAAAAACTTTATATAACATCTTCTCATATTAACACATCATCTCCAAATCCAAAGATGCCATCAAGATGAGAATATTAACTTCCATAACAAAATAACTACATTCTCAGCTACATCAAGACATGATCTTGTGATGTATTGGAGAGTACAAGACACTATCTAACATTATTTTACATATGTACTTCCAAGAAGAACTATGGAAGAGGATATGTAGCTTAGAATTCTTTCATGTAGTTGTTACTCTTTTATTCTCCTATGAAGAACTATGGAAGTGGATCTGTATAGCTTGGAAAAATGTGTGTATTGTTTTATATAAAATATAATCTAGGTTTTGGATCAGTTTATTTTACTAATAATATGCATGGTAGCAGGTGGTCTATAAGTGGAGAAGACTAGGTCTTGGATTGATACTGAACCTCTTGTTTTTATTTTACAGTGTGCTTTACCTATTTTATTATACTATGTTTTAAAAAATATATTTTAGTTTTCAAAACTCAATTGAAAAACACAACTTGATAGTTACCTTTAATAAGTTCTTTATATACGCTGATCGACATAATTAAATCTATTTCAAAAGTTAAAATAGTTTTAAACTTGTTTGAACTGAGTTGTGATCTAACTTATGTGAATATTTTTTAATGATAAAATTATATACTTATACTATTTTAGTTAACTGGTCTTTCTTTTATAAATAAAGGGATATAGTTTTAAATAATTTTTAATATAAATTTTAATGGGAAACACATTTCACCACCTCTTGAGTTTTCCACTCCAACCAACATTTGGTATCAAAGGGTTTCTTTAGTTAACCATTTAAATGTGATATAATTTAACTGAAAGATCTAAATTTGTGTTATTTATATAATTATATCCTTATGGATAACAATAGGCTCGAGGGGACTATTAAAAACATGTCTCTTTATTTTAATGCAACCAATTATGGTTAGTGGAAAATCATGATGGAAATACATCTCGAGAGCATGATATTGGATATTTGGACTGTAATGGAGGAACAATATGGAAAACCAAAATCTTCTATTCCAGATTAGAGCAATGTCACTAATTCCTATTATGATCATAAAAATAAAGCTATGTATGTCTTATATTATACATTAGGGGATGATTAGTTTGATATAATTTTTTATTGTTCAACTATTTATGAAATCTTGGATACACTTGTTGTATCTCATGAAGGAACATAAAATGTTAAAGAAATGTCCCTGAATACCAATACTATTAAATAAGAAACATTTAAGATGAATCTCAATAAATTAATTTTTTATATGTTTCTCAAGTTCAATGAGATTATAAAAATGATGCATGGACTTGGTAAACAAATTTAATATAAAGATAATGTGATGATATTCATGAAATGCTTACCAAATCATTGGATACAAACATCTATTTCCATTATAGAATCATCTAACATGAGTAAATTACCAGTGAAGGATCGTATTGGAAATCTTATGATATACAAGGAATGATTGAAAGTGAATGAAGAATAATATTGACCTAAAAGAAAATTAGTTACTTTCAAGTCTTCTAAGTCAAATATAAAGGAGAAAATTATAGAATATAGTTCAACTAAGAATAAATAAACTTTAAATGGTGATAAGAAGATGGATCACCTAGACAAGAGATTTAAGAAGATCTATAAGAAAAAATTAATTCTTTATGAAACCAAACTATAAAGGAAAGTATGATAGAAGACTAAATTTGAAAAAAGATAATCATCCTAGTGAAGTAGTCTATTATGAATGAAGAAAAGGAAGGTCATATCAATGTGTAATGTCCAATATTGAAATATAAGAAAAGTTATAAGGACAAAGGAAAAAAGTTCACAAAAATATATGAAAGCTACATTGAGCATCACTCAGAATAGTTCTAGTGATTCTAACTTGAGTATAGAATTCGAGAATTATTGAAAAATTTTGTGTTTTATGGTAAAAACATATAAGGTAAAAAATATTGTCTCAACATCTCCTTTTTATATTTAAAATATTTCTAAAATAGAAAAATAATGATGAAAATATGAGTAGTGAATATTTATTTGAATACTATAATATGCTAGAATATACTTTCATTGAACTTAAAGATAAATACCAAAGTTTAAAGAAACAACATACATTGTCTATTCAGGTTAAATATGAACTTGTGGTAAAAAAGAAAAAAAATAATCATTTATCAAAATAAAAAAATGAACATAAAATATCAAATGAAAAACTCAAAAGAGATCTTTAAAGGTTTACAAATGGAAGAGAAACCATGACTAGGATTCTTGGTAAAAAGATCACACCCAAGTATATAACCAGGATTAAATACCATCCATGTCATAATAGAATTTATAAGAATAAATTTATTCCTAGAACAAGCTCTTACAATTATATAAATAATTAATATTTTTTTGACCCAATAAAATTTTCATTTCTTAATGTTTTAAGACTACTTATGTTAAATCTATTAAAAAAATTGAAATCCAAATTTTTATTATTTCTAACATTTCAAGACCCAAGAATGCGTGAGTACCAAAATCACTTATTATATAATTTTTTTATAGGAAACATACTTAAAGTGTAATAATATGAAATTATAGTATTTAGATAGTAGATGTTCCATAAAAATGACTAGGTACTACTATATCTTTAAAATACTTATCAAGGTGGATGGTGGATGTGTCACTTTTGGTGACAATACCAAAGGAAAAATAATTGGACACGGTTAAATCAATAATTATGTCTCTATTTTAATTTTTATAGATTTATTTTTTGATAGTTTAAATTATAATCTGCTTAGCATCCCATAATTTTGTGATGATGGTTATTGTTTTATGTTTGGAAATAAATATTTTAAAACATACGATTTTAAAAATTGTTTGGTTTTTATTTCTTTAGATAGTGATATTGTCTATGTTGTTGATTTAAAATATTTATTTTCTCAAAATATTTTATTCTTAAGTGACTATCACATAGAATATTAGCTACAAAATGAGATACTAGACTACTACAACCTTCACTCTCTTAGATAACTAAATAGTAAATCTTTAGTTAATGATATTCCTAAACTATAATTCCTAAAAGAAAAATTCTTGAACCCATTTTAAAAATGGAAAAAACATAAGATATATTTCAATCAAATGAATGATGTTTCAACTTATCAACCCCTAGAGTTGGTTTACATGGAATTGTTTGGACCTTCTATAGTTTTTATCTTAAATGGGATGAATTTTTTCTATGTTCTATTATATGAGTTTTCTTGATACCCTTGGGTATTCATTCTTTCTCAAAAAAAGTGATGATTGTTCCTATTTTGAAAATTTTGAAAAATCTATAAAAAAATATTATTAGCCTTACTATTAATACCTTAATGAGTGAGCATGATCATGATTTTGAAAATAAATACTTTGAATATTTTAGATGACAATATGGATACAATTATTAATTTTCTTCTCATAAGAATAAAAAACAAAATTGGGATGTAGAAATAAGGAATATAAATCTTTAAGATATTTCCTTAACTATGCTTAAGAGTATTAACTACATGTTTATTTTTGGGAAAAATCTATCAATATAGCTTGATATATTATCAATAGAGATCTTATTATACCACTTTTAAAGAAAAAACCATATGAGGTGTAGAATAGAAGAAAATAAAACATTTAATTACTTTATATTTTTTTTGTTGAAAGGTATTCATTATCAATAAAAAGGTGAATGTAGATAAGTTTACATCCAAAAGATATGAATGAATTTTCCTTAGTTATTTTAAAACTAGTAAATCATAGAAGGTGTTTAATAAAAGAACCAAAATTGTGGAAGAATTTGTACATGTCATATTTTATGAAATAAATCCACATAATCCAAATACTTATTTATAAAAAATTGAGGGTAATATTTTAGATTTGAATATCAATACCTCAGTCAATCCTAGTGATGGTTCTATGAAACCTCTTGCAAAAAATAACCCAATTATGAGGAATTGTTAAAACAAAAACCTGATGAAGAAAATGAAGTACCATGTACTTCTATCAATATAACTATTTGGAATCATATATACCATTATTTAGATGATTTTTTAGTAAATATAGGTATATTTACATAGAGTGTAGATTCTATTAGAAACCACATTGAATATTGAGCCTTACTGTCAAATCTTTATCCTAAAAACATCTACAAAGTAATATGCGATGAATTACGGGTAATGACTATACAAGAAGAATCGAAACCATTAGAAAGAACCAAAGTATAAGAAATTATTGAAAGACCTAATGGCTTATTAATCATTGTAACTAATAAGTTTTTTAAGAACAAGGTTGATGTTTCAAGCACTACAATTAGAAATAATACAAGACTGGTTGCACAAGGGTATAATAAAAAAGGTATTGACTATGAAGAAACATTTTCACTAATAGCAACACTTTTATTATTTCAAATGGTTTTAAAAAAATTTCTTTTGAACATAATTTATTTATTAAAATAACATTAAAAGATATTTTAGTTCCCCAAATTTATGTTGATGATATTATTTTTTGATCTTCAAGAAATTATTTATGTACTAAATTATCAAAATTTATAAAAAAATAATTTGAAATTCATTTTATGGGTGAGTTAAAATAATTTCTTGTTTTTAAAATATTATAAATAAATAAGAAATTATATTAAAAGAAGGAAAGTATGCTAAAGGTATTTTAAAACATTTGGTCTTGGATAACACAAAATGAAGTGATACGCAAATGAGTACCACATGTAAAATTGATCTTGATGAAATAGGTAAATTAGATGATCAAACCACCTACCAAGGTATGATTGAGAGTTTTATTTACTTAACAACTACTAGACCCAATATTATTTTTGGTGTGTGTCAGTGTGCCTAATTTCATGCAAATATTAGGGAATCACATTTAAATACTATTAAATGAATTTATAAAAGCCTTAGAAATGCTCCCAATTTGAGATTATTTTTTTCTATAGGTCATGATTTTGATCTAATTAGTTTTTATAATATTGACTTTGATGGTTATAAGTTATATATAAAAATCACTCATTGAACATGTCACTTTTTTGGAAAGCCTTTAGTTTCATGGTGTAATAAGAGAATAAACTCTATTACATTGTCCACTAATAAAGTTGAGTATATATCTTTAGGTGGTTGTCATGCTCAAATTGTTTTGGCTGAAATACACATTACTAGATTATGCATATAAATTCAGAAATGTCCCTATAAATTGTGATATAACATGTGTTATTAACATTTATAAGAATCGTGTATCTCATTCTAGGTTAAAACACATTGGTATACAACATCCCCTTTTGAGAGATCACTTTCGGGGATATCACTATTCAATTCAATATATAGCACAAAAAAATAGCATACTAAACCTTTAAAAAATCCTATGAATTATGAGAGATTAAATTATATCACATATTAGTTGGTTATGATTAATTATAATTTATTTTGATTACAATTTTTATAATATATTATTGTTAATATTTACTATATATATAATTATGAGTTCGGATTATATTGAATATTATTTTATTTACTTAATTTTAAATATATCCTATGGTTTTACAAAAATGTTATATATTTATTTGTATTTCCCATGTATTAATGGTCTAAAACCCCTAAATGATTTAAAAAAGACAAATTTTAATCCAAATCATCAAAATCCCTTCAAATTCAAACTAAAACCTCTTTTAAACACTTTTTTAAACCTGTATTTATTGAATCCCTTGCTTCTCAAATTAAGAGTCTTAGTTCTATGTAGTTAAAATATAAAGATACTTCAAATAACATGATCTAAAATCATCCAAAAGTGTGAAATCTAGTTTGAATAGATCTAGAAATCTTTTGAAGTTGCATATCTATTATCATAAAGCTGTTCCGAAAAATAAATTTGATGTTGAATGGTTCAGGACCAATAAGTTTTTGGTTTGGAGGTCTATTATTCATAAATAACTAATGATTTTGTTTAAGAATGAAAATAGTCCTTTTTATCCATGCTTAGTAAAGGAATTTTAACAAAACAAAGTTTTTGAAGCTAGATAATGAGAAAATTTAATTAGGACTATTATTGATTATTAAGAGTGTGAGTTATCTTCAATATTTTGGGTTGATTTTTTATGATTTCTACATCCTAGATAGTATGAGTATTATCATGGATCATATCCTATGAATAATCCCCATTTTGAGATGAAAAATATTCTATAAGAGATGAAATATGACCGAACCTATCAGAGACCATGTGAAAATGATCTCATTATAGAATGTAGGATGTTGTTGAAATTAATATAGCAAACTATCTACCCTCAAAAGGGATAATTTATCTCATTAAGGTATCAAGATAATTTATTTATATACCTAATAGTTCACAGATTTTGAATAATTAGATCCAGATTTTTGATGAGGCATATGTAAGAGTTAAACACAACTTACTCGACATTCATAACACTTTCGTATCCAAATTTTATTTCTATTATGCTTGAACAGAAAAGATTAATTCTTAAAGGAGTAGAGAGATATCTGTTTTCTTGAAGTTTTTTCTTAAAGAAAACCACATGAAAAGGATTTATGATCAGCTGGAATCCCTGGAAAAGGATGTTGAAAACTGATGAGGAAATACTTTATGTGAGATTCAACCCAATTTCAAATCCTACTAGACCATGGGATATCATCGATCATATCTTGGAACCATAAACAATTATTAATACTAATAACCCATTATATGAAGGTGAATATAAAGATATAGTTGATGTAGATGAGGAATCTAGAAGAGCTTATGAATAGAGCATGGATGCCTCTCCTTCTCATGAAGTTCCAATGATTTCTGAAATTTATATTGAAGTTACAAAAGAACATGAAAACCCTTTGATGGTTGAAATAGTAGGATAAGGAGATAAAACTCTTGAGGGGGATGGAATTATAATATCTATTATATTTGAACTTCATTTGACCAAATCATAGAGGGAAAAGGATGTGAATATAGTAGAGGAGATTCCTCCCATGTTTTATATATGGTAAGCTTCCATATTTGATTCCACGCTCTCTAGTGAAGAATCCCATCAAGATAATATGTTCTTTTATATTGATATATCTGCTTCTAATGATGTCATTGATAAGGATTGAATAGATGATGGTGATGATGATGATAATTGACCAAAGATAAAAGTACATACCATTATTTTTGTTTTAATAGATAAATAATCCATTGTGTGAGAGTTTTCTTCTACACCTATTCTAAAGAAACCAGTTAAACCTAGGTCTTAAAAATAATTTAAGACTTTTTCTACTCCTCTATATCCTAGATTTGTACCTAAAAACCTCTCTCAAGAAGATCCTCTTTATGATTATTCTCCCAGATTCAAAGTGGTTATTATGGAATAATCTAAGAAAAGATTAGATACCTTCATTAAAGAAGTTGGGAGATGACCTGGTATTTTCCCTTATAGAGGAGACCCTTGGAAGAGACCTTTATATTTTGATTTTAATGACTCTAGCACTTCCTCATCTTATCAGAGTGTTCATACTCCTTCAGAATCTATTTCTGCTTATTCTCATTCTCAATCTACTCTTTCTCATCAAGATAGAAATTTTTCTATACCTCCTTCAGTGATAAATTATGAAGAATTTATACAATAAAAGAATGGTTTTAATATAAGTATTTTCAATTATTAGATGGGAAAATAACCATAATAGATAGAAAGATATTGCATACACTATTGAGAGTATAGTTTCACAAATCCAACCTAAGTCGTTCCTCAAGAAAAAACATATGCAACATGAGATTTCAACACTCAAAAATGATATGGAGAGTTTTAGAGTTTATATTTGATACCTATAATCTAATTTGGTATATATGTTGGATACAGTGGACAAAAGACACCTATCAATTATTACCAATCCTTCTAGACCTTCCCCATATTCTTCTAATACCCTTGATTTAATATCTATTTATGAAGAACTTATTAGTAGATTAATTCATGAAGAAATTTATAATATCATTGAAAATGTAAAGGATATCGAAAATGAAGTGCAACAAGATATTTAAACACATGGATAAAAAAAATTCATTTGATTAGAGTAGAATCAATCAAGACCACCAAAGATAATGTATAATAAAGGGTTCCATCTACGACTGTCTCATAAGGATTTACACCGAGGTATATCTAAAAACTCAATTTCTTTTATTGGAAAGAGATATGAAGTTTCCTCTTAATAATACAGCTTTTAATGAAATTGTAGAGAAGTTGTTAGTCATGAATCCTCTGCTAAATCACTTTATGTCAGAAATGGATGATTTCCATCATATTATGTATCATGGAATGAGGGATTTAATAGATCTTATAAGGATTTCAGAAATTTATATGTACTTTTATAATACCCCTATTCTGGAAGCTCATTCCTTTTATGTGACCAACATATCTCCATCTCCTACCCAAACCTCTACTGCAGCTTCATCGTATGTTTTTTCTTCTTACTCAAATCTAAACTCTACCTCTATTTTTTACCTCCCACAATACCATTCAATAACACCTTTTCACAATCCCCTAGTCACATCATTCATGTTGCAAAGAGTATCACAATTCCTAGGTATTCTATTACTCCTTGGCCAACTCATTATCATGATCCTAACGTTGGGAAAGTAAAGGACCCCTTTATTCCTTCTACCCTTATGGATCCCAATGATTATTATTCTAATTATATTCTTATAGTTCTAATGTAATATTTTTTTAAAATTAATGATACATCTTTTTACTCTAATTTCTATCACTTCTTTTTCATTTATGGATTTCATTTTAATTTTTACTCTATCACCCTTTGTGTATTATTTTTGATAGTCCCAAAAGGGGGAGTAAAATATGGAATGTTGATAAACTAGCATGATTATCTATTATAGATAATTTCCTCTTACAAATGATTATAATATTTAATGCTTTGTATTTAATTTTTTCATATGGATATTTATTCCATGATTTGTGATCATAAAAAGGGTAATATTGTCATCTTAGTCTAATAATTATTTATTTTTATAATCAAAAATAATTTTTATGTTGTTTCTAATCTATTGTATGTTTTATGAAAATGTAAAATTTCCTAAGTCTTCAATCTATTATGAATATTATCCAAACAGCCATTCGACTATAAGTGTAAATAATTGAAATTTTAAGAAGTACCGAATCAACCACATGACCACCCGATCAACCATTGTGAATATATGAAAAAGGAATCAAGAGACCCCAAAACAAAATGGAAAACTACACTTTGTATATAAATTAACCATTGAGATCAATATTATTACAAATTCATGGATTGATAGAAAATAAATTGAATAGACTACATGACTAGTAGATCGACCGCACGCCTGTCAAAGTGACTATAACTGATTTATCAAAAACTGTTTTACCACTGCTAGGGAAATTGAATAAATCATAAATTCAAATATAAGAAACTAAATGATTGAAAAAAAATTTGTAATGTAATGGATCAGTATCATGTTGATTTTTATTCGACCGCACATTGAGGATAGCGACTGTAAGGAATACTAGAACTTTTTAAAATGTAAATAATCAAACACATGACTAAACGAAGTGATCATGGTTAGTATTCCGAATTTTTTAAAGAACTATATTGAATATAAGTATATGATGATCGATTGTAAGTTTAAGTGATCTCTCATATAGTTTATCAATGAATCCTACGAGAATTATCACAAATTATTGAAGCAACTTTGAATGATGATGTGACAAACTTAAAATAACCATACCTAAAAGTAAGTATTAAATTACAAAAATATATTAATTTAAATATTTTTATATATAAAAAATTAATTTTAGTCATAATCATTTAATAAGCCTATATTTTTTGTCGAAATATAAAGATATCCAATGATGATTTTTCAACATCTCTTTTTGGAGAAGGGTTGTACTTTTATTGAAGACTGAAGAAAAATAAAATGTGAATAAGTGATACATAATCACTAGAATTTTTCACCAATGAAAAAGGAAATATTATGCTCTAGTTCATAATTCTAAAACACTTTTTTCTCACCTAAAATTCAACAAAAACATTAGAAAACAACTTATCATCTTCACTCATCCTTTTCAGATCAAAATACAACATTGAGAAGAGAAGATTCACTTGTAGAACAATAGATCTTCATTCTCTACTGTATCAAATTATTTCACTTCACATAATATTTTATCCTCAATTTTAGAGATTTATTTTTATACCATATTTATTATTTAACACACACTCTTTTTCTATACTGGATAGTATGAGATACCCTTTAACATTAATTTATATATGTAATCCCATGAATAACTATGTAAGATTCTATGTAGCCTAGACTGACCATGTGAAGTTGTGACTCTCTTATTCTCCCATGAGGAACAGTAGAAGAGGCTCCGTATAGCCTCATAAAAATTATGTGCTATTATAAGTATAACATGATCTAGGTTATGGTTATATGTATTATATTAATAAACTACTTAGTAGAAGGTTATTTTCAAGTGGAGATGGATAGGTCTCAGATTGAGACTAAACATATTGTTTTTATTCTTCTATGTGCTTTTCTTGTTTTGTTATACTATGTTTTTAAAACAAATATATTTTAGTTTTCAAAAATCAATTGAAAAAATATTACTATGATGGTTAACTTTAATAAGTGTTTTATATATGGTGTTTTATAAAAGTAAATCTATTTCAAATGTTAAAAGAGTTTTAAACTTGTTTTAACTAAGTTGTGATAAAACTTCTGATAATATTTTTGAAAGATAAAATTGTATAATTTTATAGTTTTGGTTTAGAGGTATGTATTTTACAACTTGGTGGGTTTAGTTTGAAATCATCTTCAATAGAAATTTTAATTATAAATTCAATTCACCCACTATTTAGTTTTCCACTCTAACCAATAGAAATGATTAATGATAACATATTCTTAAAAATTAATAATAATTTAATAAGGTGATAAATATCTTGTAATAAAGTCATAATAATGATTAATAATTATGTCATTAATTTTTTTAATGAAACTAAATTATTAATCATAACACATTATTAATAATTAATTATTATTCAATTATGTAATTACTAGTAATTAATAATATAATTAATTTGATATTTAAAAATAATTAGTATTAATTAATAATATAATTAATATTAATCATAACAACTGATAAATTAATAGATTATTTCAAAAATATAATTTAATGAATGATTAATAAAAATTCAATTATTAAAAGAAAATAATAATCAAAAATAACAATAATATTTAGTAATATTATTATTAAACAAAAATATTTTATGTCATGTAAATTATTATTATCTATTATATTTATGAATAATAATAATTTTATTAATAATTAAATATTGTTACATATTCATATACATATAAATAAAATACATGCATCCTGAAACTTGAGCATGAATAATAAAGTGAGGATAATAAAGTCACGATAATAAGAAAGTCTTAAGTATAAAGTCACAAGAATGATATTATTAATAAAAAATTCATGACCCAGAAGTTCTCGGATCCAAATTTAATAGATAATAAATTCATAATAGTTATATATATATTTTCTATGAAAATATTATTAATAAAGTCATGATAATTATTAAAATATAAGAATGTCATAATAAAAAGGTCATGATAATAAAATAATGATAGTAGAATAATGATAATTATATTTTTCTAAAGTAATGATAATAAAGATAATCTCATTATTTATGAATAATAAAAATAAGAATAATGATAATAATGATTTAATGCACCTTGATTATTAATAACAATATAAATAACATATTATTGTTAAATATTATTAATTATTAATATAATGGTAATGATTTGAAATTAATAATATTAATAATATAACTAATAATAATAATTAATATTATCATTAATAAATATAAAAAAATAATTATTTTTAATTAATTAAATATTTTATATCTTTATCATTACGTCATATATTATTGTTAATACTTAATATTTTCTATTTTTTTATTTTGATAAAATTATTATTCTTTTAAATTATATTGTATGTCTTAATAGAATTTCATAAATTTTATTTAGAATCTGATTATAATTTATATTTTTTTTAAAATTTTAATGTTTCCTCTTTTAATGTTAAAATGATATTTTTTGAAAAAAAAATATGTCATCTATATTAATGTATTTCTATTATTTTACAGAGTATATTTTTATTTTAAATTATTTTATATGTTTAGACTATATTTTATATTTTATTTAGATTGTATTCATAGTTAATATTTTATAATATTTCAAAGTCCCTTACTTGAAACCCAAAAAAACTTGTTATGTTTCATGTAGATGAATTTGAAATGTTGTAAAACATAAACTATAAGTACAATCTGAACGAAACTTAAAACATATTGTAAACATGTAACAAAATGGTTCAAAATATAAATAACTACATAAAAATAAAAAATAATTAATTTACATGACATAAATATTATTGATTAAAAACATTAAATTTACACTTTAAAAAATTCATGCACATTATTATTATTAAGTATTGCATCAATAATTACATTATTGGTTCACTTATTATAAATATTTAACACCATTATTAATATTTATTAATAATTTAATTAATAATATCTAATAATAATGAAAATTTTATATTAATAATTGAGGATTAAATTTGTCATTAGAGTGTAAATGTTATGTTTTTAATTAATAATGTTTTAGTCTAAATGATATTTATAACACTGAACTTAAAAATAATTTATAAATTGTTAATAATTATTTTTTATATTTTTAATAATATTATTAATTTCATTATATAAATTTTATTTATTTATTATTATTATTTAGTTTCATTAACAATATTAATTGTGATAGGTCATGCCCACACTTTCAGATTCAGTACTAAAACATACTGTGTATTGTTTTTAAAAAAAATAAACTGAACAACACACAGTAAATTATAAAATTGGTGATATTTTCTAATCTAGGGTTTGGATAATTTGATAAAATAATAAAATCTTATACCCAAAATTTATACAATTGACTAATTTTCATTTCATGCATGACCACCTTATGTGAAACACACACCTTTGAAATTTCTATTGAACCTATGAAAAATATTTTAAAACATGGTATGGGCATAAAATTTCCCAGTAAGGGATTTTCAATACAAGTGAAAAATAATTTTATACATACTTATTTTAATAATCTTTTAAAAAAATATATGAAAAATATATATTTGATATATAATATACTATTCATAATTCTTCAAAAATAATTATCATTTTGAAAATCCATTTCAAAATTGTCTTTGAAAAACACTTTTATTTCTCATTTGGAAATATTTTGAAAAAATAATAATTTCTACATGGATTATTTTGATACTTGGAAGATTTTATGAAAACCCTGTGGCCACATAGTAGTATCACTTTCTGGAAAATGTTCTGTTGAGGCAGTGAGTTCACTTCTTACATTTTATCATCTCATTTGACATGAAAGCACTAAATTTAATTTTAAGAAAACATTTTTTATTCAAGATCTTCCTTTCTCATTCACAACCCATTAAAAAAATTACAAAATATTACATAAATCATTTTCATAGAAGTAAATAATTTTATAATTTTTAATCATAGAAGAATGTCATTTTTCAGAAAAGAGTTTGAAGAAACCCATTAAATACTTATATTTAATTGACATGAATATAAATGCATTAGAATTATATAAAATGCATGTGAAAGTGCATGAAATTTCAAAAATAATAATAGATGATGGCCATGTAAAATATCATGAATGAAATTCATGGATGTATAATGAAATATTGCATATAAAATGATAAATTTATTTGATATTCAAGATTATTTTACACATAAAATGATATCTTTTCTTCATATTATTTATCATAGAGTTGAAATTAAAAACCATTTTTTAACAAGAGTTATAAAATTAAACAATGAAATCCCATAATTTTATAATTTTTTTTACATCATAGAGTAGTTTTTTAGAAAAAATGGAAAATATAAACATTTTTAAATAAAATCCCATTAAATAAAATCATAATTTTTTTGAATAATTATTTCTATAAAAATTTACCCCCTTACCTCAGATTATAAATGGAGATGAATTGAGGCTATCTTTTGCCGATGTTTGAATAAAATAGAAAAGAGTGACTTTTGGAGTGTGAGATGGAAATTTTTGGGTGAATGAAACGTATGAATTCTATATATAAGTTTTATCATATATATATTATTTTCTCCATCTTTTCTTAGAGAGGAATTGTAGTGTGATACTGTATATTTCTTTTTGAAAAAAATGGAATTTTAGGGATTGGATTTTCTGGCCAAGTGTTCGAATTATTTCATTTGATTATTAATATAATATTTACATATTTTTATTTTTATTTAGTTTCTTTAAGTTTGGATATCTGAAGGATTCGAACTCTTGAAAAATACAAAATGAAAAAGGGGTGTTTTATGGTGTAAATCATAAAAAACCAACATGATAGAGTTGATGGAATATATATATTTATATAGATCCATATTATCTATAACTTGATGCTGAATCCATATGAGATGTGATCTTTGATCACGGGTTAAGATTTACATTTTATAATCATTTCACAATGATTCATATATATATATATACATATGCACACACATACACACATTATAAAGACATCTTCATCAAGTTGGACCATGGCTCGTAAGAAGATGCTGACACCTACAAAAAGACAGTTGAGGTATTTACTGGATCGACTCAATGAAGAAGGTGATAGTGAGATCAGATGACTGAAATTGTTTAGATCGAATAGTTCTATTATAAATAGAACATTTTAATATTGGTGAATAGTGGAATATATTATGCATCCCAAAAAAAAAATACATCCTTTGTGCCCTGATAATTATATCGAACACTTCCCTTGACTTGCTAGAAACTCGTAATAGGGTCAGCTCTTGAAGGGCCTTATACTCAGGCCAAGAAATCATTCAAATTAACCAATGCATGACCTCCATGAATATTATACACAATCTATACCATTATTTTTTTGATCTATGATCAAACATGGCTTGATACACCTTTTGTTGTGTATTTTTTTACTAAAAAAATAAAATTAATAATAGTAATTTCTCAAATATAAGGTAAATTTATTAATGTTTTACTTATTTTTCTTCAACATACAATTTTCTAATAATCCCACTTATACTGATTAATATTTTAACATAATCTATAGTCTATGTTTCTAAGTGAAATATTACATCTTAAGAATTATATTTTGTAAATGTACACAAAAAAAGCCTTATAATTTTTTAAAACTAGTAAATTATTTAAAACATTTTTTAAAATAAAATTACTTTAAATAAAAATTATTACTAGATTAATAAAAATACAACTAATTAAAGATAAAAAATATTTTCAATAAAAAAAATAAGTAATTAAAAAATGATAATATTATAATATTTTAAAAATTATAAACATTATATATCAAAACAATGTATCCTTAAAATAAATATTATGACTTATAAATTGTGAATTAAGAATTTTCATATATTTACATATAATTTTTATAAATGCAATTCTTCTTGAAAAAAAATAACATAGCCAAAAATTACAATTTCAAAAAATGAAATTTTGAAATAGTATTTTTTTAAAAAAGTAATTATATTTTTCTGCTTGTTTTAAGGAAAATATCTATAACATTGTTATTTAATAAATATACTAACATTTCAATATAATAAAATACCATTTATTTTTAATATTTAATGATTTTAATATCTCCTAATCAAAACATATTCTGATTAATGAAAATAACTTAATTATTTTAAATTACAAAACAATATATTTATTATTATTTAATTCAAAATAAAATTATTCTTAAACTCTTAGGATGTTACATTCTCCCCCCTTAAGTGAATTATTCTTTTGAAATTAATTAATCAAACCTAAGAAAATTCTGAATTTCCATGTTTAGAGCTAAGAAAACTAGAATGGATGGACTTCTATATTATTAAGGGTAATTGTCTACATAAAGTTAAAAATAAAATTTAATAATTTATATTTTTCATCAAATAACAAAGCCTAATCTAAAATGTTGACTAAACTTGTCCTTTGAGACCACTATGACAGACCAAACCCACACTTCCAAATTTAGTATTAAAACACATAGTGTATTATTTAAAAAAATGAAACTGAACAATACATAGTAAATTATATAACCAAGAATTTCTTCCAGCCTAGGTTTTAGATAATTAGATAAAATCAAGAAATCAATCATATATGTAAAAAATTCTTACAATCGGATAATTGTCTTCACATGCGCTACCTCCTTATACGAAACAAGTATCTTTAGAATTTCTACTAAAACTATGAAAAATATTTTAAAACATGAGATGAGCATAAAATTTCCCAGTAAGAGATTTTAAAAACTAGTGAAAAATACTTTTATAAAAACGTATTTAAACACTATTTTGAAACATTTTAAATTAGAAATATATATTTAATATATAATATAATTTTTAATAATTTTTTAAAAATAATTATAATTTTGAAAATCCATTTAAAAATAGTCTTTGAAAAAACTTGGATTTATCCTTTAAAAATATTTTGAAAAATAATAATTTATTTATTGAATATTTTGATACATAATAGATTTTATGAAAACCATTTGGGCATCTAGAAGTACCACTTGTTGTACAATGACCCGTTGTGGCAGTGGGTTCACTTTCCACCCCTTCAAATCTCATTTGATATGCAAGTGCCAAATTTAATTTTAAGAAAACATATTTTTTTAAAGATTAACCATTATCATTCAAAACCCATTAAAAAATTCCTAAAATCATACATTTATCATTTTCATAGATAAAAATAATTTTATAATTTCTAATCATGGAGGAATCTCATTTTTGGAAAAGGAGTTAGGAGAAACCCATTAATTAGTTATATTTAATTAACATGAATATTACCAAATAAAAAATAAAAAAATTCTAGTAAAAATGCATGAAATGTCAACAATAATCATAGATAATGGCCATATATAACATCATGAATGAAATTAATTGGAATATAATGAAATGTTTCACATAGAATAACATATTTATTTGATATTCAAGATTATTTTCCACATAAAACGATAAATATTATTTATATTCATTAACATAGAGATGAAATCAAATACACTTTTTTAACAAGAGTTATAAAGTTAAACAATAAAAAATGATAATTTTGTTATTATTTTACATCATAGAGGTGTTTTTTAAAATAAACTTTGAAAATAAAAAAGTTTTTAAATAAAATAAATTTACGTAAAACCATAATTTTTTGAATAATAATTTATACAAAAATTAACCCCCTTACCTTAGATTATAAATGTAGATGACTTGAGGCCTTATTCTATGGATGTATGAATGGAATAGATAAGATATATTTTTTGAGTGTGAGTCGGGTGTTTTTGGGTGAATAAATAAAGGATTTTTTATATAGTAGTTTTATCATGTATATTTTATTTACACCAGTTGTTCCTGGAGAGGAATTATAGTGTGATATTACATATTTCATTTTGAAAAAAAAATCATTTGAGGGTTTGGATTATTGGGAAAAGTTTTTGAATTATTTCATTTGATGTTAAATATAATATTTATATATTTTTATGTTTCTTTATTTTCTATAAGTTTGGATATCTAAAGGATTCGAAATACTAAAAAATATAGAATGAAATAATGGTGTTTTTTGGTGTAAATCATAAAAAAATAAAAATGATAGAGTTGATGTAGTTTATATATATATATATATATATATCAATCTATCTATAACTTGACGTCAAATCCAGATGAGATGCAATATTTGATCAATGGTCAAAATTTACATTTTATAATCATTTTTCAATGATTGGTGTGTGTTTATATATATATATATATATCTATATATATATATATCGCCATCAAGTTGGGATCACGACTCATCAAAGATACAAAAACCTATAGAAAAAAAGTTAAGGGCTCTACTGGATCAACTCGATGAAGAAGAAGATGATGAGATTGGATGACTTCCATCATTTTGATTGAATAGTTTCGTTCTAAAAAAATATTTTAATGCAGGGAAACAATGGAAAATATACCGCATCCCACATCAAAAAATAATACCTTTAAGTACACATATTTTTATTAAATGCTTCCCTTGACTTTCTAGGATCTTGTAACAGGGTTATCTCTCGACGGACCTTATATATGGGCCCAATAATCATTCATCCAAACCTATGGATGACCTCTGGGCCTTATAGATAATCCCGACCATGCTTTTCATAATCTATGCTCAAACCTTGTCTCCTACACCATTGTTTGGGTATTTTTTTATTAAAACAAAATAAAATTTATTATAATAATTACTCAAATATAAGGTAGATTTATTAATGTTTTACTTATTTTTCTTTATCTTCCAATTTTCTAATAAGCCCACTTATAGTGATTAAGACTTTAACATAAGAAACAATATATGTTTCCAAGTGAAAGATTACTTCTTAAGAATTATATTTTGTAAATATCCACCTAAAAGTTTTATTTAACTAAGTCTTAAAATATTAGAAAATTAGTAAATTATTCAAAAACAAATTTAACCTAAAATCACTTTTATTATATATTATTACTAGAGTAACAATAGTACAACTAATTAAAGATAATCAATATTTTGAATTGAAAAAATATTTAATTTAAAAGTGATAATATTATAATATTTTGAAAATTATGAACCATACATTTCAAAACAAAGTATCTTTAAAAAAATCCTAATGAATTATAAATTTTGAATTATGGGATTTTATATATTTAAATTGAATTTATATAAATATAGTTCTTTTGAAAAACAATAACATGGCCAAAAATTATAATTCTAAAACATAAAATTTTGAAATAGTACTTTAAAAAAAAAGAATAATATATATTATCTTGTTTTAAAGAAAATATATAAAATACATTTATTTAATGAATATATTTACATTTCAGTATAATAAAATACTATTTTTTTAATATTTAATGATTTGAATATCTCATGATCAAAGATATTTTTATTAAATAAAATATCTTAAGTTCATAAAAAAATATTAATAAACTTCTTAATTGTTTTAAATTATAAAACAATATATTTATTAATATTTAATTTAAAATAATAATATGCATAAACTCCTGAGATGTTACATTAATGAAATTATAATTAATTATTACTATTACTTTATTAGTTAATATTAATTCCCTTATTAAATAATTATTACTTATTAAAAATATGTTGTCATTAATCATTTATTATAATTAATGTGTTATTATATATAATATAGTGTTCATTAAATGATAAAAAAGTGATTTATGAATACCATGTTGAAAATTTGGAAAAGTTTTCAAGGGTCACACAATTATAAAAGGGGATATTAGACGAAATTTTATGTAATATTTTCAGAATATTTTAATTAAAGTAACACCGAATATAAAAACACTTAGATACTATTTAGTTATATATATATACACAAAATCACAAAAAATAAAATATTTAAACATAAAAAAAACACACACACATATATATATTTAAATATAATTTTTTTCATTTTTTCATTTTGGGAAAATTCGTTAAGGCTTTTAAAGCATTTTCCCAAAGTTTATGGGAAAAAGAATTAACACCCCAAACACATTTGGCCTCTACCTAAAAAAGGCCAAAGGAATTTGGGGAATTATAAAATTTTTGGATTATTTTCAAAAAAAAATAATATAAAATAAACCTAGGCATATTTTCAATTTTTATTGAAAAAATATAAAGAAAAACCCTGGGTTTATTTCGATATTATTGGAGAGAGGATGACCATGAAAATTGGTTAGACATGGGAATATGAATTAACATATTAATGACTTTGTTAAAAATGATTATTATAATAAAGTAATACATATACACATGTTTATATTTAAATAATATCAATACCTTAGTAATATATATAAAACCAAAATAAATAAATAAAATTTTAGCTATAACCATGATAATAAAATAATTATTTAATACTAATATATTATAATAAATACTAACTAATATATTAAATATATTAAACTAATAATTGAATATACCATAATTTAATAATAATATAAATACTTAAAAAATATTAAAATTACATAAAAAAGATATTATTTTAATATTAATCTTTCTAATTATATAAATAAATTATTATAAATATAAAATATACTAAATTATTGAGTACAGAATGTTTGAATAAGAATGTTGATTATTGGAAAGATATTAAATGAAAGTAAGTTAAATTAAAAATTATGATATTTGTGGATTGATTCAATACTGATTAACCATAATTTTCTTTTGTTAAACATGATGATAATGAGATTGATGTATTGGATGATATTTTTTAGTAAGTATGATAAAATTAAAAACCAAGCATAAAGAATACATATAATGAAATATCATGACTTGTTTTAAAATTTTAACTTACATGGATACATTTTTAATTTTTTTTATATGAATAATTATGTACAAGTGATTGAGTTTGTTAAAAATCATATTAGAAGTGAACATTGTGTTTATTGGCTTTATAAATGTTGATTTTTAAATGGAATGTTAACATGGAGATTTGGAAAATTTATATCCTGGTTTGTATATTTTTTTTATTTGTAATTTTTTTAGGATCCCTGTAAAAATTATGAGAATATTTTGTTAAAGGAATGTTGAAATAAACATGATATGTAAACTGAATAGGTTGTTAAATTTTTTTCATGAACCTAAACTTCTATGGGACATGAACATGGTCATCTAACACCATGGATCTCCTATAATACATTGGTTTCCCTTTTATCCCACCGTATGATATTACTCACCAAGGTCACTTATCAGAAAATTTTTCATCCCCATAAACCAACAAATGTTATTTTAGTGTGTTTTTCCTCATTCACACACACCTTAGGAAACTTCCTAGGAGGTCACCCATTCTAACCACTGCTTTAGGGCCAGCAAGAGTGTTTTTAATATGTTTTCTAATTTTTCATAAAAATGAATAGGTTAATTTAAAAAAATTCGCTTGAAAGGCGGCATCGGCGGTGCCTCCTTTTCCCTAAAACATTTTTTTTTATATTTTGAATATTTTTTATATATTTAAAATTTTAAATTTTAATTTTAATTTTTTTTTGAATATATATATATATATAACAAAATGTTTCATCATAATTTATCTCTTATTCAAGTATGTGAATTTTCTAGCCAATAAAATAAGAAGTATAAGAACAATATAAAATAAAATTAAAACATGGATTAAACATATAACAAGTAGTCTAAAATAAAAAAAAATCTTAAAAAATATTTATGAAAAATAATTTATAATCTTTATAACCACCAAATTGAAACTTAAAAATGTTTTAAGTATGTGAATTTTATATCCTATAAAATATAAACTATAAAACCATTATTAAGGAAAATTAAAACATGTATTAAACATATAATAAGTAGTGAAAAATAAAAATAATTTCTTAAAAAATATTAATGAAAAATAATTTACAAGATTTCTAATCCAACAACTTGAAACGTAAAAATGTTTCAAGTATGTGACTTTTCTATCCTATAAAACTTAAACTATAGGACCAATATAAATGAAAATTAAAACATGGATTAAACATATAAGAAATAGTTAAAAAGAAAAATAATTTCTTAAACAATTTTGATAAAAAATAATTTATAATATTTCTAATCCACCAACTTGAAACATAAAAATGATTCAAGAATGTGACTTTTCTATCCTATAAAATATAAAATATAATACCAATATAAATTAAACATAAAATGTGGATTAAAAATATAATAAGTAGTTTGAAATAAAAACATGTTTTTAAAAAATGTTGATGAAAATTAATTTATAAGCTTGCTAATTCACCAACATTAAACTTAGAAATGTTTCTAGTACATGACACTGCTAGCCTATAAAATATAAACTACAAGATTTATATAAATGAAAATTAAAACATGGATTAAATATATACAAAGTATTCAAAAATAAAAATAATTTATTAAAAAATATTGATGAAAAATAATTTATAAGCTTTCTAATCCACCAACATGAAACTTAAAAATGTTTCAAGTATGTGACTTTATTATCATATAAAATATTAACTATAAGAACAACATAAATGAGAATTAAAAAATTGATTAAACATAAAATAATTAGTCAAAAATAAGAATAATTTCTTAAAAAATATTGATGAAAAATAATTTATAATCTTTCTAATCCACCAACTTGAAATATAAAAATGTTTCAAGTAGGTAACCTAGCTATCCTATAAAATATAAACTATAAGACCAATATAAATGAAAATTAAAACCTGGATTAAAAATATATTAAGTAGTTGGAGTTTTATTTTTTATTTATATGTGTATTATAGTTTATATTTTATTGGATTTCAAATTCAATTAGGTTGTTTTGGATCCTCCATGATATTTCTTCTTTTTTATCTCACTTCTGAGTAACATTTCTTACAATCCTTTCATTTTCATTTATTTATTTTATTTGTGAAACTCTTTATTTTAAAAAACTTTTTAGATATTTAGGCTATCATTTAAATTTTATTTACATTGTTTTATACTGTATGTTTTATAAGATTTTAAATTTATCTTCTTGAAATTTAATAATTATTTATATGTTTCAAGTAGTCAAATTTAAAATATTTCAAATATAAACTATGCCTAAAATATTAATGAAAAATGAAACACTAGATAAACATATAAGAAGGTATAATAATAATAATAATAATAATATATTCATTTCAATAGACATAAAACCCAGAAATGAACATATACAATAAATGTCTATGTTTATGGTGAAGAGATTTCATCCCACATGGTGGTATGTGAATAAGTCTACCACGTCGAGTTTTCTGTGGAGTAAGATGACCTAGAAATCTATGACCCTCAGTCACTAGAATTTTGATTGATGCATCCTCCACATGTGTGTCGGTGGGAAGAACTGTCAGCTGCATGTCATACTTCCCTCTTGATACTTTTCCCACTAGGGTGGTAGAAGGACCTTCCATCATCATAATGGGGAAAATTCCTTTAATGGAGTAATACCCCAAGGATATTATGGATTTAGACCCCAAGGATGTAATGAATATAGACCCCAAGGCTGTCATGGATCTGTACCCCAAGGTTGCGATGGATCTGGACCCCAAGATGAAGAGAACTACGAATATCCTATCAAGAAAGACAAATCCCTTTCCACCTGAGGTATATCCTAAATCAGTTGAGGCTAGATTACTAGAGGGTTGACCTATGCCTGTGAAATAGGTGATGCCTCACGTGCAGCACAACGATGTCTACTTCATCGTCATCGTGGCTCCTCAGCACCAGCAGCAGCTACAGGATGTTTCTCTAGGGAAGGAACCTTCTCTCTCTAGGATGGACAATCAAAGATGCTCTTAGAAAGTGCACGATAATATGACCTTAGCTCCAGCACTTCAGTATAGATGACTGCCCGGCTAAAGGCCCCCTCTTCCTCTTCATCACTCATATAAACAAGATTCTCTGAGTGAGTTCCCTTTAAATAGATTTCAAATGAATAAGAAAATATTTCAATAAACAAACTAATGCAAATTTATTGACTTACAATCTTATGAATAACTCTACCATGTTGGGTAAGATACAATATATAAATTAGTCTATACCATGGATCATACTTAACCTACTCTGAAAGAAAGAATCAATTCGTAGTTACACACTGGATACAAAACTCTACATGTCTGTGACAATAGTTAAGAAATCAGGCATGTACTCGGTGTTAGTCCTCATCCTGACTCCATATCAACTTCACCTCATGATTATTCTCTGTCTGTCTCGGCGAAAATAGAATCGGATGAGCACATCAAAACTAGTGCATGACTCTTTCATGCTACTACCACTCAATAATATGGAATTGAATGAGGGGAACTACATTTATAGAATCCTCAAGCCCAATAGTGTCGTATGGTGGAAACTAGTCCATAATAGTCTAGTATGGAATCCATGAAATTTAAAATGACATGTGACCATTGTCAAAAAATATCCTTACTAAAAACTAAAAATGATTAAATTATTAAATTTGTTATATAGTGATAGATTTTATATACATACCTAGTCGAGTAAGAGATAGTCCAACTAGAGACGATGTATGCCCAAATAGTGTATCAGAACCACGGGGAAACTCTGTCTCTGACACACCCTATAAAATACTAAATCGATAGTGAAAAACAATGAGAAATTAAATTCAATAACTCTTAATAGCATCATAAACCAATAGAAATGAGTGATAATATCAGCATCTACATTGAATTTCATGCAACACCATCATCGCGATCAGCGGACCAACAAGCTTAGGGTGGAATGCGGGGATGCACTCCCATGCCCACATTTGAAGAAGGATGATGCATCCCCCAAGACTTGTGCGGTCCCTATGGGATAACCTATAACAACCCAAAGTTTCATTAATGGAAATCCCTCTTGGTCTTATTAAATGTCTCTTTATATAAAATGTTTTTATAAAATGTCAACTTCATTGGTTTTATGATAAGAGTTGTGACCATTACTTTTATAGTCGTTGAACAGTGATCACATGATTAGTATAAATATAGGGCTTTAACGAACCCAATTTTACTCAGACAAAGGAAGCGATGGCCTCATCCAGTAGAATTGCTCCATACGAAGCCCATTTGTCAGAGCTCGGAAAAGATGTGGCCTCCTTGGGATTCTCTCTTGACCAATCCCAAGATGAGCTTCATCATGTCAAGCTTGAATGGGACCGTCTACGGGAGAAATGGAAGTTGATAGAAATTACCACTCGAGCGATGTTATCTGAGCCACCCCAAGAGTCTGTCACCATCTCACACCTTACCCTTAGGTCTTATGCAGTTGTTTTAAGGGGTTATGTAAAAAATCTCTTGTACTATGTTCATGTGCATTATTTTTTGTATATAATAATGAATATACTTTCTTGTCATTATTGATACATTGTAAATAGTTTATAAACTGCAAATAGTGTTTTTAGTTATTATTTAATTAAGAATTCTATTTTATTAAATTAATGGATTTTTTAATTAAATAATATTTAAATAAAATATTATTATTATTATTAAATTAATTTTTATTAAATATAAATGATCTTATAATTTTATGAGTGCAATTATAATTTTTATTTAGGTTTGAAATCCATTTCTTTCAAAACCGGTGAATTTTCGTTAAATGTCGATTTTTATTTTAAAATTGAAAATTAAAATATTTAGAAAATTATTTAGATAAAATAAATGTTATTTCTAGAATCAAGATGTCTAAATTATCCAATGGTTAATTTTTCATAATTTTCTAAGACAGTCAAATTTTTGGGTAAAAATTAAATACCGTTTAAATATATAATGAGTTTTATGACATCATAATGACCCAATAGTGATGTAATAAAATACTATAATCATTATGTTCGACAAATATATGTTTTACCATTAAAATAATCTGATTTTTGGTTTGTTTGGATTACTTTTCAAAGCATTAATGGACCCCTCAAGACTTATTAAACACCTTGTCTTTTTAAATTAATTTCCATGGGAGTGTGACTCACCTCCACATAAGAAACCCTATTATTTTAAGAATTTCGGACTTTGGCCTTATAAAATATTTTTTTCCTCTTCCCTTTTCCAAAAACCATGGGCAAAAACCATGGGAGGGTTTGTGGTTTGGATTAATTTAATATAAGAGGTCCCAAACCTAAATAATAATGAATTCCCTCACCTTTCTTATATAAACCCACCCAAGATCCCACTTCCTCCTCACAAAAATCATTTGGAGTTCGTCCAACCTATTCCCTACTCTCTCTAGAATCCTCCCAAGGTTCCCCAAGCTCCCAAGAAGCCTCTCAGAAGCCTCTCTCTAGCCTTTGGAAGCACACTTCCAAGTAAGGGTTTGTTCTTCCTTTCTCGTTTTTGTTCAATTTTCTTTAAGTTGTTTTGCCCTTTTAATTTCAATTATGAATGTTGGGGTATGGTTTCTCACCCCCCTCATACTTCCCTCCTTACGTTTGAATGATGGTAGACCCTTTATCTCTCATTAAATGCCTCCCATGTACACTCGTTACTATGCTGAAATTCCGAAAGGAACTTCTCTCTCCTTATTTACATTCAAGCAATACTTTTGTATCAGGAATATAAATTCCATTAAAATTGTTGGGTCATGTATCTATATGACCTCATTACTGTCAATTACATTTAAATATTATTAGTAACCCATTTCTCTCTCATCAACCATTTTTATGAATTCTTATGTCCCGCCGTTACGCTACCGAAATCGCACCGATTTTCTAAGCCAATGCCATTGTGTAGTAAAAACCATGCCCATTTCTCCATCAAGGGTATTCACCTTTATGCACATTTACTTATTGATTATAAAGTTTCATGTATGAATTCCACATTCCTTTATCTTGGAATAAATTATTATGTTTTATGAATCCATGTTTTATGATCCATGTGGCACACTTATGCATGAAATGAAATATTTAAGAAGGGTGCGCCCTTATAGAACTCCAATGCATTGGGTAATGTATAGTATCATGATATGTCATGTGCAATGAGTGTTTACTCATGATAATTCAAGTTCAATGATTTTTTACTCGTGCTTCATGTGCAATGAGGATTTACTCATGCTCCATGTGAAATGGGCCTTGGCTCATGTTAATTCCATGTTAAGTGTTGTTGCCACATTTCCATGTTATGAATATCATGATTTATCATGCATTTGTGTTCATGTTTCTCTTGTGCTCTATTTATATGCCTAATGTCTAACATGTATTGTACTCCTCATGTTATTCCATGTGTATTCCCTTACTGGGATTTACAGCTCACCCTTTTCGTATGCATGTCCTCAGGTTATCCCATGCAATGCTAATTACGAGGGAATGTAATGGTCATGTAAAGAAAGTTTTAATTAAAGATGTTGTATTTAATGTTTCAAGTTGTTATGTAATGATCCTAAGCCCCAAAGACACTAAACCTCTCGATCTTCTATGTTGTATCAAGTGAAGTTTTATGTAATAAATTATTTTTAAGTTTGTAATAAAAGTAGAGTTTTCATAGTTGGTATTAGAGGATAGGTTTAGTTATTTTTGGGATTAGGATTAGAAAACCCTAGTAAAGCATTAGAGACAAGACTAAGTATAATAAAAACATATCTAATTTTTGGTGAGTATTGAGTAAGTGGGTTATCAAGCAAATACATCCCTGTCTGGATACGAGCAGGTAGAGGTAGCTCTGGAACAGATGTATCCTAGGGGTAAATCCTGAAAAAACCACTTTGAGCTACACTCGAATAGGAACTGGTGCACGAAAACGGGCCTTTCTGCACTCTTGGTTACGACACCCTCAAGGGATATGTTTTGATAAATTCACAAGCTTAGTATGAACCCTTATTAAAGGAAAAAATGCCCCTAAGAATATATGTTAGAAAGTAGATCATGAAAAGCCTAGATTTGTGCCTATAGAATCATGAGTTAAGGAAATAAAAGTTTATTTGTAAGTAATCAAATTTTGTTTTTGGATTACCCTTTATGGGTTACCCCATAACTTTCCTTTTATTCCAGCCAATGGCCGGTAATAGGAGGACTCGGGCTAATAACCGATGTGAAGATCAGTGTGATGACTGTACTAATTAGATGCCCAATCCAATAGGAGCAGGAATCACGAACTTTGTCACACTTCTCTCTCAGTTAACTCAAGCTTTGAATAGAAACACGGGTCAAGAGGAATGTTCAACCCCCCCCCCCCCCCCCCAAGAAAGAACAAGTCACTATCGAGAGCTTCAGGAGACAAATCCCTCCTACTTTTAGTGGATCATCCGATCCCACGATCGATGAACAATGGATCAACTCCATTGAAAAGATCTTCTCCATCCTTCAAGGTAATGAACAAGAGAAGGTTCTCCTGGCGTCTTATCGTATTGAGGGTGAAGCTGATCAATGGTGGAAATTGATAAAAAATACAAAGCCTGATGAGGAGATCAAGGTGTTGGAATAGAAGGATTTCCGAAAGATGTTTTTCGATAAATATTTTCCACGCACCCTCCAGCTTAAGATGGAAAGGTACTTCCTTTCCCTTAAGAAAAAAGATGAAGAATCTGTTGGAGTGTACGAGGAAAACTTCACAAGGCTTGCACTATACGCTTTCGGCTTTGTTGTCACCCCCAAATAAAAAGTTGACCGCTTCTTTGGTGGGATGAAGCCTAGCCTGCAGAAAGCATTGGTGATCCATGACTTCGACAGTTATGGGGAAATTGTCTGATATGCCCTCAAGGTCAAAATAGATATCGAAGAATCACAGGGGTATCATGGGGATAAAAAGTGTAAGGTGGAATTCAATGTTGGCGGTACGATGGATAAATCCAACGGTGCTAAGATGATCCAGCACCCCACTTGCCAAAAGTGCGGAAAGAAGCACCCTGGAAATTTCCTTAAGGGGGCGAGGAAATGCTTCAGGTGTGGAAGAGAAGGGAACCTAGCTGTTAACTGTCAGCAAGAAAGACCCGCGGCTGTGACAGAGGAGAGGAACGATCCATTCAAACCTCAATGTGTTTTTCAATGCTATAAATTCAAAGAACCGAGGAATTTTGCAAATCAATGCCCTAATCTAAGGTTTTCAGAGGCAACCAACAACCTCCAAGGCAGCAAGGAAGAGCTTTTTCCATCACTTCTGCTAAATTGAACCCCGAAAATGAAGTGGTGATAGGTACGCTAGTTATTCATTCAATAATAGTGAATTTACTTTTTGATTTAGGTTCTACGCATTCTTTTATATCTCGAAAGATTAGTAAAATAATCCCAGCACCACCAAAAATCATGGAAGTGAAGATGTTGGTGAGTACGACAAATGGGGAAATCATTGCATCCCATGAATATAAGTCCTCCCCTATTATAATATGTGGATTGAATTTTCCGAAGAACCTCATCATACTCTCTCTGGGGGAATTTGATGCATTTCTTGGCATGCATTGGCTTTCCTTATATAGAGCCAACATAAATTTTCGAGAGAGGGAAATCACACTCCATATGGATAATCGACCTCTGATTCTTTACAAGTGTAAGGAGGAAGATGAATCTCCTTTAGCTCCATCATCTCAAGTATGGATATTACTGCCCTATGATCATGCGTATCTGGCTCAGATGATTGAGTCCAAGGAAGAAACCATCCTTGAGGAAATGCCTATTGTGAGGGAATT
The DNA here is from genome assembly GCA_963277665.1 of Viscum album. NCBI lineage: Eukaryota > Viridiplantae > Streptophyta > Magnoliopsida > Santalales > Viscaceae > Viscum > Viscum album. The sequence continues at coordinate 1,643,133,446 of OY728159.1, forward strand.
CGCTGAAGTTTTTCTCGAGGAACTGCTTGGTCTTCCTCCTAGAAGAGATGTTGAATTCTCAATTAAACTTATCTAGGGGCTCTAACAATATCCAAGACTCCATATAGAATGGCTATTGTAGAGCTTGAAGAGATGAAGAAACAATAATAGGAGAATTTGGATAAAGGGTTTATACGCCCAAGTGCTTCACTATGGGGTGCACCGATCATCTTTGTCAAGAAGAAGGATGGGTCAATGCAGTTTTGCATCGATTATCGTGAACTTAACAAAATAATGATAAAGAACAAGTATCATCTCCCAAGAATTGATGACTTGTTCAATCAACTACATGGAGCACAATACTTCTCCAAGGTGGACTTGGGGTCGGGATATTATCAAGTAAGGGTGAAGAAGGAAGATATCCCCAAGACTGCTTTTGACACACGATACAGGCAGTATGAATTCATAGTAATGCCTTTCGGACTCACTAATGCTTCAAAAATCTTCATGGACTTAATGAATAGAGTCTTTAGAGATTACATAGATAAATTTGTGGTTGTCTTTATAGATGATATTCTAATATACTCCAAAACAAAGGAAGATCATGAGGAGCATTTAAGAACTGTACTAGAGAATTTGCGCAAGGAGAAGCTCTATGAAAAGTATTGCAAGTGTGAGTTATGGTTGAAGGAGGTCTCATTCTTGGGCCATATAATCAAAAGCAATGGGATATCTATGGATCCCTCCAAAATAGATGCAATTGAGGGATGGCCGAGGCCAACATCGGTAACAGATATCCGTAGCTTCTTGGGGTTAGCTGGATATTATCGACGATTTGTGAGAAATTTCTCACGATTGTCCAACCCTCTTACCAAGCTAACTCAAAAGGGAGTAAAGTTTTCTTGGAGTGATGAATGTGAAAAAAGCTTCAAGGAGTTGAAAAGGAGGCTTATCATTGTGCCCGTGCTCACTTTACCCACAAGTGGGGAACTTTTTGTTGTTTTAAGTGATGCTTAAAAGAAGGGCTTAGGTTGTATGATGATGCAGAATGATAAAGTTATATCCTATGCCTCAAGTCAGTTGAAAATACATGAGATAAACTATCCAACGCATGATCTGGAGTTAGCGGCGGTGATCTTTTCCTTGAAAATCTGGAGGCATTATCACTATGGGAAGAAATATGAGATATATACTGACCACTAGAGTCTTAAATATATATATTCACACAGAAAGAGCTTAATATGAACCAGAGAAGATGGATAGAGCTCATCAAGGATTATGATTGTTCAATACATTACCACCCTAGGAAAGCAAACAAGGTGGCAGATGCCCTAAGTAGAAAGGACCCAGTGATTCTATCAATGATGATAATTGAGATGGATCCAATCTTCTTAGACTTGAAGAAGATGGACATGGGAATCATAAAGAAGGGAACATCATCAATCCTTTCACAAATTATTGCTCAACTGACTCTTTTAGAAAGGTTAAAGGATGCTCAAAAGGATGATGTGGGAATTTCGGAAAAAGTAGAAGCTATCGAAAAAGGGAAATCCTCAGTTTTTAATGTTAATGAAGAAGGAATTGTGTGGTTTGGGAAAAGACTATGTGTTCCATCAAGTCTGGAGCTGAAGAAGAAACTTTTGGATGATGCACATAGTTCAAATTTCTCTATTCACCTAGGGAGCACAAAGATGTATCGAGATCTTTGAGAAAACTTTTGGTGCGATAATATGAAGAAGGAGATTACTGAATATACATAAAAGTTCCTGGTGTGCCATCAAGTGAAGGCAGAGAGGCAAAAGTCTAAGGGGATGATGCAACCATTGGCTATACCAGAATGAAAATGGGAGAACATCACCATGGACTTTGTCACCAGACTTCCGAGGACATCCAAATGCAACAAGGCAATCTGGGTTGTTGTGGATCATCTTACAAATACTGCACACTTCATTGCTATTCGGGAGGATTTCTCATTGGATCAATTGGCACGAATATATTTCAGGGAAGCGGTAAGGCTTCATGGAGTGCCACTATCTATTATGTCTGATCGAGATCCAATATTCACCTCTATGTTTTAGAAGATTCTTCAACATGCTCTGAATACGGAACTGAACTTCAGTACGGCCTATTATCCTCAAACTGATGGACAATCTGAGCGGACTATCCAAACACTTGAGGACAAGTTGAGATCGTTATCAATGGACTTTAAAGGAGGATGGGATCAACATCTTCCTCTGGTTGAGTTCTCTTATAAAAATAGTTTCCACTCGAGCATCCAAATAGAACCATATGAAGCCCTGTATGGGAAAAGGTGCAGAACATCGGAATGTTGGGATGAGGTCGGTGAACGTAAGCTACTTGGACCAGAAATGGTCGAAGAAATGGTGGAGAAGGTGAAAACCATTCAGCAACATATCAAGGAATCCCAGAGTCAAAAGAAGAGTTATACAGATAACCGTCGATGATACCTTGTGTTTAAAGTTGGGGATATGGTTTTTCTACGCATATCTCCATGGAAGAACTTCTTGAGGTTTGGAAAGAAGGGGAAGTTAAGTCCAAGGTACATCGGCCCCTTCGAGATTCCAGATCATGTCGGGGTTGTGGCCTATCGACTAGAACTTCCACCTACCATGGTCAAAGTACATGATGTCTTTCATGTATCCCACTTAAGGAAGTACATACCGGAACCTTCACATGTACTCTCTTCTAAGGTGGTACAGTTGGAGGATGATCTTTCTTATGAGGGGTAACCAGTGAAGATCTTAGATCATAGAGAAAAAGTTCTACGAAAAAAGACAATGCCCCTCGTCAAGGTGTTGTGGAGAAACCACAAGTTTGAAAAAGCGGCTTGGAAATCGGAGGAAATGATGAAGCTAAGGTACCCACATCTGTTTTAGTGTGGGAAAAGGAAAAATTTTGAGGGTGAAATTTCTTAAGGGGGGAATATTGTAATGACCCAAAGTTTCATTAATGGAAATCCCTCTTGATCTTATTAAATGTCTCTTTATATAAAATGTTTTCATAAAATGTCAACTTCTTTGGTTTTATGATAAGAGTTGTGAACGTTACTTTTATAGTCGTTGAACAGTGATCACATGATTAGTATAAATATAAGGCTTTAATGAACCCAATTTTACTCAGACAAAGGAAGCAATGGCCTCATCCAATAGAATTGATCCATATGAAGCCCATTTTTCGGAGCTCGGAAAAGAGGTGGCATCCTTGGGCTTTTCTCTTGACCAAGCCCAATCTAAGCTTCATCATGTCAAGCTCGAACGGGACCATCTATGAGAGAAGTGGAAGTTGATAGAAATTACCACTCAAGCGATTTTATCCGAGCCACCCCAAGAGTCCATCACCATCGCACACCTTACCCTTAGGTCTTATGCGGCTGTTTTAAGGGTTTATGTAAAAAATCTCTAGTACTATGTTCATTTACATTATTTTTTGTATATAATAATGAATATACTTTCTTTTCATTATTGATACATTGTAAATAGTTTTTCAAGTGAAAATAGTGTTTTTAGTTATTATTTAAATAAGAATTCTATTTTATTAAACTAAGGTATTTTTTAATTAAATAATATTTTAATAAAATATTACTATTAGTATTAAATTATTTTTTATTAAATATAAATGATCTTATAATTTTATGAATGCAATTATAATTTTTATTAAGGTTTGAAAGCCATTTCTGTCAAAACCCGTGAATTTTCGATAAATGTTGGATTTTATTTTAAAAGTGAAAATTAACATATTTAGAAAATTATTTAGATAAAAAAAATGTTATTTCTGGAATCAGGACATCGAAATTATCCAATGGTGAATTTTTCATAATTCTCTGAGAAAGTCAAATTTTTGGGTAAAAATTAAATACCGTTTAAATATATAATGTATTTTATAACATCATAATGACCCAATAGTGATGTAATAAAATACTATAATCTTTATGTTCGGCCAATATATGTTTTACCATTAAAATAATGTTATTTTGGGTTTGTTTGGATTACTTTTCAAAGCATTGCTGGATCCCTCAAGACTTATTAAACACCTTGTCTATTTAAATTAATTTCCATGGGAGTGTGACTCACCTCCACATAAGAAACCCTATTATTTTAAGACATTCGGACTTTGGCCTTATAAAATATTGTTTTCCTATTCCATTTTCCAAAAACCATTGTCAAAAACCATGGGATGGTTTGTGGTTTGGATTAATTTAATGTAAGGTGTCCCAAACCTAAATAATAATGAATTCTCTCACCTTTCCTATATAAACCCACCCAAGATCCAACTTCATCCTCACTAAAAGCCTTTGGATTTCGTTCAACCTCTTCCCTAATCTCTCTAAAATCCTCCCAAGGTGCTTCAAGCTCCCGATAAGCCTCTCACAACCCTCTCTCTAGTCTTTGGAAGCACACTTCCAAGTAAGGGTTTTTTCTTCCTTTCTCGTTTTTGTCCAATTTTCTTTAAGATGTTTTTCCCTTTTAATTTCAATTATTAATGTTGTGGTATAGTTTCTCACCCACCTCATACTTTCCTCCTTATTTTTTAATGATGGGAGACCCTTTCTCTCTCATTAAATGCCTCCCATGTACACCTGTTACTATGCTGAAATTCCGAAAGGAACTTCTCTCTCCTCATTTACATTCAAGCAATACTTTTGTATCATGAATCTAAATTCCATTACAATTGTTTGGAAATGTATCTATATGACCTCCTTACTTTCCATTACATGTAAATATTATGAGGAACCCCATTCTCTATCATCAACCATTTTTATGAATTCTTATGTCACACCGTTACGCTACCGAAATCACACCGATTTTCTAAGCCAATGCCATTGTGTAGTGAATACCATGTACATTTCTCCATCAAGGGTATTAACCTTTATGAAAATTTACTTATTGATTATAAAGTTTCATGTATGAATTCCACATTCCTTTATTGTGTAATAAATGATTATTTTTTATGAATCCATGTTTTATGATCCATGTGGCACACTTATGCATGAAATGAAATGTTTAAGAAGGGTGTGCCCTTATAGCGCTCCAATGCATTGGGTAAAGTATAGTATCATGATACGTCATGTGCAATGAGTGTTGAATCATTCTAATTAAAGTGCAACGAGGGTTTACTCGTGCTTCATGTGCAGTGAGTTTTTACTCATGCTCCATGGGAAATGGGCCTTGGCTCATGCTAATTCCATGTTAAGTGTTGTTGCCACATTTCTATGTTATGATTATCATGATTTATTATGCCTTTATGTTCATGTTTCTCTTGTGATCTATTGATATGCCTAATGTCTAACATGTATTGTACTCCTCATGTTATTCCATGTGTATTCCCTTATTGGGATTTACAACTCAACCTTTTCTTATTCATGTCCTCAGGTTATCCCATGAAATGCTATGTACGAGCAAATGTAGCGATCATATAAAGGAATTTTTCAATAAAAATGTTGTATTTCATGTTTCAAGTTGTTATGTAATGATCCTAATCCCCAAATACACTAAACCTCTCGATATTATTTGTTGTATCAAGTGAATTTTTATGTAATAAATCATGTTTAAGTTTGTAATAAAAGCAGAGTTGTCATATAACCTGCATAATGCTCTGTATGTGTATACCGAGAAGACTGATCCCCATAAGTATATCTCGGCCCAATAAAGGTCCTCTAGTAGGGGTAGATACACCATGTGCACAAGCATCCCCAAGTGATCAGTACACATGGTCTCTCCAATGATCTGAAATATATATGTATGGGTATAATTCATTGCAGTCTACTCATCAGCATCATCGGTTAAATGTGTAATCTGCACCTCCAACCAATGCATAGATATCAACACTCCATTTATAGCCCTATGGTCGGAAAAATGTCAATGCCTAACAATCACTGAGCAAGCTTGTGCTAATATGGAAGATTGGGTCCAATAATAGCTTCCCCCTAAATAGGAAGACTGATAAGCACTACCACATCCTAGAGGGTGATGGTCATCTTTCCCTCGGGTAGGTGGAATGTATGTGTCTATGGTCTCCATATCTCTACGAGGGAAACAAGCAGTTGATGGTTGAAAAATGTGAAATCTGATACAACAATTCCAAAAAATCCAGCACGGTGAAAGTATGGTCTAATGGCATGTGGAGGCTCCCTGTGATGAAAATTGTTTACATGACGCACCATTATCAATTGATCCTCACCACCGTCTAACACGACCTGAGAAATATGGCTATCCTACTAATTGAGTAGTACGGTATCATCCATCTGTATATAAAAAAATGAAATGAGTCATAAGTGTAAAATGTAAATATAACGTTATGGTTAGTATAATGTTATGACATGTAGAATGCAAGACATTCCATGTTTATTCGCATTATTTTATGAATTTTTTTTCCAAAAGAAAGGGGCATGTCTTCATGTTTTTCAAAACATATTACTAACATGTTGTTAAGATGTACTTTTACCTAGAAAAGGGTGTTTGGTAAGATATAGTTTTACATATTTTTATATATACAATTTTTCTTTGTTATGTAAATGTTTATTATAAAATAGTGTGATTTGTAGTTTATATATGACTCTTCACATGATAGAATGTTTCATGATTATTTTCTCACATGTAAAGATCATTCTTTAACACTAAGAGAACTACAAGAAAGAATTTGTGTTAAATGAACCACAACACAGGAGGAATGGTGACAATGATGATAGTCATGAAGTAAAATCATTTCATCACTGTTGTCATTGTCACTATTCCTCCTACATCATAGTTCATTTCCCAAAAACTCTTTATTAATGTTCACTTAGTGTTACAGAATTAGTTTTACTAACCTCTATTGTTGGTTGTGTACTATAAAAAGCTCTTTTATTAGTTTTAATAAACTTCCAGTAGTAGTACACATAGGTAAAACATGACTCTATACGTTAAAAATGTTTTTTGATCATGATTCTGATAGTGTAACTAATATTGAAAAATATGGTTGATTATATAATATTTATTATACTGAAATTTTATAACATCTTCTTGTACCGTAATATATGATACTATATTTCATTATATAAATGTTTATTAGAATATCAGTCACATAATGTTTTGAAACCCAAGGTAAAGGGAATATGTTTTTGGGTATACGGTCTATGTTTTAGGTTTTAGGTTTTAGATATTAGAGTTTCATATATTGGGTTTTGGTTCTAGGTTTTTGAATTTTTTGTAAGGTTTTATGGTTTAGGTTTATGATTTCGGGGTTAGAGTTTATGTTTTAAGGTTTAGGGTTTATTATTTTGATATTATGTTATAAGGAATAGGTTTTTATATTTAGGGCTCATCTTTTTGGTTTTACAGTTTAAGAATTAGGATTTCAGATATATTATTTTGGGTCTGGGTTTTATGATTTTTTTTGTTCAGTTTTAGGTTTCGGGTCTAATAATTCAAGGGTGGTGTTTAGTTTTTAAGGTTTAGGGTTTAGAATTTTGAGATTACAGTATATGGAAGATGTTTTGGGTTTAGTTTTCTACTTTTAGGTTTTGGGGTTTAGAAAACTGAGGCAAAAAAGAAGAGATAACAACATATAATTTATAATATGAGAATCTCACAATGAAGTCAATACAACATTGTAGTTGAGAGTGTGAACTTGACCCAATAATGTTAGGGCATCATTTCCAGTTATAACCTTCTTGATGACAGATAGTGTATCTCAAACTCTACCCTTGTTCTTGAGGCTAGTCCATCTCATTTCACATCCTGATGACCTTCTATCTCCCACACAAACTCAACCGATTGATGTCATGTATCACTATCAGCTGGCCTTCGGGCATTGGGAAATAACGAAACTACCCAATAGGCATCCAAGGTGTATTATAATAGTCTTAAATGGTGTCCATATAGTATATTGAATCAACATATTCTTCCCATGATATGTTCATAGAGGCACATGTTGCGATGGTGTGTGTGCATGGAAACCGTAAGGCCTAAAAGTTTCCACAATAACATTGCCTCATTTCAAATAATGTCACCATTTTTCACTAATGCTATTTATGATGGGGTATGAAATCTCCTGAACTTAAAAATGAGATCATTCTCTTCAAAAAAAATGCATCCATGATAACAAAATTCTTCTTCAAAATTCTTTTTAATCTATCGTTGAAAGTGTCTTTCGTACCTTAGTCCCTGTTGTATTCCGGCTGATTCTAGTTTTTATCTATCAAAAAAGTACTTCATGTAACGATATAATTTCTCCTAAACTAGAGAAGTTATAGGTAACTTGTGAAGCCCTTTGAAGAAACCATTAATGCACTCCACAATGTTTGTGGTCCTGTTTCCATACCTCTTCCCCCCATCATATGGCAATGTCCATTTTTCTTTTGGAATCCACATAATATAATCATAAACGTCTTGATTAGCTTTGAATATTTGTCCGAAATGTTCTTTAAAACACTATTGATCTGACTCATATGCTACATATAATAGATCATATTTCATATAAATTGATTTTATCTTTATGTTTAAATAGTAAAAAATAACAAAGACAATGTGTACCAAGCCTTTTTATTGCCTTATTCATTAGTTCATTGTGAAATTGTTTATGCACTTTTCTAGAAATGTGTCTAATGTAGAATTGATGATATGAATTTTGGTATCTCCATATATCAGGATCCAAATTGATTTCATTGTTAATTTTTTTATTCCGATCAGATATCAAACAAACACCCTGAATGTTGGTGAAATGGTTGCAGATACATTCCAAAAACCAACTCCATGATTTATAGTTTTCTTTCTCTACAATGGAAAAGGGAAGTGGAAGATGTGAACAGTTTTAATCCTGGGTTTCCACAATCAACAATATTACCTTGTATTTTCCATATAGAAACATTCTATCAATCTGAATGAACTGTTTTCTAAAACAAAATGCGGAGATACATGGGAGGAATGCCTAGAACAACCGATGAAATTGAACACAAGATGGATCATGTTGGTTATCACGAGACACATGTCCGTTTCTATCAATATGGAATAAAACTTGGTTATGATGCCTCAATATGGATAAAAATTGTGGAAGTATTTTATATGATTCATCTCGATCAACATAGACCTTCATAATTGCCTTCTGTTTCTCCATCCATGCCTTAATATAGGAAATCTTATAACTGAATGTATATTGTGTCCTTGCTTGAACAAGGGATATCAAAACATCTTCACATTTCCTAATCATCTCAACAACAATGGATAATAGAAATTATGCATCAAATGAGGTATGATCTTGTGTCAGGCTTGGATGAACACAAGTATAAGATACCTCAATCCTCGAGATTCTCTAACCTCCAAATGCCATGTCCAGAATCACCCTCAAGTGGAATATACAATCATCCCCTTACTTCTCACATCGTATGAGATATTTATTATGGATTTATTCTAGAACTATATATCTTTAGTGCCTCTCAATGTGAAATATCTTTAGCATTATTTTTAATGCATCTTTAGTTGGAAAATTCCTTTCAACATATATGGTTTTGTCCAGCTCACTAAACCTATCTAGTACATATTCGGGAAACTCTGTTGTCAATGTAAGAACATTATTATTGAATTCAGGCACACATGTCATTGCTTCTTTCCAAGATGGAAAGAGTGGTGTATGATTTGTTATAGGTTGTGGCTGTTGTATAACTAATACATTTCTCAAAACCTCTTCCCTAACTTTTGTTGGTCCCCACTCATCAACACTATTGTTATCATATGTTCCATCATTACAAAACTCCTCATCAGAAGTCATATCGACATGTATATCTGAGATATCATATAGGTTGTTCTCTTCTTCATCATTTGGAATAGGCTCAATTTTATGTGGCGGACTATCTTCAACAACTCTTGTAATTCTATATCTTCGTACAACTAGACGTTTTTGTTGTACAGTATAAACCTCAACATATAACTCCATCATGGTACCATCTAACCATTGAGAAAATAAATTTATTTCTTGGACCCACTACGCATCAGTAACTAATAGACAAGCTAGATTCCATAGTGTTGCTGATAATTGAAAATATCTATAGCTCATAGACTTTATCTCTTGATTGGGTCCCAGATTTAAGGAACTATGAATTATGTCTTGAATTTCACTTAGGGTTACACAATCAGTTGTACTAATCACTGTTATTGGTTGTGTACTGTACGAAGCTCCTTACCCAGTTTGAATAACCTCTACATAGTAGTACACAAAGTAAAACATGTTTCTTTATGTCAAAAATGTTTTTTGATCAAAATTATTATAGTGTAACAAATATTAACAATTATGGTTGACCATATAATATTTATCAGAATATAATTTTAGGATTCCTTTTTATACCCTAAAATATTCTAGTAATATTTCATTATATAAACTTTTATTAGAATATAAGCCATATAATGTTTTGAAAACTGAGGTAAAAAAGAAGATAAAACATGAAATTATTTTATTTATCATTGATAGAATGACAGTTCTGATCATATAAAGTGAAATAAATAAGAAAAAACACATTAAATAACGCATGAATTCTGTATAACATACAATAAATTCATTGAAATTTTTCAATAGAATGTGGTTTGGATGAGATACGTCTCACTTCGAATATGAGGTAAAATTGAGCTTACTCTTAATGTGAAGCTTAGTAACTTCTTCAAAAGATTTGTACTTCACATTTTAACTTTAAAAATCTTTCAACCTCCTAATACATATCTTAGATTTCATTAGAATTCCAAAAACTTTTGAAAGTTCAAAATTGTAGTGCATATCCTTTGAAGATGTTATTAAGCTTAAAATTAAAAATAAGTTGTATTTTACTTCATGTAAGAAGTGAGAATCATCTCATCCAAACCACATTCTATATAAAAATGTCAAGGTATTCCTTTTATGGTGTAAAGAATTCATGTGTTATTTAATCTGTTTATTCTTCTTCATTTCACTTTATATGATCATAAGTATCATTAGATAATAATTATATGGACTCATTTTTTAATCCTACTTTATTCATTAATTAATCTATAATTAATCCTTTCTAGTAAGAACTATTATTTATAAACTATATAATCTTTATGATATGAAGATTTTAAAACATTTTATTATATCTTAAACTATGATACTAATGTTTCGTAGTATAGTTTTTACTATGTTAATAATTATTTAGTCACTAATTAGTCATTACTTAGTTAATAATTAGTTATTCATTATTTAGTCACTCTATAATATAGATGAAAAAACACATAAAATAATAGATTATTTTTTACAACATACAATAAATACTAACATTTTTCAACAAAACATTGTTTCGTTGATATGAGCCTAACTTTAGAAGTGATGAAAACCCAAATGTTTTTTATTTGATAGCTTAATAACATCTTCTACAAGTATATACTTAACTTATTAAGTACATATCTTTTGATGATGTCATTAAGCTACCAAATAAAAATAAACTAGATTTTACCTCACTTTCAAAGTCACGCTCATCTCATCCAAACCATGTTTAATTGAAAAATGTCAAGGTATTTCTTATATATTGTAAAACATTCATTTGTAATTTAATGTGTTTGTTCTTCTCCATTTTATTTTATACAATCATAATTTTCATTTGATCAATAATAAGTTCTATTAGATAATCATTACATGTATTCATCTTTTAATCCTAAGTTATTCAGTAATTAATCTATAATTAATCATTACATATAAAAACTATTATTTCTAAACTATATAATCTTTATGATACTAAAAGTTTAGAACATATTTTTATATCTGAAACAATGATATTAATTTATCTTAGTACAATTTTTAACTAATCAATCATTCTTTAATCACTATTTAACCATTATTATGTTATCTTTAATTATTTATTATTTAATCATTAATCATATGATATTCATTAGTTAATTATAATTAACTAATCATATGTATTCATTTTTAATCATAATATATTCATTCATTAATCTATAATTAATCATCACTAATAATAAGCATTATTTATAAACTATATATGAAAAATTAAACTACTTAATAAACAAAATATTTAAAACCGACCAATAAAAACTCAATTACAAATAATAACTTTCATTCTTTAATGACTTTTCCCTTGTCTATTTCATTATATATCATCATAATTATCATTTTATCATTGATAAATATTCTGATATTATTTTTACTTTCTTAGGTAATTTAGAAGTTTATAAAGAAAATAAGAATCATCTTAAGCATATCCCTTGGGAGTGTCAAATCAGTAGTACAACAAGACCTGTTGTAGTGCACTAGTTCCCATTCGAGTCTATCTCAAAGTGGTGTTTTCAGGTTTTCCCCCTAGGTACATCTTTTCTAGAGCCACATCCACTTGTTTGTATATAGATAGAGATTTTATTGCTTAGATAAAAACATAATCTTTATGCTACCAAAATTTCACAATACTTAATCCTATGTTGTTCTATACTTAATCTATACATAATATATACACAATATATAATTAATCAATACAAATAATAATTATTATTCCCAACTATATATAACTAATTTAAAAACTTAATAAAAAAATATTTATAACTAACTAAACTACCAAAAAATGAAATATTTAGAACTAGAAAGAATTAAACTAAATAAATAAAAAACATTAAATTAAAAAAATACCTCTAAAATATGCTTCACAAAAAAACGAGCCTTATTTGATACCACAGACTCCACCACATGGAAAATGAGTTTTTTAGAGATAAAAGTAGTGGAATGAGAAGATATGGCGAAAATGGAAGTGGGGAAAGGGTGGTGCCCTTTTACAGGGAGTTGAGGGAAAGGCGGCATCGGCAGTGCTACCTTTCGCCTCACCCAAAAGAAAAAGTCGGCTATAGCAACCCATACTTTACATACATGGTTAATACATAAAAATTGAAGCATACTTATTACAACATATAACAAAACCATGAAAGGACCGTATTGGTATAGTGTCTTTAGAAACTGGGAAACATAAACAACTGGTTCATAAAGCATCTACACTGTCTCCCATTTATTTCATCATATCTATAGTCCCTTTTTGGAATATCTTACTTAATAACGTTCTTCCTGACCTAGGGAAAGAAAACATACAAAAGGGTGAGCTCAAATGCTCATTAAGGGTAAAAAAAAGAAATATCAATCACATAAATTCATAAGAACATAACATTTTGGAAATCTTACCCTGCAAAAGAGATCATAATTTCATAACATGGGATAAATCATGGTATTGAAATGTAATCCCAATAATCATAACTTAAAACATGAAACTTTTTGTAATACACACATAATCATAGAAAATTATTTCTTATTAGTCAAGACTCATTGCCAAGACTATCTTAGTGGACAAAGTCCATTTCTGAACCGAGTTCACTCCTCGTTTCAGTCCTGTTTCACTGAACCAGTTTAACCTGCCGTTCTAGCCATGTCTATCTCATGAGATATAAAATCTTTACCCAATGAATTTGAGGGAGATATAGGTCCCACCCATCTCATAATTATACCATTCTTATGTGTGCCACAAAATCATAAACCATACATCATAGCATAACCCATGTAATAAAAATGGGAATCTTAAACATCGTGACATCATAAAACAATTCATATAAGATAAATGAATTCATAAAAATATTTCCATCACAACATAATCAAATCAATGTAATAATAGGGATAGAAATAGAACCCTATATTATCTTATATAGAAAATAATTTTGATAAAACACTTGAACTCCATTCTTGAGGAAAATATCCTTTCTACTTCAAAAACATTTTTCCTTTCATAACATGTCATACAATTTTAAACTAAAAGAAGTTGATTAAAAATAAACGTGAAAACTTGTAAAGGAATATTCTTGGAAATAATGTTTTAAAAATCCATTCATGCCGTATAAGTTAAAAAAACATTCTTCTCGTACTTTTGTCGGAAAAGTCAAAAAGTACCTCGTACGAAAAATGACAAAAGATTCATTTCATATCTTTTACTAAAAACTCACCGAAGGGTAAAATTGGATTTAAACAATTTTAGGAGTATATAAATAATATTACATATTGAGGAAACATTGATGTGGATTATAAATATTCCCCAGTAAATTCTGAAGTAGAAACAATCTCAGAAAAAAAAATTGAGATTGTGAGATTGTCCTTTACCTTAGGTCCGATTTGCTTCGTAAGTGTCTGAACCTCCTGTATAATGATTTAAATAATGTTATTGACTTATTACAGAATCATAATTATTGTTATGATATCATATATGGTCATATTCTTAGATTCTTATTAGTAATATTTCATTACGACTTGTTATTCAGGTGTTTATTACTTTTTGTTCTTATGCGTGTTTTGTCGAATAAATTCTTATTCATCTTTATAGAATATAGATACATCATTTACATAATATTATTAGTGTAATATATATCATATTAATTCATTAAATTCATTTATATAATCATTATTCAATGAATATCATATAGAACGAGTCGCATCACATCGTGGAGACGGTAGGTCGTACGTACGCAAGAGCGATGATATCGTTCCCATGATCATGGAATTGTATTGGAGTGTATGTATACTATTTTAGAATCAATACCACTTTAAAATAATCATATATAGTTATTTATTTAAACCATTATACCCATCCAAGTAAGGTGGTGGTGGAAAACAGATTAGACCACGGCGTGGAGACGGTATTCTGTGTGTATGCACGCGCGGTGATTTCGTTTTTCGTAGGATGGATAAGAGGTGAAATAGGGTAGTTTCATATTTATAATAACATATTAGTATATGATGGATACTGATGTTATTACCTCATAATGAAACAACTAAAGAAGAGGGAGTAGAAGAAGAATGGAACTTGAAGAAAACAGTAGAAGGTATTACCTCTTTCTCGAAGTGACTCCTTTAAACTTTCTCTTAAGGCACTAGAGTTGGTCTTTTGAAAAGACCAGTACCTCTAGTAGGTTTCTAAGGGAGTGGGGAAGTAAAATGGGTAGGGTTTGGTAGAGATTTAAGGCTCAAATTGGTGTGACGAATAGAGGGAGGAGGTGCCTTTTTTAAGGGATGAGAGGGGCACCTTTGGAAAGTGTGGAAATATTATTTTATTATAAACTTATCTTCGGTTTCAAAAGGTCCAAAAATCATTAAAGATTAATATAAGATGACTCATGGTCGAAATAAAGTCATTCAATCATAATTTCACATGTTTTGGAAAATATTTTAATCATTATAATCTTATTTATTTAAATCATTTATTAATGAGGTAAATACTTCATCATTATTATGTCATAAATAATTTAATTTATTTGGTGTCTAAAAATTATAAAACAAATATCATTATGTTGGAAAGCATTTTATCTTTCCAATTAATATTTATAGTCGAAAATATGATTTATATAACCCCTTATAAAAATTAATTACAAAAAGATTTTTGTTAATGTCAATTTTGTCTTTACATTAAATTAATTAATCCAAATTGTCATTGTCACTACCAAGTGGCTCAATGGGATCCCAAAATCGGCCCAAGGATTCCCATGGTCGGCCACTACTCATCCAATAAGGTTAGGACAAGTTTCAAGGTAATTTTGAATTATTATAATATTATTTTAACCTTGAATTACCCAATTTACCTTTAACTGTAGTAAATAAAAATTACCGTAGTTACTATTCATAATATCAAAAAAAATAAAAGTAATGTATTAACATAATTTGGACCCACTGATTCCAAATATGGAATCCATTTTTCAAAATTCAAAACACAGAAGTTTCAGTAATTAATTTAAAATTAATCCCATTGTTAAGCAAATGGGTTTTAAAAGTTAAAACATTTCCAAAGATTGAAATGTTTTTACCTATGAATTCAATGTAAAATTAATGCTAATGACATAAATTATATTAAATGGTAAAAATATATTCTATTTATACTTTAAAAACATTCAATATTATAATTTAACCATATAAAGTACTGCAATGAAAAAAAGTTGTTTTTAATTAAAATATAGCATGTTTTTACTATTCATTAAAATACTAAAGTTATCATAATAATATGAAAAATTTATCTAAAGTAAATTTTTATATCCTTATTCTAAATGAGAATTTTATTTTGTCAAATTGAACTTATAAAGTTGTCAAAAACTAGATTTAATGTGGGTGCGCCATCAAAAGGCGGTAAAACTGCATTTTTTTAAAAATACTTCTTTTATCCAAAAAACTGATTTTGTTTTCATACCGCATTCTAGAAAATGTATAAGATGAATTAAAATATTATAAAATTCAAAATTCAGTTAATATTATTCATAACGGCTAGTTTATAATATTATAATATATTGTTGCTTAGTGAAACTCGGTATTGCGTACTACACACGCCATCGAGGAAGGTCGTGATTGCGTGTAACGCAAGCCAAGATAGTGGTGTGTGTAGTGGAAGATTCATTTCCGTATAACATATTACATTAAAAAAATATACTTCTCATAAAATATCAGGGTGTTACATTCTACCCCCCCTTAAAATGAATTTCACCCTCGAAATTCGTCACTTCGTAACAAACAGATGAGGATACCTCTCCCTCATCATATCCTCAAGTTCCCATGTAGCTTCTTCTAATTTGTGGTTCCTCCATAAAACTTTCACCAAGAGAGTGGTCTTATTCCATAGGAATTTTTCGCTATGATCTAGAATCTCTATCGGTTGTTCTTTATAAGAAAGATCTTGTTCTAGCGGTACAACTTCTGAGCTGAGTACATGTGAAGGATCAGGTATGTACTTTCTCATGAGAGATACATGAAACACATCGTGAACTTGAGAGAGATTCGGTGGAAGCGCCAATAGGTAAGCTACCTTCCCAATACAATCCATAATTTAAAAAGGACTGATATATCTAGGGCTCAACTTTCCCTTCTTTCCAAATCTCGTTACTCTCTTCCAAGGAGATATTCGTAAGAACACTTTATCACCCACTTCAAAATCTAGGTCTTTTCTTCAGTTGCCAGCATAACTTTTTCGTCGACTCTGAGCTGCTCTTATGTGTTGTTGAATAGATCTGACCTTTTCTGCCATTTCATCTACAAGATCAGGTCCTAATAGATTTCTTTCCCCAACTTCATCCCAGCAAGTTGGAGTCCTTCATTTCTTTCCATAGAGAGCTTCATAAGGATCCATCTGAATACTGGAGTGAAAGCTATTATTATAAAAAAAATTCCACCAAAGTTAGGTGTTGATCCCAACCACCTTTGAAATCTATAGAGCAAGCTTTCAACATATCTTCTAGAGTTTGAATTGTCCTCTCAGACTGACCATCTGTCTGAGGATGATAAGCAGTGCAGAAACTCAACTCTGTATCCAGAGTATGCTGAAGACTTCGCCAGAACATTGAGGTAAACCTCGGATCCTGATCAGATATAATATAAAGTGGTACTCCATGCAATCTTACCACTTCCTTTACATATATCTTGGAAAGCTGATCTAGAGAGAAATCCTATCTAATAGCAATGAAGTGTGAAGACTTTGTAAGACGATCAACTATGACCCAGATAGCATTATTGTCTTTGGATGTTTTAGGAAGTCCAGTGACAAAGTCCATAGTGATGTTTTCCCATTTCCATTCAGGTATGGGTAATGGTTGTAACATCCCCTTATACTTCCATCTCTCAGCTTTAACTTGCTGACAAACCAAGCATCGAGAGACATATTCAACAACATATCTTTTCATGTTATCCCACCAGAAGTACTCTTTCAGGTCCCTATACATCTTCGTGCTTCCAGGATGAATTGAGAATGATGAACTGTGAGCCTCATCCAGCAGCTCCTTCTTTAATTCTGGGATGGGAGGAACACAAACCTGATTCCTGAACTTTATTATCCCATCACAATCAAGGTTGAATTCAGGAACATTTCTCACCTTCTTTTGTAACTCTAAATCTTCTTTCTACGCCTCTTTAATCTTCACATGTATAGATAGTTGTACATTCATTTGAGAAAGATACGATTTTCCCCTTTCATTATAATTCCAAGATCCATCCTTTGTAAATCCATAAATATTGGCTCTTTTGTGATCCTCATCATGGATAAGCTAGCATGGTCTTGTCGAATTAATGCATCTACCACCTTGTTTGCTTTCCCAGGGTGGTAATGAATTGAGCAGTCGTAATCCTTAATCAGCTCCAACCATCTTCTTTGGCGCATATTCAGCTCCTTTTGTGTGAAAATATACTTTAAACTTTTATGATCAGTATAAATGTCACACTTTTCTCCATAAAGATAATGCCTCCAAATCTTTGATGCAAAGATTACCGCAGATAACTTCAAATCATGAGTTGGGTAATTTTTCTCATGGATTTTCAACTATCGTGAGGCATAAGCTGTCACCATATTGTTTTGCATAAGAACACACCCCATCCCCTTCTTGGATGCATCACTGTAGATCACAAACCTTTCTCCACTAATAGGAAGTGTGAGCACAAGTGCACTGGATAACCTTCTTTTTAACTCCTTGAAATTCTCTTCACATTCTTCTGTCCACACGAACATAACTCCTTTTCGAGTCAACCTGGTGAGTAGATTGGATAATCGTGAAAAATATTTCACAAAACGTCAATAATATCCATACAAACCAAGAAAACTTCATATCTCAGTTACTGTTGTTGGTATCGACCATCTTTCGATAACCTCTATTTTTGCTGGATCCACAGATATCCCCTCTTTTGAGATTACGTGACCCAAAAATGCAACTTTTTGAATCCAAAATTCACACTTGGTAAATTTGGCATAAAGCTTCTCCTTTCTCAGGGTCTTTAATACAATTCTCAAGTGATCTTCATGTTCTTCCTTGCTCTTTGAATAGAAAAGAATGTCATCTATAAATACTACCACAAAATGA
The DNA here is from genome assembly GCA_963277665.1 of Viscum album. NCBI lineage: Eukaryota > Viridiplantae > Streptophyta > Magnoliopsida > Santalales > Viscaceae > Viscum > Viscum album. The sequence continues at coordinate 1,643,152,276 of OY728159.1, forward strand.
TCAAGATAGTCTCTAAAGACTCTATTCATAAGATTCATGAAGATAGTAGGGGAATTAGTAAGACCAAATGGCATCACTATAAATTAATAGTGTCCATACCTTGTACGGAAAGCCGTCTTTGGTATATCCTCCCTTTTGACACCTGATGATACCCTGAACGAAGATCAATCATGGAAAAGTATTGAGCTCCGCGTAGTTGTTCAAATAGTTCATCAATGCATGGGAGAGGATATTTGTTCTTGATAGTGATCTTGTTAAGTTCTCGATAATCAATGTAGAGTCTCATTGATCCATCTTTCTTCTTAACAAACAGAACAAATGATCCCCAAGGTGACGCACTAGGGTGTATGAATCCTTTATCAAGATTATCTTGGAGTTTCTTCTTCAATTTTTGCAACTCAATTGGGGCCATTCTATATGGTGTCTTTGAAATAGGCAAAGCACCCGGTACGAGTTCTATTGAAAACTCAACTTCACGATTTGGTGGAAGACCTGGAAATTCCTCCAGAAAAACATCATCAAATTCCCGTACAATGGGCATATTATTAATCATGAGTTTCTCTCCAACCATTTGTGATAAATAACCTTCAGTTAGTGGAATCAAGACCCATAAGATAGAATAAATTTCCACTGGAAGCTTATGTTCATCCTTACATCGATAGAAAATCATAGATTGATCTGGAATATGAAATGTGACTTCCCTTCTTTGGCAATTGATATGAGATCCATATAAAGAAAGCCAATCCATGCCAAGAATTACATCAAATTCCACTATAGGAAGGATCACAATATTTTTAGGAAGCACTTTCCCACAAACTTCCATCGGAGAAGAATTGTAAACTTTTGATGCGACTGTTGTGCCATTAGGAGTTGTCACAGCCAACTCAACATCTAATTGTTGAGGTAATATGGGGATACCCTTAGAAAATTCTTCAGAAATAAAAGAGTGGGTGGATCCAGAATCAAATAAAACATTTTCTACTTTAGAGTGGATGGTAAGTGTACCTCTCACCACTTCATTGTCGTACTCCACATCTCCAATAGTAATTTCATGTGACTTTCCTTTATCCTCGGCCTTAAGAGTTTGTTGACGTCGATCATCATCATCAACCCTTGGATTTGGGCATTGATTGTCATAATTCCCCATCTCCATGCACTTTAAAAATTGAAGTGTAGTAGGTTCATTCTGTGTATCCCTTCCTTTGTTTGCATCATTAGACATCTTCTTCCCATTATTTCGCCATTCGATTGCCCGATGACCTTCTTTTCCTCACTTATAACATTTTCTTGTCCCCTTAAGACAATTACCTCCATGTTTCCTTCCACACTTTGAGCATAAGGGAAAACACATCTTCTTTTCAGTGTGGTCTTTAGATTTTCCTTTGAATTCCATTTTCCTCTTCTTATCAAACCCATGCGACTGATGGGTTACACCGATCTCCATCTCAACCTTAAGAGCACATCGAACAATTTACTCATAGCTATTGAAGTCCCTTATGGGTAACACCCTTCAACGACTTGGTTTTAAGCCACTAAAGAATCGATCGATCTTACTCTCAGGTTGGATAATAATTCCGGAAGTGTACCTTGCAAGTATTGTAAAATTTTCTTTGTAGGTACCAACAGATTCATCATCCTTTTGCTTCAGTTCAAGAAACTCCTTCTCCATATTTGTTCGAAGAATACGAGGGAAATACTTATTGAAAAATAAGTTCTTGAACTTGTCTCATTCCATGGACTCAATTTCATCCCTTTTCCTTGTATTCTTAATAAGATTCCACCATTGATCAGCATCACCTTCCAAACGATACACTGCTAGAATGACTTTATCATGTTCAGAACATTGAAGAACTGAAAATATCTTTTCAGTGGTACTGATCCATTGTTCAGCCACTAATGGATTAGAAGACCCGCTGAATGAAGGTGGAAATTGCCTCATGAAGGATTAAATAGAATTTTTCTCCTTCATTTGCTCATTTGGAAGTCCTGCATGATTCATAGCTTGAGAAAGTTGTGTGAGCATGGCTACAAGATTATGCATTCCAGCTCCCATAACTTTTGGTTGCTTAGGGGGACAATCATTGCATTGCCTGTCGCATTCTGCATTAACACGATTCCTTCGGGTTCCAGCCATTGACTAAAACCAAGAAGAATAGTGTGAGCAACACTAATTATAATAGTAAAACCACATAATCAAGAATAAAATTTCACACTTAATGTATTATCATAGGTTATTCATGGCCATTTCTAAAACACTAAGATTGTTTTCTATGCTTTGACATATCCTTAGGTTTCTTACTAAGGCTTCCACATCCTAGTTTCCAAAGGTTGACTATACCTTTCCTCTGATACCAACTATAGCGACCCATACTTTACATACATGGTTAAAACTTAAAAATTGAATCATAATTATTACAACATATAACAAAACCATGAAAGGAATGTATAGGTATAGTGTCTTTAGAAACTGGGAAACATAAACAACGGGTTCATAAAGCATCTACACTATCTCCCATTTATTTCATCATATCTATAGTCCCTTTTTGGCATATCTTACTTAATAACATTCTTCCTGACCTGGGGAAATAAATAATACAAAAGGGTGAGCTCAAATGCTCAGTAAGGGTAAACAAAAGAAATATCAATCACATCAAATTCATAAGAACATAACATTTTGGAAATCTTACCCTGAAAAAGAGATCATAATTTTATAACATGGGATAAATCATGGTAGTGAAATGTAATCCCAATAATCATAACTTAAAACATGAAACTTTTTTTCATACACACATAATCATAGAGAATCATTTCTTATTAGTCAAGACTCATTTCCAAGACTATCTTAGTGGACAAAGTCCATTTCTGAACCGAGTTCACTCCTCGTTTCAGTCCTGTTTCACTGAACCGGTTTAACTTGCCGTTCCAGCCATGTCTATCTCATGAGATATAAAATCTTTACCCAATGAATTGAAGGGAGATATACTTCCCACCCATCTCATAATGATTCCATTCTTATGTGTGCCACAAAATCATAAACCATACATCATAGCATAACCCATGTAATAAAAATGGGAATCTTAAACATCATGATGTCATAAAACAATTCATATAAGATAAAGGAATTCATAAAAATATTCCCATCACAACATAATCAAATAAATGTAATAATAGGGATACAAATAGAACCCTATATTATCTTATATGGAAAATAATTTTGATAAAACACTTGAACTCCATTCTTGAGGAAAATATCCTTTCTATTTCAAAAACAGTTTTCCTTACATAACATGTCATATAATTTTAAACTAAAAGAAGTTTATTAAAAATAAACTTGAAAACTTGTAAAGGAAGATTCTTGGAAATAATGTTTTAAAAATTAATTCATGTCGTATAAGTTAAAAAACATTCTTCTCGTACTTTTGTCGGAAAAGTCAAAAAGTACCTCGTACGAAAAATGACAAAAGATTTCTTTCATATCTTTTACTAAAAACTCACTGAAGGGTAAAATTGGATTTAAACAATTTTAGGAGGATATAAATAATATTACATATTGAGGAAACATGGATGTGGATGATAAATATTCCCCAGTAAATTCTGTAGTATAAACAATCTCGGAAAAAAATTGAGATTGCAAGATTGTCCCTTACCTTATGTCTGATTTGCTTCGTAAGTGTCTGAACCTCCTGTATAATGATTTAAATAATGTTATTGACTTATTCCCAAATCATAATTATTGTTATGATATCATATATGGCCATATTATTAGCTTCTTATTGGTAATATTTCATTACTACTTGTTATTTGGGTGTTTATTACTTTTTGTTCTTATGCGTGTTTTGTCGAATAAATTCTTATTCCTCTTTATAGGATATAGATAAATCATTTAAAGAATGGTATTAGTGTAATATATATCATATTAATTCATTAAATTCATTTATATAATCATTATTCAATGAATATCATATAGAACGAGTCGCATCACATCGTGGAGATGGTAGGTCGTACGTACGCACGAGCGATGATATCATTCCCATGATCGTGGAATTGTATTGTAGTGTATGTATACAATTTCAGAATCAATAACACTTTAAAATAATCATATATAGTTATTTATTTGCACCATTATACCCATACAAGTAAGGTGGTGGTGGAAAACAGATTACACCACGGCGTGGAGACGGTATTCCGTACGTACGCACTCGGGGTGATTTCATTTTTCGTAGGATGGATAAGAGGTGAAATAGGGTAGTTTCATATTTATAATAACATATCATTATATGAGGGATACTGATGTTATTACCTCATAATGAAACAACTAAAGAAGATGGAGTAGAATAAGAATGGAACTTGAAGAAAACGGTAGAAGATATTACCTCTTTCTCGAAGTGCCTCCTTTAAAATTTCTCTTAAGGCACTAGAGTTAGTCTTTTGAGAATACCAATACCTCTAGTATGTTTCTAAGGAAGTGGGGAAGTGAAATGGGAAGGGTTTAGCCGAGTGTGAAGGCTCAAATTGGTGTGAGTAAGAGAGGGAGGAGGTGCCTTTTATAAGGGAGGAGAGGGGCACCTTTGGAAAGTGTGGAAATATTATTTTATTACAAACTTATCTTCGGTTTCAAAAGGTCCAAAAATCATTAAAGATAAAGATAAGATGACTCATGGTCGAAATAAAATCATAAAATCAGAATTGTACATGTTTCGAAAAATATTTTAATCATTATAATCTTATTTATTTAAATCATTTATTAATGAGGTAAATACTTCATCATTATTGTGTCATAAATAATTTAATTTATTTGGTGTCTAAAAATTATAAAAAAATATCATTATGTAGGAAATATTTTTAGATTTACAATGAATATTTATAGTCGAAACTATAATTTATATAACCCCTTATAAAAATTAATTACTAAAAGATTTTTGTTAATGTCAATTTTGTCTTTACATTAAATTAATTAATCCAAATTATCATTGTCACTACCAAGTGGCTCAATGGGGTCCCAAAATCGACCCAAGGATGCTCATGGTCGGCCAATACTCATCCAATAAGGTTAGTACAAGTTTCAAGGTAATTTTGAATTATTATAATTTTCTTTTAACCTTGAATTACCCTATTTACCTTTAACCGTAGTAAATAAAAAATACCGTAGTTACTATTCATAATATCAAAAAAAAAAGTAAACTATTAACATAATTTGGACCCACTGATTCCAAATATGGAATCCATTTTTCAAAATTCAAAACACATAAGTTTTAGTAATTAAAATAAAATTAATCCCATTGTTTAGCAAATGGGTTTTAAAAGTTAAAACATTGCCAAAGATTGAAATGTTTTTACCTATGAATTCAATGTAAAATTAATGTTAATGACATAAATTATATTAAATGGTAAAAATATATTCTATTTATACTTTAAAAATATTCAATATTATAATTTAACCATATAAAGTACTGCGATGAAAAAAGTTGTTTTTAATTAAAATATAGCATGTTTTTACTATTCATTAAAATATGAAAGTTATCAGAATAATATGAAAAAATTTTCCAAAGTAAATTTTTATATCCTGATTCTAAAGAAGAATTTTATTTTCTCAAATTGAACTTATAAACTTGTCAAAAACTAGATTTAATGTGGGTGCACCATCAAAAGGCGGTAAAACTGCATTTTTTGAAAAATACTTCTTTTATCCAAAAAACTGATTTTGTTTTTATACCTCATTCTAGAAAATGTATAAGATGATTTAAAATGTTATAAAATTCAAAATTTAGTTAATAATATTCATAACGGCTAGTTTATAATATTATAATATATCATTGTTTAGTGAAACTCGGTATTGCGTACTACACACGCTATCGAGGAAGGTCGCGATTGCGTGTAACACAAGCCAAGCTAGTGTTGTATGTAGTGGAAGATTCCTTTCCATATAACATATTACATAAAAAAATATACTTCTCATAAAATGTCAGGGTGTTATAGAGGCACCCCTACCTTTGTAATGTCATCGATCTGGGCCAATGGCGGTGGGGGGACGGAAGACGGCAGCACCACTTCCACCTTTAGGCATAAACCCAAATACGACATTAGTGATTCTTCCTTTAAGATATATTTTTTTTAAAAAATAACCTATGTTTTTAAAAAAATCATAAAATATATTAATGAAATCTAGGCAAGCACAGTTAACTGTTGAGTTCTAATCTGGTAAGCTTCCAAAAAGAATTGTTCTCCATGTTGACATGGGTAATAACATTTAGACTTTTAAGTTGAACTTTTCTAGGGGTGTTACAGTCTCCACCCATTCAATGAATAATACCCTCATTGTGGACCCTAGAAATCAAACCCAGGAAGTGCCTAGGAACTTCATGCTGAGTATTGGGTTGGATACCATTTGTCAAGAACCCAAACATTCCTAGTCCATTAATATTTTATTTAAAGACATGCTTATATAAAAATGTAATGTAAACTCTGCATGTTGTTATACTTTTTCATATAATTAACCTTCTTAGGGCCATGAACCTGTTCATATGACCCCACAGGTCTCCTATAATACCTTGGTTTCACTCCTAGAACACCATAGTCTATTAATCATTGTGGTCACATATTAGAAAAATGAATATCCCTATAGGCCATCACTTGTTCTTTCAGTGAGTTTTCCCCCACTCATAAACACCCTGGGAAACTTCCTTGGAGGTCACCAATCCCAACCACTACTCTAGACCAAGCACATTTAAATGTGGAGTTCTAACCAGGAAGGATCCCAAAGAGAAAGGTTCACCTTGTTGACATGGGTATTCACAATTATCCTTTTACGTATCACTTTTTTAGGGGTGCTACATTCTTCACTCCTTAAAATAAAAATACCCTCATTATGGTCCCCAAACAACAAGCCTAGGATGTTTTGAGGCACTTTATGTTCAGTATTCTCTCTGATATCGTTTTTCAGAAACCCAACCTTCCCCAAACCATGAAATTAGTTATTTGACCGTATGGGTCTCCTATAATACCTTGGTTTCCCTCATTGAACACCATAGGATATTACTCACCGAGGTTACTTATCTAACTAATGATTTTCCCAACATTCCAACACATGTTCTTTCAGTGTGTTTTTTCCTCAATCACACACACTCTAGAAAACTTCCTAGGATGTCACCCATTATAAACACTACCCTAGGCCAAGAACACTTAATTTTGGATTTCTAATTCATCATGCAACCAAAAATAATGTTTTACCATGTTGACATGAGTAGTAATATTTAACCTTTTACGTATCACTTTTCTAGGGGTGTTATATATTCTATTTATTTCTTTGATGAGCATGTCGTATTATAGATGATGTTGGTTATGTTAAAAATGTCTAAATATATAAAAGGTTGTATTAAATGAGTTTTTTGTTTCTTTATGCATATTGATTGTTAGTTGACTTTTGTTATCAAAAATGGAATTATAAAATATGTTTTCAAATGGATGTTATTATTTTGTAATGTATGTTGGGTGTTAATTATTTTTAAAAAGTATATTATTGTTTTGAAATAATGTTAAAGTGAATAATTCATTTATAGAATAAAAATTATATTTTTTGACTTTTATACATATATGGATCACCATGGACTGTTGATGATTAATATAAATATTGTTTATGATTTTTTGAGATATATAATGGATTATAAATTATTATAGTTACAATTTTTCCTTTTTAAAAGTATTAAAAAACATATTAGAAATAAAATTTGATAAATTTCAAACAATCCTAGTAATAAAATTCTTTTAATATCAACTTATACATTGGTTATCAAAAAATTTCTAATTTTTCATATTAAAATAAATTTTAATGACCTGGTAGTGTCTCCAATTAATAAAGTTAACTACAAATATTTAAGCATTGTTACAAAGAAAATATACATGTATATTAAGTTGATAAAATATTTTTTTGTCATCATTTTTATTCCAAATATTAACTTTTTTTTATTAATGTTGAGTTTATAATATATTATATTGGTTTTAAAATTAATTTTTTTTGCATCAAAATGGATTGAAGTTGGATTTATAATATTAATTGAATTTCAACTATGTTTTATAATGAGTTGGATTTATTTATAGATTTTCATTTAATAATGCTTTAGATGGTGGTATTTTTCACTTCCATTGTTATGATTATTTTGGAAGACTATGGTTAATTCATGAATAAGTGAGTTAACATATAATAAGAATTGGTTGTCAAATTAACTATATATCAAGTATCACAATTGAGAGAAAAATCAGGAGAAGACTATTGATGATGTAAATGAAAAGAGTGAGATGAAAAATTAGATATTTAATTAGATTCCATTTATTCATCATCATGAGAATAAATGTATTCCAATAAAAGGATACATTCATATGAGTGTACATTATACAACTAATGATAATGATTTTGTTGATAGAGTGAAAAAATTAATGGAAGATGCAAGTACTACTATAAATAAAAAAGTGTTAAAATGAAAAGGTTGGAATCTTTAATGAAACTGTATTATAAGAAAACCATGTATAGTATTTCTAATATTGGGATTGATTATATTCTTAACATTTTGAAGTACTTGCTTCCTCATGATGTATATATTCATGAAAATCATTTTATATAATCAAAGCTAGTGGATTATCATGTATTTAAAACTACTAAAACTCATTCTTTACAAAAATATTTCAACTTATTTTGGGAGGAAACCATGAGCCTAAATGAGTGAAAAAATTTAGTAAATATAAATGGAGACTCAATTCATATGTGAAATCAAATCATATATCAAAAATTTTAATATAGTTATTTTTATAGATTCTAAGGTTTTAAAATATCTTTATATCTAATGAAATGTTAAAAGATATATAATGTCATTATACTAAGAGAAATGATGATAATGATGATTTTTATCCTACAGAGATATTATTAAGGTATATATTTGATGCACTAAATTATAATTTTATAATTGAAGTATGTAATGTCAAGTTGGTTTTATCATTTTACCGATTTAATTTATCTGGTCAGATTATTACTTTACATAGTATGTAGAAATTTCTCATTCACATTTATAATATCCCTCCATGAATGTGTATGTAAAATCCATTTACTTTCCTAAATGTACTCTTATATCATCCTTATTATTATTAAAAATATATATACATGTACTTGTAACATTTAATTAAAGAGTTTAATCAACTTTGAAACGTGGATTTGTGTACATATGATGCTTCTATTAAAGAGAAGTTTCATATGCGTGCTATGATAATGTGGGTGGTAAACACTTTTCCTACATATGGAATGATGTCTAATTGGATTATGAAGGGTGAAAATATTTTTGATGATGGTGAAGGGGAAATATTCCTTAAAGCCTATATATATATGTGTGTGTGATATATGTATAAAGGTATATCGTATGATATGATATACACAATCATAAAGTACGATATATATGTTATAAAATAGTTTTGTAACATGCATATAGTATATCTTATTTTATTATTGGATGAGGAAATCATAGTGCATGAAAACCATGCCACATGTATATCATCTTATCATTCATAAAGTCTGATTGGATAGAATATAATTCAAGCTTCTGTCCTTCCCCCATGAATCCCATGTAGTCATATTGTATGGTTGTTCCATGTATTAAAGACAGTCTTGAGATGCATTACTAATAATTCAATATAATGGGTCAAAATAAATTCATATGATAATCTGACAGAAGATATAATTCAAGAAACTATTACAAAAGTTATAACATAAGGTATATGCGCTTCATGCATTATATGCAAGAGTTGGCTAAAGTGGAATTTACTCATGTGTTATAATGGATAAGTAAATGATATTATCATCAAGGATCATCTTGGGGGGATATATATAGACACTTACATGTGATGATAGTAGAATTAGAATGATATTCTTGTTTTATGACTTGGTTGATACTTTCTATCACTTAGATTATTCATATGACCCATGATTCAGGTTCAGCCCATGGATAATCCATGATAGGAAGGGTTATTTGATCTTTACTAGGTGATTTTTATCAAGCATAAAATATTATAATAATAGATATTTTTTAAGGTATATAGTTTATATTATTTATTTATTTCTATGTTTCTTGTATTTAATTTAACTATGCATTGATTTTCTTGGGCTTCGTATTCAGTTACTTCCACTGGTTATTTTAAGCGTTAATAAAACCATTATAATCATAGCAGTGCTATTAAATTATCACATGTGTTTATTGAGGAGGATTAGTTGAGGATATGTTATAAACTGATGGGGAGGGGGTGAATCATTGTATATGTTAAATTTAACACCATTTCAATCCCTTAACACTTTTTTACTCTTTCACTATTAGGTGATGATCTTCTTGTTCTCTTTCCCTTTCTCTTTTTTTTCAAGAAATAGAACTGAACAAAAAAACACAGAAGACACTAATATTTACAAGGTTCACCTTTAAAAATTAAAGTCTAGTCTTTGGTATGATTTAAGTTAATCCAAGATCCTTTGATCCACTAGTTTTAATATATAGGAACAATGAGAAAAGTTTATCATTGTACTCATATTACGATAAGTTTTCTGAATGTGATAGTGCTCATCACACTGTTACAATGATAAATAACTTGATATCAACAAGAAGAAATCCTTCCAAAAAAAATCTTTATTTTTTGATGTATTTCTTCCATTATAATACTTTTTCAACATAAATAAACTCAGGTATGATCTCTTCAATCTTTGTTAATTTTAACAGCCCCTTATTTTTTTCTCATTATTCTATCTTATTTTCTCTATACCTCTTGTTTCTTCAATTCATGAACTAAGTTACATTGATTATTCTTTCAGATTGATTACACAAAAAATATGTTTTGGTTGAGTTTTGTGTAGAATCTCCTTGAATCTTAGAACATACACAATGATTATTCTCTCTATAATTGTAGTGTTGAACTCCCTTTATTCTCGACATTTTAAAGTATCACCTCTAAAAATATAGTGTTTAACTGTACTCTCTCTTTTCCATTCAATATATATTTTTAACTTATTTTTATTATATCATTCATTAGAATTTAATTTGAATTTAAAATTAAAATTCTCCAATTTATTTCAACTGATTTTATAACTTATTATACTTCAATTTGCACCATTGGATAAAGTTTCATCTTTTAGATACCATTTATGGTTCGAAAAATGACCTCATAGATCGAGTTTGAGATCCCTTGAGTCATCCAAGATTCCAAATCATCAAAACTACTCATAGAAACATCAAACTCCCTAAAATTTTGGCACCATGGTATGGTGAAAATGGTTGGTTGTTTTTCCTTTGAAACACCTTTCAACACAGGTGTATCCTTCCTCCACATGGGCATTTTGGTTTCCTTCTTCACTTATTGAGAACAACCTATATTAATACGGGTGCAGTCCATCTGGATCTTTTAATTTTATTTTCAAACAGATAATTATGACAAAAAAAATATTCAAGCCCCACCATATGGATAGTGATATTTCCCATTTCGCACAGGAAGACCACTCCTTCACCAGGACATCTGGAATAACTTCATCAAGCTATTTTTCTGCTCATTTTGGCCCTCTAGTATTGAATATATTCAATTAAATCTCTAACTCTAACCAAAACCTTCCCCAAGAACATTTTTTCCTTGTTTTTTTCTCGCAGTCACTCCACCAATGAACCACAACATCTTACGTGAAATCATTAAGCTATTTTGCTACCTGTTTTGACCATTTTTCACTGGAACCCCATCAAAGCTCCCTCTAAAATTGAAATGGACTTTTTCAGCCTTACCCTTATATCTATATCCTTGTTCAATATTTATAATGAGATTGAATCATGATAAGAAAGTCATGATATAAAAAAATTAAGAACAATTCACCAAGAATCAGCAAATGTTTCTCCCTCAGAAGATCTATGGATGAACCTTTCTTCATTATAGAGATATTTATTTCATTTCCATGACACTCTAAATCTTCAATCTAATTTTCATTCAATATATAAAGTAATTCTAAGGAAATAAATTCTACCAAAACCAAACCAATATTATAGTGGGTTTTTTTCAAATATTTCATGCTATATAAACTCCTTCTTGGGATCTTATTCTCTACTTCAACATGCTTGGATACTTCAACAACTAATCAATTCATCATAATCACTATGATTCTTATTCACTTTAAATCATTGATCATTAAAATTCTTTATAAACATATTGACTTCAATAAATATTTCATATTAATTGAAAATATTATTAAAAATAAATACAATACACACAAAGTGGGATTAACAAAACCCCCCAACATTTGTTTTCATTACCCACAATATTAATATGTGAATATGTGCTGGTTAAATATACTTAAATTGAATTTCATTTCTCTCCCCCATTCTCATCAATATTTTCATTCTTCTTTATCTCCCTTTATTTATAAGAAATAATTTTTTGGGAAAGTGTACCAATTTATAGTTAGAAAAGTGTTATTAACAATTCCACTCTAAGTCTATTGATCCATGCTCGTTGTAGATGAAAGAGGGTTTTATTTACAAATAAAAGTTTTCTATAATCAATTGAACTTGATACCAATCATAAAGAAAAATAATTTAAAACTATATTCAAGATTTTTCCAATAATTATAGGATGAAACAATTTATGAAACCACTTCATATAAAAATTATGATACACATTTCTCAAAAAGTTTATCAACCTGAATTTTTTGTACTCACTCTAATGAAAAAGTTATAATGATTCAATTACACATAACTTGATACAAAAAACTTGGAACTTTTTAAAGTTTCAAATTTTTACCATTGATTAAAATTATCCCCATTTGTGTTAGAATATTATTTTGGTTATCAAGAATAAGAGATTATGATAACATACCTTTTAAATGACGCAATCTTCAATAACTTTCTCTTGAATATATAGAATTTCATTGTATAATATTTTTTTGAGTCTTCTTCATTGTCTCCCCCTAAAGTTAAACACTCCTCAACCATTAATAATGGTTAATCTCTTCAATAATAGATTTAAATATGTTCAAATATATAGAACACACCAAAATGGGTTTCTTTATGAGGCCTTCCAAATTTAAAAATTTATATATATTCACCAAGGTTGATCTTATTTAATGTATAATATTAATAATAGACTGATAAATACATGATAAAATCTTCATATTATTGTTTTATAATACTGATAACACATTTTTAAATGTAATCAAATATTATTCTCTATCATATTTTCATTATACTAGTTGAGAACTCATTTCCATGATGTTGATTTCATCATAAAATTTGTCTAAAAATGACAACACACTTTACTTCCCAGATTCTCCCCTAGAGGCCATGAATCAACATTAATTCTTTGTATTTAATGGGAAAATACAATGTACAATTGTTAAGGGAATAAGTGGATCTTTTCTGTTCCTCAATTTGAACAATAATATTGGGATTTTTTTCTCAACCAAATTGTTCCAACCTTTATGATTCCACATATTAATTTAAAATATTATTCTTCTTTTGTTAGCATGGATCTCATCACTTATTATATTTCATTGTGTAAGATAATTATTCTCTTTTTAGAGATCAAATCATATGAATATCCTGATGAAATATTTAATCTATTCAAGGATTCTTCTTGCACTGGAAATGTGGTTAAACATCATTTATAAATGTTTATAGCTTTATTGTATCTATTAAATATTATTATATTATAAATGAGTTTTCATTTTTTAACAACCACTTGTAAAATTAATGATCTTAATGTATAATCTTCTCTTTATCATTACCACTAGCTTTAAATTTTTCTATTTTCATCTTTCTAGCCTTTTAAAAATTTGTTGGAAAAACAACTAATATGTCTTTAGGAGTGTTGAAATATTGTTTATTTTCTACACATGGAAACTAATGTGTGATATTATTCACATAATTATTTTGAGTAAGTCTTCTTGTAAATATTTGGAATAATTTCTTTCTTGTGCATTGTGACTAAGAATGACCTATTTTGAAACTTCTTAGGTATAATTGTTTTTGAAACCTTCTTCAAATTTACATTCAAGTCTGGAACTTTGTTATTATCTGGTCTTATACTTATATTATAATTAGGTACATGTTTTTTAAAACACTAATATATTTTTTTACAACATTCTTCACAAAAATTATATAATTATTTAAGAATCATAATCTATTTTAAACTAACAGATTTAACTTATTCTGTGATTGTTATTTCATCACCAGATTTCTCCCCTTGAAATGGGATTCCTATGATGTTTAATATTCGAAAGATTTTACCAAAATTCCAATGAACAATTCCCAAACCTGTTGGACCACTTGTAATTTACAACGAACCATGATATTCCATTCTTTATTCCATATTTTCCAAAAATTTCGGATTTGTAACAAAAATATTTTTGGGAATTTTTCACTCTTTGTTTGGATGATCTTGGGGAACCATTTTCCATAATACTATATTTATATATGAATGGTGGTAGGATTATAATAATTTCTTCTCATATATAATTATACAGATTTGGATTTTAACCATAAACTTTTCATGAAAATAGTTTTGAAAAATTCATAAAATAAAGATATGGATGATACCTTATTATTTGAGACTTCTTTGAGTAGATCATTAAATGATGGAATTATTTTTTTATTACATAAGAGAAGTATTTTGACACATTAATCCTTATTATATTTTTTGTGGTAGTATCTCTATACATATTTGATTTCAAAGTCTCAAAATGTGTCTTTTCATGATAATCTGATTTGATTTCCAATTCTAGACATCTCATATTGAGGGAATTATTTTAATCTTCAATAAATTCCAATATATATTTATATTCAATCTTTATCTTCCAAAAATATTCATCATTAATTTTGATCATCTCATATAATAGAGTTTTAATATACTTAATCTTCTTGGGTTTAATATCCAAACATGAATTCTTGACATCAATGATACTTTTCATATTTTCTTCTTATGCATGGATATTATTCTCAAATTATTTAGTTGTATCATACTTTTCTTATATTTTTTGAGAAAATATTATTAAAATTTGTATAATCTCACCACAATCTCTTAATACTCATATTCTCTAACAAAAACTTGTTTTTAGAGAATAATTCATGTAATAGATCTTTCCCTTAAATCCTTCTCTATGTTATTTTTCTCACATTCATATTGAGTGATCTCTTCCTAATGTCTTTCAAAGGTCCCAAAAATTGGGGAAATAATTTCTTTGGAAAAAAATGAATCATATATTTCGAATCATTAATTGATATTTTAGTTGACACTTGATCACTCCCTCTAATGGTCAATTCTTATTTAGGATATATTGAACAAGAATTAACACAGACCTCATGATCGATTGAATCTATTGATCCCATTAATGTAGTAAAGCTATAAATATCCTTCATTGTTTAAACATCCATTTTTTAATCTACAATAATTTCATATCGAGCTTCATCATTACTTATAGGAACCAAAACATCATCCTCTTTTTACAAGAGGGACATATTCCCCATCTTCTTCTCCTCTTTATTTTTATTGTTCATCAAAGACTAGGAAAAAACCAAGTTCAAATTTAAAATATAAATAAATTCTCTAAATCTACACTTTATAATAATTATAGGATAGAAACTTTAAATATTCCAAAATAGAAATTTCAAATTGAGAATCAAATAAGTGGGGAACCTGGTGCTCTGATACTAATTGAGAATAAAAAATAGGTAACTTATATATGATACCACTTGAGGATAATCAAATGGGGATATTTTATACACTAGGGTGATAATTAGTGTATATATCCAATTTAACACCATTATAACCCCTTCAAACCTTTATCTCTTTCACTATTAGGTGATGGTCCTCTTGTTCTATTTCTATTTTTCTTATTTCAAGAAAAACTTTTGAACACACATACATAAACAAAGGAGACATAGATATTTATAAGGATCACATTTAAAAACAAAAGGTTAGTCCTTGATATGATTTTGTTTCTACCAAGAGAATATGAAATAATAGTTTCAACATGGAGGTACAAAGAGAAGGTTTTATTCTTGTACTCATGTTATAAAAAGTTTAACAACTATGATATTATTTTTCACACTATTATAATAATAATGAAAATGATATCAACAAGATGAAATAATTTCAAACCTAGAATTCATTTTTTTGTTATATTTATTCTATTTTACTACTAATTTAATATGAAGTAACTCAGTTATTATCTCTTCAATCTATTATAATTTTCACAACTCCTTCTTTAACTTCTTCTTATTATCCTCCTCTTCCTCCTCCTTCTTCTCTATTCTTCTCCCTCTACTTATTCTTTCTTCAGTGCATGAAAAAAGTTACAATACATCTTTTTATGGGTTAAATAAACAAAAAAAAATTAGGTTGAGTGTTGTGTAGAATCACCTTAAGTCTGGGCATGCACAAAAAAATTATTCTCTATGAGATAATAGTGTTGAACTATTTATTGTTTTAACACTACAAAGTAACTCTTATAGAATTTCAGTGTCAAAAAATACTCTCTCTTTTCTTTTTTATATATATATTTGTATTCTTTTTACAGGATACCTCATTAAATTTTAATTTTAATATCAAATTCAAATTCTCAAACTTCTTTCAATTGCTTCTATAACTTATTTCACATCAATTAGAGCCATTGGACCATGTCATATATTCTAGATACCATTGATGCCTATAATAAATGACCTCATATATTGATTTTGAGATCCCTTGATTCATCTTAGATGCCACATTATCTAGGCATCTCTTAACTGCATCAAACTCCATGAAATAGAATACACCACTACATAGTGGAAAATTGTTGGTAAATTTTACTTCAATACACCTTTTCCATGGGCATAGTCTTCATCCACCTGGTCTTTTTGTCTTCTTGCATAACCCTTTGAACATGAAATATCTTATACTAGGCATGGTCTATCAGGATAAGGCTATTTTTTATTAAAACAACATCTAATGACCACAAAAATATTTAAGAACCACTACAGGAATAGCTACCTTCCATGTTTCACACAAAATACCATTCATTAACCACTATTTCTAGAATGGATTCATCAAGTTGTTTTACTAACCATTTTAGACTTCAAGTACTAAAAATATTAAATAAATTACCTAAATCCATCCATAGATTTCCTCATGTCCATTTTGGTCTTGGATTTTTCTCATAGGCACTACACCAATGCACCACGAAATTTGACATGGAATAATCACGCTATTTTTATACCTGTTTTAACTATTTTGCAATAGAACACCATCAAAATACCCTCTAAAATGGGCATGGACTTTCCTAGATTCAACCTTTTTTCTCCTAACATCTTAAATATTCTTAATGATCCTAAATAATGATAAAAAATCATGATATATATCAATAAAGGGGACTTCAAATGGATTCATTTGATTTTTTCTTCAATCAATGATCCATGAGTGAAACTTCATTCATTATAAAGATATTTATACTAAATTTATGAAACTCATAATATTCAAAAAAAAATCCTTATATATTTCAAGTACTTATAAGGTAAGAACTTCAACCTTAACCAATAAAATATATCAATGGGTTTTTATCCAATCTTACAAGATATGTAAACTCTTTCTTGGGAACTTCTTCTCTACTTAAACAATCTTGGATACTTCAACTAATAATAAATAAATCATGATCACCAAGATTTTTGTTCACTTTAACTCCATAATCAACAAGCTTATTACCCAATATATTAACATCAATGAATATTAAATATTTATTTCAAATATTATGGAAAAATAAATACAACACACACAATGTAACACCCCTAGATTTTATGAAAAATATTCTTTTAATTTCATTAATTTCTTGTGCTACACCAAGATTACCTTGTGCTATACGCAACACCGTATTAGCTTGCAGTATACGCAACACTATTTTTGGATCGTGTTACACACAATTTTGATAATAGTTATTCTACGCAACATTGAGTATATATATATATATATATATATATATTCAATGTATAAATGAAATATGGTTGGATTCTGTTATACGAAACAACGAAGGATTCTTGTGCAACATGTAACCCTGACTTGGCTTGCATTACACGCAATCGTGACCTTCCTCGATAGTGTGTGTTGTACACAATACTGGGTTTACTAAACAACGATATATTATTATAATATTGTTATTAACTAGCCATTATGGATAGTGTTAACTAAATTTTTAATTTTATAACATTATTATTCATCTTACACATTTCTAGAACATGGTATAAGAACAAAATAAAATTTTCGGGTAAAATAAGTATTTTTCAAAAAATGCAGTTCTGCCGCCTTTTGATGGCGCACCCACTTTAAATCTAGTTTTTGAAATGTTTATAAGTTCAATTTGACAAAATAAAATTCTTATTTTGAATCAGGATATAAAAATTTACATTAGATAAAGTTTTGATATTTTTCCGATAACTTTCATATTTTAATGAATAGTAAAAACACGCTATATTTTAATTAAAAACAACTTTTTTCATCGTAATATCTTATGTGGTTAAATTATAATATTGAATGGTTTTAAAGTATAAATAGAATAAATTTTTACCATTTAATATAATTTATGTCATTAGCATTGATTTTACCTTGATTTCGTAGGCTAAATCAATTCAATCTTTTGCAATGTTTTAAAGAAAAACCTGTTTTCTTTCGACAACGGGATTAATTTTAATTTAATTTCTGAAACTTTTGCGTATTGAATTTTGAAAAATGGATTCCATATTTGGAATCAGTGGATCCAAATTATGTTAATAAGCTACTTTTTATTTTTGAGAATTATGAATAGTAACTATGGTAAATTTTATTTACCATAGTTAAAGGTAAATCAGGTAATTAAGGGTAAATATAATATTTTAAAATTATCCTAAAAAATGTCAAAATCCTATTGGACGACTAAAAGTAGACTCATATCACCTAAGGGTCAGATTAGATTCATTTAATTAAATTTTTTCAATGAAAATAATTTAATTATTATTAAAACCAAAGAATTTGACAACATGTCACTTTCTTAAATCTTATAAGTATAATAATTTTAATCTAGTGATAAACTTCATGAAACTTCGAACATTAATAGTATCCTGAAAGCTAATACAATTATATACATCATAGTAATTTATTTAGAATTTTTAGGGATTAAATAATTAACATTTATTATGACACAAAAATGATGGAGTAATTGTCTTATTAATGAAATATTGACATAATTGATGTTATAAATGCCCAAATAAATATAATTTGAGAATTTTTATGACTTACACTAATTTTCTAGGTTAATATGAAATTTTATTGTTGATTTAAGTAACTTGGTTAGAACTTATAATTTTGTTATGAATTTCATAAAAATCATGTACCAAATAGTGTCAAAATAGACATAAATTAGGTTTTGAAACAAATATTATATTATTAATTGTTATTTTATTCCTAAAAATCTAGGGTTCGGAAAAATGACTTATATAAGATTATATATATTAATAATAAACAACTTGGGGTTTGTTTGTCTTGATATAGTATGTTTATTAACCATATAGTGTAAGAAAACAAAAAGACACGGTAAAAGTAAAATTATTTAACTTAGAGTTAAATCTAATTGATAAGGTTAAAATGATAACCTAAACATGTCTAAATCATATTGGATGAGAGGATTTCGACCCATCCCCACTTTATATTTGAAATAACACCCTTTGGAACCATTATAAACCGAATTGTACCTTAATATAAAATAATATTTTGAGATTTTCCTAAGGTGCCCCTCTCCTCCCTTATAAAGGGGCACCTCCTCCCTCTCCTCCTCACACCAATTTGAGCATTCAAGATCGGACAAAACCTGCCAAAATCTATTCTCCACTTCCCTAGTATCATCCTAGAGGTCCTGGTATTCTCCAAAGACCATCCTTAGTTCATTAATTGGAGGTTAAGTGAAGGCGCGTCAAAAAGAGGTAATATCCATTACCGATCTTTTTCAATTTATTTCTTCTTCAACTTCTTCTTCTTTAGTTGTTTCATGATAAAGTAATAACATAAGTTTTTCTTATATACTGATATGTTATTATAAATATGAAACAACTCTAATTAACCTTTTATCCACCCTACGGAAAAAATAAATCACTGCGCGTGCGTACGTACGGAATACCGTCTCCACCCCGTGGTGTAATCTATTTTCCGCCACCACCTTAATTGGAAGGGTATAATGGTGTAATGAGTAACTATATATGATTATTATAAAGTGATATTGATACTGAAATAGTATACATACAATTCAACACAATTCAACGACCATGGGAACGATATCATCGCTCGTGCGTACGTACACACTACCGTCTCCACGACGCGATGTGATTCATTATCCATGTTAACCATTCCAGAATGATTATAAA
Organism: Viscum album; assembly: GCA_963277665.1. Classification (NCBI taxonomy): domain Eukaryota; kingdom Viridiplantae; phylum Streptophyta; class Magnoliopsida; order Santalales; family Viscaceae; genus Viscum; species Viscum album. Next base: position 1,643,172,687 of record OY728159.1, read on the forward strand.
GTATATATAATGAATAATAATGAAATATATGACATGGTAAATCTAATGGATTTATTTATATATATATGTATGTCATCTACTTACTTTCATCCAAGACAATAAGGAAAGGAAAACAGCGTTCATGCGTACGTACGGACTACCGTCTCCATGAACGGTGTGTTTCATTTCATTTATCTATCTATATATTATATATATATACTGAATATATATGATTTATAAATCATTTTTTATATTCTGGAATTAATTAAATCATGATATAAGTAATAATAATGTCAAGAACAACAAGTACAAACACCTACGATAAATGAAACGATTTTACCCAAAACACTTCTTTAACATGGAATTTACAAAAGAACGGGTAATATAAAGTCATAAGTGAACCATATATGATATCATAACAATGAATATGATTCTTAAATAAGTTAATGACATTATTTAAATCATTATACAGGAGGTTCGCATACGTACAAAGCATATCAGAAATAAGGTAAGGGAAATATCACAATCTCATTTTTATCCGAGATTGTTTATACTTTAGTGTTTACTGGGGTGTATTTTATCATCCACATCCATGTTTCCTCAATATGTAATGTTATTTCCATCCACCTAAAATTTTTTAAATCCAATTTTACCCTTCGGTGAGTTTTTAGTAAAAGATATGAAAGGAATATTTTGTCGTTTTTCGTACGAGGTACTTTTTGACTTTTCTGACAAAAGTACGAGAAGAATGTTTTTTTTAACTTATAAGGCATGAATGGATTTTTAAAACATTATTTCCAAGAAGCTTACTTTACAAGTTTTCAAGTTTATTTTTAATCAACTTCTTTTAGTTTAAAATTGTATGACATGTTAAGAAAGGAAAAATGTTTTTGAAGTAGAAAGGATATTTTCCTCAAGAATGGAGTTCAAGTGTTTTATCAAAATAATTTTCCATCTAAGATAATAAAGGGTCATGTTTTTATCCCTATTATTACATTGATTTGATTATTTTGTGATGGAATTATATTTTTATGAATTTCTTTATCTTATATGAATTGTTTTATGATGTCACGATGTTTAAGATTCCCATTTTTATTACATGGGTTATGAAATGATGTATGATTTATGATTTTGTGGCACACATAAGAATGGTATAATTATGATATGGGTGGGACCTATATATCCCTCCAATGAATTGGGTAAAGATTTTATATCTCATGAGATAGACATGGCTGGAACGGTAGGTTATACCGGTTCAGTGAAACAGGACTGAAACAAGGGTGACTCGGTTCAGAAATGGACTTTGTCCACTAAGATAGTCTTGGCAATAAGTCTGGACCAATAAGATATGATTCTCTATGATTATGTGTGTATTCCACAAGGTTTCATGTTTTAAGTTATGATTATTGGGATTACATTTCACTAATATTATTTATCCCATGTTATGAAATTATGCTCTCTTTTACAGGTTAATATTTCCCAAAGTTATGTTCTTATGAATATGATGTGATTGATATTTATTTTATTTACCCTTACTGAGCATTTGAGATCACCCTTTTTATGTTTTATTTTCCCCAGGATATAAAGAAAGGTTTTAGGTAAAAAAAGGAAGATCTTTATGGGAGATGTTGAAGATCTTTTTCCACGATTAGAAGATTATATTCCGAGTTTCCAAAGACACTAAAATATTACGGTCCTTGTGTGTGTGTTTTTGTTATGTACTAAGTATTCCGCAAAATTAATGTAATGTCTATGTACGTTATGCTTCGGGTCTCTACAGTTGGTATCAGAGGAAAGGTTTAGTCAACCTTTGGAAACTAGGATGTGAGAACGTTAGTGAGATCCCTAGAGATATTTCTAAGGTATGTCTAGGGATGTCCATAAGGATAAGTATACGTATAGGATATAGTCCTAGAACTATGGTAACGATCTTAGAATTTAACCTAAGATGTTAGATATTGAAGTTACTCCCCCTTTATTATGATTTTTTCCTCTAACACTATTCTTTTTGGGTTTTAGAAAATGGATGGAAACAAGATGATTCATGATAATGGAGGATATTATGGACAATGGAATGATATTCTTCATGAGAAACCAAATGAAATGGGATTTGGAAGTCCAACCATCATTATTATGCCGAATCAGCAATCTCATAATATGATCAATAAACTCAAATTTGGTAAGTTTCCTGACTCGGCTAATAAGAGAAAGATGGAGTTTCATGGTGATCATAGAGGAAAGAAAGTTCAATTTTGCCTATGTAAATCATGTGGGAAGAGGCATCAAGGAGAATGTTTCAAAGGAACTGGAATATGCTTTGGGTGTGGAAAAGAAGGACACAAATCTAGTAAGTGCAAAGGAAAAGGTTCAGTTAACACCAGGGATGAGGATAATGGTATTGCTACGGCATAAACAATGGTTAAATGTTTTAAATGTGGAATGTACGGGCATTATGCAAACCAATGCCCTAAGGTAAAGTCTCATGAAGAGAATCAGTATGGTCGTATGGGTAGTATTTATGTTGATGATGATGAAGAGACTACAAATGATATGTGAGATGAAAGAATTGTTGAAGCTCGGTCAATGGTTTAAGAATGTAGTGGAATGATTACATGTTTATCATGTGTAATGTTGTATAAGTAATCTCATGGTACTATGATTAATGGTACCAGTATCCATGAAAGATTATTCAGATATTTTTGAAATGTAGATGATATGCGCATAATGAAGGGATAAGGAGAAAATTAAATGTTTGATAGTATTCATGAGCTCATGACTGATATAAGGAAATAGTTATATCATGGTTTGAGTATATAGAATTTTGGGTTTTTGGTATGTGGAATGCGTTAACTTTTGACAGCACTCATGTTTTTACTAAGATTCAATGGGTATTCATTTTTCAAGAGATTACATGATTATGGTATTCACATGACTGGAATGTGACGAACAAGATATATGAGGGATAAATGATGGCATTCACGTGATCATTTTCTCTATACTATGAGCTTGGACCGAAGTATTTTGGATAAGCCTAAAGATTGGAATGGATTAAGTTGGACATAAGTTAGTATTGTTTAAGAATAGAACCTTTTTTCGATATTATTGGTGAGATGATATAGTAATGTAGTTTTAGAAAAAGGACCACCTGCAGGACGGGCGACAACCCATCGCGTCGGACAAGGTTGTGGGAATCGAACCCACAACCGAAGTGCGACTAGCCTTTATCGCCTACCACTAGCCTACAGGAAGTCCCTGGTTAGTATAAACTAGTTTTATTTTATTAAGCGGTATGATATATAATGTATAAGTTCATTTTTGGAACCATATACGATTAATCTAACCATAAGATGGACTTATAACTTTTGCTAACCTTTTGTTTGAAAGAGATGGAATGACCCATCATTCTATCACATGATCTGCTAACACATCACGAATAACAAATTCAACTTCATTTCTTTAAGGGATGAAGTGGAAATTGTTCAATTAACGAACAACAGTGAGATTGTACCAAAATCATGCAAGTATTTCTTTTAATTCATCGACTTTAGGGAAATGATCTTGAAAACCAAAAATTTTGTCCTAGTTCCCTTATATCCGATTAATCAGATGGTACCTTAGATCATCACAAATCAATAGCTTTGTGATTGTTGGCTTTTTCATAGCCATGTTCTCTACCACTCTCCATCAGAACTTGATGGTTAGATTTTTCTTCCATATCCATATTTTCACCTATGTTCTCCTACGTGGAAACCCCATGATGAGTTAATTTGGGTAACCATTACATTTCATACTTTAGTTTTTAAAATCCATGTTTTGGTATTCCTTTTTATGATGTGGGTTTCTATTAAACAAACTTTCGAGTAGTAAACCATTTATAACCCCGACGAATTTCGAGGGAGAAATTCATTATAAGGTGGGTAGAATGTAACACCCCAAGATTTTATGAAAAATATTATTTTAATTTCATTAATGTCTTGTGCTACACCAAGATTACCTTGCGCTATACGCAACACCGTATTAGCTTGCAGTATACGCAACACTATTCTTGGATCATGTTACACACAATTTTGATAATAGTTATTCTATGCAACATTGAGTATATATATATATATATATATATATATATTCAATGTATAAATGAAATATGGTTGGATTCTGTTATACGAAACAATGAAGGATTCTTGCGCAACACGCAACCCTGACTTGGCTTGCATTACACGCAATCGCGACCGTCCTCGATAGTGTGTGTTGTACGCAATACTGGGTTTTACTAAACAACGATATATTATTATAATATTGTTATGAACTAGCCGTTATGAATATTGTTACCTAAATTTTGAATTTTATAACATTATTATTCATCTTACACATTTCTAGAACATGTTATAAGAACAAAATAAAATTTTCGGGTAAAATAAGTATTTTTCAAAAAATGCAGTTTTTCCGCCTTTTGATGGCGCACCCACTTTAAATCTAGTTTTTGACATGTTTATAAGTTCAATTTGACAAAATAAAATTCTTCTTTTGAATCAGGATATAAAAATTTACATTAGATAAAGTTTTGATATTTTTCTGATAACTTTCATATTTTAATGAATAGTAAAAACACGCTATATTTTAATTAAAAATAACTTTTTTCATCGTAATATCTTATGTGGTTAAATTATAATATTGAATGGTTTTAAAGTATAAATATAATATATTTTTACCATTTAATATAATTTATGTCATTAGCATTGATTTTACCTTGAATTCGTAGGTTAAATCAATTCAATCTTTTGCAATGTTTTAAAGAAAAACCTGTTTTCTTTCGACAACGGGATTAATTTTAATTTAATTTCTGAAACTTTTGTGTATTGAATTTGGAAAAATGGATTCTATATTTGGAATCAGTGGATCCAAATTATTTTAATAAGCTGCTTTTTTTTTGTGAGTTATGAATAGTAACTACGGTAAATTTTATTTACCATAGTTAAAGGTAAATCGGGTAATTAAGGGTAAATATAATATTTTAAAATTACACTAACAAATTTCAAAATCCTATTGGATGAATAAAAGTCGACTAATATCACCTAAGGGTCGGATTAGATTCATTTAATTAAATTTTTTCAATGAAAATAATTTAATTATTATTAAAACCAAAGAATGTGACAACATGTCACTTTCTTAAATCTTATAAGTATAATAATTTTAATCTAGTGATAAACTTCATGAAACTTCGAACATGAATAGTCTCCAGAAATATAATACAATTATCTACATCATAGGAATTTATTTAGAATTTTTAGGGATTAAATAATTATCATTTATTATGACACAGAAATGATGCAGTAATTGTCTTATTAAGGAAATATTGACATAATTGATGTTATAAATGCCCAAATAAATGTAATTTGAGACTTTTTATTACTTAAACTAATTTTCTAGGTTAATATGATATGTTATTGTTGATTTAAGTAACTTGTTTCGAACTTATCATTCTGTTATGAATTTCATAAAAATCATGTACCAAATAGTGTCAAAATAGACATAAATTAGGTTTTGAAACAAATATTATATTATTGATTGTTATTTTATTCCTAAAAATCTAAGGTTAGGAAAAATGACTTAGATAAGATTATATATATTAATAATAAACAACTTGGGGTTCGTTTGGCATGATATAGTATGTTTATTAACCATATAGTGTAAGAAAACCAAAAGACACAGTAAAAGTTAAATTATTTAACTTAGAGTTAAATCTAATTGATAAGGTTAAAATAATAACCAAAACATGTCTAAATACTATTGGATGAGATTATTTCTACCCATACCCACTTTAGCTTTGAAATAAGACCCTTTGGAACCATTATAAACCGAATTTGACCTTAATATAAAATAATATTTTGAGATTTTCCTAAGGTGCCCCTCTCCTCCCTTATAAAAGGGCACCTCCTCCCTCTCCTCCTCACACCAATTTGAGCATTCAAGCTCGGCCAACCCCTGACCAAATCTCTTCTCCACTTCCCTAGTATCATCCTAGAAGTCCTGGTCTTCTCCAAAGACCATCCTTAGTTCTTTAAGTGGAGGTTAAGTGAAGGCGCGTCAAAAAGAGGTAATATCCATTACCGATCTTTTTCAATTTATTTCTTCTTCAACTTATTCTTCTTTAGTTGTTTCATGATAAGGTAATAAAATCAGTATTTATTATATACTAATATGTTATTATAAATATTAAACAACTCTAATTAACCTTCTATCCATCCTACGGAAAAAAGAAATCACCGCGTGTGCGTACGTACGGAATACCGTCTCCACACCGTGGTGTAATCTATTTTCCACCACCACCTTAATTGGATGGGCATAATGGTGTAATGAGTAACTATATATGATTATTATAAATTGATATTGATACTTAAATAGTATACATACACTTCAACACAATTCCACGACCATGGGAATGATATCATCGCTCGTGCGTACGTACGGACTACCGTCTCCACGACGCGATGAGATTCATTATCCATGTTAACCATTCCAGAATGATTATAAAGTATATATAATGAATAATAATTAAATATATGACATGGTAAATCTACTGGATTTATGTATATATATATATGTATGTCATCTACTTACTTTCATCCAAGACAATAAGGAAAGGAAGACAGCGTTCATGCGTACGTACGGACTACCGTCTCCATGAACGGTGTGTTTCATTTCATTTATCTATCTATTATATATATATATACTGAATATATATGATGTATAAATCATTTTTTATATTTTTTAAGTAAGTAAATCATGATATAAGTAATAATAATGTCAAGAACAACAAGTCCAAACACCTACGATAAATGAAACAATTTTACCCAAAACACTTCTTTAACATGGAATTTACAAAAGAACGGGTAATATAAAGTCATAAGTGAACCATATATGATATCATAACAATGAATATGATTCTTTAATAAGTTAATGACATTATTTAAATCATTATACAGGAGGTTCGGATACGTACAAAGCATATCGGAAATAAGGTAAGGGAAATATCACAATCTCATTTTTATCCGAGATTGTTTATACTTTAGTATTTACTGGGGTGTATTTTATCATCCACATCCATATTTCCTCAATATGAAATTTTATTTCCATCCACCTAAAATTTTTTAAATCCAATTTTACCCTTCGGTGAGTTTTTAGTAAAAGATATGAAAGGAATCTTTTGTTGTTTTTCGTACAAGGTACTTTTTGACTTTTCCGACAAAAGTACGAGAAGAATGTTTTTTTAACTTATACGGAATGAATGGATTTTTAAAACATTATTTCCAAGAAGATTACTTTACAAGTTTTTAAGTTTATTTTTAATCAACTTCTTTTAGTTTAAAATTGTATGACATGTTAAGAAAGGAAAAATGTTTTTGAAGTAGAAAGGATATTTTCCTCAAGAATGGAGTTCAAGTGTTTTATCAAAATTATTTTCCATCTAAGATAATAAAGGGTTATGTTTTTATCCCTATTATTACATTGATTTGATTATTTTGTGATGGAATTATATTTTTATGAATTCCTTTATCTTATATGAATTGTTTTATGATGTCACGATGTATAAGATTCCCATTTTTATTACATGGGTTATGAAATGATGTATGATTTATGATTTTGTGGCACACATAAGAATGGTATCATTATGAGATGGGTGGGACCTATATATCCCTCAAATTAATTGGGTAATAATTTTATATCTCATGAGATATACATGGCTGGAACGGTAGGTTATACCGGTTCAGTGAAACAGGACTGAAACAAGGGTGACTCGGTTCAGAAATGGACTTTGTCCACTAAGATAGTCTTGGAAATAAGTCTGGACCAATAAGATATGATTCTATATGATTATGTGTGTATGACACAAAGTTTCATGTTTTAAGTTATGATTATTGGGATTACATTTCACTAATATGATTTATCCCATGTTATGAAATTATGCTCTCTTTTGCAGGTTAAGATTTCCAAAAGTTATGTTCTTATGAATATGATGTGATTGATATTTCTTTTGTTTACCCTTACTGAGCATTTGAGCTCACCCTTTTTATGTTTTATTTTCCCCAGGATATAAAGAAAGGTTTTAGGTAAAAAAAAAGGAAGATCTTTATGGGAGATGTTGAAGATCTTTCGCCACGATTAGAAGATTATATTCCGAGTTTCCAAAGACACTAAACTATTACGATCCTTGTGTGTGTGTTTTTGTTATATACTAAGTATTCCGCAAAATTAATGTAATGTCTATGTAAGTTATGCTTCGGGTCTCTACACACAAAGTGTTATTTACATTTTGATTCATGAAATTATGAAAAAACATTATTTTTATAAATAATATTTCATATCATCAGATAATCGTAGAATACAATTCATGCTTTTGTTATGTAAGTTCAAATCATGGATTATGATATCTGTATATCAGAAGTAATAGTTCAGAAAAAATCTATAAATTTATTCTTTTTGTATTGTATGATATCCAGATATCATGGAATATGATATCTTGTGCCTTTTTTTTGAAAAACATAGTATCATACCACCAATATAATATCCAGTTATATCATAAGATATGATATAATTAAAATCATACCAATAAGTTATGTCACATCTAACGATATATATATGTATCATAGAGTACAACCAATAGAAAATCTTGAGTAAAAAATATGTCATATTTTATGACACCTCAATCTGTTATAAAGAACAACTGATAGCATATATGAATCGACATTACTAGTCATATCCAATGCCTCTATATAGATCATAAAATATGATTAGAAATCAAAAATAAATTTTTATTTATTTTAAATTATAAATTTAATTAATTAATTTTAAATTAACATAAATAATTATGCAATAGTATTTTTGAAATGTTTATAAATTTATAAATATTTTATAAATTAATCTGTTATAAATAATTTATAATCAATTAATTAATTCTTATAAAACATTTATTATTAATTTTTTCTTAAATATTAATGTTAATATTAAAATACCTTTTATCAAGTTTTATATTATTACTTATGAATTAGATAAATTATTTATCTATTTTAATCAAAAGGATAATTTATAAAGTGTTTGTAATTTTCAAAAATAAGGTAAAATGTAATGTGTTTTTATTTGATTAATGAAACATTCATAATGATTAATAAGAAATGATCAAATTAGAAGAGAATTTATTTGGGATATTATTTGAACAATATAAAAAGTGTTTTGAATATTGATAATGGTTTAAATAATATTTAAGAATATGACTTTTCAATTATGTAAATAGTTACTTATTATAATTTGGATTTTAAAATGTCTATAATTCATATAACTATTATAGTTTTTAATAAAATTCCATATAATAAATAATATAAAGATTATATATTATGAAATGAATGTAAAATATTTATATTCAAAATTATGGAATGCCCATAATAAATAACTAAATTGTAAAATGTTTATAGTTAGCAGTCATTTATTAATTATTCATAGATAATTATCTCATGAATAAATTTATGAAATGAAAATTTATTTAAAGTTTATTACCATTTTTATTATTCAAGATTTTAAGTTTTTGATATATTGGGAATAATTGTGTTCTTTAGTTTAAAGTTGTTAACGAGCTTCTTATAAATTCCTATACCATACTAAAAATGACAACATAAGATATAGTTTTCATTAATCCTGATCTAAGTTTGTTTTCAAAGTTATGAGATTGAATTTAGTTTATACGTATTAGGCGTTAGAGTTGTGATGAATTGGATTCTCACTTGAGTAAATTTTTTCTAGGTAAAGGGACTTTGGGTTAGATTTTCCACCAACTTGGAGGCTTATGCCTTGTTCAATAAAGGTGGGAGTATCTATATATGGTCGAAGGATTACTCTTGTAGATATTGTCTATTTTATATTATTATTAGAATTTATATGAAGAATTCATGTTTGATATTCATGTGGTGTATTAAGATATGTTCAAATATGTTTGGATTATGATTTTGAGAGATTAACACAAATTATTGGTTGAGTAGAGGGTTACACATCCATATGGTTTGAGAAAGTTGATATGATGGATGGATATGATTATTAAAATTAAATCATTAAAATCATGCAGACATAAAGAGAATAACATGATATATGATGATGAGATTAATTGCCCTTCAAAATAATAGGTGTTAGATTCATTATAAAGAAATACATATCAAGGAAAAAATCATTCAACTGGGTAGGTTATCCCGAAGCAGGGTGCCCATGTATTATATCGTCTAAGGAACGGTGGAAATGGATAATCCTAAAATTTAGATAACCAAATATCACTATTTTCTTTGGGTTATATTTAACTGGAAAACCAAAAAAGTTAGGAACCATAGGAATAGAGTTGGGTTTATACATTTATTGGATTTTACAAAGAGTTATATAATGAACTATCCATGGATCATATATGGTATTAATGGGATTATTTCATACCTAAATAACTAAATTTTTAGAGGAATACAAAAGTGGATCATTTCTCAATGAACTGTGTGTCCTGGTCTTCTAATACATATGATGTGTTTAAAAGGGGACACTGTTTTAGTGGAATCAAATTTAGTGAAATTCCATATTAAAAAGGTAATAATACATGATAATCATTTTATAAAATTTTCTATTGTATATAATAACATCATCATCATCAAACTTAACTTTGAGATTAATACTTAGGAAGGAGAAGATTAATGTAAGAAAGTCCTTAGATTTGTAACTAAAGAAACATTCTTAGGTGTAAGGAAAGGTTATATGTGTTAAAGCTACATCTTCCTTGGTAACCAAGTGCTGAAGTTATTCAACATGGGAATATACATGCTTATTATATGTATAGAATGATTCAATTAAATTTTAAATGGAATTAAAGGAAAAATGACCTAAGTGATTTTTATTCTCCAGTCACACAATCATTATGACTATATATGTATGATGTCTAGTTGAGACTAGAAGGTATTATTAAGGTTAAGGGGTTCATACTATTACCATACAAGGAAATGTTACAATAATTTGAATAAATTCAAGTGATGTTTTCCCAATATTATCATGTATTAAAAATAAATGAATGAGCTATATGATGTCTAGGTTATGGTGTTGTGAAGAAAATAGGAGTGGGTAAAATCTAAAACCTAGAGAAAAAAAGTTATTTGGTGAGTCTAATGATGTTTCTTCAAGTATACAATCATGTTCATTGAAACCTTAAGGTGTTATTAGGAAGGAGGAGTAAGGATTATATAGGATAAAATAATATATGACATCTAGAGGGGTTTTTGAAACTTCATGGAATGTCTATGTTAGTTATTGGTGTTATAGAAATAAATTCTTTAAATTTTTAGGGTATATGATAGAGAATATATTGATATCCCACCTGGAAAGTAGTAAGCTAAGTGTTCCACCCCAAGACTACCTTCAATAGGCTAGAAGGTAGTGACTAGAATTGAGTCGTAAAATAACACAAATGGTAGGAAATAGACTAATATACCATCACACACACACACACACATGTATCTCCATAAACATTAGAGTCATATAGAGAAGTAAATAACTACAGTGTTAAATGAATGAAAAACATCTAATAACCCATAACATGATATAATAATACATAATTAATGTAAATAGGAAAAAATACAGGTAAGAAATCAAGAAACTAGGTGAAACCTAAAAACTAAGGAAGTCTTTATCCTAATATGAAGTCTCCATTCCAACCATAGACACACTAATAAAACCATCAAACACCACTTTTCACTACCCGCTTTAGGTCCAACCAGATCACTATCAAATAAAAAATCATCTATATAATACACATCACATGTGGGAAGATCCCATATAGGGGTGACTATATACATACCCAGTAAGACACCCCAAAAAAACCAAGAAATAAAGAATCAAGATAGTCAAATCCAAACTGAAAACTAAAGGGTAGAGAGGGAAGAACCCATATATGATCATATTAGAATATAAGCCACCCAGTAAGGTCTCTGAACACCCAAATAGTCAAAAGATCAACATTATTCATGTGGATTATGAAATATGAACTACCGAGGAAGAGGAATTTGAGACCTCTTTAGAAATTATTGAAGGGAATAAACACCTCATTGGAAGACACCTAAGATGTGGTAATTAAAATCACCAATAGAGGATCATGCCTTGGGTGTAAGGGGATACCTGATTCTACCAGAGTTTAACTCACAGATAAGGGATTATGCCCTAGGCCACAGGGAGATACCCAAATTAATATGTATCATCATATTGGATACAAACACAAGACTTATATAAAGGTAACATGATACTTGACCATACCCAAATAAAATGAAAAGGGGATCATGGCCCTAGCTCCTATGGGGAGATACCCGAGTCAATCTGTGATTAACCTATAGAAAAGGGATCACACATCCTTTGTAACTGGGTGTGATACCAGACCCTATCTAGGGGGATTACATACTCAACCACCACATCCTATATGTAAATCCACTCATAATATATTGCGTGAAGGTCTTAATCCAAGTGAAAGGAATGTACAAAACTTGTCTAATGGGGGATAAGATGTGTCACCCCAAGTCAACAACTTGGTTGTGTGTCTCCACCAAAAATAATGTACAATGAACCAACTATAAAACATGTGAGTCTTGTCACATGTAGTGTGGGTATACAAAGGTCACATGATCCTCTATCTTTAAGAAAAATCCTACATGATAGCCCACAAAATATCCTTTAGGACCTGAATGGTTTGCTCAGTCCGACTATATTTCTAGTGGTCAAACATCATATTCATTCGCAATTGGGTCCCAAAATAATCTTACAAAACTTTCCACAATTGAGATGTGAATTGAAAATCAATTTCTGAGACAATAATAAAGGGAACAAGATGAATCATAACATTCTCCTACATGTACAAGAATCCCAATATTTCTATTAAAATTTTATCTCTAATGGAGAGGAAGTGGACTGACTTAATGGTTTGATCTATGATCATAAAAATAGTGACATCAACTCTCACCATTCGTGGAAATATTATTAGTAAATCCATGTATGTACCACCCCAATTCAATTCCATGACCTTAAGTGGTTGGGCCAAACCCACAAGAATGTGGTGATTAACCTTCAACTACTTATTGGTGAGGCTTCAAGAGATGAACTTTGAAATATTTATCTTCATCCTTGGCCACCAAAAATGTCACTGAAGTTCCTAAAATATAATTTCTACTCCATTATGCACACTAATGGAGATATATGGTAATATCTCATAAAAACCTCTCTAAGTGTGACTATAACTACCTTCCATACTCAGATGGGTATGATGTGTTCCCCACGTTCATAAAGTCTATTGAGTGTATGTCCTATGTATATATGGTCCTATAAGATATCACAATCAATATAAAAAATATGTTATTTTCTAACAAACATTAGAAGTAGAGTGGTCACAACCACTGAAAAATGGTATGATTCTCCTTCCCCAATCACTAATGATATCTATAATGAGGAAAACTGCAATGATTCACTACTACAAAAAAGGCCTATATCAGCGCTAAAAAAGGGCTTTAACAGTGTTAAAAAAGAACTATAAAGCTCAGCGCTAATATGGGGGGGTCCCTTTTATCAGCGCGTTTTTTTAGCGCTGATAAAAGGGGGCTTTATCAATGCTTTTTTAGCTTTGATAAAGGTCAAAAAGAAATTAAAAAGAATAAAAAAATTAAATAATGCAGGAAGTGCTTTTATCAGCGCTCCACACCCCCTTTATCAGCGCTAGGAGGTCTCCCACACGTTGCCCTTCCTGCGCATCCTCATACACGCGCACACCCTTCGCTTCCACCTGAACTCAAACCTGAGACCTCCCCCCTTTCACGGCTGCACCTTTACCACTAATCCATTTATTTTTGTTCTCTATTTAATGATAAATCTATATATATATAGTTATATTTATTCATATATTGATATAGATTCATATTAATATAAATATATTTATTCATATATTAGTATATATATATTAATTCGTATATTAGTATATTTATATAAATATTTTTAGTTATAATTTTTTATACGTATATTTATTTGTATATTAATATATACATATAAGATTAGTTTTAAATACATTTATGAAAAAATATTTTTTTTATGTGTGTTTATAAATAAATAAAAACGTACATACATACATACATACATAGATATATTTTACACACAGACACACACAGAGACACACACACACACACACAAACACATATATATTTATGAATAAATACATATATATGTGTATTTGAAAAGCCATAGAATGTACTTATAAGATTAGTTTTAAATACATTTATGAAAAAATATGTTTTTGATGTGTGTTTATATGTAAATAAATAAATACATACATATATACATGTATACAATACAGAGACACACACATAGACACTCACACACACAGACAAATATATATTTACAAATAAATACATATATATGTGTATTTGGAAAGCCATGGAATGTTAAAACAACCATAACATATAATCTAGAATCTTATTTCAACACCACAACCATTCAAATTGAATAAAATGAAACAATATTCAATATTATATGTGGTACAGGCCTAACGGACATCCGGATCAGAAGTTATACCTGTTTGAATGTTAACAAATCGGGGTAACCCGACTAAAAACTAAGTTTTGTTGGACTTCTGTGTAACACCTGAGAGTTTTATGAGAAATATTTTGTTTTTATGTTATATAAATCATCAAAGGAATCTTTCACTATACACAACACTAGCTTGGATTGCTTTACACGCAATCGCGACCTTCCTCGATAGCTTGCGTCACACGCAATACCGGGTTTCACTAAACAATGATATATTATTATGGACTAGCCATTATGAATATTATTAACTAAATTTTGAATTTTATAACATTATTATTTATCTTACACATTTTCTAGAATATGGTAAGAGAACAAAATAAATTTTTCGGGTAAAATAGGTATTTTTCAAAAAATGCAGTTTTGCCGCCTTTTGATGGCGCACCCACATTAAATCTAGTTTTTGAAATGTTTATAAGATAAATTCGACAAAATAAAATTCTTATTTTGAATCAGGGTATAAAAATTTACTTTGGAAAAAATTTTGATATTTTTCTGATAACTTTCATATTTTGATGAATAGTAAAAATACGCTAATTTTTAATTAAAACAATTCTTTTCATTGAGATAATTTATATGGTTAAATTATAATATTTAATGGTTTTAAAGTATAAATAGAATATATTTTTACCATTTAATATAATTTATGTCATTAGCATTAATTTCACATTGAATTCATAGGTAAAAACATTTCAATCTTTGGCAATGTTTTAACTTCTAAAACCCATTTTCTTAACAACGAGATTTATTTTAAATTAATTACTACAACTTATATGTTTTGAATTTTGAAAAATTGATTCCATATTCGGAATCAGTGGGTCCAAATTATGTTAATAGGCCACTTTTTATTTTTGGGCATTATGAATAGTAACTACAGTAAATTTTATTTACCATAGTTAAAGGTAAATCGGGTAATTAAGGGTAAATATAAGATTATAAAATTACCCTAACACCTGCCAAAATCCTATTGGATGACTAAAAGTCGACCAATATCACCTAAGGGTCGGATTAGATTAATTTAATGGACTTTTTTCCGTGAAAATAGTTTAATTATTATTAAAATCAAAGAATGTGACAACATGTCACTTTCTTTAATCTTATAAGTATAATAATTTTAATTTAGTGATAAACTTAATTAAACTTGTAACATGAATATTCTCCAGAAATCTAACACAATTATCTACATAATAGGAATTTATTTAGAATTTTTAGGGATTAAATAATTATCATTAATTATGACACAATGTGATGTTGAAATTATTTTATTAATTAAAATATCAAATAAATGGTTTTAAAAATATTAAAATAAATATTATATGAACTATTTAATGTGATCCACTGATTTTATATAAACATATTACA
Organism: Viscum album; assembly: GCA_963277665.1. Lineage (NCBI taxonomy): Eukaryota > Viridiplantae > Streptophyta > Magnoliopsida > Santalales > Viscaceae > Viscum > Viscum album. The sequence goes on from OY728159.1 coordinate 1,643,188,650, forward strand.
TTTTATAAATCTATTAAAGCTTTTAGTTTGAACATATTATCTGTATATATTTTATTTAAATTCAAATAAATGAATAGTGTCAAAATTGACACTATTGTTAATTTATAAAAATAACATATTATAAAATTGTTTAAAAATCACAAAAATATTTAAAAAATATAAATTAAAATTTACATGGTCGACAATGTCATAAAGTGTCAAATTATGGAAAATTCACAACACATATGTAATTATTTATAATAATTTCAAATTTAGAATATTATTACCACAAATAAAATTAAATTGATAAATAAGGATAAATCAAGTTGATAATGTTTAAAATAAATTTCTAACATGTCTAAATTTTATTGGTTGATGATATTACAACCCTATATAATCTAATCTTCTGATATGAGTCATTTTTGAAGTTTTTAGGTGGGGTTGGGATTTAATATAAACTAATATTTCTTATATTTCCAAAGGTGCCCCTCTCCTCCCTTATAAAAGGGTACCTCCTCCCTCACCTCCTCACAACAATTTGAGCCTTCACGCTCGACCAATACCTTCCCATTTCACTTCCCCACTTCCCTAGAAACATCTTAGATGTCTTTTTCTTCTTCAAAGACCAATTTTAGTTCCCTAAGAGGAGGTCTCAAAGAGGCACTTCAAAGAAGAGGTAATGTCCGTTACTGATTCTTTCAACTTTATTTCTTCTTCCACTTCTTCTTCTTTAGTTGTTTAATTAGGAATTAATAACATAAGTATCACTCATATAAAGATATGTTATTATAAGTATGAAACAACCCTATTTCACCATCTATCCATCCAACGGAAAACAAAATCACCGTGCGTGCGTACGTACGGAATACCGTCTCCACGCCGTGGTGTAATCTATTTTCCATCACCACCTTAATTGTATGGGTATAATGGTGCAAATAAATAACTATATATGATTATTTTAAAGTGGTTTTGATTCTGAAATAGTATACATACACTCCAATACAATTCCATGATCATGGGAACGATATCATCGCTCGTGCGTACGTACGGAATACCGTCTCCATGATGTGATGCGATTCTTTCTACATGATCTTCATTGAATAATGATTATATAAATGAATTGAATGAATAAATATGATATATAGTACAATAATACCATTCTGGAAATGAGGTATCTATAACCTAAAGAGAAGAATAAGAATTTATTCGACAAAACACGCATAAGAACAAAAAGTAATAAACACCCGAATAACAAGTAATAATGAAATATTACTAATAAAAAGCTATTAATATGACCATATATGATATAATAACAATAATTATTATTCTTTAATAAGTCAATAACATTATTTAAATCATTATACAGGAGTTTCGGACACTTACGAAGCAAATCGGACCTAAGGTAAGGGAATATATCACAATCTCATTTTTATCTGAGATTGTTTATACTTTGGTATTTACTGGGGTGTATTTTATAATCCACATCCATGTTCCCTCAATATGTAATATTTTTTCCATCCACCTACAATTGTTTAAATCCAATTTTACCCTTCGGTGAGTTTTTAGTAAAGGATATGAAAGGAATATTTTGTCGTTTTTCGTATGAAGTACTTTTTGACTTTTCCGGAAAAAGTACAAGAAGAATGTTTTTTTTTAACTTATACAGCATGAATAGATTTTTAAAACATTATTTCCAAGAAGATTCATTTACAAGTTTTCATGTTTATTTTTAATCAACTTCTTTTAGTTTAAAATTGTATGGCATGTTAAGAAAGGAAAAATGTTTTTGACGTAGAAAGGATATTTTCCTCAAGAATGGAGTTCAAGTTTTTATTTATCAAAATTATTTTCCATATAGGATAAAATAGGGTTCTGTTTCTATCCCTATTATTACATTGATTTGATTATGTTGTGATGGAATTGTTTTTATGAATTCCTTTATCTTATATGAATTGTTTTATGATGTCACAATGTTTAAGAATCCCATTTTTATTACATGGGTTTTGCTATGATGTATGGTTTATGATTTTGTGGCACACATAAGAATGGTATAATTATGAGATGGGTGGGACCTATATATCCCTCCAATGCATTGGGTAATGATTTTATATCTCATGAGATAGACATGGCTGGAACGGCAGGTTAAACCAGTTCAGTGAAACAGGACTGAAACGAGGAGTGAACTCGGTTCAGAAATGGACTTTGTCCACTAAGATAGTCTTGGCAATGAGTCTTGACTAATAAGAAATGATTCTCTATGATTATGTGTGTATTCCAAAAAGTTTCATGTTTTATGTTATGATTATTGGGATTACATTTCACTATCATGATTTATCCCATTTATGAAATTATAATCTCTTTTGCAGGGTAAGACTTCCAAAATGTTATGTTCTTATGAATTTGATGTAATTAGTATTTCTTTTGTTTAACCTTACTGAGAATTTGAGCTCACTTTTTTGTATGTTTCCTTTCCCCAGGTCAGGAATAAGGGTATTAAGTAAGATGTGCCAAAAAGGGACTATAGATATGATGAAATAAATGGGAGACAATGTAGATTCTTTATGAACCAGTTGTTTATGTTTCCTAGTTTCTAAAGACATTATACCTATACGGTCCTTACATGGTTTTGTTATATGTTGTAATAATTATGCTTCAATTTTGAAGTATTAACCATGTATGTAAAGTATGGGTCGCTATAGTTGGTATCAGAGGAAAGGTATAGTCAACCTTTGGAAACTAGGATGTGAAAGCCTTAGTAAGAAACCTAAGGATATGTCTAAGCATAGAACACAATCTTAGTGTTTTATAAATGGCCATGAACAACCTATGATAAGACCTTAAGTGTGAAATTTTATTCTTGGTTATGTGGTTTTCCTATTATAATTAGTGTTTCTCACACTATTCTTCTTGGTTTTAGTCAATGGATGGAACCCGAAGAATCCGTGTCAATGCAGAATGCGACGGGCAATGCAATGATTGTCCCCCTGAGCAACCAAACGTTATGGGAGCTAGAATGAAAAATCTTGTATCCATGCTCACACAACTTTCTCAAGCTATGAATCATGCAGGACTACCAAATGAGAAAAGGAAGGAGCAACATTCTGTCAAATCCTTCATGAGGTAGCGTCCACCTTCATTCAGTGGGTCTTCTGATCCATTAGTGTCTGAACAATGGATCAGTACCACTGAAAAGATATTTTCCGTTCTTCAATGTTCTGAACATGATAAAGATATCTTAGTAGTGTATCGTTTGGAAGGTGATGCTGATCAATGGTGGAATCTTATTAAGAATATGAGGCAAAGGAATGAAATTGAGTCCATGGAATGGGACGAGTTCAAGAACTTATTTTTCAATAAGTATTTCCCTCATATTCTTCGAACAAAGATGGAGAAGGAGTTCCTTGAACTGAAGCAAAAGGATGATGAATCTGTTGGTACCTATGAAGCAAATTTTACAAGACTTGCAAGGTACGCTTCCGGAATTATTATCCAACCTGAGAGTAAGATCAATCGATTCTTTAGTGGCTTAAAACCAAGTCTTCGAAGGGCGTTAGCCATAAGAGACTTCAATAGCTATAAATAATTTGTTCAATGTGCTCTCAAGGTTGATATGGAGATTGGTGTAACCCATCAGTCACATGGGTTTGATAAGAAGAGGAAAATGGAATTCAAAGGAAAATCTAAAGACCACACTGAAAAGAATATGAGTTTTTCCTTATGCTCAAAGTGTGGAAAGAAACATGGAGGAAATTGTCTGAAGGGGACATGAAAATGTTATAAGTTTGGAAAAGAAGGTCATCGGGCAATTTAATGTCGAAATAATGGGAAGAAGATGTCTAATGATGCAAACAAAGGAAGGGATACACAGAATGAACCTACTACACTTCAATGTTTCAAGTGCAAGGAGATGGGGGATTATGTCAATCAATTCCCAAATCCAAGGGTTGATGATGATGATCGACGTCAAAAAACTCTTAAGGCCAAAGACAAAGGAAATTCACATGCAATTACTATCAGTGATGTGGAGTACAACAACGAAGTGGTGAGAGGTACACTTACCATCCACTCTAAAGTAGAAAATGTTTTATTTGATTCTGGATCCACACACTCTTTTATTTCTGAAGAATTTTCTAAGGGTATCACCATATTACCTCAACAATTAGATGTTGAGTTGGCTGTGACAACTCCTAATGGCACAACAGTCGCATCAAAAGTTTAAAATTCTTCTCAGATTGTAGTTTGTGGGAAAGTGCTTCCTACAAATCTTGTGATCCTTACTATAGTGGAATTTGATGTGATTCTTGGCATGGATTGGATTTCTTTATATGGAGCTCATATCAATTTCCAAAGAAGGGAAGTCATATTTCATATTCCAGATCAATCTATGATCATCTATCGATGCAAGGATGAACATAACCTTCCAGTGGAAATTTCATCCATGTTATGGGTCTTGATTCCACTAAATGAAGGTTATTTATCTCAAATGGTTGGGGAGAAACTCACAATTAATAATATGCCCATTGTACAGGAATTTGATGATGTATTTTTGGAGGAATTTCCAGGTCTTCCACCAAATCATGAAGTTGTTTTTTCAATAGAACTCGTACCGGGTGCTTTTCCTATTTCAAAGACACCTTATATAATGTCCCCAATTGAGTTGCAGGAATTGAAGAAGCAACTCCAAGAGAATCTTGATAAAGGATTCATACGCCCTAGTGCGTCACCTTGGGGAGCACCTGTTCTATTTGTTAAGAAATATGGATCAATGAGACTCTGCATTGATTATCGAGAACTTAACAAGATCACTATCAAGAAAAAATATACTCTCCCATGCATTGATGACCTATTTGACCGACTACGCGGAGCTCAATACTTTTCGAAGATTGATCTTCGTTCAGGGTATCATCAATTAAGGGTCAAAAGGGATGATATACCAAAGACGGCTTTCCGTACAAGTTATGGACACTATGAATTTATAGTGATGCCATTTGGTCTTACTAATTCCCCAGTTATCTTCATGGATCTGATGAATAGAGTCTTTAGAGACTATCTTGATCAGTTTGTGGTAGTCTTTATAGATGATATTCATGTCTATTCAAAGAGAAAGGAAGAACATGAATATCACTTGAGAATTGTATTAAAGACCATAAGAAAGGATAAGCTTTATACCAAATTTACCAAGTGTGAATTTTGGCTTCAAAAAGTTGAATTTTTGGGACACATAATCTCAAAAGAGGGGATATCTGTTGATCCAGTAAAAACAGAGGTTATCGAAACATGGTCGAGACCAACAACAGTAATTGAGATCCGAATTTTTCTTGGTTGGGATGGATATTACTGACGTTTTGTGAAATATTTTTCAAGTTTATCTAACCCACTCACCAAGTTGACTCGAAAAGGAGTTATGTTTGTTTGGTTGGAGGAATGTGAAGAAAATTTCAAAGAGATAAAAAGAAGGTTAGCCAGTGCACCTGTGCTCACACTACCTTGCAGTGGAGAAAGGTTTGTGATCTACAGGGATGCATCCAAGAAGGGACTGGGATGTGTTCTCGTGCAAAATGATATGGTGATAGCTTATGCCTCACGACAGTTGAAAATCCATGAGCAAAATTACCCAACTCATGATTTGGAGTTAGCTATGGTAATCTTTGCATTAAATATTTAGAGGCATTACCTTTATGGTGAAAGGTGTGATATTTATACTGATCATAAAAGTTTAAAGTATATTTTCACACAAAAGGAGTTGAATATGCGTCAAAGAAGATGGTTGGAGCTGATTAAGGATTACGACTGCTCAATCCATTACCACCCTGGGAAAGCAAACAAGGTAGCATACGCATTAAGTCGACAAGACCATGCTAGATTATCCATGATGAGGATCACAAAAGATCCAATATTTATGGATTTACAAAGGATGGATCTTGGAATTTTAATGGAAGGGGAGAAATCTTATCTTACTCAAATAAATGTTCAACCATCTATACATGTGAAGATTCAAGAGGCACAGAAAGACGATGTCGAGTTACAAAAGAAGGTGAGAAATGTCCCTGAATTCAACCTTGATTGTGATGGGATAATAAAGTTCAGGAATCGGGTTTGTGTTCCTCCCATCCCCGAATTAAAGAGGGATCTGTTGGATGAGGCTCATAGTTCTTCATTCTCTATTCATCCTGGAAGCACGAAGATGTATAGGGACCTGAAAGAGTACTTCTGGTGGGATGGAATGAAAAGAGATGTTGCTGAATATGTCTCTCGATGCTTGGTTTTTCAGCAAGTTAAAGCTGAGAGACAGAATTCTAAGGGGATGTTACAACCATTACCCATGCCAGAATGGAAATGGAAAAACATCACTATGGACTTTGTCACTGGAATTTAAAAAACATCCAAAGGAAATAATGTTATCTGGGTCATAGTTGATCGTCTTACAAAGTCTGCACACTTTATTGCTATTAGAGAGGATTTCTCTCTAGATCAGCTTGCTAGGATATATGTAAAGAATGTGGTAAGATTGCATGGAGTAACACTTTCTATTGTATCTGATTGGGATCCGAGGTTTACCTCAAAGTTCTGGAGAAGTCGTTAGCATACTATGGATACAGAGTTGAGTTTTAGCACTGCTTATCATCCTCAGACAGATGGTCAGTCTGAGAGGACAATTCAAACTCTAGAAGATATGTTGAGATCTTTCTCTATAGATTTCAATGGTGGTTGGGATCAACACCTACCTTTGGTGTAATTTTCTTATAATAATAGCTTTCACTCGAGTATTCAGATGGCTCCTTATGAAGCTCTCTATGGAAAGAAATGCAAGACTCCAACTTGCTGGGATGAAGTTAGGGAAAGAAAGCTATTAGGACCTAATCACGTTGATGAAATGGTAGAAAAGGTCAGATCTATTCAACAACACATAAGAGCAGCTCAGAGTCGACATAAAAGTTATGCCGAAAACCGAAGAAAAGACCTAGAGTTTGAAGTGGGTGATAAAGTGTTCATACGAATATCTCCCTGGAAGAGGGTCATGAGATTTGGAATGAAGGGAAAGTTGAGCCCTAGATATATCGGTCCTTTTGAAATTCTGGATCGTGTTGGGAAGGTAGCTTACCGATTGGCGCTTCCACCGAATCGTTCTCAAGTTCACGATGTGTTCCATGTATCTCTCCTGAGAAAGTACATACCTGATCCTTCACATGTACTCAGCTCAGAAGTTACACCACAGGAGCAAGATCTTTCTTATAAATAACAACCGATAGACAATCTGGATCATAGCGAAAAAGTTCTACGGAACAAGACCACTCACTTGGTGAAAGTTTTATGGAGGAACCACGAATTAGAAGAAGCTACATGGGAACTTGAGGATATGATTAGGGAGATGTATCCTCATCTGTTTGTAATGAAGTGACGAATTTCGAGGGCGAAATTCATTTTAAGGGGGGTAGAATGTAACACCCAAGAGTTTTATGAGAAATATTTTGTTTTTATGTTATATAAATCATCAAAGGAATCTTTTACTACACACAACACTAGCTTGGCTTGCTTTACACGCAATCGCGACCTTCCTCGATAGCTTGCGTCATACGCAATACCGGGTTTCACTAAACAATGATATATTATTATGGACTAGCCATTATGAATAGTATTAACTACATTTTGAATTTTATAACATTATTATTCATCTTACACATTTTCTAGAATATGGTAAGAGAACAAAATAAATTTTTCGGGTAAAATAGGTATTTTTCAAAAAATGCAGTTTTGTCGCCTTTTGATGGCGCACCCACATTAAATCTAGTTTTTGACATGTTTATTAGATCAATTTGAAAAAACTGAAATTCTTCTTTTGAATCAGGGTATAAAAATTTACTTTGGAAATTTTTTTGATATTTTTCTGATAACTTTCATATTTTGATGAATAGTATAAATACGCTAATTTTTAATTAAAAACAACTTTTTTCATTGAGATAATTTATATGGTTAAATTATAATATTGAAGGGTTATAAAGTATAAATAGAATATATTTTTACCATTTAATATAATTTATGTCATTATCATTAATTTAACATTGAATTTATAGGTAAAAACATTTCAATCTTTGGCAATGTTTTAACTTCTAAAACCCATTTTCTTAACAACGGGATTTATTTTAAATTAGTTACTGCAACTTATATGTTTTGAATTTTGAAAAATGGATTCCATATTCGGAATCATTGGGTCCAAATTATGTTAATAGGCTACTTTTTATTTTTGGGCATTATGAATAGTAACTACGGTAAATTTTATTTACCATAGTTAAAGGTAAATCGGGTAATTAAGGGTAAATATAATATTTTAAAATTACCCTAACACCGGCCAAAATACTATTGGATGACTAAAATTCGACCCATATCACCTAAGGGTGGGATTATATTCATTTAATGGAATTATTTCTATGAAAATAATTTAATTATTATTAAAACCAAAGAATGTGACAACATGTCACTTTCTTAAATCTTATAAGTATAATAATTTTAATTTAGTGATAAACTTAATGAAACTTAAAACATTAATAGTCTCCAGAAAGATAATACAATTATATACATCATAGGAATTTATTTAGAATTTTTAGGGATTAAATAATTATCATTAATTATGACACAATAGTGATGTTGAAATTATTTTATTAATTAAAATATCAAATAAATGGTTTTAAAAATATTAAAATAAATATTATATAAACTATTTAATGTGCTCCACTAATTTTCTAGATACATATGACATTTTATGAATCTATTAAATCTTTTATTTCTAACATATCTTCTGTATATATTTTATTTAAATTCAAATAAATGAATAGTGTCAAAATTGACACTATTGTTATTTTATAAAAATAACATATTATAAAATTGTTTAAAAATCACAAAAATATTTAAAAATTATAAATTAAAATTTATATGGTCAACAATGTCATAAAGTGTCAAATTATGGAAAATTCACAACACATATGTAATTATTTATAATAATTTAAAATTTAGAATATTATTACCACAAATAAAATTAAATTGATAAATAAGGATAAATCAAGTTGATAATGTTTAAAATAAATTCCTAACATGTCTAAATTTTATTGGTTGATGATATTAAAACCCTATCTCATTTAATCTTCGGATATGAGTCATTTTGGAAGTTTTTAAGTGGGGTTGGGATTTAATATAAACTAATATTTCTTATATTTCCAAAGGTGCCCCTCTCCTCCCTTATAAAAGAGCACCTCCTCCCTCTCCTCGTCACACCAATTTGAGCCTTCAATCTCGGCCAATCCCTTCCCATTTCACTTCCCCACTTCCCTAGAAACATCCTAGAGGTACTGGTCTTCTTCAAAGACCAATTGTAGTGCCCTAAGAGGAGGTCTCAAAGAGGCGCTTCAGAGAAGAGGTAATGTCCGTTACCGATTCTTTCAACTTTATTTCTTCTTCCACTTCTTCTTCTTTATTTGTTTCATTTTGAATTAATAACATAAGTATCAATCATATACAGATATGTTATTATAAGTATGAAACAACCCTATTTCACCATCTATCCATCCTACGGAAAATGAAATCACTGCGCGTGCATACGTACGGAATACCGTCTCCACGCCATGGTGTAATCTATTTTCGATCACCACCTTACTTGGATGGGTATAATGGTGCAAATAAATAACTATATATGATTATTTTAAATTGGTATTGATTCTGAAATATTATACATACACTCTAATACAATTCCACGATCATGGGAACGATATCATCGCTCATGCGTACGTACGGAATACCGTCTCCACGATGTGATGCGATTCGTTCTACATGATCTTCATTGAATAATGATTATATAAATGAATTGAATTAATAAATATGATATATAGTACACTAATACCATTCTGGTAATGAGTTATCTATAACCTAAAGAAAAGAATAAGAATTTATTCGACAAAACACGCATAAGAACAAAAAGTAATAAACACCCAAATAATAAGTAATAATGAAATATTACTAATAAGAAGCTAAGAATATGACCATATATGATATCATAACAATAAGTATGATTTTTTAATAAGTCAATAACATTATTTAAATCATTATACAGGAGTTTCGGACACTTGCGAACCAAATCTGACCTAAGGTAAGGGAAAATATCACAATCTCATTTTTATCTGAGATTGTTTATACTTTGGTATTTACTGGGGTGTATTTTATCATCCACATACATGTTCCCTCAATATGTAATATTGTTTCCATCCACCTACAATTTTTTAAATCCAATTTTTCCCTTCGGTGATTTTTTATTAAAGGATATGAAAAGAATCTTTTGTCATTTTTTGTACGAAGTACTTTTTGACTTTTCCGACAAAAGTACGAGAAGAATGTTTTTTTTAACTTATACGGCATGAATGGATTTTTAAAACATTATTTCCAAGAAGTTTACTTTAAAAGTTTTCATGTTAATTTTTAATCAACTTATTTTAGTTTAAAATTGTATGACATGTTAAGAAAGGAAAAATGTTTTTGAAGTAGAAAGGATATTTTCCTCAAGAATGGAGTTCACGTTTTTTTTATCAAAATTATTTTCCATCTAAGATAATATAGGGTTCCGTTTCTATCCCTATTATTACATTGATTTGATTATGTTGTGATGGAATTAGTTTTATGAATTCCTTTATCTTATATGAATTGTTTTATGATGTCACGATGTTTAAGAATCCCATTTTTATTACATGGGTTATGCTATGATGTATGGTTTATGATTTTGTGGCACACATAAGAATGGTATAATTATGAGATGGGTGGGACCTATATCTCCCTCCAATGCATTGGGTAAAGATTTTATATCTCATGAGATAGACATGGCTGGAACGGCAGGTTAAACCGGTTCAGTGAAACAGGACTGAAACGAGGAGTGAACTCAGTTCAGAAATGGACTTTGTCCACTAAGATAGTCTTGGGAATGAGTCTTGACTAATGAGAAATGATTCTCTATGATTGTGTGTGTATTCCACAAAGTTTCATGTTTTAAGTCACTATTATTGGGATTAAATTTCACTACCATGATTTATCTCATGTTATGAAATTATGATCTCTTCTGCAGGGTAAGACTTTCAAAATGTTATGTTCTTATGAATTTGATGTAATTGATATTTCTTTTGTTTACCCTTACTGAGCATTTGAGCTCACCATTTTGTATGTTTTCTTTCCCCAGGTCAGGAAGAAGGGTATTAAGTAAGATATGTCAAAAAGGGACTATAGATATGATGAAATAAATGGGAGACAGTGTAGATGCTTTATGAACCAGTTGTTTATGTTTCCCAGTTTCTAAAGACACTATACCTATATGGTCCTTACATGGTTTTGTTATATGTTGTAATAAGTATGCTTCAATTTTGAAGTATTAACCATGTATGTAAAGTATGGGTCGCTATATTCTGGGCCTATTTTGGCCTCGAAAAAACCTTGACCAAGGTCCCCCGGGTCACAGCGACATAGAGCTCATCGCAGGCTTCGATTTGATATGTGGTAGAGCTTAAACGGACACCCAGATCAAAATTTATGGCCATTTGAAGTTTGAGTTACATTTTTAACATATTTTAGATCTTTTATTAATTGTTTTGATTTTTTTTGTCCTCAAATTGTTATTAAATGATTTTCAATCGATAATAATTAGAATATTATTAATTAATTAAAAAAATTAAAATATTTGGAATCCATTTTCACTAAATTTGTTATATATTAAATGTAATAGTCTATTTATACATATCTATAACATATTTAAAAAATATATATTGTATTTATATCAATATAAATATACTTATATAACAAAATATTATTTTTCATGAAAAAATATTTTTTTTTGAAACTTAACATTTATCAGCACTCGGGAAAAGCGCTGATAAATCCCCCCTTTATTAGTGCTACTAAAAGATGCGCTGATAAATGGGTCCCCTTTATCAGTGCTAAAAAAAGCACTGATATAGGGGGCCTTTATCAGTGCTAAAAAAAGCGCTGATAAAGGGGCCCTTTATCAGTGCTTTTTTTTAGCGGTGATAAAAGTGAAACACATCCCTTTCCCATTTTTGTAGTAGTGATTCCTCACCTAGAATCTAAGAGTGAGACTTCCTACTAAGGTAATTTTCCACCACGTTCCACTTCCAAGGAGTATAAACTATCTCAATGTCATAGTCCTTCAGGAACCCCAACAATTACCATTATCACTATTTTATATTTCTCAATGTAAAGGTTTAACTATGAATCTTATGGTTGGAATAGAAAAAAAAACTACTCACCATGAAGGTTGTGTATCCAATTATTCAGGGTGGACACTACAATTTCCAACTTCAAGTCATGGGTTGTGTAGTTTTATGCATGAGGTCTCAAATACATAGGTTCACAAGCTATCACTACCAACCTCTACATCAAAACCCACCTAATACAAACTCAAGAGGAATCAAATAACACTACTTACACAACCTCCAATTCCGAAAACCTCAAGATGGTAGTGCTATTCAACCTCTCTGCAACTCCTCAAAGCCATTTTGGTACATTTACAACTAGAAAAAACACCATGCCTATTGAGTTAAGGAAGCAAAGGAACTTAACACCATAGATAAATCTATCATGAATATATTTTAATAACCCACAAACCCAAGGAAGTGATGTATATCCATCATGTTCTTGGGTGGTTTCTAAGAAAACATTGAATCGATCTTCATTGGGTCTACAACCACTCCCTCCTCTAAGATAACATGTCATTGTAAGTGGGCCTCTATTATCCAAAACTATCACTTAAATAGTTTCCCATAAAACCAATTCTCTAAAAATATATTCAAGACCATTATTAAATTCTTCAAATTCTTAGAATCTAATGCCAAGTAAATAAGGAGATTTCCACATAAACAGTGGACGTGGAAGTATCAAAACCATTATGGTAAGAATAAACACATGTAAATATCAAATTGTGTGCATGTAATGGTAATCAATGTAAATTAAAGAGTTTGGTATAGGGAACCCACTCACAACACTTTGTACAATTGGAAAACTACAACATTATACATATGGAAACATTTCTGCATTCAATAGTACTTTTTATGTACATTCTCTATCTGATAGTGTTGTTTATCAAATTATACTATTTATCTGATCATATTATTCATCCTATAGACAAAAGTCCATCTGATTACAAAAGTACATCAAATTAGAAAAAATCCATTCAATTACAATAGTCTGTATGATCTATACTTTGTAAAACATAAAATGCCAAACTCTTTTATAACTCATTATTCATAATATTTGTTTAGAAAATGTTTTTCTGATTCTCTATTCGTATGATGATTAAGTAAAAACATTCTAACAAAAAGATTATCTGATAACTTGAATTTGGGAAAATCCATAAATCCACATTTCTCTTTTCTTCTGTTATCATCAGATCATATCATGACTTCTTCATGATATTTTAGGAACTTTAAATAATAACATAGCATTATCTGACTTTTGTAAGAATGTTTCTCAACAAATTAAACTTTAGAATTTCTTGAAATTGTTACTTTATTTATCTCATCACCCTTACTAACTTGAAAAATTTCTAACTTTATTCATCTCACCAACTTTATTAACTTATTTACTTTCTAACTATCTTCATCTCAGAAAATTTCTTAACTTTTAAAATTTTTACTTTCTTCATCTCCAAAAAATTCCTAAATATTTTTAACTTGTAGTAACTATTATTTTTTTTGTTTAAAAACATTATTTAACAAAATTTAACTGGACAAAAATATAAAACATTATAATAAATAAAGCACAAAGGATCTTAAATCTCCCCCTTTAGATTTATTTAAAGAATTCTTTAACAACTTTTAACATTCATATTTTTTCATAACTCATAATTTTGACAATACATTTTTGTGATAACTCAAAATTTTTAAACTTTTAACACAACACATCCTTTTTGAAATGAGGGTGACATAACACCACACTACCAAATAAAGTAATGTTTTTAAGTAATTTATTCCCTCAATGAAAAGAATTTATGAAGTTATGTTAAGTTAAACTCCCCATCACTTTGATTTTGTCTGTTTTGTAAATATAATAGTTTTCATCCTTCCCATTTTTCTTCTCCCCTCATTTTATGATAAACATAACTTCAGATTAATTATATAAATAATTGTAAAAGCTTCTTAAAAAGATTTTACTTTCTCCCCCCCCCCTTTCAACATAAACCAATGAAAAGTGGGGGGCATAAGATGTTTAAGCAGTCTTTGGTGGAGGTTGAACATAAAGTTACAACTCAAATTCTTCAAATCTCTCCATTTTCATAGATTTTGTGAAAATATCAACAATTTTATATTTTTTAGAAATATAATCCAACATCACATTTCCACTAGAAACTTTCTTCTTTATAAAATGATACTTAATTTAAAAGTTCTTTGATATAGAATGGTGTACATAATTTTTGGAAAGATCAATAACACTTTGATTATAAAAAATAATCTTCAATGGTGTAAAAATAGTCACTTTTAGATATTACTATTGTACCTACATCCAAATAATTTGTGTGCATCATTGGTGTTTGTAATATATTCTTCTTCTATTTTTCTCAAAGTCATTGATCCTTATTTCTTAATATGTCATCTCACAAAACATTCTCCTAAGAGAAATGGTCCTCCTGAGGTTGATTTTATATCATTACAATATCTAGCCAAATCAGCATCTGTATAACCAAGAAAGTTCATATCATAACTTATTTTATACAATATCCCATATGAAGATGTTCCTTTGAAATATCTCATAATTCTTTTTTCTTTCAACACATGAGATTCCTTTAGATCACTTTGATATATGGCACACAACGTAGCAATATATACAATGGTGGTCCTTAAGGATATGAGATATAGAAAGATTCCTATATAATTTATGAAATATTTTTATTTCAAACTTTTATCATCTTTATCTTTACTCATCTTCATACCAACTGAAATAGTAGTATAAATTTCCTTTGAATTCACCAAGAAATATTTTTGTAACAACTCCCTTCCATACTTTTCTTACGATAGAAAGATGCATCTTTCATTATGTTTCACCTATAAACCTAGAAAGAAGATAAATTCTCCAAGTATTGAAATTTCAGAGTTCCTATTCATTTACTCAAAAAATTCTTCACAATATTTTTCCTTTTCAATTTTAAAAATTATTTCATTAACATAAACAATGAAAATGAGTGTACTTGTGCTCACTTTTTTTACACATAAGTTTCTATAAGATTTTCCTTTAGAAAAGTTAAAATTATTCAAGAAATTATAATGTTTGGAATACCATAGTAGTGGTTCTTAGTTCAACCCATATAAGTATTTATTTATATTATAAACCATGGTTTCATCTTTGTCAAGTAATAATTCACATGTTTTTTCAATGAAAACATCTTCTTTAATATCATCATTTGAGAAATTCAACATTACATTCATATGATAAACTTTATAACTATGATGTGTAACCACACCTAATAATATTCTAATAGTTATTAATCTTATAATGGTGAAAAATTTATTAAAAATCCACACCAAAAACATGTGAATAGCCTTTACATACAAGACCAACTTTGTATCTCAAAAACTTATCTTTGTTCATTTAGATTGTTTAGACCCATTTTGTTCCAATATTTTTATTTCCTATGAGAAGTGGAAAAAAATCCCATGTTTCATTTTTCTCAATTTTATCTTTCTATTAATTCATTTTTCATACCCATATTTGTGTTCAACATCCCCTGAAACTGATTTCGGTTCAACCTATGAGATAATTGATGTTTGATTTTCTAATCTCAACTTTCTTCTAGTCTGAATTGAAGATTATTGATTTCTAAAAGTATTATATCATTCCACCCTTTTCTGAAGAGTATGAAATTTCAGGTTTTTTCTTCTTAATTCACTTTCATCACTACATGATTCCTATGAATATTTATGTATCTATTTTGGATCTCTTTCATCATCACTTTCATTTGATGTTTTTATTTTTTCCTTCGAAAACTTTTTCAACAATTTTTATTACATAAGGTGAATTTTATATAACTTTCACATCATAAGAATTGATAAACATTTGGAAGAATTTGTTCCAACGTTTTTAACTTCTTCCATTGGTTGAATATATCATGAAAATTCCCTCCTTAGATTTTTCATCAAATTTTCTAAGATTGGAATTTTTGATCTTTAGTAAACATGGATTTACACAAACCTTGAAATATATCACTAAATATTTATTTTTATAAAAAATTTCATAAGAGTCCTTTTGGATTCTGTTATTATAAAACATCTATTTTATACATTTATTATAGTACTAACACCTTCTCTCCAGTAGAACTTTGAAACATTGTATTTTGAAAACATGATTCTTCCCATTTACCCAAAACATATATTTTTTTATGCTACTCCATTTTGTTGTGGGGTTTATGAAGTACTATATTTATTCTTTATTTCATGATTATTTATATACGATTAAAAATCATTCCATGTGGACTAATTTCCATTATCAGTTCTTATCTTTATTATATACAAATCCATTTGTCCCTCACTATATCTTATGAAGAATTTGAACATTTTTTTAGCCTTTTATTTATGCTTCATAAATAAAATTTTACCCATATTAATGAAATAATCAATAAAATTGATAAAGTAAAGAATATAATATGTTTGACTGAAGTCTCATTAGTCCATAAAAACTAGGATAATAAGTTCAATAGGTCAATTAGATTGAATATCGATTTTCTTATAGATTTTTAAACCATATTCCCTTTTAAACATGTTATAAAAACAACATATCTTATTCAATTCAACATTGGAAATTTCTTAATAGAATCTAATTTAGAATTATTATTCATAATTTTCTTCCAAATATTCCCAAGCCTGTGATGAATTTTTTTTCATCTTCAATAATCAAATAACATGAGTTACAAAGTTTTCCTATCTGAATGAGATTTGAGCTGGTTCTTTATCCTCTAGTAACAACTTTACAATTTTATACACTTTTTAGGATAAATGAATTCTTTCTGAATATCAAATATTTTTCATCATCACAAATTTTCCTCACACTACCCAGGTTATGTTTAATACCATCAACAAATAGAAATTCCTTATATATAAATTTTTATATTTCAATATGAATTTTTCCAATTTCAGTAATTTTTAATGTGATATCATCCCAAAATGTAACAACTCCTCCATCATGATTTTCATAATATTTCAAAAAATTTAAATAACCCATCATATTTTAAGAAAAACCAATATCAATAATTAAAAGTTTTCCCTTTTCTTGTTTCCAAGGTTTTCTCAACAAAAAATACGTACAAATTTCATATTTACTCTCTCCTTCTATATTATAGCATAATAATTTTTTCTTATGAGAATTTTTAAACAATATTTATCAAATTGACTTGGTTTGTCACATATTCCAAAACATTTTTGTTGTAACGCCTCAACCCCAGAAGCCTGGAGCCGGTGCATTATTTTAATATGTTGGAATGATTACAAGGAATCATGTCCTGAAGGACTGATCAGTTTAGCAGTCTTGGAAAATAGATTACATACATGAATGTTACATTACACTTTCTAACATACAACACAACATAAACAATCCTTTAAGAATTCCATTATTCCCTTAGCATAACCCTGCATATCAATCATAATACACTTCTTGGAATCTTGGGAAAATAAAACATAATAAAGGGGTGAGCTCAGATGATCAGTAAGGGTAAATAATTTTGCAGAAGCTATAAACTTTTAAGGAAAAATGTGTTATAAAAAAACCTTTTAAACATAAACTTGAACATAATATGTTAGAAATAAATCAAACATTACCATATAAACACGCACATGGATATTCTACTAATGGAATAATCACATGCAATAACTAATTTCATAATGAGGGAATGTATAATTTCGGACATCATAAAAATATAGTCAAAGCCTCATGCCAAGACTACAAATAAGATTTTAGTCAAGGCCTTATGAAAAGACAATAGTTTGTCTCATGAGACCTACCAATGCATTGAGGGGATATAGTGGGCCCCACCCATCACTTACTAAGTCCAATACATTCCTCATATGAAAAGGGTAAAACATAACATAAAAATTCATATAAAAACTAGTATACGATATGTAAATAATTTAACTGTAAACCATAAATGGTATAAAATATCACATACATAGTCAAACATATCATAACTCATTCAATACAATATAGAATATTGTATTATAATAAATAAACCTCAGTCATGAATAATATCTAGTAAAGGATGTTGACGTAGTTGAAAATGTTCAGTAAAACTCTTTGAGAGGAATATCCATTTTTCATGAAATCATTTAGAAGTCACATAATTTAGAAAGTAAGATATTTAAAAGGCATTTTTGGATCAAATTTTCCCATACAAATTTGAAACTTTTGAAAGGAATTAACATTTTAAAACATTCTTGTCCATGTAAATAAATCCTTAAAATCATTTTGAAAACATGGATATTAATGAGAATGATTTAGAATATCAATTATTTAAACTATTGAAAATGATGTTTTTGTTAAAGATTACCTTAAAAGGAATCATTTTGAAAACTATTTTATGAAATATGGACATGTATAATAAATATTTCCCAGTAAAAACTTACACATAAACAATCTTGAATAATAATGAGATTGAGGAATTAACCCTTACCTTGTACATTCCTTTGGTCAGGGGTTCATTTAACCTATTGTATAATGACCATAGTATGTTATTAAATTATACCAGAACAATATTCATATTTATGATATCAAACATGATTCATTTATGACTTTATACTACCCATTTAATAATAATTTTCATGTTAAAATAACATTTCAGGTACTAATCGCTTTCTTTATCGTACGTATTTTAAATTGTTATTCATGATCGTATCACTTAAATCATGTTTTAATTTCTTCCAGAATATAAAACATTATTTATGTATCATATATATTCATAATATAAATATGTATAATAAATAGATATATGGTAAGTAAAACACTCTTTATAGAGACGGTATGTCGTACGTACGCATAAACGTTGTTTCTGTTTTCATATCGTATTGAACAGAAGTAAATGAATGAGATATATGTGTATATATATATATATATATATATCTAGTAGCATTATTATTCCACATATTACATAATTATTAATAACATATATTTTTATAATCATTTTTGAATGGTGAACATGGAAATGAGTCTCATCATGTCATGGAGATGGTAAGCCCTACGTACACATGAGGGACGATATCATTCTATTGATGTTGAAATAGTATGTAATTGGATGGTATATTATATATACAGAATCATTAATATGTTTTATTTATTATTTACATCAATTTTACTCATTATTATACCCATCCAAATAATGAAGTGTTGAATAACAAACTACACCATTACGTGGAGACAGTAAGTCGTACGCATTCATGTATGGTGACTTTGTCATTCATAGGATGGATAAGATAACACTAATAGAAAACAAGGCTATAGAAATGGACCTATAGCCATGGTTTTATAATTTCGTGTCTATAGATTAGTTTATAGCCACACTTTTATTAAAAGTGTGGCTAAATCCTTGTTTATATCCACATTTAACAAATTCCGCATGTAAGTTTTTTTTTACCCTCCATCAGGCTCCTCCGTGATTCCTCTCCCCAGAACCTCGTAACCCAGCTTAACCCCGCGACTGCGGCCTCTCTTATCCGCGTGACTTCTTCTATCAGCCTCCATCCTCCACCCTCGCGACTTTTCATCTCTCGGCGGCGACCTCTCCTCTTGGCGGCGACGTCTCCTCTCGGCTGCAACATATCCTCTCGGCGGCGACATCTCCTCTCAGTGGTGACCCTTCTTCCCCGACGGGTTTGGCGACCTCTCCTCTCCCCGATCCTCATCCCCGACAGTTCCCGGATGTCCTTCGCGCTGCTGCCCCATCCTCATCCCCTCGCGACGCTGCCCGTCGCTGCCACCGAACGAGGCAACTCGGTCTACTTCTTGGTAACATCTCACCTCTTGTACCTCAAATTGATCGAAATTATCTGAATTACATACACATATTTCTCTCTACTGGAATTCTTCAAACTATATTTTCTTTCATGTATTGATTTTCCTTTCCTTCTTGTTTTAATTTGGGAAAATCTAATTTTATGATTCGCTTTTTCTGCACTCATAGCTTATTAATTCGAAAAAATCATATTTACTAATTTTTCAAATTTTTCTACTCTTTTTATCATATTACTGATAATCCCTTATAAGAATATTTATAAATCATCTCGTACATAGTATGTACTTGTATACACCATTGGGGAAATTTTCAATTTCACCCATCTCAAATTGTTGTAACTCGGAATCATAAAAATTATCAATAACATTTATATTTGATTTAAATTATATAACATTCCTTTAATTGTGATCATCAACATTTTAATTCATAATTTCCATATTGTATTGAATTAGTGGTCCTATCAACTCATCCATGTAATATTCAGTAAAATACTTAAATTCTTTAATGGAGACTTTCTTTAAAATCCATCACTTTGGTAGATCTCTATGTAGTCCTCCAATGTGATCTTCATTCTTCATGGTATCTCTAAGAGAAACCATGTTGTTGAAAATTTTGGTGAATCTAATTTACATCTCATTTATTCCTTTTCAATCATTTTTCTTGAATTCATGAAACTCAACTCAGTATATACATAACATGGAAATCTGAAACTTATCGGTTCTTTAATGAGTAACTTTGAATGTGTTGTAGATGTCAGAAGTAGTTTTAAAGTATAAAAATGTATATATATATATATATATATTTCTACTTATATATTAGAACATGTAACTCAAAACATTGTAATTTAAAATACATTTTGAAGCACCATTACCGATGTGAGTTTCTAAATCAATTTCAGAAAATTTATATGCTTTTGAATTTATAGCCCAATAATCAAGAACAATATTTTTAAGGAATACCTACATTCGATATGTTTAATAGACATAGTCACTTCCATTGAAGTGAGGTGATCTTATAGGATTCAACATCTCAAAATCCTGATTAACTATAATAAATAAGTGGATCTTTTCCTAAGTCTATTCAATCTAGGATAGTGGTTGGTATAGAAATAGATGATGAAACAATTAAAAAAACCTTAAAAAGGAGCCACACTCTAATTCCAATTTTTATGCCCCTTGGTATGCCAATAGTTACTAGAGGGTGGAGAATAGTACTTGTTGATTTATTATTAAAAATACTATATTTATCAATGTTATAATAGCGAAGAAAGTTGTTGAAGAAAATATAACATTGGATGTACTTATAGAGGTTCAAATCATCAATATCTTAGTCCCCTCATAAATATCCTATACACCGTGATTATACTGTTAAGCACTAAATCATCACTTTTGAATTGGAGTGTTAAACTGATTACATACAAATAAAAACATATATATTTCACACCCAATGTTATAACCCCTTAATTTTGAAGGATTCACATCCTACCATCCTTTTTTATCTAAGGAATAATAACCCAACCTTCCTTTTATATGGGAGGAATAAAAAATTATAAAGAAGCTACTATTAACCATGATAGAAAACAAAAGTATATTTTTTTTATTAAAAATAAATTAACATATTAAGAATATGTTAAAATTTTAAAAAGATAATATTACATTTTGAAAAAGGAGACAAGATCTCCTTTGAGATCCGAAGGATGTAATTTTCATGGTATAAATCAAAAAATAAAAAATGCAGGTGAAAGTATAACTCACATTTCATATTAAATGGTGGGTAAATTTAGGTATCGTTGAGGATACCGGGGTGCAGAAAAAAAAGGATCCAGTTATAACCTCTTCTTCTACTTTACACTCTTTTTATGGTTCACAACCTGCTAATAGTTATGATGTCATTAGTTCTCTGATGCTTTGTAATTTGAATCCTATAGACCCAACCATTAAAACATCATTAACTCATGCTGCTATGAGATCTTTCAATCACTTCTCTGTCATATCTAATAATAATAATACTCTTGAAATGAAGTTGGTAACCATAAATTTAGAGAAGGATTTAGCTCCTTCTCCCCTTGAGCACTCTAAATCTATTACCAGTTATGTAGAATTAGGGAGTCAGATGAGTATTTTTAAGGTTGTTTCAACTGACACACATACAATGACTTCTAAAAATATTAAAAATGATGTATAACCTATCAAACTTACTTGCACCTCCCCGGTACAGGACCCTAAACATATGTAGGCATGTAATATTTCCTTTCTATTGAATCCGTACCATCCAATAGATCTGGATATTGCCTAACAACAGACAGTGGATACTTTAATGTTTTTAGGTACTCCTATTTCTAAATATATAATTAATGATGATTTCTCTATGAAATATGGAAACTTGAATTCTAATCATACTATCAATTATTTGTCGATCTGTTCTAAGAATTATGTAGACTCTCCTATGAATGATCCAATTAGAAAACCTAAAAAATAAGATTCTAGTCACATCTAGGAATGAACCAGAACATGCCACTAAAAATAACCTAGAGGTTAGAAGGACTACTAAAAAAAGGCTCTCGAATAAAGAGAAAAGGGTGTTCTAACTCCAAATTCAGGTTTAAATGATGATCCCCTTTTGGAATTTTCAGGGTATCGCTAACTATGACATGTTCATTGTTTTAAAAAGACCACCATACTATGTTATTTTCCATCGCTAAACCTAAAATTTTGTTTTCCTCTATATAATCACATTTATGCCAACATAATTATGTTTTTACTGGTGCAATCAATAATACACTCAATGCTGATTCTTCATAGATTTTTTCACACTTTTATTTACACAATGTTAGTGTTTTCAATATCTCTGTCCAGATATTTACTTGCAACTTTAACATTTATGGCACACATACTTTATGCTCCTTTTTCAATTATAAAAATAAATATCAAGAAAGAAGAACTATTTGGAATGATCTCTCATCCCTAGGCACTAACATAACTACCCCTGGTTTCTAATTAGAGACTTTAATGACATTCTTAACTCAAGCGAGAAAATTGGACCATCTCATGCTTCAATTTCAATGAAATAATTTAAAACCTCGATTGAAGACACTAATATCATTGAAATTAATCTCACCGGTGTAAAATACACTTGGTATAAAAGACATTACAACAAAATGGTTTCCTCCAAATTGAATAGAGACTTCATGAATGTCCCTGCTATAGATTTATGGGACATTATCTCCAGCACCACTCTTCACAAGCTGAATTTTGATCATCATACCATCTTGGTCAATGTTTCCCCTAATGTCATGGAACCCTGGTTTCCTTTTATATTTAACAATACGTGGTTCTCTGATGATGATTTCACCCATATCCTATAGAACTATTGGTCTTAAATGTCTCATAACAATGATGCCTTTTCCTGAAACCTCAAATTGAAACATCTAAAACAGACTCTAAAAGCATGGTTCAGCTCTAAAGCCAAACAAGTTAACAATGAAATCATGATTCTTGAGAAATTCCTCAATGATCTGAAAAATAAAAACACCTGATCCAACCTCATAACTGATCCTACTCAAGAACTAAACACTATAGTCAAACTCAAATCTTTGCTCACGTTCAAAGAAAATATGATAAAACAAGAATTTAAAGTTAAATGGTTAACCGACGGTGATGGAAATACCAAATTCTATAACTCTCTTCAAAGAAATAGAAAGTCTTTTAGGTCGTTAACCTTTTTAAAGGATAGAGACAACCTGCTTGACAATGAGGGGCAGGGGGTGCAAGGGGAAGGGGGCTGTCTAGGAGGGGGTGAAGGGGTCTAGGAGAGCAGTGTGCAGGGGGCAGGGAGGGGGGCAAGGGGTGTGGGGGTGCAGGGGTAGGGGGGTTGTCCAGGGGGGTCGGGGGGGCTGCCTTGGAGAGAAGGACGGGTGTCTGAGGGGGTGTCCAAGAGGGAGGGGGAGGGGGTTCCCATCAGAGAATTATATAAAAAACATAATAGGTCATTGTTCAAACATCTAGGTTTTAATGTTGGTGTTGGAGGTACACCAAAATAATCTTATGTGGTCATAAAAAGGTGTCACTATTCATGATTTTTTATAATTTGAAACATTTATGAATTCCCTTAACCATAATATTTGTTATTATTTTTTTATTAACATTTTATTGATGGTTACTTATTATCTTATGAAATAATACATATAATGTTAAGTCATTTTATTTATTATTTATTTAATGTATGTTTATATGCCTCAGAATGGATAGATACTAGATGTACAATGTTGATCGGATCACTGATGAATTTTAGAAGGAGTTATGGAATTTCTTGGACTTCGCATTCACTAATGATTCAGATGGAGGATTGATTTTATGCCTGTGTTTTGATTGTGTTGGAAGACCATGGTTAACTCATGAGGAAGTGAGTTATCATATCACTAAATAGGGTTTCCAAAAAAATTATCATGTGTGGTATCACAATGGAGAAAAAGCGCAAGTGGTGAATGACATCGATTCAGCAGAAAGGATTGGTATGAAAAATCTGATTTCTGATCAGTTTTCTTTTGTTTCTGAAGCCAGCACCTCATGTAGACCAATGCAAGAGGAAATGAATACCAGAACACAGTTTTCTTCTATTAATCAGGATGATTACACTGATAGTGTCAGAAAGCTAATGGATGATTCAAATACTCCAGTATATCAGGCATGTGCAAAAATGAGAAAACATGAGTTTTTAATGTTATTATATCATGGAAAAGAAATGTGTGGATTTATTAATACTACGGTCGACTATCTCCTAAAATTTATTAAGGATTTACTGCCTGATGATGCATGTATTCAAAAAAATAATTACATGGCATCAATGTTGGTTGAAAAATTTGGATTTTCATTTATTAAGATTCATTCTTGCCCCAAATATTATTGTCTTTTCTGTAAGGAAAATGCAGAGTTAATTCAGTGCAAATAGTGTGCCACATCATGGTGGAAGACTAATAAAGACGGAACACAATCTCGCATACTAGAGAAAGTGATGTGGCACTTCCCTTCAATTCCCAGGCTTCAAAAACTTTTTATGTCAGAACAAATGGAAAAGAATATGAGATGGCATGAAGATGAAAGAAATAAAGATAATGATGAAATAGTGCATCCTGCGGACGGGTTGGATTGGAAGAAGTTTGATATGTTACATCCGGATTTTGCAGGTGAACCATTAAATGTTAGATTGGGATTATCCTGTGATGGTTTCAACCCATTTCTCCAAATGCATACTGCACACAGTACTTGGCCTGTTTTCATTCACATTTATAACTTTCCTTCATGGATGAGTATGAATAAGACATTTACTATCATGAGTATATTGATATATACTTGTATCCATTAATAGAGGAGTTAAAGGAGCTTTGGTTTGTTGGTGCACAAGCGTACGATGCATTCAAGAAGGAGTACATTATGTTTCGTGCAGCTTTATTATGGATGATAAATGATTTCCCTACCTACGGAATGATGTCTGGTTGGAGTACTAAAGGGAAATTATCCTGCCCTATTTTTATGAAAAATACATGTTTCCGAAGATTAAAGTTTCAATGAAATTTCAGCTTCATAGGGAATCGACGATTTCTACCGATGGATCATCCATACATGAAAAATCAAAGACAGTTCGATAATGTCATCGAGACAGATGAGACACCTCAATGAATTTCAGGGAATGATATTGTTAAAGAACATGATGATTTGAATTATGTTCTTGGAAAAAGTCAATCAAATATCAAAAAGCAAAAACATGTTAATTAGAATTCCAATAACAATTGGAGAAATAAAAGAATATTATTTGAGTTGTCGTAGTGGTTATCGAATTTATTGCGTCATTGTTTGAATTTAATTCCTATCGAGAAAAACATTTGGGAGATGTTACTTGTTACTATTTTAAATGTTAAAGGCAAAAAAATAAGATTTGCGGTCTCATCGTGATTTGATGGATTGGGGTATAAGAGTAAAACTTCATCCTGAGTTAATTGGTCAAAATAAGTGGAAAGTACCTATTGCCTGTTATTCGATGAAAAATGTGGAGAAGAAACAATTTCTTCAGGTCTTGGAAAGTTTAAAGGTTCCAGATGGTTATTCAAGTAATATTTCGAAAAGGGTGAATACAGAAGATGTGAAACTAAAATCTCTTAAAACCCATGATTACCATGTATTGTTACATGAGTTGATTCCTATTGCCATTCTACATTTACTTTCACATAATGTTATAGTTTTTGTGATTAATTTATGTCATTTTTATTGAGACCTTTATGCCAAAATAATGAGCAGAAGTGTTGTTTAGAAATTGCAGAGAGATGCACCGATTATTCTTTGCGACTTGGTGAAATTTTTTCCATCGTCAATTTTCACATGTATGTTACATCTTACTGTGCATATTCCCACATAAGTTCTTTTTGGTGGTCCTGTTTTGATTCAGTGGATTTATCCTACAGAAAGAATGATATTTACATTGAAATCTTATGTGAGAAATAAATATCACCCCGAAGGCTCAATTGTGAAATGTTATTTAGCACAAGAATGTATGGATTTCTGTTCATCGTACTTGGCTAACATCATGACGAGGTCTAATCGACTTATGAGAACTGAAATGAGAAATATGATCCCATTGAGCCTGCATTTCCTTCACTACCCCAAATAGGGGGGATATCTGGATCATACTCGTTGTGTACTTTAAGCAGGGAAGAGTGTGAAATGGCTCATCGTACAGTATTATTCAACTGCGGTGTGCTTGATGATTATATTGAGTAAGTAAACTAATAAATATGAATTTTTTCATTATTTTATTTCTTCATATCTGCTGACATTTTTAAGCTTTCATATTTTTAGAGAACATTTAGAAATTATAAAAAAGAGACATCGCTCTCTATCTATTAAGAGGAAGGAACTGATGCACAGCAAAGAATTTGCTGCTTGGTTAAAGTCAAAGGTAATAGATTTTTTTTCTTCTTATAACATAATCACATGTCTCTATTTAATATTCAACGTTGGTATCTATTAGGTTTTAGCTCTACCAATGAATAAAGTATCAGATGAAGTAAGAGCATTATCCTTTGGTCCAAACGACATGGTACGTGATTGTAATGAAATGGTTGTCAATAGATTTAAATTTTTTATAAATAGTTGTGCAAAAAAATGGCAACACAACATGATGGTGTGACGATAAGCACCACAACAGATTGTTATGCGAGTGAATCAGATAGACAACCTCAGTCAGAAAATATATCTTATTATGGTGTTGTTGAAAGAATCATTTTATTAGATTACTATACACATGGTCACGTCGCAATGATGAAATGTAAGTGGTTTGATTAAATGACATGACAAG
Source organism: Viscum album (assembly GCA_963277665.1). Lineage (NCBI taxonomy): Eukaryota > Viridiplantae > Streptophyta > Magnoliopsida > Santalales > Viscaceae > Viscum > Viscum album. The sequence continues at coordinate 1,643,216,002 of OY728159.1, forward strand.
GAATGCATATTGATAACTGTGGATTTAGAATGATTGATATGAATCTCTAGCTTCACACCGATGAACCTTATATTCTTGCGTGATAGGCTAGACATGTGTTTTATGTAACTGACCCGTTACAACAACAATTTGGTGTTATTGTTGATGTCATTCACAGACATATTATTGAAAAATACATGGATGAAAATGATGTTGTGGATGAACCTATCGGTATTTATTCAAATGTTGCATTTAATGAAACAGATGACTCAATTGCTAGAATAGATTGTGAACTAGAAATTGTCACAGACCACATAGAACATTGATACATTTGTAAGTATTTACATGACATTATCGTAATATTGTATGTGTTTTTTTAAACTTCCATACATGAGATCAAATTAACTAGTATATTTTATCAATATAAATATCACATTGAAAATGTATCTCATTGTTTTATGATACAATGGTATTATTTAACATTTTTCATTATTTTTATTTTTTTGAAAAATTTATTTTAAATTTCCAGGTCAAAATGTTTGGATATGATGATATTAGAAGAAATAGAAGAATATGAAGAAAGGAAAAACATATGTCTCATCTGGCCAACACTGTAAGTGAAATTTATGTTTGAATATTATGGTTTTTCATATTATTTATCTTGTTATTGTTCATTTAATTTTATCATCTATGTTATTTTAGGCTACTTCATTGAGGAGGCAGTTGAATTATACTACCGAGGCTGATAGTATGGAGGGGGTATTGATTCTACAGTTCATCCTACTACTATGCCTCTTAAGTCACCAGAAGGTCATCCTCTCATTATTCCACCTCCATATTATCCATACCCACATTATCCATATCGCTTTCTGCCCGCACCCACATCGGATGGTAGTTCTCAGACTCCCATCCCTCCTTATTTTCCATTCCCACCATCCACTGTCCAGGGAACTGTGCCCCCATATATCCCACCGCCATATCCATATCCATATCCACCCTCATCTATACAGGGTTATCCATCTACTATACATATTACTCCTACTGCAGATATCCCACCTACCACAGAGGCTACTCCCCCTCTAGACCCTGTACATCAGGGGTCAACAAATCCCCCATCTACTGGTATGTGTTTAAACAATTCTGATAGTGATTAATGATAAATCCATATATATTATTATCCTTTTTTACCTTTTTTCATGATTATCCCTAGTCTCCACCAGACGATGAGTCCGCACAAAAATGTGGGAGGTTTAGAATCGACACACGCAAATCATGGTTGAATACAATGAGGACAAAGCTATAATTAAAAAAATGGTACAGAATGTAAAATCTTTATGGGAACACTTTCTAGACACAGCAATATCAATATGGTTCAACCAATAAGTTGGAGGGAAGTTGGAGATTAAATAAAGGACAATGCCTGGGCAGAGATCTGGGTATGTAATGTTAATCGACTTTTATATATATTAATTTATAATATCTTCTTAAAAAATATTTTTTCCATTGTAGCTCCGATATAATTTTCCTGATGGACAAAATGCTAAGGCTGAAAGGTTAATGGATTTAAGTGAAATGTAGCGAGCGTACAAGTATGAATTATATCTTGGTTGGAAAAAGAGAGTTGGCACAGAGCTTGAAGAAGTACCAGTGATTCATGATTGCCCAATATGACAATACAAAGAGATGATCGGCTATTGGAAGAGTCAAGAGTTTAAGGTATTTATTAAATTTAAATATATATTCATTTATTTATTTGAAAATGTGTTATTTTTATGTTAATTAAATTATATAATTATTTGTTTATAGTAGAAATCAGACAGAAATAAAAAAATAAGAGTGGAATGAAACATGGTTTTTATTGTGGACACACATCTCCCCCAGATCTTGAGCAAACACAGGTATTTTAATATTTAAAATTTTTATCTTCATTTAGTGTAATTTTTTTGGCTTCCAATTTTGATTTATTTCTTTGTTTTTTTTCTAGAAAAAATAAATAAATATCGAGGGTCGTGTTCCTCGCTCTACTTTGTTTTGTATAAGCAGAAAAAAGAAAGATGGTACTTTGCTAAATACTGACACCGAGAAGGCGATTGTAAGTATATTTCAATTTCTTTTATTTTGACTGAATTTAATTCATTATATTATTTTATCATTTTAATTTATGTTATATATCAATCGACAGAATGCTTTGGAGACATTGGCAGAAAAAGAGCCTAACAATTTGGGCCCGAGCGGTCATCTATATCAGGTCTTAGGAGATGAGCATCAGGGCAGAGTGTGTTGTCGACCTGGGAAGAAGATTGTACCATCTCGATACTGGCCTACTGAAAATGTTTCTTCGAGTACCGGTTCTGGTTTGGTCACAGTGGAACAGATGAATTCCGCAATCAAAGAAGCAACTCAAAAAGTAGAAAAGGCGATATTTGAAAATATGAATAAAGTTATGTCTGTCATTTCTTCTACACTTTCACCAGAAGCAGCTGTAGCGGTTGACGCATGTTTGATGTCGATGAGTTCTGCTGGTTGAGCTGAAGCTGTAGCTGGAGCCGGAGCTGTAGTCGGAGCCAGATCCGGAGCAGGAGCTGTAGCCAGAGCTAGTCCCAGTGTCGGTGCCGGTACCGATGCTGATGTCGATGACGATGCTGGTGGTGTGAGAGGTGCTAATGGTGTTTCTATAAGAGGTGTGGATGAGGGTTATCATGAATTTGATGACACTAATATTGAGACTCACTATTGATGTGAATTGTATTTTTGGATTGTTAATATGTGTAATTTTATTATGCAATGAGGTTTTATTATTTTAATACTGAATTGTATTGCATTGTTTCTAATTGTTTATACATATTGTTTATGTAGTAGTTAAGTTTTATTATTATTATATTGAATTGTATCCTCCTTCGACGTGACCATCGTACCTCCTCGATGACGCTTCATATGAGGCATCACCTTTATCTCCTTCGGCACACCTTCGACGGCATGTAGTCCAATTTTCCATTTTTTGCTTTAGGTGGTCCATCTATTAGTTTCACTGATCATATTTTGAGTTTAATTACTTATATTGGTGTGCAGGATAGGGATTCATGTCATAGCAGAGAACAAACAATAAAACATAGTCGATGCAATTGATTTTCTCCCACGACTTGCAATCAGGATTGACGTGAATATAAAATTTTGGAGATAATGGTTATTTTATACCATTTTTTCATCACGATTTCTATCAGGTATTTCTATGGTACCAACTGCAATTTTTAACTTTTGTATACTCCATGCCCTACTTCGGCATTTCTGACTCATGATTTTCATCGGGACTTGCTACGACACCCACTGGATTTTTACTACTATTCCACACCCTCCTCTGACATGTGCAATAGCCATCATTTTATGTTGAATCAACTTTCATCCGATTTGCTGCTCCACGCCCTCCATAACGGTGTCGACTTATCCATCGTCACCAAAGGTATGGTTTTACCACACCATTTTTTACATCATGACATGTTTTCTTTTTTACTCAACTGCATCCTCAAATATGCAATTTAACCCCAGACTAACATTTTCTTAAAATGATGCAGTTTCATGTTTGGTTGTTTAATGTTTTCAATGTATGGGTGAAATATCCAGTTTAGGTGATGTTGATTCATCTTCCACCATCAATGGCATTAAAAAGGGTAAAATTGTGATATCATCTTATTTTCGAGATTAAAATTAATATGTCTACTCTTTTAATTAATGAACACATGAAATTGTTATCATTTCATTAATGTTGATTTATGCTTTCAGGTCAAGCATCATTACAAAATAGTATTGACAATGACATTTCAATGTGCCTTACAAAATGGTTGGGTGGGGAGAATTTTATAAAAGGTGTGTAGTTCGACTATTTATCAATTATCAATTACTATTTATTGTAATTTTATCCATTGCAATCATTAAAATTGTTAAAATTCTCTTAGAGACACATATTTTATGTTTGATTATGAAATACTTTTCATTCCTCATATGAAAAGGGAATACCTTACCTTTGGAGTTTTGGAGATTCATTTATATAAAGTAAAAAAATGTTTTAAGTGTTCTTGAATTACTGCCAAGATTCTTTTTTCTTGGAATATTGTAGTTTTAAAAAGGGAAATTGAAAAGTAAATTTCAATAATGATTTGAGTTGCGTGGAGAATTTATAATGATGAATCTTATATGTGTATGATGAAGGTATTTTAGAAGTTCCTTTCTTATGTATATAAGCTTGGAAAGTAAAAAAACTATTCGGGAAAATACATAGATGAGGTCGAGGAAGATTAAAAAAATGTTGATATTATTGGAGTATAGAATATTTTTATATTTGAAAAGGAATATTTACATTTGAGTTGTTTTTTAACTTGGATTATGAGTGAATTTTTGATGAGATATTTTCAAAGGAATATTTTTATGAGTGCATATTTCACCCTTATTATTTTTTTGTTTGTTTTAAATTTTGGATAAGGATTTATAAAAAAATACCTTAATGCAACACTACCCAAGAAGCTAAGTCATCAGATACAGGTGTCCAAGATTAAAGTCATTCCAATTAGGAGGGAATGGATAAAAGCCTGTGTTGGTCAAAAACAACCTCAGGAGAGTGCACCAATTTTTATTAGTGGAGAGTGAAGGTTAGAACCACTATACATGAAAGCATGATAGAACCGTGACCATAATGGATTTGAATGATAGACTAAGGAGTGTTATAGGTAATAAATAAGAGGCCTCACAAACAGAAGTCTGGTGTGGGACACATCAAATAGAACTATTGCTCATCATTTAAAAACTTAGGCATTGGTACTTGATATGATATATTATCGGTTTTCTTCTTAAATTATTTAGTTTGTGTCATGATTATAGTTTAGTCGCACTATAAATTATAGAGTGATACATAATGTGAGATCATGAGAAACTCATGCCATATTCAATAATACTAGTAATTATAAGGTATGCGAAAATATCTTCATAGGTTATATGTTTTATATGAAAAAGGAAGAATATAGGGTTGATATATTCCAATATAAGGTTATTTATAAGGAACATTCATATCTATATAGAGTTGACAAGATTCCATATAGAGTTCATGAAGATCTTTATTTGAAATGTTGTGATGAATTTGGGTGTTTCTAAATATCCTTATAAGATTATTCATGCACTAGTGGAAGCCATACTAAAAGAATCATACTTCATAAAGCATTGTATGGAATAGCATATGACTTTGAATTGAAAGACTTTGAGTAAATTTCATACGACTCAAACTTCATAAGAATTTGAGGGAATTATGTAAAACTTTATAAATTATAAGACTTATCTGAAAGTCGTATCAAATTATGCTTAGCAAAAGAAAATGAAATATGATAAACTAAATATGATGATGCATAGTGATCTGTTCTTCATCAACATAAATATCATAAAGAAAGATTATGATTCATGCTTCCATTTCATAACTTCATGTTTTACAGAAATATTTACACCATGAAATGAGGATATGAAACCATGAATATTTTTATATATAATTTATGCATACATGGAGTTTTTTATGATGTGGTGTCTACATGTCTGTATATAGTTACAAACAATTGTGAAGAGAAGTAGTGGGAGTTTTGAAATGTCAAGATATTAGGGATTTTAAATTATTGAGAATTATAGTAATTAAAAATGTAGTAATCAAATTGTATAATGTTTATAGATAAGAGAGAAAGAACAGAATTAATATAATGGATATTGTTTCATGTATCACATATATATATATATATACACTTCATGTCAAAGAAATTGTCAGTTTGAAACTTTTATTCTAAGAAACAAAAATCCTTAAATCAAGAATAGGTAACTGATATTGAATCCTATAGACAAATTCCTCGAGTATTGAAGGAGAGAATAGATCCAAAACTGAATATATTCTGAATAAGTTTTATGGAATAAGGATAATGTAAATAGGATATCCAGTGCAGATTGGTTTCACTAAATAAGAAGAAGAATAAGAAGAGGGAAAGTATGGTGAAGATATCCATCTTGAAATTGATCGAACATTTAGTACTATTCAAAATTGGATCATTATTAATTTTAAAAACTACAGTGTCTCCTTGAAGGTTACAAAAGTAGAGAAGGTTTTGAATAATCTTATACAGTTATCACTTCATCAAAATCTGAATTCTGGAAGGTGATTGAAAAAGGTATTATTGCAAGGTTATGATTTCATAATATCAAATTCTTGATTAAAACAATAGAATACTATTATACGGGGGTATAATGTTTTTAAATTAGTGGCATTTATATGAAATATTGAATAAGTTTCGGGGTTGTTTTCTGAAATTAAAACATGCTACTTATTAAATGTTTTAGAATTTTAACAAAAAAGACTAACAATATGTCATTTCACATTGTAAAATATTTTAAACAATGTTAATTTCATTTTCTTTTAAGAGACATTTCTTGTGGTGATTTATTTTGGTAGATATGAAATTTATTTTTTGGATTTAAATACATTTTAGGGCTTAATTATCTATTTGGAAGTGTTTTTTTATCATTGCTCAGATTTTCCTACATGGAAGCCCTCTCTTGGGACAAAATTTGAAAGACCTACAGTACAATTTTCTTTTTATTATCTCTTACAGCATAGGGCACTGAGTGAATGACTTTGGTTGAGTTTTTGATGGATGTGTTGATGAATAATTTTTTACAAGGAAGGATGCAAAAAAGAAAAAGAAAAAGTGAGTAGATTTTGAAGACGTGTGGGTTAGGGACAATTCCTAGGAGAGGTGATATTCCAAGACAAGACTTCAGAGTTTTGCAGTTACTGGTTCACAACCTTTCCATTGAAGTTATCTTTCTTCCATCTCTTTTGTCAGGATTCCTTTTATGATAAAATATAGAATGTTTATTATTCTTTTTATAATCAAATATAGAATGTTTTAGATTTCAATTTCATTTATTATTTGAAATGTTTTACTAATAATTCTTGGAATTATATTTTATATAAAATATATTTAATAACATGATTTCAAATAAAACCTGGTAAAGTTCTATGTGAAATCATTTGGAGCTCATAAAAATGTTAAGAATATTTTTCGTGTAGAATTATTGATACCATTGATGCTTTGTGGATGCAGTTGTCATGTGAATGGAGTATTATAATTTTCAAAATAAAATTTTATCAAATATAGAATTTTTTAGATAGGTATGCTTTAGTTTAGTTTTTATTTTATTTTCTTTATCGCATTGTCCACTTAGGTCTTTAACTTCTTTTTGTGGACAAAGGGTAATTAAATTCTGCAAAGGGGGGAAATGGGGTTCAGATTGATTCAGTCCACCGGATTTGATTTGAGGTAAGATTATATGGTTACTACTTGTCTCGCACCTCATGTATTTGGGGATTTTAGTGTTTTTAACTCCATATTATATTTTCAGTAGGGCGTTGGATCATTTCGTGTTGGTTCGGGTGGATTTGGTTCTCCCAATAGAGGTAAGGATTTAATGTCATTGGTTGGTTTCTCACTGGTTATGTAGCATTTTTTATGTGTTTTAATGTTCCTAATATCCTTTGGGTAGCGTGTTTATCCCTGCTCATTGGTTTTGAGTATCCAAGTTAAGGGCGACTCACCTGCGTGTGCATAGGTAAGAAAGTACATGTATGTGGGTTCCCCCGTTATGTGTATAGTCAACCATGGCAGTGATTATGCATGTATGGGGCTGTGTGTGCCCATGTATATATATATATATATAAATTCATACGCAGGTGAGTGGAGACTGGTATATGCATATAAGCATATGTGCAAGGATCCCCTTGCACATGCTCATGGCCATGCGGGTGTGTGCATAGGGGCTAGGTGTCCTTGAATGTGTGTGAAGGTGTGTATACCCAGTTGGGGAGCATCAAATTTTAGTTAGAAAGCTCCAAGAGCCGAAGTGGACGGTTTGGTTCCACCTTGAGATAGGATCCCTCTTCTAGCCTCTTTAATTCAAAAATTCTTTAAATTCAATTTAGCTTCTTTCTTAATTCTGCATAATTATATTGAATTGCAAATCTTGAATAAGTGTTCTTTAATATAATTGTTTCATTTGATAAATAAAGTCATGTTTTTATAATAAAACCCCTTCAATGGAGGTGCGTTGTCTATGAAAACTCACAGTTGTAGTTATGTTGATCTAGTTGCTTAAATTATTGCATTTGATTTGTACTGAATGAGTTTTAGAATAAATGTTAAATATAATTAAATTAATTGTGTGATAAAGAAATTCCATGATTTTATAATAAAACACCTCCAAAGGAGGTGCGCTGTCTTCTAAACCAAAGAGTAGTGATAGTTATTTGTATCATATTTAGATTTGGTTTGAGTCTTTCATATATCTCTTAATGGTGTTTGTTTTGTGGCTAGTTAGTTTTTGTTTTATTTGAATTATATAAACTAGCTTATCATACTCGTTTAACAAAAATGACATTTCCCGAGTAGGCATATGCCTTGACCATGACACTTTCCTTTTCACGCATTGAATATTATAAATAAAATTTCCATGTTTAGGAAAAGTGAATGAATTTGTAAATGGTTTGTGTAGGGTGTATGATTCTTTTCCGTCATTTTTGTTCCTTTAGACATTGCTTCATTGTGCCGCTCTCTACAACATTCTCTGGAGATCCCTTGTTATAGCATATTAAATAGTTGATCTATTCTAACATTTGCCAGTGGGGCGACGATCGGAATGTTTCCCCACCTCCTCCTGCTCCCTTCACTCCTGGATGGAAGATGTTGCCCCGTGGATGTCGCTGGATCGGGCTAACATGTCGCGGTCATGACGCGGTTACGCCGTTGTCACGCCGCGGTCACGCCGCGGTAATGCCGTGATTTGGCCCTGCTCCAGCCACATCTAGCCCACACCACCCCCCTTCCACCTTCATTTCAGCCCGCTGCCACCAACATTCCAGCCCGCAACAGCCCGCCCTTCCACCTTCGAATCCGCATGAACCATCCCCCCAGCACCTGCAACCAGCCTCCTTCCACCAGCATTCCAGCCTCCTCCTGCTCCCTTCGCTCCTAGCCAGAAGATGTTTCCCCGCAGATGTCGCTGGACTGGGCCAACACGCCGTGGTCATGTCGCGGTCATGTCACGGTCATGTTGTGGTCACACCGCAGTCACATTGCGGTCATGTCGCGGTCACGCCGCGGTCACGTCACGGTCATGCCGGGGTCACGCCGCGGTCACACCGCCGTCACGCCGCGGTCAAGAAGCGGTTAAGCCGTGGTCACGCCGCGGTCATGCCGCGGTCACGCCGCAGTCACGTCGCGGTCACGCCGCGGTCACGCCGCGGTCACGCCGTGGTCACGCCATGGTCACGCCGCAGTAATGCCGTGATTTGGCCTTGATCCAGCCACATCTAGCCCACACCAGCCCCCTTCCACCTTCATTTGTATTCTCCTTGTACAAATCTTCCATTATACTATTTCTTGCCTCTATTTTCACATACAAGCAAGGCTTGTTGGCATGAATCTAAGTTTTTTTCCTTCTTCCATGATAGAATAACTGATCCTTTTATATTTATCACTTAGCATAGAATTTTTAGGTTTATTACCCAAGGATTTATGATCTTCTTTCTTTAATAACTTCTTGGGAATAGTGTTTCCAACTTCATTTTCATAAAATTTTCCTAAGGAAGTTTTCTTCCATTTTTCATCATCAGTGGTCTTCATTATCTATTTGTTTTTAACACATTCTTAGATGAGCATGCTCCATTGTAGTGAACACACTCAATTAAAATACAATAGCGATATTAAATCAAGAAGTCACCCAAGTTGAATCATTACATGTTTTTAGGAAAATAAGAGTAGCTACCACACACACTAATGATGATAATATTACTAACAAAAATACTCATAATTGTGTCAAAATAACTTTAATTGATCAACTATTTTTTTCACTGTAAGATCATGGAGGAATGTGAGAGACTATCCTAATAAATCCGTTGTTACTCATGCATATTTATCTATTACCCATGGTTTAAAAACAAATTTTGTACAAATATGGGTGTGATTAAATAATGAGAATCAATCCATATCATCCAATTTGGTTATGAGCAAGAATAAAATACTTGGATCTCTAAATAAATCTCAAGATCATATTTTTGTTGTCCAAAAATAGAAAGCAATAAAAACTAGATATACTACATACAATAGAAAGAGAAGGTGATTTATTTGTTAATAATAGTGATACTAGACATTTAGACAGAAGTATAGTGAATGTTGGCATAATAAAGTCATGGCTTATGGAAGTGAAGAGGATGTTAAAATAGAGATGAACTGCCTACACTATGGAAGAATAGTCTAGATCATGGACCTTTGAAAATTGGCCATTAACGTCATGACCGATGGAAGTGAGCTAAAGTAACAAATGGAAACAATTCAGGAAAGGAATCATAGAGTTCATTTAATTAAAGATATCCTAGAAGAAGAAGAGTAATAATGACTTCTAAATAATGTTATTCTAAATAATACCAAAGATATACTAGAAGAAGAAGAGTAATACTGGTGTAGGAGGGGGGTGGGGGTTGGGGGGAGTGGTGCAGGGGGGGCTGGGGGAGTGCAGGTGGGGGGGCTAGGGGGTGCAGGTGGGGGGCGTTGGGGGGAGTGGTTCTGGGGAGGGCTGTGGGGGTGCAGGTGGGGGGGTGATGGGTGCAGTGGGGGTGCAGGTGGTTGGGGGGGCTGAGGACTGGGGAAGGGTTGGGGGAATTGGTGCAGTGGGGTGGGGGTGGGGGGGGAGTGGTGGGGTGGGGTGGGGGTGTGTAGAGGGGAGTGGGGGAGTGGTGTAGGGTGAAGTGGGGGTGATGGGGACTGGTGCAGGAGGGGGGTGATGGGGGGCTGGGGGGGAGTGGTGGAGGGGGACATGTGTTGGCTGGGGGGCAGTGGGGTGGGGGTGTTTTGGGGTGGGGAGGTGGGGGGGACTGGTGCTGGCTGGGGGGCAGTGGAGGTGCAGGTGGATTCGAGTTGCCATTGATGAAGGCTTATATGTGTATGCATAGGTAGGAATATAAATATATAAGTTCCTCCTTTATATATATTCACTCATGGTAGTATGAATATATGTATTGGGGCTAGGTGTGCTTATATATAGATATGAAAAATGCATACATGTGTAACTGTAAAGGGGTATATGCAAGTATAAACATATATCTAAGGACCCCCTTGTGCATATTTGGCCATGAAAATATGTACATAGGGGATAGGTGTCCTTATATATATGTGAAGTTGCATATGCATGCATGCGGAAGAAAAAGGAAGATTCGAGTTGTCGTCAAAAGCAGCGCCTTGAGGTTGAGGTAAGTTTCCTCTACCTAACCCTTTAATTTGAATTCTATAATTTCTCAAGTATTTTAAAAACTTGTTTTCATTATTATATAATATGTATATGCTATAAAAATTGGTTTTGGCTCATTATAATGACATTTTCACCTGTTTTACATGATTTCCTTAAGCCTTCAATGTGGACTAGTAGAAAGTTCCAGCCAACTCAATAGTAGAAAATGAAATTTCCTTCACTTTAGAGATGAAAGTGTCCTCATTTTGAGAAAACATCAACTGAGCATTCTCATAAAAATCCAAAACGTAAAAAAAATCATTGTTTTCATTTCATCAAACAAAAAAAATAGGCTTTGAAAACTTGATACTTTCTTCAGTCTCATCATTGTGAAACACTTGACCTAGAAAAAGATAGAATTTAACCTATTAAAATAAATCCACATAGGCATGATTCACGGTGTGACCATGGGTTTCACACCATGAATCCCTACCCCTAGGAAATTTCATGGCTTGAAGTGAGGTTCATAGCCAGAAATCTTCTAGATAGGGGGTTCACCCCTCAACTAAACATAATGGTGCTCCTAACCATATGAATTTTCAACTGAGAATGATCTTCCAACGGTCTATCAACCTGGTAATTGGATTTTGAAAAATGATCTAAATGTGGTTTTCAGCTCACTACATCTAACCCCACGAAAAACACCAGTCCGTTCTCCTCTAGATGAATTTTCCTGAAATTTCTTGGTTTTACCCGATGGTGTGCTATCACATCTCTCAATCAATATTAGATGATTCCCTAAGGTCATATTAAACCCAAGATCCATCAATGTACTGAACACAATCTTGAAGTATATCCTCCAATATATGTTTCATCTACTCTTAGTGTCTGTCTATATATTGATGGTACGTTGTGCTCGATATTAGATGATTCCCTAAGGTCATATTAAACACTTTCCAAAAATCATGGCATAATATGTGCATCTCTCTCTGATATAATTCTTAAGGGAAATCCATGATAGTATTAGTCTTAAAAGATATAAAACATTCCTATATTTTCTACTATGTCTATGGCCACCAAAACAGACACCTGAATTCATCACCCATATTTTTCTCTCTAGGATTCAGAAACCACAGAGGTATGGCAGTCTCTCATCAACTATTCACAAAATGATTCAAGTACTATAACTCTTATAAAATTGTAACACATCATCATAAAACAGTGAACACTCAAGGTTTAGTTTACCATTTTCTAGTTGTTCCCACATCACATTAAACACAGGGTTAAATTCTATACTAACCTTCCCCCAGCCTATATGAGATGATATGGTAACTAATGGGGAAAATCAATTGATTCCTGGTCATTAGAATCATCCATCCTCCAATTATTGTACATGATCATAATGTGTTATTGTTCTTCAAAAGGCTTTTAACCAGGTTCCAAGGGGGGGGCAAGGGGTATGGGGTGTGCTGGGTTGTTTTGCAAGGGGCAGGGGTAGGGTGCAGGGGGGTGTGCAGTGGGTTGGGGGGTGCAATGGGTATGTGCAGGGGGCAGGGGGGAAGTGTAGTGGGCTAGGGGGGGAGTGCAGTGGGCTGGGGGGGAGGGTAAGTGTAGGGGGAAAGGGGGTGTACAGTGGGCTGGGGGGTACAGTGGGTGTGTGCATGGGGGTGGGGGTCGGGGCAGGGGGTGAGGGGTGAGGGGGCAGGGGGCAGGGGGAAGTGCAGTGGGATGGGGGGAAGTGCAGTGGGAAGGGTGTGTGTATAGGGGGGTAGGGGAAGTGGCAGGGGGGTGTGCAGGGGACAGGGTGAGGGGATAGGGGTGGTTTTCTGGGGGCAGGGGGTGTGCAGTGGGCTGGGGGTGTGTTGGGTAAGGGGGGAGGGGTGCAGGGAGAAAGGGGCAGGGGGGAAGTGCAGTGGGTTGGGGGAGGGGAGTGCAGTGGGCAGGGTGTTTGTGCAGGGGGCAGTGCAGTGGGTATGGGGTGTGTTGGGGAAGGGGGGAGGGGTGCAGGGGGGTAAGGGGAAGGGGGGAAGTGCAGTGGGATGGGGGGCAGGGGGAAAGTGCAGTGGGCTGGGGGGAGTGCAGTGGGTAGGGTGTGTGTGCAGGGGGGTGTAGTGGGTAGAGTGTGTGTGCAGGGGTGTGTGTGCAGGGGTGTGTGTGCAGGGGGGCTGTTTTTTTATGGAATGGGGGGACATATAGCCATGGTTTTAAACTGTGGATATATATATTTCTTGACTTAGGATTCTTCCATAGTTTGAGAACTGTGGCTATAGGGTGTTGCCATAGTTCAAATTGTGGCTATAGGGATATATCCACGGTTCAAACCGTGGCTATAGGGATCTAGACATGGTTTCAAACCGTGGCTATAGGTTTTTCCCTATAGCCACACCAATACCAGCCACGGTTTATGAAACCGTGATTATAACCTATAGCCACGGTTTTTGGGCCTATAGCCACGGTTCCAAACCATAGCTATAGCCTTATTTTGTAGTAGTGTAATGAATATGGTTGTACCATATTTATAATAACATCACAGTATGTATAAGGTACTGGAGTTATTATTTTGGTATGGAAACAACAAAGAAAGAGGAAGTGGAAGAAGAAAATAACTTTGAAAGAGGTTATTAAATAATTACCTCTCTTCAGGTTCTTCCTTTTGATTTGAACAAAATGGATCCTTAGGTTATATTTATAATCAAAGTAATGATCCCATGTTTAATTTAGGGTAGTTGGGAGGATATTTGATCATGGTTTGGCCAAGCTGAATTTATTTGGAGGTGTGAAATTAAGAGAATGGGAAGTACCCTTTTATAAGAGAGGTGAGGACCACTTTAGATAAAGCTTGAAATATTATTTTATTATAAAATAATTTTCACTATATAATGGCTCAAAATAGATTTATTTATAGGATAAGGTGTGGATGGGTATAAAGATTCTCATACAATTGGTTTTAGACAAGTTTAGGTCACCATATTAACCTTATCTTTTAGATTTAACACTTAGTTAAATAGTTTGACATTTACCATGTCTCCTTGTATTTTTATATTATATGGTTAATAAACATACAATAAAATGCCAAGAGAACCACAAGTGGTTCATTGATTATATATCTATCATTATATAAGTCTTTTGGCCAAACCATATATTTTTAGGAATATTATATCATTTAATAAAATAATATTTGTTTTAAAAACTCATTTGTGTCAATTTGACACTATTTAGTATTCCAGTTTTGTGAAAGTCATAAAAAGTTTATTACATTGATAAAAATTCATTTAATCAACCCTAAAATATCATATTAACCAAGAAAATTCTTGTAATTCATCCAAAAGTCTCAATTAACATTTATTTTAATATTTATAATATCAATTATTTTAATCTTTTATTAATAAGGTAATTACTTCATCATCATTATGTCATAAATAAATTTAATTATTAAATGACTAAAAATTATAAATAAAATACCATGATGTTGTAAATATTTTTATCTTCTTAATTAATATTTATAGTCGAATTTATCTTATGTGTAACTCTATATTAAAAATGGTTTATTTATTAAGCTTTCAATTTAACACTTTTAACTCTTCTTTAAATAAAATATAATAAATGTCCTAATCTAATCCAATTGGATCAAAAGGATCATAATTTATTCCTAAGATTGATTTTGGTAGATATAAACTTATCCTATATAATTAGTACATGTGTTGGGGTAATTGAAATATCATTTTTACCTTTAATTACCCTATTTACTTTTTACCGTGGTAAATAAAATTCAAAAATTACTATTCACCAAAAATTATTTCATCTCATTGAATCAAATTTTACTTAATGATGTCAACATTGTCTCTTGGATTTTTTAAATTCAATTCACAGAAGCGGTAAAATTATGTTTTATGCAAATTTGCTAATGTGCCTAGAAACTGGGTAAAAGACGTTAAAAAGTTCAATAAAATTTTATATATCTAATCTTATTATAAAATGACTCCAATGACTTACATTGAAATTATATATCTATTATGTATCTATTTTTACATTAAGATAAATTTTTAATTAAAAATAATTATTTAAAGGAAAAATTCATTATTTATGTACTATGCAGTATTTTCACTATTGATCAAAAATTGAATGTTTTCAAAAAAAATACAAAAAAAATTAGCCTAAGCTAATTTTGATATTCCAAATTCAAAAATTATGTATATTTTACCAAATTCGAAACATATAAGTTTTATTAATTAATTTAATATTAATTCTTGTTGTCAAAACCAGAAAGCGGGTTTGTGAGAAGTAAAAACTATCAAAAGATTGATATGTGTTTATATCTAATTTAAATGTAAAATTACTTTCAATGAATAAAATTGGATTAAATGATAAAAATATAGTATAATTATACTTCAAAACCATTCAAATTTATATTTTAACACTATAAATTATTTTGACTAAAAAAGTTGTTTTCAATTAAAATTTAGTATTTTTCACTATTCATCAAAATATGAAAGTTATCAGTAAAAACACCAAAAAATTATCAAAACTAAAATTTTATGTCCTGCTTATAAAGAAGAAGTTTATTTTGTAAAATTTAATATATAAAAGTATCAAATATTGGATTTAAAAATGGTTTTCCATTAAAAGGCGGTAAAATTGCATTTTCTGAAAAATACTTCATTTATATAAAAATTGAATTTGTTCTTATATTATGTCTAAGAAACACATAATATGGATGTTAAAATTATATGGAGTATATAAAATTCAAAATATAGTTAATACTATTTATAACCACTTTTTGAATGGCAAGTTTGGTAAGTTGTGGTGTGCTCGAACTCGGTGTTGTGTGTAGCACAAGCTATTGAATTAATTTAAAAAGATAATGTACTATGAAATCCCGTGGTGTTACACTTCAAAGAAGACATATTGATTTTTCATTGGATGTTTTCTGACATCTTGATATTTTTTCCAACTTCTTTTAGATTATGAAAGTTTCTCACTTTTATTCCATTATTTATCCCCCTTTATTCCTTCCTATTTCCAGTTAAATACACAGTGTGCTAGAAATTAGAGGATTTATGCCCAAAAATCCCACAACACCAACAAAAACCATCAAATCTCATTTTTCTATAAAAATACCATATTTACCTCTAATAAGATTGTTGAGTTTCATAAAATGTTTACACTTTAGTTTACTCTGAGTGTGTGGTAGCTTTATTTTTGATTTTTCACATGCTTTATTAACCTAATCCTTCCCAACATTTCCTCTAACACCCACATTTTTAGTAAAATCAGAAGAAATTTTACATATGGTGGGTGGAGATTTCAACAAATTCTTGGGATGATATTTTTATGAAGTATTAGATGATTCAACTGTTACTTATGAAGCTTTTTTGAAATTCTCATTCATTTTTTTCAAGGTAGTTTCAACCTAAAGTATTTTCAACTAAGTTTCACAACCTTCATCTTCCTTAGCTACAAGTTTCTTACTTAGATCTTCCACCATATTTCCTTATTCAGTAACACTTGGTTTGAGCTTTACAACCTCCTAAATATAACAATATTTCTATTTTAGATCATCTCTTCTTTATTTATAATCCTTTCCACATCTGTTCTTCACCATTTTGATTTCATTCATGTGTTTTGTGTTTTTATAAAGATATACTACTAGTTTATATATGATTTGGTATTCTCTATATTATTATCCTTATCTTTATTCATTGATTGATTAATTTGCTTTTTCTAAACATTTTTAGAGAAGGTTATGACCTTTTATGAAATTTCATCTTTTGAAGAATTGCGATCATTTGATTTAGATCTATCTTTCTTACTTGACATGCTTATTTTGTATCCAATGACTTTTTTCTTACCACTATTGTACTTATTATTAGTCTTATAAGTTGTCTCACTCTTCTTCCACCATGGGTTTTCTTAAGAATGATCTTAAAATTCACCAACTTTCTTCATTGGGAATTTCATAAAAAAATTCCTAATACCTCCAATCTTAAAACATTTGAGTTTAATTTTCCCTCCATACATTCTGCTACCTCTCTAATAAATCTTATAGATGAGTGACATGATCATTTCATTCATTTCATCATCTTTTTTAACTTCAAAATAACTAAGATTAGCATTCTCAGGATCTTGGATTTTCAACTTTCTCATAGCTTCAAAGGCCATTTCATCACTCATGTTCTTTTTGAATGCTGAAGCATTTCTCATTTCATAGGTGGAAATATATTTATCCAGTTCATTGAGAGATAAATCATCTTTATCTTCTAAAGATGAGATTTTATAATTGAACCTATAAATAAATTATCTCATAATTTTCTTTACAATTTTATAATCTTAAAAGAAATATTCAAAACCTCTAATGTTGCAGAGAACTTCATTAACTTGGTGAAATAATCATCAATGGTTTATTCAAAAATGCTTCTGATAACTTTGAACATTATTTTCTGGATTTTTAACTTCACCTACTTCACTTTTATGTTCCCTTCAATGACACTTTCAAACTTGTCTGAAATTTCATTGGTTATTTTTATATCGATCACCTTCATGAAAACATTTTCTGATAGATAAATAATAATAAAATTTCTAACTTTTCCATTAATAACAATATTTTTCTTATAAAAAAAAGTCATAGGATTATTTTATCAATGGGAGGAAACCCAATTATTGTAGCACCAACAAATTCCAGGTCAAGTAACAAAATATGGGGAATCATTTTTTTCCTACCATTACTGTTTTCTAATCAAAGGTTAGAATACCTCTGCTGTTGACATAATTAGGATTCTCCATGATAAATATTCAATATGGGAACCTTACCTCTAATTTTAATTTATGTTCTTGAGGATAATTGAATCATTGAGTAAGGGTGGTTGGATTATTGGTTAAATTTTAAAAATTTCCATCTTTATGATATTTAATCCCTAAAAACTGTTATAGTTATCTTCCATATCAATTTTTATAGGAAACTCACATGAATGAAAATATAGAAAATTAAACAAGGAAAGTTAGATTTACAATGTTCAGCCTCAGTGTGAGAACCTATATCTTTTCTATGACCACTCCCATGGGTCCTTAGAAATTCAGTATTATAAAAAAGGGAATATGAATTTTGAATCAACTCCCTTTCGTGTCCTTCTATTTATTGATAGGTATGATAATATCAACTCTTGTCATTTTACAAATTTCTCATAAAAAACATAAGTCATAACAAAAATGTGTCTGTATGAATTATTCTCTAAGAATGTTAATCCAAAAGGTTCATCTAATTCCTATCTTATATTTTTATATCTCGTAAGTGTTTGTATGGTGTTTAGCGTCTGGTAATCTTTGTCTGATTCACCTTTTCTAAAAAAATTCCTAATAAATAATTATGTTTTGTATTATTTAACAAAACTCACTACCTCACAAACACTCTGCATTGAAACGTTATATATTTCACTATTTATAGTAATATGAACTAACCTTTGTCTAATTCTTCTAATGAAAAAATTCTATCTGAAACTCTTCTTAAAAATGAAACTCAACTTCAGTTTGAAACTCACTCTAATACAAACTCTATAGTGATTTAAATTTTTTACACTTGTGAATAGTATCAAATAAGACTTACTTTTTCACTCCTATTTATAGGTTCCTTAAAAATAGAAAATGCGGGAAATAAATTTTGTTTTACTGCTCACTAAAATTCATACATCTAAATTTCTATCTAATTTGATTTTTTTAGAATGCTTCTAAATAAATCTTGAACATTTTTAAATCTCTTTGAATTATCAATTGCTTCAAACTTTCATTGAATTTAATTATACTCAATGTTTATTAAACTCATCAATCTTTGTAACATCAACATTGTAAAATTGACAAATTCATCTTTGTAAATCTACAAAAACCTCAAAATTGTAACTCTATACAAACATCATGTTTAAAACTCCATGAAACATAAAAATTGTAACTCTTTATGAACTTCAACTTTGTAAAATCATGAAACTCTAAATTTGTAACTATATACAAACTTCAACTTTGTAACTTTATGAATCTTCAACTTTGTAACTCTATACAAACTTTAACTTTGCAAATTGGTGAAACTTCAACATTATAATTTAGTAGAAAGTTTAGATTTGTAACTTAGTGAAAATTCAACATTGTAACTTAGTAAAAAATTGAACTGTGTAACTTCAAGAAACATCAAATTTAAAAATATAGAAAACTTCAAATTTGTAACTTCTAGAAAAATAAAACTTTGTACATCTGGAAAACTACAAATTTTTACATTTATAATACTTCAAAATGTTTCATGCACATTCTCTATCTAATCATACAATCTATCCAATCATTATATTCATCTGATCATAATTTGTTTTCTAATTACAAAATTATGTTAGATCTATTCTTTATAAAATATGAAACACCAAACATTCTTATAAGTCATTGTTTAGTATAATTTTTTGAAAAATTTCTGTCTAATTCGTTGTTTATCTGATGATTAAGTACACACCTCCTAACAAAAATTTCCTCTAGAAACTTGACCTTTTTAATTCTAGAAACCTACACTTATATTTTCTTTTACTATATTTAGCTCATATAATGACTTCTTTATGATGTTTTAAAACTTTAAAGAATAACATAGCAACACCTAACTTATGTAAGAAATTTTCTTAACAAATAAACTTTATAACTTCTTAACTTTTTTAATTTATTCTTCTAAAAACCTTTATTAACTTCCAAACTTTATAACTTTCTTCTTCTCAACAACTTTATTAACTTCTAGGATTTTAAACTTTCATCATCTCAAAAACTTTCTTAACTTCCAAACTATATAAATTTTTTTATCTCAACAACCATATTAACATCTATACTTTTTAAATTCCTTCATATCATCAACTTTATGAACATACAGACTTTCTAAATTTATTCATCTCATCAAATTTAATAAATTATAGACATTCTAATTTTCTTCATATCTAGAAACTTCATAACAAAAGTTTTTTAAATTCCAAAAACTCTTCTTTTCATATTTTACAAAACCATTCGTTAACAAAATTTAATTGTCAACAAATACAAAACCTTTTAAGGAAAACATTATAAATAACATTCAGTTTTCTTGAATATTCCACATACTTTAACAAACTTTTCTCCAACCATGAAAAATGACGATGGTCCCTCTAACCCCTCTACCACAAGTTTAAGTAAGAGGTTAGTACTAACCATGCACCCTAACCTTTTTTTTCCAAAATTTCATATTTTTTACCCCAACCCATAAAAACTCCAAAAAATGAAAATAAAATATGAAGTATGACCCATTAGGTGTCTCGAATATAACTTACATAGTCATTCTTCCACGTGAGAAAGTATAAAACAACAATTAACACTCATATAAATTAGACAAAAAAATAAATCACTATAAAAATAGAGTTTAGACCATGAAATATTGGATGTTAGTGCAACCTTGATCATGTTTAAAATGGGGTTTTTAACATTGAATTTCACCTCACAGAAGTCTAGTGATATCATGATCACAAAAATTCGTCACAACTATGTATCACACACATCATGTTCTTCATGTTTACAGTTAAAGTATATTTCTCCATCCTTTATTGGTTTTGTCAATATCTATTTATAGATATTTATCTATGAAAAACATCTTTAAAAGTCACAGATGTTGTATTTTATATTTTCTAAAACATGGGTCATTAAAGAACAAATAATGAACTACTTTAGTTTTATTCAAATATTCACTAAAAATCATCAAAATAATTTGATTATCTCCATGGTTTTCTATGATTTTATCTCCATTTAATGCACATGCAATCCTCATTTAATCTCCTTGAGAATAATCATGCATTATTTTAAGTAATTTTTAAATTCGAAACATACAACAAAATCAACTCTGTAATTACAATAACTAAATAAATAAGAATAATAAAGATAAAATATTTAAAATAAATAAAATTTTAGTTTGTAATAAACTTAGAAAATTTCTAGGTATTCTATATATCATAATATTTTTAACTTATAAGACTTTTAGTTTGTAAGATATTAAATCTCATAAGATTTTTTTTGTATGACTTTAATATCCCATAAGAGTTCATGTCTCATAAGACTTTTAAATATATAAGGCTTTGAAAATTCACATAAGACTTATAGTTTATAAAAATTTATATCTCATAAGACCTTGATAGTTTTTAAGTCTTGAAAATATCAGAAGACTTAATTTCCCCATAAGACTTTAATATTTAGAGGGAACTTATTTCTCATAATACTATCTCTCGTAAGAATTAACATTTCATAAGATTTAATCCATAGTAATACATTTATTCTTGTAAGAGAAGATAATAGTGAAATATGATATAATTTACCATATATCATAACTTCAGAAGATTTTAAAATTTTTAAAGAAAATGTTTGTAATAAATATTTTTTATGATATGAAATTTTATAATAAGAGAAATTTTCATAATATAGAAAGTTTTTGTAAGAAATAATATTTTTTAAGACTCCATATAATTAGTAATACTTTCATCTTACTTCCAAAGAATTTATAAATTTCTTAAGATAAATATTTTGTAAAAAATTCAAAAGATTTAAAAAAATATTCTATTTAACAACACATAATTAGAGAAAATATAACCAGAATAATAATATTAAGAAATAATATAAATAATTAATGACTAAATAAATAAATTTAATATCTTTTTTTTTATTTTACAAAAAGTGCTATCTTTAGAAAATAATATCTTTTATTTTTTTAAAACTCATTTTGGAGATAATAAAATGAGAATTTGGTAATTATAAAAACAAAATGAACATGGAACAAGGAGACACTATAAAAAATACAACAAAATTTATTCTATATTCTTTTTTGTGAAAAATAATGGTTCTTGCTTGGTTATTTTATGATTAAGTAGTGGTTGATTTGAATAAAACATCCTAATGTGAACCATTATTTTTTACCAAATAGTATATGGAATAAATTTATGATCCACAAGAACCACATATTTAATATGGATAACCGAAGTTCCATGTCCCTAAACAATTCACATATTTTATTAATTTATTTGATTATTTAACAATTTAAGTGAGTAATTATCTAATCGATCTAATTAATCAACTAAACTCCTTAAATAATAAATTAAAATTCCCAAAAATCATTTCACCTAGACATCAAAAATAATAAATAATTATTATTATCTTAAATAAATGATAATTTTAATTAAATCAATTATTTAATCAACCGTAGAAGATATAATCCGATGGTATTAGAATTAATTAATCATTGAAAATAAAATACATTAATTTAAAATAATTATAAAACTTATCCAAAATATTTTTTTAACCATAATAAACCAGATTAACATCAAAATAAATTTTATGAGATTGACCACAAATATATTTATATATGCATAATTTTTCGATAAAAAAAGTCTGATATTTTAATATAAATCCATTACAGACTAAATATATAGAATAATCAACAAAAATTAAATATAATTATTCAAGAAAACAAATTACAAAATTAAAATTTGAAATTAGTACTAAAGTTAATCCTCAAATCTGAATCAAACACTTTTATACTAGATTTGACTTCTTTGAAATCAGATCAAAAATCATTGTGAACAAAATATAATCGATCAATGTTGACAGAGTTTACCTAGAAATCTCAATCATCTAAAATATAAAATTTGAGTATCGACCCATAATTACAATGAGGTAGTATGTTCTCACAAAGAAGACATAGAAGAGATGATGGGATGATGCGCCTGGGAGGAAAAACCTTAATGTGGTTCCTTAAGTTCATCTGAGATGCGCACCTAGCCAGTAGAGCATGAGGATCAGTGTCGGTTTAGTTAATGGAAAATTAGATTTAATGCTTGTTGGATAATGTTGGTTGTAGATTATGGTGGTGGAGGGGGATTTATAATGTATCATGTTTGAACCTTAAAATTTATCTATAGTTTGACCATTGGATGATTACCATATAAGTCTGAAACATCCTAATCATTGTAACAAAAAGAAATAAAAATTAATATATCCTTTAAAATTAAAAAAAAAAGGTAGGCTAAATTTGGTTTCCACCAAATGAACGATGATAGGTTTCTCCATTGGTCAAGAGGGTTGTGATATTGGGGCAGTGACCTTCATGCTTCATCAAGAACTTGAAATAGGTACCATAACTATGTGCTGCATAACATTTTACTATAAGAGAAACAAATAGATAGGTAAGCTGAGCATGCAATTTTTTTCAATGTTTAGTTATGAGATCTTTTAATAAATTGATAATACATTTCATTCTAAAATGAAATATTGTACAATACTTGCATTAAGAAATTTTGAGGAACGTTTGGAAAAAATGAACCATTTATGATTAAATTTATAATCTTAACCTTTACTCCATTCTACTAGAAATTTATTGTCAATTTACACTCTGATTTTCCATTGGAAATTTCTACTTGTAATATCACCTAATAATTTCTGTTGTAAATTTCCAAAAGGAATTCCAATATGAAAACTATACTGGAAAACCACACTGTAAATTCATAGTTGGATTTACCAACTAAAATTTTTATTTATATTAGAAGATTTTGGCTAATATTTCATGTTTATTTAAATTGAAAATATCATATTATCTTTCCACTATGAATTTCCATAAGGAGTTATCATATGACATCTCTAATAGAAACTCACACTATGAACTCACAGTTTGGATTCTAACATGATTATTTCAAAAGATTCTAAAAAAGTGAGTTGTAATGTTTAATCAAATTAAAGTGGAAATTTCATATTTTATTTTGATGGTACAATTTAAAATTTAATCTAAGTGTAAATTTCAACTATTAGGTTCCATTGGGACTTTCCATTAGAAATTTACAATGGAAATTTATAAATGATTCAAAAGAAACCACCCCATCCAATAGAATTTAAAAACAAAGGTGATATGATAGATTGTGCTCCTACATTGGAAAGGTTATAATGAATGGGATCGAGTAGAATTTGGATGGTGTATAGGATTTAGAATGCATACATTCAATAGATTTGAATGTCATGCATTATCCATCTAACTCTTATGTGATGGAGTATAATAATTATGACATTAAAAAATAATATTGTAATGACAAAATTTTAATCGATAGAGATGAAGTTTTATATTCAGAAGAAAACCCCCCATCCAAGAGCATTTATAAAAAAAGGACTACATGGAGACCGTGCATTGGGCTAGTTTTAAATCAGAGTTTGAAGCCCATTTATTTTATATTACTTATAGGGTAATTGTTGGTTTTGTTGAATGGAATTAGAGTGTTAAAAAACATAAAATAATAAAATTTTAATAACATCAAAATTTTATACATGTAGTAAAGAAGGATGTCAAGGATTAGAAAAACATTATGTCAAGGTGAAAAAGCCATATGTTGAAAAAAAAGGAATAATTGTATAGTTAGAATGGGAGTTATCTACATGTATAATAAAAAATATGAGTACAGGAAACTATTTGAGGAGCATAAACACTCTTTACATTCTATAGAGACTATGAATTTGATGAGGTCATAATGACACATCAGTGATTCACAAGGTAAACTGTTGGATGAAAATAAAAAAGATTCTCTTAATACTGATGATTAATTTTTAATTATAATGGCCATTGCATGTGGGACCTAGAATCTTAAATATATATGATTAAACCAACATAGTCTTCTATAGTCCAAAATATATAAAGGTTTCAGTGTAGGGGATGTTGATAAAAACACCCCATACATGTGAAGGTGATGTTGATGGTATGCTACGGTACCTAGAGAATCAATCATTGGACAACACAACATTATTTTACTTAGTGAAACATGATTTGTACTGTCAAATTGGCAACATAGTTTGTGTTCCCAAAATGGAGTGTTCGTAGGTGTAAACCATCATAAGGATATTTTAATTTTTTGTGGAAAATTTTTATATGATTAGATAATAGACTCATTTAGTTGGTTTTTATTAGATTTTTTAATTTTCATAGAGGGAATAATCCTAAGACAATTTTCGAATATCAAGATGTAACTATGTATAAATCCATTTCATTAGCCCTACCTAAAAAAATACACACCCCATTCACTTGTCACTTATTGAAAAATGACCTTAAATACTTAAGACTTGTAATAAAATGTGGGATGAATTTGTTTGATAAATTAAAAAAAATACCTGTATGGGGTTAATGACACTTCAAAATTTGAGTCTTCATAGAAACAAATCCAAATAAATTGTGTTGATACAAATTCAACATGGTTAGAAGATATGTACAAAGTAAGGGGACAATGGGTCCATTATTTCATGAGGACTTCATTGACATTAGGCATTTAAAGCACATAGTTGAGTGGGAGTTTTAATGAAGTATTAAAGGATTACTTGAATCATGATCTCAATGTCTTGTAATTCTTCTATTAGTTTGACCGTGTTCTAGAGAGGAACAAGTATCAAGAAATGGAGGATGAATTTTATGGAAGAAAAAAACTCCCATGCAATTATTTTCCATATCATCTGATCATGGTTCAAGCTAGTCATTTGGACACACAGAAATATTTTGATCTTATTCAGCATGAACACTATATGGTGCTTGTTACCTTAAGTATTATAATGAAATAGCTTCCCCAAAAAGGACTATTGAGGGTATGAAAGTTCCTGAAATGAGATTTTAGTTATAGTATATAAAGAATCACCTGTGATAATTGGTTGTACTTAAATGAAATTTGAGAGTTATAGGTATTTTCATTTTCATGCACTCAAAATATCATAGAGGTTGGATATACAGTTCTTTCAAGAGTTATATATCAATTTGAGATGGAAAATAAATACACATTATATCCACAAGTAAGAGATGACAATTAATCATGTTGAAGAAGATTTGGTAGCTAGAAAAGTTAATGTTACGATTAGTGGGCACAAATGACAATAAATATTGTAACAGAATCCTATTAGATTGAACAAGGATATATGATTGGGATATCAAATCTAAATAATTATGTGAGAGAATTATGAAAAGATAGAAATAATTTACCCTCAATACACAATAAAGAATAATCAAACATGGAATGTCCACAATAATCTAAAACATCATTCTAGATTAAAAATAAAAGAAAATATAGTGACATGTCCAAAAGTTGTCTAGATCTTGAAATAAAACACATAAGAATCGAAGAAATCACAAATAAAGAGACATAAAAACCTATATGTAATTGGTGTCTTATTAATATGTTAATAGACTAATTTAGGTTGTGATATCATGGGTAAATAATGTTATAATATTTTTGTAGGGAAGTGATAATAAAATTCCAAATGCTTGATACCATGGTGATCCTTTCATATATCATAATGTATGTAATTACTGTAATGTAGGTTGAAAAACCTAAAATTTAAACAGACTTCAAAAAACATCATTTATTTTGGGTTTTGATTTTTTCACAAACTACCATTATGAAACAATTATACTATTTATATATTTAGTTATTAATATAAAATTATTTATGGAATTAGGAGGTAGTGAAAACCACTTTTCATCCATTCAAATTGGAAAACTCATCAACTAATGAATCCATTTTTAGATTCACCCAAACTAACAACAATTTTCTTTAAAGTAAGATTTTTTGTTGAAAAAATTCATAAAACCAAAGTAACAATGAGAAAATTTAATAAAAAAATACCTTAAAAATGGTGAAAGTTGTCACTTTGATAGAAATATTTTGAAATCATGCACCACAAATTAGAATGGTATCCAAAGTTTGAGGACCGACAATTCAAAGGAAACATCTTGAAATTCAGTTGATCTATGAATTCAACTATAAATGTCATCACAATGTTCTAATTTCTATGAAAACTAGTTTTTTAAAATAATTATATGGTTGTATTCACTGGATCCTTGTTGTAATTGTTTTCTTTATTATTATGTCAATAATGTTAATGTCAAAGACATTTTCGGAAGGAAACCTACATTTTCTGTAATCACAAGAGTGTAGAATTCCAATTTGTTACCTCTGGATACTAACAACCCATTTGTAGTTAGATCCAGCCACTATGACCTTCCCATGGTCATTTCCACTCATAATTTATAATTAATTTGTAGTGTAAATTTCCAGTGCCATTTTTCTATGCCAAGTTTATGTACTGGAAACTTCCATTGAAAATTTTCATAGAATCAAAGTAGAAATTTCCAGTCATGGTTTATGGTGGAAATTTCTAGTGTAAATTTTCAATGAGACTTCCCAGTGTAAAATCTATGTAGTATATGTTTCCAATTGATTCCAAGAATATACATTCAAGAAAATAAAGTCATATTATAGTTTAACAACTCTCATATAAACAAATATTACAACAATATTATCTATATCAATATGTTCATCTGAATAACCAAATAATTGTTTCGATCCCTATCTACTGCCCACCCAAATGATATATAACAATGCAGAAATTTCTAGTCATGGTTTACAGTGGGAGTTTCTAGTGGAAATTTTCAGTGAGCATTCTCAGTGAGAATTATATGTAGTACATGTTTCTAATTGATTCCAATAATTTACATTGGATACAAAAAAGTCAGATTATTGTTTAACAGCTATTATACAGTAACATATTACATCAATATCATCTACCTAAACAAAGTGGAAACTTTTATTAATTGCTTACAATTGGATTTTCCCATGGAAACATCTAATGAAAATTCTCAGGGAGAATATCTAGATATTTTTCAGTGGGAAATTTTACACACTGTAAGTTTCCAATTGATTCCACGAATAGATAGTAGAAACTAAATAGTCAAATAACAATCTAATAGATATCATATAGTCACATATTACTTCATAACCATTTTCACTCCCAATATTCCACCCAACCAAATCAACAGAACAAATCAAATTAGTTAATTATTTCAAATGACATCTAAATTCAAGTTTCCATGAATGAATGATTCAACTGTCTTAAATTGTTCTTGTCATAACCAGGTCATTCTTCCCTCATATTCCACCTCATTTTTTTCATTACAAGACCATTAAGGAAATAATGACCCATAGATAACTGATGCTCATTAGCTTCCTTTTCACTCAATTGATGTGGCACTGCCACACCTATTTCCAAACATTCCTTTGAATAAGAAATGATGACACCACAATCCAAAGTGGCGTCTCCTTACTGTAAAGTATTCTCAATTATCATGTCCCATTTATGTTTCTTTAAATCATCTAAGAAATTATGGTTGAATTTTTTTTATAGATATGATTTCTGTAAAAAAAAATTAATGAGTAGTTCATATTGAAATTTATTAAAAAACAATTTTCAACATTGCATAACTTTTTACTATACTAACTACATATTTAATAAAAGGGTTGATAGTTCTTGTTCCATGAAGAGTTTGAGTGGAATTATAATATTTAAACACCATTTTTTAATATCCATGACTAAAAAAGTCTAATGGATATTTTATGAATTTTCTTGGAAGAATAAATACATGCAGAACCTCAAACCGTAAATTGTAGGCTGGTTCAAAAAGATCTCCTTCAAATTACTATTTTATAAATAAATAATTTTTGAGAATCCAATAGAAAACAAAAATAAAATAATTTAGTCATAATTAAATTTAAACATCCACTGATGTAATATAAATAATGAAAAAAATAAGATAATTCATTATGTAAAAAATGAACTTCAATTATACTATAAATGTGATGGGAATAAAGGACAAGATTTCCATTTCAACAATTCCATCCATAGTGCGTAGATGAAATCTTCATTCAATTATCATAGTGAATACATTAATGAATTAGTTCTAAAAAAGAGTTATTAAAAGGAAAAATAGTTTTTTTGGTTACATAAATTGATAAGACACATACCATATTTGATGTGGACCTCTTGATTAAAAACATATAATGTCTTGCATATTGATAAGATATGATTTCATAGAGATTTACTAAAATACCCTACTGTTATCATGGAGGTCACATATTATTTAATTAAAATTTAAAATAAATTAATAGAAACTCTAAATATATAAATTCATTTACATTACCTCTCTCCATCAGTAGTATCAAGTAGTAGCCTTGCATCACATCCCGTCACTATATTTTGCTTCTTCACCCACCCAGAAAGTAACTGGGATAACTTATGGGGAATTTCACGTCTCTTCTTTGTAATGACCACTAGAAATATATAATTAGATTGATGATTCAGTTTCCTCACCCTACTCTTGACATATATGAACAATGAGGTTAGTTTTCTTGAGGTAAAATAGGCTATAGTGGAGTGCTGATGACCTTTTACTTTTGTACTTAAATATTCTTTGAATTAATCCTTTCACTATCTTTCTTATATACTAGTAGTTTCCATCATGTCATCTTTAAGAATTTCATGTATTATCCACTCTATAGTAGCATCTGAAGTGGTATTTTTTTCTTTCTAAATTTTTACAATCCAAATATCCTCTGAAACATCACTATTTTCCTCACCGGTAAATGGTTTAATCTCTTCCATCTTCTTTAGTATTTCTATCACAACCATAATTTTTAAATTCTTAAACTTTAATTTATCCTCTTGTATCCTAAAAGTTTTATTATGTTTCACATTTTCCATATAACACCCAAAAATTTCTTTAGTTGAAACTTCTCTCACCTGTCCTTTGATATGAATTGTAGGTTTTCTTCATCAATAACCACATGAACATTTTGTTTTGTTTCATTACCAAAAGAAGGATAACCACGTTGTTATTTATATCAAGAACCATATGAATAAGTTGTTTACCCTTAGAAGGACTTTATTTTAGGATTGGATTTCTTTGGATCTACAATGAATTATTATAATATAAATGTATACATTAGAAATTAATTTAAAAATAAAGTACAGTTCGGAAACATATTCTAGTAACAGTACCTTTGTACTTTCTTATAGAGGAGCATCAACATCTTGAAAACTCCATATAACAAATAATGGTACAACATATTATTTTGGTGGCACATTATCAAACTTATCATCATACCAATATGATAACAAATAATATTTTTAGTAATAGATCGAGTTACTTAGCAAAAATAAATGCAATTGAAAATCCTTCATGACTTTACCAATAAACTGACAACATAACTTACAAATTTTAATGGAGTGGTGGATTTATTTTCACTGACATAATCAGCTGGTGATGAATACCAATAGCCCAAGAATATCTCTTCAGTTCTCATATGTCTTTAAAATATTTGACAAAATTCAAAATCACCTATGAACCATAAGTGGGGAAAAATAATTTCTCTCCTAAGAAAAAGGAAACAAAACATGCCACATAAGAAAAATATTTCTCTTAACTTCCTTTAGTATATTCAATTATGAATCTCCATAACACGCCATATGATAGTATCCGACCAACATGTCCAAACCTCATCCTCAATAATGCTGAGCTATTTGGCTGTAATGTATAGGCAGTTGACAATGGCATGTCACCAACTTTAATTATATATATATGGTAGATGTTAGAAGCTATTAACTCCATCATCCATTATACAATGTTAAAAATTTATAAATTGATTTTTTACCTCTGAATACCAAATAAAATAGAGCCATCAATTTTTTATAACCAATTAATGACATTGTGTTATCATGAAACACTTTAACCAACTTCCGAAATGGAATCCTTTGAAGAAATTTGATGTGATTCTAAGTAATCATTGTCCTGATCTCATTAAAAATTTCCACTTTCCAGTCATCTAAAACCTTTAATGCCAAAAATATTATTTAGAGGCTTATTCTATCATTAAAAAATTATATCATTAACAAATTATCATCTTATAATGAGAAAAGTGAAATTAAGAAATAGGCAGTGGAAATTTCAACTAGAAAAATTCCAAATGATTATATAAATTGTTCTCTAGTTTTGAATTCCTACAGGGCATTCTTAGTGAAAGTTTTAAAATTATTATATCAATTTTAATCTAGTAGTAAATTAAAACTGTATTTCTATAGAAATTGATAGTGGTAATTTCCATATGAACTTTCCACTATGAAATGCCATTGGAAATTTCCACAGTGAATTTATAGTGGGGGTTTCCACTGGAAATGTCCAGTGGGAATTTTCACCGGGAAAGACCATTGAGAATTCTTAGTTGTGATTTTCACTATGAATATCCAGTGAGAATTTAAACTAGGAATGCCAACTGGGAATTCTTTGGGGGATTTCCATAGGGAAATTTCTACATGGAAATTTCCATTATTGATTCTCACCAGAAATATTCAACTCATTAAAGTATAATTTATTATGTAGTTGGAAATTATATATGAATTTAATTGGGAATGGCCAATGGGGAGAACCCTGGGAATTAAAATAATTTAATTTACAGTGGAACTTTCCACTATCGAATTTCCAATAGGGAATAACAGAGTAAATTTTAATTAGAAAAATCTCTAATGTAAAATATGAATGTTGAAATTTCAGGTTAGAGTACAGTGAAAAGATCATATGGAAGTAGATAACTAACTAGAAATCAATTAAAAATTAAAAATATGTTTTGGAATCATTTGAAAATAATTAGTAGAAATTTACAATTGTAATAAATTTGGAATTATATTGGGGTTCCCCAGTCGAAACATGAAATAGAAATTACTAGTAAATAAAAATACTCAGTAATAATTTCTACTTTAAATATCCATTGGTAATTTGAATTTATAATTCCCATTGGTATTTTCATAGGGGAATTAAAATATGGAAATCTCTTATGGGAATTATCTTTGTAAATTTTCAAATCATTGACATAAAATTTATTCTAGTTAAAAATAATAATTTAATTTAATTTGGAATAAACACTGGGGATTACATCATAAATTTCCACAATAAAATTTCACTAGGAATTTCCTTTGGGAATTTCCACTAGAAATTTACACTAGGAATTTCCACTGGGAATTTCCACTAGGAATTTCCACGAAGAATGTCCACAGAAAATGTTCACTAGGAATTTTCACCAAGAATTTCTACTAATAATTTTCACTAGGAATTTCCACTAAAAATTCCCACTAGGAATTTACACTAGGAATTTCTATTGGGAATTTCAACTGGGAAATTTCGTTGGGAATTGTGACAAGGAATGTCTACTGTGAATTTTGATTGGGAATATCCATTGGGTATTTTCATTGGGAATGTCCACTAGGAATTTCCACTGAGAATTTACATTGGGAATTGTGAATGGGAATTAACATTAAGAATTTCCACTGGAAATGTTCATTGGGAATTTCCACTCGGCATTATTGGTGGAAATTTTCAATTAATTATAAATATTTTAAGAGTTGAAATTTATTAATAAACATAATAGAAAATTTACACTAGTAATTATCATACTTTCATATCTTTTTTTCATAGGTAATTCAAACTATTTAATTTCTAGTGGCATATTTCGCTAAGTAATTTCCAATAGGGAAAGATAGTGGTAATTAAAATTAGGATAATCCCTAATGGAAAATCCAAATTCTAAAATTTATAGTTATAGTACATTGAAAAAAATCATCTGGATGTTGACAGGTGAAAGAGAATCAATGAGAAATTAAAGATAGGTTTTATATTCATTTAAAAATAATTAATTGAAATTTATAAATTTAATTAATTGGGAATTCTAGTGGGCATTCCAATTAAAAATATGAAAGATAAATTAATAGTCCATAAAAATTACAACTCAAAATGACCAATTGGAAATTTCACTAGGCTACCCTGGGGGGGAATTCTAAATGTGAATGCCAAGTCATAATTCCCACTGAAAATTCCTAGTAGAAAATATTTTTTAATATAAATTCTTAGTTATAATACCTATAATAATTTCCCATTGGAAATCCGCATTCCAATGTTTTAGATGAAATTTCAAATTATAATCAACTTATAAATCAAACTGTAAATTTATAGATTTCATTTCTAATTCCAATCAATTATCAATTAAAATTTAGTTATATTAAATGCAATCCAAATTTTTAGTCAAAATTAACAATGAAAATTTATACTCCAAATACCACTTAGAAATTCCCAATGAAAATACCCGCCATAAATTCCCAGTGGAAACTCAAAATAAATATTATAAGAAACATTCACAGTAGAATTTTTTTTTGGAAAATTCAATTACAAAATAACTAAAAAAATTTAAACAATAGCTTCATATTTTCCAAATAATCTAAATGGACTATAGTCCCATACAAATTTAACATTTATAACTTATTAGAAGATCCAAATAAAAACTGCCAGTTATTTAAAGAAAATTGAAAAAACCAGTGTTAAATACAAATGAAAATTTATTATTATAAATGAAAATAACTTGAAAGAATTAAACTAAAACAATGGAAGTATAAATTCACACTACAAATCATTTTCATTATAGAGGAAAGTTCCATTAGTGAAAAATAATTAAAAGTTCTAAAGAAATTTCCTTTATATGAAACAAATGAAAAAAAGGTGACCTGAACTAAAATTTCAAAGTTGAAAATCCTAGTAGAAAAAAACCAAATCATCACATTCATAGTGTTTTATTTACTGATATTAATGATAAAAACCCTATATTTTATAATGAAACCCACACACAAAAACAAAAACATCCCTATAGAAGCTCGGACATGCAAATATGAACTGAAACAATATTAAGATATATATCTCCATAACTCTAAAAATTTATAAATAAAAAAATACGTGTTTATATCTTTTACTCTAATTAATCATAAAAAAATTAAAGATCAAAAATCGATTACACCACCTTTTATATTCCCCCTTTGGTGGTAAAAAACATTGAATGAATTGGTAAAACCACATTTTTCACATTGTACTCGGAAATCATGGTGGGAGGTTTGGCTGAGAGATTTGTAGAGGGGTTCACTGAGGGGTTCCCCAAGGGATTCACTAAGTGGTACACCAATGGAATAGTTTAGAGATTCACTGACCTGGTCACCGATGAAATTATGGAAGGGTTCACTGAGGGGTTTTTCGAGAGGTTCGTGAAGGTGTTCACTGATAGAATCATGTCCAAGTTTGGAAGGCTACAAATATTTTTGACTGGATCCCTAATTTTACTATCAAACCCCAAAAATGATCAATGGCATATAAAAATATTAGCCATGTAGCACCCATACAACAAACAACCAAAGATTCAAGTTCATGTCCAAACTAGAGATGATATTTTTTAAGGGGAGATTTAGGCGTGGGGAGTGGAATTATATGGGAGAGTCTAGATTTAGTGTAGTAAGAAATTTTATTAGGGTTTTTTTATTTTATGGTTTTCATTATTATTATTATTATAATTATTATTATTTTAAAATTAGCATAGATTTATATTTTTTGAAAATAAAGTAGTAGATTTTTCAATTTTTCTTAGGTTTTTAAAAACTATTATTTTGTTATTTAAATAAATACATATATAAAAAAATTAATTATTTTTATATTTTTTATTACTTTAATCAATTTATTCCGAAATTGTTACATAATATATCATAAAAACTCTTTATTTATAATGGTGTGGTCCTTTAGAAAATTTCTAATTTTTTATGTGGGATTCATATGTCACTTTTAAATAATTTAATTAATAATATATTATTTATAACACATAAAAATAAATAAATTTTTGGTTTATTCAATAGATTTATTATTTTTAAAATAACAAATAATGTTTATATTTTTTATAATCTATTATTTGATGTATGAAAGTTAATTCTATTTTGGGAAAATAATGGAAATTTTCCCAAGTCTTGAATGAATCATGAAGGTTACCCAGATAATTAATTGACTATTAGTTTTAAGAATAGAAATTTCACAAAGTAACATATCAAATGCATGACCACCTGATCAAACATGGAAGATATATGGTAAAGGACTAAAGATACCACAAGAAAAACTGAGAAACTGCATGTTGTATCTCAAGAGACTGCCCTGATCAAGATTTTCACAAAGGCATGGGTTGATCACAAGTCAAATGAATCTATCACACAACTAGTGAATCGACCACATTCTTGTTAGATCGACTGTTATTGATTTATCATAAATACGTGGATGGACTACAAGGTTAATTGGATCGACTTTAAATCCAAATGGAAGTGACCATGTGAATGTAAAAAATATCATAAATTATTGATCAAAAGTTCATTTTCATTCAATCTCACATTGAGTAAAACAACCATAAGAAAAGATGGACCCTTTGACAAAGTAAATAATCAACCACATGACAAAATAATTTGACCAAGGTTAGTGGTTTGAATTTTTCAAAGTACTAGATCGACCATAAGTATAAGTTGATTGACCATAAGTTCAAGTTATTGACTATAAATTATATCAAGGAATTCAACTAGAATTATCGTAAACTATTAAAGTGACTATGAATGATGATGTGATAAACTTAAAGTGACAGTATCTAAAACATAGTACTATATTATAAAATATATCAATTAAAATAATTTACTATGAAGAATTAAATACCCATTAGAAGCATTTAATGTGTTTTAATTTCATTCTAAATAATGAGGATATCCAATGATCATTTTTTCAACAGCTCTATTCAGAGAAAGATTCTGATTTCATAAAAGATCAATGATATAGAAAAAGTGAAACAGTGACACATAAAAGCAATAATTATTCATTAATGAAAAAGAAGAACTTATGCTCTGCTTTGAATGTATACGACACTCTATTATTGCATGAACTTCAAAAAAACTTCAAATAACATCTTCTCATCTTCAAACATCATCTTCAAACTAAAAGATTCCATTAAGATGATAAGATTCACCTGCATAAAAAAATAACTACATTCTCAACTACATCAAATTCTTTTTCTTCTATTACTATATTTTTCTTACATTTTGAGTTTTGTTTGTTATTCTATGTTTATTATTTAACACATTATCTTGTGATGAATTGGATAGTACAATAAACTCTATAACATTATTTTACATATTTAATTCTATGAAGAACTATGGAAGAGGCTTTGTAGCTTAGACTGTTTGAATGAATTTTTTACTATTTTATTCTCCCATGAAGAACTGTGGAAGAGGCTCTATATAGATTAGAAAACCTAGTGAACTATTGTATATAAAATCTGATCCATGTTTTGGATCATTTTATTTGATTAATAATCTTCTTGGTTGTAGGTGATTTAGAAGTGGAGAAGACTAGGTATTGGATTGAGACTAGACCTCTTTTTTTCATTCTAAGGTGTTCTTTTCTATTTTGTTATTGTATGTTTTTAAAAAATCTATTTTATTTTTCAAAATTCAATTCAAAAAATGTACATGATTGTTACCTTAAATAAGTGCTTTATATACAGTGTTTGATATAAGTAAAGCTATTTCAAAAGTTAAAAGGGTTTAAACTTGTTTTAATTGAGTTGAGATCTAACTTTTGTGAATATTTTTGAAAGATAAAATTATATACTTCTACACTTTTAATTAACTATTCTATATTTTATAAATTATGGGATTTAGTTTTAAATCATTTTTAACATATATTTTTATTGGAAACTCAATTCACTAACTCTTAAGTTCTCCACTCCAACCAAAATTTGGTATGAGATGGTTTCATTATTTAACTTTTTTAAATGTGATCTAATTTAACCAAAAGAAAAAAATATATATTTCTAAAATTATATCCTTATGGATAACAACAGGCATGAGGGGACTATTAAAAACATGCCTCGTTATTTTAATGGAACCAATTATGCATAGTGGAAAATCAAGATAGAAATACATCTTGAGAGTATGAGATCTGGTATTTGGATAGTAATAGAGGAAAATATGAAAAACCAAATGCTTCTAGTTTTGATTGGAGCGATGTCACTAATTCCTCTTATGATCGTAACTAAAAATCTATATATTTCTTATACTATGCATTACTGGATTATGAGTTTAATATAATTTTTTCTTGTTCATCTATTTATGAAATCTAGGATACACTTGTTATATCTCATGAAAGATACTCAAATGTTAATGAAATGATCTGGAATACCTATACTATTAAATAAAACACTTTTAAGTTGAATCTCGATAAATTAATTTTTGATACGTATATCAGGTTCAGTGAGATTGTAAACAGGATGCATGTACTTGGGAAAAAATTAATATAAAGATCAATTGATGATACTCGTGCGTTTCTTACCAGATCGTTGGAGAAAAACCTCTGTTTCCATTATAGAATCATCTTATATAAGTAAAATACAAGTGAAGGAGTGTATTGTAAGGCTTATGATTGTACATGGAAAAACTTAATGTGAACCAAGAAAGAATATGAGCATATAATAAAATTAGTTTCTTTCTATAATTTTGAGTGAAATATAAAGGAGAAAATTTAAGAAGATAGTTTAAGTGAGGATAAATAACCTTTAAATAGTGATGATAAGATGTCTCACCTATCCAGAAGATTTAATAAGTTCTATAAGAAAAAATGAATGTTTTAAGAAACCAAACTATAAAGGAAAGTATCATAGAATAGAAAATTGAAAAAAATAGAATCAATCAGGTGAAGTAACCTATTATGAATTAAAAAAATAAAGGACATATTATTGTTGAATATCCAATGATGAAATATAATAAAAGTTATGAGGAAAAAGGAAAACATTTAAAGAAATATATGAAAGCTACATGGATCACCTCTGAGGAGAGTTCTAGTGAGTCTAACTTTAGTATAGACAACAAAAATTATAGAAAAAAATTGTGTTTTATGATAAACACATCTAAGGCACCAAATATTGTCTCTACATCTCCTCTTCATATTTTAAGTCATTCTCAAACTGAAAAATAATGATGAAAATATGATGAGTGAATATTTATTTGAATACTATAATATGATGGGAGTAACATTCAAGGAGATTAAAGATAAATACCAAAATTTTAAGAAACAACATGTTTTTTGTTCAGGTTAAATCTGAACATGGTTTAGAAAAAGAAAAAGAAATAGTCATTTATTAAAATAAAAAAATGAACATAAAATTTCAAATGAGAAACTCAAAAAGGATATTTAAAGGTTTATAATTGGAAGAGAAACCATGACTAAGAAACTTGGTAAAAATACCACACCCAAGTATACAATCAGGATTGGATACCACCCAAGTCATAACAGAATCTATAAGAATAAATTTATTCTAAGCTTAAGGTATTCAAATTATATAAATAATTAATATTTTTTAGACCTAATAAACTTTTCATTTATAAAATTTTTAATTCCACTTATGTTAAATCTATTAAAATAAATTAATTCCAATTTTTTTATCACTAACATTTCAGGACCCAAGAATGTGTGGGCACCAAAATAAATTATTGTTTAATTTTGTTGTAATAAACATACTTGAAATTTTTTAGTAACCAATTATAGTATTTGGATAGTGGATGTTCCACAAAAAAAATGACTAGGGACTACCCAATGTTTAAATTCATTATCAAGGTGAATGGTGGATGTGTCTCTTTTGGTGAAAATACCAAAGGAAAAATAACTGAACTTGGTTAAATCAATAATTATAACTCTGTTTTAATTTCTAAAGATTTATTTTTGATAGTTTAAATTATAATCTTCTAATAATCCAACAACTATGTGATGATGGTTATTGTTTTATGTTTGGAAATAATTTTTTTAAAACTTATGATTCTAAAAATTGTTTTATTTTTAATGATTTAGATAGTGATAATTTCTATGTTGTTGATTTAGATTATTTATTTTCTAAAAATATTTCTTTTTTAATTTCCTTTCACATAAAATATTTGTTACAAAATGGAGAGTATGCCACTAAAACCTTCAGTATCTTAGAATACTAACTTGTAATGGTTTAGTTAAGGATATTCCTAAACAATAATTCCCAAAAGAAAAAGTTTGTAACCCATTTTAAAAATAGAAACAATATAAGATCTATTTCAAACTAATGAATGAAGTTTCAAATTCTCAACCCCTAGAGTTGGTTTACATGGGCTTGTTTGGACCCTCTATAATTTTTATCTTAAATGGGAAGCATTTTTTATGTTCTTTATAATGAACCATATATTACATACATTGATGTTACTTCAAAATTTAAGTATATTAATTGAAACATATAATAAATCCATGATAGGACTGTATAGGTATAGTGTCTTTATAAACTAAGAAACCCAAACAACTGGTTTATAAAACATCAACATTTTCTCCCCCTTATTTCTTTATAACTAGAATCATTTTTTACATATCTTACTTAATACCATTCTTCATGTCATGGGGAAAAGAAACATATGAAATGGTGAGATAAAATTCTCAGTAAGGGAAAACAAGAAGAAATATCAATCATATCACAATCATAAGACATAAGAATATGACATTTGAATGACTTATCATGCATATGAAAAAATGTGATATCATGTCATGGGATAAAATTTCATAAGAATTAATGGAAATAATCCCAAATTTAAAAAAATAATAAATGATGTTTTGTGTCATACACATAATCATAGAAAATAATTTCATATTACTCGAGGCTCATTTCCAAGACCATCATAACAGACAAAGTCCATTAGTGGACCGGTTTTAGTTTCTGTTCCAGCTCTGTACTACTAAACTGGATTTACTTTCCATTCTATTAATTTATATATAATGAGATATAAATATTTACCCAATTCATTGGAGAGATATATAGGTCCCACTCATCTCATAATGAAATCATTATTACATGTGTCACAAAAACATAAATAATTCATCATAGCATAACACAATAAATAAAAGGTGTTTCTTAAACATCATTCCATCATAATATAATTCATATAAAATATAATTACATCATTAACACAATAAAATCATAGTAATAATAGGGATATAAATATAACCCTATTAAAATAGCATCATCTTAGATTGAAAATAATTTCGATAAAACACTTGAGTTTACTTCTTGAGGAAAATATCATTTCTTATTCAAAGATGTTTTCTTTTATCAAAATGTCAGGAAATTTTAAAAGAAAATAATTTAGTTTCAGATAAAATTTAAATAGTGTAAAGTAATCTTCATATAGATAAGGCATTATGAAGACATAAAAATATATTCATGCTGTATAAGTTAAAAAAACACCCTCCTCATCCTTTTACCGGAAAAGCCAAAAAGCACCTCGTATTGAAAAACACAAAAATATTCCTTTCATACCTTTTAATAAAAATTTAGAAATGAGTTAAATTGACTTTAAAATTTGTTATAATAATAAAATAATATTACATACTTAGGAAACATGGATGTGGATGATAAATATACCCTAGTAAATACTTACGTATAAAAAATCTCAAATAATAATGAGATTGTGAAATTATCCCTTACCATAGGTCTGATAATATTATGTATACATAAAAACCTCTTGTATAATGATTTAAATAATGTTATTAACTTATTATATAATCATAATCATTTTTATGATATCATATATTATTATATTATCATCTGTTTGTTAGTAACATTTCACTGTCACTCATTATTTAGATATTAACTGCTTTATGTTCTTATGCATGTTTTGTCGGATAATTTCATGTTTCACTTCTTAGGTTATAGTTATATCATTTAAAAAATGATATTAGTATAATATATATAATATTTATTAATTACATTCATGTAAATAATCATTTTCTAATGAAAAACATGTAGAATGAATTGCATCACATCGTAGAGACGGTAAGACGTACGTACACACGAGCAATGATATCATTCACTTTATGGTTAAATGTTATGAAATTGGATGTTATATTAATTATAAATAATAATTATAATGTTATATTTTTTATTTAATTTCATTATTCTCGTCATTGTACCAATCCAAATAAAGTATAGTTGAATAAAATAGTACACCATGATGTGGAGACGGTAAGTCCTATGTAGGCACACATGGTGATATTGCTATTCATAGGATGGATAAAAGGAGGTATAAGGTCGTCCCGTTATTATAATAAAATATCATCATTTATAATATACTGTATTTGTTACTTTATTATAGAAACAACATAAAAAGAGTAAGTATAAAGAGAAATTAATTTTGAATGAGGTGATAAAACAATTACCTCTTTTTTGAGTATCTCTTTTTGATTTGCACAAAAGGCCTCCTTAGGATAGATTTATACCCAAATTGTGGCCTCTAAGATGAAGTTAGGGAAATTGGGAGAGGAAATGGGTAGGTTTTGGGCTCTCCCTAGGGTTTTCTGCGCCGATGATTTGGAGGGGGAAGGATCTCGTTTTCCAGTGCCTTTCCCCTCCTCCTTCCCCTTCCCTCTTTTTTCTCCTTTTCTCTCTCCCCAGGTTTCGTTTTCTCGTCGATGCTTCGTTTGGCTTGTTCTTACTCTCGATGGTGAGGTCGGCTCGTGTTTTTCATTTCGACGATGAAGGGTCAGATTTTGTGGCGGGATGTTGGTCTGGCGGTGGTCGTGGACTGCTTGGGTGTATGCGCTTCTAGATTTCAGCCTTGTCGATGATGTCTTCTTTCAGGGTGGTTTGGGATCCCAACGAAGAAGGATGTTCTCGGTTGAAGCCCTTGGACACTAGATCCCTACTCTAACCTAGCATTCCTCTGCACCCCTCCAAGTTGGATCTGGAGTGGAGGTTACTAAGATGTTTTGGGTTCTGAGGTTCGGCGGTCGGTGGCCTTCAATTTGTTTCTTTGATTGGCTCGATGACAGATTTCAGTGTTGGCATCGGAAACGGCTTGGATAAGTTCTAGTTTGTCATATCTGATCGGGTTTCTTCCTCATAGCCTCTGGTGAAGGTTTTCTGGTTTTTTTCTGAGAGCGATT
The DNA here is from genome assembly GCA_963277665.1 of Viscum album. NCBI lineage: Eukaryota > Viridiplantae > Streptophyta > Magnoliopsida > Santalales > Viscaceae > Viscum > Viscum album. Next base: position 1,643,257,973 of record OY728159.1, read on the forward strand.
AACCTTTTTTTATTTGATTCGGTGATATGTCGTGTGTATGGTTTCGGGAATTTCTGTATTAGCGTTGGATTCCTGGTATATGGTTTGGATTTTGGGTTTAAATGTGTTCATTCTCGGCGATGGTGAGGATGGTGGTTGGTGATGCTGGTTGCTCGCCTTAGTGCTGGTCGTCAGCGATTAGGCTGCGATGAAGAGTTTCTCGGGCAGCTCACCGGTTCTTGGATGGTGTCTTCCCTGTTTGTAGTGGAGGGCCGTTTCCGTGGTTTAGAGGGTTTCAGTTGTCGTCTTGGACGTCACCGGCGACTGTTGGTTTTGGATGATGCGTTTGGGTGAGCATATTGAGTGGCTCCTGTTCGTGATGTCTGTTGGCTGTCGACAATGGTGGTGCGGCGACATCTTCTGTGCAGTTTATGTTTTGAGGAGGTTCTTGACATTTTTCCAGCAAAATCCCGCATTTTTCTCTACTCTTGATCCAAGTTCTCACCTTTCACTTCGAGGTGGAGTTGAGTGGTGGTCTCCATGGTTCTTTGGGAAGTGAGTCTATGCAGGAGGATTCGGGAGGTTTTTGGTGTCGACAACAAGTTCATCTTCCGCATCGTTGTTCACAGTGGTTGGCAATGACGTGACTGATGGTGTTTGTATGACATGGGCTGGATGGTTAGTGGCTCGAGGGATTGATGATGTGCTCTTTAAAATTTGAATCAGGGTTCGCAGAGATGGTGTTTTTATGATGTGGGATGGATGGTTCGTGGCTCAAAGCATTGGTGATGTTCTGTTTGAAATTTGAACCAGATTTCGTCGAGACAGTTTGAGGCGCGATGATGTTGGGGTTTGAATTTTTTGAATTTTGAAACTTTGTTTTTGGATGGTCGTGTATGATGATGCATTGTAGTGAATGTCTCTAAATGGTTCCCACTTTTCCTTAAAGTGTCTTTTTAATAAAATAAAAAATAAATTTGGATGGTAGGTTTTGGCTGAGAACATGTCTTTATATGTGTGATTAAAAGAGAAGGAGAGTTTCTCTTTTATAAGATAGGGGAGGGGCACCATTAGAAAAACCAAAACTACTAAAATAATATAAATTACTTTTAAAATTAAAATGGATCCAAAGTGGATTATTTCTAAGATAATATGAGGATGGATTAAAATAATCTAAACCAATAAAGTATAGACATATTTTTCTTTTAATTTAAACTTTATAATGTTGATTTATCCTTATTTAATCTATTTAATTTTAATTGTGGTAATAACATTCTAAATATTTAATGGTTATAAATATTTACTTATATGGTGTTAATTAACCATAAATGGATATTTTATTACATTTATTCATTATAATTATCAATTTTAAATTTTTAAATATTTTTATGATTTTTAAATAATTTAATAAATTGTTATTTTTATAAAATATCAACACTGTCAATTTTGAAACTATTCATTTTTTTTATTTTAAATAAAATCCACATATAAGATAACTTCAAACCAAAACATTGAATATACTCATCACATGTCATAATATCTTATAAAATTATTGTAGAACCTTAATTAATTCAAATTATGTCTCTTTTAATATTCTTAAAATCATTTATTTGATATTTCTATTAAAAAAATAATTTCTCCATCACAATTGTGTAATCCTTAATAGTAATTATTTAATTTATAAAAATTATAAATAAATTTATATGATGTAGGAAATTATTTTATATTTTTATATGCTACCTATAGTTTATGTTATCTCCTTATTATCCCCATATTTGAATTAATATACTTATATAAAAAGAGAGTGTGACATTTTTTCACATTCATTGATTTTAATAAAATTAATATCATATTCATGGGAAAGTAGACATTAAGTTATTAAATTTATAACCATAGATTATAAGAGTCTAATTTAGTCATCCAATAGGATTTTTATAGGTATTAAGGTAATTTTATAGTATTGTTTTTACTTTTAATTACCTGATTTACCCTTAAACACAGTAATAAAAAAATTTCTGAAGTTAATATTCATAATGTAAAAAAATAAAAGCAACTTGTTAACATACTTTGGACCCAATAATTACAAATTTGGAATATATTTTTCAAAATTTAAAAAACAGAAGTTGTATTAATGAAATTAAAATTAATATCATTGTCGGAAAGAGAAAACATGTTTTAAAAGCTAAAACATTACAAAAGATTGAATTGTTTTTTATCTGGATTCAATGTAAAAGTTAATTCTAATGACATAAATTATATTGAATGATAAAAATATATTATATTTATACTTTGAAACCATTCAATATTATAATTTAATAATATACATTATTTCGATGAAAAATTTTGTTTTCACATAAAATTTAGTGTATTTTTACTATTCATCAAAACATGAGAGTTATCAGAAAAATATCATAAATTCATCCAAAGTAAATTTTTATATATTACTTCAAAATAAAATGTTTATTTTGTCATATATAAATTATTAATGTGTTAAAATATTAATTTAAATTGGGTTCTCCATTCAAAAGTGAAAAATAACCATTTAAAAAATATAGGTTTTTATACATCAAATAGGGTTTATTCATACCCTATGAATAAAATATATATTAGATGAATATTATAAATATTTTATTAATTATATAAAATATATATATATCATTAATTTCATTACCGATAGTAATTCACTAAGAAATAAAAATGTCTAATTGATTTATATTTTTCATAAATAATTGATAGCCAATGAATTCACAATGCATTTTCATAAGATAGTTATACTAATTCCCTCTATCCTAACAACTAAGATATAACAATAATTTTATACTAAGGTTTTCTTGAAATTAATTTAAACTCATGATTGTGTTCACTAAAAGCTACTAAAGAATAAAAATTATTTAATGAATATATTTCATAAAAACATCTGGTTGTTACATTCTACCCCCCTTAAACTGATTTTCTCCCTTGAAATTCATCACTTGGAAACAAAAAAATGATCATACCTCTCCCTTATCATATCCTCTAGTTCCCATGTAGATTATTCAAATTGGTGGTTCTTCCATAAAACTTTAACCAAGCGAGTGGTCTTATTTCCTAGAACTTTTCGCTACGATCTAGAATCTCTATCTGTTATTCTTCATAAAAAAGATCTTGATATAGCGGTATGACTTATGAGTTTAGTACATGTGAAGGATATGGTATGTAATTTATCAATATAGATACATTGAACACATCATGAACTTGAGGGAGATTCGGTGGAAGCACAAATTGGTAAGCTACCTTCCCAACATGATCCAGAATTTCAAAAGGACCGATATACCTAGGGTTTAGCTTGAACTTATTTCTAAATATCATTACCCTCTTCTAGGGTGATATTCATAGAAACACCTTATCACCCACTTCAAACTCTAGGTCTTTTCATTGGATTTAAGCATAACTTTTTTGTCGACTCTGAGTATCTCTTATGTGTTGTTGAATAGATCTAACCTTTTCTTCCATTTCATCAACAATATCAGGTCCTAATAGCTTTATTTCCCCAAATTCATCCTAGTAAGTTGGAGTTCTTCACTTTTTTCCATAGTGGGATTCATAAAGAACCATATGAATACTAGAGTGAAAGATGTTATTGTATGAAAATTTGACCAAAGGTAGGTGTTGATCCCAACCACCTTGAAATCCATAGATCAAGCTATCCACATTTCTTTCATAGTTTAAATTGTCCTATCAGAATGAACATCTATCTGAGGATGATAAGTAGTGTTGAAACTTAACTCTATATCTAGATCATACTAAATAATTATCCATAACATTGAGTTAAACCTTGGATATAGATCAAATATAATATAACATGTTACTCTATTCAATATTACCACTTCTTTTACATATATCCTAACAAGCTGATCAAGAGAGAAATAATCTCTAATAGAAACAAAGTGTGTCGACTTCATTAGGCGATCAACTATAACCCAGATAACATTATTGCCTTTGGATGTTTTTGGAAGTCTGATGATAAATTCCATAGTGATGTTTTGCCATTTATATTCTAGTATGGGTAATGGTTGTAACATCCCCTTAGAATTATGTCTCTCAGCCTTAACTTGCTGAAAAAACATGAATCGAGAGACATATTTAGAGACATATATTTTAATACCATCCCATCAGAAATACTCTGTCATGTCCCTTTACATCATTGTGCTTCAAGGATGAATATAGAATGAAGAACTAGGATCCTCATCCAATAGCTCCGTCTTTAATTATGGTATGGGAGGAATACAAACCCTATTCTTGAACCTTATTATTTCATCACAATCAAGGTTGAATTCAGGAAACTTTCTCACCTTATTTTGTATCTCTAAATCATTCTTCTACACCTCCTAAATCTTCACTTATATATATTGTTGAACATTCATTTGAGAAAAATAATATTTCTCCCCTTACTTTAAAATTTCATGATCCATCCTTTGAAAATCCATAAATATTGTATATTGTGTGGTCCTCATCACGGATAGGCTAACATCATATTCCTGACTCAAAGCATCTGCCACCTTGTTCGCTTTCCCAGGGTGGTAATATATTGAGTATTTGAAATCTTTAATCAACTCCAACCATCTTATTTGGTGAATATTTAGATCTTTTTTTGTGAAAATATAATTTGAACTTTTACAATCAGTATAAATATCACAACTTTCACTATAAAGATAATTCCTACATATTTGTAAGGCAAATATTACTGTAGCTAACTCTAAATCATGAGTTGGGTAATATTTCTCATGGATTTTCAACTGCCATGTGTCATAAGCTATAACCTTATTTTCTTTATGAGAACACATCCCAATCCCTTCTTGGATACTTCACTATAGATAACAAGACTTTCTCTACTACAAGGTAGTGTGAGAACATGTAACGACCCAAACTTTTATCAATAAAAATTATTCTTGATCTAATTAAATGTTTTATTATGTAAAATGGTTATATAACATATGCACTTCATTAGTTTTATGATTTTGGATTTTAAAATACCATTAATAATTATGATTATTTCTAATATAGTCATTGAACAGTGATCACATGATTAGTATAAATAGAGGGCTTTAACAAATCCAATTTAATCAGAAAAAGGAAGTGATGACCCCATCTAGTAGAATTGCTCCATATGAGTCCAATTCTTCAGAGCTCTGAAATGAGGTAGCGTCACAAGTCTTCGCTCTTGACCAAGGCCAAGAAAATCTTCAACACGTTAAGCTTGAACAAAACCACCTACGGGAGAAGTGGAAGTTTATAGAGATTACCACCAGAGAAATGTTATCTGAGCCACCCCAAAAGTCTATCACCATCACACTCCTAACCCTTAGGTCATATGCTGGTGTTATAAAGGTTTATGTAACAAGACCCTTTCACTATAATTATGTGCATTATTTTTTTTTATAGAGAATATGCATTCATTTTATTATTTTTATTTTTTAAATAGTTTTTAAAACACAAATATTATTTTTAGTTAATATTAAATTAATAATATATTTTGATTAATTAATGTATATTTTAATTAAATAAAATTTTAATAAAATATTATTACTAAATTACATTTTAGTAAATATGAATTATTATATAATTTTTATATACAATAGAAATTTTTATTAAGGCTTGAAAGATATTTTTGTCAAAACCCATGAATTTTCGATAATTTTTTGTTTTTATTTTAAAAATAAAAATTCCCATATTTAGAAAATTATTTATATAAAATGAATATTATTTTTTGAATCAAGAGGTCGAAATTATCCAATGGTGAAATTTTCATAATTTTCTAAGACAACTGAATTTTTGGGTAAAAATTAAATACCCTTTAAATATATAATGTGTTTATAACATCATAATGACCCAATATTGATGTAATAAAATACTATAAATGGTATTTTAGGCTAATATATGTGTTATAATTAAAATAATATTATTTTAGGTTTATTTGATTTATTTTACAAAGCCTTAGTGGACCCTCCAAGACTTATAAAACATTTTATCTTTTTAAAATGATTTCGTTGAGAGTGTGACTCACCTCCATATAAGAAACCCTAATATTTTAATAATTTCTGCCATTTTACATATAAAATAATCTCTTCCACTCCCATTTTGAAAAAACCATGGGATGGTTTGTGGTTTTTATTAGTTTAATGTGTAGGGTCCAAAACCTAAACAATAAAGAATTCTCTCCCTTTTCCTATATAAACCCACCCAAGCTACCACTTACTCTTCACTCAATGACTTTGTAAGTAGACCAAAAATTTTCTTACTCTCTATATAATCCTACTAAGGTTCCCCAAGATCCCAAGAATCCTCTCTCAATCCTCTCCCAATCTTTTGGTATTACACTTCCAAGTAAGGGATTTCATCCTTTCTCATTTTTGTCAAAGTTTCTTTATGTTGCTATACCTTTTTTTCAATTAAAAATGTTGAGGTATAATTTATAACCTCCCATATACATCCCTACTTATTTTTTAATAATTATATACCCCTTTATATCCCATTAATTTTTCCCATGTACACCCTTTACCATGCTGAAATTTCGTAAGGGATTTCTCTCTCCACGTTTACATTCAAGCAATTATTTTTTTTATGAATTTAAATTCCTTTACATATATTGGGACATGTATATATATGACCCCTTTACTTTCCATTTAATTTATGTATGATGAGACACCAATTTCTCTCTCATCAACCATTTTTATGAATTCTTATGTCACGTCGTTATGCTGCTGAAATTACACTGCGGTTTTCCAAGCCAAAGTCATTATGTAGTGAATACCATGTCCATTTCTCTATCAAGGGTATTAAACATTATGATCATTTAATTATTTATTATATAGTTTCATTTATGTATTCCACATTCCTTTATCATGGAATAAATGATGGTGTTGAATGATTCAATGTTATATGATCCATGTGGCACACTTATGCATGAAATGAAATGATTAAGAAGGGTGTGCCCTAATAGCGCTCCAATGCATTAGGTAAAGAATAGTATCATGATATTTCAAGTGAAATGAGGGTTTAATAATGATAATTCAAATGAAATTAGGGTTTACTCATGCTCCATGTGAAATGATCCTTGGCTCGGGCTAATATCATGTTAAATGTTATTGCCACATTTCCATGTTATGATAATCATACTATATCATGCCATTATGTTCATGTTTATATTATGATCCATTGATATGACTATTTCAAAAAATTTATTTTAGTATTAATGTTATGCCTTGTTTAATCCTTTACTGGGCTTTATATCTCACCATTTTATTATGCATGTCCTCGGGTTATCCTATGCAATGCTAAGTACGAAGGATTGATGTGGTCATGTAGAAGAAGTTTTAAATAAGATGTTGCATTTTATGTTTTAAGTTGTTATGTAATATTCCTAAGAACTAAAGGAACATGACCTATCGATCTTCTATATTGTATAAAGTGAAGGTTTTATGTAATATATTATGTTTAGTTGTGAAATAAAGAGCAGGGTTGTTATAGTTTGTATCAGAGGATAGCTTTAGTTATTTTTGGGATTTGGATTAGAAAATCCTAGTAAAAGCCTTTGGGATGAGACTAAGTATAATAAAAACATCCCTAAGTTTTGGTAAGTATTTAGTAAGTGGTTTATCAATAAAATACATCCTTGTATGGATATGAGTTGGTAGATCCAACTCTGGCACAGATGTACCTAAGAGTGAAAACTCCGACAAGGAGTTTTGGGCTTGATCCTGGGGTATCCTGGTACACAAAAACAGACCTTGTTGCACTCTTGGTTACGACAATCTTGGGGGATATGATTTGGTAAATTCACAATCTTAGTATTAACCATTTTTTAGGGAATAAAAACAATTCCCCTAAGAATATATGTTAGGAATTAGATCATGGATAACAAATATTGAAGCCAATAGATTTATAAGTTAAGAAAATAAAAGTTATTTATAAGTCATCTATTTTTTCCTTGGATTAACCTTTATGTGTTACCCCTAACTTTCTTTTTATTCCATCCAATGGTCGGTAATATGAGTACTCAGGCTAACAACTGATGCTAAGATTAATGTGATTATTGTTCTAATGAGATGCCCAATCCGATGGGAGCAGGAATCGCGAACTTTGTCACGATACTCTCTTAGTTAACTGAATATTTGAATATAAACATGGTTCAAGAGGAATGTTCAACCCCCCCCCCCACCAATAAAGAACAAGTCTCAATCGAGAGCTTCATGAGAAAAATTCCACCTAATTTTAATGGATCATCTGATCCCTTAATTACCGAACAATTGATCAACTCCATTGAAAAGATCATCTCTATCCTTCAATGTTCCGAACAAGAGAAGGTTCTTCTGGATTCTTATTGTATGGAGGGTGAATCTGATCAATGGTGGACATTGATCAAAAATATAAATCCTAATGAAAAGATTGAGGTTTTGGAAAGGAAGGATTTCCAGAAATTGTTTTTCAATAAATATTTTCCTCACACCCTCCGACTTAAGATGGAAAGGGACTTCCTTGACCTCAAGCAAAAAGATGACGAATCCATCAGAGCATATGAGGAAAACTTCAAAATTATTTCATGATACACCTCCGACTTTGTCGTTACCCTCTAATGCAAGGTTGATTGTTTCTTTAGTGGGATGAAACCTAGCCTATGAAAATCCCTAGTGATCCATGACTTCGAGAGCTATGAGGAATCTGTCTGATGTGCCCTCAAAATTGAAATGGAGGTCAGATAATCTCAGGAGCATCATGGGGATAAGAAACGTAAGGTGGACTTCAATTCTGGTGGTCATATGGTTAAATCCAATGGTGCTAAAAAAATCCAACACCCAACTTTACAAAGGTGTGGAAAGAAGAACCCCATAAATTTCTTGAAGGGGATGAAGAAATGCTTTAGGTGTGAAAGATAAGGGCACCTAGTCATTAACTACAAACAAGAAAAACCTGATGTTGATACAAAAGTGAGCAACACTCCATTCGACCCTCAACGTGTTGTTAATTGTATCAACTACAAAGAACCAGGTCACCTTGAAAATCAGTGCCCGAATCCAAGGGTTTTTAGAGGCAACCAACAACCTCCAAGGAAAAAAGGGTGAATTTGTTTATCACTACCACTGATGTGAACCCCAAAATTGAAGTTGTGATAGGTATACTAGTTATTCATTCAAGAATAGAGAACATACTTTTTATTCTGGTTCTACAGATTATTTTTTATTCTGAAAGTTTAGTAGAACAATCTCAACACCACCACAAATCATGAAAGTAAAGATGTCAGTGAGTATGAAAAATGGGTAAATCATTTCATCCCATGAATATAAATCCTCCTTTGTTATAATTTGTGGATTGAACATCCTAGAGAACTTATTCATACTCCCTTTGGTGGAATTTGATGCAATTCTTGTCATGGATTGTCTTTCCATATATAGAGGCAATATAAATTGCCGTGAAAGGGAAATCACTCTCTATATGTAGAATCGACCCCTGATTCTATACAAGTGCAAGGAGGAAGATGAATCTTCTTTATAACCATCATCTCAAGCATGGATATTACTTCCCTATAAGCATGCATATATGGATCTGATGATTGAGTCCAAAGAAGCAACCATCCTTGAAGACATGCCTATTGTGAGGGAATTCACTGAAGTGTTTCCTGAAGAATTGTCTGGTCTTCCTCTTAGAAGAGATGTTGAATTCTAAATTGACCTTATAGTTGGGGAATTTCCAATAAACAAGACTCCATATAGAATGGTTGTTGTGGACCTTAAGAAGCTGAAGAAACAACTATAGCAGAATGTGGATAAAGGGTTTATATTCCCAAGTGCTTTACCATGGGGTGCACCAGTCCTCTTTGTCAAGAAAAAGGATGGGTCAATGTGCCTTTGAATTGATTGTCATGAGCTCAACAAAATCACAATAAATAACAAGTATCCTCTTCCATGAATTTATGGCTTGTTCAATCAGCTATGTGAAGCACAATACTTTTCTAAGGTGGATTTTCAGTCAGGATATTACAAAGTAAGGGTGAAGAAGGAGGATATACCCAAGACTACTTTTCATACAAGGTATGGGCATTATGAATTCATAGTAATGCCTTTCAGACTCACTAATTATCCATCAATATTCATGGACTTGATGAATAGATTCTTTAGAGACTACCTTGACAAATTTTTGGTAGTCTTTATATATGATATTATAATATAATCCAAAACCAAGAAAGAGCATAATGAGCATCTAAGAACTGTACTTGAGACCTTGAGCAAGGGGAATCTATATGAAAAGTACATCAAGTGTGAGTTCTAGTTGAAGGAAGTCTCATTCTTGGGTCATATCATCACAAGCAATGAGATATCTATGGATCCCTCCAAGACAGATGAAATTGAGGGATGGTCGAGGCCAACATAAACAATAGATATTCATAGCTTCTTGGGGTTAGCTGGATATTATTTCTGATTTGTGATAAATTTCTCACAATTTTCAAACCCTCTTACCAAGATAACTCGAAAGGGAGTCAAGTTTTCTTGGAGTAATAAATGTGAAGAGAGCTTTAAAGAGCTGAAAAGGAGTCTTATCGCTACACTTTTGCTCACATTACCCAGAAGTTGAGAACTTTTTGTGGTATTTAGTGATTCTTCGAAGAAGGGTCTAGGTTGTGTGTGGATGAAAAATAAAAAATTCATTGTATATGATTCAAGGAAGTTGAAAGTTCGTGAGAAAAACTATCCAACACATGGTCTGAAGTTGGTTGAATAATATTTGATTTGAAAATTTGGTATCATTGCCTATTTGGGGAGAAGTGTGAAATATATACAGACCATAAAAGCCTCAAGCATATATTCACACAGAAAGAGTTGAATATGCACCAATTAATATGGTTAGAGCTGATAAAATACTATGACTGCTCAATCCATTACCACCCTAGGAAAGAGAATAAGGTGGAAGATGCTCTAAGTAGAAAGGACCCAACAATTCTATCACTGATGAGAATTGAAAAGGATCCAATATTCTTAGATTTTATTAAGATGGACATGGGAATCATAATAAAGAAAATATAATCAATCCTTTCAAAAATGATTGCTCAAAAATATCTTTAAGAAAGGTTAAAGGAATCTCAAAAGGATGATGTGGGAATTCAGAAGTAGGTGGAAACTATCAGAAAAGGGAAATCCTTAGAGTTCAATGTCAATGAAGAGGGAATTGTGAGATTTGGGTCAAGACTATGTGTTCCATCGAATCTGGGGTTAAAGAAGGAACTTTTGGATGATGCACATATTTCAAATTTCTCCATTCACCTAGTAAATACAAAGATTTATCGAGATCTCTGAGAGAATTATTGGTGGGATAACATGAATAAAGAGATCTCTAAGTATATATCAAAGCACCCAGTATTTCTGAAAGTGAAGGCTAAGAGGCAGAAGTCTAAGGGGATGATGCAACCATTACCCATACTAGTATGAAAATGGGAGAACATCCCCATGTACTTTGTCACCAAACTTCTGAATACATCCTAAAGAAATAATGTTATATGGGTTATTGTGGATCATCTTACAAAGACTGCACACTTCATTGAAATTCAATAGGATTTATCATTGGATCAAATGGAACAAATATATATCAGAGAAGTGGTAAGGCTACATGGAGTACCACTATTTATTATAGCCGATCGAGATCTAAGATTCACATCTATGTTCTGGAAGAGTCTCCAACAAGATCTAAATATTGAGCTGAACTTTAGTACAGTTTATCATCCTCAAACTGATAGTCAGTCTGAGCAGACTATCCAAACATGTGAGGACATGTTGAGAGCATGCTTAGTGGACTTCAATGGAGGATGGGATTAACATATTCCTCTGTTTGAGTTCTCTTACAATAACATATTCCACTCAAAAATCCCAATGGATCCTTTTGTATCACTTTATGGGAAGAGGTGTAGAACATCGGCATGTTGGGATGAAGTTGGGAAGAGAAAACTCTTAGGTCTAGAAATGGTCAATGAGATGGTTTAGAAGTTTAAGACCATCCAGTAGCACATTAAAGATGATCATAGTTGACAAAAGACCTATGCTGATAATCAACGACAAGACCTAGAGTTTGATGTCAGAGATATGGTATTCATCTGCATATCATCGTGGAAGAGAGTTATGAGATTTGGGAAGAAGGGAAATCTTAGTCCAAGGTACATCGTCCCTTTTGATATCCTTGATCGCATTGGAGCAGTGGCCTATCAACTAGAACTCCCACTAAACCTATCTCAAGTACATGATGTATTCCATGTATCACTCTGGAGGAATTAAATACATAACCCATCTCATGTACTCAATCTGGAGGTGGTACCATTGGAGAATGAAATCTCTTATGAAAAGAAACCAATGAAGATCTAAGATTATTGGGAGAAAGTTCTACGATATAAGGAAATTTCCCTCATCAAGGTGTTGTGGAGAAACCACAAGTTTGAAGAAGCAATGTGGGAATCAGAGGAAGTGAGGAAGAAGTGTTACCCACATCTGTTTTAGTGCGAGAAACTGAAATTTCTAGGGAAAAATTTCTTATGGGGGGAAGATTGTAACGACCCAAAATTTTTATCAATGGGAATTCCTATTTATCTAATTAAATTTTTTATTATGTAAAATGGTTATATAACATATTCACTTCTTTGGTTTTATGATTTTGGATTTTAAAATACAATTATGAATTGTGATCGTTGCTAATATAGCCACTGAATAGTGATCAAATGATTAGTATAAATATAGGGATTTAACAAATACAATTTACTCAGACAAAGGAAGCGATGACCTCATCTAGTAGAATTGATCCATACGAAGACCATTTTTCAGAGCTCGGAAAGGAGGTAACGTCACTGGGATTTTCTCTTGACCAATCCAAAGCCAAGATTCAACATATTAAGATTGAACAGAACCACCTAAGGGAGAAGTGGAAGTTGATAGAGGTTACCATATGAGAGATGTTATCCAAGCCACCCTAATAGTTTTTCACCATCACACACCTTACCCTTAGGTCATATGCGGGTGTTATAAGGGGTTATGTAACAATACCCTAGCATTATGATTATGTGTATTATTTTTGTATAGAGAATATACATTCATTTTATTATTGTTACTTTGTAAATATTTTTTAAAGAACAAATATTTTTTTAGTTAATATTCAATTAAGAAATCTATTTTGATGAATTAATAGATTTTTTAATTAAATAATATTGAAATAAAATATTATTACTAAATTAATATTCATAAAATATGAATGATCGTATAATTTTTATATACAATTGTAATTTTTATTAATTCTTGAAGGCAATTTTTTTCAAAACCAATGAATTTTTTATAATTGTCAGTTTTTATTTTAAAATAAAAAATTCACATATTTAGAAAATTATTTAGATATAATGAATATTATTTTTGGAATCAGGATGTCAAAATTATCTGATGACTCCAAAACAAGTTGAATTCCTACTGGTGGGTCTGTTATCATAATCTATTGTCTTGGAGTTTACCAAATGTGAACTTCATGAGAGTAAGTCTCATCTGCTTATGAGTAATCACACCTAACAGTCTCCATGCTATGTGTCCCATCATATTATGTCATCCAACCATGGAACTATATTTAATAATATTGTTATAGAATTTCAAGGTTCTCATCATAGCAGGGAACTTCCATGACTTTATCAATGCAACAAATACTCTAAGACATTATTACATCATAGTCATGCAGAACAATGAACAATATGTAATAAGCTGTTTAATATTTAAATACATTAAATTTTCATGTAATAAAAGTATAACTAGTTGTTTCTAGGACACCGACTCTTTCAAACTCCCAATTAGACCAGAGCCAAGTGCCTATGACTTTCATTCCGCTTGACATCACGTGGTGATCGTGTTTCTGCTGAGTCAAGGATTTAGTCAAGGGGTCCTCTACATTGCCTTTCATGGAAATACTGCTCATTAAAACTTCACCTCTCTGAGAAAAATCCCTCAAGAGATGATACTTTTGAAGTATGTGCTTTATTTGTTGATGTGACCTTGGATCTTTTGCAAGATCCAGGACTGCAGTATTATCACAATACAGTGTGACGAGATATTTACTGCTAGGTATCACATCCAGCTCCTAGACTAATCTTCACATCAAAACTTCTTTCTTATCTTCCTCAGAAGCTATGATATACCCAGAATATACTATAGAATCTGTGACCACACTCTTCTTTGATCTCTTCTAGCTCACTGCACCTCCATTAAAAGTGAAGATGTATCCTTTTTGTAACTTCATTTCATCTTGATCAGTATGGAAACTAGCATCTGTATATCCTATTAGTACTAGTTCCTCATCTCCTCTATAATCTTGGAACATATCCTTAGTAAGAATTAGATACTTTAGTGTAGTATTGACTTCCATCCAATGGTGGTCACCTGGTTTAGCTTGATATATGCCTACTGTACTCAATGCGTAGGCGTCATCCAGACTAGTACATTGTGTGGAATACATGACTGTCCCAAACACTGAGGCGTATGGAGTCTTTTCCATTATATTTATTTCCTCATGTGTCGAAGGACACATTTTCTTAGAAAGATGAATGATATGTGATGCTAGAAACAATGCCCTATTGGATTGTTCCATATCGAATCTCTTTAGTATCTTATCAATGTATGCACATTGACTTAGGCATAACAATCTCTTGGATCTATCACAATGGATATTGATCACAAGAATATATGATTTATCTTCCAATTACATTATAGAGAAGCATTGATTCAACCATGCACTAATATACTATAAGTCTAGTATCTCATTTCCAATAAGTAATATGTCATCAACATATACTATTAAAAAAATGACTGCACTCCCACTAAATCGTTTGTAGACACAAGGCTCACATTCTTTCTTGATAAAACCAAATTTTGTTATGGATTCATCAAAACAAATTTTCCATGACCTGGATGCTTTCTTAAATACATAAATGGATTTCTAAAACATGGATTCTTTATTGGAATCCTTTGGAGTCATAAACCCTTCAGGTTGTGTCATGTAGATATCTTCTTGAAGGTTCCTATTAAGAAAGGCTGTTTTGACATCCATATTCCAAATCTCATAGTCATGGTAAGCGGTAATGGCCAATAGAATTCTTATGGATTTCAGAAATGAAACTTGGAAAAAGGTTTCATCATAGTCAATGCCTTGATTCTATTTGAACCCTTTTTCAATCAGTCATGCCTTATAGGCATTGACTTGTCCTTCCATGTACAGTTTCTTCTTGAATACCCATTTTCAACCAACAAGATTTACATCAATTGGATGATCTATCAAAATCCATACTTGGTTTTGGTACATGGAATCCATTTCAGATTTCTTGGCTTCTTTCCACTTGTAAAAAACTCTTCCACTTACTACTTATTTGTAGGTTAGAGGATCATTATTATCACCTAATAATGAGTCACCATACTCAGAAACTAGAAAATCATATTGTTTCAGTTCTCTAACCTCTCATGTACTCCTACGTAGCTCTTATGTCTCTGGAACAGTTCTTTCTTTGATGGGGATTTTTGGAATCTGTTTCTATACCAACTCTTGTGTACCTTGAGCCTCAACTTCATCGAATTCTATCTCCCACCCACTATCTCTTTTGGAGATGTCCTCCCTCTCATGTAATATGGAGTGTCTTGACACTATAACCTTTTTGTCTAAGGGATTTTATAGGTAATATCCCCTTGTTTCCTTAGGTTATCCTATAAAGGTACACTTTTTTACTCGGGGTGAAAGTTTGTTACCTGAAGAGGCCTTAACAAATGCATCACTTCCCCACACATGTAAATTCGATAAGATGTCTTTCTTTCCACTCTATTACTTGTATGGAATACCATTTATCGATTTAGTTGGTACTTGGTCTATTATGTGCACCACTATTTGTAACACATATCCTCAAAAGGATAATGGAAGACTTGCATGACTCATAATTGATCTCACCATGTCCAATAGGGTGCAGTTCTTCCTTTCTCTCACATCATTCCATTGGCCGTGTATGGAGGAGTGAGTTGAGATAGGATCCCAAACTCTCGTAAGTAATCAATTAAGTCTTGATTAAGATATTCTTCACCTCGGTCTGAGTGGAGTTTCTTAATATTCTTACCAATCTAGTTCATAACTTCATTCTTGTATTCATTGAACTTATCAAAATAATCCAACTTATACCTCATTAAGTAGATATATCGATATGTACTAAAATCATCAGTAAAAGTTATTAAGTATGAGTACCCTCCCATTTCTTCAACTGGAAATGATCCACACACATCGGTATAAACCAATTCATGATGTTCTTTAGCCCTTTCACCTTTCCCACTAAATGGGGCTTTGGTCATTTTTCCTTCTAAATATGCATGACATACACCAAGTGGTTTTAGTTTGAAAGAATCTAAACATCCATCTTGATGTAACTATGTCAAGCGTTTCTCGTTAACATGACCTAGCCAGTGATTCCAAATTTGGGTGTGGTATAATTTATGTGAAGTATCTTTGTTATCAATTTCCATTACTTGGTTTGTGTAATCCAACATGTAAATATCATTGTATAAATATTCCCTACCAAAACAAATTATATCTTTGTAAAAGAAGAAACATTCATTTCCAAAATTGAAAAAAAAATCCCTCTCTATCTAATATGGATACATAAATAATGGTTTTAGTAACAGACGACACATAATAATCACCCTTTAACACCAAGATCATCCCAGTTGGCAATGTGAGGTGGTAGTCCCTGACATCTACAATAGTAAGTCTGGCTCTATTGGTTACTCGTAGATATACCTCCCCTCGGTTAATATTCATGAATTTACTTGGTTCCTATATTTTGATACATATGTGAGCACCATAAGTTCTATCTAATACCTAATTTTTAGAAATAGATAGATTTCATTCAATAACAAATGCATCTGAAGATTCCACTTGCTTCTTGGGATGGGTGCAGTTCTTCTTCCAGTGGACCTTCTTTCCACATGCAAAAAAATAGCCTCCTATTCCCTTGCCTCCCCTTTTATCTTCCTTTTCTTGGAAGGTCATGAAGAAAATTTGGGCTTAAAGCTCTTCACATTCCCTTTCCTCTTATTCAACATAAGGATAAAAGGATTTTTACGCTTCATATCTTTGTCCACTTGGATAATAAGGATAAAAAGATCATATAGATACTTCTAAATGTCATTCATATTGAAATTGACAACAAAGTTAGAGAAGCTTTGAGGGAGTGATGTGAGAATGTGATCGGTACACAGTTCTTCAGTGAGTTTAAACCCTAGAACCTCTAGGCACTCAATGTATCCAATGATCTTAACTACATGACTCACATATGGGGAATCTTCTCTAAGCTTACTCTGAAAGAGTGCCTTAGAGATCTCAAATCTTTCCTATCTTTCTCTCTCCTGGTAAAGACCGCGAAGGTGTTCAATCATGCTATAAGCATCCATGTTATCAGGAGACTTCATGGGCTCACTAGATATTGATGATAGCATCAAACATTGAACGTCAATCGATTCGTTCATATATTTCTCATAGACTAAGAAATACTCATCACTCACCTCTTTGGCAGGTGGATCAGGTAATGTTGACTCCAGTACATAAGACTTCCGTTCATGACGTAAAATAACCCGAAGGCATCTAAAAAATTCCTAGAAGTTACTGCCAGTGAGGATGTTGTCTTTATCTAGAATTGATCGCAGGGATATAGTGGTTGAAGAGATTGTAATTTTTATTCTACAATTAAAAAATCATATCATTAGTGCTTTATTGATTACATTTTATGAGAAATAATAATTTTTTATTAAGTCCCCCACTATTTTATCAAGTCCCAATGGCCCTCACCATTGAACTCAGAATGTCCATTTGTCATGACATTTGAGTGGAAATGACACATATTCCCCTTATCATAACCCCAAAAAGTGTTGTTCCAACTATTAGAAGGTATTTAGGTTGGCAGGTCTTTTCCAATTATGGTTTTGTAGCTCCTTGATCTGTTGAGTGTACTCCCCAATCCTGAAATCATGACTTTGGATTTCCTCAACTCTTGTCTCCAATATTACACCATTATTAGCAAGGGATACTCCTCTTGATGTAATATGGTTAAGTCAACCCAAAAAATTTCATAAGGGCTTCCTGTATAAAAGTAAGTGTCCCAACAAGGGTTGGTCAAACACATAGTTTTATTGAGTTTTTTCCTTAATCAAGTAATGAAATTCTTGGTCTGATTGAATATTTTATTTGAGGGATTTTTATCTCTTATGTGTTAATTTTTTATTATCATTATCTCATGTTTTTTAATATTAAGTGGAACTTGCTTATGTGAATAACCATGTATTGATAATATTTTCACATAATTCTGGTTTATTTTAGTTATATCTTGCATGTTTGTCTAATTCATTAATTATGTGATCGTGACAACACATCCATAATGATAAACGATGAAACTGAAAGAAAAAATAAAGATAATGATCCTGATATTTTCTAATGGTTAGTTTATCTAGCAGTTGATAAACTAACCCTGACCTAGGGGAGAAACATCTTGAACCGTTAGGGTTCGTGTTTACAACATTCCACCTCTCCACCTTTGTATCTCCTGGGATTGGTTTCACCTTGGCTCCATCTTGAACCACCTCCACTAGCATGGTAGTTTTATCCATTACATATTCCTTTTTTTAACTGACATGAAGGTGAGGGGTAAAAAGGGGTTTTATATAAAACAAACCTTGGGCATGCAGGCCCTACATATTAATGATGAGAAGGCTTGCTGGAAAACAAATTTAATTTAAATAAATTAATTAAAAAAACCATCCACATACAAAGGTCTTGTTCTAGCTCATGATCATCCATACATGCAATGATATTTACACAAAAATAAAACTATCATTAAATTATTTAATCGTTATTATTTAAGATAAATCACAGTACAATCACTTAATTATTATCTTTAATTAATCAATCCTTTTATCTTAAACCCTTTTCTGAATTTCCTTGAGATTCTCATCCTTCATAATTTTAAGCAAATAAATTCATTTAAAATTATCTTTGTATGTAACTTTTACCTTAGAGGCAACCCGGGGAATTCCTATTCATAACTACCCAATGACTATAAATGAACATTACGTAGATATTAAATTAAACACATATATATAAAATACGTATCACCTTTTGTGCCTCAGATTTATGTATGCATGATGGTACATGTCTTAAGGGTTTTTATAATATAATAATAAATATTAATAAATCTATGTAATTTGGATGAGTACACGGAGTGTAGTTCCAACTACATGGCATGTACTATTTTCTCCGTCCATCTGTAGTACATGCATGGGGAAACGGCGTGTGAGTGTACTTTCGAAATATTCAGAGTACCTGGCGTGTCCACTAGGCCACACACCGTGTATTTCCTCATTACACTGTCTCCATCCGGGAAAGTCATGTACGGGGTACACTATCTAACCCTGACTCGAAGGGACTACATGTCGTATTTAGTAGGCCACACAACAAGTAATCTGGAAACCACATGCCACATGTTCCTGGTCAACACATGGAGTCATTAAGACATAGACAAACTCCAATGACATAGCTTGGTTTGGCAGACCAAACCCGATGCATTGATCCCTGGTTACATAGTGTGTACTGCCGAATACATGTCGTGTGTTCTTGTGTTGTATGCCCAGGAACCTTTGGAACCTCCATATGAGATCGTCTATTTTATTTTAATCAAAATTAAAATAAAATATCATTTCTATAACTTGAATGAGAAACAAAAGAAGAAGAACAGATCACGAGATTCAAATTTACCGAACGATTAACTTGAATTGAAACAACTAAATTATTAAATGCATAAAACATCAATGAAATATTTAAATAATTATAAACTATAATGTAACCCCTCTGATAATGCTTGAAGGTTATAGGCGCAGTGGAAGCGTGGTTGGGACTAAACCAAACATTGATTTTTACCATGATCAATGATTATTCCGGGATCAATACGAAAATGAATGACAATATCCACGGAATAGAATCAAATATTTGGATAAAGAAGACAGCGAACCAAAACCATTAGAGATAATCTTTCACATAAGGTTTATAATTAATTTAATTAATTTTATAAAGAAAATAATAAATGGATCTACAATATTTTATTTGTTGATGATGTTGATCATCCGAAATGACCATTACAGATTATCTTCTTGCGCTTGCATGGATCCAAACTATAATCCTTCTAGCAGTGATCCACACGTGCTCTGATGGAATCTGATCAACACCGCTCATTCTCCAGGTGCTAGCATGACGAAGCGAGTGTTTTGTGTCAGTCGTTCTTGATCGCATTTTCTTTATCCTTGAAAAACATCTCTCGTTCTTAAGATGAGTTATAAAAGGATTCAAGAGAGAAATAGTTCAGCTCAACAATTCTCAATTCACTGGGTGTGTGGTTCGATACATGGAACAGTAGACGTATGTGTCTATTTAATAACATCAGGATTCAATTACAATATCAAATTGTGTAACAAAAATTAAATACATTCATAACCATAGAGAAAACCCATGCTATTAATAATAATACCATGTAAATATTTATGGTGTGCTAACTTGCTCAAAACAGAATTATAAATTAAATTCTGCATCAAAAAAATAATATCAGCTTTATTTTAATTTGTACCAACTAGTTAAATAATTATTTATCATCTTACAAAAAATTATTTTACTACCAGAACGACCTTGGTCCTCTCAAACTTCACTTATATTTATTGAAAACCCAAATAAATAAATAAATATTTTATTCTCTTAAATAAATATTTTATTTACAAACTAGTAAATAAATATTTATTAAATATTCAATAAAATAAATAAATAAATTTTACCAAAAATCTAGTGAATAAATATTTATTTAACTTATGAAATCATTTTAACATGAATTAAATTATTAAACTGTCTTGAGAATAATATTTATTAATTATGTTCAAAAATAATTTAACTGAGACCACCAAAAATACTTAGTGTGTGACCCTCTAGGATTCTTTCTCATTGGCATTAGGCGGGCTTACCTAAAGTCCAAGAGTACTATATAGAAATGGGTCAAGGTACCCAAGAGAAATAACTTAATGTCTCAACAATGGAATCCACATACGAACATTCACTGTGTAATATAATCCCTTTGTCACAATATCTCATCAAGAAGGTTTCATGAGAGTGTCATCAACTTTTATGCTTGATACGTCATTATTTGACAACCTAAAATAAACTCATCATTACACCATGGCCATGGAATTTTGAACGAAGGTTCTATTTCAATCAAAGGGCCGAGATATGAACTTCCATAAATGGAAGGGACAAATCCTTCCTCTACTTATCCATTAATAACATGCCACTCGTGACGCACTCAATGTACCTTACTTCCCGCCAGCTGTCTGTGTGATGGTTTTCATCAGTAAATCAAATTGCACGAGTCGTGACACGTATTAATGATAATATTAAATTCTAAGGATCATTACATATGCTCACAAATAGAAATGTCTAATGACACCAAAACATGCGGAATTCTTACTGGAGGGTCTGTTCTCATAATCGCTTGTCTTGGAGATTACCAAGTGCGAACTCCATGAGAGGAAGTCTCATCTGCTTAAAAGTACTCACATCTAATATTCTGTATGCTATGTGTCTCATCATGGTATTTAATCCAACCATAAATAATATTTAAGAATATTGTTATAGCATTTCAAGGTTCTCATCATAGTGGGGAACTGTCATGACCTTATCAATGCAACAAATACTCTAGGAAATTATTATATCATATTCATGCAGAATAGTGAACAATATGTAATAAGATGTTTAATATTTAAATAAATTAAATTTATTTGTAATAAAATTAAAACCAGTTGGTTCTAGGACACCAACTCTTACACCATGTACTCCCATTACTATGCCAAAATTCCGTAAGGGATTTCTCTCTCCTCATTTACACTCAAGCAATTATTTTGTTTTATGAATCTAAATTCCATTACATGTGTTGGGACATGGATATATATGACCCCCTTACTGTCCATTTCATGTAAGTATGATGACACACCCCTTTCTCTCTCATCAACCGTTTTTATGAATTTCTATGTCATGTCGTTATGTTGCCGAGATTACACCGTGATTTTCCAAACCAAAGTATTTGTGTAGTGCTCATTTATCTATCAAGGGTATTCGCCATTATGCACATTTAATTATTGATTATAGAGTTTCATGTATGTATTCCAAGTTCCTTTATCATGGAATAAATGATGTTTTTGAATGATTCAATGTTATATGATCCATGTGGCACACTTATACATGAAATGAAATGATTAAGAAGGGTGTGCCCTAATAGAAATCCAATGCATTGGGTAAAGAATAGTATCATTAGACATGAAGTGAAATGAGGGTTTACTCATTCTAATTCAAGTGTAATGAGGGTTTACTCATTCTCCATGTGCAATGAGCCTTATCTCATGCTAATATCATGTTAAATGTTGTTTCCACATTTCCATGATATGATAACCATGCCATATCATGCCTTTATGTTCATGTTTCTCTTATGCTCCATTGATGTGACTATTTCCTAACACGTACTGTATTTTTCATTTTATTCCTTGTTTACTCCCTTACCGGGCTTTATAGCTCACCCTTTTATTTTGCATGTCCTCAGGTTATCACATGCAATGCTACATACGAAGGAATGATGTGGTCATTTAGAAGAAGTTTTCAATAATATGTTGCATTTTATGTTTTAATTTGCTATGTAGTCTTCCTAATCCCCAAATACATTATTAATCTCAGCATTATATATTATATTAAGTGAGGATTTTATATAATAAATTATGTTAAGTGTGAAATAAAGAGAAGGGTTGTTATAGAACAGGTGAACTAGGTAACCTTCTTTTTAGCTCTTTGAAATTATCTTCACATTCCTATTTCCATACGAAATTAACTTCTTTTTAGGTAAACTTGTTGAGTGGATTAGATAATCATGAAAAATATTTCAAAAAACATCGATAATATCCAGCCAAACCAAGAAAAATTTGTATCTCAATTACCATTTTTGGTCTCAACCAACGTTCAACAACTTCTATTTTTGATGGATCCACAGATATCCTTTCTCTTGAGATTATATAACCAAAAAGTGAATCATTCTGAATCCAAAAATTGAAACTTGATAAATTTTTCATAAATCTTATCCTTTATCAGGGTCTTCAGTACAATTCTCAAGTGTTCTTCATGTTCTTCCTCACTCTTCGAAAATACAATAATATCATCTATAAGGACTACCACAAACTAATCAAGATAGTCTTTAAAGACTCTATACATTAGATCCATGAATATAGTGGGAGCATTAGTAAAACCAAAAGGCATCATTATAAATTCATAGTTTCCATACCTTGTATGGACTTTCATATTTGGTATACCTTAATTTTTAACCCTTAATTGATGATATCCCAAACAAAGATCAATCTTGGAATGTTTTGAGCTCCGTGTAGTTGGTCGAATATATCATAACTGTGGGGAAGATGATATTTGTTCTTAATTGTAATCTTGTTATGTTCTCGATAATCAATGTAGAGTCTCATTGATCCATATTTATTATTATCAAATAGAACAGGTGCTCCCCATGGTGACATAATAGGATATATGAATCCCTTATCAAGATTCTCTTGGAGTTGCTTCTTTAATTCTTGAAATTCAATTGGGTTCATTATATAAGGTGTCTTTGAAATAGGGATAGCACCCAGTATGAGTTTTATCGAAAACTAGACTTCATGATTTTTGTGGAATACCTAGAAATTCCTCCATAAATACATCATCAAACTCCCGTATAATTGGTTTATTTTTTATCATGAGTTTCTCCCCAACTATTTAAAATAAATAACCTTCATTTATATGAATCAAGACCCACAAGGTGGAAGAAATTTCTATGGGAAGGTTATATTCATCCTTATATCGATAGATGATCATAAATTGATCTTGAATATAAAATATGAATTTCCTTCTCTATAAATTGATATGATATCCATATAAATAAATCCAATCCATGCTAAGAATAACATAAAATTCCATTACAAGATGGATCATGAGATTTCCAGGAAGCACATTCTCACAAACTTCAATAGGAGAAGAATTATAACCTTTTTATGCGTCTGTTGTGCCAATAAGAGTTTTCAAAACTAAATCAACATATAATTTTTGAGGTAATATAGTGATACCCTTAGAAAATTATTTATAAATAAAATATTGGGTGGATCCATAATCAAATAAAACATTTTCTACATTAGAGTGGATGATAATTGTACCTTTCACAACTTCATTATCTTACTCCAAATCATTGATAGTGATTAAATGTGACTTTACTATATCTTTGGGCTTAACATTTTTCTCATGTAGAACATCATCAATAACTCTTGGATTAGGGCATTTATTGGAAAAATTCCCCATTTCCTTGCACCTGTAGCATTGAAGTATTGGAGGTTCGTTCTGTGTATCATTTTATCTATTCACATCATTAGACATCTTTTTTCCCATCACTTCAGAATTCAACAGCCTGATGACCATTTTTTCCACACTTAAAATATTTACTTGTTCCTTTAAGACAATTTCCTCCATGTTTCTTTCCACACTCTGCGCATAAGGGAAAACTTATCTTTTTTTAGTGTGGTCTTTAGATTTTCCTTTGAATTCCATTTTTATCTTTTTGTCATACCCATATGACTAATTGGTTACTCTAATATCCATATCAACATTGAGAGAACATCAAACAATTTCCTCGTAGCTATTAAAGTTCCTTATGGATAATTCCCTTTAGAGACTTGGTTTTAAGACACTAAAGAATCTATCAATTTTACTCTCATGTTGGATAATAATTCCAGAATTGTACCTTACAAGTCTTGTAAAACTTTCTTTGTAGGTACCAATTGATTCATCATCATTTTTCTTAAGTACAAGGAACTACTTCTATATCATTTTTTGAAGAATACAGGTAAAGTAAATATTGGAAAATAAGTTCTTGAACTCATCCCATTCTATGGACTCAATTTCATCTCTTTGCCTCATATTCTTGATAATATTCCATCATTGATCAGCTTCACCTTAAAAATGATAGACTACTAAGATTACTTTATCATGTTCAGAACATTGTAGAACTGAAAATATCATTTCAGTGATACTGATCTATTATTTATCCACTAATGGATCAGAGGACCCACTGAATGAAGGCGAACGCCGCCTCATGAAGGACTCATTAGAATGTTTCTCTCTCATTTGCTCGTTTGGAAGTCCGACATGATTCATAGCTTGAGAAATTTTTGTGACCATGGCTACATGATTTTTCATTCCATCTCCCATAACATTTGGTTGGTCAAGGGGACAATCATTTCATTTCCTATCATATTTAGCATTAATGTGGTTCCTTCATGTTCTATCCATTGACTAAAACCAAGAAGCATAGTATGAGGAACAATAATCGTAACAGGAAAACCACATAATCAAGAATAAAATTTCAATTTAATACTCTTTATGTTTTATTATAGGTTATTCATGGTCATTTCTAAAACACTAGGGTTGTAACCTATACGTAGACATATCCATAGGGTTATTACTAAGTCTTTCTCATCCTAATTTTCAAAGGCTAACTATACCTTCCCTCTGATACCAACTATAATGACCCATACTTTACATACATTGATATTACTTGAAAATTCAAGTACATTCATTACAACATATAATAAATTCATGACAGGACTGTATAGGTATAGTGTCTTTATAAATTGGGAAACATAAACAACAGGTTTATAAAACATCTACATTTTCTCCTGCTTATTTCTTCATAACTATTCTCATTTTTGACATATCGTAATTAATACAATTATTCATGACCTAGGGAAAGAAATATATGAAAGGGTGATCTCAAATTCTTATTAAGGTAAAACAAGGTAAAATATCAACCATATCAAAATCATAAGTCATAAGAACATAAAATTTAGAAGTCTTATCCTGCATATGAATGATCGTGATATCATATCATAGGATAAAATTTTATAAGAATTAATGGACATAGTCCCAAAGTAAAAACACAAGACATAATGTTTTATGGAATACACATAAGCATTGAAAATCATTTCATATTAGTTAAGGCTCATTTCCAAGACCATCATGGTGGATAAAGTCCATTACTGAACCAGGTTTACTTGTCATTCTAGCCCTGTATTACTGAACTAGATTTATTTTCCATTCCAGTAATGTTTATCTCATGAGATATAAATATTTACCAAACACATTTGATGGAGATATAGGCCCCATCAATTTTATAATGAAATCATTCTTACATGTGTCACAAAAACATAAATCATTCATCAAAGCATTACATAATAAATAGAATGGGTTTCTAAAACATCATTCCATCATAACATAATCCATATAAAATATCATTCAATAATTAACACAATAAAATCATAGTAATAATATGGATAGAAACATAACCATATTTAAATAGCATCAAATTAGATGGAAATTAATTTTGATAAAACACTTGAGCTTAATTCTTGAGGAAAATATCCTTTATTCTTCAAAAATGTTTTCTTTCCCCAAAATGATTTGTAATTTTATACAAAATGAATTTATTTGAAAATAAACTTGAAACTGTGTAAATGAATCCTCACTGAGATAAGGAATTATGAATATGTAAAAATCCATTCATGTCGTATAAGTTAAAAAAACATTCTCTGTATACTTTTTCCGGAAAAGTCAAAAATTACCTTGTATTGAAAAATTCAAAAAGAATACTTTCATAGCATTTAATAAAAAATTAAAAATGGGTAAAATCTACTTTAAAAAATTATAGAAAATAAAAATATTATTACATATTTAGGAAACATGGATATGGATGTTAAATATACCCCAGTAAATACTTACGTATAAACAATCTCAAATAATAATGAGAATGTGAAATTATCCATTACCATAGGTCTGATATCATTTATATGTATCTAAAACACATGTATAATGATTTAAATAATGTTATTTACTTATTTGAGAATAATTATAATTTTATGATATCATATGTCATTATATTATCATCTGTTTGTTAGTAACATTTCATTGTCACTCATTATTTGGATATTAACTTCTTTATGTTCTTATGCAAGTTTTGTCAGATAATTTCATGTTCCACCTCTTAGGATATAGTTATATCATTTTCAGAATGATATTTTATAATATATATCATATTTATTCATTCAATTCAGGTATATAATCATGGTTTAATGAAGATCGTATATAATGAATCGCATCGCATCACATCGTGGAGACAGTAGGTCGTACGTACGCACGAGCGACGATATCATTCACTTAATGGTTAAATAGTATGGAATTGGATGGAATATTAATTATAAAGAATAATTATCATGTTATATTAATTATTTAATTCCATTATCCACATCATTTTACCTATCCAAATAAAG
Source organism: Viscum album (assembly GCA_963277665.1). NCBI lineage: Eukaryota > Viridiplantae > Streptophyta > Magnoliopsida > Santalales > Viscaceae > Viscum > Viscum album. The sequence goes on from OY728159.1 coordinate 1,643,285,440, forward strand.
TATTTTTGAATAACAAATTACACCACGACGTGGAGACGGTAAGCCGTACGTAAGCACACATGGTGATGTTGTTATTTTTAAGCATGGATAAAAGGAGGTATAAGGTTGTACTATAATTATAATAACATATAATAATATAGAAGTTACTGTATTTATTATTTTATTATGGAAACAACATAATAATAGGAAGTAGAAGGAGAAAAGAATTTTGAAAGAGGTGATAAAATAATTACCTCTTTTTCGAGTATCTTCTTCTGATTTGCACAGAAGGCCTCTTTAGGATGGCTTTATGCCCAAAGTGTGGACTCTATGATAAAGTGAGGGAAGTTGGTAGAGTAAATGGGCTTATTTTTCCTGAAAAAAAGGGATTTATAGTTGTTATTAAAAGATAATGAGATGTTCCCTTTTATAAGAGAGGGGAGGGGCACCTTTGGAAAAACCAAAACTATTAAAATAATATAAATTAATTTTAAATTAAAATTGCTCAAAAGTGGATTATTTAGAAGATAATATGATTATGGGTTGAAATACTCTCAAAAATAAGATTTAGACATGTTTTTATTTTATTTGAAACCTTATAATTTAGATTTATCATTATTTAATCTTGTTAATTTTAATTGTGGTAATAAAATTCTAAATATTTAATGGTCATAAATATTTACTTATATGGTGTTAATTGACCACAAATGGATATGTTATGACATTTTAGACCTTATAATTATAAATTTATAATTTTTAAATATTTTTATGATTTTTAATGAATTTAATAAAATGTTATTTTTATAAAATATCAATAGTGTCAATTTTAACACAATTCATTTCATTGATTTTAAATAAACTACACACATAAGATAGATTCGAAACAAAAAATTGAATATACTAAAAACATGTCATAATAACCTATAAAATTCATTGAGAACCTTAATTAAATATAATTATATTTCTTTTAATATTTTTAATATCATTTATATTATATTTCTATTAATAAAATAACTTCTCTATCACTATTGTGTCATCCATAATGGTAATTATTTAATTTATAAAAATTATAAATAAATTTCTATGATGTAGGTAATTATTTATATTTATATATACTACCTATAGTCGATGTTATCTCCTACTTATCCATATATTAGAATTAATATACTTATATAAAAAGAGAGTGTGACAATTTGTCACATTCATTGATTTTAATAAAATTAATATCATATTCATGGGAAAACTGTTCATTAAGAAATTAACTTTTGAACCATATATGATAAGGGTATAATTAATTCCTAAAATTGTATTTTAAAATGTGTTATGGTGGTTTTATATATTTTTTTTACTTTTGATTACCTGATTTACCCTTAACGGCGGTAATAAAAAAATTACTGAAGTTACTATTCATAATGTCAAAAAAATTAAATTAACCTATTAACTTTATTTGGACCCACTTATTATAAATATGGAATCTATTTTTAAAAATTTAAAACAAATCATTTTCAGAAATTGAATTAAAATTAATCATGTTGTCAGAAAGAGAGAACGTGTTTTAAAAGCTAAAACATTACAAAATATTGAATTGTTTTTATATCTAGATACAATGTAAAATTAATGCTAATGAAATACATTATATTGATTGATAAAAGTATATTATATTTATACTTTAAAACCATTAAATATTATAACTTAATCATATACATTATTTCAAATAAAAAAGTTGTTTTCACCTAAAATTTAGTGTATTTTTACTATTCATCAAAACTTGAAAGTTATCAAAAAATATCATAAATTCATCCCAAGTAAATTTTTATATCCTAAATAAAAATAAAATTTTTATGTTTTTATACAAAAATTATTAATGTGTAAAAATCATAATTTAAAAGGGGTTCACCATTCAAAGGTGTAAAATTTCCCTTAAAAAATAGGTTTTCATACATCAAATAGGGTTTATTCATACCCTATGACTAAAATATCCACTTTATAAATATAAAAAATATTTTATTAAGTATATAACATATAAAATATATATATAATTATTTCATTACCAATATTAATTCACTAAAAAATAAAAATATCTAATTTATTTATATATTTTATAAATAATTGATAGCCAATAAATTCACAATGCATTTTCATAAGTTAGTTATATTTATTCCTGCTATCCTAATTGCTAGTATATAATGGTAATTTTATAATAAGGTCATATCATGGTTTTTTAACTCATTATTTTGTGTAATAGAAGATACTAAAGAATAAAAATTAATAAAATAAAATATTTCATAAAAATATTTGGCCGTTACATTCTACTATATGATTTTTTTTGATACCCTTGAGTATTATTTCTATCTCAAAAAATTTAAGATTGTTTCTATTTTGAAAAATATGAAAAATGTATAGAAAATATTAGTAGACTAGATATTAAGACCTTAAGGAGTGATCATGATCATGAGTTTAAAAATCAAGACATTGAATCTTTGTGGTCACAATCTGGCTAGAGTTATAAATTTTATTCTCAAAAGAATCGACAATAAAATGGTGTTTTAGAAATAATAAATATAACTCTTTTAGATATTTCCTAGACTATGCTTTAGATTATGAACTAAATGTTTATTTTTGCGAAAAATCTATCAATATTGCTTGATATATTATCAATAGAGATCTTATAAGACCAATTTTAAAGAAAAATCCATATAAGTTCTGGAATAGAATAAAATAAAAGTTTAATTACTTTAGATTTTTTAGCGGCAAGGTATTCATTCTCAACATAAAGGTGAATTTAGATAAGTTTCAATCCAAAAGAGATGATGGAATTTTCCATGGTTATTTAACAACTAGTAAATCATAGAAGGTGTTCAATAAAAGAACAAAATTATGGAATAATCTATACATGTTACACTTTATAAAATAAATCCACAAGATCCAAATACTTATTTAGAAAACATGGAGGATAATATTTCAGATTTGAATATCAATACCTTAGTAAATACTTAAGATGGTTCTTTCAAACCTGTTGTAGAAAAATCGTTCAGTTATGAGGAATTGTTAAAATAAGAACCTGATAAAGAAAATGAAGTACCATTTACTTCAATACCTATAGCCATTATAACTCATAGATACCATTATTTAAATGATTATTAGTACATCTAGGTAGAATTACATAGAGATTAGAGATTCTATTAGAAACTAGGGTGAACACTGAGTCTTCTTGTCAAATATTGAACCCAAAAACATCCTTGATGTAATAGTTTATGAATTCTGGGTAATGGCTATACAAGAAGAAATACAACCATTTGAAATAACCAAAGTATGAGAACTTGTGGAAAGACCTAATGGATTCCTAACAATTGGAACTAAAAAGGTGTTTAGGAACAAGGTTGATGTTTCTAGCACAACAATTAGAAAAAATACTACACTGGTTGCACAAGGGTATAATAAAAAAGAAGGTATTGACTATGAAGAAACATTTTCACTAGTAGCAATACTTGAATCCATCATAATGTTTCTTAATTATACAAGACATTTGAATTTAAAAATGTATCAAATGGATTTCATGAGTCCATTTGAAAATGGTTATATTATTTAGGATTTTTTTTCTAAACAACCTATTATATTTAAAAAACCTAATTTTTGAAATAATTTTTTTAAAATAACAAAAAAAACATTATGGTTTAAAACAAGATCCTAGAGTATGGTATGATAGGCTCAACACTTTTATTATTTAAAATTTTTTTTAAAAAGGTGCTTCTGTCCATAATTTATTAATTAATCTAACATAAAAAATATTTTAGTTTCCCAAATTTATGTTAATGATATTATTTATGGAACTTCAAAAAATTATTTATTTATTAAGTTTTATAAATTTATGCAAAATGAATTTGAAATGCATTTTATGGGTGAGTTAAAATATTTTCTTGGTTTTTTTAATATTTATAAATAAATAAGAAATTACTTTAAAATAAGAAAAGTATGATAAATATATTTTAAAATATTTTGGCTTGTATAACACAAAATGAAGTTATACTCAAATGAGTACCACCTGTAAAATGAATCTTGATGAAAATAGAAAATTAGTGGATCAAACCACTTGCAGAGTTATGATTGAGAGTTTTATTTACTTAGAAACTACCAAACCTGATATTATGTTTAGTGTGTGTAAGTGATTCTGATTTCATGAAAATACTAGGTAATCAAATTTAAATACTATTAAAATAATTTATAAATGCCTCAGAAATGTTCCCAATTTAATATTTTTTTATTCTAGATGTCAGGATTTTGATCTAATTATTTTTTCTAATGTTGTATTTTATGGATGTAAGTTGGATATAAAAATCACCTATAAAACATTTCACTTTTTTTTAAAGTCTCTAGTTTCATAGTGTAGTAAGAAACAAAACTCTATTGAATTTTCCATTGATAAAGTTGAATATATAGCTTCAGGTGGTCGTTGTGCTCAGTTTTTTTGGATGAAATAAAAATTACTAGATTATTCATATAAATTCAAACAAGTCCCTATAATTTGTTATAGCACAACTTCTATTAAAATTTATAATAATCTTGTATCTCATTCTAGGTTAAAACACATTGGTATACAACATCACTTTTTTTGAGATCATTTTTAAAAAAGGGATATCGCTCTTCAATTAATTAGAAAAAAAATAGCTTGTTAACATTTTTACAAATCCAATGAATTATAAGAGATTAAATTATATAAAATATGTATTGTGTATGATTAATTATGATTGATTTTGTTTATTTTTTTTATAATATATTCTTATTAGTATTTCCTATATTTATAATTATTAGTTCGGTTTATATTGAATATTATTTGATTTACTTTATTTTAAATATATCATATGGTTTTACAAAAAGGATATATATTTATTTTTATTTCCCATGTGTTAATTATCTAAAAATCCATAAATGATTTTAATAAGTGATATTATAATATGAATCATCGTACTCCCTTCTAATTCAAACTAAAACTTATTTTAAACACTTTTTAAAACATTTATTTTCTGAATCTCTAGCTTCTAGAATTTCTAATCTTAGTTGTGTGCAGTTAGAATGTAGGGATGTTTCAAAGAACATGATCTGAAATCTTCTAAAAGTGTGAAAGATAGTTTGATCTGATCTATAAATATTTTGAGGTTGCATCTCCATTCTCACGAAGCCATGCCAAAAAAGGAAGTTGATGTTGAATGGTTTAGAACTATTCATTCCATGGTTTAGAGATTTATTCTTCATAAGGGATGGGTGATTTGGTTTATGGATGAAAATATTTCTTTTTTTCCATGCATGGTGAAGGAATTTTAATGAAACATAATTTTTGAAGATAGATAAAGAAAAGATTTAATTAAGAATATTATTAATAGTTAAGAGTGTGAGTTCTCTTCAATATTGTGGGATGATTTTTTATGAGTTCCATGTCCTAGACAGTATGAGTATTATCATTTTTCATATCCTATGAACAATCCCACTTTTGAGATTAGGAATATGCTAGAAGAGATGACAAATGACCAAACCTATCAGAGACCATGTGAAAATGGTCTCATTATAGAATGTAAAAAGTTGTTGAAATTCATATAGCACACTATATACCCTCAAAAGGGATACTTTATCTAATTAAGTTATCAAGATTGTTTATTTATATACCTAATAGTTCATGGAGTTCAAATAATTAGGTCTAGATTCTTAATGAGGCATATGGAAGAGTTAAACACAACTTACTCAAGATTCATAACTCTTTCATATCCAAATTTTATTTCCATTTTTCTTGAATAGAAAATAGTAATTCTTTAATTAGTAGAGATATATATGTTTTCTAGAAGTTTTTTAATAAATAAAACCACTTGAAAAGGAATTTAGATCAATTGGAATCCCTAGAAAAGGATGTGGATAGTTGATGCGGAAATACTGTATATGAGATTCAACCCAATATCAATTCCTACTAGACCATGGGATATCATTTATCTTATCTAGGAACCATATAAAATTATTAAAGCTTATTACCCATCTAATGAAGTTGAATATCAACCAATAGTTGTTGTAGAAAAGGAAGCTATAAGTGCTTATGAAGAGATATGGGATCCCTCTCCTTCTCATAAATTTCCAAATATTTCTAAAATTTCTATCGATGTTACAAAAGAAATTGAAATACCTTTTATGGTTGAAATAGTATGATGAGGATATGTAACACTTAAGGGAGATGGAATTACAATATCTATTCTATTTAGACTTGATCTGATTGAATCATAGAGGGATATGGATGTGAATTCAATAGAAGAGAGTCCTCCCATGTTTGAGATAGGGGGAGCTCCCATCTTTGATTCCACACCCTCCATTGAAGAATCCCATTAAGAAAATCTATTCTTTGACATGGATGTATCTACTATGATTGATGTTAGTGATAATGATAGAAAGGATGATGATGATGATGATGATGATTCACCAAAGAAAAAAGGCCCTACCATTCTTATTTTTTCAAGAGAGAAATAATCTATTGTGTTGGAGTTTTCTTCTACACCTATTCTAGAAGGACCAGTCAAACCTGAGTCTTTTGAGGATATTTTAAAACATTTGGTTACTCCTCCCTCTCCTAGAATTGTGACTGAAATCCTTTATCAAGAAGATCCTTCTTATGATTCTTCTCCCAGATTTGATGTCGTTGTTATGGAATAATCTAATAAATAATTAGATGCCTTCATTCAAGAATTAGAGAGACCACCTGGTCTTTCTCTCATAGAGGAGACCCTTGGAAGAGACCTTCAGATTTCAAGTTCAATGACTCCACCTCTTCCTTGTATTCTCAGGGTGTTCATGATCCTCTAGAATCTATTCATGTTTCTACTCAAGCTCAATATACTCCTACTCATCAAGATATAAATTTTTCTATACCTCCTTCAGTGATCAATTCTATAGAAATAATACAATTCAAAAATTACTTTCTACAAGTTTTAACAGAATTATTTTTAAGTATTAGATAAGAAAATAACTATGATAGAGATAAAGATATTTCATACACAAGTAAGAGTGTAGATCCAAAAATCTAACCTAAGTTTTTTCCCCAAGAAAAATCATATGCAACATGATATTTCAATATTAAAAAAGGATATGTAGAGTTTTAGATTTTATATTGGATCCCAACAACCTAATTTTATATATATATTGACTAAAATGGAAAAAAAACACCTATCGGTTATTTCCAATCCTTCTAGACCTTACACATCTGCTTTAGCTACCATTAATTCAATCTCTATTGATGAATACCTTATTAGAAGATTAATTCTTCAGGAATTTTGGAATATCATTGAAAATTTGAATGACATCTAAAATCAAGTGTAATTTGATATTTCTACACATGGATAAAAATAGTTTTGTCTGATTAATGTATAATTAATTAGGGCTACCAAAGACAAACGTGTAATCAAGGGTTCTATCTAGTACCATCTCATAAGGATTTAAACTAAGGTACATCTCAAAACTTAGTTTCTTTTATTGTAAAGATATATGAAGCTTCTCTATCAGACTACAGCATTCAAAGCAATTGTAGAGAAGTTGTTGGTAATGAATCCTATGGTAAATCACTTTATATTAGAAAAGGATGATTTCTTTCATATTATGGATCATGCAATATGGTCTTTAATAGACATTATAAGGATTTTGGAGACTTATATTTATGTTTATAATACCCCTATTCTGAAACCTCTTTCCCTTTATGTGATCATCATATCTCCATCTCCTACCCAAACCCCTACCATAACCTCATCATATGTTTTTTTATCTTACTTAACTCCAAACTCTACCTCTCATTCTTTACCTCCCATAAGACCATTCAATATCACTTTTTTTACAATCCCTTGGGCACATCATTCATACTTCAAATAGTATCACAATTTATAGATCTTTCATTACTCCCTGTCCAACTATTCCTCATGATCCTAATGTTGGAAAAGTAAAGGACCCCTTTATTCCTTCTACCCTCTTGGATCCTAATGATTCTGCTTCTATTTAGATTCTTATAGGGCTAATGTAATCTTTTTTACTATTAATGAAACATCTTTTTATTCTAATTTCTATCAATTATTTTTTAGTCATTTCATTTGTTTTAATTTTTACTCTATCACCATTTGTGCATTATTTTTTATAGTCCCAAAAGGGGGAGTAAAATATGGAATTTTAACAAACTAGACTGATTATCTATTATAGATAATTTCCTCTTACAATTGATTATAATATTTAATGCTCCGTATTTAATATTTTCATATGGATATTTATTCTATGATTTGTGATCATAAAAAGGAGGATATTTTCATCTTATTCTAATAATTATTTATTTTAATAATCACAAATCATGTTTATGTTGTTTCTAATCTATTATATGTTTTATGAAAATGTAAATTTTCTGAAGTCTTCAATAAATTTTGAAGGTTAGCCAAACAATCAATCGACTGTAAGTATAAATAATAGAAATTTTGAGAAGTACCAAATAAACCACAAAACCACCAGATCAACCATTATGAATATAATAAAAAGGAATCAAGCAACCACAAAAAAAACTGAGCAACCACGCTTTCTATCTAAAGTGACTATCGATATCACTATTATTACAAAGGCGTGGATCAACATAAAGTCAAGTTAATCAACCACATGACCAGTAGATCGACCACATTCTAGTCAAAGAGACCATATCTAATTTATCAAAAACTATTTGACCAAATGCAAGGATAATTGGATAAATCATAAATCCAAATGGAGGAAACTAAATGATTGACATATATCTTTTAAATTAATGGAACGGCCGCATGTTGATTTTCATTCGACTGTACATTGAGAAAAGCAATCGTAAGTAATGTTGGACATTTTAAAAATGTAAATAATCAAACAGATGACTAAATGAAGTGATCGTGGTTAGTAGTCATAATTTATCAAAGTAATAGATTGACTGTAAGTATATGATTATCAATCATAAGTTTAAGTGATTGATCAAACAGTCTATCAAGGAATCTTACCAGAATTCTTACTAATTAAAAGTTTGAATTTTTTATTATTTAGAGAAAATGAGAAAAACATGTGAAGGAAGACAAAAATAATTTAGGCCCTAGAAATAACCCTAAACAATTAGACTAAAATCCTTTTGAAAGGAACCTATTCTAAATATGGTTCTGAAGGTATCATCGGGACTAGCTTTACTAGTTAGAGCGTCAGCCACAAAAGATAATATTATGCTCTAGTTCAGACATCTACAATACTTTGTTCTCACTTGAACTTAAACAAATACTTCAGATAAAATCTTATCATATTCACTCATCCTTTTCAAATCAAAATATGACATCTAGAAGATAAGATTCACCAGTAGAACAATAGATCTAAATTCTCTACTGTATCAAATTATTTCACTTCTCATACTATTTTTTCTTACTTTTAGAGATGTTTTGTTATAATATATTTATTCTTTAACACGTGCTTCTTTTCTATACTAGAGAGTATGAGATACCCTCTAACATTATTTTATATTTGTAATCCCATGAAGAACTATGTAATATTATATGTAGCCTGGACTGCCCATGTGAAGTTGTTACTCTTTTATTCTCCCATGAGAAACTATAGAACAGGATAAGTATAGACTAGAAAAAATTATGCACTATTATAAGTATAACCTAATCAAGGTTATGGTTTTATTTATTTTACTAATAAATTACTTAGTATTAGGTGATTTCCAAGTGGATAGGGCTAGGACTCATATTGAGACTGAACAACTTGATTTTATTCAACTATGTGCATTTCCAGTTTTGTTATACTATGTTTTCAAAAAAAATCTATTTTTGTTTTCAAAAATCAATTGAAAAACATTATTCTGAAAGTAAACTTTAATAGTGTTTTATATATGGTATTTTATAAAAGTAAATATATTTCAAAATTTAAAATAGTTTTCAACTAGTTTTAAGTAAGTTGTGATCGAACTTCTGATAAGAGTTTTTAAAGATCAAATTATATAATTTTATAGTTTTAGTTAAAAGGGATGTAGTTTATATGTTTAGGGATTTAGTTTTAAATCATTTTCAATATAAATTTTAATTATAAATTGAACTCACCCCCTCTTAAATAGTCCACTGTAACCAACAGAAAGGATTAATGATAACATATTCTTAAAAGGTAATAATTATTTAATAAGGTGATAAATATCAAGTAATAAAGTCATAATAATGATTACTGATTATGTCATTAATTTTGATAATGATAATATATAATTAATCATAACTCGTTATTAATAATTAATTATTATTCAATAATTTAATTAAAAGTAATTATTAATATAACTAATTTGATATTTAAAAATTATTAGTAATAATTAATAATCTAATTAATATTAATAATAATAACTTATAGAGTAATAGATTATTTTAAAAATAATAATGTAATGAACAGTTAATAAAAATTTAATTATTAAAAGATAATAACAATCAATAACAATAATAATAATAAATAATATTATTATTAAACAAAAATCTTTTCTGTCATGAAAATTATTATTATTTATTATATTTATGAATAATAATAATATTATTATAAATTCAATATAGTTACATAGGAATGTACATATAAATAAAATACAAACATCTAGAAACTTGAGTAAGAATAATAAAGTGAGGATAATAAAGTCACGATAAAAAAAAGGTCTTGAAATTAAAGTCATGATAATAAAGTCATGATAATAAATTCCTGATAATAAAGTCATGAGAATGATATTATTAATAACAAATTCATGACCCACAAGTTCTAGGATTCAAAAATAATAGATAATAAAGTGATAATAATTATATATTTTTTTTCTATGACATTATATTTAATAAAGTCGTGATAATTATTAAACTATAATAATGTAATAATAAAAAGGTCATGATAATAAAATCATGATAATAGAATAACGATGATTATCTTTTACTAAAGTCATGATAATAAAGATAATGTTATCATTTTTGAATAATAATAATGATAATAATGATTTAATGTACCTTGATTATTAATAAGGATGTAAATAGTCATATTATTATTAAATATCATTAATTATTAATATAATGGTAAAAATTAATGCTTTAATAATATTAATAATATATCTAATAATAATAATTAATATTATCATTAATAAATTGAAAAAATTAATTATTTTTAATTCATTAGTTATTTTATATAATTATCATTAAGTCATGTATTATTGTTAATACTTAATACTTAATACTTTCTACATTTTATTTTCTTAAAATTATTATTTTTTCAATTATATTATATGCCTTAAAAGGACTTATAAAATTTTATTTTGAATCTGATTATAATTTATGTTTTTTAATATTTTAAAGTTACATCTTTTAAAGTTAAAATGTTATGTTTTGAAACAACAATGTTTTCTATCATCTATACTGATATATTTCTATAATTTTACTGAAAATATTTTTATTTTTAATTATTTTCAGATGTTTAGCATACATTTTAAATTTTATTTATATTTTATTCATAGTCAATATTTTATAATATTTCAATGTCACCTACTTGAAATATTAAAAAAAAATATGTTTCATGTAAATGTATTTGAATGGTTGTAAAACATAAACTATAAGTACAATCTAAACTAAACTTAAAACATATTCTAAACATATTGAAAATGGTTTAAAATACAAATAATTACGTAAATATAATAAAATTAATTTACATGACACAAATATTATTGATTAAAAACATTATATTTACACTTTAAAACATTCATGCTCATTATTATTATTATGTATCACATCATTAATTACATTATTGATGCACTTATTATAAATATTTAATAACATTATTAATATTTATTAACAGTTTAATTAATAATATTTAATAATATTGACAATTTTATATTAATAATTGATAATCAATTTTGTCATTAAAGTTTAAATTTTATGTTTTTAATCAATAATTTTTTAGTCTAAATGATATTTAGAACATTGACTTTAAAAATAAATTATAAATTATAAGGAATTATTTTTTTTATTCTTAATAAGATTATTAATTGCATCGTATAAAAACATTTTAGTATTGTTATTATTTAGTTTTATTATCAATATTAATTGTGACAGGCCAAACTCACACTTCCAGATTCAGTACTAAAACATACTGTGTATTTTTTAAAAAAAATAAACTAAAAAATACATATTACATTATACAACCGAAGATCTTTTCTAGTCTAGGGTTTGGATAATTAGAAAACATCATAAAATATTTCAAAGTTACACACAATTTATACAATTGACTGATTTTATTTTCATGTGAGACCTCCTTATACAAAACACACACCTTTGAAATTTCTACTGAACCTATGAAAAATATTTAAAAAAATGGGATGAACATAAAATTTCTTGGTAATGGTTTTTCAATACAAGAGAAAAATAATTTTATACATACTTATTTAAATATTCTTTTTAAATCATTTTATATTAGAAATATATATTTTTTATATAATATACTTTTCATAATTTTTCAAAAATAATTATCGTTTTTAAAATCCATTTAAAAATTGTCTTTGAAATACACATTGATTTCTCCTTTGGAAATATTATGAAAAATAATAATTTATGTATGGATTATTTTGATACTTGGAAGATTTTATGAAAAACCTATGGACACATACCAGTATCACTTGCTGGATAATGTTCTGTTGAGGAAATAAGTTCACTTCCCACACCTTATCATCTCATTTGACATGCAAGCGCCGAATTTAATTTTAAGAATTTTTTATTGAATAACTTCATTTCTTATTCAAAACCTATTAAAAAATTTCCAAAATATTACATAAATAATTTTCATATTAGTAAATAATATTACAATTTCTAATCATAGAAGAATATCATTTTTCATAAAGGATTTCAGAGAAACCCATTAATTACTTATGTTTAGTTGACATGAATATAAATGCATTAAAATTATATAAAATTCTTGTAAAAATGCAAAAAATTTCAAAAATAATCAAATATGATGGCCATATATAATATCATGAATGAAATTCATGGGTATATAATGAAATATTATACATAAAACGACAACTTTGTTTGATATTCAAGATTATTTTAAAAATAAAGTGATAACTTTTCTTTTTATTCATTATCATAGAGTTGAAATCAAACACCATTTTTAACAAGATTTATAAAATTAAAAAAAAGATCATAATTTTGTAAATTTTTTACATCATAGAGTAGTTTTTAAAAAAATTAGAAAATATAAAAATTTGTAAATAAAATCCCTTTAAATAAAATCATAATTTTTTTGAATAATTATTTCAATATAAATTAACCATATTACCTCAAATTATAAATGGAGATGACTAGAGGCTATCTTTTGATGATGTTTAAACAAAATAGAATAGAGATATTTTTGTAGTGTGAGATGATACTTTTTGGGTGAATGAAGAGTAGGCATTTTATATATCAGTTTTATCATATATATTTTATTTACACCAGTTGTACTTAGAGAGGAATTGCAGTGTGATACCGTTTATTTTTTTTAAATGTAATTTGAGGGTTTGGATTTTCTATCCAAGTGTTTGAATTAATTTGTCTGATTTTAAATATAATATTTACATATTTTGATTTTTCTTTAGTTTCATTAAGTTTGGATATCCAAAGGATTAGAAATATTTAAAAATACAGAATGAAAATGGGGTGTTTGATAGTGTAAATCATAAAAACCCAATGCGATAGAGTTCATGGAATGTATATATATATATATATATATATTATCTATAACTTGATTTAGAAGTTAGATGAGATGTGATCTTTGATCACATGTCACAATTTACATTTTATAATCATTTCTTAATGATTCATACACACACACACACATGCAGACACACACACACTCACGCACACACAAAAACACACACACACACATATATATATTATAAATACATCTCCATCGAGTTGGATCGTGGCTCGTATAAGATTCATACACCTACAAAAAGACAGTAGATTGTCTGACTAGATCGACTCAATGAAAGGGACGATAGTGAGATCAGATGATTGTCATCATTCAGATAGAACAGTTCTATTCTAAATAGAACATTTTAATACAGGTGAATAGTGGAATATATAACACATCCCAAATCAAAAACTCCACCCTTTGAGTATGGATAATTATATCAAACACTTCCCCTAACTTGCTAGAATCTTGTAATGAGGTCAACTCCTGACGGGCCTTATACTCAAGACTAGAAGTCATTTAGCTTAACAAATGCATAACCTCCATGCATATTATACATGAGCTATCCTATGAGTTGTGTTATCTACGATCAAAATTTTATTTTTTACACCTTTGGTTGGGTATTATTTATTAAAAAAATAAAATTAATAATAATAATTACTCAAATATAAGGTAAATTTGTTAATGTTTTACTTATTTTTCTTCAACATCCAATTTTCTAATTAGCCCACTTATACTGATTAATATTTTAACATAAGCTATATTCAATGTTTCCAAGTGAAATATTACATATTAAGAATTATATTTTGTAAATGTACACATAAAAAAGCCATATAATACTTTAAAACTAGTGAATTATTCAAAAAATTAAACATAGAATTACTTTGACTAAATATTATTACTATTTTAACAATAGTACAACTAATTAAAGATAATAATTATTTTAAATTGAAAAAATAAGTAATTAAAAAATGATAATATTATAATATTTTGAATAATATAAACATTACAAATCATAATAATGTATCCTTAAAATAACTATTATGAATTATAAATTGTGAATTAAGGGCTTATATATATTTACATAGAATTTTTATAAATGTATTTATTAGTGGAAAATAATAACATAGCCAAAAATTACAATTTTAAAAAATGAAATTTTTAAATAGTATTTTTTAAATAAGGAATCATATATTTTAGTTTATTTTAAGTAAAATATCTAAAACACCGTTATTTAATAAATATAATAACATTTCAAAACAATAAAATACAATTTATTTTTAATATTTAATTATTTGAATATCTCATGATCCAAATTTATTTTGATTAAAGAAGATAATTTAATTTCATTAAATATTTTAAAAACAAATTATTAATTGTTTTAAATTATAAATAAATATATTTATTAAGCTTTAATTTAAAATAATAATATGCTTAAACTCTTGGAATATTACATTCCCTCCCCCTTAAGTGAATTATAACCTCAAAATTAATTCATCATACCTAATAAAATTATGAATTTCCATGTTCAGAACTAACAAAACTAGAATGGCTAGACCTCTATATTCTTAGGGCACTTATCTACCTAAAAGTTCAAAATTAAAATCAATCATTTATATTTGTCATCAAATAAAAGTACCTAATCTCTAAAGTTGTCTAAATTGTTCCTTTGAGAACACTGTGACATCCATAACCCATACTTCCAGATTTAGTACTAAAACACGCAGTGTATTATTTTAAAAAAATGGAACTGAACAATACACAGTAAATTATATAACCAATGATGTTTTCCAGTCTTGGTTTTAGATAATTAGAAAAAAATAATACAATCTATCGAAGATGTACAAATTTTATAAAATCGACTAATTGTCTTCACATGTGCTACCTCCTTATAGGAAAAAAGTATCTTTATAATTTCTACTAAACCTATAAAGAATATTTTAAAACATGGGATGAGCATAAAATTTTCTAATAAGAGATTTTGAAAACTTGTGAAAAATAATTTAATGCATACTTATTTAAATACTCTTTTTAAAACATTTTATATTAGAAATATATATTTGATATATAATATACCTTTCATAATTTTTCAAAAATAATTGTAATTTTTAAAATCCATTTCAAAATAGTCTTTGAAAGAAACATGGATTTATAATTTAAAAATATTTTTAAAAATACTAATTGTTTTATGGAATATTTTTATTATTGATAGATATTATGAAAACCATGTGGACACATAGAAGTATCACTTGTTATACAATGACGATTTGAGGTAGTGGGTTCACTTTCCACCCCCATCACATCTCATTGGATATGCAAGTTCCAAATTTAATTTTAATAAAACATATTTTACAGAAGATTGACCTTTCTCCTAAGAAACCATTAAAAACACATAAAATCTTATATAAACCATTTTCAAATAAGAAAATAATTTTTTAATTTCTAGTCATGGCAGAATCTCAGTTTTTGAAAAAGAGTTAGGAGAAACCCATTAATTAGTTATATTTAAATGACATGAATATAAAAAAAATAGAATTAATATAAATGCTTGTTAAGATTCATGAAATTTCAACAATAATCATAGATAATGGCCATATATAATATCATGAATGACATTGATGGACATATAAAGAAATATAGTATATAAAATGATATATTTATTTGATATTCAATCTTATTTTGCACATAAAATGATAACTTTTATTTATATTCATTAGCATTGAGATTAAATCAAATAAAATTTTTAACAAGATTTATAAACTTAAACAATACCAAATCATAATTTTGTTATTATTTTACATCATATAGGATTTTTTCAAAATAAACTTGGAAATTATAAAAGTTTGTAATTAAAACCCTTCTAGGTAAAACCGTAATTTTTTTGATTAATTAATTATACAAAAATTAACTCCCTTACCTTATATTATAAATGGAGATGACTTGAGGCCATCTTCTATGGATTTTTGAATTGAAGAGATAAGGTAGATTTTTAGAGTGTGAGTTGGGAGTTTTTGGGTGAATGAAGAGAGAATGTTTTATATAGTAGTTTTATCATGTATATTTTATTTACACCAGTTGTTCCCTGAGAGGAATTGTAGTGTGATATCACATATTTCATTTTGAAAAAATGGTATTTGAGGGTTTGGATTATCAGGCTATGTGTTTGAATTATTTCATTCGATGTTAAATATAATATTTATATATTTTTATGTTTCTTTAGTTTCTACAAGTTTAGATATCTAATGGATTTGAAATACTGAAAAATATAGAACGAAAAAACTATGTTTTTTGGGGTAAATCATAAAAAAACCAGCATGATTGAGTTGATGTAATTTATATATATATATATACATATAACTTGATTTCGATGCCTGATGAGAAGGAATATTTGATCAAGGGTCACGATTTACATTTTATAATCATTTATCGATGATTAGTGTTTTTGTATATATATATATATATATTTAAAGACATCACCATAAAGTAGGGATCATGGATCATTAAAGATGTAAAAAACCGGATAAAGACAATAAAGGGTTCTACTGGATCGACTCGATGAAGAAGATGATGATGATGATATCGTACAAC
The DNA here is from genome assembly GCA_963277665.1 of Viscum album. NCBI lineage: Eukaryota > Viridiplantae > Streptophyta > Magnoliopsida > Santalales > Viscaceae > Viscum > Viscum album. The sequence continues at coordinate 1,643,302,735 of OY728159.1, forward strand.
TGTCATCATTTTGGTCGAACAATTCCATTCTAAAAAAACATTTTAATGTGGGTAAATAGTGGAACATATACCGCATTCCACATAAAAAAGTGCTACCTTTTATGACTAATATTTATATCAAATGCTTCCCTTGACTTTCCATAAGTTTGTAATGGCGTCATCTACCGACGATCCTTATATATAGGACCATAAAGCATTAATCATAACCTATGGATGACCTCCAGGTATTATACATGGGCCCTCCTGTTCTTTTCATGAGTTATGCTCAAACTCAGTCTGCTATACCATTGGTTCAATATTTTTATTATTAAAAAAAATAAAATTTATAATAATTAGTCAAATATAAGGTAGATTTATTAATAATTTATATATTTTTCTTTCACTTCCAATTTTCTAATTATTACACTTATACTAATTAAGGATTTCATATAAGAAATAGTCTATGTTTCCTGATGAAATATTACTTCTTAAGAATTATATTTTGTAAATTTCTACCTAAAATTATTATTTAACTAAGTCTTATAATATTTGAAAATTAGTAAATTATTCAAAAACATTTTTTAACATAAAATCACTTTTACTAAATATTATTACTAGAGTAACAATAGTACAATTCATTAAAGATAATCAATACTTTGAATTGAAAAAATAAGTAATTAAAAAGTGATAATATTATAATATTGTGAAAATTATAAACTATATATTTGAAAACAATGTATATTTAAAATAATCATTATGACTTATAAATTTTTAATTAAGGGATTTTATATATTTACATAGAATTTATATAAATAAATTTCTTCCTCAAAAATAATAACATAGCCAAAAATTATAATTCCGAAACATAAAAGTTTAAAATAGTACTTTTGAAAAAAAAGAATCATATATATTATCTTGATTTAAGGAAAATATATAAAATAAATTTATTTAATGAATATATTGACATTTGAGAATAATAAAATACTATTTCTCTTTTTTATTTAATTATTTGAATATCTAATTATCAAAACTTATTTTTATTAAATAAAATAACTTAATTTCATAAAATATTTAATTTAATTTTTATTTATTATTTTAAATTATAAAATAATATATTTTTCAATCTTTAATTTAAAAGAATCAAATGTGTAAACTTATGATATGTTACACTAATGAAATTAGCATTAATAATTAATATGATTTTATAAGTTAATATTCATTCCCTTATTAAATAATTATTACTTATTAAAAATATGTTATCATTAATCATTTATTATAATTAATGTGTTATTATAAATAATATAGTATTCATAAAATATGGGAAAAGTGATGTATAAATCCCATGTTGAAAATTTGGAAAAAATTTCAAGGATCACAACCTTATAAATGGGGAGATTGGATGAAATTTTATGTAATATTTTCAGAATACTTTTATTAAAGTAAAAATGAATATAAAAAAGTTAGAAACTATTTAATTATATATATATATATACAAAACAAAACAAAAAATGAAAAGTTTAAATATAAAAACACACACACACATATATTTATTTATTTAAATACTAATTATTTTCATTTTTTCAGTTTGGGAAAATTCATTAAGGCTTTTATCACATTTGCCCAAAGTTTATGGGAAAAATAATTAATGCCCAAAACAACGTTGGCCTCCGCCAAAAAAGGCTAATGGAATTTGGGGAATTATCACCTTTGTGGATTATTTTCAAAAAATTAACATAAAATAAACCTAGTCTTATTTTTAATTTTTATTGAAAAAATATAAATAAAAGCCATGGGTTTATTCTGATATTATTGTAGAGAGGATGAGCATGAAAATTGGTCAGACATGGTAATATTAAGTATAATATTAATTACTTTATTAAAAATGATTATTATAATAAAATAATAAATATACACATATTTATATTCAAATAATATCAATACCCTAATAATATATATATATATATATGTGTATATATATAACCAAAATACATAAATAAAATTTTAATAATAATCACAATAATAAAATAAATATTTAATACTAAATTATTATAATAATTACGTGCTAATATATTAGTTATATTAAACTAGTAATTAAATATACAATAAATTAATAAAAATATAAATACCTTAAAAATATTAAAATGACTAAAAAACTATTATTTTAAAATTAATCATTAAAATTAAATAAATAAATTATTATAAATATAATATATACTAAATTATTGGGTACATAATTTTTGAATAAGCATGGTGATTATTGCAAAGATATTAAATGAAAGTAAGTTAAATTCAAAATTTTGATATTTTGGGATTGTTTTAATACTGATTAACCATAACTTTATTTTGTTAAGAACTATGATAATGAGTTTGATGGATTGGATGATATTTTTTAGTATGTATGATATAATGAAAAACCAAGCATAAGGAAGACATATTATGATATATTGTGACTTGTGTTAAAATTTTAACTTACATGGATACATTTTCAATTTTTTTATAAGAATAATGATGTATAAGTGATTGTGTATGTTAAAAATAATAGTAGAAGTGAACATTGTGTTTATTGGGTTTATAAATTCTAATTTTTGAATGGTATTTTAACATGGGGATTTGGAAATTTTATATCTTGGTATGCATATATTTTATTTGTAATTGTTTTAGGATACTTGTAAAAATGATGTGAATGTTTTTTTTAAAGGAATGTTAAAGTAAACATGTGATGTAAACTAAACATGCTGTTAGATTATGTCTTGAAACTAACCCACCTTGGGACATAGACCTGGTCATCTGACCCAATGGATCTCCTATAATACATTGGTTTCCCTCCCTGTACACCATAGGCTATTACTCATCAGGATAACTTAACAGAATAATGTCTGTCCCCATGAAACAACACATGTTCCTTTAGTGTATTTTTTTCCTCATTCAAAAACACCTTCTGAAACTTCCTAGGAGGTCACCCTTCTTGACAACTACTTTAGGTAAATCACACTTAACTGTCAAGTTCTAATTAGGTAAGCTTCCAAAAAGAATATTCCACCTTGTTGACATTTGTAGTAACATTTAGACTTTAAAGTCTCACTTTTCTAGGGATGTTACACTATCCATCCTTTTAAAGAACAATACCCTCATTGTGGACGCCATACATCAAACCTAAAAAGTGCCTAGGCACTTCAGGCTGAGTATTGGTTCTGATACCAGTTGTTAAGAACCCAAACATCCCTAGGCCATGAATATTTTTTAAAAGACATGCTCAAATACAAATGAAATATAAACTCAACATGTTGTTAGATTTTTTCTTAAACTTAACCTTCCAAGGTCCATGAACCTATTCATATGACCCCACAGGTCTCCTATAATACCTTGGTTTCCCTCCTAGCACACCATATGCTATTACTCATTGGGGTTATGTATTAGACTAATGAATATCCCTATAGGCCATCACCTATTCTCTTAGTGTGTTTCCCCCACTCATAAACACCCTGTGAAACATCATAGGAGGTCACCCATCCCAACCCCTACTCTATACCAAGCACACTTAACTGTGGAGTTATAATTAGGAAGGATACCAAAGAGAAAGGTCCACCTTGCTGAAATGGGTAGTAACATTTATCCTTTTATGCCTCACTTTATAGGGATGTTACACTCTCCACCCCTTAAAAGAAAAACACCCACATTGTGGACCCCAAACAACAAACCTAGGATGTGTTGAGGCACTTTAGGCTTATTATTAGTTATGATATCATTTTTCACAAACCCAACCTTCCTCAAACCATAAAATTGGTTATTTGACTCCATGGATCTCTTATAATTCCTTGGTTTACATCGTGGAACACCATAGTCTATTACTCACTGGGGTTATATTTCTGACTAATGATTGTCCTCACATACCAATATATGTTCTTATAGTGTGTTTTTTCCTTGCACACACACACCACGGGAAACAACCTAGGAGGTCATCCATTATCATAGCTACTCTAGGCCAAGCACACTTAATTGTGAGGTTCTAATTTGGAATGATATCAGAAATAAAGGTCCACCTTGTTGACATGAGTAGTAACATTTAGTATTTTAAGTCTCACTTATCTAGGGGTGTTATAGATTATATTTATTCATCTAATGAGGGTGTTGGAGTATAGATGATGTTGGATTTGTTTAAAATGTTTAAAGATATAAAAGGATGGATTAAATGAGTTTCTTGGTTTCTTTATGAATATTGGGTGTTAATTGAGTTTTTTTATTATCAAAAAATGAATTATTAAACATGTTGTCAAATGGATGTTATTAGATTGCAATGTATGTTTGGTGTTAATTATTTTTTAAAAGTATATTATTGTTTTAAAATAATATTTAAGTGAATGATTCATTTATAGAATATAAATTATATTTTTTACTTTTATATATATATGGGTCACCTTAGATTGTTGATGATTAATATAAATATTTTTTATGATTATTTGAGATATAAAGTTTCTTATATATTATTATAGTTACAATTTTCTTCTTTAAAAGTATTTAAAAAACATATTATCAATAAAATATGATAAATTTCATACAATATTAGTAATAAAATTATTTTAATCTCACATTATACTTTGGTTATTGGATTTTACATAATTTTTCATATTAAAATAAAATTGTATGACTTGGTAGTGTCTCCAATTAGTAAAGTGAAATAAAAATATTTAAACATTATTATATGCCAAATCTATATATATATTAAATTGATAAAATAATTTATTTCCATCATTTTTATTCAAAATATTCACTTTTTTTATTAATTTTACATTTAGAGTATATTATATTGATTTTAAAATTAATTTTTTTTGTATCAGAATGTATTGAAGTTGGATTTATAATATTTATTGAATTTCAACTAAATTTTATAATGAGATTGGTTTATTTGTATATTTTTAATTTAATAAATCTTTAGATAGAGGGCTTGTTCACTTCCCTTGTTAGGATTATTTTGGAAGACCATGGTTACGGCATGAATAAGTGAATTACCATATAACAAAAATTGGTTATCAAACTAACTATATATTAGGTATCACAATGGAGAGAAAAATAAAAAGAAGACTATTTATGATGTAAATGAAAGGAGTGAGATGAAGAATTTGATATTTGATTGGAGTCCATTTATTAATCATCATGATAATTAAAGTTTTCCAATGGAATGATACATATATATGAGTATAAATTATAAAACTAATGATAATTATTTTGTTGATAGAATTAAAAAATCAATGGAAGATGCAAGTACTACTATATATCAAAAAGTGTTAAAATGAAAATTTTGGAATTTTTAATGCAACTGTATCATGAGAAAACCATGTAGGGTATTTCTAATATTGGGAGTGATTATATTATTACCATTTTTAAGTAATTACTTCATCATGATGTAGATATTCATGAAAATAATTTTATATAATCAAAGCTAAGGGATTATCATGGATTTTCAACTACTAAAACTCATGCTTTACAAAAAAATCAAATTATTTTGGGAGAAAACCATGGGACTAAATGAGTGAAAAAATGTAGTAAATCTCAATGGAGGACCAATGCATATTAAACATCATATTGTAAGAACCCGGATCTTCTTTTCAGGTAGGTTTTTCCTTTTTCTGGAGTTTCTGAGAAAAAATGAATTTTCTAGAAATTTCAGAAGTACACGCCGTGTACTTTCTGAGTACAAGTCGTGTACTCTTCCCCGGCTCGAAGCTGTGTGCTGGTTGTGCCTGGGACACACACATGGTGTGTAAGGCTGAGGTGGAGGCCGGTTATTTCGGAGTAAAGAAAAATTGAAGTACACGTCGTGTACTCAAGAAGTACATGCCATGACCTTGCTTTTTTTTCATTAAACGGGCTGGGGTGGTGTATAACCCCCAGATTCGTCTTCTTCTTCAGATTTCGTCCATCCAAGAGTGACCGTACGACCGGATCTTCGACGGACGACCGCCTTTCCGTCCATTCTCCGATTCGAGCACAGTCAGTTGCGTTGGAATCGCAGCGGTGAGTTCTTCCTTCTACTTTAGCCTTGTTTCTTTATTCCTCCTAGTTTCCAAGTTATCGTAGGTTGAGTGTTTTGTGCGTTTTCTCAGATCTGTGTTGTTCTAAGAGGAATCTGTCATCGAGGTTCACGTATATCGATCTCCTCGGATCAAGGTAGGTGGTTTGTGCCTTTCCGTAGAAAGTTGATGAATATTTTGTGCAAATTCCACCAATACCCTTGATTGGGGTATTGCGTGTTTCCTATTTTTCCCTTGTTGTTTTCCTGCTTAACTTGATTGCTGTTGTAGAGGTTATTTCTTGTGTGTAGTGTAATTTATTTTGTGCTCAGGTTGCTTTTCCATGCTTGTTTTGCCTGTTGGGCATTTTTTCAGTTGCCATACCTTGTTGTAGGATAGTGGAACTGCCTCTTTTGATTTTCTATTGAGCCTTAGTTGATAGCCAAGTAGTTCTTGAGGTTTACTTGGATGATACACATGCACATCATGTTTAGTTATACTCAGGACTGTGAGAACCTAGAGTAGTAGACCAAAGGGAGAATTGACGGAAGGGCTTCTCCAGGGTGTCTTTTAATTACAATGCAAGACTATGGGGGGAATTGACGTTGAGTGATTCCCCAGAGAGTCTGTAGATCCATGACATGACCACATGGGGAATTGACGTTGAGTGCTTCCCTAAAGAGCCTTTAACACGATATGAGACTATAAGGGGAATTGACAGTGAGTGCTTCCCCAGAGAGTCTACTTAATTGTGTAGCTGGACCAGAGGGGTGAGACTGTGTGTGCCTCCTAGAGGGTTGCTAGTACTTAGAGGTTGAACCATAGGGGTTAGACTATGAGAGCTACCCAGAGGGTTACCTGTTTTCTTCTTGTTGTTGACTGTTTACTTGTGTGCTTTACTTGTTAGAACTGTGGATTGTAGCTACTTGTGCTTTTCTGTTTACTACTTATTGTTTTATTACTGCCATGTATTCATTGATTGTTAGGCACAAATCTTTGGGTGATTGCCTACTGGAATTGTATCTCACACTCTGTTTGGGCCATGCTTTTGGGCCCAAGCAGACTATGTTGCTACAGGTATAGATAAGGGAAAGCGCCCTTCTACTTCAGGTTCTTGATTGCACTGGAGCTGGGGAGCATGGGACCGAGCCGGGGCTCGCGATGCTAAGGAGATTACTTTATTTTTCTTTTGAATTTGGTTTCAGTTGTATTTTAGCACATTGTGGTGTTTTCTGTTTTCCTTAGATACTTGTACCTGGTGCATCATTGACATCATAGTTATATATCTCCATTGCTTCCGATGTTTGGTTTCTATTGTTATGCATGATGTTTACTGCTTCCGCTATTTATTGTTGTTTTCTTACCTTGTATACCTTACCGAATGAGGGCATAGTTTCCCCACCGACTCACCAAGGCCCTCACTGCTAGTCGGCAGCCTCTGGCATTTAGGGAAACGCGCTTGAGGTCATGTGGCGAACCGGGTACGGGGCACCATTGGAGGGACTCCGGACTCGGGTCATTACAAAGTGGTATCATAGGGGTTCTTTTCTCTTGCTTTACTATTTGGAGACTTTATCCAGGATATGATGGATTCGGTACTTGGGATTAAGCTATGCTCGGGAGTGGCTAACCTGTGTACATGGAAAGTTCATACTACCTCGTTAATTGTAGTTTGCTGGTTTTGAGATTTATAGTTGATCTGATTTCACCTTGAGTGATTCACATGGCTTGTGTTATTACTGTTTTGATATTGCGGTTCTAATTCTATCGCAACCCGATGAGATGAGGGTATGCCGTCTCATGCATCATATAGACACTTGTAGGAATCACATGACATGCATTCTTGCCATGTCATCTAGGGTGCATTAGCGATTGCATGCTGTTGTGATAGAGCTTGTGTAGATTATGCATGTTGTTGTGATAGTTTCTTGATAGATTCTCTGTTGTTATGTTAGAAAACTAGTTGTTTTGTTCTTTGTTTAAAGTGAACGTCAAATTTTGGTTCTTGAGGTGTTATGGGCCCTCTCGGATCGGAATTTGGCACTTTTTCACTTTGTTTTTAGTGTTTCTGGAATTTTGTGCAGTTTTAGAGCTACTGCCCAGAAAAACCCAGAATACACGGTGTGTACTTTTTGGATACATGCTGTGTAGTTTTCAGGTCGTGTCACTGACCGTGTGAGAAGAACACGGTGTCGTGAAAGTAACTTTAGGAACACGCTGTGTATGGTAGGTACACATCGTGTAGTAATGAGCCGTGTACCCGGTCGTGTCACTAACAACACAGGCCAGGGAAGCTCGGGTAGAACACGTTGTGTACTTAGGGAACACACTGTGTAGTCCTTTTTAGGTACTCGGTCGTGTCACAAACTACACGGGTCGGCGTTACCTTCCTTTCCACACGCTGTGTTTGTTCGGAACATGCCGTGTAGTCTTGCCCAGGTACCCGGCCGTGTCACGAACAACACGGGACGGTGTCGCCTTCTCCTATACATGCCATGTTTTCTCGGAGCATGCCGTGTAAGGTCTAGCCGTGTAGACGGCCGTGTACTCGACAACACGGACCGCCGAAGCCTTGTCTAGTGCACGCCGTGTTTTTTTTTTCGAACACGCCGTGTGGTCTCAGGTTAAGTCGGACCGTGTGGGTAAGTTGTGTAAGGAACTCGGGCAGGGGAATAGTGCCAAGTACACGCCGTGTGTTGGGTTCAACATGCCATGTAGTTTGAAGTGTACACGACTTGTAGGGCAGGAGTACACGCCCATGTCAGTGGATTAAAAAGACACTCCGTGTAGTTTTATACACACCGTGTAGTCTTTTTTTCAATATTTTGTGTTTTTTCCCCTGTTCCCATTTTGTACCCTTGTGTTCTCTGTCCTTGTTTTCCTGATCTAAGGTGTGCTTTTGATCTTTCAGAGCTATGCCTCTGAGACGTCCTCCGGTCGTACGTCTGTCGTCGGGCAGTGATCAGACGCCAGATATGGCTGATCAGGGACTTCCTGTCGATCCCCCAGTCGAGCCAGCCTTGGCACCGGTTGTTGTACCAATCGCAGGCGCTGATGTGTAGTTCAGGGAGAATTTCATGAGGATGATGCAAGCCTTCCAAGGAGCACCGCCTCCTACCATGTCTATGGTAGACTTGACGCGGGTTTTCCAGCAGCATCATCCTCCTACTTTCTCGGGGGAAGGAGGACCTCAGGCTGCGAAGTCATGGCTGGAAGCCATGCTAACTATCTTCGAGCATCTGGAGATGCCTCCAGAGAGGCGAGTCAAGCTCACCACCTACATGCTTCAAGACTCTGCCAAGATGTTGTGGGACGTGATCTCACAGGCGGGTCAGCAGTAGGCTATGGCTTGGGAGGAGTTCCAGCGCGTGTTCTACGACTACTTCTACCCGGAGACCCTAAGGGCCGATCGAGCCCGGGAGTTCATGAGCTTAGAGCAGGGTACTCTATCTTTCATGGAGTATTCCTCTCGTTTCACTGAGCTACAGCGTTTTACACCCCTTCGGGATGAGAGTGGGGTGTTCTTGGCGAGGAAGTTTGAGTATGGACTCAGGCGGGAGATCCGCTCGCAGGTGAACATCTTCCAGCTGACTTCCATTACTTCCATCGTCAACCAGGCATTGATTGCAGAGCGCAATCTGAGAGACTCTGGAGCTGCAATCCAGGGCGGTTCTGCTTCCAGAGTTAGCCATCCTCCAGATGAAAACAAGAAGCGTCGTAGGGAGCCTATGCGCGGTGATTCGAGAAAGCGAGATGCGTCATCAGGAAGCTAGGTGACATGTTATCAGTGTGTCCGGATAGGGCACACGAGGCCGAAGTACCAGAGGGACCCCATGGAGTGATGATCTTGCAGCAAGATGGGTCACCTTCAGCATTTCTGCCAGGTTTTCTCACCGGCATCAGGTGACCGGGGTTCTTCCATGACTCCTCGTTCAGGAGCAGCCCCACCAGTCTCTCACCAGTCAGGGAACTGGAGTTCTTCCGGCCGTTCGGGCCGAGGTGGAGGTCGAGGCTGTGGTGGTCAGCCACCAGTCCCTCAGCACCAACAAGGAGGCTCAGCTCAGAGTGGTCAGTCAGGGGCACAGGGCTACGGTGCAGGCCAGTCTTTCTCCATGGAGCAGACTTACCATGAGCAGGATCCCGACCCTTATACTGTTCGAGGTACGATTTTAATAGCCTCAGTTTTATCTTCATCCCTTTTCGATACAGGTGATACGCATAGTTTTATCTCTGTTGATGTTGTGAAGAGCCTTGGACTCTACATCTTTTCTTTTGTCGACTCATTGACACTAGACACACCTTTGGGAACGAGGACATCTAGTGTATGCCAGTGTAGAGAGTGCCCTCTCGAGGTGGAAGGGTATCACTTCTTATGGGATATCTATGTACTAGAGATGACAGGATATGATGTCATTCTTGGTATGGACTGGTTGATTCCCTTCAAGGCAGTCGTTGACTGTTACCGCCGCAGAGTCAGTTTTATTTCACTAGAAGGTGAATCTTTCCTTCATAGAGGCGAATGGGACGTTTAGGCGAGTCGGGCGGGACTCAAGCATCTTGGGCTAGGATGAGTGACGGCCCAGATTGCTAGTCTTTATCGGGATGATCAGGGGACTCCATAGTTGGACTTTCCTCCAGTGGTGGATCGCTTTAGGGATGTCTTTCCAGAGGACTTTTCAGGTTTGCCTCCGGAGCGTGAGGTAGAATTTTCTATTGATCTCATGCCAGGAGTGGCACCGGTGTCCATTCCTCCCTATAAGATGGCCACACCTGAGTTGCAGGAGATCAAGAAGCAGTTGAAGGAGCTACAGGCTAAGGGTTTCATTCGACCCAGTACTCATCCTTGGGGTTCGCCTATTCTGTTTGCAAGGAAGGCAGACGGTACCCTTCGGCTTTGTGTGGATTATCAGAAGCTGAACCAGTTGACGGTCAAGAACCGATATCCCTTGCCGCGGATTGATGACCTTTTCGATCAGCTTCGAGGATCCCAGGTGTTCTCGAAGATCTACTTGAGGTCCGGTTATCATCAGTTGCGCGTTAGACCATCAGATATACCTATGACAGCCTTCAGGAGCAGGTATGGTCTATACGAGTATACGGTCATGTCATTCGGTCTCACGAACGCGCCTGTAGTTTTCATGGCACTGATAAACTGAGTGTTCCATCCTTACTTGGACTCCTTCATTGTGGTCTTCGTGGATGATATCTTGGTGTACTCTCACACTCGACACGACCATGCCACACATCTTGAGATCGTTCTGAGTACACTGAGAGAGCATCAGCTTTATGCTAAACTCTCGAAGTGCCACTTCTGGATGGATCAGATTCACTTCTTGGGTCACGTCATCTCAGAGGTAGGAGTATCAGTGGACCCAGAGAAAGTGAGAGTTGTAGTTTCCTGGGAGCAGCCGAAGAACGTCTTTGAGGTACGGAGTTTCCTAGGGCTGGCTGGATACTACAGACGTTTCATTCAGGACTTTTCTCATCTAGCAGCACCTTTGACAGGTCTGACCAAGAAAGGGGTGAAGTTCTTATGGTCAGATTTTTGTGAATCAGCCTTTCAGGAGCTGAAAGGGAGGTTGACGTCAGCACCGATACTAGTCTTGCCGGAGCCAGGCAAGAACTACACTGTTTACTGTGATGCTTCAGGTATCAGGTTGGGAGCTGTGCTTATGCAGGGAGATGGAGTCGTTGCATACGGGTCTCGGTAGTTGAGGCCACATTAGAGGAACTACCCTACGCACGATTTGGAGTTAGATTCTGTTGTTCATGCCTTGCGCTGTTGGAGACACTATCTTCTGGGAGAGCACTTTGTGTTCTTCACTGACCAAAAGAGTCTCAAGTATATCTTCACTCAGCGTGATCTGAATCTAAGGCAGTGCAGGTGGGTCGAGTATCTTCAGTCTTTCGATTTCGAGTTTGCCTATACGCCGGGAAAAGGCAACGTCGTGGCTGATGCGTCGAGCAGGAGAACTCAAATTCAGGCAGTTCAGGAGGCCAGTAGTGAGTGGAAACTGATGGCTTTGTTCTCTGAGATGCAACTGGAGGTGCACGACAGACGGGGACAGACTTTTCTATCTTCTGTAGTTGTTACCTTTATGCTACTTGATCGGGTACGGATGAGGCAGCTATCAGACTCAGAAGGCTTAGTCCTGCGGGAGAGTGTGTCAGGAGAGGAACCTCTTCTTGGATGGACAGTGGGCAAGGATGAGATCTTGCGTTTCCAAGGACGCGTATGGGTGCCAGCAGACATACGTGAGGAGCTGATGTGGGATTTCCATTCCTCTGTTTGGGAAGTTCATCCTGGCGTCACCAAGATTTATCGGGACTTTCATCGCCAATACTGGTGCCCAGGTATGAAGAAGGATTTTACTGGTTTTGTCATGAAATGTTCTACTTTTCAGTAGGTGAAAGCAGAGCATCAGTGACTAGTGGGGCTTTTACAGTAGTTAACCATTCCGGAATGGAAGTGGAACGATGTTGCGATGGACTTCGTGACCGGGTTTCCGAGGTCACCTCGGGGAAACTATGATGTGTGGGTTGTCTTCGATAGGCTTACGAAGGTTTCTCACTTCTTGCCGATCAAGGGGACCTTCAGTGTCGATGATCTGGGACGACTTTACATCAGATAGGTCGTTCGTCTGCATGGAGTTCCGCACTCTATTGTTTCAGACAGATATTTGCTCTTTACCTCTCGGTTCTGGCAGGGACTTCAGAAGGCCTTAGGTGCACAGGTACTTCTGAGTATAGCATACCATCCCTAGACTGATGGCCAGTCCGAGTGCACAATCTAGGTGCTTGAGGATATGCTCCGGGCTTGCATCCTTGACTTTGGAGGTTATTGGGAGAAGCATATCCCTCTAGTGGAGTTCGCCTAAAACAACAGTTTTCAGGCGACCATTCAGATGGCTCCATACGAGGCTTTGTACGGTAGGCCATGCCGATCACCCTTATGCTGGCTGGAGGCAGGAGAGGCAGCTTTACTGGGACCTCGTCTTGTACAGGAGACTTCAGAGCAGATAGAGCTGATTCGGAAGAGGATTGCTACGGCATAGTCTCGACATAAGTCTTATGCTGATCAGCGGAGATGACCTCTAGAGTTCGAGGTCGGTGATCAGGTTTTCCTGCATGTCGCACCGAGGTTGGGACACAAGAGGATTCGTAGACAGGGTAATATTTCACCGCGGTACGTTGGGCCGTTTGAGGTCTTGGAGAGAGTTGGGCCGGTCTCCTATCGGTTGCAGCTACCTCAGAGGTATCGGGCCATTCATGACGTCTTCCACGTCTCTCAACTCCGATGTTACTTTTCAGACCCATCTCACGTTTTTCAGCGCGAGGAAGTCGAGCTCGAAGCAGATTCATCGTTCAAGGAGCATCCTATCCGGATTGTCGATCATAGTACGGAGGTTCTCCGTGGGAGGTATGTTCCTCTGGTACGAGTGCTATGGCCGCACGGGCGAGTACAGGATGAGACCAGGGAGAGGGAGGCTGATGTACGATCGCAGTGGCTGGATCTATTCGGGGTTTCTTCTTCTCCGACTCGTTAGGGAAATTTGGGGACGAATTTCTTTAAGGGGGGAAGTTTGTAAGAACCCGGATCTTCTTTTCAGGTATGTTTTTCCTTTTTCTGGAGTTTTTGAGAAAAAATAAATTTTCTAGAAATTTCAGAAGTACATGTCGTGTACTTTCTGAGTACACACCGTGTACTCTTCCCCAGCTCGAAGCTGTGTGCTGGCTGTGCCCGGGCCACACACACGGTGTGTAAGGCTGAGGTGGAGGCCGGTTATTTTGGAGTACGAAAAAATTGAAGTACACGTCATGTACTCAAGAAGTACACGCCATCTACTTTCTTTTTTCATTAAACGGACCGGGGTTGCGTCTAACCCCCAGATTCATCTTCTTCTTCAGATTTCGTCTGTCCGAGAGCGATCGTACACCCGGATATTTGATGGATGACCTCCTCGCCGTATGTTCACCGATTCAAGCACGGTCAGTTGCGTTGGAATCGCAGTGGTGAGTTCTTCCTTCTGCCTTAGCCTTGTTTCTTGATTCTTCCTAGTTTCCAAGTTATCATAGGTTGAGTGTTTTGTGTGTTTTCTCAGATCTACGTTGTTCTAAGAGGAATTTTTCATCGAGGTTCACGTATATCGATCTACTAGAATCGAGGTAGGTGGTTTGTGCCTTTCCATAGAAAGTTGATGAATATTTTGTGAAAATTCCACCAATACCCTTGAGTGTGGTATTGCGTGTTTCCTGTTTTTCCCTTGTTGTTTCCCTGCTTTTCTTGATTATTGTAGTAGAGGTTATTGCTTGTGTGTAGTGTAATTTATTTTGTGCTCAGGTTGCTTTGCCATGCTTGTTTTGCCTGTTGGTCGTTTTTCCAGTTTCCATACCTTGATGTAGGATAGTGGAACTGCCTCTTTTGATTTTCTGTTGAGCCTTAGTTGATAGCCAAGTAGTTTTTGAGGTTTACTTGGACGATACACACGTGTAGCATGTTTAGTTATACTCAGGACTGTGAGAACCTAGAGTAGTAGACCAAAGGGAGAATTGACGGAAGGGATTCTCCAGAGTGTCTTTTAATTACGATGCAAGACTATAGGGGGAATTGATGTTGAGTTCTTCCCTAGAGAGTCAGTAGATCCACGACGCGGCCACAAGGGGAATTGACGTTGAGTGCTTCCCCATAGAGCCTTTAGCACGATATGAGACTATAGGGGGAATTAACGGTGAGTTCTTCCCCAGAGAGTCTGCTTAATTGCATAGGTGAACCAGAGGGGTGAGACTGTCTGTGCCTCTCAGAGGGTTGCTAGTACTTAGAGGTTGAACCATAGGGGTTAGACTGTGAGAGCTACCCAGAGGGTTACCTGTTTTCTTCTTGTTGTTGACTGCTCACTTGTGTGCTTTACTTGTTAGAACTCTGGATTGTAGATGCTTGTGCTTTTCTGTTTACTGATTCTTGTTTTATTACTTCCATGTATTCATTGATTGTTAGGCACAAATATTTGGGTGATTGCCTACTGGTATTGTATCTCACACCCTGTTTGGGCCATGGTTTTGGGCCCAAGAAGACTATGTTGCTGCAGGTATAGATAAGGGCAAGCGCCCTTCTACTTCGGGTCCTTGATTGCACTGGAGCTGGGGAGCATGGGACCGAGCCGGGGCTCGCGATACTGAGGAGAATACTTTATTTTTCTTTTTCATTTGGTTTCAGTTGTATTTCAGCACGTTGTTGGGTTTGTTGTTTTCCTTAGATACTTGTACCTGCTGCATCATTGACATCATAGTTATATATCTCCATTGCTTCTGCTGTTTGGTTTCTGTTTTTATGCATGATATTTACTACTTCCATTGTTTATTGTTGTTTTCTTACCTTGTATACCTTACCAAATGAGGGCATAGTTTCCCCACCGACTCACCAAGGACCTTGTTGCTAGTCGGTAGCCTCTGGCATTCAGGGAAACGCGCTTGAGGTCATGTGGCGAACCGGGTACGGGGCACCAGTGGAGGGGCTCCGGACTCGGGTCGTTACACATATCATATATCAAAAAATATATGGTTTTTTCAATGATTCCATGGATTTTAAATATATTTATGTCTCATAAAATGCTAAAAGATATATAATGACACTATATTGAGATAAATAATGATAATGGTGATTTTTCCATCCTACTGATAGATTAGTAAGGTATATATTTGGTGAAATAAATTATAATTTTATAGTTAAAGTATGTAACTTCAAGTTGGTTTTATCATGTGACCATTCTAATTTATCTAGTCAAATTCTTACTTTACATAGTATGTGGAAAGTTCTCATTCACATTTATAATATCCCTCCATGAATGTGTGTGAAAAATACTTCTACTTTCTTAAATATACTCTTATTTGGTCCTTATGATTCTTAAAAATATGTATATGTATACTTGTAACCTTTAATAAAAGAGTTGAATCAACATAGGAATGTGGATTTATGCACACATGATGCTTCTATAAAAGAGACATTTCAAATGTGTGTTATGCTTATGTGGGTGGTAAACCCCTTTCCTACTTATGGAATGATGTCTAATTGGAGTATAAAGGGTCAAAATATTTTTGATGATGGTGAAGGGGACATATGCTTTAGAGCCTATATATATATGACATATGTATAAAGGTATATTGTATGATATAATATACCCAATCATAAAGTATGATATGCTTGTTATAAAATAGGTTTGTAACATGCATATAATATATCTTATTTTATGATTGGATGGAGAAATCATAAGGCATGAAAACCTTGAAACACGTATACCATCTTATCAATTGATGTGGATCTAAAAACACACAGTTTTCCAAATTTTTTAATTAATTTTTTATAATTATATTAGTTATTTTTTCATTTTTTGTTAAATATTAACACTTTTGTAATTTTATAAATAAATTTATTAATTAAACAATTTTTATAATAAATTATGTATTTTTATCCTTTAAAATAATTAATTTATGTATTTATAGTTTTATAATTTTATGATTAGTTTAATGTTTTTATTTTCTTACTTTATAATAATATGTCATTATTATTATTTAATTGATTAATTTATGTATTTACTTTTAATTAAATATTTCCCTAACTCAGATTTTAATCTTGTACATTTTTATCTTTATGATAACATTAGTTAGAATATTCTTTAAGTTAAATTTTTAGTGTATAAATTTTTGTCCAGATTTAATTAATTTTTCTTTTTTTAATTATAAAAAAAATAATTCTATTAAATTTATGGTTTTTAATTAAATTTATTAATTTAAAATCAATTTATAAATCCTTTTTCCTTTTTGATTTTTGTATTAAATCATTTTAATTTATTTTGAAAAATAGTTTTTACCTTTATTTTTATTCAATTAAGTAATTTAGTTTTTAAACTTTAATTTTATTGATTGTAATTTTTAATTTGACTTTTCTTTTTGTTTTGTAGTGCAATGGTGGCATCATTTTTTTTCCTTTTTCATTTTTTCTATTTAATTGTGCCACTATTTCCCTGCATTTGTGGTGGCACCGTTCCTTCCATTACCTAGCCACCCTTGACACTGTTTCATCTTGTTGTGCCACCATTTCCCTATGGGTGGCATCGTTTCCTCCTGCCATTATTTTCCTCCTTTCCCCCACCTTACTGTCTCACCATCACAACATCGTTACACCATTCCTCCCACCACACTATGACACCATTTCCTCCCTTTCATAGTTTCATTGTTTCAGCCACTTCCCTTCTCATACGGTGCCACCACGACTCATTGTGCCATCGTTTCATTCCCTTGACACCACAACTCTCCCATCATCACGCTTCCCTTCTCTTGTATCCCTTCCACCCCATGACACACTCACCCTCATCACGCCAATGCTATGACCCAACATTTTACTCCCAACACCATGATCCACCATTTCCATATATTAAAAGATCCAATACTCAAACCAGTAATCAAGCAGAACAAAAAAACAAAAAAAAATAGATCTAATGAAACTGTCATTGTGGAAGTCTGTGACTCATTGTCATTGCAGTATTCGATCTTCCATCTTAATTATCCTATGTTGTTCGCACTGGATCATCACCTGCTTGACCTTGATGATCTAAACCCATCGTCTTCTATTCATATCCACTGGATCTGGAGAAGAACCCAAAGCCGATTCCAAATTTGAGGTCCGCTGGACTGAAGGAGGCCATCAGATCCATGGAAGGAGAGGGAATTACCTGCCACCACTGAGCGGAACCTGTTTTTCACCACCACGGTTTTTCAACCTGAGGATGAAGTTGGAGTTGCAGTGCTGGGAGGAGTTGTTGCGTCAAGCCACCATGCTATCAAAGGGTGTTTTCGTGCTGTTGTGTGTCGTGCATGAGGAGGACCTCACTGTCGATTTGCATCTGGTGAAGCCTGATCCGTCCCTGGGTTGAACAGCCTATCGCGTCGTGGATGGGTTCTTATTGAAGCTTCTCAAAACCTCCCTCATAGTTGTGCATGGAAGGGATGATGGGGGGAGGTGAAAAAAAATAAAAATAAAAAATAAACTAACCAGAAAATAAAACTAATTAAGTAATACTAAAAATAAATAAGTAAATAATAATAATTAAATAAAACATAAAACTAATTAAATAAATTAAATATTTTGAAACAAAACTATTAATAATAATTTATAAACAAATTTGATTAATTAAAAATATTAAATACTTGAATAATAATAAAAAAATTAAATTTAGTAGTTAAAATAAAAATTAATAATAATATTTAATAAATTTAATAATTATATTAACTAAAAAATAACTTCTTTATCTTTAAATAATAATTTAATAATCTTTTAATGTTTACTTTAATATTAACTATTAGATAATTTAATAACTATAATAATTAATAAAAGTTATATACTAAATCAAATAAATTAACTAATTTACTAAAATATTTAATAATTAATTAATATAAAATAAATAAATATTAATTATTTATATAACATTAATAATAAAGTATAAAGGTAAATAGATTTTAAATATCTTTTTTTTTCTTTTTAACTATTTTATCTGTGTTCTTATTGCAGGTACGAGGAGGAGATAGAAACCCGTCCAGATTCATTTCAACTACCTAGAGAGAAGTTAGTTACATGGGTTAGGATAGAGTGATGTGAGATGGACAAAAAAGTGCACATGTATGGTGCGAATGTGAACCACTAACTTATGTCGGTGGAATATAGTAGTGATAAGCAGAAAATGACAGCAGATTAAAAGGGGAAAGCATAGTAGTAGAATGGTTACTATTCATCATTCATAATGGATGAAAATTTATTCACTTCATCAGAACCAGAGTAGAGTAGATCCTGGAGACCTGGAGAGCTGCAAGTCTTGGATTCATAGGAGCTTGAGATCAGAGCATCATTTGGGGAGTTCTTCTTACATGTTGTTTAAATTCTTACACTATGTTATAGGAAATTATTCAATTGTTGTAGTGAGATTTATAGTTAGATAAATACATAGAGTTTGGGGAATTTCAATTTCTACTAGTTACCTTTTTATCTCACTTTTCACATATTCATTTTAATGTATGTAGAGTTGATTGGTGAGACCCACTCTGAATCCATTCATTTGCATTGTGTAACTTGCATTAAAATTTCAATTCATTAATCATTTGGTGAGTCTAATTATGGATACATTTTATAAAATTTTACGTTCATAAAGAAAACTTTATAATAATTGGGGAGAATGTATTTGTTGAATTTTTCAAAGATAAATTTTTTTTGTTAAACTTTTCTTGGAGTAGCGAATTGCAAGAATGTTAAATATGAGTGACTTATCTCTTGGAAAGGGAAATAATTGAATCTCTTTCAGTTGTTACATTTACATCCATTTCATGTGAAAATGAAATACTTTAAACTAGTATAATAGAGCTTTCCCCCAGGCATTTTATCTTGATTGTACATTTATCAGCATTAATGATCTCTTTTGTTGATACTTTTCATTTTGTGTTAGTTTCATTTTAGCCTAAATCAAAAACATAAAAAAATTGAGTGTTCTTTACTGTTTTTTTTAATTTCCAAACAAATATACCAAACATAAATTAGAATCTATTACTCTCCCCGCTGCTGACAAGAGTGAGGTGTTTTGAATGTTTTATAGAAAATTGGTAGCTCCACCTTCCCTATGGGTTCAAGCCTACTTGGAACTAGATAGTAATAGTAGGAAATCATAAATCATAAACTTTTACCCAATTTCTACGACAGTTGGGCATCATTTTTTGGCATTGTTTCCGAGGAAGGAATGAGTGACCACATTTCTAAAAAGATTCAAGAAAATATTCACATAAAAAATATAAAAAAATTGAAAAATGTGTTTATACAAAATTGTTCTGTGAGTTACTGCTTTTATTTTGCTTCTAACTATTCATTATTATGTGTTGAATTCCAATTTTCTTCTATTAATTTCATGAACACTAGGTCTTCCAATGTTAGAATAAAGCCTTTGAACCATGAACTAGACAAGTGTAAACAACTTCCAAAACAATTATGAACTCAATGAGGAAATTGAAAGGCCTTGTATGAGGGAGTTTCAACTCCCTCAAGTGTCAAGTAATCCTTCTTCCATTAGGTTATCTCATAGAGCCCAAAATTATGAGCTGAAACAGTCTCATATTTCATTGTTTCTTACATTAAATGGACTCTATAATGAGGACTCTATTTCCTTCATTAGATATGTATACAACACTGTGCAATAATTACCTCTTTTAGGACTTACATAGAATGAGATGACAATGAGAGTCTTACCCATTTTCTTAAAAGGTAATGCGAAAAATTGGTTTTTGAGTTTAGAGAAAAATATTTTTGAAAACTGGGATCAAGTTTACAATTCATTTATAATGAAATTTTATCCCTAAAGACTTAAAGGAGAACTTAGAACTAATATCACTATATTTTACTAAGAGGAAAGAGAAGAATTTCTTGAGGATTTGGATAGAGTTAGGGACCTGATTAGGAAGTGTACCCGTCATTAACTCGCATCCCACCTTCTAATGGATACCTTCTATGAAGGGTTGTCCTCCTCTGGCCAGAACTTAGTTAACCAAGATGATGGGGTAAATTGTAATGATAAGACTAATTAGGAGTTGAGAAAAAAATTCAATAATAATTCTTTCAACTCCAAACATAAAAATTCAAGAAGAAAAAGAGTGAATAGAAACCCGAACATTGGTTCTGTGAATGATAATCAAACTCAACTTGATGAAATCACTGAACAACTTCAAACTTTAATGAATGAGAATTATAGAAAATATGTTGACCAAGTTGTATATCAAAACACTAACCAATCTATTAGAGAACAATGTTCACAATGTGGGATGTTCAGTCACACTAAAAACTTTTTCCCTAATTTTGACATGTTGGCCAAACAAGAAAACTCTAATTTTTTTAATTATGGTCTGAGGTTTCCTCTTAAAGAAGAGCCATTTTCAAACAATTATAAAAAATTCTATATGAACCATCCAAATTATTCATGGAAATATCAAGGAATTATAAAACAAACCACTTCCCCTAATTATCAGAACTAACCATGACAAAAGTTTCAAAATCAATAAAGTGGTGAGTCTTTTAATTTACAAGGGAATCATAATAATCAAATATATTATATGTTAGATCTAATTTTAAATAAAATAAAATCTCAATAAGAAAGATTCATGACTAAATTAAATAAACATAAAAATTAATATGAATCAGATAAAATGCAAAATGATGTAAGAATGGAGAATATGGAAACTCAATTGGGCCAAATAGCTAGAGACTTTACATATAGCGATAAAGGAAGATCTCATAGCACAACTAAACTTAATCCTAGAGATAAATATATGGATTTTGTCACTAGAAGTATGCATAATAATCAATATGAACCTGAAAAATACCTTGAAAAATCCATAAATGAAAAACTATGTGAATTTGGAAACAAAAATATACTCTATTGAGAATCTAGAAATCAATAGAAAGGTCTTAAAAATGATCAAAATCTGAATTTCTCACCTGGAGCTCAAGCTAAAAATTCTTCTAAAAGTAAATAAGAATAAAGGAAAGGAGAAAACTATTGAATAAATGGGGGATATACCTACTATCCTTAGGAATATTTTCCCAACTATCCCTTTCCCTAAGAAATTAAAACCACAAAAAAACACCAAGGATGAACTCCTTCAATACCTTGGGATTTTGACCAAGCTTCAAGTGAACATTCCTTTTATTAAAGCCTTAATTTAAATCCAAAATTACTTGAAATCACTTAAAAAATTGTTTCAAACAAAAAACACTTGATTAATTTTATACTTATAACCTCACTGAAGAGTGCAGTGTTGTTCTTCAAAAGAAAATCCCACCCAAAGTGAAAGTCCCAGGTAGCTTTGTCAAACCCTGAACCTTAAGAAATTATGATCAGCTTAACTGCCTTTGTGGATTAGATGCTAGTATCAATCTGATCCCATAATCATTATTCCAACAGTTGAGATTGGGTGACCTTCAACCCACCACATTCATACTTTAGTTGGATGAAAGATCTTTCACTCATCTTGTGGGGATGGTAGATGATCTTCTAGTTGGAGTTGGGAAGCTATTTTTACCTGATGACTTATTAGTGTTAAAGATGGAGTGTTACCAAGAGGTGATCATCATTTTGGGTAGTCCCTTATTTTCCACCAGTGGAGCTATCACAGATGTGTCTTAGGGTCAGATTATCTTTAAAATTGTAGAACAATAAGAAGAGATTAATGTGTTCAAAAATTTGAAAGGACCAACATTCCATGAAAAATATTCAAAAATAAAGTCCTTATAAGCTGAAAGTTCATATGAAAATCTTGAAGAATATGGAAAACAATCCTCTATTGAATAAATCAAATTGAAAGCTAAAAATTCTGATTTTCTTATCTCACAATGTGGAAATTCTGCTCAACCACACAATCTGGAAAATTTTCCAGAACTGGTCAACAGTCCATTTTCTACTTCTTCTGATGATTTATCATGTACTTATGCACTTAGGAACTTTTTGAGTGAACTTGAGGGTGACTCTGTTATCACCAGCACTTTTTAAGAGCACTTTGATAAAGTATAAATAGAGATGATAAGAAAACTTAATGATTTATCTTTGATAAATCTATTAAATTCATATCTGGAAAATCTAGATAGTGAGTTTTCCACTTTGGATAACAATAGTAAAAATTCTGAAAATAGTGTGGAAATTGAAAACTTATCATATTTTCAAACCCCTTACAAGAAATATATTAAATACCTTAGATCTTATAGTCTTAAGAGTCTTCATTCAAGTGAAAAACCACCCACTCTTGAACTTAAACCACTCCTTGATCATTTGAAATATGTATTTTTGGGTGACAATTCCACACTGCCTGTAATAATTTCTGTTGAGCTGAATGATAATAAAAAATTAATGTTGTTGAATTTTCTTAAAAAAATAAAATCTTCCATAGGTTGGATCATAAGTGATATAAAAGTAATTTTTCCTTCATTCTACATGCATAAAATATCTATGGACCCATACCATAAGCCTAGGGTAAATTGTCAAATAAGACTAAATCCTAACATGAAATAATTCGTGAGAGAATAAGTAATTAAATTATTGGATATTGGAATAATTTACCCAATCTCAGATAGTACTTGGGTCAGTCTGGTCCAAGTAGTCCCTAAGAAGGGAGGTTTAAAAGTTGTAACCAATGAAAAAAATGAAGAAATTCAAGTTAGAAAAGACACCAAATGGAGTGTATGTATAGACTATATGAAGGTTAATGTAGCCACTAGGAAGGACCATTTTTCAATTCCCTTCCTTGATAAAATTCTAGAGATGCTTTCTAGGAATGAATTTTTCTTTTTTTTAGAATGTTATTCTGTTTACAACCAAATTCCTATATCTCAAAAGGATAATTAGAAGACTACTTTCACAGGTCCCTTGGGGAAATTTTCCTATCGTCGGATTCCATTTAGGTTGTGTGGATCCCCTACTACCTTTCAAAGGTGCATGATGGCTATATTTTCTTTACATGATCGAGAGAATTTTTGAGGTGTTCATGGATGATTTGTCCATTGTGGGTACTATATTTGATTCTTTCTTAAGAAAATTAGAGTTAGTTTTGGAGAGGTGCATAGAGACCAACTTAGTGATTAACTAGAAAAAGTGTCAATTTATGGTCACTGAGGGTTTTGTTTTATGACATATAGTGTCTAAGATATTTTTGGTAGTAGACACTACTAAAATTGAATTTATTCAAAAATTACCACCTCCTTAAAATGTAAAAGGTTTTAGAAGTTTTTTAGGGAATGATGTTTTCTACTAGAGGTATGTCAAAGACTATTCCAAAATCACTAAGCCCTTGTGTTCTTTGATTTCTAAGGATGTTCCCTTCCATTTTGATGAAAACACTCTAAAATATTTCAATGTTCTTAAAGAAAAACTCACTACATCACCTATTATCACTGCACTTGATTGGAAACTTCCTTTTGAACTAATGTGTGTTGCTGATGATATTATTGTTGGAGCTGTTCTTAGACAAAGACGAGATAAAAAGTTGCATGTGGTTTACTATGCTAGTAGACTACTAGATGAGGCTTAAAATAACTATACCACTACTGAAAAGGAGTTATTAGTTGTTGTGTTTTCTCTTGAGAAGTTTAGGCAGTACCTATTAGGTTCTAATGTCATTATTTTCACTAACCATTCTACCTTGAAGTATTTGCTTTCTTAGAAAGAAACCAAACCCAAGCTGATTAGATGGATTTTGATACTACAAGAATTTGACTTATGAATTATAGATAAGAAGGGAGATGAAAATCTAGTTACTGATCATCTTTATAGACATCCTCACGCTCATTCAGAAGATCCAAGGGAGATCAACTCTTCCTTTCCAGATGAGAATTTACTTACTATCTTCATTAGGGAGTCTCCATGGTATGTAGATTTTGCTAATTTCCTATCAGCATGAGTCTTTACTATAAATCTATTCAATAACCAAAGAAAATAAATATTTATGAACATAAGTATTCCCTTTGGGATGCCCCTTTTTTTAGGAGGTGTGCTGATGGTATTCTTAGGAGCTAATTTCCTGAGGAAGAGATGTTGTCTATTCTAGAGATTTGGCACTCCTTACCTTGGGGCGGTCACCATGGTGGTAAAAGGACAACTCAACAAGTCCTTTAATTTGGTTTTTATTGGTCCACCCAATTCAGAGATTCTAGGAGCTTTGTAGCTGGTTTTGTTCAGTGTCAGAGGTTAGGAAATTTTGGGAGGAAAAGTTACCCCCAAAAGGTATTTTAGAAGTAGATATTTTTGATGTATGGGGTTTATATTTCATTGGTCCATTTCCATCATATCCTGGGAATGAGTATATATTAGTGGCTATTGATTATGTTTCTAACTGGGTTGAGGCAGTGGAACTTCCCAACAATCAAGACAACAATGTTATAAAATTTTTTAAAAATAATATTTCCTCAAGATTTGGAGTCCCAAAGCCTTTATCACTGATAATGAAATTCACTTTAAGAACTACGGGTTTGAGGTTTTGATGGAAAAGTATGGTTGTTTTCATAAAACTGGTATTCATTATCATCCACATTCCAACAGACAAGTGGAAATCTCAAATAGGTAACTGAAACAAATTCCTGAAAAACTGTCTCAAGCTTGAGGAAAGACTGGTCTCTTAAAGTGGATAATGCTTTTTGGGATTATAGAATAGATTTTAACACCCCAATAGGTATGTCTTCATATTGGATGTTATTTGGAAAATGGTATCATTCAGCTGTGGAGTTGCAACATAAGTCATATTGGGCAGTTAAGGCTCTGGATTTTTATTTTAAGAGTGCTGGTGAGAGAAGACAGCTTAAGTTGAGTGAATTACATGAAATTAGAAGAGAGTCTTATGATAATTCTAGAATATACAAAGAGAGGTCCAAGACATTTCATGATTTTGTTATTCAAAACAAAGAATCTAAACCTAGATAGAAGGTCATTCACTTTAATTCAAGATTAAAACTCTTTCCTAAAAAATTAAATTCCAAATGGTCTACTCCTTTTACTGTTGTTAGAGTGATAATGAATAGAGCTGTTGAGATGGTGAAGAGAACAAATCCATGATGGTAAATGGGTAGAGATTAAAACTTTGTTTTGAAGGACAGCCAAAGGCCTCGGCTACCTTCACTATTCTTGAGAACTGATCCTAAATAAATTCTAACTGAAGACATAAAATTCAGTGATTCATGGGAGTCAACTCATGGTTCATTCTTTCTTTACTATTGTCTTGTTTTTATTTTGACTAAATTGTTGTTACTGTGGTATTTGTCTGCTCTGTATGTACTGGAGGTTTGTTTTAGAATAAAGTGTTGCTTGCTTGCCCTATTTTAGTGCACTTCCTGTTACTTCTTGTTATTGGTGCTTTTGGTTTTTATTTTGTGAGTTATAATGTTGCTACTGGTGTCATCTAAGGAGTGGAATCCCCATGCTGAAACATTTCTCAGCAATAAATATTCAAGTAAGTTCTTTCGTCTAATTTCTGCATTTATTTTTTTGCTTCTATTTTCTTTAAAAAATCATTGTTAAGTCATAATTTCACTAGTAGCAGTGTCAGTGAGTCACTATAAGAATTCTATTATATATGTGTACTGTTGCTGAAAACAATTCTTTTTTATCTGTCTCTATGGTATAAAAACGTGTTGCATGTCACTTTGCTGGAATTTTTTTTCACATGCCCCTTTGTTGGAAATTTTGTTTCTTATATCCCCTTTGCTTTAAAATTAAGTTTCATTGGTTAAATCTCTTCGTTATTTCCACTTAAGTGTGTGGGGGGGGGTATATGAAGGCTATCTTGTGTGTGTTTTATTGAATTTTATTATTATTTTTGGGTGTTTTAGCATGATTTTTTCTGCTCAATTGAAAATCTTATAGAATCAGTTCTTAAACTGCTACACCCTATTCATTGTGCACCCACATGTTTCACTTGTAACTATTTGAACTGTGTGGATTTTTTTCCACTACCTTAATGAAAATATATTAGAACCTGTAGTATTAAAATGTTTTTGTGGAAAACAATATTCATTTGAACTACAATGAGACCCTATACATGTCATAAATCTACTTAATTGAAAATTAGTTTTGAACTATATTTTTAAAATTGTTCTTCTCCATCTTGGAATTCAACTTTGGGGAAAAGTTTGGTTTTAGGTGGGGGGAGGGGTTCAATTCATGATTGAGCTAAACTGTGCTTAATGAAAAGCCCATCAAATTCCCACTAATCATCAAACATTTTGTAAAAAATGGTAAAAATTTTACACAATTTTATGTTGTAATTGATTGATTCTTGCCTAAAGGTAATGCTTGGATGGTAGTTAAGAGATGATTTGAATATGAAATTGGATATGATGGATGATTTCTGAGTGAACATGTTTAGTGATTTAATGAAAATTTGGTTTAGGTAGTATTTTTTAGAGTGATGTAGGTTACATATTAGTGGAGTTGAGATCATAGACTTAGGAATTGGAAGTTTGAACTCTTACATAGGGGACTCGCTTTTCTTTAAATTATTTAAAATTAATCACATTAATGAGAGAATGTAAATGGGTTTTATATAAAACTTTTGAAACTGGAGTAATTTGGGCATTCGGGATCCCACGGTGAATTTCTGAGACCCTAGGGACTAGGTGAGTTTCTGTTTACTATAATCCTTATGTATACATTGAATAAGGGCATATGCACAGTGCTTAACACATTTTACATGGCTTGGGAAAAATAAAATAAAGTATATAGGGTCAAAATTGATTTCATTAAGGTGAGAAGAATGATGACCGCCAGATGAAGAAGGGAAAATCGGTTTATATAAGAGTCATTTAGGTTGAATCAATAAGGTGATTCAAAAAAATATATTTATTTTTGGAAACTAGGTGGTGTTTGAAGTACAAAGTTCTTCTGGTTTAGTTTTTAATTACACATATATTTAACCTATTGTCAGTCTTGGACTTAGAACTTAAGATTGGATTGAAATGAGTCATTAGTTTGGTTCATATATGAGGCATGAAACCTTCATTGGTGGATGATTCATTACTCTCTTAATTAACCAGTATGTACTTGAAGCTAGGCTAGATTCATTTGAACAATATATTTCAAAAGCCTATTGACAGTTCTTGTCCTCTGTTTTGAAAGTGTTTATCATGTTACATTTTCAGTTGACTAATCAAACAATTTTTCTGTTTTTCAAATATTGTAAAATATGAGATTGTTTGAGGACAAACAATGTTTAAGTGTGTGGGAATTTAATGTCGCTCTAAAAACGCATAGTTTGTTACATACTTTTCATTAATTTTTTATAATTATATTAATTATTTTTTCATTTTTTGTAAAATATTTACAATTTTGTAATTTTATAAATAAATTTATTAATTAACCAATTTTTATAATTAATTATCTATTTTTAGCCTTTAAAATAATTAATTTATGTATTCATTTATTTTTATAGTTTTATTATTTATTGATTATTTTAATGTTTTAATTTTCTTACTTTATAATAATATGTCATTCCTATTATTTAATCGATTAATTTAAGTATTTACTTTTAATTCAATATTTCCTTAACTCGAGTTTTAATCTTGTAAGTTTGTCTCTTTCTGCTAACATTAGTTAGACTATTCTTTAAGTTAAGTTTTTAGTGTATATATTTTTTTTTCAGATATAATTAATTTTTCTTTTTTTTAATTTAAAAACAATTTAATTCTTTTAAATTTAAGGTTTTTAATTAATTTTTTTAATTTAAAATAAATTTATAAATCATTTTCCTTTTTAATTGTTGTATTAAATCGATTAAATTTCTTTTGAAAAGTAGTTTTTACCTTTAGTTTTATTTAAATAAGTAATTTAGTTTTTATACTTTAATTTCATTAATTATATTTGTTTTCTTTTTTCTTTTTTTGTTTTACGGTGCAAGTGGCATCATTTTTTTCCATTGTAATTTTTTTTATTTCACCGGGCCATCGTTTCCCTGTCTTTGGAGTGAGACTGTGCATTCCATTAAAAAAACGGAGGCCACCAGATCCATGGATGGAGAAGACCATACCCACCGCCATAGATAAGAGCCCATTTTGCGCCAACGCCATTTCTGAACCCAAGGTCGAAGTTGGAGTTGCAGCACCGGGAGGAGTCACTGCGTCGAGTTCCCGTGCTATCATAGGGTGATGTCATACTGCTATGCGCCGCACGTGATAAGGAGATCGTTGTCGATTTGCAGCTGGTGAAGCCTTATCTGTCCCTGGGTTGAACAGTCTGTCGCGCTGTGGATGGATTCTCGCTGAAGCTTCCCAAAACCTCTCCCCTGGTTGTGCGTGGAAGGGATGATGGGGGGAAGGTGAAATAAAATAAAACAAAAAACTAAATTAACCAGAAAATAAAACTAATTAAAAACAATTAAAATAAATAAGTAAATAATAATTAAATAAAATATAAAACTAATTAAATAATTTAAATAATTTAAAACTAAACAATTAATAACAGTTAATAAATACATTTGATTAGTTAAAAATATTAAGTACTTTAATAATAATAATAAACTTATTAAATTTTGCAGTTAAAATAAACATTAATAATAATATTTAATAAATTTAATAATTAGCTTAATTAAATAATAACTTTAATATCTTTAAATAATGATTTAATAATATTTTAATGTATACTTTCGTATTAACTATTAGACAATTTAATAACTATAAAAATTAATATAAGTTCTTTACAAAATAAAATAAATTAACTAATCAACTAAAATATTTAATAATTAATTAATATTAAATAAATAAATATTAATTAGTTATATAACATTAATAATGAATTATAGAAGTAAATAGATTTTAAATCTATTTATTTTGTTCCTTTTAACTATTTTATCTGTGTTCCTAATGAATGTACGGAGTAGGAGATAGAAACCCATCCATATTCATTTCAACTACTTGTAGAGAAGTTAGTTATAGGGGTTAGGATAGAGTGGAGTGGGATGCCCGAAAAAGTGCATGTGTGGGGTGCAGAAGTGAACCACTAACTTATGTCAGTGGAATCCAGTGGTGACAAAAAACAAATGACATAAAATTAAAAGGAGAAAGAAGAGAAGCAGAAGGGGGGCTATTCATCATTCAAAATGGATGACAATTCATTCACTTCATCGGGAGAACCAGAGAAAGAGCAGATCCAGGAGACCTGGAGAGCAGCGAGTTCTGGATTTTTAGGTGTCTGAGAGCAGAGCATCATTTGAGGAGTTCTTCCTACCTCGTATTTTAATTATTGTACGTTATTCGTGGAATGTTTTCAATTGTTGTAATGAGCATGATAGTTAGCTAAATACATAGAACTCGGTGAATTTCTAGTTCTAGTGGTTATCTTTTAATCATCCTTTTCATATATTCATTTTAATGCATTCAGAGTTGATCGGTGAGGTCCACTCTGAATCCATTGATTTGCATTGTCCTACTTTCATTAAAATTTCAATTCCACTATCACTTAGTGAGTCTAACTGTGGATACATTTTCTAAAATTTTAATTTCATAATGAAAACTTTAGAACATTTAGAGAGAATGTCTCTGTTGAATTTTTCAAAGATAAATTTTTACAGTTGAACTTTTCTTGGAGTGGCGAACCCCAAGAATGTTCAATATGAGTGACTTATCTTCTAGTGAGAGAAATAAGTCAGTCTGTTTCAGTGGTTACGTTTGCATGCATTTCTTGTGAAAATGAAATACTTTATATCAACAGAATAGAGTTTTTTCCCAGGATATTTACCCTAATTATTCATTTCTCAGCAATACTGGTCTCTATTGTTGCTACTTTTCATCTTGTCTCTGTTTTATTTTAGTATTCATCAAAAACATAAAAAATTGAGTGTTATTTACTGTTTTTTTAATTTCCAAAAAAAAATATAAAAAACCTAAACTAAAATCTTTCACTCTCTCCGCTATTGACAATAGTGAGGGGTTTTGAAAGTTTTCCTTGTGGGTTCGACCCTAATTTCCACTCGATAGTAGTAGTAGTAAATCAAAAAATTTAAATTTTTACCCAATTTCAACGACAGTTGGGAATCATCAATCATAAGGTATGATTGGTTGGATTATAATGCGTGCTTCTGGCCTTCTCCCATGAATTCCATGATGACATCTTGTATGATTATGCCATGTAATAAAGATAGGCTTGAGATGCATTAATATTGCTTCGATCAAATGGGTGGATAACCATTCATATGATCATCCCACATGAGATATTATTCAAGAAACCATTTTAAAAATTGTAACACATGGGATATTCACTTCATGCATTATATGCATGAGTTGGATGAAGTGGGATTTACTCATGTGTTATAACAGATGAGTAAATGATATTATTATCAAGGATCATCCTTAGGGTATATATATGGACACTTCCATGCGATGATAGTGGAATGAGAATGTGATTCTTGTTCGATGACTTGGTTTATACTCTCTATCACTCAGAGTATTCATATGACACATGATTCAGGTTCATCCCATGGATAATCCATGATGGTAAGGGTCATTTGATCATTACTAGGTGATTTTCATTAAGCATAGAAGATTATAATAGTAGATATTTGGTGTAAGGTATGTAGTTTATAGTATTTATTTATTTTTAGTTTTCTTGTATTTCATTTAACTATGCAAGGATTATCTTGCGCTTGGGATTCAATTACTTCGACCAGTTATTTTAAGTGTTCATAATACCTTAAGAATCCTAATAGTGGTATTAAAGTATCCCATGTGTTTTGTGAGGAGGATCAGTTGAGGATATGTTATAAACCGAGGGGGGGGGGGGGGTGAATCGGTGTATACATACAATTTAACACCATTTGAATCCCATCACACTTTTTACTCTTTCACTGTTAGGTGATGATCCTCTTGCTCTCTTTCCATTTCTTTTATTTTTTTTTTCTTCAAGCAACATAACTAAACAAAAACACACAAGAGAGACAACTATTTACAAGTTTTGCCTTTAAAAATGAAACGATTGTCCTTGGTATGATCTAAGTTAGACCAAGATCCTTCGATACACTAGTTTCAATATATAGGTACAACAAGAAAGGTTTATCCTTGTACTCATGTTACAACAAGTTTCCCGACTATGATAGTGCTCCATGCACTATTAAAATGATAAATAACATGATATCAACAAGAAGAAATCCTTCCAAACAAAGCCTTTATTTGTTGATGTTGTTCTTCCCTTTTACTACTTCTTCAACCTGAAGAAACTCAGGTACGATCTCTTCAATATTTTTTAATTTTCATAGCCCCTTAATTTTTTCTTATTATTATGTCTTATTTTCCCTATACCTATTATTTTATTAATTCATGAACTAAGTTACACTAATTCTTCTTCTGGATTCATTACACAACAAATATATTTTTGTTGAGTTCTATGTAGAATCACCTTGAATCTTGGAACATACACAATGAGTCTTCTCTCTAAGATAGTAGTGTTGAACTCCATATATTCTCTACATTACAATACATCACCTCTAAAATTCTAGTTTTTAACTATAATCTATATTTTATTTTCTATATATTTATAACTTCTTTTTATAACAACCCCCATTATGTTTGAATTTTAATTTCAAATTAAAACTCTCAAACTTCTTTCAAGTGCTTCTATAACTTATTCTTCTTCAATTTGTGCCATTGGATCAAGTTTCATCTTCTAGATACCGTTAATGGTTCCCAAAATGACCTAATTGATCAAGATTGAGATCCCTTGAATCATCCAAGATTCCAAATCATCAAAACTACTCATGACAACATCAAAATCCCTAAAATTGTTGCACCATGGTGTGGTGAAGAATGGTTAGTCATTTTTCCTTAGAAACACCTTTCAACATAGGTGTAGGCTTCCTCTACTTGGCCATTTTGGTTTCTTTATTCACTTGTTGAGCATGACCTATCTTAATACTAGTGTAGTCCATATGGATTTTTTTATTTTTTCTTGAAACACCTTATCATGACAAAAAAAGCTTCAAGAACCACTACAAGTGCAGTGATATTTCTCATTTCACACAGGAAGACCACTCCTTCACTAGGACATCTGGAATGACTTCAGAAAGATATTTTTCTACTCATTTTGGCCCTCTGGTATTGATGATCTTCAATGAAATCTCCCAGTACAACAAAAACCTTCCCCATGATCATTTTTTCCATGTCCGTTTCTCATAGGAACTCCACCAATGAACTGCAACATCTTACATGAAATCCTTAAGCTGTTTCACTACCCATTTGACCGTTTTTCACTGGAACACCATCAAAACACCTTCTTAAATGGACATGGAATTTTTCAAAATGTCCCTTACATCTCCATCCTTGTTCAATATTTATAAAGAGACTGAATCTTGATAATAATATACTGATATAAAAGAATAAAAAACATTTCACCTAGAATCACCAAATTTTTCTACATTCAAATGTACATGGATGAACCTTTCTTCACTATAGAGATATTTAGTTCATCTCCATGAAACTATAAATATCTAAACCACTTTTTCTATAAATATATAAAGTAATTCCAAGGAAATAACTTCAACCATAACCAAACCAAACCTCCCTTGGTTTTTTGTCAAATATTCCATGTTTTATAGACTCTTTATTGGGATCTTATTCTCTACCTCAACATTCCTGGATACTTAAACTAATAATCAATTCATCATAATCACCATGTTTCTTCTTCAATTCAATTTGTTAATCAAAAAAATTCTTGATAAACATATTAACATCAATGAATGTTCCATATTCATTGAAAATATTATTAAAAATAAATATAATACACACAAAGTGGTCTTAACAAATCCCTCAATATTTATTTTCATTACCCACAATATTAATATGTCATTATATGCAGTTCAAATATCCTTCACTTTCATTTCATTTCTCTCCCCCATTCTCATCAATATTTTCACTCTTCTTTCCCTCACCCTTATTTATAAGAAATAAAAAGTATTTGGGAAAGGGAATCAATTCATAGTTATAAAAGTGTTATTTACTATTCAACTCCAAGTCTATTGATCCATGATTGGGGTATAAAAAATATGGTTTTATTTACAAAAAAAGTTTTCCATAATCAATTGAACCTTATACCAATCAAAAAGGAAACTACTTACAAACTACCATCAAGATTTTTCCAATAATTATAGGATAAAACAATTTATGGAACAACTTAATATAAAAATTATGATACACATTTATCAAGAAGTTTATCAACCTGAATTTTTTTACTCACTCCAACACATAAGTTCGAACATTTCAATTATACATTACAGGATACAAAATCCTTAGAACTTCTTCAAGTTTACAATTTTCACCATTGATTAAAATTATCCCCATTTATGTCAGAATATTATTTTTGTTATCAAGGATGAGAGATTATGATAACATACCTTTTCAATGACACCATCTTCAATCACATTATTGTATATATAGAAATTCATTGAATAATATTTCGTGGAATCTTCTTCATCTTTATTCATTTGTTTCCCCCTCAAGGGAAACACTTCTAAACCATTCATAATGGTTAATCTCTTGAATAATGGATTTAAATATGTTCAAATATAGAGAATACACCAAAATGGTTTTCTTTATGATGCCTTAAAAATTTGAAAATTTATATATATTCACCAAGCTTGATCTTATTTAATGTACAATATTGATAATAGACAGATCAATCCATGATATATTAATCATAATCTTTTTTTTCTAATGTTTACAACACTTTCTTAAACTTAATAAAATATTATTCTCTATCATATTTTCAGTATACCATTTGAGAACTCATTTCCATGATATTTATTTCTTAAAATTTATTGGCCAGTAATGAGCACACTTTACTTCTCAGGTTCTCCCCCAGAGTCTATGAATAAAAATTAATTACTTGCATTGCATGTGAAAATATAACACACAATTGTTAAGGGAATAACATGGATCTTCTCTATTCCTCAATGTGATAAAAAATAATAGGATTTTTCTCATCCAAATTGTTCTACCCTTTATGCTTCCAAATATGAATTTCAAATATGATTTTTTAGTATCATATATCTCATCACTTCTTATTTTTCATTGTGTAAGATCATTTTTAATTTTGTATCAATCAAATCATATACATATCTGGATGAAATCTCCATTATATTCAAGGATTCTTATTTCACTAGAAATGCGGTTAAACATCCTTTAGAAATTTTTATAGATTTATTTAATCTCTTAAATAGAACTGTATTATATGAGAGTTGTCATTTTTTTTACAACCACTTGTGAAATTAATGATTTTTATTTGTAATATTCTCTATATTAGTAGCACTATATTTTACGTAAGCTACTTTCATTGTCCTAGTATTTTACAATTTTTTGGAAAAAAAACTAATAATTCTTTAGGAATGTTGAAATATTATTTGGTTTATCCACATGTAAAATTATGAGTGATATTCATCACATCATTATTCTAAGTTTATATTCTTGGACATATTTGGAATAAGATCTTTCTTGTTCATTGTAAACAATAATGACCACTTCTGAAACTTCTTTCGTATAATTGTTTTTGAAACATTATTCAAATTTATAATCAAGTATGGAACTTAATTAGTCTATGTTCTTATAATTAAATTTTTATTAGGTATGTGTTGTTTAAAACATTAATCGCTTTTGTTAACACATTCATTACAAACATTACAAAAAATATTCAATAATCTTAAATCTATTTGAACTTGAAAGATTTAACTTATTCTGTGAATGTTGTTTCATCACCAACTTTCTCCCCCTTGAATTGGGACTCCTATGATGTTTAATATTCAATTTATTATACCAAAAATCCAATGAACAATTCTCAAACCTTTTATACCACTAGTAATTTCCAGAAAACCTTGATCTTCCCATCTTTATTGCATATTGCCCAAAAGTTTCAGATTTATGACCAAACTATATTTGATAAATTTTTACTCTTGTTTGGGATGATCTTGGGGAACTATCTTCCATAATAATCCATTTATCCACCATTGGAATTAATTTTGGATTATAATAATTTCTTCTCATATATACTTATACAGGTTTGGATTTTAACCCTAAACTTTTCATGAAAACAGTTTTGAAAAATTCAAAAAATGAAGATATGGATGATACCTTATTATTTGAGACTGCTTTAAGTAAATCATTAAATGATGTCATGATTTTATTTTCACATAAGATAGGTATTTTGACACATTAATCCTTATTATAATTTTTTGTGATAGTATCTCCATACATATTTGATTGTGAAGTCTCAAAATGCATCTTTTCATGATATGCCAATTTTATTTTCAATTATAGACACCTCATATTGATGGAATTATTTTAATATTCCATAAATTCCACTATATCTTCACATTCAATCTTTATCTTCCAAAAACATTCTTCAGGAATTTTTTTCATCTCATCTAATATAGTTTCAAGCTACTTAATCCTCTTGGGTTTAATATCCAATCATGAATTCTTGACATCAACTCTACTTTTTAGAATTTCATCCTATGCATGGATTTTATTCTCAAATTATTTAGTGTTATCATCCTTTTATTATTATTTTTTGAGAAAATATTATTCAAATTTGGATAATCTCACCATAATATCGTAATACTCACATTCTATAACAATAAATTGTTTTTAAAGATTAATACATGTAATAAATCATTATCTTAAAGCATTCTGTAAGTTATTTGTCTAAAATTCATGTTGAGCAATCTCTTCCTACTACATTTCAAAAATCCCTCAAATTATAGAAATAGTTTTTTGGGAAAAAATGAATCATATCTTTTGAATCATTAATTGATATGTTAGTTGACATGTGGTCACTCCCTCTAATGCTCAATTCTTCTATCATATAGATTGAACAAGAATTAACACATACATCATGACCACTTGAATCCATTGACACCACCATGGTAGTAATGCTATCAATATCATTCATTGTTGACATAACCATTTTTTCATCTCTAAAAATTTCTGATATAGCTTCATCGTTATTTGGAGGAACCATCACATCTTCCTCTTTTTACAAGAGGGACATATTCCCCATCTTCTACTCCTATTTATTTTTATTGTTCATAAATGACTTAGAAAAAACAAAGTTCTAATTTAAAATATAAATAAATTCTATAAATTTATACTTTATAATAATTATAGGATAGAATATTTGAATCTTCCAAGAGTGCAATCTCAAATTTAGAATCGAATTAGAGGTGAAACTGGTGCTCTGGTAATAATTGAGAATAAAAAACAGGTAACCTACATCTGATACAACATTAGGATGATAAAATGGGGATATGTTATAAACTAGGGGATAATTAGTGTATATATCAAATTTAATACATTTCTAACCCCTTCACACCTTTATCTCTTTCACTATTTGGTGATGGTCCTCTTGTTCTCTTTCTATTTCTCTTATTTTTCATATTTTAAGAAATACTTCTAAGCACACACACACACACAAATAGAGGAGACATAGATATTTATAAGTATCACCTTTAAAAACAAAAGGATAGTCATTGGTATGGTTTTGTTTCTACCAAAAGCATACACACTACTAGTTTCAACTTTTAGGTACAAAGAGCAGGATTTATTCTTGTAATCATGTTACAAAAAGTTTCCCAACTATGATATTATTTACCAAACTATTATAATGATAAAGAAAATGATATCAACAAGATGAAATAATATCATACATAGAATTCATTTTTTTTTGTATTTCTTCTCTTCTACTAATATTTGAACTTGAAGAAACTAAGTTATTATCTCTTCAATCAATTCTAATTTGAACAAACCCTTATTCTTTCACTTCTTCGTATTCTCCTCATCTTCCTACTCATCCTTCTTCTCTATTATTTTCCCTATAATTATTATTTATTTAGTGCATGAATAACATTACACTACTTCTTCTTATGGATTCAATACACAAAAAATATATTCAGGTTGAGTGTTGTGTAGAATCACATTTAGTCTTGGCATGCACACACCGATTCTTATCTATGAGATAATAGTGTTGAAATATCTCTTTTATTAACACTACAAAGTATCACCACTAAAATGTTAGTGTAAAACCATACTCTAACTTATCTATTCTATATATTCTTTTATTTTCTTTTCATAGGATCCTTCATTATATTTTAATTTCAAATTCAAATTCTCAAACCTCTTTCAACCGCTTCTATAACTTATTTCATTTCAATTAGAGCTGTTGGATCATGTTAGATATTCTAGAAACCATTGATTCTTATAATAAATGATGTCATATATTGATTTTTAGATACATTCATTAATCTTAGATGCCACGTCATCAAGGAATCTCATAACTACACCAAACTCTATGAAATGGCATGCACCACGACATGGTGTAGAATGGTTGGTAAAATTTCCTTCAATACACCTTTAACACAAGCATAGTCTTCATCCACCTGGTCATTTTAGATTATTTATTCACCCTTTTACCATGAAATATCTTACTATGGGTATGGTTTATTGGGATATGTCTATTTTGGATTAAAACACCATATAATTTCGACAAAAATCTTCGAGAACAACTATGAGAATAACTAGCTTCCCTATTTCACACAAAAAACCATTCATTCACTGTTATTTATATAATATATTTTTCAAGCCATTTTACCACCTACTTTATCCTTCTAGTACTATAAATATTCAATAAAATACGCAAATACATCTATAGATTTCCTCAAATCCATTTTGGTCTTAGATATTTCTCACAGGCACTACATGAATGCGCCAAGAAATTTGACATGGAATCATCAAGATGTTTTACTTCCTATTTTAACTATTTTTCAATAAAACACCATCAAAATACCCTCTAAAATGGGCATGGCCTTGCCTAGATTCTAGCTCCATTCCCCATCCTTCTTAAATATTCTTGAAGGTACTGAATCATGATAAACCAATCATGATATATATCAATAGAGAAGACTTCACATGGAATCATCTGATTTTTATACATCTAAAGATCTATGAGTGAAACTTACTTCATCATAAAGATATTTAGATCATATCTATGAAACTCCAAATAATTAAAAAAATTCCTTAAATATTTTAAGTAATTCTAAGGTAAGAACTTCAACCTTAACTAATCAAATTTATCCAAGGTTTTTCAACCAACATTATAAGATATGCAAACTCTTTCTTGGGAACTTCTCTACTTCAAAAATCTTGGATAATTAAACTAATAATAAATACATTATAATCACCAAGATTAATATTCAATTCAACTTTGTAATCACCAATATTATTAACCAATATATTAACATCAATGAATATTATATATTTATTGAAAATCTTATTGAAAATAAATACAACACACACAAAGTGGTATTAACATTTATATTCATGAAATCATGAAAAAACCTTATTTTTGTAAATAATATTTTATATAATCAGATAATCCTAGAATATGATTCATGATTTTGTTTTGGTAGTTCAAATCCTAGATTATGATATTTATATATCAGAAGCAATAGTTCAGAAAAAATCTACAGATTTATTGAGTTTTTATTGTATGATATCAAGATATCATTGAATACGATAGCATGTGCATTTTTTTTTAAAAACATAGCATCATATCATTAATATAATATATAGTTATATTATAAGATATGATAAAATTAAAACCATACCAATAAGGTATGTCACATCTAATGATATATATATTTATAAGAGAGTACAACAATAGAAAACCTTAAGTAAAAAAATATGTCATATTTTACGATACCTCTATCCATAATAAAGCATAACTGATAGCATATAGGAACCCATATAACCAGTCAGATCCTATGCCCTTATATGGATCATAAAATACAATTGTAAAGGAAAAATAATTTTTATTTATTTTCCATTAGAAATTGAATTAATTATTGATAAATTATTATAAATAATGATAATATAGTATTTTTGGTAGTATTTATAAATTTATAAAAAATTTATAAATTAATCTATTATAAAGAATTAATAATAAATTAATTAATGATGATGAAACTTTTATTAATAATTTTTCTTAAATATTAATGTTTATATTAAAATACATTTTATCAAGTTATATATGATTACATATAAATTACATAAATTATTTATCTATTTTAATCATAAGGTTAATTTATTAAGTGTTTGTAAATTTCAAAAATATAGAAAAATTTAAAGTGTTTATATTTGATTTATGAAATGTTCATAATGATTAATTTGAAATGATCAAATTAGGAGAGGATTTATTTGGGATATTATTTGAACAATATCAAAAAGTGTTTTGATGATTGATAATGGTTTAAAAAATATTTACATATATGACTTTCCAATTATGTAAATAGTCACTTATTATAATTTGGATTTTAAAATGTCTATAATTCATATAAATATTATATTTTCAAATAAAATTCCATATAATGAATAATATGAAGAGTTTATATTTTGAATTGAATATAAATAATTTATATTCAAAATTATGGAATGCACATAATAAATATCTAAATTGTAAAAATTTATAGTTAGCATTAATTTATAAATTGTTCATATATAATTATCTCATGATTAAATTTATGAAATGATAATTTATTTAAACGTTATTCCCATATTTATTATTCATGATTATAAGTTTTATATATATTGTGAATAATTGTGTGCTTTAGTTTAATGTTTTTAACTCACTTCTTATAGATTACCATACCATACTAGGAATGACAGCATAAGATATAGTTTTTATCAAATATGATCTATTTTTTTTCAAAGTTATGAGATTTAATTTAGTTTATACATATTAGATTTTAGAGTTATGATGAATTGGATTATCACTTGAGTAGATTTTTCTTGGGCAAAGAGACTTTATGTTAGACTTTCCACTAACTTGTAGGCTTATGCCTAATAGATATTGTTAGTTTTATATAATTATAATCATTTATATGAATAATTAATGTTTTATATGAATGTGATGTATTTAGATATGTTTAAATATGCTTGGATTATGATTTTGGGATAGTAACGGAAATTATGGGTTGTATAGAGGTATACACATCCATATGATTTGAAAAAATCTATATGATGGATGGCTATGATTATAAAAATTAAATCATTAGAAACATGAATACATAAATAGAATAACATGATATATGATGTTGAGATTATTTCCCATTCAAAATACTTGGTGTTAGATTCATTCTAAAGAAATACATATAAAGAAAAAAATCATTCCACTAGGTTAGCTATACAAAAACAGGGTGCTCGTGGATTATATTGTGTAAGGAATGGTGGAAATGTATAATCATAAAAGTTAGATAACCAAATATCACTATTTTATATGGGTTACATTTTTCTGGGAAACAAAAAAGTTAGGATACCAAAGGAATAGAGTTGGGTTTATCCATTTGTTAGATTCTACAAAGATTTATATAATAAAATATCCATGAATCATATATGATGTGATTGGGACGATTCCCTACCTAAATAACTATGTTTTCACAGGAATACAAAATTGGACTCATTTCTCAATGAACTATGTGTCCTGGTCTACTATTATATATGATGTGTTTAAAAGGGGCCACTGTTTTAGTGGGCTCTAATTTTTTGAAAGTCCATATTAAAAATTAATAAGACATGATACTCATTTGATAAAAGTTTCTATTGTTGATAATAAAATCATCATCATCAAACTTTACTTTGAGATTGATACTTAGGAAGAAGAATCTTAATGTAAGAAATTCCTTAGATTGGTAACTAAGGAAAATTTCTTAGGTATAAGAAAAGTTTATATGTGTTAGAGGTATTCCTTCTTAGGTAAACAAGTTCTGAAGTTGTTCAAAATGTGAATCAACATGCTTATGAGATGTATAGAATGATTTAATTAAGGTTTCAATAGAATTAGAGGAAAAATGACCTAAGTAATTTTTTGTCTCCAGTCACACGCACATTATGAATATATATGTAGGATGTATTATTGAGACTATAAGGGATTATTCAAGTTAAGGGATTCATCCTATTACTATTCATGGAAATGTTCCAACAATATGAATGAATTCAAGTGATTTTTACCCAATATTATCAAGTATTTAAAATAAATTAATGAGGCATATGACATCTAAGTTCTAGTGATGTGTAGAAAATAAGAGTGGGTAAAATCTCAAACTAGGAGAAGAAAAGTTATTTGGAGAGTCCAATTATGTTTCTTCAAATATCCAATAAAGGTAATTGAAAGATAAAGGTGTTATTATAAATGAGGAGTAATGATAATATAGGATAAAATAATATATAACATCTGTAAGAGTTTTTAAAACTTCATGGAATGTTGATATTAGGTATTCGTGTTATATAAATCAATTTTTTAATTTTGAAGGGCATATCATACCAAATATATTTATATCCCACATGGAAAGTAATAAGTTGAGAGTTAGACCCAAATAATACCTTCAACAGGCTAGGGGATATTGACTATTATTGAGTAATAAAGTCACCCAAATGTCAGGACATGGACTAATATACCCCCCACACATGTATCTCCATAAACATTAGAGAAATATGGAAAAGTAAATAAACAAAGTAGTAAATGAATGAAAACCCTCTAATCTCCCATAAAATAATATGATCATACATAATCAGAGTATGTAGGATAAAATACAGGCTATAAAACTAGAAACCAGCTGAAACCTAAAAACTAGGGAAGTCACCATCCCAATATGAAATCTCCATTCCAACCATAATCCTACTACCGCAACCACCAAACACCACTATGCACCACCCTCTTTAGGTCCACCTAGATCACTATCAAACAACCAATCATCTACATAAGACACAT
Source organism: Viscum album (assembly GCA_963277665.1). Taxonomy (NCBI): domain Eukaryota; kingdom Viridiplantae; phylum Streptophyta; class Magnoliopsida; order Santalales; family Viscaceae; genus Viscum; species Viscum album. Next base: position 1,643,345,072 of record OY728159.1, read on the forward strand.
AATGTGCTGGAAGATCCCATATAGGGGTGACTATATACATACCCAGTAAGACACCCCAAAATCACTAGGAAATAATTAATCAAGATAGTCAGATCCAAACTACAAACTAGAGGGTAGAGAAAGAAGAACCCATATATGCTCATAAAAGGATATAAGTCACCCTGTAAGGTCTCAGATACCACAAATAGTTAAAATATCGACATTCTTCAAATGGAATCTCAAATATGAACTATCAAGGATGAAGTTTTTGAGACCTATATGGAAATTATTGAAGGGAATAAACGCGTCATTAGAAGACACCTCAGATGTGGTAATTCAAATCACTGATAGAGGACCATTCCTTGGGTTAAAAGGGATACCTGAGTCCACCATAGTTTAACTCACAGATAGAGGATTGTTCCCTAATCCACAGGGAGATACCTAACTCAACATGTATTTTCCTATAGGAGGCGACCACAAGCCCTATATAAAGGTAACGAGATACTTGATCCTACCTATAGTTATGGAATAGGGGATCATGACTATAGCACCTGTAAGGAGATACCTAACACAATAAATGATTAACCTATATAAAAGGTATCACAAATCCTATATAATAGGGTGGGATACCAGACCTTATCTAGGGGGATTAGAGACTCATCCACCACATCCTCCATGTAAATCCACTCATAAAAGAATGATTCAAGGTCCTAATCCGTTTGAAAGGAAGGCACAAAAAATTTCCAAGGGGGAATATGATGTGTCACCCCAATTCAACAACCTGGTTGTGTGTATCCCCCAACATGGTGTAAAAGGAAACAACTATATGACATGTGAGTCTAATTATATGTAGTGTGGGTACTTGATGTGTGCCTCACTACCAGATTTGTGTTTCTCTAAGTTTACATGACATGTACTATCTCGACATGAAATGTGAGAGAAATTAGGATTCTTGGGCATGTACACTCTACACATGTAAGGTTGGAAGTCAAAAGACACACATCGTTTGGGATTATACACATGTTTTTGTGATATTTTTGTCACCCAGAATCCCTAGATCCTCAACAATGATCCATACAACATGTGTTATTCCAAACTACACGTCATGTAGTCAAGGAATTTCAAATTTTCCTGATTCTACCACAAGATTTTACACTATAAATATCTTCTCCATGATCCTTATTGAAATACCCACAAATGTTTTTGATTAATACCAATTCCATGATTGAAATAAAAATCTAGTCAACCATAATTGAAATATCAAACTCTTGTTTTCTTCCCATGCTTCTCGCACATCTCGACTCATTAAACAACTACTATCAATTATTACCTGAATTTCATCATAGTGAACAATTTTCCATTGTTGTGTAATCTTGAAGATGAACCCACAAAAATTATCTATAGAACCAATAGTCAAATGTTCAAAGACTTGGTCTATGAATAACTTATAAATCCCTTTCTAAACAAAATACCAGTTTTGAATGCATGAAAGAATGGAAGGGGAAATCAATAAACCAAAAAATTGAGATACAATGATGTCCATTCATGATCGAACATCATTTATGGTTGAGAAATATAAATAAATAGAAATATAATAGAAAATTTTTATAATCAAAGATTTTTGAATCACATGTAAAAAAAATATAAATCAACAGGGCTTAGAAATGGTTGAATCCTAATTAAATTATTAGAAGAATTAATCTATAATAAAAAATATATCCAAATAGTGGTAAATACATAATACAAAAGGCCTACCATAATTTTGGATCAATAATTGATGAAGAATTAATCCCTATCAATTTTGATGAGAAGTTCCATTGATTCTAATCACTGATCCCCAAGTCTTCCTCATTTTTCACTTGAGTGTCTCCGAATGTAGGCTCTTTCCTACTCTAAATATATTAAGGTTATGTGAATAACTATAGAGAATGGATATAATGTGGATTATAAAGGGCTTTCTGAGACCAATTTTTAACCATTAAATTGAATTAATTATTTAATTTAATTAATTTAATTAATTTAATTCCTCTAATATTCGCTCGTGATTGTGAATCGACCAGATGTTCGATACGAATGAACCTTTTATTATTACTAGGAAAAAATGAACATTCTAGATTCAAAGATGGTGTCAATTTACCCTTCCAAAACTTAATTTTGGAGGAAATCCATTATTTAAGAAATTATGCATGCATTTGGGTTAATATATTTAATATTTTTAATAAATTAGCTTTGGGGATAAACAAAAAATGTAACTCCATGAAAAACCCATGACTAGATCTATAAATGTTATTTAAAATATTAAAAGTATATAATCTCATAAATAAGTTTTTTTAATCTCTCCCCACCATAAATTCTTTTTATCATAAATTGTACGATCTACTAAAAATGGTGAGGATACTGAGCTCGTACCTAGTTCTACTTCTCCCACAAGATCTCCTGAAGATTCTCATGTAACTAGAGATAATACAAAAGGGTAATCATTCACCCATTAAGGATATTCTCCTATAAATAATTAATCTTTACCGATTACTCTAGAAGGGAGGCTCTATCTTAAATGTTAATCTCACCCCAATCAATGACGTATGATGGATTGTGCACATATGAACTTAGTTGTGATGTATAGAAGACATTATGAACCAGATCCCACTTCATTAGTAAAGATAGGGGGTATGAAACCTCACTAATCCGATGTTAAATCCAAAATGGACTGATGAATCTTAAAGATAACTTTCAAAACCATCCATGTCTCCACAAAATCTGTCAAGGTGATACCTTAATGAAAATGTGGCCCCCATAACTGAACACTAAAGGCACCCATTATTATTTCACGTAGTATTTCTAATAGCTTTAAGCTATCATAATATGCTCTTAGTTGATCTAAAATTTCTCAATTCTCACATAAAATGGATCTATCTCTAAAAGTATTGATTCTTCCTACTCTTACTAGTGTAGTGGTGACCTATAAGGTCTCTTATAACGGGCCTCAAATATTCCCATACCAATAGTAGAGTGGTGAATATTTTTATACAAAAACTATACTAAGGGTACATGATCATCTATCTTTAGCCAAACTCCAACATGCTAGTCCAAAAAATTTCCTCTAGGACCTAAACGTTTCACTCATCCGACCATATTTCTGGGGGTCAAACATCATATTCATTCACAATTGGATCCCAAAATCCTCTTAAAAAACTTTCCATTGTTGAGATGTGAAATGAACATAAATTTCCAAGACAACCGTTAATGGAAACACATGAATCCTAACATTCTCCTACACATATAAGCATCCCGATATTTCTATTAAAATATTTACTCCAATAGAGAGGAAGTGGACCAACTTAGTGGTTTGATCTATGATCATAAAAATAGTGACATGAACTCTCACCATCCAGGGAAATATTATTAGTAAATCCATGGATATACCACCCTAATTAATTTCCAACACCTTAAGTGGATGGGCCAGACCCACAAGAACTTGGTGATTAACCTTCACCAACTTATTGGTGAGGCATCAAGAGATGAACATTGAAACATTTTTCTTTATCTATGGTCACAATGAATGTCACTGAAGATCCTAAAATACCTTTTCTACTCCACGATGCACTACTAAGGGAGACATATGGGACTCTCTCATCAACACATCTCTAAGTATGACTGGAACTACCTTCCATACTCAGATGAGGATGACGGTTCCCCACCTTCATATAATATATTGAGTTATTGTCCTATGAATATATGGTTCTATAAGATATCAAAATCAAAATATACAATATGTGATTTTCTCACATACTTCAGAAGTAGAGAATTCACAACCATTGAACAAAGGCATGATTCTCCTTCCCAAATCACAAATTATATCTATAATGAGTCCAACTTCATTGATTTCTCACCTAGAATCTGAGAGTGAGACTTCCTACTACATGAATTTTACACCACATTCCACTTTCTAGGAGTATAAACTATCTCAAAGTCATAATCTTGAGGAACCCCAACCATTACCTTTGTCTATGATTGATATTTCTCTAAGTAAATATTTAACTAAGACTCTTGTGTTCAGAATAGACAAAAAACTAATCACCAAGAAGGTAGTATATCCAAGTCTTTAGATTGAACACTAGAGTTACCAACTCAAATTCATGGGTTGTGTAGTTTTATGCATGGGGTCTCAATTTCCTAGGTTTGTAAGATATCACTACCACCCTCTACATCAATACAGACCTAATAAAAACTCAATAAGAATCATAAACACTACATACACAACATCCTCTTACAAAAACCACAATATGGTAGTGCTATTCAACCTCTTCTAAACTCGTCAAAGGAATTTTGGTACTTTTATAACTAGAAAAAAGACCGCCCATATCGGGTTAAGGAAGCAAAGGGAGTCAAAACCCTAGAGAAATATATAATGAATAAATGGTAATAACCCACAAACCCAAGGAATCTATGCATCTCCATCATGATCTTGGGTGTTTTATAAGAAAACATTGACTCAATATTCACTAGTTCCACAACCACTCCCTCCTATAAGATAACATGTCATAGTAAGTGGACCTCTATTATCTAGAACTAACAATTAAAGAGTTTCACATACAACTAATGCTCTCAAAGTATGACCAAGACCACCATTAAACTCTTTCCATTCTTAGAATCTAATGCCAAGTAAATAAGGAAATTTCCATGTAAACAGTGGATGTGTAAGTATCAAACCCATTATGGTTAGAAAAAACACATGTATATATCAAACTGTATAAATGTATTTGTAATAAAAGTTAATAAAAGAGTTTGGTCTATGGAACCCACTCACAACACTTTGCACAACTGGAAAACTGAAACATTATACATATGAAAACTTTTCTCTATCTAATAGGACTGTTTATACATGTTATTTTTCCAATATTAATATTCATCTAATCATACTATTTATCTAATTGTACTATTCATCCTATATAGAAAAGACCATCTGGTTAAAAAAGTCCATTCAATTTGAAAAAATCCATTTGATTACAAATGTCTATATGATCTGTACTTTGAAAAACATGAAATTCTAAACTATTTTATAACTCATTATTAAAAATATTTTTTAGAAATTTTTTGTCTGATTCTCTCTTCATATGATGAAGAAGTAAAAAATTTCTATCAAAAAGTTCATCTAATAACATGAATTTCAAAAACTCTATAAATCTGCACTTATCTTTTCTTCTGTTATATTTAGCTTATATCATGATTTATTCATTATGTTTTAGGAGATTTAAAGAAACATATAGCATCATATGACTTAATTAAGAATGTTTCTCAATAATGTATGCTTTAGAACTTCTATACTTTGTTACTTTCTTCATCTCATCAATCGTCTTAGCCTCAATACTTTCTAAATTTATTCATCCCTTGAAATTTTTTAAATTATTTAATTTATAATTTTCTTCATCTCATAAAATTTATTAACTTCCATAATTTTTAACTTTATTTATATCTAGAAAATCCATAATTAAATTTTGTTAACTCACAATAACTCTTTTTTTATTTTACAAAAACATTATTTAAAAAACATTAACTCGAAAAAATATAAAACATTGTAATAAAAAAATCACAAAGGATATTAAATATCCCCCTTTGGATTTATTTACAACATTCATTAACAAATTTTAAAATTCATCATTTTTTTATCACTCATAATTTTCACAACTCATTTTTTTGATTACTCAAAAAAATTCAACTTTTACCAAAACACGGAATTTTTGAAAAGAGGGTTCCCTGACACCACACTACCAGATAAAGTAATTTTTTGAAGTAATTTATTCCCTTAGTGACAAGAAGATATGTTTTCATGTTAAGTTAAAATACCCATAACTTTGATAGTCTTTTTTTTAAAATAAAAATTATCACCCTTTTTTATCCCCCCATTTTGTGATAACCCCAACTTCAGATTAGTTATATAAAGAAATGTAAAAACTTATTTAAAAGTTGTTACTTTCTCTCCCCCTTTTTCACCATAATCCAAATAATGGTAGGAGAATTAATATGTTTAGGATGTCTTTGTTGGAATTTGAAAATGAAGTTATTTCCTCAATTCATCAAATCTCTCCATTTGAATAGATTTTGTGAAAATATCAGTAATTTTATATTTTTTAGAAATATACCCCAACATCAAATCTCCATTAGAACCTTTATCATTAATGAAATGATACTTAATATAAATTTTATTTGATCTTTAATAGTGTAAATGATTTTTTTAATGATCAATAACACCTTGATTATACAAAATAATCTTCAATGGTGTAAAAACTTTCACTTTTTGATCTTCCTATTGTACATGCATCCAAATAATTTGTGTACATAATTGGTGGTTGAATTATATTATTATTCTATTGTGATAAAAGTCATTGAGCCTTATTTATTAATATTTCATCTCACACAACATTATCCCTGGATAAATGTTCCTCATAAGGTTGATTTTATATAATTACAACATCTTGCCCAATCAGCATCTGTTTAACCAATAAATTTAATATCACAACTTGTTTTATAAAATACCCCATAGGAACATGTTCCTTTGGCATATCTTATAATTATTATTTTTCTTTAATCATGTGATATTCCTTCAGATCACGTTGATATATGGAACATAAAGTAACAATATATACAATGACAGCCCTTGAGGCTATAAGATATTGAAATATTCTTATCAAATTTCAGAAATATTTTTGTTTCAAACTTTTATCATCTTTATCTTTACTCATATTTATCCCAACTAAAAGATGATATTACATTCATATGATAAAATTTATAACTACGATGTGTAGCACTAGCTAAACATATTCTAACAGTTTATAATCTTGAAGTGGGGACAACAGAATCTTCATAATCCACACCTTACACCTGTTAATAGCCTTTGTATACAAGACCATATTTGTTTCTAAAAAACTTATCCATGTTCATTCATCTTGTTTTTGTATATCCATTTTGTTTCAATAATATTATTTCTTGAATGAAGTGTAAAAACTTCCCATGTTTCATTTTTCTCAATTTTATCTTATAATTCATTCATTGTTTATACCCATTCTTTGTGTTTAACATCTTCTAAAATCAATTTCAGTTCAACTTATGAGATAAGTGAAGTTTCATTTTCTAATCTAAAATTTATTCTAGTCTAAACTGGACCTTATTGTTTTCCAATAGTATTATCACATTCCACCAAACATTTGTAACTTCTTCCATTGTGTGAATATCCTATGAAAATTCCCTCCTCAACTTTTTCATCAAATTTTCTAATATCTGTATTTTTGATCTTTAGTAAACATGGACTTACAAAAATATTGAAATATTTCAATAAATATTTTTTGTTATACCAAATTTCATAAGGATTAATTTTGGATTCCTTCATTATAAAACAACATTTTTATACATGTGTAGTAGTACTAATAGCTTCTCTCCAGTAAAACTTTGAAAGATTGTATTCTACAAACTTGCTTCTTCCAATTTACACCAAACTTATATTTTTTCCTTTATGCTACTACATTTTATTGTGGGGTTTATGAACAACTAAATTGATGCTTTATTTTATGCTTATTTATATATTATTAAAAATAATTCCATATAAACTAATTTCCATTATCAGTTTTTAGCTTCATTATATACACACCCATTTCTACCTCAATATATCTTCTGAAGAATTCAAACATTTCTGCAACCTTTGATTTGTGCTTCATAAATATAATTTTATTCATCAAAGTGAAATAACCAATAAGAGTGGTAAATTATAAATCTAATTTATTCGATTAATGTCTCATTAGTTCATAAAAATATAAGAGAATACGTTCAATTGGTCTAGTAGATTGAATCTCAGCCTTCTTATGGATTTTTCGACCCATATTTCCTTTCAATTTTTTTTAAAAACAACATCTTCCTTTCACTTAAAAATAGGAGAGTTACTAATATAATCTAATTTAGAATTATTATTCATAATTTTCTTTCAAATATTCCTGATCCTGAAATGAAAATATTTTTTCATCTTTAGCACTCAAACAACATGAGTTACAAAGTTCTCCTGTCTGAATGAAATTTACACTAGTTCTTTCTCCTCTAGTAACAAATTTACAATATTCTGTACTATTGATGATAAATGAATCCTTTATTAATATCACTTATTTTCCATCATTATAAATTTGTCTCACCTTAAAAAGGTTATGTTTCAGCCCATCAACAAATAGAACATCCTTAGATCTCAATTTTTTCTACTTAAATCTGAATTATTACAATTCCTCTAATTTTTAAGGTGATATCATTTCTAATGGTTACTACTACTCCATCATGATTTTCAGAATATTTCATGATTTTTAAATCACCCATCGTATATGAATAACATCCACTATCAAGAATCTATTGTTTTTCCCTTATTCTTGCTTCCAAGGTTGTGTCAAAAAAATCCCTTTCTGCAAATTTCATCTTTCCTATCTACTTATATATTATAGAAAAAGTAATTTTTCATAGGAGAATTGTTAAACAATCTTCATAAAATTGATCTGGTTGGTCACATCTTCCAAAAAATTCTTCCAATCATACATATTGTTTTTTCATTGGAAGTTTTCTAACATTTTTAGATTTTTTTCCAACTTCTTATGGATTATGAAAGTTGCTCACTTTTTTTACACTATTTCTCCCCCTTTGTTCCTTCCTATTTCTAGTTAAAGATAGGTTGTGCCAAAAATTATAGGATTTATGCCCACAAGTCCCACAACACCCACAAAAACTATAAAACCTTAGTTTTATATAAAAATACCATCTTTCCCTATAATAATATTATATAGGTTCATAAAATTTTTAAACATTAGTTTCCTATGGGTTTGTGGTAACTTTATTTTAGTTTTTCCACATCTATTAATATCCTAATCCATACCAATATTTCCTATAACATCTAAATAGTTAGTAAAATCATATGAAATTTTATGTTTGGTGGGTGGATATTTCTACTCATTCTTGGACTAATCTTTTTCTGAAGCTTTAGATGATTCAACTTTTACCTCTGAAGTTTTTTTAAAATTCTCTTTCATTTTTCTGAAGATAGTTTTAACCTAAAGTATTTTTGACAATGTTTTATAAAATTCATCTTCTTTTGCTGTAGGTTTAGTATAAAGAACTTCCACCATCTTTCCATGTTTTTTAACTCTTAGTTTAAGGTTTACAACCTCATGAATATACTCATATTATATTTTAGATTATATATTCTTTATTTATAATCTTTTCCACTTCTGTTCTTCACTATTTTGATTTCATTCACGAGTTTTGTGTTATTCTCAAGACATGATACTAGTTTATATCATATTTTTTATTCTCTATAATATTATCCTCCTCCTTATTCATTGGATGATGAATATTCTTTTTCTCAACATTTTCAAATAAAGTTATAAACTTTTATGAAATTTCATCTTTTGAAGAAATTTTGTCATTTGAGTTAGATTCAAATTTCTTACTCAACAAGCTTATTTTGTTTCCAATGACTTTTTTCTTACCACTAGTGTACTTATTATCATACTTAAATGTTATTTCATTCTTCTTATACCAAGGTTTTTCTTTAGAATGATCTTAAAATTCACCAACATTCTTCTTAGGGAAATTCATAACAAAATGACCAACACCTCCACTCTTGAAACATTTTAGTTTAATTTTACCTCTATACATTCCTACACCTCTCTAATAATTCATGTATATGAGAGAAATGACCATTTCATTCATTTACTCATATTATTTACCTTCTGAATCACTAATATTTTCTTTCTCAGGATCTTGGATTTTCAAATTTCTCAAAGATTTAAAATCCATTTCATCATTTATGTTCTTTTTCAATGCCAAATATGTTCCCATTTCATTGGCAGCAAGAATGTTATCCATTTCATCTAGAGATAACTCATATTTATCTTATAAAGATGAGATTTTATAATCAAACCTATCATGAAAGTATATCATAAATTCCTCTATAATTGTATAATCATAAAAGACATATTTAAAACCTTTAATATTGCACACAACTTCATTAAATTGGTGAAATAATCATCAAAATTTTATTCAACATTGATTCTGATATCTTTGAACATTCTTTTCTAGATTTGAAACTTCACCTCCTTCACTTTGGTGTTTTCTTCATTGATACTTTCAAACTTGTCCCAAATTTCATTGGTGATTTTCATATCAATCACCTTCATGAAAAAATTATATAATAGAGAAATAATAATAAAATTTATAAGTTTTTCATTAACATCAATGTTTCTCTTATCATCAAAAGTCATATGAGTATTTTATCAATTGGAGGAAACCCAATTATTGTAGCACCAAAAACTTCTAAGCCAAGTAAGAGAATATGGGGAATCATTTTTTTTCTAAACATGATAATTGTTTTCATCGAAGGTTGGAATTCCTATGATTTTGAAATAATTGAGATTCTCTATGAGAAGGATTTAAGAGGAGAACCTTTCCTCTGATTCCAATTGAAGCTGTTGAGGATAATTGAATTACTGAGAAAGGGTAGTTACATCAGTGGTTACCTTTTTAGAAATTTCCAACTTTATGGTATTTAATCCCTACAAATTGTTAGAGTTATCTTCCATATCAATTTTTATAGTAAAATCACATAAATGAAAATGTAGGAAAATAAACAAGGAATGTAAGATTTATATGGTTTGGCCTCTGTGTGAGAACTTATATCTTTTCCATGGCCACTCCAATGGGTTCTTGGGAATTCACTATTAGAAAGAAGTGAATATGAATTTTTAACCAACTCCCATTGGAATATTTCTATCTCTTGATAGGTATGACAATACAGACTCTTTTCAGTTTACAAATTTTTCATATGAAAATTAATACACAACAAAAATGTATATATATGAATTATTCTCTAGGAAACTTCATCCAAAAGTTTCATCAAATTCTTATTTTTAATTTTTACATCCAGTAAGTGTTTTTATGGTGTGCCAATGTCTCGTAATCTGTGTCAGATGCACCTTTTTAAAAATATTCCTAATAGAAACTTCTGTTTAGTCTGATTTAACAAAACTTAGTGCCTCACAAACTTTCTGCATGGAAGCTTTATATATTTAACTATTTATGGTAATTTAAACTAAACTATATTTAATTATTCGGTTGAAAATATTATATCCAAAACACTTGATAAAAATGTAACTCAACTATGGTTTGAAACTCACTTTGATACAAACTCTATAGTGCTTCATCTTTTTTCCACACATGAATAGTGTCACGAGCCGTCCTTAGGGCCCGTGCCGTGACTACCCCAAGCCTGCCTTCCATAGGCCAGGGGCTGGCGACTAGCACCAAGGCGTAAATCCCAGAAAAAGGGAAGGCATTGCCTTTGAAAAGTAAACAAGCACCACAGAGTAAGCAAGCGGAAAAGTAAACACTAAGTAAAAACTGTAACAAGATGTGCTGAAAGTAAAAGGGGCCGAAAATACAAGCCCAACTGTAAAGTACAACTGAAAGGGAAAAACAACAACTGAAAAGAAAAGCCGCAGCGTCGAGCCGTCCTCTGGAAGTCCCACCTGAAGGGTGGGTATAGATAGCCTCCACAGCTCCTCGGTCCAGCCGTCCGCTCCGAGTGCGTCCCGCCCAGTGGTCCACCTCCAGGTACCGTCCTGCTCCGCACGCCTCCACCACGATCAGCGCTGTCCGTCGTCTGTAACCAACACAACGAAGTGCGGGCATAGCCCGTGCAGGGGTGAGTATAAGCTACTCACTAGGGACCTCGAGACCCCCGAAGGTCTCCCGAAATCCACAAAGGATAATCCACAAAGGAAAGATACAATCACGAAGTAACATCTGACACGGCTTAGGTATATGCCCATACATATACCTAAGTCATCAATTCCCGATCGGCTCCAACGTCTGAGCCCAAGCACAACCCATTCCACACAGGAAAGCAAACGTATACCCACACAGGATAGCACAACACAATCAACAAAGGAGAGTAAACAGTAATCCACATAGGATAGCTCAACACAATCAACAAAGGAGAGTAAACAGAAGATTCAGCTCACACAGGTATACTTCTTTGGATGACGATAAAGATGATCACTGATCCATCTAAGTCTTCGGACCCACAAAGGATCGATAGGTAACTAACCCCCACAATGACCCACACAGGATCGGGCCCACACATGACCTGTAGGCGCTGGCTCACACAGAATCGCTGAGCGCTGACCCACACAGGATCGGACCCACACAGGATCGGGCCCACACAGGACCTGTAGCACTGATCCACGTAGGATCACTGAGTGCAGTAGTCGTCGCAGTCCACTGAGGATCTCTGCACAGTCGTCGTCGTAGTCCACTGAGGATCTCTGCACAGTCATCGCTGTCGAAGTAGCAGTCGCAGCCAGCTCTAGGGTTCCCGCACACAGCAAGCTCGTTCGGAAGGGTCCGCTCCATGAGCCGAGAGGCCTATGAATCAACTGACACAAAGTCCGAAGTTGATGTATCCAAAAGTTCTGTATCATCAACAGGAACTCAATTTCGCAGACGGCGCGTCAATCGGACGCCCGGTCTGAGAGTTTTTGGCTTTTTCGTCCTAGGGACCCGGTTGGTTTTTAGGGAAAAACCAACCCGACCGTACTCCACCTGCATCCAAACCTCGGGTGGAGTGAGCCAAAAGATCCGTCTCACATAGCGGAATTCAACAAAGCTGACGGAATGTCAATCAGACGTCTGTAGCTCAAGATATGAGTGTTTCCGCTCCGAAGGCCTGGTTGGTTTCGTGTACGAACCAACCCAGCCGAACCCAAAGTATTCTGAAACCTTGAGTGCGATATACCAAAACGACCGTCTCGATCCAAGGATCACATTGTCACTGTTGGAGAGTCGTTTGGAGGCCCGTAGCTCAAGTTACGGGCATTTGACCAAAAATGGTCCGTAGACGGGGGGTCCGGGCCCGGGCCGACCCGACCCGGTCCAACCCGGCCGGACCCAGTCCGGTCCGGCCTGGGTGTGGCCCGGCCGGTCAGACCGGCCTTGCTCGGCTCGGCCGAGCGGCCGAGCGCCTGGGTGCCGTGGGGCGCTGCCCCCGCGGTCTGGAGATGCCGCGGCCCCGCGTGGGCCGCGCTGGAGAACCGCGGACGCGGCTTCTGCCGTGTCTCGTGCGGGCGAACCGGACCCGCGCGGCCACGGGTCCGTTGGCCACCGCTGCCGCGCCGTCGGAATCTTCCGCGGGCCACCGGAGTTGCTCCGGTGGTCCGTTTTCCTTCCCGTCTGCGCTGGTGCTCCTCCCGGGTTCCGTTCTTCACTGCAGAATCAAAAAACTGCCCTTGCGTCACGATTTTTCATCGCCCGCCAAATCTGCACAACCACGAAGAACGACGGAGGGTTGTTGGGCCGTGTTCGTTTGGCCCGCACCCTCCGCGTTAGTTAACAACCACGGGAGAAGATAATTCAACACATGAAACAACAATTTTAATAAATTAAAATTGTTCATTTGAAACTGGTTCTTTAATTTTAAAGAAACGTTCACGGAAAAAGGGCATTCCAAAACATAATCCCTACCTCGTCAAGTTGCACGCGTGGGTCCTTCGCGGATTGATCGTCGCGGAAGGAGGGGATCGTCGCGTCGTCGCGGAAGGGTGTCGCGTCGACGAACTCCGAGGTTCAAGAACAAAAGATTTAATTAAAAAAAATTAAATCATTCTTGAGTTAAAGACCACAAAGGAAAATTTAAAAGAAAAACTGAAACCCTCACCTCAATGGATGATCGAAGGTTTTTGTTTCGGATTAAAGAACGTCGCCGAAGAACGTCGCGGGAGAGGAAACGTCGGCGTCGCGGCACACGACGTCGCGTCGTCGATTTCTGCGGGTTTGGCGTTCTTCGTCGGAGGCCGGCGTTCTTCGCATTCTTCGCATTCTTCGCGAAGAGGGGTGAAGACACAATAACCTCTGCCAAAAACCTCTCAAGGTGTAATCCTCCAACGTCGTGTTGGTCTTATTTTATTATTACGCCAACAAACGAATACGAGGTAGGTAACGACCCATTAATTCGTAGAATTAATTCAACGAAAGAAACCGCCCATTTAATTCACGAATAAAACCGCCCAATTAAATGGTGCGTTAATAATTTAAGAAAACGCGTCAGTTGACTTTCATAATGACGGGTTTTCTCGGGTGCGTTACTTAGCGGAAAGAAACGGCGGAGCTCGTGCGGGACCCACCTCACAAATATCCTACTAAGAGGGTAGGATATTTCTGGATAGTACCCTATCCGTTTCAACTCAGTTTAAGCCGCTTTTAAGTGGCTTCAAGTGGCTTCCAAGTGGCTTAAGTGAAATAAAATAAAGTTGTCGTAAAATTATTTTATTTCTTAACTTTAAGCCCAAAAATTAAAAACCACACCCGAGAAAACTCAACTCCGGAAGAGGCGTTTCTAAGCAAATACCGGCGCTGCGATTTCATCGGTGCCCTTAGAATTAGATTCCGGGCACCAGTTCAAAAGTTAGAAAAACCCGCTTGTCCGTTCACTGAACGTACCCGAGCCAAACTTCGGAAAATGATTCCGGGCACACCGGGCCTCAGAATCAGGTGCCGTCAGAAACTGCGTTCTTGTAAAATTCCAAAGAAAATTAAGAAAAAAAAAATTTCCTTGAAATTTACGGGTCTTTACATTACTCCCACCTCAGGGCTTTACGTCCCCATAAAGATACATCAAAAACTAGGGAAACAAATGTGGGTACTGAGCACGCATCTGAGCCTCCCGCTCCCATGTGCTCTCCTGGAGGTTCTCGTACTGCCATCTAATGCGCACAAGAGGAATCTATTGCCCACGTAGGACCCGCTCCTGTCGATCCTCTATCTCCATTGGGACCTCCGCAAAAGTCGCCCCATCATCCACGTCTATCTCCCCATAGTCAATGATGTGCATCGAGTCGTGCACGTATCTCCTCAGCTGAGATACGTGGAAGACGTCGTGTACCCGGTGCAACTGAGGTGGTAGAGCCAGGCGATAAGCCACCTCAACAATCCTGCTGAGGACCTGGAATGGTCCAATGAAGTGTGGAGACAACATGCCGCCTCGGCCAAATCTCCAAAAACCATGTCGAGGTGAGACACGCAAGAAGACGTGGTCGCCATCCTCAAACTCTAGTGGCCTTCGCCTCCTGTCAGCATATGACTTCTGCCGGCTCTGAGCTGTCCTCATCCTCTCTTGGATGACCTGGACCTTCTCTGTCATGGCCCAGACCATCTCTGGTCCCACAAGTGCTGACTCCCCAGGGTCTGTCCAGCACAAAGGAGATCTGCAAGGCCTACCGTACAATGCCTCGTATGGTGCCATCCCGATGGTGGAGTGGTAGCTGTTGTTGTACGCGAACTCCACCAAGGGTAGGTGGTCCTCCCAGCTGCGACCAAAGTCGAGGACACATGCGTGGAGCATGTCCTCGAGAGTCTGAATGGTCCTCTCCATCTGACCATCCGTCTGAGGGTGAAAGGAGGTGCTCAGACGTAGCCGCGTACCGAACGCCTCCTGCAACCCCTTCCAAAGCCGGGAAGTAAAACGAGCGTCCCGATCGGAGACGATAGTCGATGGCACACCATGAAGCCGTACAATCTCCTGAACGTAGAGACGCCCCAAGCTCTCCACTGATCCCTGCTCTCTGATGGGTAAGAAGTGTGCCGACTTGTTGATTTGGTCAACAATCACCCAAATGGAGTCGTGACCTCTGGAAGTGCGTGGAAGTCCAGTCACGAAGTCCATAGATATACCGTCCCACTTCCACTCCGGGACCTCCAAGGGCTGTACCAAGCCTGCTGATACCTGATGCTCTGCCTTCACCTGCTGGCAGGTGAGGCATCGAGAAACGAACTCTGCCACAGTCTTTTTAATGCCTGGCCACTAGTGCTGTCGTCTGAGGTCCTGGTACATCTCCGCCACTCCAGGATGTACCACCGAAGGAGAAGTGTGAAACTCTCTCAGCACCTTCTCTCGTAAAGCGACTGGTACCAAGGTACATCCCCTGAAAAGGACTTCGTGCTCTGCTCTAAGGGAGAAACCATCAGGTGCCTGTCCTGAGGATATCTGTGCACGCCGTGTCTCACAGTCAGCGTCCCCACGCTGAGCCTCTCTGACCCTCTGTAGAAGTGGAGGAGAGACGGTGAGAGACTGAAGGAAGGCTGCTCCATCTCTATCCATGAAGGATATCTGCAAAGCAGCTAGCTGCTCTGTCTCCTCCTCAAGTAGCTGGATGCCCATCCTCTTGCTGAGGGCATCGACTACCACGTTCCCCTTACCAAGAGTATAGACTATCTCAAAGTCATAGTCCTGGAGGAACTCGAGCCATCGCCGCTGTCTCAGGTTCAGGTCCTTCTGATAGAATATGTACCTGAGACTCTGGTGGTCAGAAAAGACTGTAAAGCGCTCGCCCATCAGATAGTGCCGCCATGTCTTCAGAGCGAAGACCACTGCTGATAACTCCAGGTCATGGGTAGCGTAGTTCTGCTCATGCGGCCTCAACTGACGTGATACGTAGGCGATCACTGCCCGCTCCTGCATCAGGACACATCTGAGTCTGGTCCCTGATGCATCGCAGTAGACTACGTATCCAACTCCCTCCTCAGGCAACCTCAAGATAGGTGCGCTGGTCAATATCTGTCTCAAATCCTGGAAGCTCTGCTGACATCTGTCTGACCACACAAAGGGTTTTCCCTTCTTCGTAAAATATGAGAGTGGCGCCGCAACTCTGGAGAAGTTAGGCACAAATCTTCGATAGTATCCGGCTATACCCAAGAAACTCCGCACCTCCGTCACGCTCCTGGGTGGATCCCAATCTATCACTGCCCCGATCTTTGTAAGATCCACCGCAACTCCTGCCTCAAAAATGACGTACCCCAAGAAGTGGACCTCACGTAACCAGAACTGGCACTTCGAGAGCTTTCCATAAAGCTGGTGCTCTCGGAGTGTGTCCAGTACAACCCGCAAGTGGTAGGCATGCTCCTCCTCTATGGTTGAGTACACCAAAATGTCGTTGATGAAGACCACGACAAATCGATCGAGGTATGGCTGAAAGATCCTGTTCATGAGGCTCATGAACACTGCTGGAGCATTGGTTACGCTGAATGGCATAACCAAGAACTCATAGTGGCCATACTGACACCTGAAGGCCGTCTTCTGCACGTCCTCGTCTCGAACTCTGAGCTGATGATAGCCTGACCTGAGGTCTATCTTCAAGAACCATCGTGCTCCCTTGAGATGATCGAAGAGGTCATCTATCCTCGGTAGCAGATACTTGTTCCTCACTGTCACCTGGTTCAGGTGACGATAGTCGACACACAGTCGCAAGCTCCCGTCCGCCTTCTTGGCGAACAAAATCGGGGAAGCCCAGGGTGAAACACTGGGTCGGATGAACCCCTTGCCCTGCAAGTCCTCCAACTGTACCCGCAGCTCTCGAAGCTCAGCGGGGGCCATCCGATATGCTGGAGTGGATATCGGGGCTGTCCCGGGGTACAGATCAATGTAAAAGTCTACCTCTCTGTGAGGAGGTAGCCCTGGAACGTCGTCGGGGAAGACGTCCGCATACTGATCCACCACTGCAGGAAAACCAGGACTCCGCACGTCAACTGATCCAAGGATGAGGCTAGCCAACTGATGATTGATGGGCTGTCCCCTCCCCTACGAGAGTCCGTCCTGTGCTGCAAAGGCTCCCTTCTCGCCGGTGAAGGTTAACCTGCTTCCGTCGGTGCACACACATCGCACCTTGCACCTAAAACAGTCAATTTGAGCATGGACTGTAGATAACCAATCCATGCCCAAGATGACGTCGTAAGGCCTCGACGCCACTACAAGAATATCCCAGCCGAAGCTCTTGCCTCCCAGAGTAAGCTCACACTGCCGGAACCCGTGCGTAATCGTCGAGTCTGCTCCCGTAGGGGTCTCTAGCCGTAAGGATCGAGCCAACGGCTCTGTCGGAATCTCCGAGCTCTGAACAAGGGCAGCTGCTATGAAAGAGTGACTCACTCCTGTGTCCATAAGAACTGCAGCAAGGGTGGAATATACACATATCGTACCTCGAATCATCTCTGGCGCGCCGTGGTCGTAGGCCTCCGCTGCCTGGAGATGTGCCTGTCTCTTCCCACCAGCTCCCTGTGGTCGGGGCGGACCTCCTGGTGGTGGTGGTGGCAGAGCCTCAAAGCGTCGCCCACCACCTGCTGCTCGGCCAGCTCCTCTGCCTCGTCCGCCTCCTCCCTACGGACCGCCACGGTCAACCCTCTGCCTCTGCCTGGGTGGCCCCTCCACCGTCTGCTGCTCCTCGGTACGACGGGTTGGGCAGTCACGAGCCATGTGGCCCTGCCCGCCGCACGCGTAGCACTGCCTGCCTCTCAGAAGACTGGCTCCGCGCTGTGTGTCCCGCACTGCTGAGCCAGTGTCCCGAGGTCGTCTGCTGGAAGGTCTGGTCTGCTTGGAACCCTGAGTCATCTGTCGGCTACCTGCTGCCGAAGACTCCGCTACCTGCCGCCCTACAGTAGGTCTCGCTGTGGACTCTGCCAGAAAGCTCTCGATCAGAAGGGCTCGCTCTAGCACTCCTGCCTAGGTCGGGATGCTGAGGGAGATCAGCGATGCCCTAATATCGTGTCTCAAACCCTGATCAAAGGTCCGGGTCCAGAAGAAGGGGTCCCGTACCATGTCGGTCGAGTAGAGAGAAAGATCGGTGAACCTCGCCGCGTACTGGGCGACCGTCAAGCTGCCCTGCCGCAGCTGAAGAAGCTCCTGGATGCGCACCGCACGGAGGGTGGCTGGGACGAACTCTGAGCGGAAGAGGCTCTCGAAGTCCGTCCAGAGAAGAGACGCCTCATCGTATACCTGGAGCATCAAGCTCCACCATCATCCTGCTGCTGCGTGCAGTAGGATCGCCGCGAGGATCACCATGAGGTCTGCTGGTGTCCTCACTAGCCTGAAAACTCGAACGACCACCTCCAGCCAGTCCTAGGCTGCCTGGGGGTCCGTCTCCTCACGAAAACTGGGTGGTCGCTGGCGCTAGAACTCGTGCAGAGCTCCGAGGCGACGTGCATCGTCAGCGGTCGGCGCTGGAAGCATCGGGGGCTCGGCTGGTAAAGGTACCACTGGTGCCTCTGCTGTCAACGGGCCCTGTACCGAGGCCTCGTCGCTCGGCGGGCTGTCGTCGCGCTCTACTCTCAGAACCCTAGCTGGATGCCATCGTGGGGCCATCCTGAAAAGGAAACAAGTGCGCCACGGTCAGAACAATATACCTGGTGAGCTGACACAAGTAATCACAAAGAAAACTTGAAACACACACGCAATAAATGTTTTCGTGCATTAGGTCGGAAATCAGAAGTCAAGGTCCTGGTGTACGGATATGTCGGCCGCCGCACCAACACTGGACTCCCTGGACTGATAACCACACCCAATATGCTAAACACTATTGCTTCACATAGAATAAAGATCAGAGTCTGCGGTAGAACCGACCACCTCTGATACCAATTTGTCACGACCCGTCCTCGGGGCCCATGCCGTGACTACTCCAAGCCCGCCTTCCATAGGCCAGGGGATGGCGACTAGCACAAAGGCGTAAATCCAGGAAAAAGGGAAGGCATTGGCTTTGAAAAGTAAACAAGTACCACAGAGTAAGCAAGCGGAAAAGTAAACACTAAGTAAAAACTGTAACAAGATGTGCTGAAAGTAAAAGGGGCCGGAAATACAAGCCCAACTGTAAAGTACAACTGAAAGGGAAAAATAGCAACTGAAAAGAAAAGTCGCAGCGTCGAGCCGTCCTCTGGAAGTCCCACCTGAAGGGTGGGTACAGATAGCCTCCACAGCTCCTCGGTCCAGCCGTCCGCTCCGAGTGCATCCCGCCCAGTGGTCCACCTCCAGGTACCGTCCTGCTCCGCACGCCTCCACCACGATCAGCGCTGTCCGTCGTCTACAACCAATACAACGAAGTGCGGGCATAGCCCGTGCAGGGGTGAGTATAAGCTACTCAGTAGGGACCCCGAGACCCCCAAAGGTCTCCCGAAATCCACAAAGGATAATCCACAAAGGAAAGATACAATCATGAAGTAACATTTGACACAGCTTAGGTATATGTCCATACATATACCTAAGTCATCAATTCCCGATCGGCTCCAACGTCCAAGCCCAAGAACAACCCAGTCCACATAGGAAAGCAAACGTATACCCACACAAGATAGCACAACACAATCCACAAAGGAGAGTAAACAGTAATCTACATAGGATAGCTCAACACAATCAACAAAGGAGAGTAAACAGAAGATTCTGCTCACACAGGTATACTTCTTCGGATGACGATAAAGATGATCACTGATCCATCTAAGTCGTTGGACCCACAAAGGATCGATAGGTAACTAACCCCCGCAATGACCCACACAGGATCGGGCCTACACAGGACCTGTAGGCACTGGCTCACACAGAACCGTTAAGCGCTGACCCACACAGGATCAGACCCACACAGGATCGGGCCCACACAGGACCTGTAGCACTGATCCACGTAGGATCGCTGAGTGCAGTAGTCGTCGCAGTCCACTGAGGATCTCTGCACAGTCGTCGTCGTAGTCCACTGAGGATCTCTGCACAGTCATCGTTGTCGAAGTAGCAGTTGCAGCCAGCTCTAGGGTTCCCGCACACAGCAAGCTCGTTCGGGAGGGTCCGCTCCACGATCCGAAGGGACGATACATCAACTGACACAAAGACCGAAGTTGATGTATCCAAAAGTTCCGTATCGTCAACATGAACTCAACGTCGCAGACGGCGCGTCAATCGGACGCCCGGTCTGAGAGTTATTGGCTTTTTCGTCCCAGGGGCCCGGTTAGTTTTTAGGGAAAAACCAACCCGACCGTACTCCACCTATGTCCAAACCTCGGGCGGAGTGAGCCAAAAGATCCGTCTCACATAGTGGAATTCAACAAAGCTGACGGCACGTCAATCAGACGTCCGTAGCTAAAGATATGAGCGTTTCCGCTCCGAAGGCCCGGTTGGTTTCGTGCACGAACCAACCTGGCCGAACATAAAGTATTCTGAAACCTTGAGTGCGATATACCGAAACGACCGTCTCGATCCAAGGATCGCGTTTCCGCTGACGACGAGTTGTTTGGAGGCCTGTAGCTCAAGTTACGGGCATTTGACCGAAAATGGTCCGTAGACGGGGGGTCCGGGCCCGGGCCGACCCGACCCGACCCCCTAGGTCGGCCGAACCGGGTCGACCCGACCCAGTCCAACCCGGCCGGACCCGGTCCGGTCCGGCCTGGGCGCGGCCCGGTCGGTCGGACCGGCCTGGCTCAGCTCGGCCGAGCACCTGGGCGCTGCCCCCGCGGTCTGGAGATGTTGCGGCCCCGCGTGGGCCGCGCTGGAGAACCGCGGACGCGTCTTCTGCCGCGTCCCATGCGGGCGAACTTGACCCGCGCGGCCGTGGGTCCGTAGGCCGTCGCCGCCGCGGCTGAAGCCGCGGCGGCCTCGTTCGGCGGCGCGCCGGGGCGCCGCCGCCTCCGGCTGCCGGCGACCCGCGCCGCCAGAATCTTCCGCGGGCCACCGGAGTTGCTCCGGTGGTCCGTTTTCCTTCCCGTCTGCGCCGGTGCTCCTCTTGGGTTCCGTTATTCACTGCGGAATCAACAAACTGCCCTTGCGTCACGATTTTCTGTCGCCCGCCAAATCCGCACAACCACGAAAAACAGCGGAGGGTTGTCGGGCCATGTTCGTTTGGCCCGCACCCTCCGCGTTAGTTAACAACAACGGGAGAAGATAATTCAACACATGAAACAACAATTTTAATAAATTAAAATTGTTCATTTGAAACCAGTTCTTTAATTTTAAAGAAACGTTCATGGAAAAAGGGCATTCCAAAACATAATCCCTACCTCATCAAGTCGCACGCACGGGTCGTTCGCGGATTGATCGTCGCGGAAGGAGGGGATTGTCGCGTCGTCGCGGAAGGGTGTCGCGTCGACGAACTCCGAGGTTCAAGAACAAAAGATTTAATTAAAAAAAAATTAAATCATTCTTGAGTTAAAGACCACAAAGGAAAATTTAAAATAAAAACCGAAACCCTCACCTCAAAGGATGATCGAAGGTTTTTGTTGCGGATTAAAGAACGTCGCCGAAGAACGTCGCGGGAGAGGAAACTTCGGCATCGCGGCACACGGCGTCGCATCGTCGATTTCTGCGGGTTCGGCGTTCTTCGTCAAAGGCCGGCGTTCTTCGCGTTCTTCACGTTCTTCGCGAAGAGGGGTGAAGGCACAAGAACCTCTGCCAAAAACTTCTCAAGGTGTAATCTTCCAACGTCGTGTTGGTCTTATTTTATTATTATGCCAACAAACGAATACGAGGTAGGTAATGACCCATTAATTCGTAGAATTAATTAAATGAAAGAAACCGCCCATTTAATTCACGAATAAAATCGCCCAATTAAATGGTGCGTTAAGAATTTAAGAAAACGCGTCAGTTGACTTTCATAATGACGGGTTTTCACGGGTGCGTTACTTAGCGGAAAGAAACGGCGGGGCTCGTGTGGGCCCCACCTCACAAATATCCTACCAAGAGGGTAGGATATTTTTGGATAGTACCCTATCCGTTTCAACTCAGTTTAAGACGCTTTTAAGTGGCTTCAAGTGGCTTCCAAGTGGTTTAAGTGAAATAAAATAAAGTTTTCATAAAATTATTTTATTTCTTAACTTTAAGCACGAAAATTAAAAACCACACCCGAGCAAACGCAACTCCGGAAGAGGCGTTTCTAAGCAAATATTGGCGCTGCGATTTCATCAGTGCCCTCAGAATTCGATTCCGGGCACCGGTTCAAAAGTTAGAAAAACCGGCTCTTCTGTTCACTGAATGTACCCGAGCCAAACTTCGGAAAATGATTCTGGGCACACCGGGCCTCGGAATCAGGTGCCGTCAGAAACTGCGTTCTTGTAAAATTCCAAATAAAATTAAGAAAAAAAAAATTTCCTTGAAATTTACGTGTCTTTACAAATAGTGTCAAATAAGATGTACTTTTTCACTCATATTTATAGGTTCCCTAGAAATAGAAAAGGATAGAAACAAATTTTGTTTTCCCACTCACTGAAATTCATACATCGAAGTTTCACCCTCATTTGAATTTTTATAGAATGATTCTCAACACATCTAGAACATTTCCAAATATTCTTGAATTATTAATCATTTTAAAATTTATTTGAATTTACTTAATCTAAATGTATAAAAAACTCATCAATATTTGTAACATAAAATTTTTACAACTTGAAAATTCAACTTTGTAACTATGCACAAACCTCAACTTTGTAACTCTATACAAACATCAAGTTTGAAACTTCATGAAACTTAAACATTGTAACATTGAAGAAACATCAACTTTGTAAATTCATGTATCATTAAATTTTTTACTGTGTACAAACTTCAACATTGTAAATTCATGAATATTTAACTTTGTAACTCTGTATAGACTTTGTAACTCCCCGACTCCAGTTACCTAGAGTTGGTGCATTATTGCGTAACATTGGCATGATCACAAAAGATCAAGTCTCGAAAGACCAATTAGTTTAGTAGCCTTAGAAACTCTAGATACATTCATAAATGTTACATTACATAATAAAGAGAAAAATCACAATAACATAGTCTCCATAGTCCACACTCCTATCCCCTTCAGACAATCCCTGTAGGTTATTCATAAAATATTTCTTCTCATTCTGGGAAAATATAACATAGAAAGGGGTGAGCTCAGATGATCAGTAAGGATAACAATACAACAAAAACTTTCACAAATAAACATAAACATTTAAGGCAATGAATAACTAAAATAAAAGCCTTTTAAACTTGAAATTAAGCATAATATGGAAAAAATAAAATGAAATAATTCCATTTACTTATTCACATGGATATTCTACTAGTCGACTAATCACATGCAATATCAATAAATACTTTCATAATGATGGAATGTATAATTCCAGACTATCATAACCACATAGCCAAGGCCTCGTTCCAAGACTACAAATAAGATTTTGTCAAGGCCTCATGCCAAGACACTAGTTTGTCTCATGAGACCTACCGATACATCGAGGAGCTATAATGGGCTCCACTCGTCACTTATTAAGACCAATGCATTCCTTATATGAAAAGGTTTAAACATATCATAAACCATAACATAATCGTATCACATAAAACATGCATAAAGGAAACATAAAATTTCCACATTTCAATCACAAGATATCAATACAACACATTGATATAATAAAAACATTATCAAAACCATTTTCAATACCAAAATAAAAGAAAAGTAAAACATGGTATTTATTTTTCATTTAAAAAAAGTTATAGCATTTAGAGGAAGACGAAACTCAAATAATGGTCATGATGGAAGAGAATTCGTTGTCGCTGCATACGTACGAAAAAAAACATTCCCTTTTTTTTTAGTAAAATGCTTCGTATAAAAAATATTCCTTTTGAATAAATGTAAAAGTCAAAGGAGTTTATACACCGTATAAAAGAAAGTTGTGTATAAAATAAAATATGCCTCAATGAAAGGAGATTGAGACGAAGTCACTTACAAAGATCATTTTCTAAATAAAATAGATCTATTATGTGTATTCACAATAAGTAAACATAAAGAAAGTACAAATACAAGATATGACATAATAATATCATGACATAATTTGAAAGTATAAGATTAACCCAAAGAACGGAAATTGGGTTAAGAAGATCCCTTACCTCGTGTCCGACTTGACTCGATTGTTCTTTAATATCCTGAATAATAAACTAGAGTTAGTTTGTATTTTCTTAAGAACCTTTTTCAAGTTCATTATTCCTTTTATATCACTTATTACCATGTTATGAACATTATGTAATTATTTAAGTTAATAACGATCGTTTTGTCGATCTTTGGTACTTGAGTCAAAAATAAACATCTTATAATTACAAGTTGTTCATGTGGTAAAATAAAAATTATATCCAGAATTATATTCATGATTTAGATATCATATATATCATATATATCCAGTATATACATTCATTTATAATATTACATAACATTTAGAGGTAAGAAATGAAATGCACCGTTTATGGAGACGGTAAGCCGCACGTACGCATGAATGCTACTTTCATTTCTATTTCATATTTAATGGAATGAAATAATAATGATATAAAGGTATATTATAATTCTAGTATAATATCATATATAATATCATTTACTCCATCCTTTATACATCCCACATTTGGCATTAACGATTCAAATCACTTTGAGGGGGCAGTAGTCTGCACTTCCTAAAATGAAATTATCGCGTTTAACCATAATGGAAGTCATAAAAGTAGGGAATAAATGAAAAATACAGAAGCATAAGGAAAACATAAACATAATATATATCATATATAAAAATAGTTTCATCATAATGGCCACCATGAGAGGTGTTAGAAGAATATTGAACAATCATCGTTTCATGAGGCAGTAATTCACCACCCACAGAAACAGTATGTTCTTTAACCATTAGACGAAGGTGAGTTTAGTTATAATACTTCTCATAAAAACATCCAATTATATTGAGGATACTGTTATTGTTACAAAAGTAAATAATTAAAAGAGTTTAATGGGTTGGAGAAGCAAAATAAAACAAAAGAACATAAGAGAAGACATTACCTTAAAATCGGGTAACTCTTTTTGATTTGAGCCAAAGGCTTCCTTGGGAAGACTTATGCCCAAATTGAGGCTTCTAGGAGTAATATAGGGAAGTTGAGAGAGTATTTTGGCAGAGGTTGGCTGAGACAAATGGATTTGAAGGTGTGAATAAGGTGGTAGTGGTGGGGGCCTTTTATAAGAGGAGAAGAGGGGCTCTTTTGGAAAGATTGAAATGTTACTTTATTATGAAATGATTTTTGGATTTTAAAGGTCCCAAAATAATATATTTATAGGATAAGGTGATAAGGGTTAGAAATATACTAATCCAATAGGTTTTTTACAAGTGTAATTCATTGATTTTACATTATCTTTTCATTTTATTTAAATTGTTAATTAATGAAGTAATCGCTACATCATCATGGTGTCATAGAATATTTTATTTATTTAATGTCCAAAAATTATAAAAAAATTATCATGATGTAGGAAATATTTTTAGCTTTAGAATGAATATTTATAGTCTAAAATTTAACTTATATAACCCCATGTAATAATTGTTTTAGTAAAACAACACATGTTTGTGACAATTTTATTTTTACCTTAAATAAAAAGTTATTAATGTCATTTTCATACCCAAGTGGCTCCATGAGGTCCCCAAGTTGACCCATGGATTGTCTTGGTCGGCCATGACTGATCCAATAAGGGTATAACAAGTGTAAAGGTAATTTCATATTATTATAACATTATATTTACCTTAAATTACACTAATTTCCTTTAATCGCGATTAATAAAACTTAAAAGTTACTATTCACAAAAAAATTATTTTTATCCCATTGAACCAAATTTCACTTACTAACGACAACCATGTCTGTCTGATTTTTGAAATTCAATTTATATAAGTGGTAAAGTTTCATTTAAAAGAAAAATTAGTTTTTCAACTACCACTTAGTGGTTTCACTATTCATAAAAAATTGAAGTTTTTCAGAAAAATACCAAAAATTCACCCTAAGCTATATTTGATATTCCTAATTCAAAAATGATGTCTATTTTACAAAATTCAAAACATATAAGTTTAATTAAATAATTTAATAATTAATTCCCGCTGTCACAACAAATAGCGTGTTTTTAAGAAACAATATATATCAAAAGATTGACAATTGTTTATGTCCAATTTCAAAGTGAAATTAATTATAATGGTCACCATTGGATAAAATGGTAAAATTATATTCTAATTATACTTTAAAACCACTCAATAGTATAATTAATCACAATAAATTATTTTTATTAAAAAAATTGTTTTTAATCATTTTTTTTACTATTCATCGGAAATTGGAAGTTCTCAGAAAATTACAAAAATTTCAACTTAGGATAATTTCGATATTCCGAATACCAAAATGAAGTCCATTTTGAAATATAAAATTTATATAATTTAAAAAGGTGGGTATTACTATTCATAACAGCTACTTTGATTGGTTGCGGTGTGTTAGAACTTGAGGTTGCGTACAACACACACTGCTCTATTATTCAAAGAGAATCGTACCATTGAAGCTTGGAGTGTTACATTCTCCCCTCCTTTAATGAATTGCGTCCTTGCAATTTGAAATTCTTATTTGAAAATAAAAGGTTGAAAATAGAAAATACCTTTGTGGAAAACCCACATCGGAAATAGGGTTAATAAAAATATAACTTCAAAAGAAAGAAAGATAAGTACAAAGGTCACCCGAGATAGCCCATACTAGGATTCTATGAAAATATGGATATGGAGGAGAAGAAAACCATCAAGGTCTGATGGAGTGTTGTAGAAAACAGGATTATGAGAAAGTTAACTACAAGAAAATCACAAACTTGTGATTGGTTAAATGATCATTTATTCCCCAGTAGGAAAAGTTAACCGACAATGTTTTTGTTTTAAGATATCTTCCATAAATTTGAGGGATTTATTTAGGAGATTTAATAAGAACATAAGGAAATATACATACTTGTCATGTAGACTTTCATTCTTTAATTTTTTTTACCACAAACCCATCTTTCACTCAAAAAGATAATAGAACTCAAAAATATTATATTTACCCTAATCGTACAAGGTTTCAAATATTAACACATACCATTTAGATTAGGAAAACTATTTTTTAATAACCTGGGACTTCCTGTAGGCTAGTGGTAGGTAGTAAAGGCCTGTCACACTATGGTTGTGGGTTTGATTCTTGCAGCTTTGTCCGATGCGACGGGTTATCACCCGACCTGCAGGTTGTCCTTTTCCTAAAACTATAGTATTATAATATTTGAAAAATAATCATAAGAAATGTTTTAACCTTAAATAATACTATTCAAAGTTCAACTTAATCCATTACAAACATTATAGTTATCCAAAATACCTCTATCCAGACTTTCTCTAAAAGGCCTCTAAATTCCAAAATCAATTGTAACATCAGATTCCCCAGACAAAGTAAAGTTTCTCTTATTATCACATACTAAAAATATGATTAACTTCATCATATTAAAACCTTAATGAGAACAACAATTACTATAGTACAATAATTATATATATCACATTATTCTTATAACCAGAATATAATCCTTAAGTCCAAAAGCACCAATACAATAATTATTCCTCTTCAACTATAGTAACATCATAAGATTGGCCTTGATAACTTGGCCCTTTTTGAGGTAAGTTTCCCTGAATCTTAGGACATTCATTTGCATAATGCCCCATTTCCCTACAATTGTATCATTCAACATTGATAGCATCTTTCTTTACCTTACAATCACGAGCCTGGTGACCTTTTTCTCCACATTTATAACAAACTCCCATTCCTTTTAAGCAAGTACCGGGGTGATTCTTCCCACAATTATCGCACAATGGGAAATATTTCTTTCCCTTTTTCCCTTTATCTTTCTCTTGTTCCACTGTTCTCTTCTTCTCTTTCTTTACTTTATTATCATAAGATTTAGATAATTCCTTTTCTGTCTTGATAGCACATAAGGCAATATCTTCATATAAAGAGAAAGATTGTGAGACTAAGGCTCAACGGAGAAACTGTTTTAACCCATAAAAGAAATGATCAATCTTACTTATTGGGTTACGTATATAATCTACTACATGCCTCGCTATCCTTGTAAAGTTAGCCTCATATTTTGCGACATTCTCATCCTCCTTTTGTCTCAAACTCAGAAATTGCCTTTCTATATCTGCTCGATGGTCATGAGGAAAGTATTTTTCTAAGAAAAGCTCTTTGAACTCCCTCCATTATATATTTGATACTTCATCATCTTCCTTCGTGTTTTGTATCAATGACCACCATTTATCAACATCTTCAGTGAGGCGATAAACTGCCATGACAACTTTTTCACTTTCACTACTCCCCAAAGCCTGAAATATTTTCTCTAGGGAACTTATCCATTGCTCAGATACTAATGGATTTGTACCCCCATTAAATGTTGGTGGTTATTGTCTCATGAAGCGATCCAACATTGATCCTCCATGCTATGGATCAGGGTGCTCCATACAGGTAAGGTTATTATTCATAACCAGAGTGCGTTGTCCCAGTATGGTGATAAGCTCATCAACACCAGTTGTATCACCAGTTAAATTATAATTATCTTGAGCAGGAGGGAAATCCCTACATGGAGTGCGTGCAGTGATATGGTTTCCATTCCTTCCACTAGGCACAATTTCTATACAATGGAATAAACTAGATCAGTTTATGAATCAAAATACATAATTCCATACTTGTAAAACACTTAAAATAAATTGAATAGTTTATGGATATAATCCATAATCATAAAAATGTTTTCCTTGAGGAAGTATATACTCATAAACCCTTCATAATAGTTTTTAAAGAAAATGAGAATTATCCTAAGCATATCCCCCGGGAGTGTCGTAACCAAGAGTGTAGCAAGGCCTGTTGTCGTGCACCAGTTCCCGTTCGAGTCTAGCTCAAAGTAGTGTTTTTGGGTTTTACCTCTAGCTACATCTATGCCAGAGGTGCCTCTACCTGCTCGTATCCATATAGGTATGTATTGCTCATAAAACTCACAAAATCTCTATAATACCAAAATTCTAGGAAGTTCTTCTATACTAATCCTTAAAGTCTATATTAGGGCTACATGCTTTAATCAAAGTTTTTCTAAATCTAGCTTCCAAGGTTAGTACTAAACTGCATTTGATAAGAACTGTAATACCCCGACCCCAGTTACCCAGAGTCAGTGCATTATTGCGTAACATTGGAATGATCACAAAAGATCAAGTCTCAAAAGACCTATTAGTTTAGTATCCTTGGAAACACTAGATACATTCATAAATGTTACATTACACCATAAAGTGAAAAATCACAATAACATAGTCTGCATAGTCAATACTCCTATCCCCTTCAGACTATCCCTGTAGGTCAGTCATAAAATATTTCTTCACATCCTGGTAAAATAAAACATAGAAAGGGGTGAGCTCAGATGCTCAGTAAGGATAAAAATACAGCAGAAACTTTCATAAATAAACATAAACATTTAAGGCAATGAATAACTAAAACAAAAGCCCTTTAAACTTGAACTTCAGCATAATATGGCAAAAATAAAATGAAATAATTCCATTTACTTATTCACATGGATATTCTACTAGTCGAATAATGACATGCAATATCAATAACCACTTTCATAATGATGGAATTCATAATGCCATACTATCATAACCATGTAGCCAAGGCCTCGTGCCAATACTACAAATAAGATTTTTTCAAGGCCTCGTGCCAAGACACTAGTTTGTCTCATGAGACCTACCGATGCATCGAGGAGCTATAGTGGGCTCCACCTGTCACTTATTAAGTCCAATGCATTCCTTATATTAAAAGGTTTAAACATATCATAAACCATAACATAATCGTATCACATAAAACATGCATAAAGGAAACATAAAATTTCCACATTTCAATCACAAGATATCAATACAATACATTGATATAATAAAAACATCATCAAAAACATTTTCAATACCAAAATAAAAGAAAAGTAAAACATGATATTGATTTCTCATTTAAAAAAAGTTATAGATTTTAGAGGAAGATGAAACTCAAAAAATGGACACAGCAGCGGAGAAGTCGTTGTCGCCGCATACGTACGACAAAAAACATTCCCTTTTGTCGTTTAGTAAAATGCTTCGTATAAAAAATGATTCTTTTTGAATAAACGTAAAAGTCAAAGGGGTTTATACACCATATAAAAGAAAGTTGTGTATAAAATAAAATATGCCTTAATAAAAGGAGATTGAGACGAAGTCCCTTACAAAGATCATTTTTTAAATAAAATAGATCTATTATGTGTATTCACAATAAGTACACATAAATAAAGTACAAATACAAGATAGGATATAATAATATCATGACATAATTTGAAAGTAGGAGATTAACCCAAAGAACAGAAATTGGGTTAAGAAGTTCCCTTACCTCGTGTCCGACTTGACTCGATCGTTATTTAATCTCTTGAATAACAAACTAGAGTTAATTTCTACTTGCTTAAGAACCTTTTTCAAGTTCATTATTCCTTTTATATCACTTATTACCATGTTATGAACATTATGTAATTATTTAAGTTAATAACGGTCGTTTTGTCGATCTTTGGTACTTGAGTCAAAAGTAATCTTCTTATAATTACTAGTTGTTCATGTGGTAAAATATCCATTATATCCAGAATTATATTCATGATGTAGATATCATATATATAATATATATCCAGTATATACATTCATTTATAATATTACATAACATTTAGAGGTAAGAAATGAAATGCACTGTTTATGGAGACGGTAAGCCGTACGTACGCATTAATGCTACTTTCATTTCTATTTCGTATTTAATGGAATAAAATCATAATGATTTAAAGTTATATTATAATTACAGTATAATATCATATGTAATATTATTTACTCCATTTTTTTACATCCCACATTTGGTATTAATGATTCAAATCACTTTGAGGGGGCGGTAGTCCGCACTTCTTAAAATGAAATTATCGCGTTTACCCATAATGGAAGTCATAAAGGTATTCCATAAATGAAAAATACAGAAGCATAAGGAAAACATAAAAATAATATATATCATATATAAAAATAGTGTCATCATAATGGCCCCCATGAGAGGTGTTAAAATAATATTGAACAATCATCGTTTCATGAGACAGTAATTAATCACCCACACAAACAGTATGTTCTTTAACCATTAGACGAAGGTGTGTGTAAGTGTAGTTCGAATAATTCTCATAAAAACATCCAAGTATATTGAGGATAATGGTATTATTACAAAAGAAAATAATAAAAAGAGTTTAAGGGGTTGGAGAAGCAAAATAAAACAAAAGAACATAAGAGAAGACATTACCTTAAAATTAGGTAACTCTTTTTGATTTGAGCCAAAGGCTTCCTTGGGAAGACTTATGCACAAATTTAGGCTTCTAGGAGTAATATAGGGAATTTGAGAGAGTATTTTGGTAGAGGTTGGCCGAGCCAAATGGGTTTTATGGTGTGAATAATGTGGTAGTGGTGGGGGCCTTTTATAAGAGGAGAGGAGGGGCTCTTTTGGAAAGATTGAAATGTTACTTTATTATGAAATTATTTTTGGATTTTAAAGGTACCAAAATGATATATTTCGTGGATAAGGTGATAAGGGTTCGAAATATACTCATCCAATAGGTTTTTGACAAGTGTAAGTCTTAGATTTTACATTATCTGTTCATTTTATTTTAATCGTTAATTAATGAGGTAATCGCTGCATCATCATAGTGTCATAATTTTTTTATTTAATGTATAAAAATTATAAAAAAATTATCATGATGTAGTAAATATTTTTAGCTTTCCAATGATTATTTATAGTCTAAAATTTAACTTATATAACCCCATGTAATAATTGTTTTAGTAAAACAACACATGTTTGTGACAATTTTATTTTTACATTAAATAAAAAGTTATTAATGTCATTTTCTTACCCAAGTGGCTCCATGGGTTCCCCAAGTTGACCCATCGATTGTCTTGGTCGACCATGACTCATCCAATAAGGGTAGGAAAAGTGTAAAGGTAATTTCATATTATTATAATAATATATTTACCTTAAATTACACTAATTACCTTTAATTGCGATTAATAAAACTTAAAAGTTACTATTCACAAAAAATTATTTTCATCCCATTGAACCAAATTTTACTTACTAATGACAACCATGTATGTTGGATTTTTGAAATTCAATTTACAGAAGTGGTAAAGTTTCATTTAAACGAAAAATTATTTATTTAACTACCACTTAGTGGTTTCACTATTCATCAAAAATTGAAGTTTTTTAGAAAAATACTAAAAATTAACCCTAAGCTATATTTGATATTTGTAATTAAAAAATAATTTCTATTTTACAAAATTAAAAACATATAAGTTGAAATAAATAATTTAATAATTAATTCCCGCAGTCACAACAAATAGTGTGTTTTTAAGAAACAATATATATCAAAAGATTGACAATTGTTTATGTCCAATTTCAATGTGAAATTAATTATAATGACCACCATTGGATAAAATAGTAAGATTATATTCTAATTATACTTTAAAACCACTCAATAGTATAATTTATCACTATAAATTATTTTGTTTAATAAATTTGTTTTTAAGTATTTTTTACTATTCATCAAAAATTGGAAGTTCTCAGAAAATTAAAAAAATTTCAACTTAGGATAATTTTGATATTCCGAATACCAAAATGAAGTATATTTTGAAATATAAAATTTATATAATTTCAAAAGGTGGGTATTACTAT
The DNA here is from genome assembly GCA_963277665.1 of Viscum album. Lineage (NCBI taxonomy): Eukaryota > Viridiplantae > Streptophyta > Magnoliopsida > Santalales > Viscaceae > Viscum > Viscum album. Next base: position 1,643,378,433 of record OY728159.1, read on the forward strand.
TCACAATGACTACTTTTATTGGTTGTGGTGTGTTAGAACTTGAGGTTGCGTACAACACACACTGCTCTATTATTCAAAGAGAAGCATGCCATGGAAGCTTGGGGTGTTACATTCTCCCCTCCTTCAATAAATTGCATCCTCACAATTTGGAATTTTTATTTGAATATAAAAGGTTGAAAATATAATATACCTTTGTGGAAAAACCACATCGGAAATAAGGTTAATAAAAATATAACTTGAAAAGAAAGAAATATAAGTACAAAGGTCATCCGAGATAGCCCATACTAGGATTCTATGAAAATATGCATATGGAGGAGAAAAAAACCATCAAGGTATGATGGAGAGTTGTAGAAAACAGGATTAGGAGAAAGTTAACTACAATAAAATCACAAACATGTGATTGGTTAAACGATCATTGATTCTCCAGTAGGAAAAGTTAACCGACAACGTTTTTATTTTAAGATACCTTTCATAAAGTTAAAGAATTTATTTAGGAGATTTACTAATTATGTAAGGAAATATACATACTTGTCATGTAGACTTTCATTCTTTAATAAATTTTTACCACAAACCCATCTTTCACTCAAAAAGATAATAAAACTCAAAAATATTATATTTACCATAATTGTACAATGTTCAAAATCTTTACACATACCATTTAGATTAGGAAAACTATTTTTTAATAACCAGGGAATTCCTGTAGGCTAGTGGTAGGTAGTAAAGGCCTGTCACGCTTTGGTTGTAGGTTCAATTCCTGCAGCTTTTTCTGACGCGACGGGTTATCGCCCGACCTGTAGGTTTTCCTTTTACTAAAACTATAGTATTATAATATTTGAAAAATAATCATAAGAAATGTTTTAACCTTAAATAATACTATTCAAAGTTCAACTTAATCCATTCCAAACATTATAGTTATCCAAAATACCTCTGTCCAGACTTTCTCTAAAAGGTCTCTAAATTCCAAAATCAATTGTAACATCAGATTCCCTAAACAAACTAAGGTTTCTCTTATTGTCACATACTAAAAATATGATTAACTTCATCATATTAAAACCTCAATGAAAACAACAAGTACTACAATACAATCCTTATATATATCACATTATTCTTATAACCATAATATAATCCTTGAGTCCAAAAGCACCAATACATGAATTATCCCTCTTCAACTGTAGTAACAACATAAGATTTGCCTTGATCCCTTGGCCTTTTCTGAGGTAAGTTTCCCCGATGCTTAGGAAATTTATTTGCATAATGCACCATTTCCCTACAATTGTAGCATTCAACATTGATAGCCTCTTTCTTTCCCTTGTAATCACGAGCCTGGTGACCTTTTTCTCCACATTTATAATAAACTCCCATTCCTTATAAGCAAGTACCGGGGTGATTCTTCCCACAATTATCACAAAATAGAAAATCCTTCTTTCCCTTTATCTATCTCTTGTTCCACTATTCTCTTCTTCTCTTGCTTTACTTTATTGTCATAAGATTTAGAGAATTCCTTTTCTTTCTTGATAGTACATGAGACAATATATTCATACGACGAGAAAGATTGTGAGACTAAGGATCGATGGAGAATCTGTTTTAACCCATAAAATAAACGATCAATCTTACATCTTGGGTTACGTATATAATATGTTGTATGCCTCGCTAACCTTGTAACGTTAGCCTCATACTTTGCGACATTCTCATCCCCCTTTTGTCTCAAACTCAGAAATTGCCTTTCCATATCTGTTTGATGGTCACGAGGAAAGTATTATTCTAAGAAAAGCTCTTTGAACTCCCTCCATTCCATATTTGATACTTCATCATCTTCCTTCATGTTTTGTATTAATGACCACTACTCATCAGGATCTCCAGTGAGGCGATAACCTGCCATGAAAACTTTTTCCCTTTCACTACTCCCCAAAGCCTGAAATATTTTCTCTAGGGAACTTATCCATTGCTCAGATACTAATGGATTTGTACCCCCATTAAAGGTTTGTGGTTTATTCCTCATGAAGAGATCCAACATTGATCCTCCACGCTGCGGATCAGGGTGCTCCATACGGGTAAAGTTATTATTCATAACCAGAGTGAGTTGTCCCAGTATGGTGATAAGCTGACCAACACAAATTGTATCACCAGCTCCATTATAATTATCTTGAGTAGGAGGGAAATTCCTACATGGAGTGCGTGCAATGATACAGTTTCCATTCCTTCCACTAGGCGCCATTTCTAAACAATGTCATAAACTAGATCAGTTTATGAATCAAAATACATAATTCCATACTTGTAAAACACTTAACATAAATTGAATAGTTTATGGATATAATACATAATAATAAAAATGTTTTCTTTGAGGAAGTATATACTCATAAACCCTTCATAATAGTTTGTAAATAAAATGAGAATTATCCTAAGCATATCCCTTGGGAGTGTCGCAACCAAGAGTGTAGCAAGACCCGTTGTCGTGCACCAGTTCCCGTTCGAGTCTATCTCAAAGTGGTGTTCTCGGGTTTTACCCCTAGGTACATCTGTGCCAGAGCTGCCTCTACCAGCTCGTATCCATACAGGGATGTATTGCTCGGAAAACTCACAAAATCTCTATAATACCAAAATTCTTGGAAGTTCTTCTATACCAATCCTCAAAGTCTATCTTAGGGCTATGTGCTTTAATCATAGTTTTTCTAAATCTAGCTTCCAAGGTTAGTACTAAACTGCCTCTAATACCAACTTTAATGCCCCGACCCCAGTTACCTAGAGTTGGTGCATTATTGTCTAACATTGGCATGATCACAAAAGATAAAGTCTCGAATGTCTGATTAGTTTAGTAGCCTTGGAAACACTAGATACATTCATAAATGTTACATTACATCATAAAGTGAAAAATCACAATAACATAGTCTCCATAGTCCACACTCCTATCCCCTTCAGAATATCCCAGTAGGTCAGTTATAAAATATTTCTTCACATCTTGGGAAAATAAAACATAGAAAGGGGTGAGCTCAGATGCTCAGTAAGGATAAAAATACATTAGAAACTTTCATAAATAAACATAAACATTTAAGGCAATGAATAACAAAAACAAAATCTTTTTAAACATGAACTTCAACATAATATGGCAAAAATAAAATGAAGTAATTCCATTTCCTTATTCACATGGATATTCTACTAGTCGAGTAATCACATGCAATATCAGTAACCAGTTTCATAACGATGGAATGCATAATGCCAGACTATCATAACCACATAGCCAAGGCCTCGTGCCAAGACTAAAAATAAGATTTTGTCAAGGCCTCGTGCCAAGACACTAGTTTGTCTCATGAGACCTACCGATGCATCAAGGATCTATAGCGGGCTCCACCCATCACTTATTAAGTCCAATTCATTCGTTATATGAAAAGATTTAAACATATCATAAACCATAACATAATCGTATCACATAAAACATGCATAAAGGAAACATAACATTTCCACATTTCAATCACACGATATCAATACAACACATTTATATAATAAAAACATCATCAAAAACATTTTCAATACCAAAATAAAAGAAAAGTAAAACATGGTATTTATTTTTCATTTTAAAAAAGTTATAGCTTTTAGAGGAAGTTGAAACTCAAATAATGGTCACGGTGGTGGAGAAGTCATTTTCGCCGCATATTTATAAAAAAAAACATTCCCTTTTTTTATTTAGTAAAACTCTTCGTATAAAAAAAGATTCCTTTTGAATAAACCTAAAAGTCAAAGGGGTTTATACACTGTATAAAAGAAAGTTGTGTATAAAATAAAATATGCCTCAATGAAAGGAGATTGAGACAAAGTCCCTTATAAAGATTATTTTTTAAATAAAATAGATATATTATGTGTATTCACAATAAGTACACATAAAAAAGTACAAATACAAGATATTACATAATAATATCATGACATAATTTGAAAGTATGAGATTAACCCAAAGAACGGAAATTGGGTTAAGAAGTTCCCTTACCTCGTGTCCGACTTGACTGGATCGTTCTTTAATATCCTGAATAATAAACTAGAGTTAATTTATACTTGATTAATAACTTTTTTCAAGATCATTATTCCTTTTATATCACTTATTACCATGTTATGAACATTATGTAATTATTTAAGTTAATAACGGTCGTTTTGTCGATCTTTCGTACTTGAGTCAAAAATAAACTTCTTATAATTACAAGTTGTTCATGTGGTAAAATATCCATTATATCCAGAATTATATTAATTATGTAGAAATCATATATATAATATATACCCAGTATATACATGCATTTATAATATTACATAACATTTAGAGGTAAGAAATGAAATGCACCGTTCATGGAGACGTTAAGCCGTACGTACTCATGAACGCTACTTTCATTTTTATTTCATATTTAATGGAATTAAATCATAATGATATACAGATATATTATAATTCCAGTATAATATCATATATAATATCATTTAATACATCCTTTATTCATCCCACATTTGGCATTAACGATTCAAATCACTTTGAGGGGGCGGTAGTCCTCACTTCCTAAAATGAAATTATCGCGTTTACCCATAATGGAAGTCATAAAGGTATGCCATAAATGAAAAATACAGAAGCATAAGGAAAACATAAAAATAATATATATCATATATAAAAATAGTGTCATCATAATGGCCCCCATGAGAGGTGTTAAAATAATATTGAACAATCATCGTTTCATGAGACAGTAATTAATCACCCACACAAACAATATGTTCTTTAACCATTAGACGAAGGTGTGTGTAAGTGTAGTTCGAATAATTCTAATAAAAACATCCAAGTATATTGAGGATAATGGTATTATTACAAAAGAAAATAATAAAAAGAGTTTAAGGGGTTGGAGAAGCAAAATAAAACAAAAGAACATAAGAGAAGACATTACATTAAAATTAGGTAACTCTTTTTGATTTGAGCCAAAGGCTTCCTTGGGAAGACTTATGCACAAATTTAGGCTTCTAGGAGTAATATAGGGAATTTGAGAGAGTATTTTGGTAGAGGTTGGCCGAGCCAAATGGGTTTTATGGTGTGAATAAGGTGGTAGTGGTGGGGGCCTTTTATAAGAGGAGAGGAGGGGCTCTTTTGGAAAGATTGAAATGTTACTTTATTATGAAATTATTTTTGGATTTTAAAGGTACCAAAATGATATATTTCGTGGATAAGGTGATAAGGGTTCGAAATATACTCATCCAATAGGTTTTTGACAAGTGTAAGTCTTAGATTTTACATTATCTGTTCATTTTATTTTAATCGTTAATTAATGAGGTAATCACTGCATCATCATAGTGTCATAATTTTTTTATTTAATGTATAAAAATTATAAAAAAATTATCATGATGTAGTAAATATTTTTAGCTTTCCAATTATTATTTATAGTCTAAAATTTAACTTATATAACCCCATGTAATAATTGTTTTAGTAAAACAACACATGTTTGTGACAATTTTTTTTACATTAAATAAAAAGTTATTAATGTCATTTTCTTACCCAAGTGGCTCCATGGGTTCCCCAAGTTGACCCATCGATTGTCTTGGTCGACCATGACTCATACAATAAGGGTAGGAAAAGTGTAAAGGTAATTTCATATTATTATAATAATATATTTACCTTAAATTACACTAATTACCTTTAATTGCGATTAATAAAACTTAAAAGTTACTATTCACAAAAAATTATTTTCATCCCATTGAACCAAATTTTACTTACTAATGACAACCATGTATGTTGGATTTTTGAAATTCAATTTACAGAAGTGGTAAAGTTTCATTTAAACGAAAAATTATTTATTTAACTACCACTTAGTGGTTTCACTATTCATCAAAAATTGAAGTTTTTTAGAAAAATACTAAAAATTAACCCTAAGCTATATTTGATATTTGTAATTAAAAAATGATTTCTATTTTTAAAAATTAAAAATATATAAGTTGAAATAATTAATTTAATAATTAATTCCCGCTGTCACAACAAATAGTGTGTTTTTAAGAAACAATATATATCAAAAGATTGACAATTGTTTATGTCCAATTTCAATGTGAAATTAATTATAATGACCACCATTGGATAAAATAGTAAGATTATATTATAATTATACTTTAAAACCACTCAATAGTATAATTTATCACTATAAATTATTTTGATTAATAAATTTGTTTTTAAGTATTTTTTTACTATTCATCGAAAATTGGAAGTTCTCAGAAAATTAAAAAAATTTCAACTTAGGATAATTTTGATATTCCGAATACCAAAATGAAGTCCATTTTGAAATATAAAATTTATATAATTTCAAAAGGTGGGTATTACTATTCACAATGACTACTTTTATTGGTTGCGGTGTGTTAGAACTTGAGGTTGCGTACAACACACGCTGCTCTATTATTCAAAGAGAAGCATGCCATGGAAGCTTGGGGTGTTACATTCTCCCCTCCTTCAATAAATTGCATCCTCACAATTTGGAATTTTTCTTTGAATATAAAAGGTTGAAAATATAATATACCTTTGTGGAAAACCCACATCGGAAATAAGGTTAATAAAAATATAACTTGAAAAGAAAGAAATATAAGTACAAAGGTCACCCGAGATAGCCCATACTAGGATTCTATGAAAATATGCATATGGAGGAGAAAAAAACCATCAAGGTATGATGGAGAGTTGTAGAAAACAGGATTAGGAGAAAGTTAACTACAAGAAAATCACAAACATGTGATTGGTTAAACGATCATTGATTCTCCAGTAGGAAAAGTTAACCGACAACGTTTTTATTTTAAGATACATTTCATAAAGTTGAAGAATTTATTTAGGAGATTTACTAATTATGTAAGGAAATATACATACTTGTCATGTAGACTTTCATTCTTTAATAAATTTTTCCCACAAACCCATCTTTCACTCAAAAAGATAATAAAACTAAAAAATATTATATTTACCATAATTGTACAATGTTCAAAATCTTTACACATACCATTTAGATTAGGAAAACTATTTTTTAATAACCAGGGAATTCCTATAGGCTAGTGGTAGGTAGTAAAGGCCTGTCACGCTTTGGTTGTAGGTTCAATTCCTGCATCTTTGTTTGACGCGACGGGTTATCGCCCGACCTGCAGGTTTTCCTTTTCCTAAAACTATAGTATTATAATATTTGAAAAATAATCATAAGAAATGTTTTAACCTTAAATAATACTATTAAAAGTTCAACTTAATCCATTCCAAACATTATAGTTATCCAAAATACCTCTGTCCAGACTTTCTCTAAAAGGTCTCTAAATTCCAAAATCAATTGTAACATCAGATTCCCTAAACAAACTAAAGTTTCTCTTATTGTCACATACTAAAAATATGATTAACTTCATCATATTAAAACCTCAATGAAAACAACAAGTACTACAATACAATCCTTATATATATATCACATTATTCTTATAACCATAATATAATCCTTGAGTCCAAAAGCACCAATACATGAATTATCCCTCTTCAACTGTAGTAACAACATAAGATTTGCCTTGATCCCTTGGCCTTTTCTGAGGTAAGTTTCCCCGATGCTTAGGAAATTTATTTGCATAATGCACCATTTCCCTACAATTGTAGCATTCAACATTGATAGCCTCTTTCGTTCCCTTGTAATCACGAGCCTGGTGACCTTTTTCTCCACATTTATAACAAACTCCCATTCCTTTTAAGCAAGTACCGGGGTGATTCTTCCCACAATTATCACAAAATAGAAAATCCTTCTTTCCCTTTATCTATCTCTTGTTCCACTATTCTCTTCTTCTCTTGCTTTACTTTATTGTCATAAGATTTAGAGAATTCCTTTTCTTTCTTGATAGTACACGAGACAATATATTCATACGACGAGAAAGATTATGAGACTAAGGATCGATGGAGAAACTGTTTTAACCCATAAAATAAACGATCAATATTAAATCTTGGGTTACGTATATAATATGCTGTATGCCTCGCTAACCTTGTAACGTTAGCCTCATACTTTGCGACATTCTCATCCCCCTTTTGTCTCAAACTCAGAAATTGCCTTTCCATATCTGTTTTATGGTCACAAGGAAAGTATTATTCTAAGAAAAGCTCTTTGAACTCCCTTCATTCCATATTTGATACTTCATTATCTTCCTTCATGTTTTTTATTAATGACCACTACTGATCAGGATCTCCAGTGAGGCGATAACCTGCCATGAAAACTTTTTCCCTTTTACTACTCCCCAAAGCCTGAAATATTTTCTCTAGGGAACTTATCCATTGATCAGATACTAATGGATTTGTACCCCCATTAAATGTTGGTGGTTTATACCTCATGAAGAGATCCAACATTGATCCTCCACGCTGCGGATCAGGGTTCTCCATACGGGTAAGGTTATTATTCATAACCAGAGTGAGTTGTCCCAGTATGGTGATAAGCTGACCAACACAAATTGTATCATCAGCTCCATTATAATTATCTTGAGTAGGAGGGAAATTCCTACATGGAGTGCGTGCAATGATACAGTTTCCATTCCTTCCACTAGGCGCCATTTATAAACAATGGAATAAACTAGATCAGTTTATGAATCAAAATACATAATTCCATACTTGTAAAACACTTAACATAAATTGAATAGTTTATGGATATAATCCATAATAATAAAAATGTTTTCTTTGAGGAAGTATATACTCATAAACCCTTCATAATAGTTTGTAAATAAAATGAGAATTATCCTAAGCATATCCCTTGGGAGTGTCGCAACCAAGAGTGTAGCAAGACCCGTTGTCGTGCACCAGTTCCCGTTCGAGTCTATCTCAAAGTGGTGTTCTCGGGTTTTACCCCTAGGTACATCTGTGCCAGAGCTTCCTCTACCAGCTCGTATCCATACAAGGATGTATTGCTCGGAAAACTCACAAAATCTCTATAATACCAAAATTCTTGGAAGTTCTTCTATACCAATCCTCAAAGTCTATCTTAGGGCTATGTGCTTTAATCATAGTTTTTCTAAATCTAGCTTCCAAGGTTAGTACTAAACTGCCTCTAATACCAACTTTAATGCCCCGACCCCAGTTACCTAGAGTTGGTGCATTATTGTCTAACATTGGCATGATCACAAAAGATCAAGTCTCGAATGTACGATTAGTTTAGTAGCCTTGGAAACACTAGATACATTCATAAATGTTACATTACATCATAAAGTGAAAAATCACAATAACATAGTCTCCATAGTCCACACTCCTATCCCCTTCAGAATATCCCTGTAGGTCAGTTATAAAATATTTCTTCACATCTTGGGAAAATAAAACATAGAAAGGGGTGAGCTCAGATGCTCAGTAAGGATAACAATACATTAGAAACTTTCATAAATAAACATAAACATTTAAGGCAATGAATAACCAAAACAAAATCTTTTTAAACATGAACTTCAACATAATATGGCAAAAATGAAATTAAGTAATTCCATTTCCTTATTCACATGGATATTCTACTAGTCGAGTAATCACATGCAATATCAGTAACCACTTTCATAACGATGGAATGCATAATGCCAGACTATCATAACCACATAGCCAAGGCCTCGTGCCAAGACTAAAAATAAGATTTTGTCAAGGCCTCGTGCCAAGACACTAGTTTGTCTCATGAGACCTACCGATGCATCAAGGATCTATAGCGGGCTCCACCCATCACTTATTAAGTCCAATTCATTCGTTATATGAAAATATTTAAACATATCATAAACCATAACATAATCGTATCACATAAAACATGCATAAAAGAAACATAACATTTCCACATTTCAATCACAAGATATCAATACAACACATTTATATAATAAAAACATCATCAAAAACATTTTCAATACCAAAATAAAAGAAAAGTAAAACATGGTATTTATTTTTCATTTAAAAAAGTTATAGATTTTAGAGGAAGTTGAAACTCAAATAATGGTCACGGTGGTGGAGAAGTCATTTTCGCCGCATATTTATAAAAAAAAACATTCCCTTTTTTTATTTAGTAAAACTCTTAGTATAAAAAAAGATTCCTTTTGAATAAACCTAAAAGTCAAAGGGTTTTATACACTGTATAAAAGAAAGTTGTGTATAAAATAAAATATGCCTCAATGAAAGGAGATTGAGAAAAAGTCCCTTATAAAGATTATTTTTTAAATAAAATAGATATATTATGTGTATTCACAATAAGTACACATAAAACAAGTACAAATACAAGATATTACATAATAATATCATGACATAATTTGAAAGTATGAGATTAACCCAAAGAACGGAAATTGGGTTAAGAAGTTCCCTTACCTCGTGTCCGACTTGACTGGATCGTTCTTTAATATCCTGAATAATAAACTAGAGTTAATTTATACTTGATTAATAACTTTTTTCAAGATCATTATTCCTTTTATATCACTTATTACCATGTTATGAACATTATGTAATTATTTAAGTTAATAACGGTCGTTTTGTCGATCTTTCGTACTTGAGTCAAAAATAAACTTCTTATAATTACAAGTTGTTCATGTGGTAAAATATACATTATATCCAGAATTATATTAATTATGTAGATATCATATATATAATATATACCCAGTATATACATGCATTTATAATATTACATAACATTTAGAGGTAAGAAATGAAATGCACCGTTCATGGAGACGGTAAGCCGTACGTACTCATGAACGCTACTTTCATTTTTATTTCATATTTAATGGAATTAAATCATAATGATATAAAGGTATATTATAATTCCAGTATAATATAATATATAATATCATTTAATACATCCTTTATACATCCCACATTTGGCATTAACGATTCAAATCACTTTGAGGGGGCGGTAGTCCTCACTTCCTAAAATGAAATTATCACATTTACCCATAATGGAAGTCATAAAGGTATGCCATAAATGAAAAATACAGAAGCATAAGGAAAACATAAAAATAATATATATCATATATAAAAATAGTGTCATCATAATGGCCCCCATGAGAGGTGTTAAAATAATATTGAACAATCATCGTTTCATGAGACAGTAATTAATCACCCACAGAAACAGTATGTTCTTTAACCATTAGACGAAGGTGTGTGTAAGTGTAGTTCGAATAATTCTCATAAAAACATCCAAGTATATTGAGGATAATGGTATTATTACAAAAGAAAATAATAAAAAGAGTTTAAGGGGTTGGAGAAGCAAAATAAAACAAAAGAACATAAGAGAAGACATTACCTTAAAATTAGGTAACTCTTTTTGATTTGAGCCAAAGGCTTCCTTGGGAAGACTTATGCACAAATTTAGGCTTCTTGGAGTAATATAAGGAATTTGAGAGAGTATTTTGGTAGAGGTTGGCCGAGCCAAATGGGTTTTATGGTGTGAATAAGGTGGTAGTGGTGGGGGCCTTTTATAAGAGGAGAGGAGGGTCTCTTTTGGAAAGATTGAAATGTTACTTTATTATGAAATTATTTTTGGATTTTAAAGGTACCAAAATGATATATTTCATGGATAAGGTGATAAGGGTTCGAAATATACTCATCCAATAGGTTTTTGACAAGTGTATGTTTTAGAGTTTACATTATCTTTTCATTTTATTTTAATCGTTAATTAATGAGGTAATCACTGCATCATCATGGTGTCATAAATTTTTTTATTTATTTAATGTCTAAAAATTATAAAAAAACTATCATGATGTAGGAAATATTTTTATATTTCCAATTAATATTTATAGTCTAAAAGTTAACTTATATAACCCCATGTAATAATTGTTTTAGTATAACAACACATGTTTGTGACAATTTTATTTTTACATTAAACAAAAAGTTATTAATGTCATTTTCTTACCCAAGTGGCTCCATGGGGTCCCCAAGTTGACCCATAGATTTTCTTGGTCGGAAATGACTCATCCAATAAGGTTAGGATAAGTGTAAAGGCAATTTCATATTATTATAACATTATATTTACGTTAAATTACACTAATTACCTTTAATCCCGATTAATAAAACCTAAAAGTTACTATTCACAAAAATTATTTTCATCCCATTGACCACATTTTACTTACTAATTACAACCATGTATGTAGAATTTTTGAAATTCAATTTACAGAAGTGGTAATGTTTCATTTCAATGAAAAATTAGTTTTTTAACTACCACTTAGTGGTTTCACTATTCATTAAAAATTGATGTTTTTCAGAAAAATACCAAAAATTCACACTAAGTTATATTTGATATTCCTAATTCAAAATTGTTTTCTATTTTAAAAAATTCAAAACATATAACTTTAATTAATTAATTTAATAATTAATTCCCGATGTCACAACAAATAGCGTGTTTTTAAGAAATAATATATATCAAAAGATTGACAATTGTTTATGTCCAATTTCAATGTGAAATTAATTATAATGACCACCATTGGATAAAATGGTAAAATTATATTCTAATTATACTTTAAAACCACTCAATTGTATAATTTTCACTAAAAATTATTTTTATTAAAAAAGTTGTTTTTAAGTATTTTTTTACTATTCATCGAAAATTGGAAGTTCTCAGAAAATTACAAAAAATTTCAAATTAGGATAATTTCGATATTACAAATACCAAAATGAAGTCCATTTTTAAATATAAAATTTATATAATTTCAAAAGGTGGGTATTATTATTCATAACAGCTACTTTGATTGGTCGCGGTGTGTTAGAAATTGAGGTTGCGTACAATACACACTGCTCTATTATTCAAAGAGAAGCATACCATGGAAGCTTGGGGTGTTACAGACTTTATATTTTCAACTTGGTGAAACTACAAAATTATAACTTGGTACAAACTTTGGCTTTGTAACTTTGTGAATCTTTAACTTTGTAACTCTGTACAAAATTCAACTTTGAAACTTCTGGAAACATAAACATTGAAAATAAAGAAAACTTCTACTTTGAAAATTCTAGAAAACTACAACTTTACACATATGGAAAATTGAAACTTTTTATATTTAGAAAAATTCATAATTTTTATGCACATTCTCTATCTGATCATACTATCTATCCAATCATTATATTCATCTGATCATAATGTGCATATGATGGACAAACTTCCATCTGATCATAAGAATTTTTTCTAATTAGAAAAGTATCTGTGATGTAATCATTGTAAAATATGAAACACTAGACATTATTAAAACTCATTGTTTTGTATAATTTATCAAAAAATGTTTATCCAATTCATTATTCATTTGATAGTAAAGTACACACTTCCTAACAAAAAATTCTTCAGGAAACTTGGACTTTATAAACTATAGAAACCTAAAATCTTCTTTTATTATACTATATTCAAATTATATCATGAATTATTCATGATGTTTTTTTGGAACATTAAATAACATCATAGAAACACCTAACTTATTTAAGAAATTTTCCTAACAAATAATTTTTATAACTTCTTAAATTTTTTTACTTTATTATTCTCTGAAACTTTTTTAACTTTCAAAAATTATAAATTTATTCTTCTAAACAAATTTATAAACCTCTAGACTTTCTAAATTTCTTTAGCAGAACAACTTTATTAACTTCCAAAATTATCTATCTTTCTTCATCTAAACATCTTTATTAACTTCTATACTTTTTAGCTTCCTTCATCTCATCATCTTTATGAACTTACTGACTATCTAAATTTATTTATCTCAACAACTTTATTAACTTCCAGACATTCTAATGTTATTTATATATGGAAACTTTATAATGAAATTATGTTAACTTCAAACAACTATTCCTTTCCTATTTTACAAATACAAAACCTTTTAAGCAAAAAAACATAAAAAATATTTAGTTTTATTGAATATTCTACATAGTTTAACAAACTTTTCTCCAACCATGAAAAATTACTATGGTCCCTCTAACCCCTCTCTCATATGGTTAAGGGTGTAGTTAGTACTGACCATGTGCCTTAAAATTTATTTTCCAAAATTTGACATTTTTACCCCGATCCCTAAAAACTCCAAAAAATTGAAAATAAAATATGAAATAAATACACATCAATGACCCATCGGGTGTCCCAAGTATGACATACATGGTCATTCTTGAGAATGGAAAAGTGTAAACCAACAATTAACACTAATATAAATAAAACAAAAAAAATTAATCACCATAAAAATAGAGTTTATATTGTAAAATATTGAAAGTCGGGGAAGCCTTGATCATATTGAAAATGGGTTTTTGAACATTGAAGTTCACTATGAAGAATTCTAGTGATTTCATGATCACAAAAATGCATCACTTCTGTGTATCACACACATCATGTTCTTCATGTTGTACAGTTCAAGTATATTTCTCCATCTCGTATTGGTTTTTTCAATCTATATTTATAGATATTTATTCATGAAAAATATCTTTAATAGTCACAAACATTGCAGTTCATATTTTCTGAAGCATCGGTAGTTAAAGAAAAAAAATAATTAACTACTTTTGTGTTGTTCAAATATTCACTCAAAATCATCAAAATCATTTGATGATTTGCAAGGTGTTCTATGATTTTATTTCCATTTAATGAGAATGAAATCCTCATATAATCTCCTTGAGAATAATCATGAATCATTTTATGTAATTTTTAAATTAGAAATATACAACAAAATCATCCCTGTAATTATAGTTACTAAATAAACAAGAATAATCAAGATAAAGAATTTATAACAAATAAAATTTTAGTTTGTAATAAACAAATAAAATTTCTAGGTATTCTATATAGCATAATATTTTTATCTTGCAAGACTTTAATTTTTCAAGAAATTAAATCTCATAAGATTTTTTTATTTTGCATGACTTTAATATCGCATAAGACTTCCTGTCTCATTATAATTTTAATTCTATAAGACTTTGAAAATTCATGTAAGACTTATGGTTCACAATATTTTATATCCCATAATACCTTGATAGTTTTTATGTCTTGTAAATCTTAGAAGACTTAATTTCCTCATAAGACTTCAATATTTAGAAAAAACATATTTCTCATAAGATTGTCTCTCGTAAGACTTAACATTTCATAATATTTATTCATTTTTAATAAATTGATTCTTGTAAAACAATACAATAGTGAAAGATAACATACTTTACCAGATATCATAACTTCATAATATGTGAATATTTCTTAACAATTTTTTTGTAATAAAATATTTTATGATATGAAATTTTGTAACAAGGGATATTTTTATAAGATAGGAAATTTTTGCAGGAATGAATATTTCTTAAGACACTAAAGAATTAGAAATACTTGTATCTTACTTCCAAATAATTTAGAAATTTCTTAAGACAAATATTTTGTTAAAAATTCAAAAATTGGAAAAAAATTCTTTTATTCAACAACACATAATTAGAAAAAAATATAACCAGAATAATAATATTAAAAAATAATATAAATAATTAATGAGTAAATAAATAAATTTTGCATCATTTTTTTCTTTTACAACCAGTTCTAGTTTCAATCAAGAAAATATTCTTATTATTTTTAAAACTCATGTTGGATATAATGAAATTATAATTATTTAATTATAATAAATAATGACCACGAAGAAATGATACACTATAAAAAATCCAACGAAATTTATTCCATATACTATTTTGTGAAAAAAGATGGTTCTTTCTTGGGTATTTTATGATTAAGTAGTGGTTGATCTAAATAAAACACCCTAATGTGAGCCATAATTTTTCACAAAATATATTATGGAATAATTTATTGATCCACTAGAACCACATACTTAGTCTGGATAACCAATGTGGCATGTCCCTAAAAAATTCACATATTTTATTAATTCACTTGATTATATAACAATTTAAGTGAGTAATTATCTAATCGGTATAATTAATCAACTAAACCCATTAAATAATAAATTAAAATTCACAAAAATCAATTCACTTAGACATAAAAAATAAAAAATAATAATAATTATTTTAAATAAATGATAAATTTAATTAAATAAATTATTTAATTAGCTAGACAAGATCTAATTTGATGGTATCATAATTAATTAATAATTGAAAATAAAATACATGAATTAAAAATAATTATAAAACATATCAAAATTTGTTTAACCATAATAAATCAGTTTAACATCAAAATCATTTTTATTGGATTTAACACAAATATATTTAGATATACATAATTATGAGATAAATAAACTTAATATTTAAATATGAATCTATTATAAAATTAATATATAGAATAGTAAATGAAAAATAAATAGAAATATTCAAGAAAATAAATGATAAAATTCAAATATGAAATCAGTACTAAAGTTCATCATCAAATCTGAATCAAACAACTTTGTACCAGATCTGACTTCATAGAAATCAAATCAAACATTTTTCTGAACAAAAGATCGCCGATCACTGTTGATGGAGTTTACCCAGAAATCTTAATCGTCTGAAATATGGAAATCATGCATCAACCCATAATTATACTGTTGATGTATGTATTTACAGAGAAGACGTAGGAGCAAGGATGGGGTGGTACGCCTGGGAGGAGAATCCTTAATGTGGTTCCTTCAGTTCATCTAGGATGCACACCTAGCTAGTAGAGCATGAGGATCAGAGTTTTCTTGGTTAATGAAAAACTATATTTAATTATTTCAATAAAATGTAGCTTTTAGATGATGGTGTAAGAGGTAGATTAATAATTTATCATGTTTGGACCCTGAACCCAATCCATAGGTTGATCATTTGATGATTTCCAGATAAGTCTGCTATATCCTGATAATTTTAATTTAAAGGAATAAAAATTAATACCACTTTCAAAAATAATTAAAAGGGAGGAAAAATTTGGTTCCCACCAAAAGAATGTTGAAAGGTTTCTCCATCAAGCATGGGGGTGATGATATTAGTGTGACAACCTTCACACTTCTTCAATAACTTAAAATAGGTACCCTAACTATTTACCACATAATATACTATAAAAAAACAGATAGGTAAGTTGATCATGGAATTTTTTTAAATGTTTAGTAATGAGATCTTGTAATAAATTTCTAATACATTTCATTGACAAATGACATATTGTACAATACCTTGATGATTATATTTAGAATATTAACCTCAAGTCCATTTTACTAGAAATTTTATTGTGAATCTCCACTGTGATTTTCCATTGGAAATTTCCACTTGTAATATCCCCTACTATTTTTTACTTCAAATTTCCAAAAGGAATTCAAAGAAAAAAACTATATTTGAAAATCACATTATAAATTCATAGTTAGATTTACCAATTAAAATTTTTATTTATATCCAAATAAGTGGTCTAGGATTTCATGTTGATTGAAATTGGAAATATCATATTCTCTTTCCACTATGAATTTCCACAAGGAATTTTCATATGGCATCTCTAATGAAAATTCACACTATGAACTTGTAGTTAGGATTCTAACTAGATATTTTCAAAAGATTCTAAAAAAGTGATTTGTGATGTTTAATCAATTTAAAGTGAAAATTTCATATTTTATTTTTATATTATGATTTAAAATTGAATCTTAGTGTAAATTTCCCCTAGTAGGTTCTATTGGGACTTTCCAGTATAAATTTCTAATGGAATTTTACAAATGATTCAAAAGAGACCACCCCATATAATAAAATTTATAAACAAAGTTAATCTGATAGTTTGTGCTCTTATATTGGAAATGTTATAATTAATGGGATCATGTAAAACTTGGATGGTGTGAATGATTCACAACATAGAAATTTAATAGACTTGAATGTCATTCATTATTCATCTGACTCTTATGTGAGGTAGTATAAGAGCGATGACATTAAAAAAATAAAATTGCAATGCCAAAATTTTCATCGATAGAGATAAATTTCTAGATTCATAAGAAAAAAACCCATCCATTAGAATTTATAAACAAAGCCCTACATGTATACCATGAATTAGGAATGCTTTTAAATCAATGTTTGAAGCCTAATCATTTTATATTTTCTATAGAGGCATTATTGGCTTCATTGTATGGAAGAAATGTGTTAAAAAACATAAAAATGATAAAAGTTTAGAAACATCAACATTTTATACTTATAGAAAATAAGGATGTAAAATATTATACAAACATGATGTCAATGTGAAAAATCCATGTTCCAAAATAAGGAATAATTGTACAGTGAGAATGGGGGTTATTTACATGTCTAATAAGCAATATGAGTGTAGAAAACTAGTTAAGAATCATAAAAACTCTTTACATGCTCTAGATACTATGAATTTGATGAGTTCATAATGACAAATCAATGATTCACATGGTACAGAGTTATATGTAAATAAAAAAATATTCTCTTAATCCTGATGATGCATTTTTTACATGTAATGGCCATTGCATGTGGGCCTGAGAATCTTTGATATACACAAGTATACCAACAAAGTTTTTTGCAGTCCAAAATAGAGTAAGGGCTGGTTGTAAATGATGTTGATAAAAACATCCCATACATGAGTATGTGATATTGATGGTATGTTACAATACCTAGAGAGTCAATCACGGGATAACACATCATTCTTTTACTTAGTGAAATTTGACACGTGCTATCAAATTAGCAACGTATTTTGTGTTGATCCCAAAATTCAGGTGGATCATGAGAATTTTGGAGGCATTTTCATGTTTGTAACTACCTTCAACACAAAAAATGAGTGTAGGCCTCTAGAAGTGTTTATAGGGGTAAACCATCATAAGAAGATTGAAATTTTTGGTGTAGAATTGTTATATGATTAGAAAAAAGAATCATTTATTTGGTTGTTTGTTATATTTTATTATTTTCATAGTGGTAAGAACCCTAATATGATTTTCAAATATAAATATGAAACCATGTATAATTTAATTTATTTATCCGCACCTAAAAAAATATATACCCAATGCACTTGGAACTTAATGAAAAATGACCTTAAATACTTAGGACCTATAATGAAATATGGGAAAAATTTGTTTGAGAAATTAAAAAATAATTGTATGGGGTTGATGAAACTTGAAAATTTGTGGATTTTTGGAAATAAATCCAAGAAAAATTTGGTGATACAAATTTGACATGGTTATAAGATATGTACAATGTAAGGGGAAAATGGGCCAATTATTTTATAAAGACTACATTGATAGTAGACATTCTAAGCAAATAGTTGAGTGAGAATTTAAATGGAGTAATAAAGGATTACTTGAATCATAAGCTCAGTGTGTTGTAATTCTTCTATTAGTTTGACTATGTGTTTTAGAGGAAATGTTATCAAGAAATGAAGGCTGAATTTGGTAGAAGGGAAAAAATACCACACAATTATTTTCCATATCATCCAATCATGGTTAAAGTAAGTCATTTTTACACAGATTTTTTATATTATTTAGCATGAAAACTAACTATATAGTGCTTGTTACCTTAAGACTTGTAATGAAATAATTTACCCAAAAGTTTTGTTGGTGGAAGGAAAGGTTCATAAAATAATATTTTAGTTGTAGTATATAAAGAATCACCTATGAAAATTGGTTTTACCTATATAATGTTTGAGAGTTATGGGTATTTGTGTTGTCATGAACTCAAAATATCATAGAGGTAGGATGTACAGTTCTTATAAGAGTTATATATCCATGTGAGATGGATAAGAAATTCCCATGATATCCACCTGACAGAGATGACAATTAATCATGTTAAAAAAGATTTGGTAGCAAGAAAATATTAATGTTACCAACAGTTGGCCCAAATGACAATAAACATTGAAATAGAATACTATAAGTTTGAATAAGGATATATTATTGGGATGTCAAATCTGAATAATTATATGAGGGAATTACATGAATCTATAAATAATTTACCCTCAATACACAGTCAAGAAGAATCTATCATGGAACATCAATAAAAATTTAAAACATCATTCAAGAAGAAAGATAAAATAAAAGACAGTGTTTGGTTAAAAAGTTGTCCAGAGTTGGAAAGAAAACACATAATGAGTAGGAGAAATATCACAAATCAAGATATTGAAAAACCTATATGTAATTTTTATCTTATTATTATGTTAAAAGACTACTAAAGGTTTTGATATCAGGGATAAATAATGTTATATTATTATTGGAGGGAAGTGATAAAAAACTATTAAATTATGGATACCATGATGATCCTTTCATAGATCTCAATGTATGTAATTACTATAAAGTAGGTTTAAAAAAATCAAATTTAAACATAATTCAGAGAACATCATTTGTTTTGGGTTTTTAATTTAGCATAAAATATCACTATTAAACAATTATACTACTTTTTTGTTTCTTTATTAATAGAAAATTCTTTCTAGAATTAGGAGGTAGTGTAGACCACTTTTCATCTATTTAGATTAGAAAACTCATCAACCAATGAATCTTTTATTGGATTCCACAAAACTAATAAAATTGTTTTTCAAGGTAAGCTTTTTTATTGAAAAAATTCATAAAATCAAAGTAAAAATGACAACATTTAATGAAAAATGCATTGAAAAGTTTTTAAAGTAGTCACTTTGATAGAAATATTTTGAATGAATGCACCACAAATTATAATGGTATCTGAATTTTGAGTACCAAAAATTCAATAAAAAGACCACAAAATTTATTTGATCTATGACTTCAACTATAAATGTCATCACAAAGTTCTAATGTTAATGAAAACAAGTTTTTTTTTAAAAATTATGTGGGTTTCTACACTGGATGTTTTCTACAATTGGTTCCTTTATTATTAGGTTAATAATGTTAACATCAAAAATCTTTTTTGATGGTAGCCTACATTTTCAGTAATAAAAAGTATGTGGAATTCCAAATTGTTACCTATGGATACAAACTACCTATTTGTAGTGTGATCCAACCACTAGGACATTTTTATGTTCTCATCCACTCATAATTTCTAATTCATTTGTAGTGTAAATTTCCACTACCATTTTTCTATGCCAAGATGAATTACTGGAAAATTCAATTGGAAATTTTCACAAAATAAAAGTAGAAATTTACAATCATGGTTTACAGTTTGAATTTCTAGTGTAAAGTTTCAACGAGACTTCCCAGTGGTAAATCTATGTAGTACACGTTTCCAATTAATTCTAAGAATAGACATTGGAGACTATAAATTCATATTATAGTTTAAAATCTATCATACTGACACATTATACATCAATATCATCTATATCAATATGTTCATCCAAATAACCAAATAACTATTTCGACCCCCTATCTAATTCCCACCCAAATGATCTATATCAAAGTGGAAATTTCCAGTCATGGTTTATAGTGGGAGTTTCTAGTGGAAATTTGCAATGAGTATTCCCTATGAGAATTATATGTAGTACATATTTCCAATTGATTCCAAGAATAAACATTGGACACTGAAAAGTCATATTATAGTTTAATAACTATCATACAATCACATATTACATTAACATCATATGTCTAAAAACACTTGAAAACTTCCATTCATGGCTTACAATGGGATTTTCTTGTGGAAACCTCTAATGAAAACTCTCTGGGCGAATTTACAGATATTTCCCAGTGGTAAATGTTACGCACTGTAAGTTTCCAATTGATTCCAAGAATATATAATAGAAAATTAAAAGTCAAATTACAATATAACAACTATCATGTAGTCAAATATCAATTCATAACCATTTTCACCACCAATATTCCACCCAACCAAATCATAATAACAAATCAAATTAGTTGTGTTTGTTAAATGACATCAGAATTTAAGTTTCCATGAATGAATGATTCAACTATATTGAATGTTTATTATCATGAACCGATAATTTATTCTCTTATATTACACCTCATATGTTGTCCTACCATGATCATTAAGTAAATAATGAACCATAGATAACCAATTCTCGTTAGCTTACTTTTCACTAAATCGACATGGCACTACAACACCTATTTCTAAACATTCCCTTACACAATAAATAATTACACCATAATACAAAGTGGCATCTCCCTACTGTAGAGTATTCCCAATAATAATTTCCCATTTACGTTGCTTGACATCATTTACAAAATTATTGTTTAAATTTTTTTCTAGATATGATTTTGGTAAAAAAAATTAATGAGCATTCCATATTGAAATTTATTGAATTTTTTTCAAACACTGTATAGCTTCTTACCACACTAACTATATCTTTAATAAAAGGGTCTCTAGTTCTTATCCCATGAAGAGGTTTGATGGAATTATAATATCTAAAAACCATTTTTTAATATCCATGACTAAAAAAGTCTTTCGTATATTGTCTGAATTTACATGGAATAATAAATATACAGAGAACACCATACTAGAAATTGTCAGCTGATTCAAAAATATCTCCATCAAATTCTCATTTTCTAAGTACATAATTTCCTAGAAGCCAATAGAAAACAAAAAACGAATAATGTAGTCATGTTTAAATTTAAAAATCTACTTAATTAATATATAGGATGAAAAAATAAGACAATTCATTATGTTAAATAAGAACTTCATTCATACTATAATGTTGATGGGCATAAAGGAAAGGCTATACACTTTAGAAATTATAGCCATAGTACATAGCCAAAATATTTACTCAATTATCATAAAGAACCCATCAATTTATTATTTCGAAAAAAAGAGCCAATAAAAGAGAAAATAGTAATGATGGTTATGTAAATTGATATGAAACATATCGCACTCGATGTGGACCTCTTGTTTAACAAATCAATAATGTCCTGCATATTGATATGATATGTTTTCTTAGTGCATTCCCAAACTACACTACTGCTATCATAGAGATCATATGTTATTTAGGTACATATTACAATATATTAAAATAAACTTTAACTATATAAATTCATTTACATTACCTCTCACCATCCGTAGCATCAAGTAATAACCTTGCATCATGTCTCATCACTATATTATGTTGCTTCACCCACCCATATAGTAACTGGTATAACTTATGGGGAATTTCATGTGTATTATTTGTAATGAAATATATAAATATATAATAACATCGATGATTCAGTTTAATCACCCTATTGTTGACTCCTTTTATCAATAAAGTTTGTTTTTTTGAGGTAGAAAAGGCTACAATGGAGTGTTGGGGACCTTTTACTTTTGAACTTAAATATTATTTGATGTCTTCCTCTCACTAGATTCCCTATATATTAGTAGTTTTCCTCATGTAATCTCTAGGAATGTCATGTGTTTTCTCCTCCATAGTAGTAGATGTAGTGGTATTATTTTCTTTATGAATTTCTATAATCCTAATATCCTCTAAAGAATCACCTTCATCCTCACTGAGAAATGGTTTCATCTCTTCCTTCTTATTTAGTATTTCTATTAAAAGAATATATTTTTTCAAATTTTTAACTTTAATTGGGCCTCTATTATCATAAATTTTTTATTAAGTTTCACATTATCCATATAACACCCAATAATTACCTCAGTTGAAACTTCTCTCACCTGTCCTTTGATATAATTTACAGGTTTTTTCATCAATAACCAGTTGAACATGATATTTTTTTTCATTACCAATAAAAGGATAACCAGGTTTTTTTTCATCAAAATACATATGAATAAGTTTTTTACCCTCATAAGGACTTGATTTTAGGATTATATTTCTTTGAATCTACATTGAATAACTTAAACATAAATTCAGACATTATAAATTTATTTAAAAAGAGAGGACAGTTCAGAAACATATTCTAGTAATAGTATATTAGGAATATCTTATAGAGCAGCATCAAAATCTTGAAAACTCCACTAAACATATAATGGTGAACCATCTAATTTTGGTGGCACATTCTCAGACTTCTCAGCATACTAATATTATAAAAAATAATATTTTTAGGAATAAATCAAGTTAGTAGAAATAAACATAATTGAAAATCCTTTATGACCTTACAAATAACATAACAACATAACTTATAAATTTTAAAGAAGTGGTGACTTTTTTTCATCGACATAATCAGCTAGTGATGAATACCAGTAGCCCAAGAATAACACTTAACTTTTCAGATGTCTTCAAAATAAGTGAAAAAATTCCAACCCATATAGGAACCAAATGTGGGAAAAAAATAATGTATCTCATGTGAAAAGGGAAACCAAAAATTTCATATAAGAAAAATATCTCTCTTAAATTCCTTTAGAAGTATCAATTATAGATCCCCATAGAACTCCCTACGATAATAGTTGACCAACATATCCAAACCTCAACCTGAATAGTGCTGAGCTATTTGGTTGTAATGTTGAGGCAGTTGACAATGGCATGTCACCCTTCTTAATTCCATATATATAACAAATTTCGAAAGCTGTTAACTCTATCATCCTCTATAAAATGTTAAATTTTTTTAAATTTATGTTGTACCTTTGAATAAAAAATGAAATAGATCTATAAATTTTTTACAATCATTGAAAGTCAGTGTGTTATCATGAAATAGTTTAACCAAATTACCAAATGCCATCCTTTGATTAAATTTGATGTGTTTATTAGTAAAATTTTTCCTAATCTCATTAGATATTTTCCACATTCCATTCAACGGAGACATGTTGTGGCCAAAAGTTTATTTAGAGGCTTTTAATGTCATTAAAAAATAGCATCACTAACAAATTGTCATCCTGTAATGAGAAAAGTGAAATCAAGAATTAAGTAATGTAAATTCCATCTAGAAAAATTACAAACAATTCTGTAAATTGTTATATAGCTGGGGATTCCCACTAGGCATTCTCAGTGAATGTTTTAAAATGATTCTATCAATTTTAATTTAGTTGGAAATTAAAATTGAATTCTTATAGGAATTGATAGTGGGAATTTCCATTGGAAGTTTACACTATAAAATACCACAGGGAATTTACATAGTGAATATATAGTGGGGGTTTCCACTATCATTGTCCAGTGGTAATTTACACTGGGAAAGACCATTGAGAATTCTTATAAGGGATTCTCAATATGAATGTTCATTGAGAATTTACACTGGGAATGAAAACTGGGAATTACTAGTGGGATTTCCATAGGGAAATTTCCACATGGAAAATTTCCTTGATGATTCTCACTAGAAATATTAAACTCATTGAAGTATAATTTATTATGTTGTTAGAAATTATAATTTAATTTAATTGGGAATGGCCAATGGGGAGAAAAATGGTAATTAAAACTATGTAATTTATAGTGGAACTTTCCACTATGAAATTTCCAATAGGGAATGATAGTTTAAATTTCAACTAGAAAAATATCTAGTGGAAAATAAAAATTATGAAATTTTTGGTTTTAGTGAATTGAAAAGATCATTTGGAAGTATATAGTTGACAAAAAATCAATTCAAAAATACAAATATGTTTTGGAATAATTTAAAAATATTTAGTAGAAATTTACAGTTATAATAAATTTTGAATTACATAGGGGGTCCCAAATCAAAACATGAAATATAAATTACTAGTGAATAAAAATACCAAGTAAGAATATCTACTTTGAATTTACATTGGGAATTCCAAGTGGGAATTCCCATATGGATTTTTATAGGGGAATTAAAATAGGGAAATATCCACTAGGAATTATATTTGAAAATTTTCAACTCATTGACATAAAAGTTACTCTAGTTGAAAATTATAATTTAATTTAATTGGGAATGAAGAATGAGGATAACATTAGAAATTTCCACCAAAAATTTCCACTGGGAATTTGTATTGGGAATTTTCACTAGGAATTTCCACTAAAAATTTCCACTGGGAATTTCCACTGAGAATGTCCACTGAAAATGATCATTGGGAATTTCCATTGTAAATTTCCACTGAGAATTTCCACTAGGAATTTCCACTATGAATGTTCCATAGGAATTCCCACTAGGAATTTCCATTGGGAATTGTGGCTAGGAATGTCTATTGTGAATTGTGATTAGGAATGTCCACTGCAAATTTCCATTGGGAATGTCCACTATGAATTTCCACTAAGAATTTCCATTTGTAATTGTGACTCGGAATGTCCACTGGGAATTATTGGTGGAAATTTTCAATTAGTTATAAATAATTTACTAAATGAAATTTAGTAGTGAAGATAATAGGGAATTTACACTAGGAATTTCCTCTTATACCTTCCTGTCTATTTTCTATAGGGAATTCAAACTATGCAATTTATATTGGCACATTCCACTCTAGAATTTACAATAATGAATAATATTGATAATTACAACTAGGAAAATCTCCAATGGAAAATCCAATTTCTGAAATTTCTAGTTATAGTGCATTGGAAACATCATCTAAAAGTTTACATGTTACAACAAATCAATTTGAAATTAAAAATAGGTTTTATATTTATTTGAAAATAATTACTTGGAATTTGTAGATCAATCAATTTGGAATTCTAGTGGGTATTCCCAGTAAAACTATAAAAGAGAAATTACTAGTCCATAAAATTTATAACTAAAAATGCCCACCTGGAAATTCCACTTGGCTACCCTAGTGGAAAATTCTAATTGTGAATGCCCAGTCATAATTCCCACTAAAAATTCATAGTAGCAAATATTTATAAATAGAAATTTGTAGTGGAAATACCTATAATAAATTCCCATTGGGAACCCACATTATAATGTTTTAGATGAAATTTAAAATTATATTCAACTTATAAATAAAACTATAAATTTCTAAACGACATTTACAATTCCATTAAATTAACAATTAAAATTAAGTTATATTAAATAAAATCCAAATTGTTAGTGAAAATTGACAATGTAAATTTATACTACAAATACCACTAAGAAATTCCTAGTGAAAATCCCTACAAGAAATCCCCAGTGGAAACTCAAAATAAATATTATAAGAAACATTCACTATGGAAAAAACTCCATGGGAAAATTCTAGTAAAAAATAACGAAAAAAATTCAAACAATAGTTTCATATTTTCTAAATAATCTAGATATACAGTATTCTATTGCAAATTTAACATTTCTAGCTAATTAGAAAATCTAAATAGAAACTTCTAGTTATTTAAAGAAAATTTTAAAAAACATTTTTAAATACAAATGAAAAATTATGATTTTAAATAAAAATATCTTTTGGGAATTAAACGAAAACAATGGAATTATAATTTCACACTACAAATATTTTTTATAATAGAAAAAAGCACCATTAGTGAAAAATAATTGGATGTTCTAAAGAAAATTCCTTCACATGAAACTATTGAAAAAAGGAAACATGAATTGAAAATTCCTAGTTGAACATACTACTAGATAAAAACCAAATCATAAAAGTCATAGTGTTTTATTTAGTGAGATTCATGATAAAAAACACTATATTTTATAATGAAACCCACACATAGAAACGAGAACATCCCTATATAAACCCATACACACCAATATGAACTAAAAAAACATTAAGATATCTATATGGATAACTCCAAAAAATTATAAATAAAAAAATAAAAGTTTATTTATTTAACTCTGATTAATCATAAACAAATTAAATAATAAAAATTACATAAACCACTTGTAATATTCCATCCTTGGTGATAAAAAAATTAGATTGAATTGGTAAAACAACACTTAGGAAGTGGTACTCTAAAATCATGGTGGAAGTTTTGTGTGAGTGATTTTTCAATGGGTTCCTTGAGGGGTTAACTGAGGGATTCACTTATTGGGTCATCGACGGAATCGTCTAGGGATTCACTAAGATTGTTACTGATTGAATCACGGAGGGGTTCAGTGAGGGGTTTACTGAGCGGTTCATGAAGGGTTTCATTGAATGAATCAGGTTCAGGTCCAACATGCCACTAATATTTTTGACTGGATTCCCGATTTGACTGCCAAACCCTAAAACTGATCAAAGGGCTATAAAAAGATTAGCCATGTGGCACCCATCCAACAACAAACCTAAGAGTCAAGTTCAGGGTCGAACTAGAGACAATATTTTTATGGGGGAGAGTTCAAAATGTGGAGTGGAATTATATGGGAGAGTCTAGATTTAGCGTAGTGATATGGTTTATTAGGGTTTTTTGTTTTTTATTTTATGATTATTATTATTACTACTATTACTATTATCTGAAAATTAGCATAGGTTTAATTTATTTTTGAAAAATAAAGCAATAAAATTTTCTATTGTTTTAGGGTTTTCAAAAATATTGTTTTTTCATATAAATAAATAAATATATAAACAATATATAATTATTTGTATATCCATTATTACTTTAATCAATGTATTCCGAAAATATTTTATAAAATATCATAGAAAATCTCTGTTTATAAGGGTGTAATCCTTGAGAACTTTTCTAAATTTTTAATGTGGGATTCATATGTCAATTTTAAATAACTTAATTAATACTATATTATTTATAACACATCAAAGATAATAAATTGTTTATTTACTCTTTGAATTCCATATTTTAATAATAACAAATCATGTTTATATTTTTTATAATCTATTTTTTGTTTTTGGAAAGACAATTCTATTTTGGGAAAATAATTGAAATTTTCCCAAATCTTTAATGATTCATAAAGGTTAGATAGATAGTTAATTGACTATAAGTTCTAAGAATGGAAGTTTCATAAAGTAACATATCGACCACATGACCACCAGATCAACAATAGAAGATATATGGTAAAGGACTCAAGGGACCATAAGAATAATAGAGAAATTGAACTTTTTATCTCAAGAGGCTGCCCTGATCAATATTTTCACAAAGGCATGGGTTGATCTCAAGTCAAATTAATCTACCACACAACTAGTGAATCAACCACATTCTTGTTAAATTGATTATTTTTGATTAATCCTAAATACATAAATCAACCTGAAGTTTAATTGGATCGACCGTAAAACTAGATTGAAGTAACCACGTGAATGTAGAAAATATCATAAAGGATTGACCAAAATTTTATTTTCATTCGAAAATACATTGAAAAAAATGACTATAATGAAATCTGAGACTTTTGAAAAAGTAAAGAATCAACTACATGACTAAATGATTTGACCATGGTAAGTGGTTTGAAATTTTCAAAGTACTAGATCGACCATAAGTATAAGTTGATTGACCATAAGTTCAAGTGATTCACCATAAATTATATCAAGGAATCCTACCAGAATTATAATATAGTATTGAAGTGACTATTAATATTTATGTGATAAACTTAAAGAGATCATATCTAAAAGATAGTATTATATTATTAAATATATTAATTCAACTAATTTACTAGGAAAAATTAAATACCGGTGAGAATCATTTAATGTGACTTAATTTTGTTCCAAATAATGAGGATGTCTAATGATTTTTTTCAACAGCTCTATTAAGAGAAAGGTTTTTATTTTATAGAATATTGAAGATAGAGAAAAGGTTATGCAGTGACATATATAGGCTATAATTATTCATTAATGAAAAAAGAACTTATACTCTTCTTCAAATTTCTATGACACTCTCTTCTTTACTGAAATTTAATAAAAACTTCATATAACATATTTTCATCTTCACACATCATCTCCAAATCAAAAGATTTCATGAAGATGAGAAGATTCACTTTCAGAACAATTCTCAGCTACATCAAATTCTTTTTCTTCTCTTACTCTATTTTCTTAGTTTTTGAGTTGTATTTGTTATTATATGATTATTATTTAACACATGATATTTTAATGTATTAGAGAGTACATGAAACTATCTAACATTATTTTACATTTGTACTTCCATGATGAATATGGGAAGAGGTTGTGTAGCTTAGACTACTAGCATGTAGTTGTTACTCTTTTATTCTCCCATGAAGTACTATGGAAGAGGCTCTGTATAGCTTGGATAGCCTTGTGTTTTGTTTTATATAAAATATGATCTAGGGTTTGGATTTTTTTATTTGATTACTAATATTATTGGTAGGAGGTTATCTACAAGTGGAGAAGACTAGGTCTTCGATTGAGATTGAAACTCTTGTTTTTATTCAACAGTGTGATTTTCCTGTTTTGTTATACTATGTTTTAAAAATAAATCTATTTTAGTTTTCAAAACTCAATTGAAAAAAAATACTTGATAGTTACCTTTAGTTTGTTATTTATGTATGGTGTTTGATATAATTAAATCTATTTCAAAAGCTAAAAAAGTTTTATACTTGTTTTAGCTGAGTTGTGATCGAACTTATGTAAATTTTTTTTGAAAGATAAACTTATATACTTATAATTATTTACGTTAAATGTTTTTTATTTTATAAATTAGGATATTTAGTTTTAAATCATTTTTAATAGAAATTTTAACTAGAAACTCAATTAACCACCTCTTTAGTTGTCCACTCCAACCAAAATTTGGTATCAGAGTGTTCCTTTATTCAACCTTTTTAATGAGATCTAATTTATCCTAAAGAACTAAATTTTGGTTAATTCTAAAATTATATCCTTATGGATAACAATTTGATTGATGGGACAACTACAAACATGCCTCCTTACTTTAATGGAACCAATTATGCTTAGTGGAAAATCAAGATTTAAATACATCTCCAGAGCATGAGATTTGATATTTGGACTATAATATAGGGAAAATATGAAAAACCAAAAGATTCTAGTTCTGATTGGAGCGATGTAACGACCCAAAGTATTTCAATAGAAAATTCCCTTCTTATATCTATGTCATAAAAACACAAAATAATGAACGACTAAGTGATAAGTGACCTTTAAACATAATTTTATCACCCCTATGTTTGGAATTTTTAAAAATCCGACATAAATGGTTGTTCTCAAGATAGTTTTTGGTGTCTAATGAAACAAAAATAATTTTTGATGAATAGTAACCTACCCTTATAAATAGTAACATACCCTTATGAATAGTAATATGACCTTTATGAATAGTAGATAAGAGTAATATTACCTATGAATAATAAAATAAAATTTAGACATCATAGAAAGTGATAATTTGACCTTAGTAAATATTTTTGGTATTTTATAAGTCATAAATAAATAATTATAATTAATTAATTAATTTAAAAGAATATTTATTCCCCTGGAATGTATTCATAAATTATTGAGTCAATGTCTCATAGTTTTTAGATAATTTTATAAGACCCTACATAATTTTTGAAAGAACTATAAAATCAGTTTTAATCTTAAAAACTGTTTTTTAAGTAAATTATGATTTTATTTAAATATTAAATTAATAATATTTAGAAAATTATTTTTGAAAAATGGAATTCATTTTTGGATTGTACACGTCGAAAAATGGTTGGGGTAAATTTTTGGGATTTTTCTGAGATACTTGAATTTTTGATGAATAGTGGAATCCGATAATTCACAATAAAAGCTAAATAATGTATTAATTGAGTCACCGATGATGTTCTGCTGATGTAAGCCCACTTGGTTCGGGATTACATTATAAAATTACTATTATTGGTCATACAAGACTTACTATTCTTTGTATTTGGTGAAATTAATAAACTAATCAATTTTATATTAAGGAAACCCCTCTCCCCTCCACTATAAAAGTCACCCTTCACTCCCTCTTTTCCTCACAGCTCTCAAACTCCAAGACTTCTCTAAACTCTGCCCAAAACACCTTCCCTATATCACCCCCACGTCCAAAAGCTGATGGTCTCATCAAAAGACCAAGCCTAGCTTCCTTAAAGAGGATCTCAAGAGAAGGATTCTAAAGGTAATTTCTCTCTCTCTTCTCCTTTAATTTCCTTTCAAGTTCAAGTTCCTTTCTTGATCTCTCCCTACCTATATTCATCCAAATTGTTCTGTAAATCCAGTATTATATATATAATGTAATATTATGATTCTAATGTTATATTATATCACCCCACACCCTTTCCCCCTCCCTTTTATTTTATTAAAGAGAACGTTGTTCATGTGGTTATAATTTATCACCTTCAAAAACGACATGCTCTCCTTTTCCATTTCTACCTTCAAATCTGGTCATGAAACCATTTTTATGGTTGAACCAGAATATTTTATATGTATTATGTTCTATTTTAAGTTCTGGAAATAACCTATGGCCATATTACTAAGTTAAATGTTAAAACGAGTTCGTTGTGATCCAAAAACCGCACAAATTAACCCAAATAATCTTCATTTAATTCTTATCTAATGATTCGTCCACATGGATCTAATATAACTCATTATAAAATCATTCAAGCTTATATAATATCATTAATTACATTTAGTATCATTTCTGGATGTTTACCCATGATCTACCCAAACATCAATTTAAGAATACAAGTGGACCGCTCAAGAAAACCATAAAAACGAACATCCCCGAACAATGTTTTTAAACTCTATAAGTCATCCAAAGGAACATAATATGAAATAATGAAACCATAATGAACCCTATTAATGTATAAAAGGTTCTGGAATTTCTAATTAATGAATATAATGTCATTATACAGGACATTAAAGAGAATGAGGCATTCGAGTACAAGGTAAGGGGAAATCTCAAACCCAATTTTCTTCCTTCAGGTTCTCCCTCTTTCACCCCATTTTTGATATGGTTACTCCTCAAAGATCATTTGTTCATCATTTCCTTTAATTTTCTGGGATATACATGTTTGTCACTGGTTTTTATGTCCATCAAAATTATTTCCAAAAGAACTCTTCTTTCAAGATCTCACATTTTACCTCTCATTCAAGGTTGATGGTTCTTGTATCAAGTATGTTGTTCCCTCTTTATTTTGGGAACCCAAATCTTATGAATGTGTTATTATGAGATGAAACCCATTCCTTTCCATGGGTTATTTATGTACATTTTTTATATGTGTTCTATGTGGCAATCATGATAATGATAATGTTATGATGTGACGGGTGCGCCCGAAATTATATAGCGCAATATGAATGTTTAAATGTGACGGGTGCGCCCAGAATTATATAGTGCTCCAATGCATTGGGTAAAATGATGAATCTCATGAGTAAATGTGAAATGATGCGTGAACATGATTCTAGTTTTGTTCACAAGTATGTGTGGTAGTTAACCACTAAGACATGATGTTTCATTTTTATGCATTGCCACATTTCAAGTCTTTTACTTATGCTCCTCTCATGATCATGATCTTTTGCCTATGTTATGATTATGCTCACCCCATGATGTATTATTCTTATCTATCCTCTTACTGGGCTTTTAGCTCACCCCTTTGATATATATCCTCAGGTGGCTACATGTACTAAGGAGAGGAAAAGTGCTACTAAGAAGCTATAGAAGAAGAAATTAAATAAATAGTTATGGATGATGTTGTATTTGTTATGTAATGTCCTAGTTTTCCCAAGACACTAAACCTCTGGATCCTCCATGTGTAATACTATTATGTTGTTTATCTTTGAAATGATGTAATAGTAATGTAATAAAAGGCCGGGTCGCTATAGTTGGTATCAGAGGAAAGGTTTAGTTAATTTGGGAATTAGGATTAGTGAACCCTAAAGAAAACCTCTAGCATGAGACTAAGTACAAATATGCACACAAGGATATTTACCTAGGGATCCCATATGTTATGTTTTTGGTGTAATTGTTTAAGTGAATAAGTTATTCATGACTTGTTTACTTATGTTTTGTTGTAACCTTTTCTATTTTAGAAAATGGTTGGAACCAGGAGAAATCAGGCCAACAACTCTTGCGAAGGCCAATGCAACGATTGCCCGAACAACATACCCAATGATTTTAGAGGTGGAGTTCAAAACTTCAGGGCGATGCTTACCCAATTATCTCGGGTTATGAATAATAACCATAATATTGGGGAACGTCCTCCTTCACCAAAGAGGTAGAAACTAGCTATCAAATGTTTTATGTGGCAACGACCACCGATGTTTTGTGGATATTCCGATCCACTAGTTGCGGAACAGTGGATCAACTCCATAGAGAAGATCTTTTCTGTTCTTCACTGTTCCGAGATGGAGAAGGTGACTCTAGCCGTTTATCGTCTAGATGGAGAAGCTGATCAATGGTGGGCTTTGATTAAGAACACCAATCCAAGGGATGAAATTGAAGAGATGGAATGGGAAGACTTTAAGATAATGTTTCTTAATAAGTACTTCCCACAAACTCTTCGCACGAAGATGGAGAGAGAATTCATAGAGCTCAAGCAAAAAGAAGGAGAATCTTTCACAACCTATGAAGCAAATTTGACAAGGATCGCAAGGTATGCTTCGGGTTTTGTTATCAACAATGATAGCAAAATTGATAGATTATTTAGTGGATTAAAACCACATCTTCGAAAGGCTCTTGAAATTAGAGACTTTGGGAGTTATGAAGAAGTTGTTCGGTGTGCTCTCAAAGTGTAGATGGAGTTTGGAGAATGGTACCATGGCTATGGTGATAAGAAAAGAAATATGGAGTTTCAAGCTAGTGGATCTAGTGATAAAGATGGGAAGAAAACACAACGACCCACATGCCAAAAATGTGGGAAGTTGCACCATGGGAACTGCCTCAAAGGTATGAAGAAATGCTTTAAGTGTGGGAAGGAAGGAAACCAAGCTCACGAGTGTCGAAAAGACATGAAAAGGAAGGATAATGTAACCGATGAAAGGAGAGAACCACTCGTGGTTCAATGCTACAACTGTAGGGAGCTAGGGCACTATTCAAACCAGTGCACTAAACCTAGAGCTCTCGAGGGTAATCAGTGCCAACAACCACCAAAACCAAAGGAACAAGGGAAGGCTTATGCCATCACTAGTGCGGAGGTGGAACATGATAATGAAGTCGTATAAGGTACACTTCCTATTCACTCAATAATGGAAAAAGTCTTATTTGATTCTGGTTCTATGCATTCCTTTATATCTTGCAAGTTTTCTAGAACTATAGAATCGAAGCCTCGAAACCTTGAAGTAGAGATATCTGTAAAAACACCAAGTGGTGCAATCATTGCAACCCAAGTGTTTGATTCTTCTCCTATTGACGTATGTGGGAAGATTCTTCCGGCAAATATCGTAATACTTCCCTTGGTGGAATTCGATGCTATAATGGGAATGGACTGGCTCTCGTTATATAGAGAACATATCAACTGTCGGGAAAAGGAAATATATTTTCATATTCCGAACCATCCCATGCTCCTCTACAAATGCAAGGAAGATCATGAATATCCTTTGAAAAATCCTTTAATGGTGTGGGTGATGATTCCCTATGAAGAAGCATACCTATCCCAAATGGTTGAGTCGAAGGAAAGTTCCAACCTTTAGGAAATGCCCATCGTAAGGGAATAAGGCGATGTATTTCCCGAAGAGTTACCCGAAATCCCCCCGGAACGTGAGGTAGAGTTCTCAATTGAACTCATACCCGGAGCTACTCCTATCTCGAAGTGCCCCTATAGGATGGCTCCTATCGAACTGGAGGAGTTAAAGAAGCAGCTACAAGAGCATCTGGACAAAGGGTTCATATGCCCTAGTGCATCACCTTGGGGTGCGCCAGTGCTCTTTGTGAAGAAGAAGGATGGAACCATGCGGCTATGTATCGATTATCGGGAACTCAACAAGATCACCATAAAGAACAATTATCCTCTCCCAAGGATTGATGACTTGTTCGATCAGTTAAGAGGAGCTCAATACTTCTCAAAGGTGGATCTTCATTCTGGATATCATCAAGTAAAGGTGAAGAAGGAAGATATTCAGAAGACTGCCTTCCGTACAAGGTATGGGCACTATGAGTTTTTGGTTATGCCCTTTGGACTTACTAATGCCCCTACAATCTTCATGGATTTGATGAATAGAGTATTTAGACATTACCTTGACAAATTTGTGGTAGTTATTATTGATGATATTCTCATTTACTCCAAGAGTAAGGAGGAACATGAAGAACATCTAAGACTTGTGTTGGCGACATTGAGAAAGGAGAAGTTGTTCGCCAAGTTCATCAAGTGTGACTTTTGGATGAATCAAGTCATGTTATTGGGACATGTGATCACAAGCGAGGGAATTTCTGTGGACCCTTCAAAGAAAAAGGCGACTGAGGAATGGCCCAGGCCCTCTAGTGTCACAGAAATACATAGTTTTCTTGGATTAGCTGGGTACTATCGACGTTTTGTGAGAAACTTCTCATGATTGTCAAGCCCACTAACTAAGTTAACAAGGAAAGGGGTAAAGTATGTATGGACGGAAGAATGTGAGGGAAACTTCAAGGAGCTAAAGATAAGGCTGATCACTGCACCTGTACTCACACTACCGAAATGTGGAGAATGTTTTGTGATATACAACGATACTTCAAAGAAAGGCTTGGGTTGTGTACTCATGCAAAATGATAATGTGATAGCCTACGCCTCACGAAAGTTGAAGATCCATGAGCAGAACTACCCGACGCATGATCTAGAGCTGGCAGCCATGATTTTTGCCTTGAAAATCTGGCGGCACTACCTTTATGGCGAGAAGTGTGACATATACACCGACCACAAGAGCCTAAAGTATATATTCACACAAAAGGAGCTCAACATGCGTCAAAGGAGATGGTTAGAGCTAATCAAGGATTACGATTGCTCTATTCACTATCATCCTGGAAAGGCGAACAAGGTGCACCTTCCTTTTCGGGAGCCTACCTGATTAGAACTACACATTTAAGCGTGCTTGGACTGGAGTAGTGATCAGGATGGGTGACCTCCTGGGAAGTTTCTCAGGGTGTGTGTGAGTGAGGACAAAGCACACTAGAAAGGACATGTGTTGGCCTGTGGGGACTATCATTAGTCAGATGACCCGTTCAGGCACGTGGGTGGACCCTGGGGTGGGCCCCACGTGTCTGCGAGGCAACTGGGGTACCTGGTAGGCTAGAACCCGACGACCATGTTAAGGCGGGGTGTCTGTGCTGTCACTGGGGCCCAGTTGTTACATTCGGTATCAGAGGAGGAACCTAGCCTTAAGTGCGGTGCACTGCTTGGGTTAAGATGTAGGGCCCACAACGAGGGCGTTGTGCTCTAAAGGGGGGGGGGGTGATTGTAACATCCCCAAATGATAAAGGGTTAAATGACTAAATGATATGACTCATGTCAACAAGGTGCACCTTCCTTTTCGGGAGCCTACCTGATTAGAACTCCACAGTTAAGCGTGCTTGGCCTGGAGTAGTGATCAGGATGGGTGACCTTTTGGGAAGTTTCCCAGGATGTGTGTGAGTGAGGACAAAGCACACTAGGAAGGACATGTGTTGTCCTGTGGGGACTATCATTAGTCAAATGACCCGTTCAGGCATGTGGGTGGACCCTGGGGTGGGCCCCACGTGCCTGCGGGGGCAACTGGTGGTACCTGGTAGGCCAGGACCTGACGGCCTTGTTAAGGTGGGGTGGCTGTGCTCTCACCGGGACCCGGTTGTCACAAGCGATGAAAATAATTCCTCTTATGATAGTAACTATAAATCTATTTATTTATTATACTTTTAATTAGGGGATGATGAGTTTAATATAATTTTTTTTTCATCTGTTTATGAAATCTAGGATACACTTGATGTATCGCATGAAATAAACTCAAATATTAAATAAATGTGCCTGAATACCTATACTATAAAATATTATACTTTTAAGATTAATCATGATGAATTAATTTTTGATATGTATCTCAGGTTCAATGATATTTTATACACGATGAATTCACTTGAGAAACAAATTGAATATAATGATCAAGTGATGAGACTCACATGATGCTTACTAGATCGTTAGAGAAAAACCTCTGTTTCCATTATATAATCATCTAACATAAGTAAATTACAAATAAAGGAGAATATTGGAAAGCTTATGATGTACAAGGAACAACTGAAAGTGAACAAATAATAATATGGTTCTAAAAGAAAATTTTTTACTTCCAAGACTTATGAGTCAAATCTAAAGGATACAATTAAATATAAGATAAATAGCCTTTAAATAGTGATGAGAAGATATATTACCTAGCTAAGAGATTTAATAATTTCTCCAGAAAAAAATGAAATCTTTAAGAAACCAAACTATAAAGGAAAGTATGATAGAAGAGGAAATTGGAAAATAGATAATCAATCAGGTGAAGTAACCTAATATGAATAAAAAAAGGCTATATCAATGTTGTATGTCATATATTGAGATATAAGAAATGTTATGAGTAAAATGGGAAAATTTCAAAGAAATATATGAAATTTACATGTAGAACCTATAAGTATTTTTCTAGTGAGTCTAACTTGAGAGGAGAATACAAAAATTATAGAAACAATTTCTGTTTTATTGTAAACACATCTTAAGGTACCAAATACTATCTTTGCATCTCCTATTAAGATTTCAAATCTTTCTAAATTTGAAAAATAGTAATGAAAATTTGAGTAGGTAATATTTATTTGAATACCATAATATACTGGAAGAAACATTCAATGAACATAATGACAAATACAAAAGTTTTAAGAAACAACATGTTTTGTCTATTCAGGTTAAATATGAAATTTCTATAGAAAAAGACATAAATAATAATTTATTAAAAAAATGAACATAAAATGTCAAATGAGAAACTCAAAAAGGATATTGAATGGTTGAAAAATGGAATAGAAACCATGAATATGATTCTTGGTAAAAATACCACACCCAAGTATACAATCAGTATTGGATACCACCCAGGTCATAGCAGAATATATAAGAATAAATTTATTACCAGCTAAATCTCTTCCAATTCTATAAATAATTAATATTTTTTTGTACCTAAGAAACATTTCATTTCCAAAAGTTTTAATTCTGATTATGTTAAATCTGTTAAAAAAATTTGAATTCCAATTTTTTTTATTACTAACATTTCAGGACCCAAGTATGTGTGGGTACCAAAATCACTTATTATTACATTTTTTTATAGTAAAACTACTTGAAGTGTACCAGTAAGCAATTATAGTATCTGGAGAGTTGATTTTCCATCAAAATGACCAAGGACTACTCAATCTTCAAAATACTTATCAAGGTGTATGGTGGATGTGTGAATTTTAGTGACATTTCCTAAAGAAAAAATAATTGGACTTGGTTAAATCAATAATTATAACTTTGTTTTAATTTCAAAACATTATTTTTTTGATAGTTTAAATTATAATTTACATAGAATCCCACAATTACGTGATGATTTATATTGTTTTATGTTTGGAAATAATGATTTTAAGAATTATGACTCTATACATTTTTTGGTTTTTACTGCTATAGATAGTGATACTGTTTATGTTGTTGATTTACGTTATTTATTTTCTCAAATTATTGCTTTATTAATTGCCTTTCACATTGACTATTTTCTATAGAATTGGTGACTAGACCACTGAAACCTTCACTCTCTTAGAAAAATAACTAGGAAAGGTTTAGTTAAGGATATTTATAGACATTAATTCCCAATAGAAAAAGTCTAGAAACCATTTTAAAAATAGAAATAACATAAGATATCATTTCAACCAATAAATGAAGTTTCAACTTCCCAACCCCTAGATTTGGTTTAAATGGAATTGTTTGAACCTTATTGAGTTTTTATATTAAACGGGAAGAATTTTATCTATATTCTACTACATGAGTTTTCTTGATACCCTTTGGTATTATTTCTTCCTTAAAAATGTGAAGATTTTTTATATTTTGAAAAATTTGAAAAAATTTATAGAAAATATTAATTGGCATACTATTATGACCTTAAAGAGTGATCATGATCATGATTTTGAAAATCAATACTTGGAATATTTGTGATCACAATATAGCTATAATTATTACTTTTTTTTCTCAAATGAATCAACAACAAAATAGTGTTATAGAAAGAAGGAATATAAATAATTAATAGATTTTACAAACTATGCTTAAGAGTATGAAAATCAGGTTTATTTTTGGGAACAAGATATCAATATAGATTGATATATTATCAAAAGAGATCTTATTACACCACTTTTAAAGAAAAATCCATATGAGTTGTGGAATGGAGGAAAATCAGAGTTTAATTACTTTATAGTTTTTAGTTGTTAGGTATTTATTCACAACATAAAGGTGAATTTAGATATGTTTCCATACAAAATAGAAGAATGAATTTTCATTAGTTATTTAACAAATAGTAAATCATAGACGATTCTCAATAAAAGAAGAAAAGTTGTGGAAGAATCTATACATGTCAAATTTTATGACATAAATCCACATAATCCAAAGACTTATTTATAAAACATTGAGGATAATATTTCAGATTTGAATATCAATACCCCAGTCAATCCTAGTGATTTCTCTATGAAACCTGTTGAAATAAAATCACTCAGTTCTGGGGAATTGTTAAAATAAGAACCTAATTAATAAAATGTATTACCATGTACTTTTATGCCTAGAACTATGAATACCCATAAATATGATTTTTAGATGATATTTTATTAAATCTAGGTAGACTTACTTAGAGTAGAGATTCTATTTGAAACCAGGTTGAACATCGACCCTTGTTGTCAAAATTTTAACCTAAAAATATCCCTGATGTAATAGGTGATGAGTTTTGGGTAATGTCTATGCAAGAAGAATTGAAACCATTTTAAAGAACTAGAGTCTGAGAACTTATGGAAAGACCAAATGGATTTATAACCCTTGAAACTAATATTAGGAACAAGGTTAATGTTTCTAGAACTATAATTAAAAATAATACTAGATTGGTTGCACAAGGGTATAATAAAAAATAAGATATTGACTATGAAAAAACATTTTCACTAGTAGCAATACTTGAATCCATTATAATGTTGCTTACTTATACAATACATTTTAATTTAAAATTATATCAAATGGATTTTATGAGTTCTTTTATAAATGGTTATATTATTGAGGATTTTTTTCTAAAAAAATTATTAGATTTCAATAACCTAATTTTCCAAATTATGTTTTTATACAAATAAAAAACACTTTATGGTTTAAAACAAGCTCCTAGAGCATGGTATGATATTCTCAACACTTTTATTATTTCAAATGGTTTTAAAAGTGGTACTTTTAACCACAATTTATTTTTTAAAATAACATCCAAATATATTTTATTTTCCCAAATTTATGTTGATGAAATTATTTTTGGATCTTAAAGAAATTATGTATGTACTAACTTTTCCAAATTTATGAAAAATAAATTGAAAATGCATTTTATGGGTGAGTTAAAATATTTTATATCTTTTTAAATATTTATAAATAAAGAAATAATTATTTTAATACTAGGAATGTATGCTAAAGACATTTTAATTTTTTTGGCTTGGATAACTAAAAAGGAAGTGATACTCAAATGAGTACCACCAGTAAAATGGATCTTGATGAAACTGAGAAATTAGTTGATCAAACCACTTACAGAGGTGTGATTGAGATTTTTCTTTACTTAAAAACTACCAAACATGATATTATGTTTAGTGTGTGTAAGTGTGCCTTATTTCAGGAAAATATTAGAGAATCACATTTAAATATGATTAAAGGAATCTCTAAATGCCTTTGAAATGCTCCAATTTAGGATTGTTTTATTCTAGAGGTCATGATTTTGATCTAATTAGTTTTTCTAATTTTTAATTTCATGGACTTAAGTTGGATAGAAAAAGAACCTATGTAACATGTCACTTTTTTGGAAAGTCTCTAGTTTCAAGGTGTAGTAAGAAACAAAAATCTATTGCATTATCCACTGACAAAGTTGAATATATAGATTCAAGTGGTTTTCATGCTTAGATTTTATTGGATGAAATACACATTACTAGACTATGAATATATATTCAGACATGTCCCTATATATTGTGATATCACAAGTTCTATTAACATTTATAAGAATATTGTATCTCATTGTAGGGTAAAACACATTGGAATACAACATCACTTATTTAGAGAACATTTTCAAAAAGGGGATATCATTCTTCAATTCATTA
This sequence comes from Viscum album, assembly GCA_963277665.1. Taxonomy (NCBI): domain Eukaryota; kingdom Viridiplantae; phylum Streptophyta; class Magnoliopsida; order Santalales; family Viscaceae; genus Viscum; species Viscum album. The sequence continues at coordinate 1,643,420,081 of OY728159.1, forward strand.
GCAAAAAAAATGATTGATGGCATTTTTACAAATCCTATTAATTATGAGATATTAAATTATATAAAATATGAGTTGGGTATTATTAATTATGATTGATTTTTTTTAATATTTTTAATAATATATTCTTGTAAATACTTCCTATATATATAATTATGAGTTTATTTTATATTGAATATTATTTTATTTACTTCATTTTAAATATATCCTATGGTTATAAAAACATTTTATATATTTATTTTTATTTCACATGTGATAATGATCTAAAAATACCTAAATCTTTTAAATAAGTAAAATTATAATCTGAATCATCGCACTCCCTTCTAATTCAAACCAAAAACTCTTTTAGACACTTTTTCAAACATTTCTTTACTGAATACCTAGCTTCTCCAATTGCGAATCATAGTTGTGTGTAGTCCTAACGTAGAGATTTTTCAAAGAACATGACCTAAAATCTTCCAAAAGTGTGAAAGATAGTTTGAGCAGATATAGAAATCTTTTGATGTTGCATCTTCATTCTCACAAAGTCATACTGAAAAAATTAATTTGATGTTGAATTTTTTCAGGGCTAGTCATTCCTTATTTTAGAGATCTATTGTTCATAAGGGATGGATGATTTGGTTTATGGATGAAAATATTCATTTTTATCTATGCTTAGTATAGAAATTTTAATGAAACATAGTTTTTGAAGTATGATAATTAGAAGATTTAATTAGGAAAACTATTTATAGTCTAGATTGTGTGTTCTCTTCAATATTTTGGGATTATTTTTTATGAGTTCCATATCCTATAGAGTATGTGTATTATAATAGTTTATATCATATGAAAAATTACCATTTATAGATTAGTAATATTCTAGAAGAGATGACATATGACTGAACCTATCAGAGACCATGTGAAAATGATCTCATTGTAGAATGTAAGATATTATTGAAATTAATATAGAAAACTATATACCCTCAAAAGGGATATTTTACCTCATTAAGGTATCATGATTGTTTATTTATATACCTAATAATTCACAGAGTTTGAATAATTAGGTCCAGATTCTTGATGAGGTGTATGGAAGAGTTAAACACAACTTACTTGAGAGTCATAACTCTTTCGTATCCAAATTGAATTTCCATTATGCTTGAATAGAAAAGATTAATTCTTCAATAAGTAGAGAGATCTATGTATTCTCAAAGTTTTTTCTTAATGAAAACCACTTTAAAAGGATTTATGATTTGTTAGAATCCATGGAAAAGGATATGGATAACTGATGAGGAAAGGCTGTATGTGATATTCAACCCAATCTCAAATCATACTAGACCATGGGATATCATTGATCTTTTTTTGGAACCATATATGATTATTAAAGGTAATTACCCATCTGATGAAGGTGAATATAAATCCATAGTTGATGTTGATGAGGAAGCTAGAAGAGATTATGAAGAGATCATTGATGCCTATCCTTCTCATAAAAATCAAAATATTTCTTAAATTTCTATTGAAGTTTCAAAAGAACATGAAATCCCTTTGATGATTGAAATAGTAGGATAAGGAGATGTAACTCTTGAGAGGGATGGAATTATAATATCGAATATATTTGGACTTGATCTAAATAAATCATAGAGGGATAAGGATGTGAATCCAGTAGAGGATATTCCTCCCATTTTTGAGATAGGGGGAGCTCCCATCTTTGATTTGACACCATCCAGGGAAGAAGACCATCAGGAAAATATGTTCTTTGATATGGATGTATTTTCTCCTACTGATTTGAATGATAAAGATGTAAAGGATGATGATGATAATGATAATTCACTAAAGCTAAAAGGACCTACCATTCTTGTTGTTTTAAGAGAGAAATAATATTTTGTGTTAGAGTTTTCTTTTAAACCTATTCTAGAAGGACCAGTCAAACCTAAGGATTTTGAGGATATTTTAAATCTTTTGGATACTCCTCCCTCTCCATGAGTTGTTCAAAAAAACATTTCTTAAGAATATCCTCCTTAGGATTCTTCTCCGAGATTCAAAATTTTTGTTATGGAATAATATTAGAAAGAATAATATACCTTGAATAAATAAGTAGAGAGACCACCTAGTATTTTCTCTTAGAGGAGAGACCCTTTTGAAAGAAAATAATATTTTGAGTTCAATGACTCTAGATGTTCTTTATCTTTTCAAGGTGTTTGTGCTCCTCCAAAATATATTCCTGCTTTTTCTCAAGCACGATATACTCCTGATCATCAGGATAGAAATGTTTCTATACCTCCTTAAGTGATCAATTTTTTAGAATTTATAAAATTCAACAATGATTTTATAGAAGTTTTAATATAAGTGTTTTTAAGTATTAGATGAGAAACTAACCATGATAGAGAGAAATAATTTGGGTACACTATTGAGAGTGTAGTTTCACAAATCCAACATAATTTTTTACTCTTGAAAAATTATATCTAACATGTGATTTAAAAATTAAAAAAATGATATGGAGAGTTTTAGAGTTTATATTGGATCCCTACAACCTAATTTGGTAGATATGTTGGCTACAATGGAAAAAAGACACCTATCAGTTATTACCAGTCCTTCTAGACCTTCTATATCCTATTTATCTACCCCTTCATCAATCTATATTGATGAATACCTTATTAGAAGATTAATTCTTGAAGAAATTTAGAATATCATTGAAAATGTGAAGGATATCTAAAATTAAGTGAACAAGATTTTTCTACACATGGATAAAAATAGTTTCATCTGATTAGAGTATAATCAATCATGACTACCAAATAAAAAACTTCTATTCAAGGGTTCTATATAATACTATATCATAAGGATTTACACCAAGGTATATCTCAAAACTCAGTTTCTTTTATTGGAAAGATATTTGAGGTTTCCTCCTCTGACTATAACATTCAAAGAAATTGTAGAGAAGTTGTTAGTCATGAATCCTCTCCTAAATCACATTATGTCAAAAAAGGATGAGTTCCTTCATATTATGGATCATGAAATAAGGGATTTAATAGATATTATAAGTATTATATAGAATTATATTTATGTTTATAATACCCCTATTCTGAAACCTCCTTCCCTTTATGTGACCTTTATATCTCCATCTCCTACCCAAACCTCTACCATGACTTCATAATATGATTTTTCAGCTTACTCAACTCCAAACTCTACCTCTCTTTATTTAACTCCCACAAGGCCATTCAATATCACCTTTTAACAATCCCATCATCACATCATTAATACTGCAAAGGGTATCACAATTCCTAGATATTTTATTACTCCATGGAAAACTCTTGCTCATGATCCTAATATTGGGAAAGTAAAGGACCCCTTTATTTCTTCTTCCCTTCTAAATCCCAATGATTTTGATTCTACTTAGATTATTATAGGGATAATGTAATATTTTTTACCATTATTAAAACATATTTTTACTCTAATTTCTATCACTTATTTTTCATTTATGGATTTAATTTTAATTTCCACTCAATGACACTTTGTGAATTATTTTTGATAATTTAAAAAGGGGGAGTAAATTATGGAATTTTAACAAACTTTCATGATTATCTAGTATAGATAATTTCATATTATAACTGATTATAATATTTAATGATCCATATTTAATATTTTAATATGGATATTTATTCCATGATTCATGATCATAAAAAGGGAGATATTTTCATCTTAGTCCAATAATTATTTATTTTAATAATAAAAAATCATGTTTATTTTTATTTAAATCTAATATATGTTTTATGAAAATGTAAATCTTCCTATGTCTTTAATCAATTTTGAAGATTATACAAACAAACAATCAACTGTAAGTATAATGAATAGAAATTTTGAGAAGTACCAAATCAGCCGTAGGACCTCGAGATCAACCATTGTGAATATATGAAAAATGAATCAAGGGACCACAAAACAAATTGAGTAACCACAATTTTTATATAATGTGAACATCTAGATCGGTATTATTAAAAAGTAAGGGATCGATAGAAAGTCAAGTTAATCAACCACATGACTAGTAGATCGACCGCACGCCTGTCAAAGAGACTATAGCTGATTTATCACATACTCTTTGACTGATCTCAAGGTTAATTGGATTAATCATAAATCCAAATAGAATTGAATGAATGACTGTAAGAAATATTATAATGTAATTGATTGGCCGCATGTTGATTTTAATTCAACTCCACATTGAGGAAAGAAACCATAAGGAATTTTGGACCTTTGGAAAATGTAAAGAATTAAACATGTCACTAAATGAAGTGATTGTGGTTAGTAGTCATAATTTGTCAAAGTACTAGATTGGATGTAAGTATATGATTATTAATCATAAGTTTAAGTGATTGATCATATACTATATCAAGGAATCCTACCAGAATTCTCAAAAAGTATTGAAGATACTATGAATGCAGACATGACAAACTTAAAATGATTGTACCTAAAAGTAAGTATAATATTAACAAATATACTAATTTAACTATTTTTATATGAAAAATTAAGTTCTAGTCATATAAATTTAACCAGCCTATATTTTTTTTCTGAAGTATAATGATATCCAATGATGATTTTTCAACATCTCTTTTTGGATAAGGCTAATAATTTTTTAGAAGATTGAAAAAAAATAAAATGTAAATCATGTACAAATTGGCATTGGAATTTTTGATGAATGAAAAATAAAATCTAATGATCTAGTTTAGAAATATACAAAACTTTTTTCTCACCTAAACATAAAAAAACATTATATAACATGTTCTCATATTCACTCATCCTTTTCAAATAAAAAGAAAACATCAAAAAGAGAAGATTTACTAGAAGAATAATAGATATACATTCATACTGTATCAAATTCATTCACTTCTCTTACTATTTATTTTATAATTTTAGAGATGTTATTTTTATACTATATTAATTCTTTAACACACATTCCTTTTATACACTGAAGAGTATGAGATAACCTCTAACATTCTTTTATATCTGTAATCCCATAAATAACTATGTAAGATTCTATTTAGCCAAGACTGCCCATGTGAAGTTGTTAATCTTTTATTCTCCCATGAGGAACTGTAGAAGAGGCTCCGTATAACATGGGAAAAATTTTGTGCTATTATAAGTATAACCTGGTCCCGGTTATGGTTTTATTTATTTTAATAATAAACTACTAGGTAGTGGGTGATTTCCAAGTAGAGAGGGCTAGGTCTCAGATTGAGACTGAACTTCTTATTTTTATTATTCTTTTCTCTTTTTCAGTTTTGTTATATTATGTTTTCCAAAAAAATCTATCTTTGTTTTAAAAACTCAATTGAAAAATATTACTCTCATACTTAACTTTAATAAGTGTTTTATATATGGTTATTAATAAGAGTAAATGTATTTCAAAATTTAAAAGAGTTTTAGACTTGTTTTAACTGAGTTGTGATCAAACTTCTGATATGATTTTTAAAAGATCGAAATATATATTTTTATATTTTTAGTTAATAGGGATGTATTTTATAAGTTTGGGGATTTAGTTTTAAATCATTTTCAATAGAAATTTTAATTATAAATTGAATTCACCCCCTCTTGAGTTTTCTACTCTAACCAACAGAAATTATTAATGATAGCATATTCTTAAAAAGTAATAATTATATAATAAGGTGATAAATATCAAGTAATAAATTCATAATAATGATTACTCATTATGTCATTAATTTTTTTAACGATAACAAATAATTAATCATAACACACTACTAATAATTAATTTTTATTCAATAATGTAATTACTAATGATTAATAATATAATTAATTTGATATTTAAAAATAATTAGTAATAATTAATAATTTAATTAATATTAATAATAATAATGGATAAAGGAATATATTATCTTAAAAATAATTATGCAATGAACAATTAATAAAAATATAATTATAAAAATTTAATAATAATCACTAATAATAATAATAATATTTAATATTATTATTATTAAAAAAATGTTCTGTTTCCTATAAAGTATTATTATTTATTATATTTATGAATAATAATAATATTATTATTAATTAAAGATAGTTACATACACACATATATATAAATAAATTACACGTATCTAGAAACTTGAGCATGAATAATAATGTGAGGATAATAAAGTCATGATAATAAGAAAGTATTGATAATAAAGTCGTGATAATAAATACTTGATAATAAAGTCACGATAATGATATTATTATTAATAAATTCTTAACCCACAATTTATAGGATCCAAAAATAATAGATAATAATGTCATAATAATTATATATATTTCTTCTATGACATTATTATTATTAAAGTCATGATAATTATTAAAATATAAGAATTCCATAATAAAAAGGTCATGATAATAAAATCATGACAATAGAATAATGATGATGATCTTTTAATAAAGTCTCGATAATAAAGATAATGTTATTTTTTATGAATAATAATAATAATGATGATGATGAAAATGAATACATGTACCTTTATTATTAATAATGACATAAATAATCATATTATTATTATATATTAATAATTTTTAATATAATGTTAATAATTATGAATTTAATAATATTAATAATATAACTAATAATAATAATAATTAATATTATCATTAACAAATATAAAAAATTAATTATTTTTAATTAAATAAATATTTATATCAGGATCATTAAGTCATATATTATTGTTAATAATTAATATTTTCTATTTCTTATTTTTATAAATGTATTATTTTTTCAATTATATTATATGTATTAAGAGAATTTCTTAAATTTCATTTAGAATCTGATTATAATTTTTATTTTTTAATATTTTAAAGTTACCTCTTTTAATATTAAAATATTATGTTTTGAAACAAAAATGTTTTTTATCATCTATAATAATGTATGTCTATTATTTTATTGAAAATATTTTTATTTTCAATTATTTTTATAAGTTTAGCCTATATTTTAAATTTTATTTATATTGTATTCATATTTTATAATATTTCGTAGTCGCCTACTTGAAAAATAAAAAACATGTTATGATTCATGTAGATGAATTTGAAATGTTTTAAAAGATAAAATATAATTACAATCTGAACAAAAAATAAAAAATATTCTAAAAAAATAACAAAATGGTTGAAAATAAAAATAATTACATAAATATAAAAAAATATTATTGACATAACACAAATAAAATTGATTAAAAACATTAAATTTACACTTTAAATAATTTATGCGCATTATTATTATTAAGTGTCTCATCATTAATTAAATTATTGTTGTACTTATTATAAATATTTAAAAACATTATTAATAATTTAATTAATAATATTTAATAATAATGACAGTTTTATATTAATAATTGATAATTAGTTTTGTCATTAAAGTTTAAATGTTATGTTTTAACCAATAATGTTTATTCTAAATGATATTTAGAACATTGACTTTAAAAATAAATTATAAATTAATAATAATTAGTTTATATATTTTTAATAATATTATTAATTGCATCATAATTTTTTTTATTATTTAGTTTCATGAACAATATTAATTATGACAGGCTGAACCCACACTTCCAGATTCAGTACTAAAACATACTGTGTATTTTTTAAAAGAAACTAAAAAATACATACTACATTATACAACTGATGATTCTTTTTGGTCTAGGTTTAGAGAATTAGATAAAATCATACCATTTTACAAAGGTACACAAAATTTATACAATTGACTAATTGCCTTTGCTTGTATGACCTCCTTATATGAAGCACACATGTTTGACATTTCTAATGAACTTGTGAAAAATATTTTAAAACATGGGATGAGAATAAAAATTCACAGTAAGGGATTTTCAATACAAGTAAAAAATAATTTTATACATACTTATTTAAATACTATTTTTAAAACATTTTATATAACAAATATATATTTGATATATAATATAATTTTCATAATTTTTTGAAAATAATTATCATTTTGAAAATCCATTTCTAAATTGCCTTTGAAAAACACTTTGATTTCTCCTTTGTAAATATTTTGAAAAATAATAATTTATACATGGGTTATTTTGATAATTGGTAGATTTTATGAAAAACTTGTGGCCACAAAGCAGTATCACTTGCTAGACAATATTTTTTGAGGTAGTGAGTTCACTTCCCACACCATATCATCTCATTTGACATGCCAACATCGAATATAATTTTAAGATTTTTTTTATTGAAGATCTTCCTTTCTCATTCACAACCCATTAAAAACTTTCCAAAATCTTACACAAATAATTTTCATAGAAGTAAATAATTTTATAATTTTAATCATTGATGAAAAAAGAGTTCAAAGAAACCCATTAATTACTTATATCTAGTTGACATGAATATAAATGAATTAAAATTATATACAATTCTTACAAAAATTCCTGAAATTTCAACAATAATCATAGATGATGACCATATATAATATCATGAATGAAATTAATGGGCATATAAAGAAATATTGCACATAAAATGATATCTTTCTTTGATATTCAGTATTATTTTTCACATAAAATGAAAAGTTTTATTTAAATTCATTATCATAGAGTTGAAATCAAAAACCATTTTTAACAAGATTTATAAAATTAAACAATAAAAAATCATAGGTTTTTAATTATTTTACATCATAGATTAGTTTTTTAAAAAATTGAAAATATAAACGTTTGTAAATAAAACCCCTTTAAATAAAATCATTTTTTTTGAATAATTATTTCTCTAAAAATTAACTCCCTTATATCAAATTATAAATGAAGATTAATAGAGTCTATCTTCTACCAATGTTTGAAAAAATAGAAAATAGAGAGTTTTGGAGTGTGACGTGAGAATGTTTGTGTGAATTAAGAGTTGGTACTTTATATAGTAGTTTTATTGTATATATTTTATTTACACCATCTACTCTTGGAGAGGAATTATAGTGTGATACAAAATATTAATTTTTGAAAAAATTGAATTTGAGGGTTTTTATTTTCAGGTCAAGTGTTCTAATTATTTCGTTTGATTTTAAATATTAAATTTTATATTTTTTATTTTTCTTCAGTTTCTTTAAGTTGGGATATATTAAGGATTCAAAATATTGAGAAATACATAACGAAAAAGAGGTTTTTGATGGTGTAAATAAAAAAACCCAGTGCAATAGAGTTGATGGAATATATATATATATATAATCTATAACTTGATGTTGAAGCCAGATGATATGTGATATTTGATCACGAGTCACAATTTCATTTTATAATTATTTCTTTATGATTCATATATATATATATATATATATATAAATATATACATATATGAACACACACACACACATCAAGTTGGAATGTGGCTCGTAGAAGATGGAGACACCTATAGAAAGACAGTCGAGGGTTTGATAGGATCGACCCAATGAAGAAGATGACACTGAGATTGGGCAACTTTCATCGTTTAGATTGAACATTTTTGTTTAAAATAGAACAATTTAATACGGGTGAATAGTGGAACATATAACGGATCCCAAATCAAAAAATCAATCCTTTTAGATTTGATTATTATATCAAATTCTTCCCCTGACTTGCTAGAAGCTTGTAATGGGGTCATCTCCCGATGATCCTTATAATCAGGCCTAATAGGTGTTCAACTTAACTAATTTATAAACTCCATGCATATTATACATGATCTATCCCATTATTTGTGTAATCTACGATCAAACCTGGATTGCTACACCTTTGGTTGGTTATTTTTTATTAAAAAAATAAAATTAATAATAAGAATTACTCAAATATAAGGTAAATTTATTAATGTTTTACTTATTTTTCATTAACTTCATATTTTCTAATTATCCCACTTATACTAATTAATATTTTAACATAATTTGTAGTATATGTTTCCAAGTGAAATATTACATTCTATGAATTATATTTTGTATATGTACACATAAAAAATCCTTATAATATTTTAAAACTTGTGAATTTTTCCAAAATATTTTTAACATAAAATTACTTTTACTAAATATTATTACTAGAGTTATAATAGTACAACAAATTAATAATAATATATATTTTAAATTGAAAAAATAAGTAATTAAAAAATTAAAAAATTATAATATTTTAAAAATTATAAACAATACATAGCAAAACAATGTATCTTTAAAATAACTATTATGACTTATAAATTGTTAATTAAGGGATTTTATATATTTACAAAGAATATATATAAATTTTGTTCGTGAAAAATGAAAACATAGCAAAAAATTACAATTTAAAAAAAATAAAAATTTGAAATAGTATTTTTTAAAATAAGGAATCATATATTTTACCTTATTTTAAAGAAAATATCTAAAACACCATTATTATATAAATATACTAATATTTCAAAACAATAAAAAACTATTTACTTTTAATGTTTAATAATTTTAATATCTCATGATCGAAACTTATTTTGATTAAAGAAAATAACTTAATTTCATAAAGTATTTTAATAAAACATTTATTAGTTGTTTAAAATTATAAAATAATATATTTATTAATCTTTAATCTAAAATAATAACATGCTTAAACTCCTGGAATGTTACATTCTATCCCCATTAATTTAATTATTCCCTCAAAATTCATTCATTAAACATAGGAAAGTTTGTAATTTTCATCTTTAGAACTAATAAAACTAGAATGGATGGACTTCTATATTCTTAAGGGTAGTCATCTACCTAAAAGTTCAAAATAAAAGTCAACTATTTTTATTTTCATTAAATAACAACACATTATCTCCAAAGTTATCTAAACTATTCCTTTGAGACTACTATGATAGCCCAAACCCACACTTCCAGATTTAGTACTAAAACACACAGTGTATTTTTTTAAAAAATGAATTAAAACAATACACAATAAATTATATAACCAAGGATATTTTCCAATCATGGTTTTCGAGAATTAGAAAAAAATATACAATCTATTAGAGTTGTACAAAATTTATATAATCGATTAATTGTCTTCACATGCGTTACCTCCTTTTACGAAACAAACAACTTTATAATTTCTACTAAACCTATGAAAAATATTTTAAAAAATGGGATGGACATAAAATTTCATAGTATGGGATTTTAAAGACATGTGAAAAATACTTTTATACATTATTATTTAAATACTCTTTTTAAAACATTTTATATTAGAAATATATATTTTATATATAATGTACTTTTCATAATTTTTCAAAAATAATTATAATTTTTGAAAATACATTTTAAAATAGTCTTTGAAAAAAATTGATTTATCCTTTAAAAATATTTTAAAAAATAATAATTTCTTTATGGAATATTTTTATAATTGATATATCTTATGAAATCCATGTGGACTTATAGAAGTATCACTTACTGCACAATGACCCATTGAGGCAGTGGGTTCACTTTCCACCCCTTCACATCTTATTTGATATGCATGTGCCAAATTTAATTTTAAGAAATCATCTTTTACTGAAGATTGAAATTTCTCATTCAAAACCCATTACAAACTTCCTAAAATCTTATATAATTTTTTTTCAAAGAAAAAAATAATTTTATAATTTCTAATCATGGTAGAATCTGTTTTTTTAAAAAGGAGTTAGGAGAGGCCAATTAATTTCTTATATTTAATTGAAAAAAATATAAAAAAATTAAAATCAAAACATGTTATTGTAAAAAATGCATTAAAATTAAAAAATAATCATAGATAGTGTCCATATCTAATATCATGAATGACATTCAGGGGAATATAAAGAAATATTGAACAAGAAATGACATATTTCTTTGATATTCAATATTTTTTTGCACATAAAATGATAACTTTTATTTATATTCATTAACATAAAGATGAAATAAAATAACCTTTAATAATAAGATTTGTAAACTTAAACAATAAAAAATCATAATTTTGTTATTATTTTACATCATAGAGGAGTTTTTTAAAATAAACTTGGAAAATATAAAAGTTTTTAAATAAAATCCCTTTTTGGAAAAACATAATTTTTTTGAATAATTATTTATAAAAAAATTAACTCCCTTAACTTAGATTATGAATATAGATGACTTGGTGCCTTCTTTTATGAATGTTTGAATGGAATATATAAGATAAAGTTTCGGAGAGTGAGTTGGGTGTTTTTGGGTAGATGAATAGAGGGAGTTTTATATAATAATTTTATTATGTACATTTTATTTACCCTAGTTGTTAATAAAGAGGAATTGTAGTGTGATATCACATATTTAATTTGGACAAAATGGAATTTCAGGGTTTTGATTATCGAGCCAAGTGGTTGAATTAATTTATTTGATGTTAAATATTAAATTTATATATTTTGATGTTTCTTTAGTTGCTGTAAGTTTGGATATATATAGGGTTTGAAATACTAAACAATATAGAATGAAAAAATGGTGTTTTATTTGTAAATCATAAAAAAATCAGCATGATAGAGTTGATGTAATATATATATATATATATTAATCTATCTATAATTTGAGGTTGAAGCCGGATGAGATGCAATATTTGACCAAGGGTCATGATTTACATTTTATAATCATTTATTTATGATTCATGTGTGTTTGTATATATATATATATATATATATATTTAAATACATCTCCACCATGTTGGTATTCCAGCTCATCAAATATGCAAACACAAATAGAAAGACAATTGAGGCTTTTACATGATCGAATCAATGAAGACAACTATGAAGAGATCAGACGAATGCCATCATTTTGATCGAACGGTTCCATTGTAAACAATCTTTCTAATGAGGGTGTACATTAGAACATATATCATGTCCTGCATAAAAAAATAATACCTTTGAGGACTAATATTTATATCAAACTCTTCCCTTGAATTCCCAAAAGCTTGTAACATGGTCATCTCCCAATGGGCCTTATATATGGGACCCGAAAGCGTTCAACCTAACCTATAGATGACCTATAGGCCTTATACATGGGCCCACCCATGCTTTTCATAAGAAATTCTCAAACTTGGTCTACTACACTATTGTATGGGTATTTTTTTAAAAATAAAATAAAAAAATGAAAATAATTACTCAAATATAAGGTAGACTTATTAATGTTTTAATTATTTTACTTTCACTTCCAATTTTCGAATTATCCCATTTACACCGATTAATACTTTAAAATAAGCAATAATCTATGTTTCCTAGTGAAATATTACTTTTTATGATTTATATTTTTTAAATTTCCACATAAAATTATTATTTAACTAAGTTTTATAATATTTACAATTTTTTAAAGTATTCAAAAACATTTTTTAACATAAAATCTCTTTTACTAAATATTATTACTAGTGTAACAATAGTATAACTAATTAAATATAATAAATATTTTGAATTGAAAAAATAAGTAATTGAAAAGTGAAAATAATATAATATTTTGAAAATTATAAACCTTACATCTCAAAACAAAGTATCTTTAAAACAATCATGATGACTTATAAATTTTAAATTAAGGGATTTTATATATTTTCATAGAATTTATATAAATACAGTTCTTCTTGAAAAATAATAACATAGATAAAATTATAATTCTAAAACATAAAATTTTTAAATATTACTTTTTAAAAAGGAATCATATATATTAGCTTGATTTAATTAAATTTTTTAAAATACCTTTATTTAATTAATATATTAACATTTAATAACAATAAATTATAATTTCTTTTTAATATTTAATGATTTGAATTTCTCATGATCAAAATTTATTTTTATTAAATAAAATAACTTAATTTCATAAAATATTACTTTTAAACATTTATTAATTATTTTAAATTATAAAATAATATATTTATTAATCTTGAATTGAAAAGAATAATATGCATAAACTCTTGAGATGTTACATTTATAAAATTATCATTAATTATTAATATGACTTCATTAGTTAATATTCATTCCCTTATTAAATAATTACTACTTATTAAAAATATGTTTTCATTAATCATTTATTTTAATTAATGTGTTATTATAAATAATATAGTATTCATTAAATTCCTGAAAGGTGATGCATGAATACCATATTGAAAATTTGGAAAATTTGTCAAGGATCACACCCTTATAAAAGGGGGGATTAGATGAAATTTTATGTAATATTTTTAAAATACTTTGATTAAAGTAATTCTGAATATAAAAATAGTTAGATACTATTTAATTATATATATATACACACAAAAATCAAAATATAAAATATAAAATTTAAATTTAAAAAAAGCACGCACACACACACACATATTAATATAAATTATTTTCATTTATTCAGTTTGGGAAAATTTATTAATGATTTTAACACATTTCCTAATGTTTATGGGAAAATGAAATAACACCCTAAACACCTTTGGCCTCCACCAAAAATTTCCAAATGCGTTTGGGGAATTATCACCTTTTTGTATTATTTTCAAAAAAATAATATAAAATAAACCTAAGCATATTTTCAATTCTTATTGAAAAAATATAAATAAAACCCAGGGTATATTCCAATATTATTGGAGAGAGGATGAGCATGATATTTTTTTAGACATGGGAATATATTTTAAAATATTAATGACTTTGTTAAAAATGATTATTATAATAAAATAATACATATACACATATTTATATTCAAATAATATCAATACCTTAGTAATATATATATATAGGTATACATAAAACCAAAATAAGTAAATAAAATTTTAGTTATAATAAAAATAATAAAATAAATATTTAATAGTAAAATATTATAATAATTACTAACTAAAATATTAAATATATTAAACTAATAATTAAATATATTAAACTAATAAATAAATAAACCATAAATTAGTAAAAATATAAATCCCTGAAATAATATTAAAATGACTATTAAAAAATATTATTTTAATATTAATCATTTAAATTATATAAATAAATTATTATAAATTTAAAATATACTAAACTATTAAGTACATAATGTTTAAATAGTCATGTTGATTATTTACAAGATATTAAATGAATTTAAGTTAAATTCAAAATTATGATATTTTTGGATTGTTTCAATATTGATTAACCAAAATTTTCTTTTGATAATCCCGATGATAATTAGTTTGATGGATTGGATGATATTTTTTTAGTAAGTATGATTAAATGAAAAACCAAGCATAATAAAGACATATAATTAAATATCATGACTTGTGTTAAACTTTAAACATACATGGATACAATTTAATTTTTTTTATGAAAATAATGATGTAAAAGTTATTTCATTTGATAAAAATCATAGTAGAAGTAAAAATTGGGTTTATTAGGTTTATAAATGTTAGTTTTTAATGGAATGTTAACATGGAGATTTGGAAATTTTATATCTTGGTATGCATATTGTTTTATTTTTAATTTTTCTTGGATCCTTGTAAGAATGATGAAAATATTTTTTTAAAGGAATGTTGAACTAAATATGAGATGTAAACTGACCATGTTGTTATATTTTTTCAAGAACCTAACCTTCATTGGGACATGGACCTGATGATCTAACCCCATGAATCTTCTATAATACATTGGTTACTCTCCCATCACACCATATACTATTACTCATCAGGGTCACTTTTCAGACTAATGTCTATCCCCATAGGCCTACACATGTTCTTTCAGGGTGGTTTTCCTTATTGACACACACCTTGGTATACTTACTAAGATCCCACCCTTCATGTACACTACTTTTGGAAAATCAAACTTAATTTTTGAGTTATAATAAGGTAAGATTCCAAAAAGAACGATGAAACCTTGCTTACATGGGTAGTAACATTTAGAATTTTAAGTCTCACTTTTATAGGGGTGTTACACTCTCTAACCATTTAAATAACAATCCCCTCATTGTGTACCCCAAACATCATACCCAAGAAGTTCTTAGGCACTTAAGACTAAGTATTGGCTCTGATACCAGTTGTCAAGAACCCAAACTTCCCTAGGATGTGAATATTTTGTTTAAAGAGATGCCCAAATAAAAATGAAATGTAATCTCAATATGTTGTTATATTTTTTCACAAACTTATCCTTCCTTGGGCCATAAACCTATTCATATAACCCCACAAGTATCCTAGAACACCATATGATATTACTAATTGGGTTCACATATTAGACTAATGAATATCTCTATAGGCCATCACCTATTCTTTCAGTGTGTTTTCCCCCACTCATAAACACCCTGGGAAACCTCCTAAGAGGTCACCCATCCCAACCACTACTACTGGCTAAGCACACTTAACTATGGAGTTCTAATCAAGAAGGATCCCAAATAAAAAGATGCACTTTGTTAACATGGGTATTAACATTTATCCTTTTATGTCACACTTTTATAGGGGTGTTACACTCTCCACCCCTTAAAATAAAAACTCCCTCATTGTGTCCCTGAAATAACAAACCTAGGAAGTGATGAGGCACTTTAGGCTCAGTATTGTATATGATATCATTTTTCACAAACCCAACCTTACCTGAATGTTGAAATTAGTTATTTGACCCATGGGAATCCAATAATACATTTTTTACATCATATAACACCATAGGCTATTAATTACTAAGGTTACTTATTTGAATAATGACTATCCACACATGAAAACACATGTTATTTCAATGTGGTTTTTCGTCAACCGCACACTTCCTTGGAAACTTCCTAGTAGGTCACCCATCATGAACACCACTGGAGTGAAATCCCACTTAACTATTTAGTTCTAACCCAGTATTCCCCCATAAAGAATGGTTCATATTATTTACATTATTAGTAACATTTAGCATTTTAAGTCTCACTTTTCTAGGTGTGTTATAGATTCTATTGATTCTTGTGATGATAATGTTGGAGTATAGATGATTTTGGATATGTTTAAAATGTTTAAAGATATAAAAGGATGGATTAAAGGAGTGTTTTTGTTTCTTTATGCATATTGACTGTTAATTGAGTTTTTATCAAAAATTAAATTATTAAACATGTTTTAAAATGGATATTATTAGTTTTCAATGTGTGTTGGGTGTTAATTATTTTTAAAAATTATATTATTGTTTTGAAGTCATGTTGAAGTGAATTAATCATTTATAGAATAAAAATTATATATTTTATTTTAAACCTATTTGGATCACCTAAAACTATTGATGATTAATATAAATATTGTTTATGATTATTTGAGATATAATGTTTCTTATAAATTCTTATAGTTATAATTTATTCTCTTTAAAAGTTTTTAAAAAACATATTAGAAATAAAATATGATAAATTTCATACAATCATAGAAATAAAATTCTTTTAAAATCACATTATACTTTGGTTATCAGATTTTACATAATTTTTCATATTAAAATATAATTGTATGACTTGGTAGTGTCTCCAATTATTAATGTGAACTAAAAATATTTAAATAGTGTTACAAGACATATATATATATATATATTAAATTGATAAAATAATTTATTTCCCTCATTTTTATTCCCTTAACTTTTTTATTAATTTTACTTTTATATTATATTATATTGATTTTAAAATAATTATTTTTTGTATCAGAATGGATTGAATTTGTATTTATAATATTGATTGAATTTTAACTATGTTTTGATAATGAGTTGGATTTATTTCTAGATTTTTCATTTAATAATGATTTAGATAGAGGGATTGTTCACTTCCTTTATTATTATTATTTTGTAAGAGCATGGTTAAGTCATAAATAATTGAGTTACTATATATCAAAAATTGGTTATCAAAATAACAATATATCAGGTATCACAATGGAGATAAAAACTAGGAGAAGACTATTGATGATGTAAATGAAAGGAGTGAGATAGAGAATTTAATATTTGACTGGTTTCCATTTATTCATATGATAATGAAATTAGTCCATTGTAAGGATACATGGATATGAGTATACATTATACAACTAATGATAATTATGTTGTTGATATAGTGAAAAAATTAATGGAAGATGCAAGTACTACTATATATCAAAAAGAGTTAAAATGAAAAGGATGGAATTTTTAATGCCACTGTATTATGAGAAAACCATGTATGGTATTTATAATATTGGTATTGATTATATTCTTGCCATTTTGAAGGAATTACTTTCTCACGATTTATATATTCTTGAAAATAATTTTATATAATCAAAGATAATGGATTATCATGGATTTTCAACTACTAAAACTCATGCTTTCCAAAAAGATTTAAAATTATTTTAGGAGGTAACCATGGGCTTAAATGACTGAAAAAAATATAGTAAATATCAATAGATTCCCAATACATATGATACATCATATCATATATCAAAAAAATTAATATGTTTCTTTTCATTTATTCCAATGATTTAAAATATGTTTATGTCTAATGAAATACTAAAAGATATATAATGACATTATACTAAGAGAAATAATGATAATGATGATTTTTTCATCCAACTGATAGATTAGTACGGTAAATAATTGATTCACAAAATTCTAGTTTTATAGTTTAAGAATGGGATGCCAAGTTGGTTTTATCAGTTGACCCTTCAAATCTATCTGGTCAAATTATTACTTTAAATATTATGTGCAGAGTTCTCATTCACATTTATAATATCCCTCTATGAATGTCTATGAAAAATCCATTTAATTTCAAAAATATATCCTTATCTGGTCCTTTTGATTCTTATATATATAAATAAATAAATAAATATATATATATATATATGTTTACATTTAACATTTAATAAAAGAGTTGAACAAACTTTGGAATGTGAATTTGTGCACATATGATGCTTCTATAAAAGTGACATTTTATATGTGAGCTATGATTATACGGTGGTAAACACTTTTCCTACTTATGGAATGATGTCTATTTGAAGTATGAAGGGTGAAAATATTTTTGATTATGGTGAAGGGAACATATTACTTAAAGCCTATATATATATGATATATATATAAATATATATCATATGATATGATACAACCAATCATAAAGTATGATATGCATGTTATAAAATATTTTTATAACATTAATATAATATATCTTATTTTATGATTGGATGGGGAAATCATAAGTCATGAAAACCATTCCACATGAATACCATCTTATCAGTCATAAGGTATGATTGGTTGGATTATAAGTCATGCTTCTGGCCTTCTCTCATTAATCACATGTAGTCATATTGTATGATTGAGCCACATAATAAATCTAGACTTGAGATTAATTACTACTTATTCAATAAAATGGGTCTATAGACATTAATATGATCACCCCACACAAGATATCATTCAAGAAACCATGAAAAATGTTGTAACATAAGGGATATGCGCTTCATGCATTATATACATGAGCTGGCTGAAGTGGAATTTATTCATGTGTTATAATGGATGAGTAAATGATATTATCATCACAGATCATCACTGTGGGATATATATATATAGACACATACATGCGATGATATTATAATGATAATATGATTATTGTTTGATTACATGGTCAATACTCTCTATCACTCAGAGTATTCATATAAAACATGATTCAGGTATAACCCAAGGATAATCCATGATTGGAAGGGTCGTTTAGTCATTAATAGGTGATTTTAATCAAGCATAGAAGATTATCATAGTATATATTTGGTGTAAAGTATGTAGTTTATAGTATTTTTTTATTTCTAGTTTTCTTTTATTTCATTTAACTATGCATTTATTATCTTGGGATTGGTATTTAGTTACTTAGATAGGTTATTTAAAGTGTTTATAATATGTTAAGAATCCTAGAAGTGGTAATAAAGTATCCAATGCGTTTAGTGAGGAGGATTAGTTGAGGATATGTTATAAACTGAGGGGAAGTGGGTGAATCAGTGTATATGTCCAATTTAACACCATTACTATCCCTTCACACTTTTTACTCTTTCACTATTCTGTGATGATCCTCTTATTTCCTTTCCCTTTATCTTTTTTTTCAAGAAATAGAACTGAACGAAAACACAAAAGAGACACAAATATTTTCAAGGTTAAACTTTAATAATGAACGTCTAGTACTTTTCATGTTTTAAGTTTGACTAAGATCCTTCGATCCACTACTTTCAATAAATAAGGTACAATGAGAAAGGTTTGTACTTTTACTCATGTTACAACAAGCTTCCCAACTGTGATAGCACTCCCCACACTATTACAAAGATAAATATCTTGATATGAACAAGAAAAAATCCTTTCTAACAAAGTATTTATTTTTTGATGCAGTGCTGCTCTTCTAATACTTATTAAACCTAAATAAACTTAGGTATTATCTCTTCAATCTTTGATAATTTTCATAGCCCCTTATTTTTTCCTTTATTATTATTTCTTCTTTTCTCTATAATTTTTTTTTTCAATTCATGAACTAAGTTACAATGACTATTTTTTTAGATTCATTATAGAACAAATATATTTTGGTTTAGTGCTATGTAGAATCACCTTGAATCTTGGAAGATACACAATGAGTCTACTCTCTAAGATAATATTGTTGAAATTCATCTATTCTTGACATTATAAATTATCACCTCTAAAATTCTATTATTTAACAGTACTATATCATTTAATTTCAATGTATTTTTAACTAATTTTTATAATAGCCTTCATTACGTTAGAATTTGAATTGGAATTTCAAATTCTCATCCTTATTTCAACCTCTTTTATAACTTATTCTAATTCAATTTGAACCAATTGATCAAGTTTCATCTTCTAGATACCATTGATGGTTCAAAAAATTACCTCATAGATTATGTTTTAGATCCCTTGAGTCATCCAGGATTTCAAATAATCAAAACTACTCATATTAAAATCAAACTCCCTAAAATATTTTCACCATGGTGTGGTGAATAATGGTTGGTCAATTTTCCTTCAAAACACCCTTTAACACAGGTGTCTTCTTTCACATGGCCATTTTGGTTTCCTTCTTCACTTTCTGTGCATGACCTATCTTACTATGGGTGCAGTCCATATGGATTTATTCATTTTTTCTTGAAACACCTTATGATGGCCACAAAAAATCTCCAAGCACGTCCACATGAATAGTGTTATTTCCCATTTCACATAGGAAGACTACTCCTTCACAAGGACATCTGGAATGAATTCATCAAGCTATTTTTATGCTCGTTTTGTCCCTCTCGTATTGATGATATTCAATGAAATCTCCCACTCCAACCACAACCTTCCCTATGACCATTGTTTCCTTGTCCATTTGTTATAGGCACTCTACCAATGTACCGCGACATCTTACATGAAATCATTAAGTTTTTTTGCTACCCATTTTGACCTTTATTCACTAGAACATCATCAAAATTCCCTCTGAAATGTACATGGACTTTTTTAGCATATCCCTATCATCTCTATATTTGTTTAATCTTTATAATGATATTGAATCATGACAAAAAAATTGTGATATAAAAAAATGAATAACATTTCACCTAGAATCACCAAATTTTTCTTCATCCAAAGATCCGTGGATGAACCTTTCATAATCATAGAGATATTTAGTTCATATCTATGAAAATATAAATCTTCAAGCCACTTTTTCCTTCAATATATGAATTAATTCCAAGGAAAGAACATCAACCATAACCAAACCAATCTTCTAGTTGGTTTTTTTCCAATATTCCACGTTATATGGACTTTTTATTGGGATCTTATTCTCTACTTCAACAATCTTGGATAATTCAACTATTAATCAATTAACCATAATCACCACACTTCTTCTTCACTTCAATTTATTAAACACAAAAATTCTTCATCAACATTTTGACATCAATGAATGTTCCATATTCATTTTAATTCTTATTAAAAATCAATATAATACACATAATGTGGGCTTAACAAACCCCCCAATGTTTATTTTCATTACCCACAATATTAATATATCAATATGTGGTGTTCATATATCCTTCACTTGCATTTCATTTCTCTCCCCATTCTCATCAATATTTTCATTCTTCCTTTTCTCTCCCTTATTGATACAAAATAAAAAGTGTTTCGGAAAGGGTATCAATTCATAGTTATAAAGTGTTATTAACCATTCCAATCAAATTCGACTGATCTATTCTAGGTGTAGATAAAATAGGGTTTTATTTAGACAACAAAGTTGTCCATAATCAATTGATAGTGATACCAATCCGAAAGAAAACTACTTATAAAATATGTTTAATAGTTTTCCAATAATTATAGGATGAAACAATTTAAGGAACCACTTAATATAAAAAGTATGATACAGATTTCTCAAGAAGTTTATCAACCTACTTTTTTTATACTCACTCCAACGCATAAGATAGAACATTTAAATTACATATAAAATGATAAAACAACCTTGTAACTTATTCATGTTTATAGTTTTGACCATTGATTAAAATTATCCCCCTTTATGTTAGAATATTATTTTGGTTATCAAGGATGAGAGATAATGATAAAATACATTTTCAATGACACCATCATCAATCACTTTCTAGAATATATATAATTTCATGGAATAATATTTTTTGTAATCTTCTTCATCTTTATTCATTTGTCTTCCCCTCAAGGGAAACAATCCTCAAACCTTCATAATGGTTAATATCTTCAAGAATAGATTTAAATATGACCTAATATAGAGAATAAACCAAAATGGTTTTCTTTATGAAGACTTTCAAATTTGAAAAATTAGATATCTTCACCATGGTTGATCTTATTTAATGTATAATATTTATATTAGACTAATCAATCCATGATGGAATCTTTATATTCTTGTTTTCTAATATTGACAACTCTTTCTTCAACTTCATCATAGATTATTCTCAATCATATTTTTAGTATTCCATTTGAGAACTCATTTCCATGATAATGATTTCTTTAAATTTAATTTCCAAAAATTACAACACACTTTACTTATCAGGTTCTGTCCTAGTGACCATGAATCAACATTAATTCCTTACATTTAAAATAAAAATAAAACACTAAATTTTTAAGGGAACAAGGTGGATCTTCTCTATTCCTCAATGTGAACAATAATATTGGAATTTTTTTCTCAACCAAATTGTTCCACCCTTTATGATTCCATATAAGAATTTCAAATCTGATTTTTCATTAAGTAGAATGGATATAATTACTTCTTAAATTTCTTTGTGTAAGAAAATTCTTCTCTTTTTTAGCGATCAAATCATATGCATCTCCTGATGAAATCTTTATTCTATTAAAGGATTATTCTTGCACTAGAAATGTGGTTAAACATACTTTAGAAATTTTTATATCTTTATTGAATCTATTATATAGAATTATATTATACGGGAGTTGTCATTTGTTGAAATCCACTCGTGAAATTAATGATCTTCATGAGGAATCTTCTCTTTACCATTTTCATCATTTTTTACTTATGCTACTTTTATCTTCCAATCCTTTTAAAAATTTATTGGAAAAAAAACTAATATGTCTTTAATAATTTTGAAATCTTGTTTTTTTCTCCACATGTAAACTTATAAGTGATATTCTTCACATAATTCTTTTAAGTAAACTTCTTGGACATATTTGGAATAAGACATTTCTTGTGAATTGCGACCAAGAATGACGTATTTTGAAACTTCTTAGGTATAATAATTTTTAAAACCTTCTTCAAATTTCCATTCATGTTTGGAACTTTTTTATTATATGGTCTTATACTTCCATTTTCATTTGGAAAGTGTTTTGTAAAAAATTAATATCTTTTGTTTCCACATTCATCACAAACATTACAGAAATATTCAAAATCATAAATCTATTTGAACCTGATAGATTTAACTTATTCTGTGAATGTTGTTTCATCACCATATCTATCCCCCTTTAAATGGGATTCCTATGATGTTTATTGTTCAATATATTATACTAATAGTCTAATGAAAAATTCCCAAACCTATTGGGCCCCAAGTAATTTCCAATAAATCATGATGTTCCCTTCTTTATTTCAATTTTTCTAGAAATTTTGGGTTTGTGACCAAATTATTTTTGAGAATTTTTCAACCTTGTTTGGGATGATCTTGGGGAACCATCTTCCATAATACTTCATTTATATAGCATAGACATGTTTTTTGTATTTTAATAATTTATTCTCATATATACTTATACTGGTTTTGATTTTAACACTAAACTTTTCATGATTTTTTTTTTGAAAAATTCATAAAATGAAGATATGGATGATACCTTATTATTTGAGTCTGCTGTATATAGATTATTAAATGATGTAACTATTATCTTGTCCCATAACAGATGTATTTTGACACATAAATCCTTCTTATAATTTTTCTTGGTAGTATCTCCATACTTCTTTGATTTTGATGTCTCAAAATGTATCTTTTCATGATAATCCAATTTGATATCCAATTATAGAAATATCATATTGAGGGAATTATTTTAATATTCAATAAATTATACAATATCTTCACATTCCATCCTTATCTTCTAAAAATTTTCATCAGGAATTTTTATCTTCTAATATAATAGAGTTTAATGCTACTTGATCCTCTTGGTTTTAATATCCAATTAAGAATTCTTGAAATCAATGCTATGTTTAAGATTTTCTTCTTATGAATGGATATTATTCTAAAATTATTTATTGGTGTCATCCTTTTGTCATATTGTGTTGAGAAAATATTATTCAAATTTTTAGAGACTCAGCAGAACCTCCTAATACTCGTATTCTATAACAAAAACTTGTTTTTAGATATTAATGCATGTAATAGATATTTCTCTTAAAGCCTTTTCTATGTTATTTTTCTCAAATTCATGTTGAGTGATCTCTTCCCACTGTCTTTCAAAAATCCAACAAATTAGAAAAATAATATCTTTGGTAAAAAATGAAGCATATCTTTCAAATCATTGATTGATATGATAGTTGACAAGTGATCACTCCATCTAATGCTCAATTATTCTTTAAGATATATTTAACAAGAATTAACACATACATCATGATCACTTAAATACCTTGACACCACTATGGTATTAATGGTATTAATATCCTTAATTGTTAAAATAACCATTTTTTCATCTTTAACAATTTCAGATATAACTTCATCGTTATTTGGAGGAACTAGAACATCTTCATCTGTTGCAAGAAGGATATATTCCCCAAATTCTTCTCCTCTTTATTTTTATTATTCATCAAAGACTTTAAAAAAACATGTTTTAATTTAACATACAAATAAAATCTCTAAATCTATACTTTATACTAATTATTGGATAGAATACTTGAATCTTACAAGAGACAAATTTTAAATTGAGAATCTAATTAGAGGTGAACCCGATGCTCTGATACTAATTGAGAATAAAATATAGGTAACTTATATCTGATAACACTTTTGGATGATGATTGGGGTTGTGATATACACTTGAGGGGAGGATAATTTGTGTATATACACAATTTAACACCTTTTTAACCAATTCATACATTTATATCTTCCATTATTAGGTGACAGTACTCTTCTTCTCTTTCTATTTTTCTTATTTTTCCTATTTCAAGAAACACTTCTAAACACACTCACACAAATAGGTGAGACAAAATTATAAGGATCACCTTTCAAAACAAAAGGCTAGTCCTTGGTATGATTTTGTTTCTACCAAGAGCATACACACTAATAGTTTCAACATGTAGGTACAAAGAGAAAGATTTATTCTTATACTCATGTTACAAAATTTTTCCCAACAAGGATATTACTTCCCAAAATATTATAATGATAAAGAAAATGAAATCAAAAAGATAAAAACATTTCAAACATAGAATTTATTTTTCATTGTATTTATTCCCTTTTACTACTACCTAAACTTGAATAATCTTAGGTATTATCTATTTAATCTATTCTAATGTGCACATCCCCTTCTTCTTTCAATTCTTTTTATTATCCTCCTATTCCTCGTCCTCCTTCTTCTCTCTTATTTTATCTCTACTTATTATTTATTTAGTGTATGAAAAAATTTTCACTACTTATTCTTATGGATTCAATAAAGAAAAATATATTCATGTTGAGTGTTGTAAAGAATCACCTTGATTCTTGGATGCACACAATGATTCTTTTCTATGCGATAATAGTGTGGAACTGTCTCTTTTCATAGAACTACAAAGAATCTCCTCTAAAATTTTAGTGTCAAACCATACTCTATATTTTCTATTATATATATATTTTATCTTCTTTTCACAAGATACTTAATTACATTTGAATTTTAATTTCAATTTCAAATCCTAAAACCTCTTTCAACCACTTTTATAACTTATTTAACTTTAATTCGAGCCATTGGATCATGTTAAATATTGTTGATACCAATAATTTTTACAATAAATGACCTCATATATTGAGTTTTATATCTATTTATTCATCTTAGATACCACATAATCAAGGCATCTCATAAACTCCCTAAAATGGAACACACCACAACATGGTGCAGAATGGTTGGTAATTTTTTGTTCAATAAACATTTTACATGGGTAGAGTCTTCATCCACCTTGTCATTCTGGATTCTTGATTCACCCCTTGACCATGAAATATCTTACAATGGGCATGGTCTATTGGGATATGGATATTTTGGATTAAAACACCATCTAACAACCACAAAAATCATCAGTAACCACTATAGGAATAACTAGCTTCTCGGTTTCTCACAAAAAACCATTCATTCACCACTGTTTCTATAATAAATTCATCAAGCCATTTTACTACCCATTTTAGCCTTCTAAAACTAAAAATATTCAATATAGTACCACAATCTATCCATAGCATTACTTATGTCCATTTTTGGTCTTGGATGTTTCTCACAGGCACTTCAACATTGCACCATGAAATTTGACATCGCATCATTAAGCTATTTTACTACTTACTTTAACTTTTGTTTCACTAGAAAACCAACAAAATACCCTATAAAATGGGAATAGACTTACCTAGACTCTAACTTATTTCCCCAAACTTCTTAAATATTCATAATGATACTAAATCATGATAAACCAATCATGATATATATCAAGGAAGAAGACTTCACATAGAATCATCATGTTTTTCTTCATCCAAAGATCCATGAGTGAAACTTCCTTCATCCAAAAGATATTCAGATCATATCTATGAAACTCCAAATATTCAAAAAAAAATCCTTCAATATTTCAAGTGATTCCAAGGTATGAACTTGAACCTTAACCAATCAAATCTATCAAAGGGTTTTCATCCAATCTTACAAGATAAGTTAACGTTTTCTTGGGAACTTATTCTCTACTTCAAAAATCTTGGATAATTCAACTAATAATCAATATAATATAATCACTAAGATTATTATTCATTTCAACTCCAAAATCACCAAAATTATTAACAAATATGTTAACATCAATTAATATTCTATATTTATTGAAAATATTGTTGAAAATAAATATATTACATATAAAGTGGTATGCACATTTAGTTTCATGAAATCATGAAAAAACATTATTTTTATAAATAATATTTCATATCATCAGATAACAGTAGAATATGATTCATTATTTTGTTTTGGGAGTTCGAATCAGGAATTATGATATATGTTTATCAAAAGTAATAGTTCAGAAAAAAATATATAGATTTACTCAGTTTGGATTTTATGATACCAATATATCATGGAATATGATATCCTATGGCTTTTAAAAAAAATAGTATCATATCACTAATATAATATCCAGTTATATCATAAGATATGATATAATTAAAACCATACAAACAAGGTATGTCACATCTAAAGATATATAAATTTAACATAGAGTAAAACAAATAGAAAACCTTAAGTAAGAAAATATGTCATATTTTATGATACCTCTATCTGTCATAAAGAAAAACTGATAGCATATAGCAACCCACATTACCAATCGCATTCTATGCCTCTATATAAATCATAAAATATGATTAGAAAGGAAAAATTAATTATTATTTATTTTTAAATAGAAATTGAATTAATTTTTTATAAATTATTATAAATAATGATAGAAGAGTATTTTTGGTAATATTTATAAATTTATAAAGAGTTTATAAATTCATCTATTATAAATAATTTATAATCAATTATTTAATGAGTATGAAATAGTTATTATTAAATTTTTCTTAAATATTAATGTTAATATTATAATACCTTTTATCAAGTTATATATGATTACTTATGAATTAGATAAAGTATTTATATATTTTAATAATATTATTAATTTATAAAGTGTTTGTAAATTAAAAAAATATAGAAAAATGTAAAGTGTTTATATTTTATTTATGAAATGTTCATAATTATTAATTTGAAATGATCAAATTAGAAGGGGATTTATTTGAGATATTATTTGAACAATATAAAAAAAAAGTGACGATTGATAATAGTTTAAATAATATTTATGTACATGACTTTTCAATTCGGTAAACAGTTAATTATTATAATTTGTATTTTAAAATGTCTATAATTCATATAAATATTATATTTTTAAATAAAATTCTATATAATTAATAACATGCATAGTCTATATTATGAAATTAATATATAAGTGTTTATATTTATAATTATGTAATTCTCATAATAAATAACTTAATTGTAAAATTTTTATACTTACAATTCATTTGTTAATTGTTCAAAGATAATTATCTCATGAATAAATTTATGAAATTATAATTTATTTAAAAGTTATTACCATTTTTATTATTCATGATTATATTTTTTTGTTATATATTGGGAATAATTCTTTGAATTAGTTTAAAGTTGTTAACTCGCTTCTTATAAATTTCCATACCATACTAGGTATGGCAACATAAGATATAATTTTCATCAACCTTGATCTAAGTTTATTTTCAAAGTTATGATATTTAATATAGTTTATACATATGTAGTGTTAGAGTTGTGATGAATTGGATTCTCACTTGAGTAAATTTTTCCCGGGTAAAGGGACATTGAGTTAGAATTTCTACCGACTTGGAGGCTTATTCATTGTTTTATAAAGGTGTGGGTTGTCTATTTGTGGTCTAAGTCTTACCCTTGTAGATATTTTTAGTTTTATATAATTCTAATCATTTATATGAAGAATTCATTTTTGATATGAAAGTGATGTATTTAAATATGTGTAAATATGTTTGGATTATGATTTTGTTAGAGTAACAAAAAACACGGGTTGTGTTGAGAGTTATACATCTATATGGATTGAACAAATTGATATGATGGATTGATATTATTACAAAAATTAAATCATTAGAAGCATGTATACATAAAGATAATAACATGATATATGATGGGGAGATTAATTCCCCTTCAAAATACAAGGTGTTAGTTTCATTCTGAAGAAATACATATCCAGAACAAAATCATTGAAATGGGTAGGGTATACCAAAGCAGGGTTCCCATGGATTGTCTTTTGTAAGGAATGGTGGAAATGGATAATCCTAAAAGTTTAATAACCAAATATCACTATTTTATTTGGGTAACATTTAGCTGGGAAACCAAAAAAATCAGGATACCATAAAAATAGAGTTGGTTTTATCCATTTGTTGGATTGTACAAAGAGTTATATAATAAAACATCCATGAATCATATATGATATGATTGGGATGATTCCCTATCTAAATAACTAATTTTTGAGAGGAATAATATTGTGGACTCATTTCTCAGAGTATTATGTGTCCTAGTCTACTGATACGTGAGATGTGTTTAAAAGGGACCACCATTTTAGTGGGCTCCAATTTAGTGAAAGTATTTATTAAAAAGTAATAAGACATGATAATAATTTGATAAATTTTTTTATTGTATATAATAACACCATCATAATCAAAATTAGATTTGAGATTAAAACATAGGAAGAAGAATCTTAATGTAAGAAATTATTTAGTCTAGAAACTAAAGAAGAGTTCTTAGGTATAAGGAGAGTTTATATGTGTTAGAGCTACACCTACCTGTGTAACCAAGTGTTGATGTTGTTAAACATGTGAATATACATGCTTACGAGATGTATATAATGATTCAATTAGGGTTTAAAATAAATTAGAGGAAAAATGACTTAAATAATTTTTGGTATCCAGTCACACACTCTTTATGACTATATATGTCAGATGTCTTGTTGAGACTGTTAGGGATTATTAAGATTAAGGGATTTATAATATTACAATTCATGGAAATGTTCCAATAAGATGAATGAATTCAAGTTAAGTTTACCCAATATTATAAAGTATTTAAAATAAATGGATGAGGCATATGATGTCTATGTTCCGGTGCTGTGTAGAAAATAGGAGTGGGTAAAATCTCAAAACTGGAGAAGAAATGTTATTTGGAGAGTCCAATGATGTTTATTAATGTATCCAATCAAGGCCATTGAAACCTAAATGTGTTATTAGGAATGAGGAGTAATGATTCTATAGGATAAAATAATATATGACATCTGGAAGAGTTTTTAAAACTTCATGGAATGTCGATGTTAAGTATTGGTGTTATAGAAATAAATAAATTAATTTTAAGGGTATTTGATATAAAATATATTGATGTACCACCTGGAATGTTGTGATATGAGAGTTCTGCCCAAAGACTACCTTCAATGGGCTTGGGGATGGTGACTAGAATTGAGTCAGAGAATCACACAAATGGTAGGACATAGACTAAGATACCCCCCACACATATCTCCATAAACATTACAGTAATATAAGAAAGTAAATTACAAGAGTAGTAAATGAATATAAACCCTATAATATCCCATAACACAATATGATAAAACATAATCAGTGTAAATAGGAAAAAATATAGTAAAAAAAACTAGAAACTAGGTGAAACCGAAAAACTAGGGAAGTCACCTTCCTAATATGAAATCTTTATTCCAACCACATTCATACTATCACAAACACTATGAACCACTATGCACCACTTGCTTTTGGTTCACCTAGATCACTATCAAACAACCAATCATCTACATAAGGCACATAACATGTGGGAAGATCCCATATATGGGAGACTACATACATACCCACTAAGACACCCCAAAATCACCAAGAAATAAAGAATCAAGATAGTCAGATCCAAGATATAAACTATATGGTTGAGAATGAAGAACCCATATATGCTCATATAAGGATATAAGTCACCAAGTAAGGTATTAGAAGACACAAATAGTAAAAATATCTTCATTATTCATGTGGATTATCAAAGATGAACTACCGAGGAAGAGCTATTTGAGACCTCTATGGAAATTATTTAAGGGAATACACACCTCATTGGAAGACACCTTAGGTGTGGTAATTCAACTCAAGGTTAGAGGATCATTCCTTGGGTGCAAGGGGATACTTGAGTCCACTAGAGATTAACTCACAGATAGAGGATTGTTCCCTATCCTATAAGGAGATACCCAACTCAATATATATTTTCTTGTATGAGGTGACCATAAGTCTTATATAAAGGTAAATGGATACATGAAACTACCCATAGAGAAGGAATAGGGTATCATGAACCTGGACCCTATGGGGATATACATGACCCAATACATGATTAACCTATAAAAAATGGATCACACATCCTTTATAATAGGGTGGGATACCTGACCCTATCTAGGGAGATCAAAGACTCAACCACCACATCCTACATGTAAATCCACTCATAATATAATGATTTAAGTTCCTAATTAAAGTGAGAGGAAGGCAAAAAACATGTACAATGGGGGATACAATTTTTCACCCCATGTCAACAACCTGGTTGTGTGTCTCCACCCAACATGGTGTACAATGAACCAACTATATGAAATTTGAGTCCAGTCACATGTATTGTGGGTATGGTCTGGGTACTCTATGTGTTCCTCAATACCAAATTTGTGCTCCTCTAAGGTTACATGACATGTACCTTCTTGACAAGAAATGTGAGAGAAATTAGGATTCCTAGGCATGTACACTCTATACATGTCAGGTCAGATGTCTAGGGATACATAATTTTTGGGATTATCCACATGATTTTGTGATATTTTTCTCAATAAGAATCCCTAGTTCCTAAAAAATGATCCCTACAACACATGATCTTCCAAACTACACATCATGTATTCTGGGAATCTCCAAATTTCCTGCTTCTACCACAAGATTTTCCACTGTCACTATCTTCTCCATTATCCTCATTGGAATATCGACAAATTTTTTTCACAGATACCAATTCCCTGATGGAAATCATAATTTTACCACCCTTCGTCAGAATATCAAACTCTTTTTATCTTTCCAGGTTTCTTGCATTAACTCATGAAATAACTACCTCCATTCTTCCCTAAATTCTATTATAGTGAATGATTATCCATTTTTCTATAATCCTAAAGCTAAATCCACAACAATGATCTATAGAACAGATAGTCAAATGTGAAAAGACTTAGTCCATGAATAAATATTGAATCACTTTCTAAACAAAATACTAGTGTTGAATTCAAGAATAACAAAGGGGGAAATCAAGAAACTACAAAATTGAGAGACAATGATGTCCATACATGATTGAACATCATCTATGGTTGAAGAATATGAATAAATATAAATATAATAGAAACCTTTTATAATCAAAGATCCCCAAATCACATGTTCAAAAAAATATAAATCAATAGATATTGATAATTGTTGATTCCAAATTAAATTCATATAAGAATCAATCCATAATAGAAACAATATCTAAATAGGGGTAAATACACAAGAAAAAAATTCCTACCTCACTTTTTAATCAATCATTTATGAAGAATTAATCTCTGTCAATATTGATGAAATGTTCCATTGATTCTGGTCATTGATCCCCAAACCATCCTTATTCTTCATTTAACTATCACCCAAAATAGGCTCTTTCCTACTCTTAATATCCTATGTTTATGGGGATAACTTTGTAGAATAGATATAATTTAGATTATAAAGTAATTTCTATGTCAAAGTTTTAATTGGTAAATTGAATAAATTATTTAATGTAATTATTTTAATTCCCTTAATATCCTCTCGTGACTGTGCATCAACCATAGGTTTGATACGAATGAACTTTCTAGATTCAATTATAATCTCAATTTCCCTATTTGAAACTTCATTTGATAGGAAATCCATTATTTATGAAGTTAGGCATGCATTTGGGTTAATATATATATTATTTTTAATATATCAACTTTTGGGATAAACAACAACTATAACTCCATGAAAACACCATAACAATACCTATAAATATAATTTAAAATATTAAAAGGATATAATATAAAAAACCATAATTGTTACCCTCTCCCTGCCTTTAATTATTTTTATCATGAAAAGTAGGATCTACTAAAAATGTTGATGATACTATGCTCGTATTTGTCTCTCCTTCTCCCACGAGTTCTCCTGAGGATTCTCATGTAACCATAGAGCACACAAAGGGGGAATAATTCATCCATAATGGATATTCTACCATAAATCATCAATCTTTACTGCTTACTCTCGAAAGGTGTCTCTATATTCAATGTTCATCTCACCCCAATCAATGACGTATAACAGATAATCACATATCTTCTTAGTTTTGATGCATAGAAGACATTATGAACCAGATCCAGCTTCATTGGTAAAGCTAGGTGGTATAAAACCTCACTAATCCAATGTCAAATATGAAATGGATTAATGAACCTAAAATATAGATTTCAAACCCATCCAAGTCTCCAAAAAATCTATCAAGGTGAGGCCTTCATGAACATGTGGGCCCCTCATTGAACACTAAAGGCTCCATTATTAGTTTACATAGTATTTATAATGAATTTGAGCTATCATCATATGGTATGAGTTAATCTAAACATTCTTCATTATCACATGAACTAGCTCTAGCTCCATAAGTACTAATTCATGAAACTCTAACTAGCATAGTGGTGACCTACATGGTCTCTCATAAAGGGACTTAAATATTCCCATACTAATAGTAGAGTGATAAATGTTGTTTTATGAAATATATACAAAGGATACATGATCCTCTATATTTAAACAAAATCCAACATTATATCTCATAAAATGTCTTCTAGGACCTGAATGGTTTTCTCAGTCTGACCATATTTCTGGGGGTTGAACATCATATTCATTTGAAATTGTTTCCCAAAATCCTATTATAAAACATTCCATAATTGAGATGTGAAACAAACATCAATTTATGAGAAAATAATCAAGGAAAAAACACGATTCTGAACATTATTTTTTACATACAAGCATCCAAAGATTTACATAAAAAGTTTTTCTCTAATGGAGAGGAAGAAGACCGACATAGTGGTTCGATCTATGATCATAAAAATAGTTTCATGAAGTCTCACCATCCATGGAAATATTATTTTGAAATCAATGGATACACAACCACAATCAATTCTAACACCTTAAGTGGATAGGACAAACCCACAGGAACATGGTGACTAACCTTCACCTACTTATTGGTGAGGCATCAGGAGATGAACATTGAAACACTTTTATTCATCCTTGGTCAACAAAAAGTTCACTGAAGATCCAAAAATATATTTAATACTCCATGATTCACTACTAAGGGAGATATATTGTAATCTCTCATCAACACCTCTCTAAGTCTGATTAGAACTACCTTCATTCCATATATGAGGACAACGTGTTCCCCACCTTCATAAAATCTATTGAGTGTATGTCTTATAAATATATAGTCCTATAAGATATCATAATAAATATCTCTAAAATGTGATTTCTTCACACAAAATAGAAGTATATTGGTCATAACCATTGAATAAAATTATTAGTATCCTTCCCTAACCACCAATTATATCTATAATGATTTCAAATTCATTGATTCCTCACCTAGAATCTAAGAGTGAGACTTCATACTATAGAAATTTTCCACCAAGTTCCACTTCCTATGAGTATAAACAATCTCAAAGTCATAAACATGCCAGAACCCCAACCATTACCATTGTCTCTGTTTGATATTTCGCTAAGTAAAGATTTAACTAATACTCTCTTGGTCAAAATAGATCGAAAACTACTCACCAAGAAGGTAGTGTATCGAATTCTTCAGGGTGAACACTACAGTTACCAACTCCAAGTCATCGGTTGTCTAGTTTTATGCATGGGGTGTCAACTACCTAGGTTTGTAAGATATCACTACCAACCTCTAAATCAATAAAAACCTAATACAAACTCAATAAGAATCACAGAACACTAGTTACACAACCTCCTCTCCCGAAAACATCAAGATGGTAGTGCTATTCAACCTCTCTGAAACTCCTCAAAGTCATTTTGGTACTTTTACAACCAGAAAAAGGACCGTCGCTTTCGGATTAAGGAAGTAAAGGGATTAAAAACCCTAGAGAAATATAGCATGAATATATTGTAATAACACACAAACCCAATTAATCTATGAATCTCCATCATGATCTTGGGTGGTTTCTAAGAAAGCATTGACTCAGTCTTCCCTGGGTCCACAACCACTCCCTCCTTCAAGATAAAATGTCATAGTAAGTGGACCCCTATTATCCATAAATAACACTTAAAAGAGTTTCCCATACAACCAATGCTGTCAAAGAATGTCCTAGAGAATCATTAAATTCTTTTTACTTTTAGAATCCAATTCTAAGTAAATAAGGATTTCATCAATAAAGACTACCATAAAACAATCTAGGAACGTTTAGAAGATCTAGATCATGAGTTTCATAAGAACCTATAGGAAATTCACCACACCATAGGGTATCATAGGGTACTCATAATGACTATAGTGACAAGGGAATGCATTATTTGGTATATCCATCTCACGTACCCACATCTGGTGATAGCCTGACCTAAGGAAAATCTCTGATAACCACTTTTAACCTTCTATTTGATTGAATATTTCATCGATTCTTGGTAGTGGATACATATTCATGACAGTAACTTGGTTTAGGTGATGATATCCCACACACAACCTAAGGATACCTTCCTCCTTCTTGGTGAATAATACGAGATCTGCCTAAGGAGATACACTAGGTATGATCAAAATTTCTAACTACAAGTCCTTAGACTACACCCTTAAATCTCATAGATTAGAAGGGATCATCTGATACACTAATAACGATATCAAAGTATCCCCATGATGTAAGAAAATACATAAGTTGACCTCTTAATGAAGAGGTAAACCATGTATGTCTTTAGGGAACAAATCCATGTACTCATATAACACTATAGGGAAATAAAAATCTTTGACACAATTATACTAAGATTCATGCTAGAAAACCACATGGAAAGTGGCTATAAACTCCTATACATGATCCTAAATTAATCTAACTAGAATTACTTCTCACTAGTGGAGGATAAAATTGGCAGAAAATTTAGAGTACTCTGCATCCACTATTGGAAATAATAAAGCTGAGCATGAATGAAAACTATATAGTGTATACCAAGAATGAAATTATATGGTATCATTGCAAATTTGAGAATATACCATGATAATTTATCACCTCGAAGAGACAAGTCACACTTCCTACCAAAGAGGGTGATGGAAACCCCCCCCACCCTAGTAGGAGTCTCCATCCATAAGGAAACTTTTATAAGCTTTAATAAAATGTAAAATTAATAAATAAGGTATATGTACGGGAAGGAATGGATTGCACATGTGTCTACCAAAACTATGGTTAAGGGGGGAAATACATATATCATTCCTTTTATCATTTCTAGATCCTTTGGATCATAACCCTCAACTTGCAACAATAGTCCACTCCCTTGGCTGCCAACCCCATGATCTTGGCATGGCCTACCTTGAGTTGGTGGTGGTGGTGGTATCTAGTTATAATGTCAACTGCCTCCTCCATATCATCTAGATCATATTTCTTGATCACCTCTATATGTATCTCCATGAACACCTCTGTGAGGTCCCAGATTACATCATCACCTCTGACATGGTGGTTTATCCATTGCCTTCCCTTTCTCTATTATATAGGGATTTGGGTAGTCCCAATAAATATGAACATTTCCATCATAGTAAAAACCAATCATTACAACTGGTTATCTAGATACCCCCTATAAACCATAATTAATTAATCTTCTAGTCTAATAAGACACTTGAGATCACGTTAGGCATCTTGGTGATGAATTCCACTACTAGATTCCTTCTAATAAGTTCTATAAACTTGTGTGAGAACTAATAGTATCTACTATATGTGGTTTATTTTCTAAAAAGTGGTCTAATCCTAGGTCATGCTCTAACACCATGGAATAGATAGTGATAAAGTGAGGTACCTCTTTAGTTATATCACCTATAAGAATAAATATCTCAAATATCCACGCTTAGATTTGCCCATAAAATCCTATTGTAAGAGAATATTGCATGAGGTCTATGATCCAAAATGCATACCCAACCAAAAGCATGATTCCCTAACACCGAATATTATGTCTCTAAGAAATAATTATCCTAGAAGCTGCACTCAAACTCATTACAAGGAAGATTTGTCTCATCATGAGTCTAAGCCATTAAGCTCCAAAAAAATCATACTATGCCATAGAGATGGCTAGCCATAATAATCCCCATCTGGTCAAGAGGTGTCCAAAACAACATGAGTAAAAACATAAATATGGGTATTGAGGGAAGGTTTTATTGCTACTAAATGGGTGAAAGTACATCTATTTTCCAACTAGGAAGAAAGAAACCATGCACATGACCCTATACAATGTTATAACCACTAAGATGATCTTCATAAATACCCTATCACAGAATCTATTATTCATGTCTACATGGAGGAATCCTAGAATAGTTATGATGTACCATGACCAAAAGAGAATATCTAGGGTGATGACCAAATAATGACACAAAAACCAAAACCCATTCTTATATGATGTATTCACCATTTTTACCTAGAAACCAATGTCTCGATGTACTGAGTCCATAAGTGGGTTATCTAAATCTTGATGAATGCATATGTCAGATGCCACACCACCACTATGGTACCTAGCCCAAGATCAAAACTCAAGACACATTAACACCATTTACATAAACCTAAAATTAATCCTTATATATATTATATATCCAAACATTGTCCATAAGTAATATATGATCTGATACCACTTTGACATGACTCAACCTACCAGGGCCTTCCTAGCTAGTGGAAAGATGAGAGTGCCACCCCAAACCCACCCCCAACATGCCCGAGGATGTTGACTTTCACCTTGTAGATATATCACAAAAATGGGAGGCCTTATCCTAATTTACCTGTAAACACAAACAGTCAAACCAAAATCATGTTACCATATCCACTAACCACAACTATACACCACCCACACCAATTCACAACTAGATCTTTATTGAATAACCTATTGTTTTCATAAAACACATCTTGTGTGGGAAGATCCCATACAAGGGTGAATATATCTTATCTTGTAGGACACCCCAAAATATATAAAAAGTAAATAATTAAGAGAGTCATCTTGAAAATAAAAACTAGAGGGTGTAGAAGGAAAAACCTATAAATTATTATAGAAGGACACAAGTCATCAAGTAAGGTCCCAAACCTCACAACTAGTCAAAAGATCAACATTCTTCACAAAGATAACGTATTTTGACTAGTAATTAATAATTATTGAACATTTAAATGATTATATTATACATACATTAACAGAAATTAATTAACCCATTGATTCATAATTAAAGGAAACCATATGAAAGATTCCTCTAAATCCATATAGTTGATATCACATATTTCCAACCTATCATACACAATGATAGATACATATTATATTCGTTTATAAAGTAATCCACATTCCATATCACAATATAGGACTCATGGGATATCATACAAAACAATAAACTAGTTTTAGTGAAAATCCAACACCAAATTATCCCTCCATGTTCTTTCAACACTGACTTTGGGTGAATTCACTCTCCTTAACCAAACACCAAATAAGACATCCCTGTCCATTTAAAGATTCATGAATCATAGAAAAAATTATTTTATTTAATCATAACCTCAATTGGTTTCCTATACACTACAAAACTATTAGCCTCCCCTATCATCGACTTACCACTCCTATAGTAAACGATGAGGCTAAATAACTACCTTTGGTATTTTGAAATTAATGGATCCATGGGTTCTTTTTATCCACTGTTTTGTTTTTTAATGATATATATATATTGAATAAACAATATTAATGCTGGATTTCCTAAACCATGTTGAGAATGACGTATGCTTAAGACATCTTATCCATATAGATAATTATCCAAAATAAGAACTTTTCAAACTAACCCACTCTTTTATAGGTCTATACTATTTAGGCCCATTACACTAATTTTTTTTGATGCCTAGCCAATATAAAAATTACATTTTGGATAAAAAGAACCATATTGAAAGCTATATCTATTACCTATAGCTGAAAGTCTACTAAAAATCCATTCATCTACCTTTTATCTCTAGATTCCTTCATTGCCTAAGTTCGAATTTTTTTATTTAAGGCATCCATCACCACATTCCATTTCATGATGGTGTACATGAGATAAAATTCAAAAGTATAAATATGTTCCACCCACCCATTATATCTCAAGTTGATATTACATTATGAGAACATATAATCCAAACTCTTGTGATTTATATTCACTAAGGACTTATCATTAAAGGGGATATGTCTTCTACCCTTCAAAGAATAAACTTCATTTACTAGCTATAATATTTTGGTAGTATAATTATTCTCATGATGTGACAACTTCCTAGACCCATATTCCAAAACATTAATCCAATATATCAGAATTCACACCAAACCCAATCTTGATGCATCATAATAAACCTCATAAAAATCCTTGATTCAGGTAGAATTAGTACTATAATTGAAGTTAGTCTCATATTTAATCAGTTGGATGCCTCTTTAAATATCCCTCTATATTTAAAATTTTCTCCCTTATGGGTTAATACTATTATAAGAGAATAAAACTTCAAGAAGTTAGGAATGAATCTTTGATAATATCTATTGAATCCAAAGAAACTTTGAATCTCAAATATATTTTTCATTATTTCCCAAGACACTAATACCTGAACCTATCAGGATCAACTTTGATTCCTTTATGATAAAAAATATGAAATTGTAACTTTATAACTTGAATTTAGAAATGTAATTTGGATAATTTTTTCATAAATACTTTACTTATAAAAAATATCTAAAACAATCTCCAGACGCCTCTCATGGTCTTTTTCATTCATGGAGTAAATAAGGATATCATTCAAAAATAACCCCACAAAAGTGTCCACATACCTTTAGAATATCTTATTATTTGTTTAATATTTAAAAATATTGTGGAAATGCTTCATGTAAGTTTAAATGGAATAATTAATTTTTGTATTCCAAAGAAAATTAAGTTTTATGATTCACTAAATATTCAAAGAAAATATTTTGTCCAATTTGAAAGGATGTTTCAGCTTCAAATATTGATAATGTTAGAGGAAATATATCCAATAGTATTAATATATAAATTAAAAAAAATAAAATGTATATAGAGTATTATTGTAGAAGAGCCTTGAGAAATTATCAAGAACTGTAGATACTATTCTAATGATCTTGAAACAAGAAGGTACTGAACTCATTGTTTTTTTATTTTTTTGTGTTGAAGAGAAACACCCAGATGGTATGGTGTTTATTTTTTTATAATAATTATCATTTATGTCAAATAAACTAAATGGAAATATTATTCTTCTTAATATGGTGATTTGAGATATTAAGGTGGAGTTCCCTTTGGATGTTGTGTGAAATTCACAAACATTTTGAAGGAAGCGAGCCTTAACATAGAGTACATTTACCTAAATATTATAATCATATATTAGTGAGTTAGAAAATATTTAATAAAATGGAACACTATAGAGTGTATTATCCTTTTATAAAGTCTATTTGGGTGAAACAAGTTAAATATATCATATTCTTGTGTTTTTATATATTTATGTATAATATATTTCAAAAAAATCCTAGATGACTGGTGAACAATTTAGTTTTCCTTACAATAATCAAACAATATCCATTAAATGTAGAATATTCAAAAAAAATTATTTAATACCCTAATTTATCCCATCCCATCTCAAGGTATCCTTATAGGTACTTATCATAAATAAGTTAAATCTAAACAAAATGTTCCACATTTGTGAAAAATTCACATAAAAGGAAATTTATAGAATATTTTTATTATGAAGAATGATTCCAATGAAAAATTATTTCTAAATTTTTAGGTAAAAATTTATGATATTTTAAAGAAAAAATGAGATTACATATCAGATTCCATAGGATAAATGTTTATTCTTCTATAATACTTGGAATATAAATGAATAACACAATATATAAAGAATTTATTGAATCATATTAGAAATTTTTGAATACAAATGTGAAGTATTAAAATACTTTATCTGATTACCAATATAATTATATCTATATAAAGGTAATGAAATTTACTTGCTCTGAATATAAATGTGAATAACTTAAAAACATCTATCAAAGGATTATTTGGTGAAAGGGTAAATGATTTAAATTTTACATAATAAATTTAAATATTTGATGTTGTTTCTTAAAGAAAATTTTGATGTCTTATTTTGAAAAATTACAGGTTTGATAGGATCAATGTAAGGACTTGGTCAAAAAATTAAGGATGATGAAATTGTGATGAAAATTATAAGAAGAATTATACCTTTATACAACTCACAGGTAATAAAGTGACTTAATTCCGTATTATCATAATGAATTACAAATACATTTAGTGAACCATGATATGAGAGCAAAGAAAAATGGATGTTTTACTCATTCTTCAATGGATATGGGTTTTAAATCAATGGATAATGTAATGAACTGGCCCGAGATGCCACCAAACCCGACTCCCAAACCAATTCATCATAAGTCCTAAAGTGTATTTGTAACATCCCAAGTAATTAATGAATAATAGATATTTTTATCTATGTCTATTAATGATTAAGATAGTGTTTTAGAGGCTTAAAATGAAAATAAATCCAATCTTAAGCATGGAATACACTAATATTCTTAAAAGATTGTTTTACTGCCTTTTGATGGAAAACCATTTTTAAATATATCTTTTGACAACTTTATAAGCTATGTTTTTCAAGATAAACTTATTCTTTATTATTGGGACATCAAAATTTACTTTGTGTGAATTTTTGGTATTTTTCAGACAATGTTCATTTTTTAATGAATAGTGAAAAATACTGCATTTTACATCAAAACTGCTTTTTAATCTAATTTATTTATATGATTAGATTATCTTTTGAATCGGTATTAATGTGTAATCTGAATATATTTTTACCATTTAATCCAATGGTGGTCATTGGAATCAATTTCACTTTTAAATTAGACTTAAACTGGTGTCAATATTTTGATACTTATTATTTTATAAAAACACGCTATTTGCTCTGACAGTGGGAATTAATTATTAAATTAATTAATTTGACTTATATGTATTGAATTTTGTAAAATAGACTTCATTTTTGAATTCGGAATATCAAATATAGCTTAGGGTGAATTTTTGGTAATTTTCTGAAAAACTTCAATTTTTGATGAATAGTGAAACCACTAAGTGGTAGTTAAAGAAACTGATTTTTCGTTTAAATGAAACTTTGCCACTTTTGTGTTGTGAATTTCAAAAATTCGACATTCATGGTTGTCATTAAGAAGTAAAATGTGGTTAAATGGGATTAAAATAATTTTTTTTGGTGAATAGTAACTTATTAAGTTTTTAATCGTGATTAGTGGTAATTAGGGTAGTTTAAGGTATAAATAATGCTTTAATAATATGAAATGACCTAGACACATGTCCCACCATTATTGGTTGTGTCATGGCCGACGAAGAAAATCCATGGGTCAACTTGGGGACCCCATTGAGACACTTTGGTTGGGAAATGACATAAATAACTTTTTATTAAATGTTAAAGTAAAAATGACACAAACAAGAGATGTTTTACTAAAACAATTTTTACATGGGGTTATAAAGATCAGAGTTTTGATTATAAATAATCATTGGAAAGCTAAAAATATTTCCTACATCATAGTATTTTTTTTATAATATGTAGACTTTAAATAAATTGAATTATTTATGACATCATGATGATGCGGCGATGACCTCATTATTTAACAATTTAAATAAAATGGAAAGATAATGAAAAATATAAAACCTACACATGGCCAAAACCAATTGGATGAGTGGATTTCGAACCCTTATCACCTTATCCACGAATTATATCAATGTGGGACTTTTTAAAACCGAAACACATTTTCAAATAAAGTAATATTTCCTTACTTTCCAAAAGTGCCCCTCCTCTCCTCTTATAAAAGGCCCCCACCTCTACCTCATTTCACACACTCCTCAAGCCTTTGGCTCGGCCAAACCCTGACAATTTACTCTCTACACATCCCTCTACTCATCCTAGAGGATTACCTTTGGGCATAATCCTTTCAAAGGAAGCCTTTAGGCTCAAATCAAAAGGAGTTACACTTTTAAAGGTAATTCATTCTCTCATGTTCATTTGTTTTATTTTGCTTCTCCAACCCCCTAAACTCTTTTTATATACTTATTTTGTAACGACACCAGTATCTTAAATATACTAGGATGTTGTTATAATATTTATTTGAGCTAAACTCTCACACAACTACATCAAATGGTTAAAGAACATACGGTTTCCGTGGATGGCAAAATTCTACCTCCCGAAACGATGATTGTTCAATACTCATTTAACACCTTCAAAGGTGGCCATTATGATGTCACTATTATTATATATGATATATAATATGTTTATGTTTTCCTTAAGCTTCTGTTTTTATTTCATTTTGGGCATACCTTTATGGTTTCCATTATGGGTAAACACGATATCTTCATTTTAGGAAGTGCGGACTACCGCCCCCTGAAAGTGATTTGATTCGTTAATACCATATGTGGGTTTTGTAAAGGATAAAGTTAATGATATTATATATGTTATTATAATGGAATTATAATATACTCTTATATAATTATGATTCCATTCCAGAAAATACGAAATAGAAATGGAAGAAGCGTTCATGCGTACGTACGGCTTACCGTCTCCATGAACGGTGCATTTCATTTATTACCTCTAAATGTGATGTAATATTATAAATACATGTATATGATGAATATATATGATATATATGTTATCCAAATCATTAATATCATTCTGGATATAACGAACCTTTGACCAAATTAACAACATGTAAGTGTAAGAAGTCTATTTTTGACTTAAGAACCAAATACCGACAAAATGAACATTATTAACTTAAATGATTACATGATGTTCATAACATGGTATAAAAGGAATAATGAACTTGAAAAAGATTCTTAAGAAAGTAGAGATTAACTCAAGTTTATTATTCAGGAGATTAAAGAACGGTCGGGTCAAGTCGGATACGAGGTATGGGACTTCGTCTCAATCTCCTTTCATTGAGGCATATTTTATTTTATACACAACTTTATTTTATACGGTGTATAAACACCTTTGACTTTTACGTTTATTCAAAAGGAATATTTTTTATACGAAGCGTTTACTAAACGACAAAAGGGAATGTTTTTGTCGTACGTATGCGGCGACAACGACTTCTCCGCCGTCGTGATCGTTATTTGAGTTTCGGATTCCTCTACAAGCCATACCTTTTTTTTAAAACGAAAAATAAATACCATGTTTTACTTTGGTATTGAAAATGG
Source organism: Viscum album (assembly GCA_963277665.1). Classification (NCBI taxonomy): domain Eukaryota; kingdom Viridiplantae; phylum Streptophyta; class Magnoliopsida; order Santalales; family Viscaceae; genus Viscum; species Viscum album. Next base: position 1,643,464,580 of record OY728159.1, read on the forward strand.
TTTTCATAATGTTTTTATTATATCAATGTGTTGTATTGATATCTCGTGATTGAAATGTGGAAATGTTATGTTTCCTTTATGCATGTTTTATGTGATATGATTATGTTATGGTTCTTGGGAATTATTATGAAGACGGGTGGTTCTGTGATAAACTAAGGGCGGGTGAGCCCGTTATAGCTCTCCAATGCATTGGGTAACGCGAAGGAGTGAAACGTTAAGGTTTCTCCGAAGAGATTTAGGGAATATACTGTGATGGGTATTCCAAATGTAACCAAGAGGGTTACTCCCTACGTAAGAATGTTATGAATGCCTCAAGTTACCTTTATGTCTTATGATTTCTATGATTTATTCATGATTTGATGAGGTATGTTAAAGTGATTATGTTTTATGGGTAAAGTATGATCTCATCCTTATGTACATATGTACCCATGTTTCCTTTCCATATTTTTATAACCCATACTGAGCTTTTTATGCTCATCCCAAGTTTTTTTGAAATGTTTTCACAGGTCAAAGGAAAGGTACATGATATGATGATAGTGTCAAGGAAGTGTCAAGAATGAATCCATGTTTTATTTTAAATATGTTTCCTTTTATGGGAATGAAGAATACTATCTTTATGTAACCACTTTGTTTATATGTGGAATGTAATGCAAGTTTTATGATCTAATTCTCTAAAACTCTAAACCTGAAAAGATCCTCAATGTGTAATCTTGTAATAACTCAAGATTTAAGTAAGGTTTAAGGTTGGGGCCTTATAGTTGGTATTAAAGGTCGGTTTAGATAACTTTAGGAGTTAGAATTATATTAAATGATTATCCAAATTTTTTTTGAAATGATATAGCATTTAAAGATTACCATGTTGCTTCATCTAAGACATGTTTGTTCAGAATGGTTTTCCGCAGAGGAAACAGGGAAGCAGTGCTAGGAAGGCATACAGAAGGAAATAACCTTCCGAATCAGCTTCCAGAAATGGTCGGAATTGGAACTGAATAGTTTGTTGTAGTAATGGTGCAGTTGAATCAAGCGATAAATGGCGGTGGTATCCATGCACGAGATCAGCCAGATCAACCGCAGAGGAACATGTCAGTGGTGGAACATTTCATGAGGCAACATCCACCATCATTCAGAGGATCATCTGACCCTGTGCTAGCTGAAGGGTGGATTAAAGCACTGGAGAAGATTTTTGATGTCATGGGGTGTTCAGACAATCAAAAGGTTAGTCTTGCTATTTTCCGTTTGGAGGGTGAAACAGATTAGTGGTGGTCTATGGTTAAAAATATCAGGGACGCCGATGAGATTGATGCTCTTGACTGGAATGAATTCAAAGGTATGTTTCTTGAGAAGTATTTTCCTAAGGCTGTTCGACTTAGTATGGAAAAAAATTCTTGGAATTGAGGCAAGAGGAAGACTCAGTGGATACCTATGAAGAAAGGTTCACTCGATTAGCAAGGTATGCTCCAAATTTTATCCGAGACCTTAATAGTAAAATCAATCGTTTTTACTCATGATTAAAGCCAAAATATTGAAGGGCATTAGCTTCTCGTGAGTTTAAAAGTTATGAAAAGCTTGTTCGATGTGCTGAGAAGGTGGAAATGGAGTTTGCCGATGACCAAGTGTTCTATAACAACCAGCAAAAGAAGAGACCGAGGTGGCAGGAGAAAGGTAAGAATTCTTCAAAAAAGTCTGATGGTAAGAGAACTAAGTTTCCAGTTTGTGATAAATGTGGCAAAAGGCATGCTGGGGAAGGTCTTCTGAATTCTGGAAAGTGCTACCGATGTGGTAAGATGGGACATAAGGCTCGTGATTGCACTGAAAAGGATCAAGGTGAAGGTAAGAACAAATTTGATTTACAGTTAGTGAAATGTTATAAGTGCAATGAGATGGGTCACTATGCAAACGAGTGTCCGACAAAGATCTTGAGTGATGGGAAGCAGTTAGACTACAAGTAGAAAGGGGTGGTGAAATCCTTTGCAACTACTTCAGCAGATGTCGGGCCATCAAATGAAGTTGTATCAGGTACTTTGTTTGTTTTTTCAAATTATGCCAGTGTGTTGTTTGATTCGGGGTCTACACATTCTTTCATCTCTGAAACCTTTTCTAGTAAAATGGGAATACCATCTCAAAAAAATGACTCCTGAACTTTTGGTAAAAACACCTGGGGGGAATGTTGAGGAAAAAATAATTTATAAGAATCTTCCTATCCTTATCTGTGGAAAGAACCTACTTGCAAACCTTATTCTTCTACCTCTAGTAGAGTTTGATGTTATCCTGGGTATGGATTGGCTCTCTATTTACCATGATAAGATTGAATGTAGAGCTAAAGAAGTTTCTTTTCAGAAAGACTTTCAGTTTGTTTACAAGAATGAACCCTTACTTTTGATAACATATCAAGAGGCCGAGAAACTTGTAAAATATGGAAATGAATGTTACCTTGCACACGTCGTTGAAAATAAAGGAACTGTTTAGATTAATGATGTGCTAGTGGTAAATGAGTATCCTGATGTTTTTCCTGATGAGTTGCCTGGAATAATACCAGATCGGGAAGTTGAGTTTACTGTTGACTTAGTTCCTGATGCTAAACCAATTTCAAAACCCCCTTATCGAATGACACAAATTGAACTTTTAGAGTTGAAGGAGCAATTGCAATATTTATTAGAGAAAGGTTTCATTAGACCTAGCACATCACCATGGGGTGCTCTTGTTTTATTTGTTAAAAAGAAATATGGTTCTATGAGACTTTGCATTGATTATAGAGCCTTGAATAACATCACTGTTAAGAACAAATATCCTTTGCCTCATATCGATGATTTGTTTGATCAGCTCCAAGGAGCTCAGTTTTTTTCAAAGATTGACCTGAGATCGGGGTACCATCAGCTGAAGGTAAAGGAGGCAGATATTCCGAAGACCGCGTTCCGTACGAGATATGGCCATTATGAATTTGTAGTAATGCCTTTTGGGCTAACCAATGCACCTGCTGTATTCATGTACTTAATGAATAGAATTTTCCATGAGTTCTTGGATAAGTTTGTGGTGGTTTTCATTGATGATATTTTGGTGTTTTCTAAAAGTAAAGAGGAGCATGAAATACATTTAAGGGTTATCTTGCAAACCTTAAAAGAAAATAAATTGTATGGTAAATTCAGCAAGTGTGAGTTTTGGTTGCAACAAATTTCTTTCCTTGGTCACATTGTTTCTAAAGATGGAATAACTGTTAATCCTGCAAAAACAAAAGTTGTGGAAGAATGGCCAAGACCCACAAATGTAACCGAGATTCGTAGATTCCTTGGTTTGGCGGGCTATTACCGAAGGTTTGTTAGAAAATTTTCATGGTTATCTAGTCCAATGACTAAGATAACTCGGAAGGGTGTTAAGTTTATTCGGACAAAAGAATGTGATGATTGTTTTCAGGAATTGAAAAGAAGATTGGTGAATGCTCCAGTTTTGGCACTACCTTCCAGGAATGGTGAGTTTGTTATATACAGTGATGCTTCATTGAAAGGACTTGGTTGCGTCCTAATGCAGAATGATCAGGTAATTGCTTATGCTTCACGACAGTTGAAAACTCATGAGGTAAATTACCCTACACATGATTTGGAATTAGATGCTGTTGTTTTTGATTTAAAAATTTGGAGGCATCATTTGTATGGAGTAAAGTGTGAAATATATACCGATCACAAAAGTTTAAAGTATATATTCACTCAGAAAGAGTTAAACATGAGACAAAGGAGATGGCTAGAATTAATCAAGGATTATGATTGTACAATTCATTACCATCCGGGAAAAGCAAATAAAGTGGCTGATGCTTTGAGTCGAAAAAGTAATGCTTCATTAACAATGTTGCGGTTGGAACGTGATCCTTTGGTTAACGATTTGATGAACTTTGGCATAGAATTTGTTGGTGCAGGAAGTCCTTCTGTTTTGTTTCAGGTATCAGTGAGATCTTCTCTATCAGATAGAATCAAGCAAGCACAGAAGCAAGACAGTGAGTTGCAGAAAAAGGTAGAGCTGGTTCAGAAAGGTAAGTTACCTGAATTCAACATTGATAATGATTGTGTTTTGAGATTTGGGAAGAGATTGTGTGTGCCTTGTGATTCACAGTTGAAGAGAGAGTTGTTATGTGAAGCTCATAGTTCTCCGTTTTCAGTTCATCCGGGCAGTACTAAGATGTATAGATATCTGCGGGAGTATTACTGGTGGGATGGAATGAAAAGAGATATTGCTGATTTTACTGTGAAGTGTTTGACTTGTCAGCAGGTTAAAGCAGAGCGGCAGTTACCGAAAGGGATGCTTCAGCCTTTACCAGTTCCAGAGTGGAAATGGGAGAATATATCCATGGACTTTGTTGTTGGATTACCAAAGACATCTCGAGGTAATAATGTAATCTGGGTTATTGTTGATCGCTTGACCAAATCTGCTCATTTCCTTGCTATACGAGATACTTTCTCTCTTGATCAACTTTCCCGTTTGTATCTTAAAGAGATAGTCAGGTTACATGGAGTTCCTCTCTCCATTGTATCGGATCATGATCCCAGGTTTACTTATAACTTTTGGAAAGGCCTTCAGAAGTCGTTGGGTACTGAATTAAATTTTAGTACAGCTTTTCATCCTCAATCAGATGGGCAGTCAGAACGAACAATTCAGACATTGGAGGATATGCTACGAGCTTGTTCTATGGATTATCAGGGAAGTTGGGACCAACATCTTTCTTTGGTTGAATTTTCATATAATAACAGTTTCCATTCCAGTATACAGATGGAACCATTTTAAGCATTATATGGGAAGCGGTGTCGAACTCCAGATTTCTGGGATGAAGTGGGTGAAATGAAGTTGATGGGACCAGAATTGGTAGAAGAGATGGTAGAAAAAGTTCAGCTGATTCAGAAACACATGAGAACAGCTCAGAGCAGGAAGAAGAGTTATGCGGATAACCGGAGGAAGGATCTATCTTTCTAGGTAGGTGATCATGTTTTTCTCAAGGTTTCTCCTTGGAAAAGTGTGATGAGATTTGGTAAGAAAGGAAAGCTAAGTCCAAGGTTCATTAGACCATACGAAATTATAGAGAGAGTTGGATCAGTTGCATACCGAGTGGCTTTACCTCCGAGTTTATCTCAGGTACACAATGTTTTTCACGTTTCGATGTTGAGAAAGTATATGCCAGATCCATCTCATGTTTTGAGTCCAGAGGTAGTTCAGCTGGAAGAGAACCTATCTTATGAGGAACAACCAGTCCAGATTCTTGACCACAGGGAGCAAGTGTTACGGAATAAGGTGATTAATTAGGTAAAGGTTTTGTGGAAAAACCACATGATTTAAGAGGCAACATGGAAATCTGAAAATGCAATGACGGATAAGTACCCCCATTTATTCGATAAGTAAATAAATTGCGGGGACACAATTTTCTAAAGGGGGGAAGGATGTAACATCCCAAGTAAGTAATGAATAATAGATATTTTTATCTATGTCTATTAATGATTAAGATAGTGTTTTAGAGGCTTAAAATGAAAATAAATCCAATCTTAAGCATGGAATACACTAATATTCTTAAAAGATTGTTTTAATTCCTTTTGATGGAAAACCATTTTTAAATCTATATTTTGACAACTTTATAAGCTATGTTTGTCAAGATAAACTTATTCTTTATGATTGGGACATCAAAGTTTACTTTGTGTGAATTTTTGGTATTTTTCAGACAATGTTCATTTTTTTAATGAATAGTGAAAAATACTGCATTTTACATCAAAACTGCTTTTTAATCTAATTTATTTATAAGATTAGATTATATTTTGAATCAGTATTAATGTGTAATCTGAATATATTTTTACGATTTAATCCAATGGTGGTCATTGGAATCAATTTCACTTTGAAATTAGACTTAAACTGGTGTCAATCTTTTGATACTTATTATTTTATAAAAACACGCTATTTGCTCTGACAGCGGGAATTAATTATTAAATTAATTAATTTGACTTATATGTATTGAATTTTTTAAAATAGACTTCATTTTTGAATTCGGAATATCAAATATAGCTTAGGGTGAATTTTTGGTAATTTTCGAAAAAACTTCAATTTTTGATGAATAGTGAAACCACTAAGTGGTAGTTAAAGAAACTGATTTTTCGTTTAAATGAAACTTTGCCACTTTTGTGTTGTGAATTTCAAAAATCCGACATTCATGGTTGTCATTAAGAAGTAAAATGTGGTTCAATGGGATTAAAATAATTTTTTTGGTGAACAGTAACTTATTAAGTTTTTAATCGCGATTAGTGGTAATTAGGGTAGTTTAAGGTATAAATAATGCTTTAATAATATGAAATGACCTAGACACATGTCCCAACCTTATTGGTTGTGTCATGGCCGACCAAGAAAAGCCATGGGTCAACTTGGGGACCCCATGGAGACACTTTGGTTGGGAAATGACATAAATAACTTTTTATTAAATGTTAAAGTAAAAATGACACAAACAAGAGATGTTTTACTAAAAACAATTTTTACATGGGGTTATAAAGATCAGATTTTTGATTATAAATAGTCATTGGAAAGATAAAAAGATTTCCTACATCATAGTATTTTTTTTATAATATGTAGACTTTAAATAAATTGAATTATTTATGACATCATGATGATGCGGAGATGACCTCATTATTTAAGGATTTAAATAAAATGGAAAGATAATGAAAAATCTAAAACCTACACATGGCCAAAACCAATTGGATGAGTGGATTTCGAACCCTTATCACCTTATCCACGAATTATATCAATGTGGGACTTTTTAAAACCGAAACACATTTTCAAATAAAGTAATATTTCCTTACTTTCCAAAAGTGCCCCTTCTCTCCTCTTATAAAAGGCCCCCACCTCTACCTCATTTCACACACTCTTCATGCCTTTGGCTCAGCCCAACCCTAACCATTTACTCTCTCCACATCCCTCTCCTCATCCTAGAGGATTACCTTTGTGCAGAATCCTTTCAAAGGAAGCCTTTAGGCTCAAATCAAAAGGAGTTACACTTTTAAAGGTAATTCATTCTCTCATGTTCATTTGTTTTATTTTGCTTCTCCAACCCCCTAAACTCTTTTTATTTACTTCTTTTGTAACAACACCAGTATCTTAAATATACTAGGATGTTGTTATAATATTTATTTGAGCTACACTCTCACACAACTACATCAAATGGTTAAAGAACATACGGTTTCCGTGGATGGAGACATTCTGCCTCCCGAAACGATGATTGTTCAATACTCATTTAACACCTTCAAAGGTGGCCATTATGATGTCACTATTATTATATATGATATATAATATGTTTATGTTTTCCTTATGATTCTGTTTTTTTTTTATTTTGGGCATACCTTTATGGTTTCCATTATGGGTAAACACGATATCTTCATTTTAGGAAGTGCGGACTACCGCCCCCTGAAAGTGATTTGATTCGTTAATACCATATGTGGGTTTTGTAAAGGATAAAGTTAATGATATTATATATTTTATTATACTGGAATTATAATATACTCTTATATCATTATGATTCCATTCCAGAAAATACGAAATAGAAATGGAAGTAGCGTTCATGCGTACGTACGGCTTACCGTCTCCATGAACGGTGCATTTCATTTCTTACCTCTAAATGTGATGTAATATTATAAATACATGTATATGATGAATATATATGATATATATGTTATCCAAATCATTAATATCATTCTGGATATAACGAACCTTTGACCAAATTAACAACATGCAAGTGTAAGAAGTCTATTTTTGACTTAAGAACCAAATACCGACAAAATGAACATTATTAACTTAAATGATTACATGATGTTCATAACATGGTATAAAAGGAATAATGAACTTGAAAAAGATTCTTAAGAAAGTAGATATTAACTCAAGTTTATTATTCAGGAGATTAAAGAACGGTCGGGTCAAGTCGGATACGAGGTATGGGACTTCGTCTCAATCTCCTTTCATTGAGGCATATTTTATTTTATACAGAACTTTCTTTTATACAGTGTATAAACCCCTTTGACTTTTATGTTTATTCAAAAGGAATCTTTTTTATACGAAGCATTTACTAAACGAAAAAAGGGAATGTTTTTGTCGTATGTATGCGGCGACAACGACTTCTCCGCCGTCGTGATCGTTATTTGAGTTTCGGCTTCCTCTACAAGCCATACCTTTTTTTTAAAACGAAAAATAAATACCATGTTTTACTTTGGTATTGAAAATGGTTTTCATAATGTTTTTATTATATCAATGTGTTGTATTGATATCTTGTGATTGAAATGTGGAAATGTTATGTTTCCTTTATGCATGTTTTATGTGATATGATTATGTTATGGTTCTTGGGCATTATTATGAAGAAGGGTGGTTCCGTGATAAACTAAGGGCGGGTGAGCCCGTTATAGCACTCCAATGCATTGGGTAACACGAAGGAGTGAAAAGTTAAGGTTTATACGAAGAGATTTAGGGAATATACTGTGATGGGTATTCCAAATGTAACCAAGAGGGTTACTCCCTACGTAAGAATGTTATGAATGCCTCAAGTTACCTTTATGTCTTATGATTTCTATGATTTATTCATGATTTGATGAGGTATGTTAAAGTGCTTATGTTTTATGGGTAAAGTATGATCTCATACTTATGTACATATGTACCCATGTTTCCTTTCCATATTTTTATAACCCATACTGAGCTTTTTATGCTCATCCCAAGTTTTTTTGAAATGTTTTCACAGGTCAAGGGAAAGGTACATGATATGATGATAGTGTCAAGGAAGTGTCAAGAATGAATCCATATTTTATTTTAAATATGTTTCCTTTGATGGGAATGAAGAATACTATCTTTATGTAACCACTTTGTTTATATGTGGAATGTAATGAAAGTTTTATGATCTAATTCTCTAAAACTCTAATCCTGAAAAGATCCTCAATGTGTAATCTTGTAATAACTCAAGATTTAAGTAAGGTTTAAGGCTAGGGCCTTATAGTATTACCAATCCCCATGGGTTTAAAATAGGTACCTAGGATTCATAGGATTCCCCTTGGGAATTATTTATCAAAAAATATTGATAGAGAACAACTAAATAAATAAATAAAACATCCAAAATAAATAAACATTCTAATAGGTCTTAAACAACTATGATGATCCAACCCATTTTCATATACATGAAAACATCCATAAATTGAATGATAAATCGATGAAAAATGGATAAAATAGAGTATAAGATACAATCTAACCAAATATAAAACAAAAAAAAACCAACTTTAGTCAATCCTAAACCAAACCCATGAAACCTCCTATTGCTCACCACCACCCGACTCACCCCATGACGACCAAAATGATTGAAACTAAAATAAATTGGGAACCTTGAACCTAAAATGTATTAGTGTGAGAAAGAAATTCTAGTAGGCCACCAAAACCCACTGATACTATGTAATATGTTTCATATGTTAATTCCTCAAATCTATTTTGTAAATAAACTATAAATTATGTTTTTCAAAAATAACATGTGGAAATAAAAAAAAAATCCATAAACCTATTTTAAAACAATTATATTTACTTTACAAAACTAAAATTATGCATTTTTTAAAAAAATATACCTACCTAATCAATTTAAAAAACATAAAAACTATTAACATCTATCAAAAGAAACTCATATGTTTCATTTAACTAAAAATAGTTACTTGAAATCATTTTACTAGATGATGCAACCTCAAAACCAAAACAAAACTTTTAAAATCTCTTTAAAGCATCAAAACAAGAGTAATTAATTTCAAAATAGGTTTTACCAAATTTTTTTGAAAGATAAATTATCTAAAGGAAACAACTTAATACACCAACTGGGGTCAATAATAACCATAGATAACCATATATCACAAGGTATATATCAACTATAACCGAAGGAAGGTTACATAAAAATGAAAGAATGGGAAAATGATACAAAAAAGTACTAGTTAAAAAACCCCCCAGTCACTAACCAATAAACTAATCAAATGTGTCAGCAGATCAATGATGGGATTCAAAATATACAAATCGTCTAACCATATAATCGTGTACCACTCGTGAACCATTCACTGGCATGTGATGAAGTTCAAACCACAAGTCATACAATTTTCCAACACAAGCCACATTATAATGGAAACACCATTGCCCTTTGTCCAAAACATGAATAATGGAGAACGAGAGGCGTGTTAACCAAATAGAGGAAAAAAATTCGTTTTCCATTTAGTAACCGGTTTCCCATGACAAAAAAGGAAGTGATGTATAAAAATATACAAGAAAAGTCGGAAACAAAAGGCATGGATTATGATATCTTCAACCCTAACACCCAACAATGAATATAACATAAAATAAAATGAAATCAAAACATAAATAATAACATTCCTACACAATTTGGGCACACACATCTCATAATGACCACTAACCCACACAAGGGGTATCAAAACAAGGGGTAATTTAGGGGCACCCTTCACAACCACCATTTTAAAACCAAATTGACATCTGGAAAATTAACTCCAAAACATTGATTTGGATTCAAATCCCTTTAAAATTTTATGATTAAATATTTTAACTTTTTTTTAAATTATTGAAATAACCCACACCTTTAAAACAATTAAAATCCACCCTCCAACATTAGTTTTCTTCTCTGAAAATCCAAAAAAAGTCAAAAGGCCATATATTATTGTCAAAACATTTAAAAGGAGGCAAAATTTTAACAAACCATGTAATGATAGAATAAATAATTTTCTAGTTTATTAATACAAATTATATAGTTATATTTATTATAAAAATATTAAGTAATTTTTATTTTAAAAAATAAATAGTTTTAATTAAACTTTTTTTTCTAATAAGGTTTTATTTAAAATTTTAATTTATAAATTATAGTTTTTTAATTTTAAAAAATAAATATCATTTCAGATATTGGTATATTAAAATTAATATAGGGTGAATTTTTGGTATTTTTTAAAAAGTATTTATTTTTTGATGAATAGTGAAAAATACAGGTTTCTATAAAAATGTCATTTCTTTTCAATAAATATATTAATATGAAATTACCAATATGTTTTGAATATGATTTAAAGTAAAATAATTATTCTCTAGTTATTTTTAATCAACTTAAGCACTTTTGAATCAATGGACTTTAGTATAATTGTTTTTTGTTTTAAAAACAGAATTTTACTGAAAACTATTTTAAAGTGCATATTTTTTTTATTTAAATTATTTAAAACAACCCATAATGAGTAATTATTTAAATAATATATATATATATATTATATCTATATATATATATATCAATCTAAATTCATATAATTATTTTTAGAAGTTAGAGTTAATAAAAATTTATCTTTTACATAAAAAATACACTTATTGAAAAATCGCTTTTTTCGCGTATGCGTGTTTTAGTTTTAATTTAAATTATTCCAATTAAATGAATTTAATTATTTAAAATAGTTTATATATTTTTAATTATAATAATTTATTCTATCTAATAAGTTCAACCTAACTTTTTACCATAATGAATAGTGAAAATAAAAATATTAATTACCACTATTAAGGTAAAAACAGATTTATCGAGGGATTAAACTAAATTTATAAGTATTATAATGACTTTTAAACTTGTATAAAATATATTTAATGGAAATATTTCTATCATATAATGTGCAATTATAAAAAATGGTAAATTTTCTTTCCTTTTTTCTTGTAAAAAACACGGGCACACCTTTTTCTTTTCAAAAAATACAAGTATGCTACTCACCTCTCTTAAAAAAGGTCTCCCACTATCATTTCATATCAACACCATAAAATCCATTTTATTAATCCAATACCTACACAAGTTCCTTCTATAATTACCTCCAAACATCCTAGAATACTGGTTCTTATAAAAAATCTATCATAATATGGCTTTTGGTGCTTACCTAAGGCGGTGTTCTAAAGAAGACGTATCATGATTAACTGAGTGTCTTTAGTTTATTTCTTCCTATACCTTATTAAAACCTTCTTAAATAATTATTATATTAAAAAAGTATCTATAATATTCTTAGATTTTATTTTTTAATGGAATAACCAAAATACATCTCATAATCCATCAAATGGGAGAAAAACTATCATTGGTGTGTATAATAGACAACCGCATCGTGAACCAATGTGATTATTTTTTCATCATAGCCTCTCATAGATTGTTATAATTTTGGATTTAAATTATACATAATAAATATTCAACAAAATAATACTTCTTGAATTTTGGTATCATAAATACCTTCTTACTTTCTATTCTGTAAGGGATATGATAACTTTACCCCTATGTATAACGGACTACCACCCCACATTATGGTGTGATTCATTTTTCACTAACTCTTTACATGGAAGGAAAAATGAAAATATTTAAGGAATATATTTGATTTATATATATATATATATTAAAAAATTATGATATTCATGAAAGATTTATCATTCTAAAAAATTAATATATCATTTTATTTATTACCCTTCCACTTTCTAAAAAATGATAACATCATTTGGGCGGATATGTGGACTACCATCTCTATGATGTGATGTGATTCGTTATCATTACCAAATAAAATGGGTGATATATATATATATATATATAAATTTAAATAAATAATATGGTATTTATGATATGATGATCATTATCTAAATAAATAAATATCACTTATCTTCTTTCTATAATGATCAATAGAAAATCGAAATGTTACTCACGTGTACGTACGACCCACCGTCTATGTGATATCAACATAGTTTATTTTTCATAACCATATTTCATGATTGGTTTTAAAATTATAATTTTTATAAATATGAAAAATATTTCAGGATTATTATTATGTATATGTTGAAATAATGATCTCTTTGACAATAGTTAATACACCAAAGCTTTTTCAAAACAATGAATCAAACATCATCAAAACATTGATGTAAACTTAATCTATTATGAAATTTCATATGAAATCATACGAGATAAAATAAAATGGAAGAATAAACTTGATTTTTTTTAAGATAGTAAATAATTAACCTAATTTTATTATTTGGGAACATAAAAACGTACACGGTGAGTCAGACTCAAGGAAAGGGACTTCTTCACAATTTTTATTTATTTAGGTGTATTTTGACGTGGTGAACTTATATTATTTTATGAGGTGTATATACAACCCATTTGAAATTTCATATTAGAAATTTCTCTATTGTCATGAAATTTAAACATTTTTTAATGTTATTATTTCATGGGGATTATGATTCAAATGTTTCCAAAGTGTTAAAAGAATTTTATATAAAAATAATCTTTGAAAATTTTCATTCAAATTCATTTTTTATTATGTATAGATATTAAAAAATTACTTAATGAATGTACTTAAATGAAAATGAGTGTTTTATAAAAGCAATGTTTGGTCTTTAATTAAAATGGTTTAAAAAAAGAATCTTTTAATTTAATGTTTGAATTTATTTACAAAATATAAAAAGAATTTTCTATTTTAATGTATACTATGATAAATATTTTTCCTACCACCATAATAATTATTTAAACTCTAGATAAATCTAAAATGTTTCGTGTTTTCTTCAATTAAAATCCCTCATTCCCTTATTTTAGGTAATCAATGTTTTAAAAAAATTTAAAAGAAATCTGAATTTTGATATCAGAAAGTGTTTTGAAAAAGGGTTTAAAAGAGTTTTTTGAAGGGTTTTATAATGAAAAGTTTCAATCTTAAAATATTTTATTCGTGATATTGTCCTTGGATATTTTTTATAAAGGGTTTATCCCTATTATATCTCATGGGTGATCTTGATATTTCTTATATGATGGGTGAAACCATATAGTAATGTGTGAGCCCATTGTAGCTTATATGATGGGTGCAGACAGATAACGCTCTAATGCATTGAATAATTATAAATTTGTATAAATAATTACATTGGATGTGAACTATAAGGCTATTACAATCTTTAAGGGATTTGTAAGTGTTCAATAAGGGTCCTATGAGATGATGTACTAAGGAACCTATGATACTTTTCTATCTTTTATAAATATTTTTCATGGATATCATTTTATTTTAAATGGTGATATAGTGAATTTTAAAAGTTAAAAATGATTCTATTTTTGATTAAATCTTATTTTGTTTTTATGAAAAAAATCAAGAATTTTCATGTTTTCGCTAGAATAAATATTTTCTTATTTTTTATCCACCTTACAAAGATTTTTGTGATGATGCCATGTTTTTAGTAAAATTTCACAGGGTTTAAGGATGGTTCAGGGAAATTAAGAGGTCAAGTTGAAAGTTGTGAATATTTTTCATGAAAATAAATCATGTTTTATTTTAAACCTTTTATGTGGTTTGAAAAATTGATACTAATTAGAAGAGTTAAATTTTAATTATATGGGTTTTATTATATGATTAATGATACAATTATCTAAAACTTAAAACCTAAAAGACCATAAAATATAAGAGAATAAATTCTTATCATAAAACAAAATATTATAAAATATTTAAGTCTGAGTACCTATATTCGGTATCAAAGGAAAGTCTTAGATAACTATAGAGGTTTAGATAATTTTAATATAATGACATTTAAATATTTTACTTTATGGTTAAGTTGAAATGATATTGAATTTGAAGATGACCAAATTTCATGAAGTAGACTATATCTATTCAGAATGGTTTTCCACAAAGGAAATAGGGGAGATATAGTAAGAAGGAACCAATAGAAATATATCCATTCAAATTAGTGTCATGGAATGGTTAGGATTAGAACTAAGAATTTTTTTTAGTTATGGACCAGTTGAATTAGGTAATAAATGGAAGTGACATCAATATTTGAGATCAACTTGATTTTCGATAGAGAAACATGTCGATAGTTGGGAATTTCACGAGACTACACCATTCATATTTTAGTGGAACCTCATATCTAGTGGTATCTTATGGATGGACCAATTCCATGGAAAAGTTATTTTAATTCATGGGATTTTCATAAAATCAAAAGGAAACTCTTTCCATTTATCATTTTGAAAGTGAATCTAATAGATGAAAATATCTATTTTAGAATACTATAGAAATATATGATAATGATTCCACTAAATAGAAAAATTATATATATATTTTTCTTTGAGAAATATTTCCATAAGTTTGTTTGATTCTGGATGGATAAATAATTCCTATAATTGATTACGAAATTTGATTCTATAATCGTGTATGAATAAACTTTTATAAGACTTTCTAGGTACATACAATATTTTATTCATGAATTTTATAGTAAAATTAATATATTTTACTCCAGATTAAAAGCAATGTTATGAATATATTTTCTCACATAATAATTTAAAATTTATGAGAAATTAGTTTGTTGTTATTACAATGTTATGATAGAGTTTTCTGACACTTATGTTCCTTATGATGAAGAATAGAAGAAGTGGTCAGAATGGAAGGTGATGGGGAAACATACAATAGAGAAATTTTTAGTTAAGAAAATGAAGTTCCTATATTTTTGTAAGTGTGGAAAAAATAACCCTAAAGAATGTATTTTAAAATAAATAAGTGTTTCCAATGTGTAAATTTTGGTCATATGGCCTATGATTGGAAGGAAAACTATCATGAAGAATCTAAGAATGGGGTAACAGATAATCATCCATCATTGAAATGTTTTAGTTACTATTATTTGGGTCATTATGATAATATGTTCCTAAAGTTAGTTTCTCAATCTAGAAATCATCACTATTAGAAGAAAAATGGTGCATATTTTTTTCTACTACTAAAGTTGATGTTGGGCATTTAAATTAAGTGGTGTCAGGTATGTTACTAGTGTATTTTATTTATTAAAATTCTATCTTAGACTATGTATATTTGAATTATATAATTTATTATAAATTTACAAGTAAAATGAAAATATCACCTCATGAAATTATGATATAACTTTTAAAGAAAAATATGAGTGAAAGTATTAAAGAAACCAATATTAATAAAAATATTTCAAGTCTTATTAGTGGGATGTTCTTTCTTACAAATATCTTTCAAATACCTATAGTAGAGATCAATATAATTTTTTAGTATGGATTGACATTCATTTTATCATTCTATGATAGAATAAATATCCAAGAATGCTTTATTCAATGATTTCATTACCTTTATAACTTACCAAGAAGATGAGATATTGATTAGAGATAGAAGTGAAAGTTACATAGCTCATATTATTAAAAAAAGAAACTTTTCATATTAGTGATGTCCCAATAGTAAATGAATTTAGGGGTATATTTCTTGATGATTGTCCTAGTTTTATTCTGGATCATGAGTTTGAATTATATATTGACTTAGTACCAGATGCTTACCGTGTTTCAAAAACCCCTTATCATATAACTTAAGAATAGGTTTTAGAACTAAAAAGTCAATTAATTTAGTTTCTTGATAATGATTTCATTCAACCCAACACTTCACCATAAGGTGCTTCTAATTTTTTTGTTAAAAATAAATACATTTCAATGATAATTTTCATTAATTATAGAGTCTTGAATAACATCACTGTTAATAACTAGTATCCATTTCTTCATATCTATGATCTTTTTATCAGCTATTGGGAACACATTATTTTTCAAAGGTTGATCTTTTGGAGGGGTTCAATAAATTGAACGTTAAGGAGGAAAATATTAAAAATATATTTTTTGGACTAGATATTATCTTTATTAGTTTATAGATATTCCCTTTGGGATTCCCAATACACGTACTATATTTATAGACCTTATGAATAGAGTTTCCATGAGTTCATGAATATGTTTTTAATTTTTTTATTGATTCTATTTTGGAATGTTATAAAATTTGGGAGGAAATTAAAGGGCAACCAAAGATTGTTTTGAAAAAATTAAAATAAAATAAACTATATGGAAAATTTAACATGTGTGAATTTTGGTTGTAATAGATTTGTTTCTATGTTTATATTATTTCTAAAGATAACATGACTATTGACCCTACAAAAACTAAAGCTATTGAAGATTGTCCAAGACCAATTTTTTTACTTAAATTCATAGTTTTCTTGGTTTAGAATGTTACTTTAAGTGGTTTGTTGAAAACATTACTTGTTTGTCTATCCCATTTACTATGTTAACAAAAAAGGGATCTAAACTTACCTAGATAAAAAATTGTTACAATTTTTTAAGGAACTAAAAAAATATTGGTGAATGATTTAGTTTTGGACTTTACCTCTACAAAAGGTAACTTTTTAATCTATAATTATTATTTTTTGAAGGGACTTGGTTGTTTATTGGTGCATCATAACCAGGTAATTTATTATTCTTCATAGATTTTGAATCCTCATCATTTAAATTATCCTACACATGGTCTGTAATTAGAAGGTATTGTTTTTATTTGATGATTTGGATACATCATTTATATGAAGTAAAGTCTGAGATATATAATGATAAAAAAATTGAAGAATATTTATACTCATAAAGAGTTAAAAATGAGACATAGAAGATATTTAGAATTGATCAAGGATTATGAATCCATGATTCATTACCATACAAGAAAGGTAAAAAAAGTAGATGATGATTTAAGTAAGAAAAATAATGCCTCATTAACTATGTTACATTTAGAATTTAACCGTTTGGTTAATGATTTGATATATTTTGTCCTAGAAGTTGTGTATGAATGAATATCTACTATTTTATTTCTAGTTTTATTGCAGTCGAGTCTATCAAAAATAAATACGAAATATTAGAAGGAGGATCATGTTCTGCATGAAAAGGTAGAATCCATTAAGAAGGGAAAGTTTCTTGAATTTAATTTTGATGAAGAAGGTGTTATTAGGGATGAAAAAATTTTATGTGCACCTTGTGACTCAAAGTGGAAAAAATAATTATTGACTGAAGCTCATAGTTCCATATTTTTTATTCATCTTATAATCACTATGATATATAGGGACCTTCAAGAGTATTACTAGTGGGATGTAATGAAAAGAGATATTGTTGATTTTACCATGAAATTTTTGATTTTTCATTAGGTTTAAGTTGAATGAAAAATACCAAAGGGAATAATTCATCCTTTTCCAATTCCAAATATAAAATGGGAATATATATCATTGGATATCATGGTGGGATTTCCAAATATATCATAAGGTAACAATGAGATTTGAGTTATTGTTGATCGATTAACTAAATATGTACATTTCTTTATAATTTGAGATACTATATATTTATATTATCTTTATAGACTATATGTAAATTATATATTTAGGTTAGATGGATTTCCTATCTTTATTGTCTCTAACCATGATCCAGGATGTAATTATAATTTCTAGAAAGGAAATAAAAATTAATTGGGTATTAAATTTAATTTTAGTAAAACTTTTCATCCTAAAACCGATTTTTAGTCTAATAAAATGATTAAAAACATGGAATATATGTTTATTTATTATTAAAATAATTATAAGGGATGTTGGGATCAAAATCTTTCTTTGGTTGTGTTTTCTTATAATAATAGTTTTAATTCCACTATACAGATGACACCATTTGAGGAATTAAATAGAAAGTGGTTTCAAATGCTCTATTTTTGGATGAATTGGGATAAAGGAAGTTGATCAGACTTGATATGGTAGAGGAGATGGCTGATTATGTACAATTTATTAAAAAAACATATTAGGATGACTCAAATAAGGGATAAAAGTTTTGTCTATAACCAAAGGAATGATTTTTATTTTGAGGTTGGTGATCATGTTTTCCTTAAAGTATCTCCATGGAAATGTGTGATGAGATTTGGTAAAGAGAGAAAGTTAATTAAATGTTCAATTAGACCACATATAATCATATATAATTTTGGACCAGTTGATTAATGAGTGGATCTTACCCAAGTTTATTCTAGGTACACAATGTTTTTCATGTTTCAATGTTAAGGAAATATATACCAAATTCATCTCATGTTTTAATCCCTGAACTAGTTCAGCTAGAAAAACATATTTATTATGAGGAAAATCCAGTTTATATTCTTAAACATATATTAAAAGTTTTTCAAAATCATGTGATTCACCAGGTTAAGTTTCTTTTGGAAAAACCATATTATTGAAAAAGTAACAAGGAAATATGAGAATAGTATGAGGGAAAGATATCCCCACATGTTTAGTAAGTTAATAAATTTCTGATGGATAAATTTTAAAAAGGGGGTATGAATTTAACAACCCAATAAAGGATAGAATAAATAATTTTTATTTTTATTAGTATGAATTCGAAAGTTATATTTATTTTAAAGATATTATGTAATTTTTAAATTCAAAAAGGAAATAGTTTTAATTAAACTCTTTTATTATAAAGTTTTTTTTAAAAGTTTAATTTTGAAATTATATATTTTGAATTATAAAAAATTATCCCATTCTCAATAATAATATTAAAATTAACTTAGGGTGAGATTTTTTAATTTTTCAGAAGGTATTGATTTTTCAGTGAATAGTATAATATAACAATTTGTGTAAAGATGGTTTTTATTTTCAATAAATTATGTAATTTTAAAGTCACAATACTTATTAAATATTATTTCAAGTAAAATAAGTAATATTTAGTTATATAAATTCCTATTAATTACTTTTTAATCCACTTTATTGGATTTTAGTATATGTTTATTTTTGGGTTTAAAAACAGGATTTTTCTGAAAACTGTTTTAAAGTGCATAATATTTTTAAATATTAATTAATTAAAAAACACATAATTAGAAATGATTTAAATAAAATTTATATATTATATATATATAAGCATCAATTTAAAATAATATAATTATTATTAATATCCAAATAGTTAATAAGAAACCATATTTTTCTTAAAAAATACAATTCTTGAAAAACTCCTTTTTCATCACGTATGCATGTTTTAATTTTAAATTAATTTATGTCACCTATATGAATTTAATTTGATAAAATATATTACATATATTTAATTATCATAATTTATGTTATCTTGTAATTTAAAATTAATTTTTACCATAATTAACAATAAAACCAATAAAAATTAATTACTGCGGTTACGGTAAAAAACAAATTAACTGAGGGGTTAAACTAAAAATTCAAGTGTTATAATTACATAAAAACATGTTTAAATTATATTATATAGAAATATTTCAACCAAATAATTTATAAATCTCAATAATGGTCTATTCTTGGGCCTTGTGTCATGTGAAAAATATGAGTACGCCTTTTACTTTTAAAAAACTACAAGTGTGCCAATCACATCACTTATAAATGGTCACCCACTCCTCTCTTCTTCACAACTTAAAATCCATTTGTATCATAACATTCATGAAAAAATAACTTTCCTACTTACCTTATCATATCCAAATATAATTTTTTTAATCATTAATCAATCCTAAGAATTATTTTTGTGCTTACCAATAGAGGATTTTCGAAGAAGAGATATCATGCTTAACCAAGAATCATTATTTTATTTATTCTCATACCTATATAAAACCATATTAAATTATGATGATATAATAAAAACATTATAAAAAATATATTTATAATTTATTATGTAAAAATAATAACCAAAATCTACCTCATCTTCCAACAAATGGGAATCGAAATCATATTTGGGGGCACGACAAGCTTTTACCTCGAGAACCGATGTGCTTCATTTTTCATCATCACCACTCATGGATTGTTATAATTATGGATATAAATTATATATATATATATATATGAAATATATAAGGTAATTATAATTATTTATTTATTATATCACATATACCTTATTACTTTCCATTCTGCGGGGGATACAATAACGTTACTCGTGTGTACGACGGACTGCTTCCTCACGATGCGATATAGTTTGTTTCTCACTAACACTTTACATGATTTACATGAAAGGTAATAAAGATAAATTTAATTAATATATATGATAAAAATATGACATAATTATTATATTAATGAAATATTTATAATTATGAAGATATAATATATCATTTTATTTATTACCTTTCCACTCTATGAAAAATAATAACATCGTTTTTGTGTACGTGTGGACTACCATCTCCCTAAAGTGATGTGATTTTTATTCATCACCAAATCATATAGATGATAAATATAATTATATTTAAATAAATAATATGGTATTTATTATATGATTATAACTTTTAAATAAAAAATATTACTTACCTTATTTCCATAATGATCGATGAAAAATGGAAATGTTACTTATGAGTACGTATGACCAACCTCCTCCATGATAGTAACATAGTTTCTTTTTCATAACCATATTTCATGATTGGTTTTAATGTTATAATTTATTTTATAAATATGATAAATATTTCATGATTATTAATCTGGAGAAGTTCAAATAATTACCTATTTGACAATGGTTAACACACCGAAGCTGTTTTGAAATAATGAACCGAACGTCTTCAAAATATCTTACATATACTTAATATATTAAGAAATTTTATATTAAGTGGTAGGTTATTAAATAAAATGGAACATGAAAATTGGTAAAGGTTACAAATAAATATAATATTTAACATAATTTTACTATTCATGAGGATAATGAACAGACATGATGGTTCAGACTCAAGGTAAGAGAATTCATCTCAATTTCCTTTTGTTAAGGCATATTTTTTTGTTATGTACCTATATTATTTTATGAGGTGTATATAAATCCCTTTTGAAGTGTTATATCATGAATTAATCTATTCTCATGATATTTAAATATTTTTTAATGTCATTCTTTCATGGGGATTATCAATAAAAGTTTTCCAAAGTGTTAAGGGACTTTTCTTTCAAAATAGAATTTTAATGTTTTCCTTCAAATTAATTTTCTTCTATATCCAAATTTTTTAAAAATTATTTTATGAAATTAATTTTATGAACATGAAAGTTTTATGAAATGATTTTTTTTTCAATGGTTTTCAAAAAGAAATATTTTTAAATAATTTTTAAATTTAATTACATAAAACAAAAAGAATGATCTATTTCAACATATATGGTGATAATAAATTTTTCTGTTGTCATAACCACTATTTTAAGTTTGAACTCCTAAAAAAATCTTTCATTTTTTCTTTAAATACAATCCCTCTTTACCATTTCCTAAGTAATATATGATTTTAAATTTGGTTTTTAAAATATAACTGTATTTTGATAGCCGAATGTGTTTTGAAAATGGGTTTAAAAGAGTTTTTCAAGAGTTTTATGATGAAAATTTGCATTATTAAAATGTTTTGTACATGATATAGTCCTTGTAAATTTTTTATTAAGTGTTGGGCCCCATTTTAGATCATTGGTGATCTTGATATAGCATATATGATGGGCGCATCCAAAGAGCGATGAGAGAGTCCATTATAGCATATATGATGGTTGCACTAAGATATTACTCTAATGCATTGGGTAATTATTATGTTAGCTATATAATTATATTGGAATTCAATCATATGGACATTCTAATTTTTAAGGGTTCTATAAGGGTATTTTAAGGGTTATATGTGATGATTATGAAGAAACCTACATGAATTTTATATGTTTGATAATGATTTTACATGGAAATCATTGGATTTAAGTATGTAGGATAACGATCACTTTTAAATAAAAAAATGATAAATTTTTTGGGTAAAAATTTATTTCTTTAAGAAAAGGTATTTCAAGAATTTTTATATTTTTCACCAGACTAATGGTTTTCTTCTTTTTATATTCCTTATAGATATATTTGTGCTTATAAAAAGTCTAAAAAAATTCATCGGGTTTATGGATGTGTATCCCTATGAATCTCCAACTTAACCTAGGCACTCCAAAAACCTAGATTACACTATGAACCCAGGCTCTAATACTTTTTTGTAATGAACTAGCCTAGGATGCTTCCAAACATGGAACCCAACTCATTTCATCACAAGTACCAAAGGGAATTTTTGATCCCCATAGGATTGAAAGAAGTTCTTTGGAATCACAGGAATCCCTTTGGGAATTATTTCACACAAAAAAGAGATAACTAATTGTTGAATAAATAAATAATGGAGAAACAACAAATTAACATGTCAATAGGTCTTAACCAACTATGATGATCAAACCCATTTTGATATAAAAATGAACATCCATAAATATAAAGATATAGCCAGAAAAAATGCATACAATAGTGTAGAAGATACAATATATCAAAAAATAAAACAATAAAAAATCATGCTAGTCTGATATTGAACCAACCCATTTCCACCTTTGGTTTCTCATCACCGTCCAACTCACCCCACATCGGCCATGATGAGTGAAACTAAAACCAACTGGTAACCTACAACATGAATTTTGTTTGCATGAGATAATAACTAAAGTAGGTAATGATAGCCTACCAAATCTATGTAATATGTTTCACAAGTAAATTCATCAATTTTAGTTTGAAAATAAACTAGAAAGTAGTATTTTCACATATATCAAGTCGAAATTCAATAAAAATCTATAAATATATTTCAAAATATTTCCCTTTGTCTTCCAAAACCAAACTAACACATCTTAAAAAAAAATCCATCATATTAATACATTTAGAAACCACAAACATAGTTAAAAATTATCATAAACAACCTTTTTATATAATTTAACTAAAAACGGGTTCTTGAAATTATTTTACAAGCTGAATCCACCTCATAAATGAAACAACCATTTTGAAATCACCTTAAAGTACCCACTCAAGAGCCATGAATTTCAAAACATGTTTTCTAAAATATATTTTCATGCTCAATTTTACAAAGTAGACAAAATAACACATCTATATGGGTCAATCATAACAAAAGAGAAACATATATCACAAATAATATATAAATTATAAACAAAGGAAGGTTCTATAAAAACAGAAGTCAGGGGATATTATATAAATGAGTAATAGTTAAAAATCCCCTCAATCAATAACCAATAAAATAATAGAATGTTCCATGGGATCTACATTGGAATTCCTAACATGTTAAGAATCTGACCATATAAGTTTATACCACTTGTCAACCGGCTACCGACATGAAATAAAGTTCAAATAAAAAATCATCCAATTATCCCACACAAGCCACATTGCAATGACAAACCCCCACATATCTCTTTGTGCCTAGCATGACTAGTGGTAAACTACCATCATGTGAACCAACTAGAGGAAAAATATATATATTCCACTTAGTACCCTATTTCCCATGACGAAAAAAGAAGAGAGGTGTAGGAACATTCAGGCCATGTTTTACAAACAAGGCATAACCAAAGATACTTTCACACCTAACTCCCAATAATGAATATCCCCTAAAATAAAATTCACTCACAACATAAACAAGAACATTCCCACCCATAGGGATCACACAAATCACATAAAGATCACTAACCCACACAATGAGTATAAAAATAAGGGGAAATAAAGGGCTCCCTTCCACAACCACAATTTTAACACCAAATTTTCAACTAGAAATTTAACACCAAAACATGGCTCAGGATAAAAATGCCTTTCACATTTCATAAATCACCATTCTAAACACCATTTTAAAAATGAACAAAATCACCCACACCTTTAAATTACTTCAAATACACCCTCTAACATAGGTATTCTTCTTTTAAAATACATAATATGGAAGAAGTCCATCCATTTCTATTAAACCATTTTAAAGGATCCATAATGGAATTATCCTAAGAGAAAAATCATAGAAAAATTTAAAATCACCATTTTAAATATATTAAATAAAACCTTTTAAACCACATAGAGGTAAACACTTCACTATGAAACCAATTTACCTTTAAAACAATGATATAGTTCCTTAAAAAACAAAACCAAGTCAAAAACCAATGCACAATGTGAAAACCATTTCAGAAATCCATACAAGCATCTCCAAAATTATTATCACCTTTAAACATTCCATTTAAAATATGAAAACATGTAATCCACATGGAAAACCATTTACGTAAACCTCAAACACCATGAAATGGTTTCAAATTACCATAAAGCTATCAAATTTAATAATAGTTTCAGAAAAAAGGAATTTAGAAAGAAAATTTACTCCTTAAATTCCAAAATAAAACCATTTCCTGGAAAACCCTTCCTCAAGAAAGGCTAATCAATAAAAAATTATTTATAATGTGTCCCCTTCAAAGGTGACCATATCCAAGGGAATATGAATAGAATCTAATAACCCTAGAAACCAAAAACCACAACATTAAATCAACCCATAACCCTATAAATAGCCACATGAGATCTTGGGTTTATGGGGGGAATCAAAAACCAAGATGATATAGGGGTAGAAGGGAAGAAGAGAGAAAATTATGAATAAATATCACAGATACTCTTGGAAAATAAAAAGGGAAGGGAAACAATCAAAGGAGGAGGTTGGAACTCCTCCAAGATCTCTTAAGAGTCGGACCGTGAAATATAAGAGAAATAGGGGTGAAACCTCCTTTAATTCAAAATAGGTTTTTTGGAAAATAATTTAAACATTAGCACATGGATAGGACACATGGTTTTCAACATTGTGTGCCAACTATAAACTAGACACTAAATAGGATATACACCCACACACAGTTTGTCTTAGGTACCACATGGGTTAGAAAAAATATGAGGCTCACCCCAAGCCCTACACGGCTTCTGGGGAGAATCACATGATTTGGAAAACCGTGAATAAGCTGTGAAAAATGAATCTACCAAAATTGTAGGTCAACCCACACTAGAACCCCATGGTAAGTACTAACCATTCAGGATAACCATTCTTCTCCCAAGAAGACTCGAATCTTGCAATTTCACCCCGTGACAAACTCAATCTCAAAATCACTCAAGATTAAATGAAATAATACAAAATAAACAACATCATGACATAAGCGGTGTCACAAAAAAATTAATATTGGATCATGGAGAAGAAAAATGATGGATTGTTATCACTGGAACCTACTACATTTAAAATATTTAAGGGTAGTTTTGAAGGAAAAATACCACTGGCATGTTTTAAATATGGAAAAGTTAATCACATTAATATTATATGTCTTAATAGAAATGAATAAAGAGAACAAGGGTGGTTGATATTTCAAAAAAAAAGATTATATAAGGTTTCTCCCAATAATAAAAAATATCAATTTTAAAGAAAAGTTTAATATTATGTTTCAAATAAGGATTAGTATTATTAAAGTTGGAGTATCTAAAATTATAATATAAAAAAGAATAAAAAGATTTCTTATATGAAATTAATTTTATTATGTGGGTCATGGTTGATGATGGAAAAGATAAAAAATATGGTATTATTCACTTCATGAAAGAACATTAAGGTTATATCAAAGAACTTGACACAAAGAGAAATAAAAATATAAATATTAGTGGCTTACATAAATAACCATATGAATTTATTAATAAACTTGTAACTAAAATTTTAAGAGTTTAACTTGTGGTTATGGAGAATTTTAATACTCAATAAAATTCATAAAACATGGATAATTTCATGATAAATATTAAAGAACAAGATTAGGTTATTAATTATCATAATTATCTTATTGAATATTAAAGAAAAAGGATTGAATCTATTAAATAAAGAGTTGTATCTATAAAAATGAACTTGATATATGATTAAAATTTGGAAATTATTTAATAAAGTTTTTTTGGTGGTTAAAACATTGAGATTGAAAAAAATATGAAAAATATTTACAAATATATATGGATAACACTAGACTTGGATTCACTAGAGTGTGATCATAATATATTATTATGAATATTAATTCTATAGGGTTATAATAGAAATTAATGTAAAAGGTTCAAGTAAAAACATAAAGTAAATTTTAGAGAATATCTCAAAATCCATAGGTTATACAAATTATATTATGAAAAAGACCTAACAAGTGTTTCCCTTAATAAAATATAAATTTTGTGGATATTGGGCCCACACAATTAAATATTTATATGAAGAAAGAATCTACATAAGAGGTATTTTTTGAGAATAAAAAAACAAACGAATATACTTGGTATAAAAGGAAAAATAATTTTAATGAATATTGTTTTTCTTGTTATAACTATGGACTAAGGCATGAAATTGTTGGGCGAGAAGTTATTTATTTGAAGATTTTCCATAGAGAGTAAAGTAATTAACCATTGAAACTAGGTCATTGAATAATAAATTTTCTATTCTAGATTAAAATGGTTGTGATTCTATTCATGTTGTGGAAGGTGAAAGAAGTGTTATTACTAAATAAAAATGAAAGGTTGTTACTTAGAAACAAGATGGGAATAATATTAATGTCAAATTAGTATAACTTGTATCAAAATAACTAAAAAAACATGAAATAGACTATTAATAGTTTATTTTTATCACATATGACCATATATATGGATTAAATAAAAAATGGAGAATATAGTAAATAGTACAGTTTTTAAATAAGCCTTAAAAATCAAAGAAGTGGAGAGGTGGAAGTCTATTTGATCTTATGCATAAAAATATTTTTGATCTTATGACACAAAAAGGAACCCAAGATTAGATATTTTATAATCTTTATTATTATTATTATTAAATTATAATTTAATATACTATATTGATACACTCGAATAGAGTGACGATGGAATGTATCAAGATACATAGAAGGATTATTGAAAATTAGTGTGTTAGAACTATCAGAACACTTAGATTAGATGATGGAATTGAGTTAAATTAAATAAATATTGAGGTTTATATTATAAAACATATTATCAATCATAGGGGTTCTTCTATTAAGACTCTAAATAAAAATGTACATTTATAAAGGAGGAATAGTTCTATAGACACTATAATTTATTTGATTGAGAGTGGATTTTTGGGGAACCACTAGAAAGAAGTTGTTCATGTGGTTATTTATACTCAAAATAGATGTTTATTCATTATTAGAGAAGCTGTTATGCTATATGAGATGTAAAATGTAATAAAACAAACTCTAAAATATTTTATAGTATTTGGAATAAAGTGTATCATTGAAAATAAAAAGAGATCACTCTAAGAAAATTTGTGATACTACTGATAGAGGAACATTTCATGTATATTCTACAAAGATAAAGGTATAAGAGTGATTCAAAAAGATTCTGAAGAATATTTCTGAAAGTAATTAATTGAAAATATTTAAATGAGAATATTAAAATCAATCAATTAGGCCAAAATTATGATAAATTCATGGAAATGAAGGTGATTGTGAAGCTAAGTTTGAAGAAACTCATAATATTTATCATGAAGAGGGCTCCAAAGTTATGTTGAAGGATAGAAATGTTATAGATAAATAATCAATGTAAATTATAAAACATAGGATAATATATTAAGTAAATGAATACAATATTTTATTTTATGACCTTCCCCCACTAGAAACCCCGCTTGGGTCATCATTAAAGAAGGGTGTGACCCCCAAAGATCACCTCCAACATACCATAGATTAACAACTATAAATAAGGGTATAAAACAAAAAATTGGGAGGAATTACAATTATAAATACTAGGGAAAAAGTTAAAACACCAATATAATCTATATAATATAAAATAAACCCTAATTAATAAAGCATGTAAATTTTATACATAAACAATGTATCTAAAATTAAATACCCAAAAATAACTCCTACAACATTGAATTTGATGGAAACCTCAAGCCTCATGTCAGTAATGTTTATCTCAATCACCAAATACATTCTAGAAACCTATTAAATAGATTTATATACATAGTGGTGATCCTACATGTATACTCAGTAAGATCCTCCCCAGAACCTCTCACTCAAATATGAAAGAAGCATATAATTCCACATTGAAAAAAATAGGAAAACCAATACATACCTAATCTAGGTCAACTATCAAAAAACTTCACTAATAATCACTCACACAATATCACATCCAGGTATAATAATAAATTATTAAAATAATTTATGTTAATATGGTACCTCACAACCACTCCCTCACTGACTTAGTCACTCTCCCATCCCAAAACAATAAGTCATATGATCCAATACCTTCCATATAACTGCATAATTAAATATCCACATATCCAAATATCCATATATCCACATATCCACATATCATAGCGACATATCAAGAACTATATACATATCTCAACTGTACATACAATCCTCAACATAATAGGATTTTGTGAACATGAAGGCCATAAACCTTGATCCCTCCTCCTACCATGCATTACCCCTACCATGTATATACTCCACTATCACATAACAAGGTTAGCTGATATATAAATATATATAAATACACAAAAATATAAAGCCTTTATTTCTGGTATACATATAACTACTATGATATTTCATATAAAGTACTACATATTAATGGGGATTGGGGAAGAAGAAACAGTCTTCCATCCATTATCTCTATAACCTAGATGATGGGGAAAACATTCAAAATCTATGTCCTTATATGGGTGTTGGTTATGTTACCTAAATCAAGTAGTTGTGCATAAAAAATTACAAGAAAATATAAGAATATAATATACACACACAATACTAACCTAAGGTTTCATACAAATCCTACATTTTCAACACCCACAATAGCCACTACATCATCACTACCACTCACTAACAACCACTTTAATCACTATGCCACAAACCATACTTAAAAATCCCATAAAATATCCATAAAAATATTTATCAACTTCCCATTTCATTTATCATTTTTAATATCTAGATTCAAAATTACATTATATTAAATTATACATATTTAATTTTAATAAATTATTTAAAATACTTCCAAGTTATTGACACCCATTAATCATTATTTATATTTAATCTAACATTTACCATTAATTAACAATGCCATTCCAAATTTTACCATTTTCATTTAATATCCTATCATTAAAAATTTTAAACCCTTAACTATAATCATTTTCATTTATTTACAACCATATTCAATTCCATTAGAAAACTATAGCATAAACCCACACTAACCAAACCCTTCAACACATCAAACACATCACAACACATGCCAATAGCAACCATCGCTACTATAAAATGTCATTCTTTCTAAAAAAAATCCATACCACTACTATAATAATAAAAAATATCTCATCCATAAATACTATAACCAATATAGACCCAATCATCATAATAATCCCCAACAACCCACTAATACCACACTAACCACAACAAGAACAACCCCACATATAGAAAAAAACAATGGAAATCGTAGTAGAAAACCTTATTGAATAACCCCTTATTAATCATTCTTCCATAATAAATCAAAATTAAAGTATTAAGCATCAATAAATAAATTCCATATTTCCACACAACTAATTAATTTCAATCATAATTTTATTAACTCATTATTAATGGTGGTTCTAACATATTGATAGTAACAAGTAATGATATTTACAAAGAGAGAATAAATCAATTAGTAGTAGCATAAAAAAGAATAAATATATAATCCATATCATGAAATTTTATAAAACACATACAAAGCAACCTAATGAAAGAAAAATAATGATAATTTTTTAAATTTCACATAAATAAATAAATAGAATTAAATAATACCTTATCTCAACTGAATACGTTACAATCATTGTATGCGATTTCAAGGAAACTATAAATAAACACCATGAAACATATAATGATCAACCATGCATGACCATTACACATTAAAACCATGGAGAAATAATATTAATGTTGAATTAGAATCAATTTTGTCGCATACTAAGAATAAATGATATCAATAGAATCAATAATAAAAGAAGATGAATTCAACTTGGATCATAGAAAGTTAATCTATTGAAGTTGATCTCCAAAACCAATCATATAATGGTTAAATATATCCAAATATGCATAAATTTTCACCTAGGGTTCAAGGTAAGTTAAGAAAATATGGTAAAATTCTTGACATGGGAAAAATTTATAACCATTCTGGAAAATTAATGAATCACAACATGATAAGGGGTTATGACCCCACAATGAGACTATAATATGAAAACCATGATGTGTTTCCACTAAAAATATTGTATTAACAATATATTAAAATCAATATTAAGAACAATGTTCATTATGTTACCATGGTCTGCATGAAACAATGCCCAAACTCCCATGAATCATGGATTGATCCTTGACCACTTACCCCTAAACTCAACACACCCAAAAAAACAAACAATGTTGTAATTAAGGGCATCATGGTGTAATAGTCCTTAGAGAGACCAAATCTTGGAAACTGACCAACTAGGTCTCCATGGTAGAGCAATAGGGGACACACCACAAAAAACTTCAAAAAATATTAAATAAAAGGCTTACAAAAGATAAAGTAAAGATATCTCATGCAATGCATGACTCATATAAAATGAATTCAAAACATCCCATGAACATCACTGTAACAGCCTAGATTGATAAAGGGTTAAATGACTAAATGATATGAATCATTTCAACAAGGTGCACCTTCCTTTTTGGGGGCCTATCTGATTAGAAATCCACAGTTAAGCCTGCTTGGATTGGAGTAGTGATCAAGATGGGTGACCTTCTATAAATTTTTCAGGGTGTGTATGAGTGAGGACAAAGAACACTGGAAATTACATATGTTGGACTATGGGAAAGTTCATTAGTCATATGACCCATTAAGGAATGTGTGTGGGCCCCAGGGTGGGGACCATGTGTCTATGGGGAAACTGGTGGTACCTGGTGGGTCAGGACCCGATGACCATGTTAAGGCGGGGTGTTTGTGCTATCACAATGACCCAATTATTAAAATCATATTACAAACATAGATTTTCACAATATAACTATACTTTCTACCCAAAATAGATTAACACTAAAACCTCATGAATCACACCACAATCCATAACACAAGAGCCACACCATATCCCATCACCTCATGGGGTAGAAAACTATACTGTTGAAAACCCAACCCCTCTAAACAACTTTTCATGATGTGGTACAAAGGTCCATACTACAATGTATACTTTTAGCTGAAATTATATATTCCACCATCCACCATCCATTTTTTATATTTTATGAAGCCAATTTTTGGGTAAGTGGGAAGCAGAAAAAACATCCACACATCACCCACACATAGCCCATCAACATACAACATGCTCAAAAATTTAAAATCCACAACAGACAATCCCTACCACCACTACCACCATCCAAAAAACCACAAAATTCAAAATTAAAAACCAAGATATCACCATCCATCTCAAAAAACGATCCAACTCAATCCATGCATCACCTTGAGTCTCGCACCCTACCTTGAGTCACACACCAGATGTGAAAACTATCCTGTCCATATCAAACCAAATCACTAATGATCTCCACCAGAATCTGCCGTCACCATCGAAGGAAGTGTCATCATCACTACCAAAATTGATTCACAAAACAACATGACGTCATCCACTGATACCTAACACCAGACCATTATCAACTTAACCTTGTCTTCATCATCAATTGACTTCACCATAAATCACCACCAGTTACTGACAAACAACCACCCACGTCTCTGATTAGACATTTGAAAAGAACACTGAATCCCATAAATAACACCATCATAATCCATTAACTCATATGCACACTACAAAAGACCAAACCAGAAGCAAAACCACCAATGATAAAAAACACCCCCAATAGTAAAGAGGTCTAAAAAAAGAAGAAATAGAACCAAGGATGAAACACTAATGAAAGTTGGGTATGAACCCTAACAGAAAACATCATGACCACCTAAATGTATGGACCAAAACCTGTTTGTAACCATATCTTCAACTCTAACCTAGAGATAAGCGATGGAACCCTAGGTCAGAGATGGTTTGGGCAGCTGAGAATGAAATAATGGGAATTACCGACTCTGATAGCATCATAAACCCACTGTCAACTGCACCGTAAATCCCAAAAACTCAATATAAACACCACCCTAACTTTGAACAAGAGAGGAATTGAGAAATGTGAGGCCATAGAAGGGTATGGTGATATAGGGAGTCCACAACAAGTACCTTTGTCCGAAGAGAAAATCCATGGAGAAATACAATAGTGGTGAGAACTAGAGGAAAGGAGGTGGATGAAAATGGAGGGGAGTAGCGAGGAGCTAAGGGGGATGACAAAAAATAAGGACAAAATATGATAAATAGATAAGAAACCCTATAGGGTAAGAAAATCCAAGCACTGAGAACACTCTTCGCAGAGGGTACTCTCCCTTTTACTTGATAAAATTACATATTCAACTCCATCATTCCTATAAACTTCTCTTATATCCTATGAAACCTAAAAGATAAAAATGTAATGGTCCAAAAAAATCTCATTTATTACATTTTAGGTAACAAAATAATTCTTAGATAGATTCAAAAAATAAAGAATATTGAGAATACAAATCTGTTATCATATATAGTTTTTATTTTGTTTAAAGAGGAAGAAAAATATAAATCATGGATTAAATCCATGAATAAAGGTCTATATCAAATTTAAAATAATGAAACATGGGATCATGAAAAAATACCATATAGAACCAATGTCATTAGAAATATATGGGATTAAAAAAATAGATGATGGTCATGGAATATTTTTAAGAATTGTAGTTGATTTTTTTTCAAGATATATTAATAAATAGATGTTATTGACATGAAATAGACTTTTTACACTTGTTTCTAGAATTAAAAAATAATATTATTCTTAGAAATGGTTATTTGAAGAAGATAAAAAATATACTAAATAAATTTGAAAACATATTTCTTGAATAGAGTGATTAAAAATTAAGTCATTATTGAATAACCTAATGGGTTACAGATTGATGATGATGAAAATAGGCGTTGTCAATTAAGAAATACTTTTATGTTTTGAAATAATCACCACATGTTTGGTATACAAGACTAGAAACATAATTAAAGAATTTTTAATTTAATAGAGGTGGTGCTGACCATATCTTGTATGCAAAGTATACAACTAGAGATAAGTTTATAATACTTTTTTATGTTAATTTTATCATATTTTATGATATAATATTTTAATCATAAAATATTATTTCAAATCTAATAAAGAATACATTTGAGATGTATAGAATTTAAAAACTCAAATATTTTTATAAAATACAAGTCATAAATATGAGCATAATCATATATCATTAATAAAATATTTTAATGTTTTTTTGAATAAATTTATAATTAAGTGAAAAAAACCACTATCAACTACATTCACACATGGTATGAAACTTTATATAAATGATGTTATAATAGATATGAATACTATAATTTATAGACTGAATCATTCCATTCAAATATACCAAATAATAACTAGACCATAAATTTCATATGAAAGATACATAAAAGTGATATATTATAGTTATCATAATAAAGAACACCTCATGAAAGTAAATTTTTTATGTTATGTTAAATAAACTACTCATTATGTCTTTTTATATTCTGTAGGGAAGAAGAGATAACTAATTTCATACAATGATGCTGATTATTATGGAGATAATGTTTTATATAAAAGGTATACTTTTTCGGGATTTTTTTATTAGAGAAAAATGTGTTGGGAAGTTAAGAAATTAATAGTAAATTCTTTCACTCGGTGCAACTAAAATTGGGTATATTTAATTTATAAAGGTATGGAATGGATAGATTTAGATGAAGAAAATTTTTTAGGTCGTGGATGTGAATATAAATTTACCCATGTTTATGTTATGATATAATAAAGGAGTTATTTATATCACAAATAATATTTTATATAATATAAGAACCGATCATATTAAAATAATGTATCAATTTATCAATTAAAAGGTAGAATATGAAGCTTTCAAAGTGGAACATATGTGAATATGTAATAAAGTGAAATATACATTAATAAAACCATTGGAAAAACTTAAATTCGATAAACATAGGTTGAACCATTGACTTCAACTATCTGTAAAATTTTTATAATGTATAGAAGGTACCCCACCCCTATCTAATTTTATCTTAAAAGGTTTTTACATGTGATTATAGATTGAGGGGGAGAGATAATCCATGTTTCCTATTATTAAATATGTTTTGATAAATCTATGATTTATAACATGATGGAATTATAATATGAAAATACATGGGGTGTTAATTTAGGGGGTATATTTATAAATAATAGTGGGGAAGTTATAACTTGGTTTCGATTTCATTATCATCTTATTTATAATATCAATACTCAGATAATGTGATATTAGAGAATAAAATAAATTCTTTTAGTATTTGGAAATTTCTTCTCTAATGAAACCTTAAATAAAACCCATTGTATGTTTATGTCAAGGGGAGGAATTTTGAGAAACCTCACAGTGTGAGGGATTCTACAGAAAATTTAAAAGGGGGAGAAATTGAATGAGCATACATTCACTTGTAACTCAAAAAGTCATGACCAAACACCCATAATGTATATTTTAATAATTATATATATTTTTCAATATGACCTTCTTTCACCCGTAATGGATAATAACCATTCCAAATTTCAATATTTGAAAACCAATTACGCCCTTTATATGATCAACTAAATAATCAATAAGAGGTAAGGTATAATTATTATTTATCATCACTTGGTTCATATTTTGATAGTTTAATCACAACCTCAATCTTTCATCATGTTTTTTAAAAAATAGAACCATACCTTCTCAAGGGGAAACACTTATTCAAATGAACTCTTTTTATCAATCTCATCTAATTTCACCATTATATCCCAGAACACTATTAGTTTCATGTATTAATTTGGTAAAAATATAAATCTTATCCCAAGATCCAAATCAATTAAAAAACCCAATTCCATTTGAGACGGTAATCCATATAAATTATCATAGAAAACATCAAGATACCAGTCCACCACTCTCAAAAGTATAATGGGATTGTTCCATTATATAGAACTAAGAACCAATCCCATTAATTGAAAATAAAATGATTCAAAACCCTCCATTGGATTATTTCTACTTTCCTAAACATTCTACTCTCCTGTAAAAGTATTAATAATTATATCTGTTGTAGAAAAAAGAAACCATTAACTATAATAGTCAATTTTACACATAAATTAAACTCGAAAATATACAATGATTATAAAATTCTATGTTTATATCTCAAGAACTAGGAATTACAATGAGATTTTCTCATCATTAATCATGATCATATAAATGAAAATTGGAACCCTTGATTAAGTAAAATGTAAATCCTCATATAATATGGCATAAAATTTTTATGAAAACCTAAAAGTTAAAAAAAATGTGGAAATATAATGAAATATGATGATCTAATATCAAACAGTGTAATTTATAGTGGAATCTGTCAAGATGGTACTTCAAATCATAGATAACCATGCATCAAACTAAGCTACCTTTGGTTCTTACATAATAGAAAAGAGTCTTCCATGAAACATATAAAGTATACAAATATTCTCCTAGAATGGTATTCGTGCAATTCTATGAGTCCCTAAATCAATCATTTCTTTTACACCACTACGTATCTTTGACCCATGCTCTTAGTTGGAAGCATAACCACTTATTGTTTATGAGAATCAATCATATAACTTATTCTGGTGTCTCAAATTACCATAATTAAAAAATATGAGAGAAGTA
The DNA here is from genome assembly GCA_963277665.1 of Viscum album. Lineage (NCBI taxonomy): Eukaryota > Viridiplantae > Streptophyta > Magnoliopsida > Santalales > Viscaceae > Viscum > Viscum album. Next base: position 1,643,500,986 of record OY728159.1, read on the forward strand.
TTTGGAAACATAGATTTCATATTCCCAAATTCACCACATTAGAAGCACACTAGTGGTCCTCTTCCTAGGAAACCTGAGAAGAATCACTAATCAGTTTTCCTTTTAAATCCTTTCATTTTTCTTTTTTACACATGTAATTAATTCTTCCCTCCACTCAATAGTAGAAGAAAATAACTCACTTTCTATATTACCACTATGTTTAACACTACCAAAACCATCATACTAACTACTTCTATATAGGTAGTTATTTTCAAGAGAATAATATTTGAATGAATATCCAGTTTCAAACATACCTTGAATCTATATGTCTTAATATTTTTATTCATCACAATATCTATTATATAATTTTCCTATCAGTGAGTTGTGATTCATATTCCATCATATAAAAATTTCCTTTATCAAAATACACGTAATTTAAATCCCTTAACAACTTTATCTTTTATAGGTAGTGTTGATAATTGAATATCCATTACTATACCTTTTAGTTAAGATATTTACCCTTAACTAGCTCTTCAATAACTTCCTACCACTTTATAGTTGATTCCTCCAACAAATGGGGACCAAAAAAAACCTTTGAGGTTGATGGTGTTCTTAAAAAAATAAAGATGATATAAATATTCTCTAAAATATTTTTAGATTACATTATTCCCACATCCCCTTTTAATTATGATGGCTTTTGTTTTATGGAATCTAATGACCTATCAGTCTTCATTATCCAATCCAGATTAGTGCCACCATCGATCCCTAGGATGGCTGACATAATAACTCCTACTGATCGTGAGTTTACAGTTGCATGATTAGCTACCCCTTATCCTCACCCAACTAGAACTCTCATAGGTGTAATATCCTATAACACATGGGATTATTTCAACCAAAATATCATAATCTTATATGTTTTCATCATCACAAATACCAAAATTCTAAACCATGACAAGGAGGAATCCTATATATTTACCCAATTTCTTTTCTAAATTTTCACCCTAATAGTTTAATAAAATTCAAAAATATCATTTATTTTGAAAACCCTTTAAATCAATAAAACCATTGATTCATTGTAAATCCACTTTCATACAAGATGGACAAAAATTTTCTTTAAAAACTATTCCACATGATGCAATCTATACCATGACTACAATTTTTCATGACCTCTTACCTATTTTGATCCAACATGTGTTAAAACAACCCAAACACATTCCTATGATGTTTCGATAACCCCTCATTTACTTAAACATCTTGGTGACTTGGAGTTCACCATAAAATTCTAGTTTTTTCTTTTTATAGGTATGCTCTAAATCCTATCCATCCTATCCTCCACTCCCACCATACCTCTTAGTATATGACTTAAAACCCCAATATAAAACCATTTTTGTAACATACTGATTTGAAATAATGAAACCCTAGATGCTATCTATGATGTCATATAACCTCAAGAACATTCCCCAATTTTGAGAGGCTTTTGAAAATTGAAAATAGAAAAAAAAGAAATGGTAGGGAATGGTTTCTCCACAAGTATAAACTTTAAACCATGATTTCTCCTATATTTTTTAAGGAAAAAAGAATTTTAAATGACATTGAAAAATAAAACCAATTTTTTTAAAAAGACAAACAATTCTAATTTACTGAGTAAAATGGCAGTGATACACCAAAAAAATGTCCCATTAATCAAATGTCAAGCTACCATTTTATAAACCGGAACTATATTGTGAAATTATGACTCACCACTAATGAAGAATGAAATATTAAATTTACACAAATAATGAACAATCATGCATTAATTTCCACCAAGTTGAATATATTGGGGTGATTATTAAATCAGTAATATTTCTATAAGAGTCTAATTTACATCCAATATAATGATATTCCCAAACTCAGCATTAATAAATTAGGATAAATAAAAAAATTGTAAACATTTTTTAAATTTATAAAACTTAATAAAACAATTCCATTATTTATAAAGAAACAAATAATTCGGAAAACAACTTGATAAAAGCAACTTCAATCATGTCTCAATTTCTAATTTTCATAAATAAAAACCCAACTAATGAGAAATACTATTTTTCCAAAATTCCATGAAATCTCGAATTTTTTTAAAAATACAATGTAAACCCTCCATTTCATAAAAATCTAAGAGAAACTCTTATTTTCTAAAAAATATAATAGAAACTACGCATTTCTCTAAAATATTTACTTTATAATAAGGATTCCCTGTAATATCCTCAATATTTTGTTTTCTAGATAAATATCTAGTACGAATCATTATTTTCCCACAAATATCGATATATAACTTTCCAAATAAAATGTGTGAAGAAATTCATCACCCATTCACACAACCCCAACCAATATACTTTATTGCAATAATGAGATAGGTTTCATCTTTCATCACCATTCACCCCAACAATTTCTCACCTTAATGCTCACTCCTTAAGTCCCCCTCTTTACCAGGATGGAAATTTTTAGGTTTTCAATAATAAGACTCACAAAAATTGTATGTGTATGGGTTATATCTTGATGTTGAATTTTCCAATGCTCAATATTTAGTGCTTATTTAAATTTCATTTGATTTTTTACCACTAATTTGAATTTATATTAAGTCCTTTAGTGGATAAATTAATCACCATGAGTGGTATATAGTAGAAATATTAATTTCAAATGAAAATGGAAAAATATTAAATTAATATTAAATGAAACATTGGATTAATAACTATAATATTTTATTACGTATATAATGGAGTCCTTATGATGGGATAATATTATTATTTTATTTTTTGGTGATGTTAAGTTCGTGTGTGGGGGTAAAATTTGATTTTTTTGATATTTTTTATATAATAAATTAATAATTTATTGATTATGTAATTTGACCTATCACCCCATTTTATAAGAAATTTTGTAAAGAGGATTTAGGGTTTATATAGGTAATTTCCCCATAGAGCTAGTGGCTGAAGGGAGATCATTTATTAATGATCGAAGGATCATCACCCTAGGATGATGGACTAGTATGATAATGGTATGGTTTTTTAACAAACATATCATTTTTTAATCTCATATATTCCATTTAATAGATAAAACTTTTTATTTGGTTATGAAATTATATTATTCTATTCATTATGATTAGGAAAATCTCATTCACTCAAAATTTTTGAAACCCGATGTATGATTTTTGAGAAATCATAGAGATAACTTTTTAGAATAAAAAATCATCAATTCAATTCAATTTACTTATTTTTTGAATTATGAAAATTGATTTTAGATTCATACTATAATTGTTGAGAAAAATCCAATGTTCATAAATTCATCATAATCTAACATATATATTTTTTGATAACTTAGAGATAATTTAATGTGTTGTTTCCAATAATTATTATATAATTAATTTATCCTATTGATTCATGAGCTAAAATGCATATACTTAGAAATAGATTTATGCGACACACCCAATGGAATTATAATCACCTCAACTATATATATGGTTTAAGATAAAACTTAGTGATAATATGACAACTCTTACCTTTCTCCATTAATTTTGAATCACCTAAATCCAAAATTATGATGAATAGAGACTGAATTTGAAATTATGGGTTGAAATATAAAAGGATATTATTTTAGTGAAAATAAAATATTTTATCTCTCTATAAATCCCTATGAGTTGTGTTCATCAGTGAGGGATGAAAAAATTGGTGGTGAACGATTATAGACTATCCCATTAATCATCGGATGATCATGGTGTCACCATTCTAACTATGTGAGGGAAAAACATATGTGGTATGATGGGTAGTGAATGATCTTATATAAATATTTGATCATTTGATTAGATTATGAAGGATATTCCTTGTCAACTCTAGTTTACATGGAATGATATGGTCTAGGATTAATCAAGGCCATCTAATATCTCTAGTTAGGTGATAACTCATGTGACCACAACAGTTTGTGTGTGATATGGCTCAACTAAACTAGGTTGAAATCCCACAACTGTTTTATATGTGATTACATGGTCCATATAGTTTAATATAATAGGAATAATATAGAACATTTAGTTATGCATGTGGTGGATCATGGGAGTGCCATGTGGCACCCCTTGGTTGGAAACTACTGTATAGGGTGTGGGGGTGTCTTTGAGGTCCAAATTAGACACCAAAAGTTTCATTGGACTCATCTCAAAATATCAGAAAAAATGGAATAATGTTTAGGGTATTTTTTAAAAGTTTTCTAGTTGAATTAATAAAACAATATAATAATTAATGTGAAAATTATTTTTATAAAAACTAATAATAACTAACTTTTCTAAAACAAAGTGGATGTATGTTTTGTTGCTATCATTCACCATATATAAAGTCATTGGGTGAGTTGAACATGGTAGAATTTGAATTACATGAAAAAAATTTCGTGTTACTTAAATTGATCAGAATAAATATTATTAATATCAAATAATAATAATATATAGTGAGAATTATTTGAAAATAAATGAGGAAGTTTGATTAATAATTTTTATTCATTCCAACAAGGAAATGTGAATTGCTCAACTGGGATGTCAATACTACAATGAGTTGTCCAAGTAAAAATATTATTATAGTTTGATAATAATAATATTTAATTGGATGTCATAGAAGTTAAAAAAGAATCTTAATTAATCAATTATATGAGTTCCATAACCATAATAGGTGGTATTGGGTCCTTATTGACAACTCAGTGGATATAAAAAAAATTTATGGAAAAAGAAAGATAATTATTTAACTTTATAATAATATCTCTTAAAACATGATGTAAAAGCTAATGATTATTATAAATTCATCATGTTAAAATTAATTTCAGATGATTTTTCTATAAAAATGGCAATGATTTAATGATAAATTAAAATTAAGGGTATCACAATGGTGGTTTAATATAATTATCAAAGCATTAGACAAATATAGATGATATTGTAAGTAAAATACTCAAATGAAGAAGTAGTGTTTATGAGAATTGGTGGATTATTTAAATTCTTTTTGAGGAATTAATTTCAATATATTTTACTAGATGATACAAATGTGTTCATTTATATCAAGATGTGACATTTTTTAAAACCAATAAATGTGGATAAAGAGTTTAGTAATAATGTCTAGTTATGATGACTAGTGTTGAAAATAATTTCACTAATAGAGGAATTTATCCCTTAATAATGGAGTTACACCATGAATGATTCTATAAGTCTATAATGAGTGTTTTATGATTAATAGAAATAGAAAAAATAATTATGATATTTATTTTTAAGCACAATGTGACATAATCATAATAGTAGATATTCAGATGGAGTGACATTTTCTAGGAAACATTTTGTAAGTACATTGAGTTACTTCTAATAACATGAGCATGACCAATAACATGGATGGTGATATCAACTATGTTATGAAGTGTCTTTATGGATAATTCAATAACTATAATTTTTTCATTATTGAATTATCATTATCTCCCACTGAGTACAGATGTTGAGAATCCATTGAGGATATTATGATATCCTATAATGTTTGTGTGAGAGACTTGTGAAACTAATAAGGGATTCATTGATTGTGATAAAGGTGACTGTTGAGTGTTGTTATCTAATTTTATATATTATAAAACATGTGATGGATGGATATTAATTGTGAAATGATATTTTAATGGAACATTTTTACAATCAACCTCTCACTAGGGAGAATGTGAGATGGTCGTCCATTAACATTTCTCGCCCACTAATTTGGGAATAGATGGTCAATAAATTATATACATATCTTCTCCAACTTACCCACATTGGGTTGAGATAGATTAGATATTTCAAGGAAATTGGTGTAGATGATTAGATACTCCAGAATCTTCAGTATATAATAGATGGGAATGGGTAATTCCTCTAGTGTTACCAACACAATGACATGATAAATGATGATTCACCAGAGTGGTTGTGAAATTTCTCTAAAAAAACTTTGGGATTGAGGTTAAAGATGATGTAACATGTACTATCTATTCCTCTACCCCTAGAACTAAGACTTGGAAAACATACAATTACATCCCTAGAGATGTGTATTTCCTCCTGTACCCTTATATATAAAATTATCCATAGAGATGCCAATTTTCAACAACACACATACATTCATACAAATGCTAGTGTTAAATATGGTTATTTTTTCCATCACTTTCGAGATAGATGGAGACATATATTTCCTCCATTATCTCATGATTGATGCATCTAATATGAATCATCCAGTGGAGAATCTATGAAGGGATGTGAGATTATAATACTATTCCTTCCAAAAAAATATTTTTATTTGTTGAGTGTGATGAAAGTGAGCCATGGGTAGTTGATCAAAATTGATCATCTTTATTGTTATAAGTTTTGATGTTTTCAGGTGTTATTGTATTGTTTACACATTACTTATTATTGATACACATAGACTTTAGATTATTACAAGCTAATTCACCACTTTAGATAATTATAATTAGTATTATTACACTCACCCATATAATTTCACCTATTCATTGTTCGTATTGTGTCTATAATGATTAGAAGATGCACTTGATGGATGATCATAGTGACTAATGTTGGAAAAATTATGTGGATAATTGGTAATGTGGATATTTAATTATGACTAATACCCTTTTTATGTTAATATTTGGGGATGAAATTGGTTGAGATATAGTGGTTGTACATAGTCATTCATATAATTCATTTCACATTGTATCATATAGATTTTTTTGTGTATGAATTTCTTATATTTATTCATTTTATGTTTCATGAATTCCATACTAGTTGTTACTATAAGATAGTATATGATAGGTTTCATGTAGAGGTAATGAATCGTATGATTTGGTGGATAACATAGCATTGGTCACTAGCCAATGTATTTTTGGAGTAAATATTAGGGATTTTACTTTTTATTATATTGGGACATTAAATATTGATATTAGAGTTATAGGATGTTGTTTGGAGTTTGGAACATGTTATTATTGGTTAGGATAGTTTAGACATAGACTTACTAAGGATATCTAGTACATGTAGCCATAATAGAGGAATTTACAAAGGTTTTCGTTGCCAACATGTACTTGATAAGGACTCTTATGGATGATGTATGTTTTATGAACCAATCCCACTGGGAACCCCTCTTAGTTTGACAGTGAAGTCAAGTGTGAAACCTGAAGTTAGCCTCTAATAAGTCACAACCTTATGACTATAATTGAGGGTATAAATACAAAAATAGAAGGAATTACCCTCATAAATCCCATGAACAGATGAGAAATCACCAATAAAATCTATATGAAGAATATTAGAAATTCTAATCCATAATGTATGTCAATTTCATACAAAAAAAGTATCAAAAATAAAAAACCAAAAGCAACCCCAATGACAATGGATCTAATAAAAACCCCCACCTTTATGATTGTAACATCTAGATCGGTCACCAAATCCCTCCTAGAAACCTTATATATATATATAGGGGTGATAATATAACTATACTTAGTATTATCCTCCTCAAAACCTCTTTTGAAAATATGGAATAATAATAATAACCCAGTGTATAAATAACATAACCAATAGTCACATACTCTTGGTTAACTAATACCCATCCCCACCAAGGTCCACACACGCAATATTGAATCCAAGTATAATAATATATAACAATAGAATATATGTGAAGGTACCCCAAAACCACATCCCCACTGTTTTTTCACTCTCATACACCAAAAAATGACCTGATACTCCCATCCCTTTCGCATCCACATATCAACATAACCCAAAACTGTACATCCCCCACAAGAATATATCCACAACCAAATCCCACATCGCTTCATTAAAAACACATCCCACATCCTCATCATAGTTGGGTATGATTAACATGAAGTACATCAACCTCATAACATCCTCTTTCAATGGGAAACCCCCACAATGTATCTCATCCTCTATTAAATAATCATATCATCGTAATCACATCATGGTAACTCTTACATCAAGAAACTATATTCATTGTATTATAACCTTAATACATTACATACTAAACTATGACTGGAATAGAGAGTGGGGAAGAGTGAGTAGTTGTCCATTCATTCACACGCTAAACTATATGTTAAGGAAAACACCTAGAACCCAAAACCATATGGAAATCAGTATGGTTATTTGACTTAGGTGGTGGGGTGAGATAAATAACAATAAAATATAATGAATATCATATAGCATCCAAAAAAATATAATGTAGTAATATTATGTTCGATAGCGTGTATGACACACAACACCAAACGTATAAGGGAATATATTATCCAAACAATTTATAATATATTTACTATTTAAAATAGATTCAATAATATATATATATATATATATATATATTTCATTACATGAAACATTGAGTTAGCATGTGTTACACACAAGAGCGGTCTTCTTCAATGGAATTTTTTACACACAAGATCGAGTTTTATAGAAAAACAATATATTTTATTATTATTTAATATATTAAGAATTAAACTAGCCATTAAATTAGTGTTTATAAATATTATTAACAAACTTATGAAAATACATAATTTAAATAAATATAAAATTAATTAATTAGTTATAAATTAATTATAAATGAATATAAGAACCAATTTTATATAAAATGAATATTTTTTTATAGAAAACTATTTTTTATGACCATAAAGTTGTTTTAAACTAATAAATTAAATTAATTACAATTAGTGATTGATATTAATATAATATATATATATATATATATATATATATATATATATTATATTCAACATTTTTTTTATATTCATCTAATAGATTTGATAAGAATACAATAGAAAGAGACTCAATACTTCTCCAAAAAATCAATATTTTATTAAGGCACTTTTACTGTATTTTAATGGTGAACCCATTTTAAATCTCATTTTTACCTTTTATAAATTTAATATATAAAACCAAACTTCATATTTTACAAATTAATATTAAAACATTGTTAGGGTAAATTTTTGGTGTTTTAAGTGAAGATTTGTTTTTAATAAAAAGTGAAAAATACTGAATTTTAATTCAAAATAGTTTTTTATCTAATTTATTTAAAAAGATAAATTATATTTTAAATTGGTTGTAAATTTTAATTAGATCATATTTTTATTAATTAATCTAATTTAGTTGATTAGAATCGATTTCACTACAAAATTGACTATAAAAACATATCCAACTTTTGAATGATTTTACTTTAAAAACCTGTATTGGCTTCCCATCTATGAGATTAAATTTAATTTAATTTCTGAAACTTTTGTTATTGGAATTTTGAAAAATGGATTCTATATTTTTAATGATAAATGTTTAAAATTTATAATAATGTTAAATTAGTTTTTTACCAAAACTTTTAGTGAATGTAATTAAAATTATTTATAATTATTAAGGCAAAAGTTAGCTTAAAAAAGGACTAAACCTTTAAATTAAGGGCCCAAATGACCTAGATACATTCACAAAACCCATCGGTTTGAAATAATTCGTCCATGAGACTTCCATTATTGTTTTTGGTTAGTTTTTGATGAATTGTTAGATAAAAATGTGGGTACACCTAACTTGTTTTTAGAAATGCCAATTGAGTCTTTTCCATCCCCTATAAAAGGCATCATCTCCTCGCACTTTCTCACACCTCTCAAGAAACTTTGGATAAAAATGAACTACAAAAATAGTTCCTATGCATACCTACCCTCATCCTAGAATCCTTCCCCTGTTCAAAAATAAATCAAAGGAATCCCTTTGGTTCAAAACAAAAGGAGTTACTTGATTAAGAGGTAACATATTTCCTTAATCTCTTTAGTTTTATTTCCATTATCCACACCATAAAATATTAGTATTTAGTTATTATATAAAAAAACTAGTATCGTAAATATACTATAGTTTTTTTTTATTTTGAGTGTTTTTCATATACTCACACACACTTTCATTTAATGGGTAATGAACATACTTTTTACATATACAGTGATTTACTCCCTTAAGAAACGATAATTGTTCATTTTTCCTTCACCACCTCTCTCAGGGGACATTATGGTGGTCAATATGTCTATATATGTATATATATTATATTTAGAATTTATCTATAATTATTTAATTATTTTATAAAACATACCTCTATTTATTCCATTTTTGTGAACATGTGAGAACAATATTTGTGGAAGTGTGGACTACCACCCCTCAAAGTGATGTGAATCATTCACATAATAAATGGAATTGATAAAGGATGGTTTTTATTAAAAATATGTAACATAAATGAAATATATATAATATTAATTACATAATTACCTTTCTATTATTATAATATATATCATTTTCATTATTACCCTTTAACACACTTGAAAAGTGATAACGTCGTTCGTGGATGTGTGGACTACTACTTCCTTGACATGATGTGATTCCTTTTACATAAAAAGAGTCCAATATATAAGTATATAAGATTTAATAAATTTAATATATGATGTAATTATCATTCTATAAATATATATTGTTACTTAAATTCTTTCTAAATCAATCATTGAAAAATGGGAACATTACTCAGGCATACGTACGACCTACCATGTCCTTGATTGTAACGTTTGTTTATTTATCACAACCATATTTAATGATTTTTTAAAAGAAAAATTTATTTAAAAATATGATAATTATGTCATGATTATTATTTTTTATATTTTACATATTACCCCTTTGACCATAGTTTATCTACCAAGTTGTGTTGACATATAAATAGAATTTGGTCAAAACACCCGACACAAACTTAGTCATTTATGTAGTTGTATACAAAATGGTAATAAGTGAAATAAAATTAATTATAACCATGAAAAAGGTTATGAATAAAGTATATAATTAACATAAGTTTATTATACATGAAGCTAAAGGACATTGACCTGAAATTAAATGCAAGGTAAAGGATTCTCATCTCACTCTCTATATTTGTGTGATAAATGTCATATTCACCACTTAATTGTTTTGTGTGGTGTATCTACTTCCACTTTTGATATATTTTATAATTAATAATTTTATATTAATTTTATATAAAACTTTAATTTAATATTAATACTTTATGGGGCTTATTATTTAAAATGTTTCAAAGGGGTATAGGAAACTTTGGAATGTTTAAAGATTATTTTCTATAAAAATAATTCTAATGATCTTTCAATGGTATTTACAATAGAAGAAATTATATGACAATTGTACAATAAAAACTTTAATATTTCTCTAATCTGGTTATTCATGACCTATTTCAAGTATTAATAACCTGTTTCCAATCTTTGGTACTCAAAGTTTTTAGAAACATTTTTTAAGAAAACCTAGCTTTATTTATCTCCTTAGTCGGAGAACCTATTTTTTTATGAAAAAACCATGTTCTATTAAAATGTTTTAATTTTTTTTAAATTATTTAGTAAATATATTTTTACTATTTTTTTCTATTACCATTATTTTAAAGAAATATTCTTATCATTTTTTTGAAAAAGGCATTTTGATAACCTGTTTACCATGCAAAAGAAATATTCTTTTTACCTCATATGAAATGTATGGATTTACCATTTGTCATTTCTTTAAATCTTTATTTTCATGTTTAAAAGGATACTTTTTAAAGAAAATATTTTAAAAAGTTATTTTTAATGAAATTTGTTTCCAAAAGTTTTTTATAATAAAAGTATATCTTCCTCAAGAAAGTTTTTAAAATATATTTTTATAGTATTTATATTCACTAATGTCAAAAACCTGATATTTTACTCCACATGGGATACTATTTATTGACACAACCCATATTATTCCTATGGATGGTTTATGATTGATTTGGAGAAGGATGATATTAACTTCATTGATTCATCTGTTAGTCCCCTTGAAATATTCAATTTCCTATGATCATTTAACATTGAATTTACCCTAATTATCCATATAATTTATCATGGATATGTGCATTGCCCAAAAAATATACCATTTTTCATACAGTGTTTATTTTGATAATTATTTGATTATTTGGGGAAATATTGATAATCCATATCTTCTAATCCATATGGATATTTGATAAGGAACATTACTAAATAAATTATTCAATAGATGAGGAATATTTTTTATAGGTACAACATAGGTGGGGCCTTATTATTGATGGCCCCTAGATATTTCCACAATCTCAGGGGATGATTTATTTGGTTAGAAAATTAGATGGGGTTTCCCAATATTCTAAACCGTTCTGTGAAAGGTATTGATGGTACTAGTTCCATGTACTTAGGAAACAAAGCCTCTAATAATTAAGAAATTCCCACATTTAGTTTCAATTATTATTCATCCATGATATTTTTCATCGACATATATATATTTGAATTTCATTTTTTTCACAATGATTAATTGAAATGTGTTTCAGTTTTCTTACCATGCCATATTGATTTTTCTTATCTAGTTATTTTAATGGAATGAGTTTCTAGATATTAAACTTCTATATTTTTTATTCACTTAATTTTTAGTTCACTGATTATATATAATATGAGTTTAGTTATTTACCATGTCATAATAATAATTATTATTGATTTATTATTGCTTTTGATATAATTTACCCTTACTAAAAATTTGAGCTCACCCTTATTATTTTCCTCTTTCAAGGAATCCAAGAAGTGTGCTAAGAAAGATATGAAAGTATATGCTATATTGAATAGATTTACCATCCTCAAAGTTATTTATTTATAAAACAATTATGCTGTAATTAGTGTATTAATTTTAATGAAAGTCTCATGTATGTATCTGGTTTACCATGACTACTAAACTCTTGGTACTTTGGGATTTGATTCCTTATAATTATGAAAATGTAATTGATACTATACACTAACTCTATGATTTCTGAGGTCGGGTTGATAAATATCATATAACCACAAAAGCGCAACATAATTGTTCACACTATGAAAACATTACCATCACCTAGAAATTCCACTTCATGATAATTAGTGTTCGTTAGAAGCTACTATAATCTCTATAACATATCTAACCCCATCCATCCATAAAAAATAACTATAACAAAATTCATAATTTATTATTTAATCATATCACCATTTCATCACATTACATTAGTTATTACATTAAATTAATCCAATATTATTTATAGCCATAATAATTTTTTCTAACCACATTTAATGTCAAGGAATTCACTCTTTTTCTTTCTAATTAATTCTAACATATATAATTTATCAACATACATTAATTTTAATTATAGTCCATTATCCCATTATAAATTCAATCTATTTGAAACACATTCCATTACACATAGAATATATAACAAAAAACCATAATAATAATGACCATATCCATATAAACTACCTCACAATGCATGAAAATAACCACCACCATTTCCACAAAAAATGTCCTTTCTAGAAATCCAACCATTCTGCCAGTACCATAATAAAAAAACAGTACATCTATCACCACCATGGAAAAAATACAACATCCTCCCCATTATTCGTACCAACCATAAAAAATAACTCCAATGATAACAATAGAGACTCCACATATAATGAAAAATAGAAATCCTATCCAAAATTCACTTCAAATGGATTTTTAAAAATTTTAATTTAATATTATATTAAAATTCAATGTTCAAATATCATTTCCATAAATTCAAAATTTACCCAAAATAGATTTACTTCTATATTTACATGATTAAACCATTAAATAAAGGAAAATTTTAAAAAATTAAGATTAGTAAAAATAAATATATAAAAATAGAAAAAAAATCCTTTAATCAAAGTTACTAAAAAACTATCAGTCATAAGAAGCATTATAGGATAATATAAAATATATAAAAACCACCCATTCCCTTAAATTTTATTTGTCAAATTGTTAGAAAAAAATATACAATGAGTTATTTTTTTGATTTTTTTGAAAATAAAGTTAAATTAATTTTCATTGAGGCTCATTTAAGAGTGTGGAGCTCATTTCATTAGGGTTGGAGTTACTTTGAGTAACTCTAGAGTTTCTCTGGAAGCACGAGGTAATTAATCCACATTGTAAATTAACCATGTTGTGGTAGTTGAAAAAGTCTAATTTCATTCACAATGTTTGGATTTATAGAGTTTTTTAAGGAAGGGTCGATATTAAAAATATGATAGTCCAATATTGATGTATTGGAAATCATGGTGGAGTTTACGATGAGACAAAAAGGAAAAATTAATTTGATTAAAAGGAAAGAAATAAAAAGGATAACCCTTATAAAATCATATAAGAAATACTACATTGTGAGGAATGACCAAGACCAACCACAAAAGTAAGTATGGGATACTCAAATATAAGAGCATTAATGCTTCTCGATTCTAGAAATAGAAAAGTAGGTCCGAGTGTAGGGAGGTTCTAGGAATTTTAGTCATTGTGTAGGGAGACACCACATGAGTTTTTCGAGTAATAGATACCAAATACTATATTGTTAATTAATAGTATAAAAATTACATTTATGATATAAGATATGGAATGATCATGGAGAACTATTAAAATTTATACATGAACTAAAAAGGAGTCAGACCACACCATAGAGTAGAAGGACCAAGCCACAGTGGTTGGAAATTGGCCAGTATTTTTACACCATTTAATGCTAGATTACATGGATATGATGATTAAAATAAATGGTTTGGAAAACATTTAATGAAGCTTAGAAGCTAGAGAGGTTTTTGTAAAATATATTAATTATTTAGAATACTTGTAGATTCTAAGATAATTATCTACAGATAACCATTCCAAGAAGATTTGTTTGTTTCATTGAATATTTACCTATAAAAAATGAGGAATCCCAACATGATAATTTTAATGAATGTAGGAAAGGTTACAATATATTAGTGACAAACAAATTGTTCACCAAGAGGAGACCACACAATATTTATCACTATGATATGTTTATAATGTACCTATGAAAGATAGGGAAGCCCGTTATGATTTTTTTGATCGCCATGGAGGAATTAGTTATTGAAGGAAGTAATAAAAAAACTTTTCCATTGTGTGGGGAATAATAGGTTTCAGGAATGTGGCGATGAGGATAAAAATTGGAAGTATTGGCATGGTGTAAAGAATTTATAAGGGAGTTACACATGGTATTGCATTATGCCATGGTGATTATAGACACACAATGTGGTCCTAATTTTCTTTCTAGTGGTGGAATATCACCATGATCTTATAGGGTAGTGAAGAAGAAATAAAACAATCAACTTAATGGCTAGATAATGAATGTATTTATGAATCATTATGTTTCTTAACAGATGAATAATTAAATGGAATGAATTAGTATAGGATTTAATCTCTATTTATTGAGAAGAGAAACATAAAATATAATATATTTTCTAGAGTTACTATAAATAGGAAGAGATATAGAGACTTATAAATTTACAATAAAGGAGAATAAGATAAGATTTTGGAGAAATTATCAGAGGAGGATTCATTATTCTCATCACTAAATGAATAATGAGTAAAATTGATACACCATACATGGTGTAATATTAATCCATTGGATGTGAAAAGAAGAATAAATAAAATAAGAGTATTGAGTTATACCCTATAGGAAGAATAATGAGTTATTAATATCTTGTTTAAGTGTTTAAAACTACGATTTCTATGTGACTTCTAATTTTTTTTACAAAGTAGTGATTTTTAGTGGTTCAATGCATTAGCATAGTTTCTTTTCATGATTCTTGAATTATCATATTTAAAGTAAAATAAGTAAAAATAATATGTGAATTTTTTTAAATACTTTAATCACTTCGTATTTTGAGTTTGGATAAGACAAAAGTGTTCCCATGCACACCGAAACCATGATCCCACCTCGAAATAGTCTGGCCCAAACTCTCACAGCTTACACCCCATGTCACAATACAAGAAATTCATTTCAACCCAATACTTAATAATGAGGAACACCATACAAAAACAAAGAAAACATTTCCCAATATAAATTTTCATTCCATAAAACATTATAAATCCTTCCTCAATTCCTACATATAGCCTAAATTATAGATCTAACTCCATGTTTTCCCCTCTAACCTTATCTAAACACATCCAACACCTAAAATACATAGAGTAATGTTCTGATAAGGTTTGTGATGTAAAAATATGAAAAGGGAATTCATATATGAACTAAGTTACTAAAAAAGGGGGGATATGCATCATGTCAACCTAGGATATGATTTATGGTTTCAATATTGATTGGATTACATCCATGGATAGTCTGTATGGGCGAGATTGTTGGTAGATTTAATGAAATTCTCATATTTTTATATGATTTTTTGGTTATGATTTTTTGGTAGATAATGGAAAAATATTTTTGATATTGGGATATTACATTATACATCTTTGGATATGATTATGAGTTGATATAGAGATAATATATGAAATTTAATGGCATAACATAGGACATATAGTTATAGTACCTAATCAGACTCAGATGGTCATCATGTTATGAGGTGGTATCAATTTATTATGGGATGATAGAGGATTTCATTGATGTTTCCAAAAAATTACACTTTTATACTATGAGTTGATTAAAATTTTAAACTCTTAGTTGAGTTATATTTGATAATCTTTGTAATTATGTTTGAATTTGATAGTTATAACACAAATGTTTTAGTGATTGGAGTACCACTAGTGGATATTATTGACATGTGGGATATTTTGGATCAAAGTATCACAATGGATGTGCGGTGGAATCTTAGATCCTCTAGTAGTGATTCACGTACATATGGTGAATTATTTTCATAATATAAATTACAATGGATAATAGACCTGTATAATTATACAAAGGTATGTAAGTATTTAATTTATTTTCAATTTCCATATGAAGGGAATTCACATAGGAGTGTACTATGGTGGTTCTTATTCTTTCTGAGACTATCTATTAGCATTAGGATACCTAGAATCATTTAAAATTAACTCTTATGATTAATGTAAGGATTTTAAAAGGATTTATGATGAGTCTTTAAAGGTCATTATCAATTTTTATATATTGTTTTAGGTGTTATTATAGATCCTAAACTATTCCTCTTGGAGTAATTTGTGTATATATAGTAAATTAAATTTATATGTGGTGATATAGACACTAATAAAATATTAACCATTATAATAAATTCATGGAGGAGTAGTATGATGTGTATGTGAGGCCTTCTCAGTAATATATTCCTTTGTAAAATGGAATTGAGAACATCAGACCTTTTTTTATTAATTAAGGAAATCTTGAATGATCTATGTCAATGGTAAATAAACTCTATATAAATTTATAATGGATAATGTGGTAGAATGATTTGGGTCATTAACTATTAGAATGACGATATAGAAGATGAAAAATGGTTTTCCTTTTCCCTCTTATGTAAATTAAGATATGTTGTATGATCATATCATCTGGTGGGTTCATGGATGTAAGTAGATAAAGGGAAATATTTTCTTACACAGAGTGATGCATGTAAATTGTGACTTTGAGTGGTTATTAATAGATGGAAATAATAACGATAAAGATAAAATATCCTTGTGATATGAGATTATTTGGTATATTTAGGTGATCTCACCTGGATATGGGAGGGAATTGGGTAGATGTTTCTATTAGTATGAATTTTAATCAAGTTTATAATAATTTATTTACATGAAGAAAGTGTTAGTTATTTAACAAAAATATTCTATGTATATGGCTATATTGTTAATCCTCATTATCTAAAAACAAACATTCCCAATGTTTTTTCCCTTGATCATCAGTTTGATTATAAAGGCATTAAATATTATTATTTTCTTACTGGGTTGAACCTTATGGTACACCATGAAGCATTATAATGACCCATGTTTTCTTGTTTAGATGATTTGACATGTTTTTTAGTTCTAGATCCCGGACAAATTTTGAAGGGTCAAAGGGTATTTTCCCCTAGTGGATGACCTCAGAATTATCTTTTTTGTTTTTTTTATCAGGATGTGACATTACCCCTTGGGCTAGAATTTAGTGAGATTCAATCTAGTTGATTTTTTGTGATATTTATTATCGAATAAATAATACAATTAATTATATTTCACATTAAACCATATATATATCCTAAACAATGTTTTTTATAGAAATTACATCTTCATGATTGTGTATGGAATTAGGGGTTTACCCAAGAAAGGTATAATATCTAATTGGGTTTCATTTAGTTAGCTGAGTCATTTTTGGGGTATTTAGTTAATTTTTATTTTTATTTATCCCCTCACCATGAATTTCTTCCCTTCACACATTAGGAAAGATAGATCCCTTATTTACACCATATAGCTTAAAGAAGAATGGGGGATAGAGAGGTAACACTTCATTGGAGGAGGCCAATCAGAACTAGATCATAAGGTAGTGATGATGGGGAAAGAAAGAAACCGATAAAGATTCAACGATTCACCATGAGATAGGGAATTTTATTTTTATTTTCTGCCTCCTTTTGTTTTCCTCCACTTATAGTCTCATTTTTATAATTGATTATGTATACTTTATAAGTAATATATGGATAACAAGAATATTTTTATGGAACCAATATGTTTGTATGGTTAAAATAATTTTTGCATCTAGAATTATCGATCACACAATGAACAGTTCTAGAATATACACAGTGTGG
This sequence comes from Viscum album, assembly GCA_963277665.1. NCBI lineage: Eukaryota > Viridiplantae > Streptophyta > Magnoliopsida > Santalales > Viscaceae > Viscum > Viscum album. The sequence goes on from OY728159.1 coordinate 1,643,519,532, forward strand.
TTCATTGGTGCATCTAAGGTAGAATTCATAGTCCACATGATGTGGGGGTCATAAAGACACTCCATTTTAGGTCTTTGGTACATGATATTGCGTTTGATATAAAACATGGGCATGCACCGCATTTGAGGTACATGTAATGTATTAGTACACACCTTATTAGTCTATACGAATTAACTTGTGGCCAAGTAAATTACACAAACATACCTTGAGTACCAAACAATGTTTGGACTAGAGTATATGCCATGTAATTAGTGGTTACAAGGATTGGGTTCCCAACCATCCACACTGAGAAATAAACAAGCCTTTTACACCATCTAGAGTACATTATCACATCATGTACTTAGATAATACATGTTGATACAAAATTGGTACCTACCTAGATAAATTATGTAGGTGTATATGTAGTGTACACCTTAGTACACATCATATACTTTCCCTTAGTGGGGGGTTTTTAATATTTTCTCACATAGGATTTAGATCTAGAAAATTTAATTGTCTATTCTATTTTTTACTAATAGATCAAAATTATGGACCCACATTACTATAAGAGGCATTAGGCAATACATTTATAGAAGTTTACGAATCTAAGCTCCATGGTGATGATGACTGGATCAAAGAAAAATTTGAAGAAGGTGTGGGGATGGTAAACCAACCTTTTAGTATTCAGATACCAAGGTATAGAGCCCTCAAAATTATTATAAAGATAAATAATCTTAGATATTTGGATATTTTGGGCCCTTTTATAGAGGATGGAAGGCTTATAGTTATAGGATTTCGGGATAGTCTTCAACTATGCGCTCATTATAGCTGGGAATTCTAAAGGGACTCACATTTCAATGTAGAACACAATAAAATTCCATCCTTCATGTGTACCCTAATTTTGGGTTTTTATGTGTTTTAGATAGTAGGATACTTATTTATTCATTAAATCATGTTCAATTATGATCGTTGGGTTCAAATTACATTGTAGATGACGATTATCCTCTTTCCCATGTATCATCCCATGAGTGGATGTGAGATATAGAGTAATGATTAATGATCATTACTAGTGGAAATTTCGTCATACCCATATTCTTGATGTCTATAAGGTGAGACATTTATGGATACAATATTTAGTTACTCACTTAGGCGAGCATGATTTTCAAGGGTGATTCATCACTTATGATGATGAAGTTTGTACTCCCCTAGAGATATCAGTTGTGGGTTATCCATGATAATAAGTATTATTATAGTGGTAAATAGTGGTATAATATATCCTTATATGTATTTATACAAATTTATTAATCCCATAAGAGATATTAGGTGTGAGTTCTCCATGTTAGGTTATAGTGTCTTCAATTCCCCTTTGAGGTGTGAGCCATCCCTCTCGTGAATGGAGACAACACTCACCCTGATTGACCTTGTTCTTAAGTGAAGAATTATGTACTCCTAGATGTTAGAACTCCCTCATCCAATTTATGAATTACAATTAGGAATAACCTTCATTACAATTATATAATAACACCTTGTTGGATGCGATTTTGGAGTAGTGTATACTAGATCGATTGTTTGGAGATATTTGGTGCACAAGGTGATCCAAGTTTCCATTTTTTCATATTGATCTCATGAAAGTTATATATGTGGGTATGATACACCTTTCCAATGGTTAAAATCCCCCTAAACGCATATCTAGGTGTAAATAATTACTCTTAGTTTCCAATCATGGTTAAAGATGTGTGTTTTCCATCTTGTTATATGGTGTATGGAACTCCCCCATAGAATGATGACATGGAAACCCATCCATGGGGTTGGTACTCCCTTAACTTGTTTACACATTCTAGAGAGTTTTCGACCCCAACTAAAAATAAACTATTTATACTGGATGCTGAGAGTGGGGTGTATATATGTGCCTCTTATGTTTTGATTTTATGTTCCATGAACAATTATATGAAAGTGAGTTTGGCTCATCATCCACTATGTTGAGTGAGTTTTTATCATTTCATATGTGGTGGAGCTTGTAGATTGGTTATCCTCTCCCAGGAATTTTATTTTCCTGATTATATTCCTCTGATAAGAGGGAGAGATTGATACTATTACCCCCTTTGGTGGGAACAACTATTATTGAACTATCTGGTCATGAATGATCATGGAGGTGGAGTTTTCTCCTATTGTTTAAATTTTATATGTTTTATACTCATTAAATGAAGTAATTAGACTATATAGACATCCATTTTTTCCCTTAGGATAGCTCAGTTAAGGATTTATTGGGAAGTGAATCCATCGCTCCTTCCTAATCTTGACTACCTCCCTCTCATCTTAAGTTGGGTAAAAATACATTTTGACCCTTTACTATGATCTAACCTGAAGTCATTTTCCCATTTTTCTAGGGAATCCCAATATATATTTTATATACATCACCTACATGAGATTTGGGTAAACATTTTTTGTGTCTATAAAAATTACATGATGGTTAGTTACTGTTTCTATGGGCATATAGCTAGTAGATTTGGACCTTAGTAGAGCCTTTATGGTGTTAGTTATAGGTAGTACTCAAGTGATTGATAGACTTTAATGGAGATACCTATTCCCAGTTTTTGGTGGTTGGTTTATATCTTAGGATTTTGGGCCTTGTATTTTTTCTATTTCTATAGGTATTTGTATTGTGTGCCATTGGGATGTTTAAAGGGTTTATGCATGAAAATTGTTCTTTAGTTAGTTATTTATATCCTTTATGGTTTCGATTTTCATAAATTGATTTATGTGTATGAATTTTTTATAATATAAGGCCTCTAATTAATGATTTATTCTTTACTAGTACTAGTCATCAATCGCTAGTTTATTAGAGGATGGCACAGGGTTGAAGACTCAGATGTATACCGACCTAGGAGGGGACCCAGTGGGTTGGGTTGTGTTAGATTGGTATTAAATATAGTTATTCATTGGGATATAGTTTATATATATTTGTATGATGAGTTTTGTTTGGGATATTTGTGGAATTCTTAAAAGTGACTAGGACTAATTTCTAGACTAGGTAACCTTACTAGGGGTAGAAACCGACTTATTCTTATTCAAAAAATCTGATAATATATCTTCTAAATCGAGGTCTTATGGAATTTTTAATAGCATAAAATTAAGTTAGTCCATATATCATATAGTATTTAGTTCATTATTGGTTTTGAGTCAGGAAATCCTACACCTAGATATGTCATCATGCAATGTGGTTATCAATTTCTCTCATGAAACTAATTTTTCTAGAGGTACATAATGGATCATCTATGAATGATGAGATCCCCATCAACAATCAGAGTAGTGTGTGTTTCTAGGTGATGTTCTCCTGATATCCAATTGGTTTAATTCCTAGATTGTTTTATTAGAATGGTTGTTACACTGATACAAAGATCATAATATCCATGGTCACTAGTTAAGGTCGGTTTGGTAACCCTCTTGGTGGTGTAGATTCTAGGGAGAGGGTCCCCCATATACTATACAAACAAGACATGGGGTTTGCGTACTCTCCCAAGATCTGGGGTGCGGTTCCTTCATGCATGGGGTTGGTAACTCCCATGGGGATATTTTTATACTAGGGTGTGGGTCCCCTATATAATATTGTGGAGTTCTTTACTCCCCCATGGATATAGTGTTGTAAACTGATATCCATGAGTGTATGAATATTTCATTAGGACTTGGGGTTATTACTCCCTCAATCTTGATAATGTGTGGACCCTTTACTATAGTGGAGTTGGTAATTCTATAGCAGACTAGTTGTGGGTCCTCCAATTATAGTGTTTTATGCTTGATGAGATAAATTTTGGTGTATATAACTATGTTAGTTGGTACTCCCCCATAGAGTGGTACACAAGTAGTCTATGGGAGGGTAAGGTACTCCTTAAATTAACATAAATTTATAAGTGAGTTATGAGTCCCCCATATGTACTATGGATAGTGTTATTCCCCCATGGATATTAGAGTATAGATTATCGTTCATTGGCATATGAGTTCTCCATTCAAGCATGGGGTCATTCTTTTATTGGTCTCTATGAGGGATGAGTCATCCATACTATAGAGGAGTGACTACTTTCCTATGATATAGGGAATTTGTCCTCTATATATAGAGATTGATGTTTAACAAGGTATAAGGTTTTGTTATTTTACCCATATAGTTTTGTTCCTTCCCTATGGTTTGTGGTGTGGGGTCCTCTACCATTGAGTTTGGATACCCCATCAACCAGTTTATAGAATCTCATCGAGTCATGGTTCCCTTTCAATATCTTAGTGATTGGTGAGAGTTTGGATGACAATTGAAATTTATTTGTGATCTCTGGGTTAAGGGTGCTACTTGGGATGATCCTTTGGTTTAGTTTGATGTATCATATTACGATATTTCTTTTATAGGATGATTATTATTTTATTGATTGTGTCATGGTGTGAGGTGGATTACATATTAATCCTTATCCTTAACCACTGCCTTTTAGTTTTTCTTACTTAACTCAATGAGTTGGTGGTCGGGACTCTAGATTCTTGATAGTTATAGATATATTGATCAGGTAGTGGAGAATATGGATTGGGATTTAACCATAAGAGTGTTCACCTAGGTATTACTATTGGTTAGAACCAAAAAATGTTATCATATCATTATTTCATAATTCAGATGAGAGATAGGGATCCTAGTGGAGTCTTTGGGACATCATGTTAACATTAGAATGTCCAAAAAATTGTGGCCATCAACTCTTTTTTTCATCGATGTGAGAAGAATTTGGAAAGGATGTTTCCTTTGGATTCTACCATGGAAGAGTGAGAACCAAATATGAAATCATTAATGAGAACGATTTGACTGTAGTATAATCTCAGGTGGAAAACAATATTTATGGGATATTTTTTTATTGGGAAGATAGGTCATGGTTTACTTTCATTTGGAAGTAGGACCTAGATGATGAGCACAGAAAACCCACAAGAAGAATCAACTAGTTATTTCACTAGCTAGTGGGCTTAGATTTATGAATCATGATTTTGTTAGAGTATCGGTATCATAGATTTAATGTTAGGGATGATCCTTTACTTAGGATATTTTCTAGTATTTCCCCTAATTAAGAGTTTTAATTGTCCATTGATTTATGATATAAGACATCACAGTTGTATTTTATATTCTATTATATGGATCTTTTGAGATTAAGGTGATGGGAACTAAGAGTGTATCCTTGGGAGAATAGAATTATCAAGACTAGGGGGTTTCCCATGTGAGGATTATGTTTTCTATACTCTAGAGGCATTCATGATCTATTTTGGACCCTACGGCTTCCTTGTTGGATTGGATGGAATATCAAATTCCCTGATGAATCTTTCTTCCATTCCTGGACTGATTCTTTATGGATTTATTTGGTGACATCATCTCTCAAATCTGGGAAAGAAATTCCAAAATATTGGGGATTTTCTATGGCCTAAATCTGGGGAAAATTAGGATTAGAATTGGAGGTAGATATATTCTTTTAGTTTGAGTTTATTAAAGAATGAATTAGAAATCATGGTTCTCTATGATGTCTTTAATATTCATTTTAGATATGTGATGCGGTAGATATTGGATCAAAAATTATATTTTTTAGGTGATGAGTATCTTACTGACAAGGATTATGTGATACCATCCATGTGGACACAATGGATATATGTAATGGGTTTTAGTGGGAGATTTCTTATGGCATCTTGAGGTTTTCAAATAGGAAGATTGTTCCATAGAATCATGGTTGTAGATTCTGAATAACCAAGAAAAAGTAAATTTAGGGTCCAAAATAAATATATTAGTTCATATATGGTGGGCGAGAACCTATCTATGGAAGGTTTTGTAGTTATGTTATTCCTACTATTGCTGGAGTCTAGGTTATTAAAGGATTGAGTCTATCCTCATTTTGTGAGATAGAAGGAGTCAAGGTGCACACTTTGTTTATAGGTGATGAGTATTGTTGGAAGGAATTTATGATAGAGTATGGAAATCTTATAAATTTTCAAGGTGGTAGAGCTTTATGTGATTAGATTTTCCATTTAATACAGTATTTTTGGGTCTTCCTTAGTGAAGGTTGGAGGAATGAAAACCTCTTGGAAAATTCATTGGGAAATGAACAAAATCTAATTGGTACATTTGGTTCAAGTTTTTTCTTCATTCAAGCAGTTATGGGAACCCCACAGTTAGAGTAAAAGTATTTGGGAGGAAATATAGGAAGGGATTCATGAGAGGCAAGTTTTGAATCATGTCGAGAGTTTCTCCTATGATGGGTGAAGTTTGTTCAAAGTTCATGGAGGAACAATAACCTCGTATGGGCTAAAAAGCCTATACCCGAGTGGTAGAGGCTCCTTCTTGGAATCATAAAGACCCAAGATCAAATCTGGGTGGGGGTGAATTTTTGGGTTACCATAGAAATACAATAGCAGGTACGATTTAGTAAATAGAATCTAACTCTATTCATCCGATTTGGGTCTTTAGGCCATAGGATTTGGCCTATGGGTCTTAGGGACTTTGGGTTGTAAGGGCCTTTGGTCCACTAATGGCCTTTGGGCCATAGGGCTTTTGGGCCACAGAAAAGACCAAAAATAAACTTGGGTAGAACACATAGAAGCAGGCCTAGACAAGGATTCAGAGAAAAAATAGAAACCACCACAGAATATCATACCATATTGGAAGAATGATAGGGTATGAAAACTGCATTCGGGACTAGGAAACATGTAGCTCTACAGAGGGAAATTCTAGTTGATCAGCCATGCGAGGTAGGGAGCTAGGTGCCTTTATGATGAAGATGCAGGGGATGGTCTGTATCAAGTGTGGCAGGTATTGGGCCTTTAAGGCCATGTATTGGGTCGTGTATTGGCCTTTTTCCATGGGCTTACGGGTTATTTAGGGTTCCACTTAAACCCTTAAACGGAGGAATATCCAAAAAAGGCATTCCAGACATTTGGGTGATAAGAACCTCATATGGGGAATCCTTTATCATAGTGATATAAAGGGGATGTGTTTTCAGATGAGTTTCATTCTAGGTCCTCATAAATTCATACACTTTTAAGAGTTGGAATAGATTATGAAAATATGTATCATCTTCCTATATGAGGATGATTTATGGGCTTCTTAGTTGACCACCTAGTTTTTTTCTTTTAGAAGATGAAAAGTTTGAAGGTGGGGTGAACATAGGGACCAAGTTTTCTTATTCATAAGACTTTACCCATTTATCAGTTCTAAAGCCTCTAGCATTTAAGAAGTGTAAAATAGTACTTTATTCTAGTGGAAAATGATGGAAATATTTTCTAATGGTTCCACTATTCTTAGGATGTGATATTTACCCTTGGGATAGAATTTTGAGAGATTATGAGATGAGTGAATTCTTAGGATATTTATTATATAATAAATAGTATAATTAATTATCCCACTTGTGCGAACATCAATATCTTTTTCAGGGAGTTATAGATGAAAATTTTGAAATCGTGTCTAACTCAGGAATGGTCAGTTTTACCTAGGAGAGGTATAATCTATGACCGAGTATTGGGTCATGGGATGAGTCACTTTTAGGGGATTTTTTATTTTTACCATCCCCTCGAATATCCCCTTCAAATATTAGGGGGTATACCACCATTTTTTACACTATAGAGCTGAAGGGAGAGGGCAGTAGAAGGTGGTAAAGCCTCAGTGGAGGAGTCCAATTGGAACCAGATCAGAAGGTAGTAATAATGAAGCATGGAACCAAACTCTAAAGCTTAAGAAAATCTCCACTAGGTAGATATTTTTATATACATATTTATCATCTTTTTTCCATCATTTTTTGTCTTTTTTTGAAACCCCTTATGCCTTCCTGATGGATAATAAATGGAAAAGGATCATATCTTCAGGGAATGAGTATATATAGAAGGTTTTTAGAATTATCGCACTTGGGATTCTCAATCACCCATCTTCTAGTTATAGAATACCTACCATGTAGATAATCATTGATTTTGAGGTCAAATATTTATTTCAAACAATGTGTGGGTTGTGAGGGTTTTCCAAGTAGAAACATTAATACATGACCCAGAGTGTCGTATAGTATAAGACCAAAAGCCCATGTGAGGTACATGGTGAGAAGTAGTACATTCCATGTTAGTTCTCACAACATAGATTGAGACAAGTAGATGATATAGGTATACCTCTAATTACACACACCATGTGTCCAAGGGTAAATATTGTATAATTGGTGGTTACATGGCTTGGGATCCCAACCATACATGCTGAAAAACCCTTAAGGCTTACACACTGTGTAGAGAAAGTGAGTGTGACATGTAATTAGATAATACATGATGAGAAAACATTGTTACATGCCCAAATGTATGTTATGAGTGTATACCGTATATACACCTTAGTGTACACAATATACATTCCCCTTAGAGGTGTTTTCCATATTTTCCCACCCATAAGTTATATTTAGACAAGTGAATAGTCCATTCTGATTTCTTTTCAAGGTAGATCATGATGATGGATCCCCCTTTTTATCAAAGTACTTAATTGAGATTATTTTGGCTATTTCTGAAATTTAATTTCATGGTGATTATTAAAAGATCATGGTTAAGATCTTGAGCTGGTGTGGGGATGGAAAACCATCATGGTAGCATTTTGATATTGGGGTGTGGAACCCTTTCATTTATTATGGATATTGGTAATCTATAAGAGTTGGAAATTTTAGATCCTTTTATAGGGTATAAAGATCTATAGATGTAAAATTTCATGCTAGTCTTTTATGGTTCCCTCAATATAGTGGGCAGTTTGAAGGGACTCATAGCTTGATTTAGAAATTAAAAAAATAGCTCTTCCATTTTCACCCCTGAGTTGGATTTGGGTCATGTGGTTTCAATAAGTGGTTGTGCAGTTAGTTGTTCACTCCTATTTTTCTATGGACTTTGGTTCCATATTAAATTATAGATAATGATTATCCTCTCTCTCATATACCATCCCATGAGTGGTAATGGGAGATGAAGTGATTATTAAAAAGAATTCCTAATGGACCTTTCATCAAACCCATGGTATCAATGGTTATACAGTAAGAGATGCATCAATATTGGATTTAGGTACTCTTTCGAGTTAGCATGATTTCTGAGGGTTGGGACATCATTTACATTGATAGAGTTATTACTCCGCTAAAAATGTGGGTGTAGGTTATACTTGATATAAAGTGTTCTCTTAGAGTTCCCTTATTGGTGTTAGCTACCCTAACATTGATGGTGATAGATTTAGTACCCCCATATATATGATGTGCATGTTATCCCTGTTAGGTTATAGAATTGTAGATCTCCCTTTAAGGTGAGGACTATCCATTTTATATATGGAGAGGTTCCTCCCCTTGACCGACTTTGTTCTTCCGCGAGACATGAGTTCCTACATGGGGTTGATACTCAATTGGATGGTTTATGAATTTTGGCGAGGGAAATGTCCTCCATTATAATTATTAAATTATACCATGTTTGTTTTGGTATTGTATTAGTGCAGACTAGTTTGATTGTTTGTAGATATGTGGTGCACAAAGTTATCCAAGTTCCCATTTGGCTTGATTCTCTAGTGAAATTGAACTATGTGGGTGGGTTACACCTTAAAACTAGTTTCTCTACCCCTTATATATTATCTAGATTTCATGAATCCTTTTCATATTCTAGCATGGTTGATGAGGTGTGTTTTCTTACTTGGTAGATGGGGTATGGGACTCCCTTATGAAATGGGGTAGGGGTCACCCATCTATGGGAAATTACTCATTTGGATGATTCACAAATTCTAGAAAGGTGTGGGTCCCCAAACATATGTAAACTATCAATGATATAAAATGAGATTGGGTTGTATATATAGATTTTTTGAGGTATGATTCATTATTCTGGGAACACTAATATGTTGGTGAGTTTGACTCATTTCCTCGCTTCTTAAGAAAGTGGATATGTTGGAATATGTGGTGGCTCTTGTGGTTTGGTGAGACTCCCATCAGTATGGGATATTCCCTATTATATTACTTAGAAAAAAGGTAGTTATTTTTTATAGTCTTCTTCTGTGGGACGGAAAATTATTGACCTACTAGTTCACCAATGAATAAAGAGGTAGAATTTTCTCTTATGGTGTAGAGTTTACATGTGGAATCCTAATTACATGGAGTGAGTAAACTTTTTATGAAACCTTTATTTCCACCTATGTGACCTTATTTGGATATTATTAGAAACTGAATCCATAGATTCTACCATGTATTATGTTCCTCACTCTCATTTTATGTTGGGTGGATATACAATCTGTGACTTTATGGGAGCTGACCTAAACCCAATTACCCTTTTGTTTTTAGGGGGTTTTAATAATTAATTTTTATACTAATCCATTCATGATATTTTTACCTCTATTTTTGTGATTATGAATATTCCACATATTCCAATAGAGATTTTTATGGGCATAGTGCTAGTATAATTAGAGCTTAGTGGATCTCTAATGGTGTTCATTGTTATTTGTGCATGAGTATGTGTAGGCATGATGGAGATCCTTATTCTATGTCCTTGGTGCTTGATTTTTTTCCTATTATGTTGGGACATGTATTTTTACCCTTTGTATATGACTTTTTATTGTATGACTTTGGGATGTTTAGCAGGTGTATGCATGCATATTTTTATTTCATTTAGTTATGTATATCATGCATGGTTGTGTTTGTTATAAATGGATAGTGATGTATGTGTATGTATTTTATATATGATAAGGCATCCCATATATGATTTATTCCCTCATGGTTCTAGTCACCATCCCATGTTCTATTAGAGTTTGGCATAGGGTGACACACTCAGCTTACCTCTAGCCTAGGGTGAGACTTGATGTGTTGGGTCATACTAGATTAGTCCTAGGGATAAAGTTTATGGATATGTGTATCATGATTTTGGTTCAAGATATGTGGGGAATTTTTTAAAAGTTCTTAGGTCTAATTGAAAAACTATGAAACCCATCTAGGGTATGACAACCAACGTATGCCTATAAAAGGACTTTGGTAATCTATCAACAAAAATGAGTGATAAGGGAATCAATTATAAGGTATGTTTAAGTTTTTACATCCATCATATAATGTTCAAGGAATTATTGGTTTCATGGAATGACATACTATACCCATTGATTTCACCATGAAACGAGGTTGTTGATTTCTCTTGTGGAAATGATGTATCTATAGGTGTAGAATAGATGTTCTGTGGATTGTGAGAGAAGTGGGTGAACACACAGTTGTGTGGGATCCTATGTGACTCTTTCTATCTCTCTCTCTTTCTATATATATATCACAGTGGTTTGATTCCTTTAGAGTTTTCATGGAAGGATCGTAATATTAGTATGAAGATCCTGGTTACCATGGGCACTAGTTTGGGTGGGGTTGGTAACCCCCATGGGGGTGTGGATACTAGGGTGAGGGTCCCCCATACTCTACACCGAAGACATGCGGTTTCGATAATACATTTTGATTTAGGGAATATGTCTTGCATATTTTTGGTGGAAACTATATTAGGGATATGTTGATAATATGGTACAAATTCCCCATATGAGACTATGTAGTTCAGTACTTTCCCACAAATATAGTGGTGTGGACTACCATCCCTAGGTGAATGAATCTTCTTTTCAGGTATGTGGTTGGTAATTCCTTTTTCCTAATGAGGTGTGGGCCCCCTATATTATAATGGATTTTTTTATGACCTAATTAGATAGGGAATGATTCGTCTATCTATAGTGGTTGCTGATTGATGGGATAAGTTTTGGTTCACATAACCATGTGTGTTGGTACCCTACATGGGGTGGGGAGAGGTCCTCCAAGGGAGGGGTACACACTCCCTCAACTGATTTACATTTCCAATTGAGTGACGAGTCTCCCATATATACTTTTGAGGGTGGTTTCTCACTATGGATACAAGAGTTATTATAATCATTTGTATTCATGCAAGTTATTTATTCGAGTATTGGGTTGGTACTCCCTGGATCCTAATGAGTCATGGGTCTCCTATACTATAAAATATTTTATACCCCCTATGAGACATAGCATATATAATGACCCAAAAAATGTACTTCTTTTATTTATGGATATCTTTTCTCCTAATAAATTTTTATTATGTTTTACAATAAAATCACATCAAAATACTTCGGACCCAAATTGTAGTTTCCAAAAATGATATAATTATTATAACAAATTAAGGTATACGAAATAATGATTATTTTAATTAAATATTATGATAAAAAATCATATTTCTAAATTTAAATGATAAAATAATTTTACTTTTTTCTATGTTATAAATTTCACTATGCAATTTCACTAATCATTTTCTATCCGCTATTATTTTTAATATTTAAGGATTTTCATATTTAAAAGTCAAATTTCTCATACTTATATAATTGTTATGGTTAAATAAACATCATTTTTGAATTCCAAATGTCAAAATTAACCTAGGATCAAGTTTTAGAAATTTTCTAAGAAGTTTCAATTTCATGAATAATGTTTTCTTATGAATATTATAAAAATATTTTATTACTAAGTAACTTTTTTTTGTGAAATGATTTTTAAAAAATGTTGTTCTACAGTTGTGATCAGTAAGAAATTTAGTGTCTAATAAGATCAACTTTATTTTCAGTGAATAGTAAATTATGAATAGTAATATACCATTATAAATAGTAATGAATAATAAATTGGCCAAAAAAATAGAAACTTCACCCATGAATGTATAAATACAATTTAAACATCTTAAAAGTGAAAAACGATCATAGTATAAGTTTCAAAATTTTTGTTTGTTAAAAATATTTTATTTACAATTTTATAATTAATTTAAAAATTTAAATTGGAAATATATTTTCATAAAATGTAATCATAAATTGTTACTTTATTGTATTATGGTTATACGATAATTTTATGAGAACTTGATTACTTTTTTATGGTGTTACAAAATCAATTATAGTTTTAAAGTTGTATTTTTGGAATAAATAATTATTTTATTTAAAAATTAAATTAAAAATATTTAGAAAATTATTTTCATAAAATGGAGTTCATTTATTAATTTAGAGCATCGATATTAGGTTAGGATGATTTTTTGGGATTTTTCTGAAATAGTTGAATTTTTGGTGAATAGTAAAAATACAGTTTTGAGCTTCGGGTGTTTAATGACATAATTAATGATGTAATAATGATGTAATCTTTTGGGTAGACTTATGAATAGTGATATATTATATGAGGCCTCCGATGTGGCTAATACCATGGGAAAATACCAAGGGTAAGCCCATGGTTTTTCAAATACCACCAATGAGGTGTCCCTTAGAAATTAATAACTTATTCCCTCACTTTTCCTATAAATACCAAGCCATTTCCCTCATTTATTTCATTCCAAAATTCTACTCAACGAATTTCTTATATCTTTACCTCAAAAGGAGTCCACTCAAGGTGCCATCAAGCCTCCCAAGGTCCTAACCTTCAAGCTTTTGAATTTACTCTTCAAGGTAAGGGAACCTTTCACCCTCCTCTTTTAAGTCATGACTTCCATTATGTTATGTATTATAGTTACATTTTATTATAAGGGGGATTGTTCTTAAATATATTTAATACTATCCATTTCATTTTTAAATGATGATATACCCTTTCATATCTCATCAATTGATTTTCTCAGAATTTTTAGGCGATGTCGTTAGGCTGCCAAATTTTTGTAAAAGAAATCTCACTTTCTCTTTCCTTTCAAGTTTCCTTTTCATGAGGTGTGTCATCAAAATGTCCAAACCATGATCTTATTTCTTTTTATTATGTCCTTATAATTCAAAATGGTTCATTTATGTATGGTATACCCTTGTCCTCTCTCTTTTTATTATTTTCTAAAACCATGATCTATAGCCGTTATGCTGTAGAAATTTTGCCTCAAAATTTCTCTCTCTTTCTCTCTTGTTTTATTTATGTGAATACCCAGGCCTATTTTGTTTCTATGGGTGTTCATAAATATACCAAAAAATATATATATTATTCTGTAATTGAAATATATATAACCCTCACTCCCTTTTCATGGGTTATAAATGACATAATGATCTTTTTCTAGAACTTTTAAAATGTCACAATTTTGAAATGAAACCCATTTCTTTTGTTCTCTATGGGTTATTTATGAAATGTTTTTTTATGATCTATGTGTATCACATGTAAATAAATACATATTAAGGGTGAACCCTGATAGATCTCCAATTCATTGGGTAAATAAATTATTCTCTAGAGATGACAAGTTTCACGATACCTTGATGAATAACCTTGGTAATTTTTATGACACCTTGGGGATAAAACTTGGTGATATGTTCATGAATGTCTAAATGAAATGTTGTAGACACATATTCAAGTTATTATTCATGTTCTTGTTATTATTATATTCCTATTTTTCTATTGCTCATGTCTTCATATTTTTCATCAAGTTCTTATTGATATCAGAAGTAAATTGGTTCCCCTGTTTACCCCTTACTCGGCCTTATACTCACCCTTTCCATTGATGTATGTCTCCAGGTTATGAGATTCAATAATTGTACTTAATATTAACCTATTATGAATCCTTAAAAGTGTATTAGAAGGTTGTCTTATATTGTTTTCATGTATTATGTTCCTAATTTTAAAGACAGTAAACCCAAAAGATCTTCTAATATGTTAAACTTGTATTATGTAAAGAAATGTTATGTCATAATAATGCCGGATTCCATAACATAGGTCTTATATCTATATTGTTTAATGTTTTAATAGGTTTTTAGTTTGGTTATTTTACCCTTTTGTTTTAGTTCATCCACCACATTTTGGGGTGAGGGGTCCCCTACCAATGAGGTTTATTACCCCCATGACTAGTGTATAGACTCTTAGTGGGGTTTGGATCCCTCAATATAGTTAAGTGTTCGGGGAGAGTTTAGAATATCTGTGATATTTATTTAGGATCTCTTGGTCGATGGTTCAGCCTAGGAAAATCCTTTAGTTCAATCTGGCGTTTCCCATTAATCTCTTTCTTTTCAAAGGATGAGAAGCATTATGATGATGATATCCTACTGTGAGGTGGATGATATATTAATTCACTTTCTCCCCCACCACCTCATTGTTGTTCTCATTCAACTCAATGATTAGTTTTATTGGATCCTAGATGGGTGAGAATTTTCGAGGTATTGATCAAGCAGTTCAAGATGCAGCTTGAGATTCAACCAATAGCCTTTTAACTTTTTTTGCTATTAGTTAGCATTAGTGTGTGTTTTCTCCTGATTACTACATCATTATGCTATGATCTAAGGATCCCAATATATTGTTTCAACCAAGTCATTATGACTATACACTTTTACTAAAGATGACCATCCAATATTTTTTTTAATTATTGTGATTGAAATTTATAAGGATGTTTTACTTAGTATTCCTCTACCGCAGTGTGATACCCAATGAATATGTAATTTATGAAGATTGGATATTCACAATCTAATCTCTTGTCTATATTTATATTATTAGAGTGTTTTTTGATCAATTTGAAGGTTCATGGTCTAATTTCATCAGGATGTGGGACCCAGATGATGAGCATAGCTAATCCTCACAGAGTTTTTACTAGTAACTTCACTAGTTGAAAAGTTATATTTGTACACAATATTATATATAGTATTGTTCCGATGGATGTAGATTAGAGGATTTTATATTATCTATGATATATACTAGGGTTATCTAATATTTATTTTTGGACCTCAATGTTAGTTTTTGATATGGGAGTGAACCAATGTATTTTATAGTCCATCAAAAAACCCATTTTATCTTGGGGATATGAGTGATGAGATGGTATCCTTGGGAGGAAATGATTTTTTAGGAATAGATTGATTTTTTCCTTAGTGGAGATTTAGTTTTTTGTTCCCAATAGAAATTCAAGATTCTTTTTGGATCCTTTAGGTTTATTATAGGATTGGTTGGTGTATTGAATGCCCAAATGAATCATCTGTCCATTGATAGAATGATTCTTAGTATCTTTTATTGGTGTAATCTTCTCTAACATTTTGGGATGATATGGTGAGAACATAGGGAATTTATATGTGTTGATCTATAGTCTCTCAAGTAGATTAAGTAGAGGCATATATGTACTATCGGTATAGGTTTCCTTAAGGATGAATAAAAATCATTGGTTCTCTCTGATTTCCTTACCATCGGTCCTAACTATGTGCTAAGGTGGAGATGAAATAAATAATGTTAATTTTTTCATCATGAGTATTTGATTAGACAATAATCTGTATTCATGTTTATGTGACAATGTTTGTGACATGGAGAGGGTTTTAGTGGGATATTCCTTGTGGGATCTCAAGGTGTGTGATGAGGTGGTTCGTTTAATGGGACTGTGGTTTTATACATTTGAGATCTAGGAAGATATCAACCTAGCATATGGAATATATGTATCATGTCATTTTTGGTGGGTGAGGACATGGATAAGGTTTGTTGAGTAGGTGTGTTGTTTCTGTTATTTTTAAAATATTAGGACTGCGAGGATCAAGGTTATCATCATTCCTTAAGCTATATATCTTCAAGTTGTGCACATATTCAGATAGTGATAAGTACATGTATCAATCATTTCTGATGTGAGGTGTCCCTATTATAGAGGCACCTAGTGGTAGAGTTTTATTTTATTAGATTGTCTACTTATGATAGTCTTTATGGTTTCTCTCTTTAAAAGTAGGTAGCATGAAACCCTCATATGAAATTCCTTGTTTAATGATTTGTCTCTAATTGATAATTTTAGACCATTATTTTTCTTTATATTGGCATTGATGGGAATCCCGCGGTTGGATGAAAAGTAATTGGTCAAAAATCCTTGATAGGATTCATATGAGGGGAGTTGTGACCCATATTAGGATATTCCATTTTGATGGGTTGAGGTTATTTAGTGTTTGTAGAGGAAAAAACTGTAGATTCAAAGTCTTTGATATGAGTGATATAAAGGGGATAAATTCCCAAGTGAGTTCCATTATGGGTCCTCATAAATTTATGAACATTCAAATATTAGAGAATCTTATATGTGGATGTGTCATCATCTAAAATAAGGATGATTTAAGGGACTCTTAGTTGGAAACCCTTGTTTTATTCTTTTTGAGAAGAAGACTCATAAAGACGAGGAGGTTATAGAAACCTAGGTTTTCCCATTTGGATGAGTTAACTCATTTTTTTGAGTTTCTAAGCCCCAAACCTTTATGAAGGCCAGAAATTAAATTTACCATAGCATATATCCTCATAAATATTATCTGATTATTTTTTTCACAGGATGCAATGTATACCCTCAGGTTTAAAATTAGTGAGATTTTGATCCATGTGAATTTTCATGATATTTATTATTTAACAAATAATATAATTAATTATCCCACATGTGAAAATTTTTATATCTTTAAAATGGAGTACTAGATGTAAATTTTGACTCTGTTATTGAGATAGAAATATGGATTTTTTACTTAGATAAAGTATAATATCTGAAAGGGTTCTTGGTTATGATCCAAGTCCCCTTTGGGGGATTTATTTATTATTTATTTTTATTTCGTCCCACCTCATAAATATATCTCCCTTAACATTTTTGGGAGGATACCTCCCTTATTTATGTCCTGGATTAGAATGGAGATTAATGGAGAGGGAGGTGGAGCCTCATTAAAAGAGTCCAATTGGAATTAGATTAAAAGGAAGTGATAATGAAGCACAAAACCAAACCCCAAAGCTTCAATAATTCACTGTGATCTAGGGATTTTTATTTTTATTTTCTTCATTTTTTTTTCATTTATGGATTTTTTTGGAACACCTTATGTATTCATACTAGATAATAAATGGAAGAGGATAAAACTTCAAAGGTTTGGGTGAACTTGTCTACTTCACAGAATTATGATGTTTAGAATTACCAATGAAATTATGTGCAATTCTATAACACACACCGTGTAGATCATCGATGTGTCTATGGTAGAAGTCACAGTTCACATGACATGTGGGTTCTGAAGACATGCTATTTTGGACCATTAGTAGATGACCAATGGTGCAGTATATTAAACATCCAGACATCCTGTGTGAGGTACATGAAGTGTTATACCATTTATGTCAGTATGATATAGATTTGGGCCATATAATTAATATAGATAGACCACATATTCAACAAACCATGTGTCCAAGAGTATATATCATGTAGCTAGAAGTTACACAACTCTGGTTCCCAACTACAAACACTAAGAAACACTTCAATCTTACACACCAAGTAGAGAAAGTGAGAACATAGTGTACTTAGAGAATAAATAATGATACAATTGTAGTACACACCTAGATAGTGGATGTGGGTGTATACGTCTTGTACTCCTTAGCGCATGTCATGTAATTTCCCCTTAAAGGGGTTTTATGTGTTTTATCTCACATAAGTCATATTTAGATAAGTAAATAGAAAATTTTGAGTTTTTTTGACATATATCATGATCATGTACCACCTATACTATTAGAGGCATAAGGTGAGACATTTGAGGCCTTTTTTTTGGAAAACATAGCTTAATGGTGATGATTACTAGTTAATGGTAAAGATCTAGAGTAGGAGTGGGGATGGTAAAGCACCCTGTAAGCATTATGATACCAAGGAGTAGAAACCTAATATTTATTATAGAGATTGGTACTCTACTATAGTTATAGACTGTGGATCATTTAATATAGGAGAGAATAACTGAGAACATAAGAGTACAAACTTGTCTTTAGTGGTGCCCTCATTACAATAGGGAATTCCAAATGGAATCATTTTTTAATATAGAAATTAAGGAGAGTCCCTCTTTCCTATTAACCCTTGAGTAGATGTTAGAGAATGAAGATTTTATGGGAGGATTGTGAGTTAGCCTTTTAATAAAGTTCTGAAATGGTCTTAAATTATAGATTAAATTATAAATGATGATTATCCTCACCCCCATGACCATACTATGAGTGGCAATGAGATATAGAGTTTTGATTATAGACCATTTTTAGTGTGTCATTCATCCAATCCAATGTCCTGATGGCTACGAGGATGGATTTGTATAAATATAGGATTTAGGTACTTTCCCAAGTAAGAATGATTTTGGATGTGTGGTTTATCTCATACATTTATTGAAATAGGACTATAATGAACTAACTCGAATACCCACCTAAACTGGCATGTGATCCAACTCATCACATACCTAAATGGAATTATCAATCCCCAATGGATGGAGACTAGAACCAAAACATAAAAAACAACCATAGGAAATTATTTCACCCATGTTGAAGTAGAAAACATGGTATATATATATATAATTTAATAAGAAAAAATGGAAGATAGAAATATAAAATACATACCATTTAAAAAAGGAAACAGAAGAAGCAATACAACCCAAAATTAGCTAAACAAACACTAAGGTATGAGTCCAATAAGAAAGGAAAAAACCAAATATGAGAAACATATACTCCATGTGATAAGTGGAAATCTTCCCACTATCTAACTAATATATACTCCACTCAGCAGAAAAAAATATCACCGTCTCACTATATATCCTTGCCATTCCCTATATCTATGACATAACATGGTCTACACACCACCGACAGGGTGTGCAGGGTGTTTGATAAAAGGCTCAACAAGATGTCACCCAAATTTTCCATAACAAGTCTCTTTAAAACAATCCAAACATTCAAAAATTTAATGAAAAAGAGGAATGATAATCAAATAAATAATTTTTATATCAAAAAAATCATAAAATATTTCCCTTTTTCCATGGTTGAAAATAATCTAGGAAAAAACAGTTTGAAATATTATCACATATATCAAAGAAGGTAATAAAATTCAAGTAGTATTACTCAAAAGTGTAGGTAACATCATGATATGGATCACTAAATGTTAGGCTAGATAGATCCTTTATAACCATACATATACAATCACACACATCAGGTCTCTAGACATATGCACTAAATCTAGTATAGAGGACCACCCTAGAAAGTGAACCTCCCCATAGTGTCTAACATGTCTCCAAAAAATGGGCCTAGGGAGAAGAGGAACACCCCATGAGTAAACCCCCCAATGGTTTCAATGGATGAGTTGAAAATCTAAATCTTCCACCTAAGTACCCAAGGCTCCCCGAGTGCTACATTTTTCAAACCATTTCAATAAAAACCTATTTGAAATAAATTTTGCAAACCCATTTCACAATTCATTTAAAACAACCATTTTCCTTAAAAAACGGAAAACCATATTTATATAATAAATTCATTTTCACACACACACAAATCCATAAATCAATCATAAAATTTTATTTATAAAATAATTTATAAAACCATAGAAATCAAGGTTCATCCAACACAGGCTATAGATGAAACCAACTACCAAAAACTCGGGCCGTAAATGAGCATAACTAGATCCAAAAACATGAAAATATGTGAAAAAACAAACAAATAAAGGCCCAAAATATTATTCAAACATTTTATAATTTAATTACATAAAAATTAAGTTAGGAAGAGATGTTAGGTCATACATACCTCAGATAAAATTCACTTGTCACACTACAACCAATAGAGAACTGGCCCATAGAAGAAGATCACACAACAGATTAAGAAAACATCATGAAGTATAACATGAAAAAATAAATATAATTAAGCACGTAGTGTAATGATTCTACTGTGACCAATGAAAATAAAGAAGTATAAATATTATATACCTAGAGAGATGCAGTGCATCCACCATGAAGATCAATCTCCAAATGAAATAATTTGAAAGTAGATGAGGTCCCCAAATTCACCTGAGAGAGATCTTAGGGTTTAAGAGATAATCCTACATGTCAAATGAAAAAAATAACACATGCGGCGTGGTTAAAAATGCTAGCCTCAAACCATTCACAATGTGAAACCCTTTCATGATGTGAAACCCTTTCATGATGTGAATTTCAAAATTTACAAGATATATAGAAAAAGGTGGCACCTCATATTAAAAATAACCTTGATAGACCTTTTAATGATGTGAACCAGTTTCTTGAATTGTAAACTTTTTACAATCTGAAAAAATTCACAAAAAATTCACAACATCTTTCGGATAGCTGATTCACATCATGTAACTAGTTCATGTTGTAAAACTTTCCAACATTTAGATCATAGTAAAATTTATAGAGAAAAAATACGAACGACCTAAGAATACTTTTAAAACTCATGGATAATACTCAAAATCTGTTGACACATTTATACCATGACTTAATTAATTCAAACAAAATTATAGCCCCAAATTTTAAGACATTTTACCCAACAAATGATTCTCATCCTCATAAGTCCTAAAACACACTCAAACAAAAAATATAAACAAAAATAGGGATGAGAAATACCTAAAATAATGTAACAGGATGTCAAAAAAATTTCACTATAAGAATTTACATCCCCGGGAAGTCATTTGGAAGAATAGAGTTCTAAAAATAAGATATGTCATTTCTCCCTCACTGACACTTCTTGATCCCATGTATAATTAGAATCTTATCAATGTCACCCTAATAATCTGACTAATGTGATAGAATTCTGACATAATACTTTCACATGAGATTCAATGATCTCCACTATCTACACCACAATGGAGATATATAGCTCTGACTCATTATATTCCCAACTCAAAACGTATTAAGGTTTAGTAAGGTATTTCCATTGATAAGAAATGTTGAAAATGTCATGAATACCCATCAACTGAAATGAAAATTCTAATAGGTAAGAAAACTTCCCAAGCTGACCAGTGACCTCAAATGGTCTATCATTTCTCAGAGCAAACTTCTAATGTTTTCAAATATATTAATGCCACAATGATTCAGGTTTTATAAGATTTATCACCCATGTGGTTGTTTATCTTCAATTACCATTATAATTTTCTAATTAACTATCTCTCTTGTCTTTTAAAGTGGAGTTTATCAAAGTTTATTTTGTTTTGATGACTCAATTATCTCTTAAAATTTATTTAATTAATATGTATTATATCATTTCTCTATCTTACATCTATTTAAATTATCATTTCTTTAGTTCCTTAAAATTTGGTGTACATGTATATATCATATCTATATTTCCTTTCTTAAATTTTATTTCATTAAATGGTCTATAATTTACTTATAAACATAAAAAACTAAATACATTTGTGTTTATGTTTATAAACTCTTCGATGATTCCATATAATAAAATTCTTCTTCAATATGTTTATTGCCACCCAAATTTCTCAATAAATTCTTTTTAGGGATATCTAAAATATTTTTTATAAATTATTAATGAAATATGTAATGGAGTGAGTTATTCTAAACTTGGAAAATAAACATCCTACGAGATGTAAAAGTAAATCACTTTTTAAAAATAACTTCAACAAGACGAAGATGAAAATATATGAGTGAATAGACTTATAAATATTCATGTGGTTCATATACATTTTTTTCAAAATTATTGGGATGATCTTCTTCAATAAACTTTAACTCAATACATATAGTAACATATTATTTAAATAATCAGCATTTTAGAATTTGGTTTTATATTTTCATTATATCATACTATATATTTATTTAAAAAAAGGGTTATTTAAAATTGGTATAGATATTATGTCTCATAAAAATTCATGAGTGGCGAGAATAGTTATATTCTATGTTGTGGCCTAAATCATGGATATTTATATATCATTTATTAAATAAATTAATATTTATTTATTTAAATAATGAAAATAAAATAAATCATTTACATCTGGTCCTAAACTCAGCTCATCAATCCTCCTCCTCAATCATCAAACATTTAATAATTAATATATATTATAAATAAATATCATTATATTATTTATTCAATACATAAGTAAATAAATATTATACTTAAGTACCAGAGAATAAATATTTACTAATATTAAACCCACAAATATTCTCAACTAGAATAACTGGTGATTTAATTTATGTGATCAACATAACCTAAGAACTTATTATTCCTCAATCTTGAGAATAATATTTATTACTGTATTAAATTCAGATAAAATTTAACTAAGATTTTGGATGCACATATTGTGTGACCCTATAGGATTATTTCTTTGTGTAATTAGATGATCTTGTATAAATTCTAATATTTTCATCTAGAAACACATTAAGGTACCCATAGATAAAGAAGTCATCTTTACAATGTAAATAACCTCATATGAATTATTACTTTGTAATAAAATCTCTCTATCTTAATATATCATAAACAAGTTTGAATACTTGTGTCATAAAAAATATGCTTGAATATCTTTCCTTGACTCTTAGAAATTAATTCATTGATAAAAAAACATAAAAATTGACATAATCAAGAAATTTCATTTCAATAAAAGGTATTGAGATATCAACTTCCATTAACTCGAAAAGGAAAATACCTTTCTTCCCATATTAAATAAAAGTAATATTAATTATGAAACATCCAAAATATCCTAGATTTACCCAAGAATATATCATCATGAAATTTGTAAATACATCATAATATATGGTTGATGATATACATTAATAATAATTTCAACTCTAAGAACCAATAAAAAATCCATATATTGTAATATAAAATGGATTATATAACATATAAAATTCCTATTGTTAGGTCCATCTTCATAACCTCAATTTTTGGATATTATTGATACAATGACTATCACGGGACTTACATAAAACAAAATATGACCCTAGGTAAATCTATTTAAAATGGGACTGTCCAGTTGGGTATAGCTCAAAAATTCCCAACATCAATTCCTTCCCATGATCAGTGGTTATTTCATCATCTAGATAAATACTTAGTTGATCTATTTGGGAAGATTTTATTTATTTTGATGAACTAGGAGAATGTATTTTTTATTTTAGGTTAAAGATTTTATACTTTGGGAATTTCATATTTCAATTCGATGCAGCCTCCAATTTTGGAAATTTTTTATAAGTACAAAATGATACACTTGGGAAGCATAGGGAACAATGATCTTAAATATGAACTTATTATATATTTAAGAATTTACAAATATCATATGTATTTTACTCCATTTGTTGGAATATGTTACATATCATCCATCTCATATTTTCACAAATTAAAAAATGTGATACATGCTCTACAACTTCTAGAAATTATCACAAATATATACTCTTTTGAAAAATTTATTTAATGTTTCAACCCAAACCTTAAAAAATTTGTTAAGAATACCATTTCTATTCATAAAAATATCATATT
Organism: Viscum album; assembly: GCA_963277665.1. Classification (NCBI taxonomy): domain Eukaryota; kingdom Viridiplantae; phylum Streptophyta; class Magnoliopsida; order Santalales; family Viscaceae; genus Viscum; species Viscum album. The sequence continues at coordinate 1,643,543,675 of OY728159.1, forward strand.
TATCACCCTTTGGGTGAAATTTATTTTACATATATCCTTTCCCCTTTGAAAAATATATCACGCAAGCTTTTTCTTAAGATAATATCGTACACAAGCTTGTTATTGAGGAGAAATATATTTTTCATTACTTTAATATGAATTTTTATAAACTATATGATGTTACATATAAACCTATTTCTTCAAAAAATATGTTATTCGTCATTTATTCTTCTCAGGATATATTACATATGAACCTTTCATCCACACAATATATTATGTATGAAGTTATAGGGAGGAGATATATTTTGCGTTCCTTTCATTATCCAATTTTCCACTCATACCCACTTCAATATGTTATGTATTAATTATTAAGCTCAAAAAATGATATGTATCAAGATATTCACCATTTTATTGAATTGTTTCTATAATATTAATCACCTTTCACATCTCTTTTCGGCCAGAATCTTTTAAAAATTACTGGACATAATAAAACAGTGTTGACATCATCGCAATAATTGAAATATGATTTAATCCGTGAAAAAAGTATTATATTCTCATTTTTAGTGAAATTATATATTCAATTATTATCAAATATTTAATATATTTATTCTTAATTAGAGTTATGTAAAGGTTAAAATTGAACAAAACTATAATGTTTTTTAAAATATTTTGTATTAATCACTTACCAAGTGTGAAATTCATGAGAAGAAGTATGAATATATTATGATCCTCAAACACCTAATATTCAAACATCTATTTTTTCCAATAAAATAAATTTTATTTGACCATATAAAAGTAGTTTAATAATATCTTTATATCACTCCAAAGTTCTCATTATAACAGGGAATTTCTATAACATTTTAATGTGAGAAATACACTAAGGATATTATCATATTGGTGTTATGTATATTACCACTAATCATGAAATAATACATTTTTTAATATTACTTTATTTTAATATATATGTAATCAGAAGTAAAAATAATGTTGGTTTTATGATACCAACTCCATCATGCCTTTGCGATGTTTAACGTGTGTATATATTTATATTTCTATTTAAATTAGTTATTTGTTTCTTGTATGGTCATGATTATTATTGATGGATTTTGATGAATGTGTATTTAGGTTGTAAAGGATAATCAATCCCATATATGATTTATTCCTTATTGGTTATAGTCACCAACAACAAGTCTATTGTTGGTGGGCTTGGAGGGGCACACTTAGCTTACCACAAGCCTAGGAGAAGACTTGGTGGGTTGGTCCAGGTTATACATACTTATAAACACTTTTAGTGTGACATTAAAATAGAATTAATGTTAAATTTAAGCTTAAAACGTTCCAAGATTTCACTAAACAATTTTTGATTTCTTATAAGATTTAAATTGATGGTCAGCCTATCCATCAAAAGATTGATTGTTAACTGGGATTGTTAGTAAGCTTATAAACCTTTTTTGTGGTTGATAATATATGGATGCATTGATTCATTCATCACTGAGTACTAATTATCATAGGGTAATTTTCTTTACTCTTAGTAATTGGTTGATGATAATATTTTTTGTGATTAGTTATATTCTTCCAATGTCATTAAATGTTTCCTTAAATTTTGGGATCTCGATGATTTTTTCGGGGATGAATGGTAAAAACTGGTGATATATGAAATAATGTGTTGATTGAGAATCATATTTTTGATATAATATTTTCAAAAAATCTTGAATTTAGATGAATGGGTAGCTTTAAAAGTTAATTTTTTAGTTGGTTGTGTGAGAGTTTCAACTCAATTAGAACTTATGGTGGCCATGTTTTGTTCTAAATATGGTTTTTTAAATGGGATTCTCATTTTGAGTTAATTTTGGCAACTAAAGGTACCTTAAATGAATCCTTGTGATGGATAACTTTGTAAGGTAGACATATTTTTGATACCCCCTTGGTATTATGGTTATAAATCGAGTTAATTACTTAGTTTCTCATAGATTTTTTATTGGTTAGATATTATTAGAGGGTTCCATATTTTGGTATGGAAGGTTAGTTAAAGAACGTATTGATCAAAATCTATATTTATTTGTTTAGTTTCAAGTAAAAAATAATTTTAGGTGGGGATAATGTAAAATTATGGGTTTTCACTTAATGGGGACTTTGTTGGGTTTGTGAATCATATTAAATAGTTGGAGTCATTCTATTAAAAGAATAATATATAGAAAATATCCAAAACTTGGGATGCAGAAAATGGTAGTGGAATCTATAAGAGGAAATTTAATCGAATGGTTTCATCACCCAATAAGGATTTTTATTGGTTAGTTTTTCTGATAGGGTGAACGGTAGTTATAATGTTTTTGTTAGAGTCTTATGATGTTTATGGATGAGCCTTCTTTGTATAGGTTTTATGTAAAATGGTTGGATCATAAGGGTCATTTGAGTAAAAAAACATACTTAAATTGTTCATCAAATTCAATAGTTTGGAACCAATAGAAATAAGGAATCATAGGTCACTAGGTTTAATGTTGGGATGTCCATGAATTCTAAAAGTTAGTAAATCTAGATGAATAATTGAGTTCCTCTATTTTATTGGAGAGGGACCACATGTACATGCATTATCATGACATGAAAAAATCTAAACCAATATAAATTGAAACTAATAATTGTGTTTTATAATCATTATATCTTGATATATGTGAAAATGGTTATATTTTTCTCCAATATTCATAGTAATTATTTTTTCAAACCACATAACTCAAAGAGTTTCTTTTCTTTACTTTATTTCTCATTCTTGACTATTTTAGTGATTTTAATTTTTTGTGAGTGAGGAATATGACATGGTGTGGTGAGTATGGTGGGGTGTACTTTTGTCTTCTAGTAAACCTATAATAGTATTGTGTATCATATGTTTCTTAGTTCATTCATTGTAATTTTGATGATTTGACATCCAATAAGCAAACACTAAAAGGAATTACCAATAAATGGTACAAGAGATTTCCTCAAGGTTAGGAATTAAAAATTCATTTGAATTAGGTAACATTATTCATCCTTGTAAATTTTATCAATTAAATGGGAGTTTAATCTAATTTAATAAATGAAATTATAAGAAGGTAAGGTCCAAATAAAAAAATGATGAAAATTACATGAATAATATAGATAGAAGATTATATTACTCAAAAGGAAGAGGAAGTTACATTGAAAGAATTCAAGACCCAAAAAAATGGAAAAGGAATAATGGGGAAGTTTAGATAAAAATGAACATGGTCTCATTTGAATTTAATTAGATTCGGACACATCCTTCAACATTGAGGAGGTGAAGAAATCAGTAAAGTTGATAAACAATTTTGGGAAGATGTATGAGAATCCATTAATGATGAAAAAGATAATCATTATTTGGATACTATTTGACATGATATTCTTAGAATATATATCAATAGAATACCATGAGAATTATTTTAACACTATTTTAATTCAGATAAAATATGTTAATGTTAAGTTCATAAAATATGGGTTGTTGGAACTACTGTTATCATCGATTATAGAAAAGAAAGGAGGTAACTCTAACTTCCACGATAAATTCTTTCCAGAAATATGAATTGGTATTGAATGTTTTTGAGGGATTATCCTAAATAAAGAACTCAGATAGAGGGAAGTTCATAGACCATCTAAAAGTGCTCTCAGTAGAGAATAAAGAGTATATTTTCCTCATTTAAGAATTTAGAATAAATAGAATGTTGATTCATCTAAGAAAATCCAAAGAAAATTTACCAGTCCCAACCCAATATGTTAGAAATGCATAAATATTGGTAATATTAAGAATTATTATATGAAAATAAGGGTTAATTACCTATGGTTAGGGTATATAAGTACAAGTTCCATTAGTTATGTGCTAGTTGATGGTGATAATACTTTACTATTAAGTATACATGTTCTTATGGAATCATGGATCATTAATTCCAAAGAATCATTTCACTCCATGATTGAGAAGGGATACATGGACAATAATGCGTTAATGAAGTTTTAAAAGGTATACATAGCTGATAATGAAGCTCTAAAAATCATGGTAAAGTGAGATATTAGTATTTATATGAAAAATGAAAGTTACACTTCTCTCAACTAAGTTCGACACATACATGGTATATACAAAAATTTAATTTCCCTAGGAATATAAGGTAAATAGAGGTTTTAAATAAGTATCACCAATGGATTGTGAAGGATAACTTGAGGATAAATGGTTTTGGATAAGGGTTTTAAATATGGAACATTTTATCTAACTGAAATATTTGATAGAGGAATAATTTTTGAAACCATAAATTACAAGATTTTAGAGTTATGGAATTGTCATTTTAAACATATTAGTGAAAGGAACATGAAAGTTTTACCAGTGAAGGTAATGTTGAAGCAATATTATATATACTTTAGAAGTTATGGTAATTTTATAATTTGTAAAAAATGCATTTTTTTATTTAATTTGAGTTGGTAAACACCAAAGAGATGAAAACTAGAGCTTTCTCACATGGATGTTTGTGGACAGACCCCTATCTAATCTTACAGAGGGTCATATTACTTCATGATATTCCTTGAGGACTCAATGGGAAATATATGATTTTAATTTTTAAAAAACAAATATGAATTATTTGAAGTGTGTGCATAGTTTAAATCAATGTTGGGGAATAAGATCAAAATGAAGAAAAAATTATTAAGGTTCAAAAATAGTGGAAATTATAAAAGAAAGAGCTTCTAGAACTTTTTCAAGTGGTGAGGGATAAGAACTGAGAATAATACACATGAGATGTTGTAATACTATGGCTTGTCTAAATTAATTAAATGTATATTAATGAAAAAGTGTGGAGCACAAGGTTTCACTCATGAATGTTAGATAAAATATTTAGAAAATTAGTCAACTGTGAAATGCACTTAGTTAATAAAAGTTTGTCATTAATGATGTTTAAATAAATTATAGAAGTCATATGGTTCAATAAGACAATGGAATATGACAGCCATATTGTTTTTAGGTTTCTTTCTAATGTCCATGTAGTTGATAATAATATAGATAATCTCATGAAAATAACCAATGAATGCTTATTTGTTGGATATAGAGATGAAAATTTTAGATTCTTTATATGGAATGACAAAAAGTGATAAGTCATTTTTTGCTATATTTTATCTTAAATAATAAGGTTGTGTGGATAGATAAGAACAAGTATGAAAAGGACGTTGAGCATATAGAATCAACTAAACAAATACATGTTGATGTAAATGTAAACATTGGAAGGAAAGAAGTGTTAGATAGTTCAAATGGAAATGTTAAAACTCAAGCAGATAGACCAATGGGAGATACACCATAGAGATATAGTGTTGTTGAGGATCAAGTTAGAGCATCAGTAGTTGATACTTTGGAAGTCATAGTTTTAGAAAAATATCAGGTGTAGGTATCATTATAAGATCAACCAGAGTTATGAAATCCCTTCATAGGTATATATTTAGCTTACATTTCTTAATTTTGATGGATACAGGGGGACCCAAAATCTTAGAATAAGTTTCAAGACTCATTCATTCCAACAAGTGGGAGTTACCATAAAGGAAGCGTGAGATTTGATACTTGAAAATTAACATAGTTTCTAATAGGACTACCCCAAATAACGAATCTACTGGAAAAAATGGATCTCCTAGTTAAAAAAATAATCCAATTGATAGTATTGGTATATGGATAGGATAGTGGGGAACAGTTTCTAGAAAAATAAAGTGGTAGAGTTTTAAAACATTTTTTTACCCATAGTAAGGCATACTACCATCTGGATAGTACTAATAATGGTTGTGTTCAATAAATTTTACTTAGAGGAAATAAATCTAAGAATAAATTTTCTCTATGGATATATTGATGTGGAAATTAACATGATGAAACTAGTTGGTTTTTTATTATAATCAAAATAAAAGATAGGTGTAAAAATTGAAGAGCAATCTCTAGGGTTTAATACAATATCAAAGGTAGCGGAGCCATTAATTTGATGTGTTTATGAATGAAAAAGGATTTATTAGGAGAAATGTGGACCATTTTTGCTGTAGGAAGACATTTTATTATGAGAGTTTCATCATATTTATCATTTTTATAGATGATATTCCTCTAGTAGATCCAAATTATTGAAGGATTCAGTTGATGGATAATGATATGTTTGAAATATTTAATATGAATGATCATGATGAATCTAATAAAATCATGGCGATTAGAATTTATAGAGTTATAAATTATAAAAAATTGGTGTCAAATAAAAGGGATTATTACCAAAATATTATTAAAGTGTTTAGTATGTTTGAATATAAGTTGGTATAAACCCCATTGGCTGGACACATCATGTAATACAAGGGTAATAACCAAAAATGGAATTTGTGATGAAGAACATATAGAAATTACCATTTTCATTAGTGGAGGGATGTTTGATATACGCCATGGTGTACAATCACCTAAAATTTTTCTATGTAGTTGGATTCATCACTCGATTCATGACCAATCATGGGAAAGAGTGTTGGAAATCAATGAAATAGATCATATGATATCTCAAAGGAATAGAAGATACAACCTTATGTTTTAGGATGGATGTTCCATTGTAGGGACATGAAGATGAAGACATTGGGGGAGATTTAGTTACTTTAAAGAGTCTAAATAGTTATTTTTTCTACTATGGAGACAGTTCCAGTAAGATATATTTTCTAGGTGTAATCGGTGGTATTCTTTTCAACAATAAAAGAAAAATATATGGTAGAAAAAAATGTGGGAAAATAATTGATATGGTTGAGGTGTCCATTAGAGGATCTAATAATCATAAAAAAAGTGGATTACCCTATTATGATAGTCAAAGTGAAATACAATTATCATAAAGTCTAGTGTATCATTCATGGAAAAAACACATTGACTTGAAATTTCACTTCATCCAGAAGTTATGGGAGGAAAAGGATCTTTTTTTGTGGAAGATATCCAAGAATAAAAACCCATCGAGAATTTTTTCTAAAGTGTTAGTCTAATTTTTTCCCTATCAATGTATGGAATAAATACCTCCATATGGGGGTGAATTAGATTATTTGTTTTAAAACTATTATAAATTCACTCTCTTGTAGAAGTAAATAAATGAATCACAACATTGTAAAATTTTGGAATGATTTCTTATAATATGAATATATAATCAAAGTAATAAAACAATTTGTATATAAAAATAATTATTTAACCATAGTGGAATATAAAACTTTTATGAATATAGATTTTAAACAAAATAAATATCAAAAATTAAAACTAACTTTTTATAAAATAATATAGAAAAAATTAGAACACATACAATAAGTGAGGTCTTTAATTTCACACAAAGAAATAAGGAAGTTTGTAGATCCAACTTTAGGCATCCCAGATTGTAAACCTACCATATGTTTTATCATAAAAACCATGTAATCCATTAATAAAATTGATTAGAATAAGATATTTATTCCTTATAAAGTCCCTCGATGAAATTAGATAAGGACGACCTCAATCCCCTTTTCCCTAGAAGACCATGATCAAAACAATTAGAACATTAATAATTATAAAGTTAAAATCAGAGTATTTTCAAGTAAGACCACTCACACATAAAATATAAGAAAATATCTATAAATAAAATTATCAAAGTAACTCTCAACAACATTTTATTATAAAGGCCCAAATTTTTTATGCATTTTACATTTCATATATGCACTTATTTATCTTGGTTTCATGGTTCTATTTATGGAAAAAAGTTGTATAGAATTTAACATTTATAAGCTTAAATTGTAACTATATTGGCAACATAAAAAATCCAACTAATGGATCTTTATTTATAGTTCTTCTACCAATATAGTTTTTTTTCTTCACTATAATGCTCATTCCATAAAACATTAAAACAAACAATAACAACTCATTTTGGGACATTTATATGAAAATAAAATAAAAAATAATTTATTAGAATATCTTTATGTAATTTTTATTTAATGGGAAGATAAAAAAAGTTTTAATTACATCATCCTTATGGAAGATTTATTTATAATGTTCTTCCATTAAACTAATTATGGTAATATAAATAGTAATGACTAATTAAGAATATGTAACTTTCAAAATGATTTCTTAAGAAACATTAAAACATTAACTTAAACAATGATATAAAATAAAGTAAAGATAATGAGGACTTTAAAGATACAATATATGAAAAGGACTTGTATTTTTTCCAAAATAAGTTTTAGAAGAATTATTTTGATCCAATATAAGAAAGCTATAGGAAACAACATGTCTCAGTAGGATTTGAATTATTTAAAGTAAGGAGAAAGAGCTACTATTACAGAAGTGTAAGATTGTTCTTAAGTGTTTGAGATTATATATAGATTAATTGAATTAGATATAAAGTGGGAGATTATAGTGTTTTTGAATCATTTTATAGTGAAATATTAATTCCATAATAACAATAATAACCAGATAACAGCTCATTCTTGGAATGAAAGTAGTAGCCATAAAATCTAGCATAGGTAGTTTAATTGGATGATGTCAACATCTGATGTGACTGTGTACTAGTTAGTGGTTTGATCAAGGTGAACTAAAGTTGAAATACCTTTTTGGGAGTCTTACGATGTTTATGGATGTTCCTTCTTTAAGTAGGGGTTTTATGAAGGGTTGGATTGTAAGGTTCATCAGAGGAGGAAAAGTGTAAATTTAATTTTTCAAAGAATTTAGCTATTATGAACCAGCCCGAATAACCTTTTACACTGATACCCAAGCTAGTATATACATATCCTTAAAGGAATTACCAATCCCCATGGTTTGGAGATTACCATCTTTAATCATATAAGAATAAAAAGGGAGCAATTTTTTCACAAAATAGTGGAAGACAAACAAAATAGGTCAGTATGCCAATATTCATCAAGAATAAATTACCATAATCAAACCAGTAAAATAATACCCAAACAAAACATTATCAAAGGAAAAAACTTTTTACAGATATATTAATAACATATCCAATGTAATAAGTGGATCACATCCCCCCTAGTCACCTCCATTACTCTGGGTCTCATGAATCAAGTACACTTTCCACCTACAAGTGTCACTTACCCTATTCTTGGACATGGCATAAGAAGATATAAAAACACCATGAGGCAAGGTTAGGGTGAGACAAAAATAACCCAATAAGATACCATCATTGATTCCATAATCAATTTGACAATAATAAATAATTTTTTCTTTCAATTTAAATAAAAAATTCATTGAAATTCATTTACTTATTTTTAAGAGAACATGATTTCAAATCAAAAATATGGAAGATACATCAAAATAGGATTGAATGAAAATTTCATAAAAAAAATATAACAGTTTTCATGAATAAACAATTTCTATAACTAATGAAATGTATTATCAAATAGAAAAAATCAGCATGATCATATGGCTTGAGTTATATTAGTTATTGTAAACAGGATCCTCACACTTCTCAATCAACATCATAACTCAAGATAGGTGTTCACACTGAAATCAATACCCCATTAGAAGACCCATTATCAGAAATAAATAAATACCCCATTAGAGGAATCATTATAGGAAACCATTAAAAAAATTTAGTTAGTTTTTTCATCATCAATCCCTTACTAGGGAGTAATAGTCCTATCATACAAGACCTAATCACCCAATAACTACCCATGCTCACATGTTCTTCAAACAAACAATCAATCAATCATAGGAAAATCAATTATTTCAAATAATTTCACTATTCACAGTTCAATTACCCAAATTCAGTTTTATATATACATTTTCATTTAAAAACAAAATCATATAAATTCATCATATTCATGCCTTTCAAAATAAATTTACTTATAAGGGAATTTTCTCAATAATCAACACAAATAATCTACTTTTTTAATTAAGGAAATATTTTTTTATCATAATCTGACTAAAAATTTCAATTCCATTGAAGTGTGGGGTTTTCATAATTCGATTCCCTTTTTAAATCAAACATAAAGTCATATTAAATCTATGTTTTGAAATAAATTAATAATTATTTTCAAATAAATCAACAAATTAGGGTTTTAATTTTAAGGTAAAAACTTATAGAACAAACTACCTTTAATCACAAGATCAATTAACACAACACCCATAACCGTATTTCAAATTATAAAAAAGTAAAAAGATATTAATAAATCAAACCTAGAACCAAGATACATCAAAATAGAGACTATAGACATCAAAAACAAGATGATATAACACTCTATAATAATGAATTAAGTGAAGATCTAGATAAACCAAATGAGAGAAGATTTATTTACTAGAAAGGGATCAAGATCTTCCACTGGAACAGAAATTTGCATGGGAAGAGGTTGGGAGAGCCACATAATCCTATTGAGAGCCTCCAAATTTAAAATATATCTATTAAGGACGAAAGGGGTGTTGGGTATCTTAAATGGGGACCCTTGGATTTCTAGTCAATTTTTTAGGGGTGTAAAAACCTACACTAATGGTTTACTCAGTTGGGTCACATGGTTATAAGTAACCATGCGCCCTAACCCTGAACCATTACTAGAATTATAGAAAGGGTTCATAGTTTGGATACAAAGTTAAACTAAACCTATGTCAACCGTACAAACCCCCTATATCCAAGTGTGCATGGATTGGAAAAAACATGCACCCCCTTCTAGTGTCTCAACATTGGATGCATGGTTTGCTAGGACAAACCTCACAGTTTTCCCCAACTATGTGCCCACTATAGAGAACTCCAAAAAGTTATAAAATTTTCCAAACATCACCCAAAATAATGAAAGGAAATCCCCATAAAATATATACTCAAAAAATAGGTCAATATGTACATGAAATAAGGTAAATGTTTGTTACAACTTTCGCTCTATAAATATTTTTTCCATAGAAACAATGTAAAAAATATTCCTTATCCAATAGATATGGCCAATAATCTATCACTAGTTCCTCACTCTCCTATGTCTCATGCAAATCAAAAAAATTATAGCATAGCTCATGGACCAAATGTATTGTCTTCCCATGAATATCTTTGTCTTATAATGAACAATCCTGACTAGATGCTCAGTCGTAGATAAATAATGTTCCACATCAAGATCTTCCCAACTCAAAACATGATAAGGGTCAGAAATATACTTACTAAGATGTGATACATGATACAAATTTTAGATTTAAGTCAAATGTGGTGGATGTTCTAGATGTTAAGACACTTTCTCCACCTTCTCAAAAATATTGAAAGGACCCAAAAACCTCGATGAAATATTTCCTTGTTTTCCAATATTTCAATGAACCAATCAAGGAAAAACTCTCTAGAACAACTGGAAGACAATAAAAAACTCAAATGTTCATCGAGGAAGATGATCATAGGATTTATACCATCTCTGTTTTTTAAATTGAATGAAATATCAATTTAATCATTATAGTCATCTCATGGGAAAAACTCAATCTAACCATGGAAGCTTCACTAATCTCTAACCAACACAACTAAGATTTATAGGAATGTGCATACAAGACCTCAAAAGAATATATTCTGATTGAATAATTGTATATATTTTTATAATAAAACACAACAAGTCCCAAATGGAAATCCCAAACTCCACCAATGTCAAGAACACAAGAACATAGAATGTCCTTTAAGATCCACATATCTCATTTTTCATGAACATCATTATATGAATGATATATCATAGCCAAATGAACCTAGGATCCCATTTATGCCTGGAGGCCTTTCTAGAAAAGAGAATTAAAACAGGGATCCATATCAAAGACTATAGTAGAAGCGACTCCATGGAAATGGACAATCTATTTCACATTGAAGTTTCGAAAATTATCTTTTTTTTGTATCTAAAATTTTTATAAAGTTGGATGATTTGGTTATCCTATCAATCACAACCCATATTATATTCTTCCCATGAGTGGTACATGGAAACACAAAAAAAATTCTCTAAAAATATTGTACCACTTCTAAGTTTACACTTGAAGATGTTGAAGAAAAATCGAAGGCTTTTGATGCTTAGATTTGACATTTTGGAATTTATGAAATAGAGAAAAGAAATTAGTGATGTCTCATCTCATACTTGGTGAAAAGAGTCATTGTCGAATATAATAGAACATATTTTTGGTTCTAGAGTCCACTACCCACTAAGAATTATTGAAATACCCGATGATAGGCTTTCTCATAGAAAATAAAATAAAAAAATAAATTTCAAAACATATGATCCCATTAGAAGAGAACATATACTCGTTGATAGCCTCCCAACCATAAATATTTTCCCTAGTTCCACCAAATTAATCATTGATATAATTATCTTGATGAATTTACTTGAGAATATCTAAGGTCAAATTATCAATTTCTAGAATATTCTTGGTATTATACTATCATACTCTCAAATGAAACTATTCCAAGGGATCCATTAGATCCCACTCTTTTGATGATTCCATCATAGCCTGAGTTAGAGGTTTCCTGCTCAATGCATCAACACATTCATTACCCTTTCCAAGGGTGTAGAAAATGTTGAAACCAAATGATTGTAGGTACCTCACCCAATGCCTCTATCATAGATTCTGATTTTTTTATAGAAGATAAAAAACAATCATTTGTTTTTTAAATAAATGGTAAACCTTTCTTCAAAAAGGTAATGTCGCTAACTCTTAAGTCTATGCATCATATTTGGGAATTCAAGATCATGGTTATGGTAGTTCTTCTCATGTATTCCATGATATCTTGATCTATAGGCTACCACATTATCGCTATATATAAGGATGCATCCCGAACCCAAAACTGATGTGTCACAAAAGACCATATAGTCCTACCCAGCCAATGGAAGAGTCAACACTGAAGAAGAAGTCAAAATAAGTTCCAAATCATCAAAACAATTATGGAAATTCATATCCCACCAGAACATCACTCCCTTCTAAGTGAGAGTCGACATTATAGAATCTAGCTTCGAGAGATACTTAACAAAATTATGAAAATATCTCTCCAATCCCAAGAAGATTCATATATCAAAAACATTATGAGGTTGCTCCCATTATTTAATAACTTTAACCTTATTTAGATAAAATGAAATACCCCATTCCAATACCACACATCCCAATAAATTCACTTCTTGATTCTCAAAATTATATTTCAAATAATTGACATAAATCTCTTACCTCTTAAAATTTCCATAATTTCTCTCAAATGATACTCATGGACTTCCAAGGTTTTAGAGTAAACAAAGATATCATCCAAAAATACCACCATGAATGAATCAAGGTACTCATGAAATATATTATTTATTAGTTCCCTAAAAATTACACGAGCATTGGTAAAACTAAAAGGAAAGACAGTGTACTAACAATGGCTATACTTACTATTGAAGGTGGTCTTTTGAATGTTAGATTATTTAATTCTTAATTGGTGATAACCAAATTTAATGTAAATCATGAAGAACCACTTATCCCCTTTCAATTGGTCAATCATATCATCTATCCAGGGAAACAAATACTTATTCATTACCATAACACAATTTTTTTAGTAATCAACAAAAAGTTAAAGTGTACCATCAACTTTGTTTTCATTGAGAATAGGCGTATCCCAAGGTGGAATACTCCAGCATATAAATCCTTTCTCTAGAAGATAATCCAATTGAGTTTTTGACACCTTTAGTTCTGTTAGTTCCATGTGGTAGGAAGTAATAGGCACTCGCTGAGTACCAGGTACCAAATCAATGGATAATTCCACCTATATAACCTATGTAAATCTAGAGAAATAAATAAATAAACATTTAGAAACTCAATAAAAACTAGGGAGAGTTCAAAACTCAATGATTCTCACTACAAGTCAAAATAAAATACCAATATTACCCTTCCCCACTCTAGAAAAGGTGTTCTATCTCTACTCCACCCCAGGTTCCACTCTCCTTGGAAAACATTTTACACCACATCAGGAATAATAAAGGATACATGTCTAATATAATAGTCAGTTTGGGACTTTTGTGAAAAAATTCAATCCACACTAAAAATGACATCATGTGGTTTCATGCTGGGAACCAGAAAATACCAGGTAAGATCAATCTCTGATAGAGAGAAAATACAAGAAGAATAAAAAAACCCTACTCTCCCTTATTTCTGTGGGGTATAGTAATATCCATCACATAAGAAAAAATCACCATAGGAACATTCATTAAATTAATAATATGAGTCATTGTAAACAAGTGAGATTCCCCAATATCAAATAAAGTAGTCACTAAAGTTTGATCTATAGTGATGGTACCTCTTATAGTCATTGGAACCATGTCTGATTCCTCTGAAGACACTTATACTATGTGAAGAATATTTTTTACAGAGTCCAGTGGTTGGAAACCCTTATTTCGTGAATTATCTAATTGTACCACTATACTTTTAGGTGCTGATGAGCCTATTCCACTACATAGAGTAGAAATGTTTTGACAGAACATATGAAGGTGACCTTAGAATCTATATGAACCATAGATCTTTGGTACCTGAATAAACACCCATTTGGAATGCCCAAACATTCCATGTTGAAAAAAATTCATAGTGCCTCTTCCAAGAACATAAATAGATCAAAATTATTCATTCTATCTAGAAAAAACATGAGACTCATCACAATTTCTCTTTCCATTGAAGGAACCAACAGAAATGACAATAAGAGAAAAAATAACTCCCATAAACCCTGACATATCATCCATGTCAAGATCATCCACAAATTCTATATCCATTAAAAAATTATAAGATGTGATATTCAGTATAAAAAATTGAGACCGAGTATCTGATTGAAGACCCATATCAAATATTCAATATTGAATTTTCTCATTTTTCACCAGCTATGGAGGAAACAAAGAAGCTTTAGAAATTGTTATCATACCTTGTTAGGGCCTTATAACCCTATTGGGGGTTGAGAAACTCCATATATTTTACTAAAACCCTATATTATGGATAAAAATGATAAGTAAGAAGGTATTTTTAGTATTTTTACTCTAATAATTCATTTTACTTCATCATTAACAATGAATGCAACAATCTCCTACTAGGACCTTCTATATAAAAGAAGCATACTTTACATTTATAGCTTTGGGTGATTCAAAAAACTAAAAAATAATATCTATAAGTTTCAACTAATCCTTATCCTCTTGAGGATCATTATAGACCTAAAAAACTGGTTGATTCTTGTGAATAAACTCTTGAGGATAATTCTAAGATTAATCCCTTTATGGTTACATAATGGGAACATAAATGAGAATAGTTGTAGGTACATATCCCAGATTTTGATGAATACACACCACTATCTCAATAATCTTCTAGACACTAGTGTAATTCCCAATTGTGGTTCACCAACAACATCCTCTTAGGGTCTATTCAAACATCTTCTCAGTGGCATGATGCTACCAAACAATAATATTCAACACTAAAAAAATTATCGTGGGTGCAAAAATCATCAACTCTATGAAGAGACATAAGAAAATTAAGTCCGTAAACATAATTAATGATTGGTATTTCAACAAACATAATTCAATAGTATGAAAAAGACTAGAATGAGATCAAATTATTCATTAAATACATTTTTTCCAAACACCCATAGTGACATAATAATTGTGATGATGAGAACCGAACAAGAACTCACTCTTAACTACCACCTAAGTCTCAAGAATCCTACCTCCTACCTATCAAGATATCCAAATACTACATAATGAAATGATTAGAAGATACACAACCTATATATGACACCACATTATCATGAAACGACTTGAATAATCTAGTCCACTGATACTCTATCCGATACTAACATATCCTAAAAGAAAATTTCCAATACCCATAGGTTTATAACTAGCAGTTGGCAACATAAAAAAATAAAAATAGAATGATTTTTTTCACAAAATAGTGGAAGATAATTCATATAAGATGGTATTATAACACTCATCATGGAGAAAGTATTAGAATCAAATAGGTAAAACAATACCCAAAAAATCATCAAAGGACATAACATCTAGAAAAATAAAGGTTCATGATATCCTATGTAAAAGGTGGATCAGTCAGCTACATCACTCTAATTACCTTGAATCAAGTACACATTCAAACTCTATGTGGTTTTTTACCTTTAATTTACTTGAAATAATAAAACCAAAAAATACTTAAAGTCAAGGGTAGGGTGTGAGAAAAATAACTTTTTAGGATACCACCAAAGAGTCCATAATCAATTCTATTATAATAAATCAACTATGCTTTCAATTTAGACAAAAAATACATGGCATGAAATTTAAATATTTTCAGAAAAACATTCATTTAAACAAAAAATATGGAAGATACATAAAAATAGGATTCAATGAAAAATTTATATAGAACATTTATATAAAATAGTTTCCAAAAATTAAATATTTCTATAAAAAATGGCATGTATAATAAGACAAAACCCTAGTATACTTGTCCAAATTACCCACTAACTACTTGGGTTCACATTTTATTCAATCAATCAATCAATTAATCATGGTAAAATGAATCATTTCAAATAATTTTTCCATTCACAATTCAATTTCCGACATTTAGTTTCGACGTGCCTTTCCATTTTGGACCCAAATCATAGGTTTTCAATAAATTTATGCCTTTTAAAAAAACTTTAATTTTAATCCAATTTTATCCAGAATCATCATCAAAAGTCCAATTTCAATTAAAGAAATCATATTTTTTCAAAATCCAACCAACAATATCAATTCCATTAAAACAGTTTGTTTTACATAATTCCAATTATTTTTTAAATCAAACATCAAATCATATAAAATATAGGGGTTTAAATCAATTTAAAACTTATTTCAAATAAACCAATCAATTATGGTTTCAATTTTAGGGTAAAGACTTATGGAACCCCAAACTTTTAATCACATGATCAATCAACACAACACCCACAATAGGAATCCCAACAAGAATAAATGTGAATAAGATCAAGAAATCAAACCTAGAATCATGATCCATAAAAAATGATTAGATCTATAAATAACATGATGATATATCACATTATAAGAATGATAGAAGATAATATGTGGATAAACAAAATGAATGGAGATCCACATACCATAAAGGGATCAAGATATTCCAACAAAACATTGATTTTCAATATAAGATGTTTGGAGAGTCAAGGAATCCTTTCAAGAGACCCCCAAAATAAAGGAAACCAATTAGGGGTCTAAGGAAGGTATTGGGTATCTTAAATGGGGTCTTGTTATTTTTAATTAATCATTTGGGGGTTTAAGAACCCATGAAAGTGATTTACTAGGAAGGGCCACATGATTTGTAATAACTATATACCCTAATCATGTTCCCTTATTGGGATTCTATAAAGGGTTCAAAGTCTGAACACGTAGATAAACTTACCATGCTCCAACCATGCAATCTGCCTCTATCGAAGAGTTAAAATTTTGGAGGGGAGTCTGTATGGTTCAGAAAAATTATGCATCCCGTTCCAATGCCTCAACATTGGCCATCCATTTTTCTGGGCCAAATTGCATGATTTTTCTGAACTATATGCCAACCGAACACTTCCCCAAAAGTTCCAAAATTTTCCAAACATCCCCGAAAAAACCAAGATGACACTCAAGAAAAGTAATATTAAAACATGGGTCAAGAATTACCTAAAAGAAGGTTATAAGATTTTACACTATCAATAATTTTCCAATATCTATAGTGATTTAGTGGTCATTATGTTCAATGGTGGGATGTATACAGATTCTGGATAGCAATCTAATGGTATGAATGATTGATTTACACTATTGAGGTTGATGGGTACCACTTGTACATACATGATCATGAAAAAAACAAAGATAAACTAATATCAGATGTAATTATCATTTGGGTTTTTTAATAATTGTATTTTTTATAAATGAAAATGGTAGTAGTGTTATCCCATGGATATAGGCCTTAATTTCATGAACCATGTAAATCAATGTCTTTCCTTTATTGTTTTAAATTATTCCACTTTCTTGAATATTTGTGTGAGTTTAATTTTTGTATGTGTTTGTGGATAAGTAATATGAATTGTTGGGATGATTAGGGTGTTCCATACTTCCTATCTTTTGATAAAACAATGGTATAATTGGGTCACATACAGTTCTTGGTTTCACCATTATATGATCCTGTGAGTAAACTGTAATGCTCAAATGTTTTTATGAAATATTTTCTTGAAATATT
Organism: Viscum album; assembly: GCA_963277665.1. Lineage (NCBI taxonomy): Eukaryota > Viridiplantae > Streptophyta > Magnoliopsida > Santalales > Viscaceae > Viscum > Viscum album. The sequence continues at coordinate 1,643,561,808 of OY728159.1, forward strand.
TTTTATTCTTTAGTAACTTTTTTTTGCATAAAATTGTGAGTTTAATTAAACCACAAGATTCCCTTATTATAAAATTACTGGTATAGTCTAGACATTAGGTTAGTGGGAATAATTATAACTAACTTATGAAAATGTATTACGAATTCATGGGCTATCAATTATTTATGAAAAATATAATTCAATTAGATAGTTTTATTTTGATTCAATTACATTTGGTAATGAAATTAATGAGATATATATGTCTTATATACTTAATAATTTATTTTTGATATTCATTTGATTGATATTTTAGTCATAGGGTATGAATAAAACCCTATTTGATGTATAAAACCAATTTCATTTAAAGGTTAATTTTACACCTTTGAATGGTGAACCAATTTTTATGATTTTGAATCATTAATAATTTTTATATGAAAATATAAACATGTTATTTTGAAGTGAGATATAAAAATTTACTTTGGATAAATTTTTGCTATTTTTCTGATAACTTCACATTTTGATTAATAGTAAAAATATGATAAATTTTAATTAAAAACAATATTTTTCATCAATATAATTTATATGGTTAAATTATAATAATGAATGGTTTTAATGTATAAATATAATATTTTTTACTACTCAATATAATTTATGTCATTATCATTAATTTTACTTTGAATTCATTGGTGAAAACATTTCAATATTTTTCAATGTTTTAACTTTTAAAACTCATTTTCTCATTTCTACAATGGGATTAATTTTAAATTAATTACTGCAACTTCTGTGTTTTGAATTTTGAAAAATGGATTCCATATTTGGAATCAATAGGTCCAAATTATGTTAATATTCTACTTTTATCTTTGGGATTATGAATAGTAACTTTGGTAATTATTTTTATTACCATAATTAAAGGTAAATCTAGTAATTAAGGGTAAAAATTTTATTATAAATTATCTTAACAACTATAAAAATCATATTTCATGACTAAATTAGACCCTTATCATCTATTTTTATAAAAATAATCACTTTATGGCCACTTACCTATGAATATGACATGAATGTAATAAAAACTCATGAATGTGAAAAAATGTCACAATCTCATTTTATATAAGTATATTAATTTTAATATATGGATAACTTAGAGATAATATCAACTATAGATAGTATATGTAAAGACAAAATAACTACCTGAATCATATAAATTTATTTATAATTTTTAGAGATTAAATATCTACAATTAATGATGACATAATAGTGATGTAAAATTTATTTTAATAATAGAAATATCCAATAAAGTGTATTAAAAATATTAAAATATATATCACATGAACTAATTAATATTCTCAACGAATATTATAGGTTACTATGACATATTATCAGTGTATTTAATATTTTTTTTCTAATTTATCTCCTGTGTGGTTTTTTTAAGTCAAATTAATGAATAGTGTCAAAATTGGCACTGTTGATATTTTATGAAAACAATAGTTTATTAAATTAATTAAAAATCATAAAAATATTTAAAAATTTCAAATTGATAATTATAAGAGCTAAAATTTCATAAAATATCCATTTATTGTCAATTAACACCATATAAGTAAATATTTATAACCATTAAATATTTAGAATGTTATTACCACAATTAATATTAAATAGAAAAACTAAGTTTCAATTAAAAATATATGGTTTAAATTAAACAAATAACTTGTCCAAAATTTATTGGTTGGTGAAAATACAACACTATATAATCTCATATTCTAAATTGGGACATTTTTTAGGTTTTTGGGTAGGGAATCATTTTATTATAAAATATTATTTATGGAGTTTCCAAAAGTACACCTCACCTCAATTATAAAAGGGAACCTCCTCTATCACCTCTTAACTTAATTTTGATCCTTCAAGATCAGACATAACCTACCCTTATTCCTTATAAACTTCCCTATTTTCATTCTACAGGTTCTGGTAATCTTTAAATACCAACTATAATGCTCTATGAAGAGATTTAGAGGAAGCACGTCGAGGAAGAGGTAATCTCTTCTACTAATACATCCAAAATTATTTCTTATTATACATCCTCTTAAATAGTTTTTTATTATAAAGTAATAAAAAAAGTATCACTCATATACTTATATGTTATAATAAAAGTGAAACAACCATATTCCACCTTTTACCCATCCTATGAAAAATGAAATCACCATGTGTGCTTACGTACGGTTTACCGTCTCTACGCTGTGGTGTAATCTGTTTATCCCCAAAAAATTATATGGATGGTCATAATGATGAAATTAATAAATATATATATGATGATATAACATTATTTTGATTATTAGATCCTATAAACCATTCACTTCAATACCATTCAATAATTATGAGAACGATATCATCGCTCGTGCGTATATACGGCTTACCGTCTCCACGGCGCGAAGTGATTTGTTCTACATGATGATCATTAAACCATGATTATGTACCTGGATTGAATGAATAAATTTGATATATATTATACTAATACCATGTTGTAAATTATATAACTATAACCTAAAAATATGAATAATAACTTATCTAAAAAAACATGTATAAGAACATAAAGTAGTTAATACACGAATAACGAGGAACTATGATATGTTACTAATAAACGGATGAAAATATGACCATAAATGTTATCATAATAATTATTATGATTCTGGAATAAATAATTAACATTATTTAAATCCTTATACCAGATGTTCAGATATATACAAAGCATATCGAACATAAGGTAAGGGATAACTTTGTAAATCTCATTTTTATCCAAGATTGTTTATTCGTATATATTTACTGAGGTATATTTCTCATCCACGTCCATGTTTCATAAATATTTATTTCAAAATATTCTTTATATATTTCTTAATTTTTAAAATTCAATTCTACCCATTGGTAATTTTCTACTAAATTGTATGAATGGAATCTTTTGTCTTTTTCGGTACGAGGTACTTTTTTACTTTTTCTAAAAAAAGAACGTTAAGAATGTTTTTTCAATTGTATGGCATGAATGGATTTTTATGATTTCATAATTTCTTATTTTATTTAATATTACCCTACAATATTACAAGGTTATTTTCAAATAAAATTACTTCTTCTAAAATTTTGTGGTTTTTTTAGGTAAGAAATCATTCTTGAAGAAGAAAGGATATTTTTATCAATAATTAATTTCACATGTTTTCTCAAAATTGTTTTCCATATATGATGAAACATTTTAAATAGGGTTATATTTTTATCCCTATTATTACTATGATTTTATTGTGTTTGTTATGGAATTTCATTTTGGAAATTCATTTGTTTTATATCAATTATTATGGAATGATGTCTAAGAAACCCATTTTATTTCATGGGTTATGATATGGTGAATATTTTTATGTTTTTTTGGCCCACATAAGAATGCTTTCATTATGATATGGGTGGTAACTATATCTCCCTCCATGAAATTGGATAAATATTTATATCTCATGAGATGGAAATGACTAGAAGGGAAAGTAAATCTGGCTTAGTAATACAGGGTTGGAATGAGGAGTGAACTCGGTTCAGTAATGTAGTTTGTCCACTATGACAGTCTTAACAATGAGCCTTGAATAATATTAAATGATATTCTATACGTATGTGTGTATGAAACAAAATTTCATTTCTTATGTTATGACTATTGGGATTACATTTCACTTTTATTATTTATCCCATGACCTGATGTTATGATCTTTTATATGTAGGATAATATTTTCAGATGTTATGTTTATGATTGACATTTCCATTATTTACCCTTACTGAGTGATTGAGCTCACCCTTTCAGGTGTTTATTTACTCTGGGTCCTGATTACGGGTATTTAGTAAGATATTTCAAAAGGGATTCTAGTAATAAATAAATAATCAGGAGAAAATGTGGCTGTTTTATGAACTAGTGGTTTATATTTCCTATTTTCTAAGAACCCTAAATCTATACAGCCCTGGCGTGGTTTTGATATGTTATATAATAAATATTCTTCAATGTTGAATAAATATCTATATGTAAAGTCTAACATTTTATAGTTTTTATCATAGAAAATGTATAGGTATCCTTTGGAAAGTTGGATGAGATAAACCTTATAAGAACCCTAAGCATATATCTACGTATAGGTTACAATCCTATACTATTATTTTAGAGATGTTCATGAATAACCTAGGATAAAATCTAATGTGTGCCAAATTGAAATTTTATTCTTGATTATATGGTTTTCCTTTTATGATTAGAGTTTTCCACACTATGCTTCTTTGTTTTAGTCAATGGATGGAACCTGAAGGTGCCACGTTAATGTTGAATGTGACGAGAAATGTAATGATTGTCCCCCTAAGCAACCAAATTTTATGGAAGTTGGAATTAAAAATATTATATCCATTCTCAGACAACTTTCTCAAGATATGAATCATGCAATACTTTTAAATGAGTAAAGGAGGGAGAAAAATTTTGTTGTGCCCTTCATGAGACAGCACCCACCATTATTCAGCATGTCTTCTGATCTATTAGTTGCTGAACAATGGATCAATACCACTAAAAAGATATTTTCAGTTCTACAATGTTTTAAACATTATAAAGACATCTTATCATTTTATTGTTTTGAAGGTTATACTGATCAATGTTGGAATCTTATCAAGAATACAAGGAAAAGGTATGAAATTGATTCCATGGATTGGGACAAGTTCAAGAAATAATTTTTTAATAATTACTTTCCTTATATTCTTCAAACAATAATGGATAAGGAGTTCCTTGAACTTATGAAAATGGATGATCAGTCCATTGGTACCTATAAAGAAAATCTTACAAGACATGCAGTGTACACTTCTCGAATTATTATCCAACCTGAGAGTAAAATTTATTTATTCTTTAGTAGCTTAAAACTAAGTCTTCGAAGGGAATTATTCATAAGGGACTTGAATATCTAAGAGGAAATTGTTGGATGTGATCTCTAGGAGGAGATGAATATAGGAGTAACCCATCAGTAATATGGCTTTGATAAGAAGATAAAAATGGAATTCAAAGGAAAATCTAAAGATCACACTGAAAAGAAGATGAGTTTTCCCTTATGCTCAAAGTGTGGAAAAAACCTGGAGGGAATTATCTTAAAGGGACTAGAAAATGTTTTAATTGTGGAAAATAAGGTTATATGGTAGTTTAATGTCTAAGTGATGGGAAAAAATTTCTAATGATGCGAACAAAGAAAATGCTACACAAAATGCACCCTGTACACATCAATGTTATAAGTGCAAGTAAATGGGGATTTAATCCAATCGATGACCTAAACGAAGGGTTATTGATGATGATCTACGTCAAAAAAAGGCTAAAGACAATGGAAGGTCATGTGCAATCACTATCGGTGATGTGGAGTACAATAATGAAGTGGTGAAAGGTACACTTACCATCCACTCTAAAGTATAAAATGTATTTTTTTATTCTGGATCCACCCACTATTTTATTTATGAAGAATTTTCTAAGGGTATCACCGTATTACCTCAAAAATTTGATATTGAGTTAGTTGTGACAACTAATAATGGCACAACAATCACATCAAAAGATTATAATTCTTCTTCAGTTGATGCTTGTGGGAAAGTGCTTCTGGAAAATATTATGATCCTTCCTATAGTGGAATTTGATGTGATTCTTAGCATGTATTTTCTTTATCTATATAGAGATTATATCAATTTTCAAGGAAGGGAAGTCACATTTCATGTTCTAGATCAATCTATGATCATCTATTGATCCAAGGATGAATATAATCTTCTAGTAGAAATTTCATCCATCTTATGGGCCTTGATTCCAAAAAATTAAGGTAATTTATCTCAAATGGTTGGGAAAAAACTCATGATTAAAAATATTCCCATTGTATGGGAGTTTTATGATGTCTTTCTAAAGGGATTTATAGGTATTTCACCAAATCATGAAGTTGAGTTTTCAATATAACTCGTACCAGGTGTTATGCCTATTTCAAAGACATATTATATAATGGTCACAATTGAGTTGTAGGAATTAAAAAACGAAATCAAAGAGAATATTGATAATTCAATCATACACCCTAGTGCATAACCTTGAGTAGCACCTATTCTATTTGTTAATAAGAAATATGGATCAATGAGACTCTGTTTTGATTATCGAGAACTTAACAATATCACTATCGAGAACAAATATTTTCTTCTCTGCATTGATGAATTATTTGACCAACTACACGTAGCTCAATACTTTTCCTAGATTGATATTTTTTTAGGATATCATCTATTAATGGTCATAAAGAGGATATACCAAAGATGACATTCCATACAAGGTATAGAAACTATGAATTTATAGTGATTTCTTTTGGACTTACTAATTCCCTTGCTATCGTCATGGATCTAATGAATAAAGTGCTTAGAGACTATCTTTATTAGTTTGTGGTAGTCTTTATAAGATATTATTCTCTATTCAAAGAGCAAGGAAGAAAATTAAGATAACTTGAGAATTGTACTGAAGACTCTAAAAAAGGTTAATCTTTATGGAAAATTTACCAAGTGTGAATTTTGGATTCAAAATGTTCCATTTATGGGTCACATAATATCAAGAGATGGGATATCTGTGCATCAAAAAATAGAGGTTATTGAAAGATAGCTGAGACCAACAACGGTAACTAAGATCCAAAATTTTCTTGTTTAGGATAGATATTATTGACGTTTTTGAAATATTTTTCATGATTATCTAATCCACTCACCAATTTGACTCGTAAAGGAGTTAATTTCATTTGGATGGAGGAATGTGAAGAGAATTTCAAAGAAGTAAAAAGAAAGTTATCCAGTGCATCTATGCTCGCACTACCTCATAGTGGAGAATGGTATGTGATCTAAAATGATGCATCCAAGAAGTGTCTGGGATGTGTTCTCATGAAAAATGATATGGTGATTTCTTATTCCTCATGGAAGTTGAAAATCCATGATCAAAATTACCCATATCATGATTTGGAGTTAGCTGCAGTAATCATTGCATTAAAGATATGGATGAATTATCTTTATGGTGAAAGGTGTGATATTTATACTGATCATAAAATTTTAAAGTATATTTTCACACAAATTGAGATGAATATGAACCAAGGAATATGGTTGGAGTTGAGTAAAGATTATGACTGCTCAATACATTACCACCATGGAAAAGTGAACAAGGTGTCATATGCTTTGAGTCAAGTAGACCATGCTAGCTTATCCATGATGAGTATCACAAAAGATCCAATATTTATGGATTTGAAAAGGATGGATCATGAAATTTTAATGTAAGGGGAGAAATATCATCCTTATCAAATGAATGTTCAACCAACTATAAAGGTTAAGATTAAAGAGGCACAGAAGGAAGATGTAGAGTTACAAAAGAAGGTGAGAAATGTTCTTTAATTCAACCTTGATTGTGATAAAATAATAAGGTTCAGGAACTGGGTTTGTATTCCTCCCATACCATAATTAAAGAAGGAACTATTGTATGAGGTTCATAGTTCTTCATTCTCTATTCACCCTCGAAGCACAAAGATGTACATGGACCTGAAAGAGTACTTCTGGCAGGATGGCATGAAAAGAGATGTTTCTGAATAAGTCTTAATATGCTTGGTTTGTCTGCAAGTTGAGTGTAACACCTCAAGCTTCCACGGTACTCTTCACTTTGAATAATACAGTAGCGTGTGTTGTACGCAACTTCGAGTTATAAGGCATCACAACCAATCAAACTAGCTATTAGGAATAGTAATACCCACTTTTTGAAATTTTATAAATTTTATCTTTCAAAATAGACTTCATTTTTGGATTCAGAATATCGAAATTAGCTTAGGGTGAAATTTTTGTGCTTTTCGGATAACTTTCATATTTTAATGAATAGTAAAAATTACTAAATTTTAATTAAAAACAACTTTTTTAATCGAAAAAATTAATAGTGATAAATTATTAATTTGAGTGGTTTTAATGTATATTTATAATATATTTTTACCATTTAATACAATGTTGGTCATTGGACATAATTTCACATTTAAACCAGACATAAACAAGTCTCAATCTTTTGATAGTTATTATTTCTTAAAAACACGTTATTTGTTTTGACAATGGGAATTAATTTTTAAATTAATTAATGCAACTTATATGTTTTGAATTTGGTAAAATAGACATCATTTTTGAATTCATAATATCAAATATATATTATGCCGAATTTTTGGTATTTTTCTGAGAAACATCAATTTTTCATGAATAGTGAAAAACACTGAGTTATTGGTTAAAACAATTTTTTTTATTTAAATAATTAATTTTTTTTAAATTAATTTATTTCAAAATGGATACATAATAATTATATAGTTTCATTGTAATTAATTGGAGTTAGTTTATAATAATTTTAGATATATAAAAATTTTATTGAACATTTCACTGTCTTTTACCCACCTCCTAAGAGAATTTGAAAATTCACATAAAACATAATTTTACCACTTTTGTGAGTTGATTTTTTAAACTCCGAGAGACACGGTTAATATCAAGAAGTAAAATGTGGTTCAATAAGATAAAAATATTTTTTTGGTGAATAGTAACTTTTTACTTTTATTTACCGCGGTTAAAGTTAAATATGGTAATTCAAGGTAAAAAGAATAATGTAATAATTCAAAATTACCTTAACACATGTCCTAACTTTATTGGATGAGTAATGGTCGACCATGGGCATCTTTGGGTCGATTTTGGGACCCCATGGAGCCACTTATGAATGATAACGGCACTTTAGATTAATTAATTTAATGTAAAGGCAAAATTGACATAAACGAAAACCTTTCAGTAATTAATTTTTATATGGTGTTATATAAGTAATATTTTTGACTATAAATATTCATTGGAAATCTAAAAAGATTTCCTACATTATTCTATTTTTTTATAATTTTTAGACATCGAATAAATTAAATTATTAAGGAAAATATAATGATGCAGTATTTACCTCATTAATAAATGATTTAAATAAATTAGATTATAAATATTAAAATAATATCCAAAACATGTCCAATTATTATTGGATGATTTTATTTCAATCATGAGTCATCTTATCTTAGACTCTAATGATTTTTGGACCTTTAGAAACAGAATACCATTATATAATATAATAATATTTTCACACTTTCCTAAAGAACCCCTCAGCCCCCTTATAAAAAGAGACCACTTATAACCAATTAATCAAACATATAAATCCTTTAGGATCATCCATACTCTACCAATTTAAGCTCCCTGCATCCCTCTCCTCTTCCTATAATCCTTACCTTAGGCAGAAGTCACTTCAAGGAGTCCTTTTGGTTCAAACCAAAGGAAGTTACCCAAATTAAAGGTAACAATTTCTCTTAATTTCTTTTCTTTTATTTTACATCTCCAACCCCTAAAATCTTTTTATTAATTTATTTTATTACAACACCAGTATAATAAATATACTAGGATGTTTTTATGAGATATATTTGTATTAAAATTACACACACCTCCATCTAATTGGCGAAGAACATAATGTTTCTGTGGATGGAAAACTAACGCCTCACGAAACGATGATTGTTCAATTACCTCCTACCACCTCTCATGGTGGCCATTATGATGGAACTATATTTATATATGATATATATTATTTTTTTTGTTTCTTCATGCTTCTGTATTTTTCTTTTATAGCATACCTTAATGGTTTCCATTATGAGTAAATGTCACAATTTCATTTGAGGAAGTGCGGACTACCGCCCCCTCAAAGTGATATTACTTGTTAATACCATATTTGGAATGTATAAAGGCCGAAGTTAATGATATTATATATTATATTATACTGTAATTATAATATACCTATTTTTCATTATGTTTTAAGTCCATTAAAATAATAAATAGAGATGAATGTAGCGTTCATGCGTACGCACGACATACCGTCTCTATGAACAGTACATTTCATTCTTACCCCAAAATGATATATACTATTATAAATACATGTATATATATGATATATATGATATACATGATATATAAATCATTAATATCATTCTGGATATAATGATCTTTTGACCATGTGAACAACTTGTAACAATAAGGTGTTCATTTTTTACTCAAGTGCCAAATAGTGAAAAAACGAACGTTATTAACTTAAATGATTACATAATGTTTATAACATGGTAATAAGTGATATAAAAGGAATAATAAAATTGAAAAAGCTTCTTAAGCACGTATAAATTAACTTTAGTTTATTATTTAAGTTGTTAAAGAACGAACGGGTCAAGTCGGACACAAGGTCAGGTGTTTTCATCTCACTCCTTATTCCCGTGAGATTCATTCCATATTGCCACTATTACCTCTTGTGTGGTGTATGTACTGCCCTTAATTGTATTATTTGTGTAATACACTTTAATTTATGTGTATTTACATATTAATTGTATGATACCTCTTTCATGGTTTTTAGGTTTCATAAGTTACCAAATTGGTAAGGGTTAATTTCACAATCTATTTATTATCCGAGGTTGCTTTTACGTAAGTATCTACTGGGACATATTTATTATCCATGTCCATGTTTGATGAAAGAGTTTTCAAACGGATTCTTTTAAGGGAATTTTCTTACTAAAACATCATTTCAAATGTTTTAAATATTTATTCTTCTAAATCTTCCTCATTAATGTCCATGTATTCAAAATGGTTTTTAAGTATTTATTTATATGGAATTGAATGTTTTTAAAATGATAATTCCTTTTCAAAAGTTTAAAATTGGTATGGGACACTTTGATTCAAAAATGTCTTTAAATGAATTATTTTCTAAATTGTGTGACTTTTAAATGTATTCATGAAAAAGGTGTATTTCTCTCAAAGAGTTTTATAAATCATTTTCATCCATGTCAAGATCATTTAATAGATTTTAAACTTGTTTTGAAGTTGATTTATCATGATACAAATCTTTCATATTGTGTTAAAGGTTTTGTGATATGTTTGACTGTGGATGTGTTATTCTTATACCATTCATGGTTTATGGGTAAAGTATTGTTATTTCGTATGCTAGTTTTAATACGAATGTTTATGTTATATTTCATCCTCTTATTAAGATTATTGTGTTGGAATAGTATATCCCGGGTTGGGGTACAGTTACAGAAGACCCTTTGGGTTGGTGTCCAGTTATTAGAGGTACTCCGAGTTGATGTCCGGTTATTAGAGGCACTCCGGGTTGGGTTCTGGTTATAGTTAGACACTAGGTCTTGGTACGACGCCTTGACAAAGAAATTAATGTTCAGTATTATGCATTCCATCATTATGAAAGTGGTTAGTGATATTGAATGTGATTATTTGACTAGTAGAATGTCCATGTGAATAAGTAAATGGCATTATTTCATTTTTTTCTGCCATATTATGCTGAAGTTCAAGTTTAAAAGGATTTTTTTTAGTTATACATTGCCTTAAATGTTTATGCTTATTTATGAAAGTTTCCGATGTATTATTATCCTTACTGAGCATCTGAGCTCACCCCTTTATATGTTTTATTTTTCCCAGGATTCCATGAAGTGTATTGTGATTGATATACATGGTTAAGACAAGGGAATAATGGAGTTCATAAAGGATTATTAATGTTGTTTTGTTTGTTATGAAGTGTAATGTAACTTTCATTTAAGTAATCTATTTTCCAAGACTTCTAAACTGATCGGTCCTTCGGGACTTGATTCCTTGTAATCATGCCATTGTATAAAAATAATGCACCGACTCTGGGTAACTGGGGTTGGGGCGTTACAGTTGGTATCATAGGAAGTTTAGCAATAACCTTGGAAACTAGATTTAGATAAGCTCTGATTAGAGCACATTACCCTAAGATAGAATTTGAGGATTATTATAGAAGAACTTCCTAGAATTTTGGTATTGTAGAGATTTTGTGAGTTTTCAGAGCAATACATCCCTGTCTGGAAACGAGCAGGTAGAGGCGGCTCTGGCATAGATGTACCTAGGGGTAAAACCCGAAAACACTGCTTTGAGGTATACTCAAACCGGAACTTCCGCACGACAACGGGCCTTGTTGCACTCTTGGTTACAATACTCCTAGGGGATATGCTTAGGATAATTCCCATTTTCTTTACAAACCGGTATGAAGGGTTTATGAGTATATAACTACTCAAAGAAAACATTTTTGTGATTATGGATTATATCCATAAACTATTAAATTTATGTTAGGTATTTTACATGTTTGGAATTATGAATTGTGATTCATAAACTGACTTAGTGTATTCCATTATTTAGAAAAGGCGCCCAACAGAAGGAATGAGAAATCTAGTAATACGTATGATCCAAAGAGTAAGAAGGGTCATATCATTCATGGTATTACGACAACATTTAGAAAGGAAATAATCTCCCATGTATTATCATCATATGAATAAATAGTATCAAAAGATCAGTAAAGAACTCTCTGAATCCTATGGCTTTGAGTGGAAGTGAGAGAAGAAAAGGATGGTAGAAAGAAGTATGGATAAAGGGAATAATGGAAAGAAGGATTTTACAATATGTGATAAATGTGGAATGAATCACCTTGGTAAATTCTTGAAGGGAATGGGAGTTTGTTATAAGTGTGGAGAAAAAGGACACCAAGTACATGATTTCAAGGGTAAGAAAAAGTTTTCAAATGTATAATGCTTCATCTGCAAGGAGTTGGGACACTATGCAAACCAATGTCCAAATCATCAAAGTATGCACCAAATGATGCTATTGAATAATAATAAAGTTATGATACTACCACAGATGAAGAGGAATGACTAGTGTTCTTATGTTTTTTATTAAAGAATTATTTTATTTGAGTGTTTTATCAATGATGTACTGGTTATATGAATTATGGAGATAAATAATGTAACATCCCAAGTAAGTAATGAATAATAGATATTTTTATCTATGTCTATTAATGATTAAGATAATGTTATAGAGGCTTAAAATGAAAATAAATACAATCTTATGCATGGAATACACTAATATTCTTAAAAGATTGTTTTACTGCCTTTTGATGGAAAACCATTTTTGAATCTATATTTTGACAATTTTATAAACTATGTTTGTCAAAATAAACTTATCCTTTATGATTGCGACATCAAAATTTACCTTGTGTGGATTTTTGGTATTTTTCTGACAATGTACATTTTTAATGAATAGTGAAAAATACTGCATTTTACATCAAAACTGCTTTTTAATCTAATTTATTTATATGATTAGATTATGTTTTGAATTGGTTTTGAAGTGAAATTAGAATATATTTTTACCATTTTATCCAATGGTGGTCATTGGAATCAATTTCACTTTGAAATTAGACTTAAACTGGTGTCAATCTTTTGATACTTATTGTTTTGTAAAAACAAGCTATTTGCTCTGGCATCGGGAATTAATTATTAAATTAATTAATGTGACTTATATGATTTGAATTTTGTAAAATAGACTTCATTTTTGAATTTGGATTATCAAATATAGATTAGGGTGAATTTTTGGTAATTTTCTGAAAAACTTCAATTTTTGATGAATAGTGAAACCACTAAGTGGTAATCAAGCAAACTGATTTTTCAGTTAAATGAAAGTTTACCACTAATGTGTATTGAATTTTGAAAATCCGACATACATGGTTGTCATTAAGAAGTAAAATGTGGTTCAATGAGATTATAATAATTTTTTGGTGAATAGTAACTTATTAAGTTCTTAATCGCGATTAGTGGTAATTAGGGTAGTTTAAGGTATAAATAATGCTTTAATAATAGGAAATGACCTAGACACATGTCCCAACCTTATTGGTTGTGTCATGGCCGACCAAGACAAGCCATGGGTCAACTTGGGGACCCCATGGAGACACTTTGGTTTGGAAATGACATAAATAACGTTTTATTAAATGTTAAAGTAAAAATGACACAAACAAGAGATGTTTTACGAAAACAATTTTTACATGGGGTTATAAAGATCCGATTGTTGATTATAAATAGTCATTAGAAATATAAAAAGATTTCCTACATCATAGTATTTTTTATGATTTTTAGACATTAAATAAATTAAATTATTTATGACATAATAATGATGGAGCGATGACATCATTATTTGACGATTTAAATAAAATTGAAAGATAATATAAAATATATGAACTACACATGTCCAAAACCAATTGGATGAGTGGATTTCGAACCCTTATCACCTTATCCACGAATTATATCAATGTGGGACCTTTTAAAACCGAAACACATTTTTAAATAAAGTAATATTTCTTTCATTTCCAAAAGTGACCCTCCTCTCCTCTTATAAAAGGCCCCCACCTATACCTCATTTCACACACTCCACAAGCCTTTGGCTCGGCCAACCCCTGCCCATTTACTCTATCCACATCCCTATCCTCATCCTAGAGGATTCCCTTTGGGCAGAATCCTTTCAAAGGAAGCCTTTAGGCTCAAATCAAAAGGAGTTACACTTTTAAAGGTAATTCATTCTCTCATGTTCATTTGTTTTATTTTGCTTCTCCAACCCCCTAAACTATTTTTATTTACTTATTTTGTAACAAAACCAGTATATTCAATATACAAGGATGTTGTTATAATATTTATTTGAGCTACACTCTCACACAACTACATCAAATGGTTAAAGAACATACGGTTTCCGTGGATGGCGAAATTCTGCCTCCCGAAACGATGATTGTTCAATACTCATTTTACACCTTCAAAGGTGGCCATTATGATGCAAATATTTTTATATATGATATATAATATTTTTATGTTTTCCTTAAGCTTATGTTTTTTTTCATTTTGGTCATACCTTTATGGTTTCCATTATGGGTAAACACGATATCTTCATTTTAGGAAGTGCGGACTACCGCCCCCTAAAAGTGATTTGATTCGTTAATACCATATGTGGGATGTGTAAAGGATAAATTTAATGATGTTATATATGTTATTATACTGGAATTATAATATACTCTTATATCATTATGATTCCATTCCAGAAAATATGAAATAGAAATGGAAGTAGCGTTCATGCGTACGTACGGCTTACCGTCTCCATGAACGGTGCATTTCATTTCTTACCTCTAAATGATTATGTAATATTATAAATGCATGTATGTACTGGATATATATGACATATATGATATCTACATCATGAATACCATTCTGGATATAATGAACCTTTGACCAAATTAACAACATGTAAGTGTAAGAAGTCTATTTTTGACTTAAGAACCAAATACCGAAAAAATGAACATTATTAACTTAACTGATTACATGATGTTCATAACATGGTATAAAAGGAATAATGAACTTGAAAAGGATTCATAATCAAGTAGAGATTAACTCAATTTTATTATTCAGGAGATTAAAGAACGGTCGGGTCAAGTCGGATACGAGGTATGGGACTTCGTCTCAATCTCCTTTCGTTGAGGCATATTTTATTTTATACACAACTTTCTTTTATACGGTGTATAAACCCCTTTGACTTTTACGTTTATTCAAAAGGAATATTTTTTATATGAAGCGTTTACTAAACGACAAAAGGGAATGTTTTTTTCGTACGTATGCGGCGACAACGACTTCTCCGCCGTTGTGACCGTTATTTGAGTTTCGGCTTCCTCTACAAGCCATACCTTCTTTTTAAAAGAAAAATAAATACCATGTTTTACTTTTCTTTTATTTTAGTATTGAAAATGGTTTTCATAATGTTTTTATATCAATGTGTTGTATTGATATCTCGTGATTGAAATGTGGAAATTTTATGTTTCCTTTATGCATGTTTTATGTGATATGATTATGTTATGGTTCTTGGGAATTATTATGAAGACGGGTGGTTCCGTGATAAACTAAGGGCAGGTGAGCCTGTTATAGCTCTACAATAAATTGGGTAACGCGAAGGAGTGAAACATTAAGGTTTCTCCGAATAGATTTTAGGGAATATACTTTGATGGGTATTCCAAACGTAACCAAGAGGGTTACTCCCTACGTAAGAAAGTTATGAATGCCTCAAGTTACCTTTATGTCTTATGATTTCTATGATTTATTCATGATTTTATGAGGTATGTTAAAGTGCCAATGTTTTATGGGTAAAGTATGATTTCATTCTTATGTATATATGAACTCATGTTTCCTTTCCATGTTTTTTTTATAACCCATACTGAGTTTTTATGCTCATCCCAAGTTTTTGAAATGTTTTTCACATGTCAAGGGAAAGGTACATGATAAGATGATAGAGTCAAGGATGTGTCAATAATTAATCCATGTTTTATTTTAAATGTGTTTCCATTGATGGGAATGAAGAATACTATCTTTATTTAAGCACTTTGTTTATATGTGGAATGTAATGCAAGTTTTATGATCTAATTATCTAAAACTCTAAACCCGAAAAGATCCTCAATGTGTAATCTTGTAATAACTGAAGATTAAGTAAGGTTTAAGGCTGGGGACTTATAGTTGGTATCAAAGGTCGGTTTAGATAACTTTAGGAGTTAGAATTCTATTAAATGATTATCCAAAAATATTTTTTTTCGAAATGATATAGCATTTAAAGATTACCATGTTGCTTCATCTAAGACATGTTTGTTCAGAATGGTTTTCCGCAGAGGAAACAGGGAAGCAGTGCTAGGAAGGCATACAGAAGGAAATAACCTTCCGAATCAGCATCCAGAAATGGTCGGAATTGGCACTGAACAGTTTGTTGCAGTAATGGCGTAGTTGAATCAAGCGATAAATGGCGGTGGTATCCATGCACGAGATCAGCCAGAACAACCGCAGAGGAACATGTCAGTGGTGGAACATTTCATGAGGAAACATCCACCATCATTCAGAGGATCATCTGACCCTGTGCTAGCTGAAGGGTGGATTAAAGCACCGGAGAAGATTTTTGATGTCATGGAGTGTTCAGACAATCAAAAGGTTAGTCTTGCTATTTACCGTTTGGAGGGTGAAGCAGATCAGTGGTGGTCTATGGTTAAAAATATCAGGGATGCCAATGAGATTGATGCTCTTGACTGGGATGAATTCAAAGGTATGTTTCTTGAGAAGTATTTTCCTAAGGATGTTCGACTTAGGATGGAAAAGCAATTCTTGGAATTGAGGCAAGAGGAAGACTCAGTGGCTGCCTATGAGGAAAGGTTCACTCGATTGGCAAGGTATGCTCCAAATTTTATCCGGGACCTTGATAGTAAAATCAATCGTTTTTACTCAGGATTAAAGCCAAAATATAGAAGGGCATTAGCTTCTCGTGAGTTTAAAAGTTATGAAAAGCTTGTTCGATGTGCTGAGAAGGTGGAAATGGAGTTTGCCGATGACCAAGTGTTCTATAACAACCAGCAGAAGAAGAGACCGAGGTGGCAGGAGAAAGGTAAGAATTCTTCAAAAAAGTCTGATGGTAAGAGAACTAAGTTTCCAGTTTGTGATAAATGTGGCAAAAGGCATGCTAGGGAATGTCTTCTAAATACTGGGAAGTGCTACCGATGTGGTAAGATGGGACATAAGGCTCGTGATTGCACTGAAAAGGATCAAGGTGAAGGTAAGAACAAATTTGACGTACAGTTAGTGAAATGTTATAAGTGCAATGAGATGGGTCACTATGCAAACGAGTGTCTGACAAGGAGCTTGAGTGATGGGAAGCAGTTAGACTACAAGCAGAAAGGGGTGGTGAAATCCTTTGCAGCTACTTCAGCAGATGTCGGTCCATCAAATGAAGTTGTGTCCGGTACTTTGTTTGTTTTTTCAGATTATGCCAGTGTGTTTTTTGATTCGGGGTCTACACATTCTTTCATCTCTGAAACCTTTTCTAGTAAAATGGGAATACGATCTCAAGAAATGACTCCTGAACTTTTGGTAAAAACACCTGGGGGAAATGTCGAGGAAAAAAGAATTTATAAGAATCTTCCTATCCTTATCTGTGGAAAGAACCTACTTGCAAACCTTATTGTTCTACCTCTAGTAGAGTTTGATGTTATCCTGGGTATGGATTGGCTCTCTATTTACCATGCTAAGATTGACTGTAGAGCTAAAGAAGTTTTTTTCAGAAAGACTTTCAGTTTGTTTACAATAATGAACCCTTACTTTTGATAACATATCAAGAGGCCGAGAAACTTGTAAAAGATGGAAATGAATGTTACCTTGCACACGTCGTTGAAAATAAAGGAACTGTTCAGATTAATGATGTGCCAGTGGTAAATGAGTATCCTAATGTTTTTCCTGATGAGTTGCCTGGAATAATACCAGATCGGGAAGTTGAGTTTACTGTTGACTTAGTTCCTGATGCTAAGACAATTTCAAAACCCCCTTATCGAATGGCACAAATTGAACTTTTAGAGTTGAAGGAGCAATTGCAAGATTTATTAGAGAAAGGTTTCATTAGACCTAGAACATCACCATGGGGTGCTCCTGTTTTATTTGTTAAAAATAAAGATGGTTCTATGAGACTTTGCATTGATTATAGAGCCTTGAATAATATCACTGTTAAGAACAAATATCCTTTGCCTCATATCGATGATTTGTTTGATCAGCTCCAGGGAGCTCAGTTTTTTTCAAAGATTGACTTGAGATCGGGGTACCATCAGCTGAAGGTTAAGGAGGTAGATATTCCGAAGACCACGTTCCGTACGAGATATGGCCATTATGAATTTGTAGTAATGCCTTTTGGGCTAACCAATGCACCTGCTGTATTCATGGACTTAATGAATATAATTTTCCATGAGTTCTTGGATAAGTTTGTGGTGGTTTTCATTGATGATATTTTGGTGTTTTCTAAAAGTAAAGAGGAGCATGAAAAACATTTAAGGGTTATCTTTCAAACCTTAAAAGAAAAGAAACTGTATGGGAAATTCAGCAAGTGTGAGTTTTGGTTGCAACAAATTTCTTTCCTTGGTCACATTGTTTCTAAAGATGGAATAATTGTTGATCCTGCAAAAACAAAAGTTGTGGAAGAATGGACAAGACCCACAAATGTAACCGAGATTCGTAGATTCCTTGGTTTGGCGGGCTATTACCGAAGGTTTGTTAGAAATTTTTCACGGTTATCTAGTCCAATGACTAAGCTAACTCGGAAGGGTGTTAAGTTTATCTGGACAAAAGAATGTGATGATTGTTTTCAGGAATTGAAAAGAAGATTGGTGAATGCTCCAGTTTTGGCACTACCTTCCAGGAATGGTGAGTTTGTTATATACAGTGATGCTTCATTGAAAGGACTTGGTTGCGTCCTAATGCAGAATGATCAGGTAATTGCTTATGCTTCACGACAGTTGAAAACCCATGAGGTAAATTACCCTACACATGATTTGGAATTAGCTGCTGTTGTTTTTGCTTTAAAAATTTGGAGGCATCATTTGTATGAAGTAAAGTGTGAAATATATACCGATCACAAAAGTTTAAAGTATATATTCACTCAGAAAGAGTTAAACATGAGACAAAGGAGATGGCTGGAATTAGTCAAGGATTATGATTGTACAATTCATTACCATCCGGGAAAAGAAAATAAAGTGGCTGATGCTTTGAGTCGAAAAAGTAATGCTTCATTAACAATGTTGCGTTTGGAACGTGATCCTTTGGTTAACGATTTGATGAACTTTGGCATAGAAGTTGTTGGTGCAGGAAGTCCTTCTGTTTTGTTTCAGGTATCAGTGAGATCTTCTCTATCAGATAGAATCAAGCAAGCACAGAAGCAAGACAGTGAGTTGCAGAAAAAGGTAGAGCTGGTTCAGAAAGGTAAGTTTCATGAATTCAACATTGATAATGATTGCGTTTTTAGATTTGGGAAGAGATTGTGTGTGCCTTGTGATTCACAGTTGAAGAGAGAGTTGTTATGTGAAGCTCATAGTTCTCCGTTTTCAGTTCATCCGGGTAGTACTAAGATGTATAGAGATCTGCGGGAGTATTACTGGTGGGATGGAATGAAAAGAGATATTGCTGATTTTACTGTGAAGTGTTTGACTTGTCATTAGGTTAAAGCCGAGCAACAGTTACCGAAAGGGATGCTTCAGCCTTTACCAGTGCCA
The DNA here is from genome assembly GCA_963277665.1 of Viscum album. NCBI lineage: Eukaryota > Viridiplantae > Streptophyta > Magnoliopsida > Santalales > Viscaceae > Viscum > Viscum album. The sequence continues at coordinate 1,643,581,762 of OY728159.1, forward strand.
GAGTGGAAATGGGAGAATATATCCATGGACTTTGTTGTTGGATTACCGAAGACATCTCGAGGTAATAATGCAATCTGGGTTATTGTTGATCGCTTGACCAAATCTGCTCATTTCCTTGCTATACGAGATACTTTCTCTCTTGATCAACATTCCCGTTTGTATCTTAAAGAGATAGTCAGGTTACATGGAGTTACTCTCTCCATTGTATCAGATCGTGATCCCAGGTTTACTTCTAACTTTTGGAAAGGCCTTCAGAAGTCGTTGGGTACTGAATTAAATTTTAGTACAGCTTTTCATACTCAATCAGATGGGAAGTCAGAACGAACAATTCAGACATTGGAGGATATGCTACGAGCTTGTTCTATGGATTATCAGGGAAGTTGGGACCAACATCTTTCTTTGGTTGAGTTTTCATATAATAACAGTTTTCATTCTAGTATACAGATGGAACCATTTCAGGCATTATATGGGAAGCTGTGTCGAACTCCAGCTTTCTGGGACGAAGTGGGTGAAAGAAAGTTGATGGGACCAGAATTGGTAGAAGAGATGGCAGAAAAAGTTCAGCTGATTCAGAAACACATGAGAACAGCTCAGAGCAGGCAGAAGAGTTATGCGGATAACCGGAGGAAGGATCTATCTTTCGAGGTAGGTGATCATGTTTTTCTCAAGGTTTCTCCTTGGAAAAGTGTGATGAGATTTGGTAAGAAAGGAAAGTTGAGTCCAAGGTTCATTGGACCATACGAAATTCTGGAAATAGTTGGATCAGTTGCATACCGAGTGGCTTTACCTCCGAGTTTATCTCAGGTACACAATGTTTTTCACGTTTCGATGTTGAGAAAGTATATGCCAGATCCATCTCATGTTTTGAGTCCAGAGGTAGTTTAGCTGGAAGAGAACCTATCTTATGAGGAAGAACCGGTCCAGATTCTTGACCACAGGGAGCAAGTGTTACGGAATAAGGTGATTCACCAGGTAAAGGTTTTGTGGAAAAACCACATGATTGAAGAGGCAACATGGGAATCTGAAAATGCAATGAGGGATAAGTACCCCCATTTATTCGATAAGTAAATAAATTGCGGGGACGCAATTTTCTAAAGGGGGGAAGGATGTAACATCCCAAGTAATTAATGAATAATAGATATTTTTATCTATGTCTATTAATGATTAAGATAGTGTTATAGAGGCTTAAAATGAAAATAAATACAATCTTATGCATGGAATACACTAATATTCTTAAAAGATTGTTTTACTTCCTTTTGATGGAAAACCATTTTTGAATCTATATTTTGACAATTTTATAAACTATTTTTGTCAAAATAAACTTATCCTTTATGATTGCGATATCAAAATTTACCTTGTGTAGATTTTTGGTATTTTTCTGACAATGTTCATTTTTTAATGAATAGTGAAAAATTCTGCATTTTACATCAAAACTGCTTTTTAATCTAATTTATTTATATGATTAGATTATGTTTTGAATTGGTTTTGAAGTGAAATTAGAATATATTTTTACCATTTTATCCAATGGTGGTCATTGGAATCAATTTCACTTTGAAATTAGACTTAAACTGGTGTCAATCTTTTGATACTTATTGTTTTGTAAAAACACGCTATTTGCTCTGGCAGCGGGAATTAATTATTAAATTAATTAATGTGACTTATATGATTTGAATTTTGTAAAATAGACTTCATTTTTGAATTCGGATTATCAAATATAGCTTAGAGTGAATTTTTGGTAATTTTCTGAAAAACTTCAATTTTTGATGAATAGTGAAACCACTAAGTGGTAATCAAGCAAACTGATTTTTCAGTTAAATGAAATTTTACCACTAATGTGTATTGAATTTTGAAAATCCGACATACATGGTTGTCATTAAGAAGTAAAATGTGGTTCAATGAGATTATAATAATTTTTTGGTGAATAGTAACTTATTAAGTTCTTAATCGCGATTAGTGGTAATTAAGGTAGTTTAAGGTATAAATAATGCTTTAATAATAGGAAATGACCTAGAAACATGTCCCAACCTTATTGGTTGTGTCATGGCCGACCAAGACAAGCCATGGGTCAACTTGGGGACCCCATGGAGACACTTTGGTTTGGAAATGACATAAATAACTTTTTATTAAATGTTAAAGTAAAAATGACACAAACAAGAAATGTTTTACGAAAATAATTTTTACATGGGGTTATAAAGATCATATTGTTGATTATAAATAGTCATTGGAAAGCTAAAACGATTTTATACATCATAGTATTTTTTTTATGATTTTTAGACATTAAATAAATTAAATTATTTATGACATAATAATGATGCAGCGATGACATCATTATTTGACGATTTAAATAAAATGGAAAGATAATATAAAATCTATGAACTACACATGTCCAAAACCAATTGGATGAGTGTATTTTGAACCCTTATCACCTTATCGACGAATTATATCAATGTGGGACCTTTTAAAACCGAAACACATTTTCAAATAAAGTAATATTTCTTTCATTTCCAAAAGTGCCCCTCCTCTCCTCTTATAAAAGGCCCCCACCTCTACCTCATTTCACACACTCCACAAGCCTTTGGCTCGGCCAACCCCTGCCCATTTACTCTCTCCACATCCCTCTCCTCATCCTAGAGGATTCCCTTTGGGCATAATCATTTCAAAGGAAGCCTTTAGTCTCAAATCAAAAGGAGTTACACTTTTAAAGGTAATTCATTCTCTCATGTTCATTTGTTTTATTTTTCTTCTCCAACCCCCTAAACTCTTTTTATTTACTTATTTTGTAACAACACCAGTATATTAAATAAACAAGGATGTTGTTATAATATTTATTTGAGCTACACTCTCACACAACTACATTAAATGGTTAAAGAACATACGGTTTCCGTGGATGGCGAAATTCTGCCTCCCGAAACGATGATTGTTCAATACTCATTTAACACCTTCAAAGGTGGCCATTATGATGTCACTATTTTTATATATGATATATGATATGTTTATGTTTTCCTTAAGCTTTTGTTTTTTTTCATTTTGGGCATACCTTTATGGTTTCCATTATGGGTAAACACGATATCTTCATTTTAGGAAGTGCGGACTACCGCCCCCTAAAAGTGATTTGATTCGTTAATACCATATGTGGGATGTGTAAAGGATAAAGTTAATGATGTTATATATGTTATTATACTAGAATTATAATATACTCTTATATCATTATGATTCCATTCCAGAAAATATGAAATAGAAATGGAAGTAGCGTTCATGCGTACGTACGGCTTACCGTCTCCATGAACGGTGCATTTCATTTCTTACCGCTAAATGATTATGTAATATTATAAATGCATGTATTTACTAGATATATATGACATATATGATATCTAAATCATGAATTCCATTCTGGATATAATGAACCTTTGACCAAATTAACAACATGTAAGTGTAAGAAGTCTATTTTTGACTTAAGAACCAAATACCGACAAAATGAACATTATTAACTTAACTGATTACATGATGTTCATAACATGGTATAAAAGGAATAATGAACTTGAAAAAGATTCATAAGCAAGTAGAGATTAACTCAAGTTTATTATTCAGGAGATTAAAGAACGGTCAGGTCAAGTCGGATACGAGGTATGGGACTTCGTCTCAATCTCCTTTCGTTGAGGCATATTTTATTTTATACACAACTTTCTTTTATACGGTGTATAAACCCCTTTGACTTTTACGTTTATTCAAAAGGAATCTTTTTTATACGAAACGTTTACTAAAAGACAAAAGGGAATGTTTTTGTCGTACGTATGCGGCGAAAACGACTTATCCACCGTCATGACCGTTATTTGAGTTTCGACTTCCTCTACAAGCCATACCTTCTTTTTAAAAGAAAAATAAATACCATGTTTTACTTTTATTTTATTTTAGTATTGAAAATGGTTTTCATAATGTTTTTATATCAATGTGTTGTATTGATATCTTGTGAATAAAATGTGGAAATTTTATGTTTCCTTTATGCATGTTTTATGTGATATGATTATGTTATGGTTCTTGGGCATTATTATGAAGACGGGAGGTTCCGTGATAAACTAAGGGCGGGTGAGCCCGTTATAGCTCTCCAATGCATTGGGTAACGCGAAGGAGTGAAACGTTAGGGTTTCTCCGAAGAGATTTTAGGGAATATACTGTGATGGGTATTCCAAATGTAACCAAGAGGGTTACTCCCTATGTAAGAAAGTTATGAATGCCTCAAGTTACCTTTATGTCTTATGATTTCTATGATTTATTCATGATTTTATGAGGTATGTTAAAGTGCCAATGTTTTATGGGTAAAGTATGATTTCATTCTTATGTATATATGAACTCATGTTTCCTTTCCATGTTTTTTTATAACCCATACTGAGTTTTTATGCTCATCCCAAGTTTTTGAAATGTTTTTCACAGGTCAAGGGAAAGGTACATGATAAGATGATAGAGTCAAGGATGTGTCAAGAATTAATCCATGTTTTATTTTAAATGTGTTTCCATTGATGGGAATGAAGAATACTATCTTTATGTAACCACTTTGTTTATATGTGGAATGTAATTCAAGTTTTATGATCTAATTCTCTAAAACTCTAAACCCGAAAAGATCCTCAATGTGTAATCTTGTAATAACTCAAGATTAAGTAAGGTTTAAGGCTGGGGCCTTATAAATAAGGATTGTACTACAGTACTATTTCATTGAGGATTTGAGATTATATGGTACTATGAAAAGTTACTCAACAACAAGTTAAACTTTTTTTTTGAAAATACATGGTTGAAGGAAAGGTAATCCTTAATATGGTCTTGATACTAAGGTAGTAATTTTGGAATAAGAGATGGTTGATTTGGATGAATTATATTGGATATTCTTGACTACCTTGGAACTGATTAATGGTTTGTTTATTTCATCATTGTTGGAATATTCAAAGTTTTTGGATATAAGGAATATATCTAATATTATATAAGGAATAAAGGATCATTAATGTAATCAATAATGTTTTATTGTAATTTAGGGTGTTACCATATTTTAAAAGAATACATGATGAAGGTGTTCACATGCTATTATGTGGAAACAAATGGATCTTCATTGTGTTTACCTACCTTATAAATTTTGGACTGTGAGTTTGGGAAGAAGTATTTTGGATAAGTCTAGTTTGAGATTATTTTTGGATTTCCATAAAAAGGACAACCTGGAGGTCGGGTGGCAACTTGTCATGTTCGGCAAGGTCGGAAGACTTGAACCCACAACTGAAGGGCGACAAGGGTGTATCACCTACCACTAGCCCACGTGATGTCCTGGATTGAATAATGTAGTTTTTTAAAGGGTGAGATATGTGAATTATAAATTCATTATTTTTGGAACCCTATAAGATTTGGATAAATAGAATATATATATATATATATATATATATATAATATTTTAGAGTGAAAGAAGAGTTTGTAGTAGGAATTAGTTGAAGGACGAAACTCTACTTATCAAGTATATATATACATACACACACACACACACACATATATATATATATATATTCCTCCTATTTTATGGATAAATTAATTGTTAAAATTTAGGGAAGGGATCTTAAAATAAAAAAATGTGTTATCCTAATACCTTATGTTTTGTTGAACCGATGGTATTTTAAATCATCATAGATTAATGGCTTTGAGGCCCACAATTCTACAATTGTTTGTGATTGATGACCTCAATCACTCTCTATAAATATTTACATTTTTCTAAAAATTATGTGTCCTTAATTTCCACCAATTTTATCTTAATCGATATCATAATTTGGTGGTGACCTTTTCATTTTTCTTTTCCTCTTATTAAGACTAAATTTTATTAACCCAATTTCCGATGTGGGTTTTCCCACAAAGATATTTTCTATTTTCAACCTTTTATTTTTGAAGAACAATTTCAAATGTTGAGGATACAATTTATTGAAGGAGGGGAGAATGTAACACCCCAAGATTCCACGGTACGCTTCACTTTGAATAATACAGTAGCGTGTGTTGTACGCAACTTCGAGTTATAACGCACCACAACCAATCAAACTAGCCGTTATGAATAGTAATACCAAATTTTTGAAATTTTTTAAATTTTATCTTTCAAAATGGACTTCATTTTTGGATTCAGAATATCGAAATTAGCTTAGGGTGAAATTTTGGTGTTTTTCAGATAACTTTCATATTTTGATGAATAGTGAAAATTACTAAATTTTAATGAAAAACAACTTTTTTAATCGAAATAATTAATAGTGATAAATTATTAATTTTAGTGGTTTTAAGGTATATTTAGAATATATTTTTATCATTTAATAAAATTTTGGTCATTGGATGTAATTTCACATTTCAAGCTAACATAAACAAGTGTCAATCTTTTGATAGTTATTATTTCTTAAAAACATGCTATTTGTTTTGACAACAGGAATTAATTTTTAAATTAATTAATGAAAATTATATGTTATTAAATTGGTAAAATAGACATAATTTTTGAATTCATAATATTAAATATATCTTATGCCTAATTTTTGGTATTTTTCTGAGAAACATCAATTTTTCATGAATAGTGAAAAACGTTGAGTTATTGGTTAAAACCGATTTTTTTATTTAAATAATTATTTATTTTTTTAAATTAATTTATTTCAAAATAGATACATAATAATTCTATAAGTTCATTTTAATTCATTGGAGTTAGTTTATAATAATTTTAGATATATAAAAATTTTATTGAACTTTTCACTGTCTTTTACCCACCTTCTAGGAGAATTTGAAAATTCACATAAAACTTAATTTTACCACTTCTGTGAGTTTAATTTTGAAAATACGAGAGACACAGTTAATATCAAGGAGCAAAATGCGGTTCAATAAGATAAAAATATTTTTTTGGTGAATAGTAACTTTTTACTTTTATTTGCCGCGGTTAAAGTTAAATAGGGTAATTCAAGGTAAAAAGAATATTGTAATAATTCAAAATTACCTTAACACGTGTCCTAACCTTATTGGATTAGTAATGGCCGACCATGGGCATCTTTGGGTCGATTTTGGGACCCCATGGAGCCACTTATGAATGATAATGACACTTTAGATTAATTAATTTAATGTAAAGGCAAAATTGACATAAACAAAAACCTTTCAGTAATTAATTTTTATATGGTGTTATATTAGTAATATTTATGACTATAAAAATTCATTGGAAAGCTAAAAATATTTCCTACATCTTGGTATTTGTTTATAATTTATAGAAATCTAATAAATTAAATTATTAAGGACAATATAATGATGCGGTATTTACCTCATTAATAAATGATTTAAATAAATTAGATTATAAATATTAAAATAATATCCAAAACATGTCCAATTCTTATTGGATAATTTTATTTCGACCATGAGTCATCTTATCTTCGATGTTAATGATTTTTGGACATTTATAAACCGAATATCTTTATATAATAAAATAATATTTTCACACTTTCCTAAAGAGCCCCTCCTCCCCATTATAAAAAGAGACCACTTCTAACCAATTCCTCACACATATCAAGCCTTTATGCTCGTCCAAACTCTGCAAAATTAAGCTCCCTACATCCCTCTACTCCTCCTAGAAGCCTTACCTTAGGCAGCAGGAACTTCAAGGAGTCCTTTTGGTTCAAACCAAATGAAGTTACCCAAATTAAAGGGAACCATTTCTCTTAATTTCTTTTCTTTTATTTTACTTCTCCAACCCCTAAAATCTTTTTATTACTTTCTTTTATAACAAAAACAGTATAATCAGTATACTAGGATGTTTTTATGAGATATATTTGAATTACACTTACACACACCTCCATCTAATGGGTGAAGAACATAATGTTTCTGTGGATGGAAAACTAATGCCTCACGAAATGATGATTGTTCAATTACCTCATACTGCCTCTCATGGTGGCCATTATGATGGAACTATATTTATATATGATATATATTATGTTTGTGGTTTCTTTATGCTTCTGTATTTTTCTTTTATAGCATACCTTAATGGTTTCCATTATGAGTAAATGTGATAATTTCATTTGAGGAAGTACGGACTACCGCCCCCTAAAAGTGATATGACTCATTAATACCATATGTGGGACGTATAAATGATGGATTTAATGATATTATATATGATATTATAGTGTAATTATAATATACCTATGTATCATTATGTTTTAATTCCATTAAAATAAGAAATAGATATGAATGTAGTGTTCATGCGCATGTACGACTTACCATCTTCATGAACGGTACATTTTATTCTTACCCAAAAATGATATGTACTATTATAAATACACTTATATATATGATATATATGATATATATGATATCTACATCATGAATATAATTCTGGATATAATGATCTTTTGACCATGTGAACAACTTGTAACTATAAGGTGTTCATTTTTGACTCAAGTGCCAAATATTGACAAAACGAACGTTATTAACTTAAATGATTACATAATGTTTATAACATGGTAATAAGTGATATAAAAGGAATAATAAACTTGAAAAATGTTCTTAAGCAAGTATAAATTACCTTTAGTTTATTATTATGGATGTTAAAGAACGAACAGGTCAAGTCAGACACAAGGTAATGGGTTTTCATCTCACTCTTTATTCCCATGAGATTCGTGCCATATTGATTCTATTACCTTTTTTGTGGTGTATGTACTTCCCATAATTGTATTCTTTATGTAATACAATTTAATTTATGTGTATTTACATATTCATTTTATGGTACCTTTTTCATGGTTTGTACGTTTCATAAGTTACCAAATTGGTAAGGGTTAATTTCACAATCTCTTTATTATCCGAGGTTGTTTTTATGTAAGTATCTACTGGGACATATTTATTATCCATGTACATGTTTTATGAAAGAGTTTTCAAAGGGATTATTTTAAGGTACTTTTTTTACTAAAACATCATTTCAAATGTAATAAATATTTATTCTTCTAAATCTTCCTCATTAGTGTCCATGTATTCAAAAAGGTTTTTAAGGATTTATTTATATGGAATTGAATGTTTTTAAAATGATAATTCCTTTCTAAAGTTTCAAAGTGGTATGGGACACTTTGATTCAAAAATGTCTTTAAATGACTTCTTTTCTAAATTGTGTGACTTTTAAATGTTTTCTTGAAAAGGGTGTATTTCTCTCAAAGAGTTTTATAAATCGTTTTCATCCATGTCAAGATCCATTAATATATTTTAAACTTGTTTTGAAGTTGATTTATCATGATTCAAATCATCCATATTGTGTTGAAGGTTTTGTGATATGTTTGACTGTGGATGTGTTATTCTTATACCATTCATGGTTAATGGGTAAGGTATTGACATTTTGTATGCTAGTTTTAATAAGAATGTTTATGTTATATTCCATCATCTTAATAAGATGAATGTGTTGGAATAGTATGTTCTGAGTTGGGGTCCAGTTACAGAAGACCCTCCGGGTTGGTGTTCGGTTATTAGAGGCACTCTGGGTTGGTGTTCAGTTATTAGAGGCACTCTGGGTTGGTGTTCGGTTATTAGAGTCACTCTGGGTTGGTGTCCGGTTATTAGAGGCAATCCGGGTTGGGTTCTGGTTACAGTTATCCCCTAGGTCTTGGCATGAGGCATTGACAAAGAAATTAAAGTTCAGCATTATGCATTCCATCATTATGAAAGTGGTTATTGATATTTCTTGTGATTATTTGACTAGTAGAATGTCCATGTGAATAAGTAAATGGAATTATTTCATTTTTTTCTGCCATATTATGCTGATGTTCAAGTTTAAAAGGCTTTTTTTAGTTATACATTACCCTAAATGTTAATGCTTATTTATGAATTTTTTGCAGTATTATTATCCTTACTGAGCATCTGAGCTCAACCCTTTCTATGTTTTATTTTTCCTAGGATTCCATGAAGTGTATTTTGATTAATATGCAGGGTTAAGACAAGGGAATAATGGTGCTCATAAAGGATTATTTATGTTGTTTTGTACGTTATGAAGTGTAATGTAACATTCATGTATGTAATCTATTTTCCAAGACTGCTAAACTGATCGGTCCTTCGGGACTTGATTCCTTGTAATCATGTCAATGTATTAAAATAATGCACCTACTCTGGGTAACTGGGGTCGGGGCATTACAGTGAGGCTGAGATATTGTAGTCTATGGGGATGTTACAACCATTACCCATACTAGAATATAAGTGGGAAAATATTAATATGGAATTTGTCATTAGACTTCTGAAAACATCCAAAGAAAATAATGCTATCTGGGTTATAGTTGATCACCTTACGAAGTCGGCACAATATATTGCTATTAGAGAGGATTTATCTCTTGATAATATTGCCAGTATATATTTAAAGGAAGTGGTAAGATTACATGTAGTTCTAATTTACCTTATATTTGATCGGGATCTGAGGTTTTCCTTGATGTTCTGGCAAAGTTTTCAGCATGCTCTGGATACATAGTTGAGTTTCAGCACTGCTTATCATCCTAAGATAGATGGTCTGTCTCAGAGGACAAATAAACTCTGGAAGACATGTTAAGAGCTTGATCTTTGGATTTCAAAGGAGTTTGGGATAAACACCTACCTTTTCTATAATTTTATTACAATAATTGCTTTCACTCCATTATTCATATGGCTCCTTATGAAGACCTCTTTGGAATGAAGTGCAGAAATTCAACTTGCTTGGATGAAGTTGGTGAAATAAAGCTATTAAGACCTGATCTTATTGATGAAATTGAAAAAATGGTCAGATCTATTCAACAACACATAAGATCAGTTCATAGTTGAAAAAAATTATGTTGAAAACTGAAGAAAATACCTAGAGTTTGAAGTGGGTGATAAGGTGTTCTTACAAATATCTCATTGGAAAAGATCAATGATATTTGGAAAGAAGGGAAAGCTGAGCCCTATGTATATAGGTTCTTTTGAAACTATGGTTCATGGTGGGAAGGTAGATTACTGATTGGCGCTTCCACTGAATCTCTCTCAAGTTCAGGATGTGTTCCATGTATCTTTCCTAAGAAATCACATACCCGATCTCTCACAAGTACTAAGATGATAAGTCATACCATTGTAACAAGATCGTTCTTATGAAGAACAACCAATAGGGATCTTGGATCATAGCAAAAAAGTTATACGAAAAAAGACCACTCACCGAGTTAAAGTTTTATGGTAGAACCACCAATTTGAATAAGCTACATGGGAACTTTAGGATATGATAAGGGAGAGGTATCCTCATCTGTTTGTTTCCAAGTGATGAATTTTGAGGGTGAAATTCAGTTTAAGTGGGGTAGAATGTAACACTCGGATGTTTTTATGAAATATTTTCTTTAAATAATTTTTATTCTTCAGTAGCTGTCTTTGCATGAAATAATGTGTCTAAATGAACCGAGAGATTTCTTTATTATAAAATTACCGTTATAGCCTCGTCTTTAGGTTATCAGGAATAATTACAACTAACTTATTAAAATGAATTATGAGTTTATTGTCTATCAATTATTTATGACAAATATAATTCAATTAGTTATATTTATTTTGAGTGAAATAATTTTGGAAATGAAATTAATGATATATATATGTGTTATATATTTAATAAAATATTTTTTATATTCATCCAATGGATATTTTAGTCATAGGGTATGAATAAACCCCTATTTGATGTATAAATACCTTTTTGAAGGATAATTTTAAAACATTGAATGGAAAAACCATTTTTAATATATTGACACAATAATAATACTTTTATGATAACATAAAAATGTTATTTTGAAGTGGTGTATAAAAATTTTATTTGGATAATTTTTTGATAATTTTCTGATAACTTTCATGTTTTGATGAACAGTAAAAATATACTAAATTTTAATTTAAAACAAAATTTTTTCATCGAGATAATTTTTATGTTTAAATTATAAACTTGAATGGTTTTAAAGTATAAATAGAAAATAATTTTATCATTAAATATAATTTATGTCATTAGTATTAATTTTACATTGAATTCATTTGTAAAAACATTTAAATCTTTTTCAATGTTTTAACAATAAAAACATGTTTTCTCATTTCAACAAAGATATTAATTTTAAATTAATTAATTAAACTTATATTATTTGACTTTTGAAAATTGGAATTCATAATTTTAATCGGTAGTTTCAAATTATGTTAATAGGCTACTTTTATTTTTGGGTATTATGAATAGTAACTTTGTAAATATTTTTATTACCATTGTTAAAGGTAAATTGGGTAATTAAGGGTAAAAGTAATATTATAAAATTACCTTAACACTGGTAAAAATCCTTTTGGATGACTAAATTATATCTTTATCATCTATTTTTTGAAATGTAATCTCTTTATGGACACTTTCCAATGAATATGACATTAATGTAAAAAAACTAATGAAAGTGAAAAAATGTCACAATCTGATTTTATATAATTATATTAATTTTAATATATGGATTACTATGAGATAATATAGACTCTAGATATATTATGGAAATATAAATTAATTACCTCCAAAATAAGAATTTTTTTATAATTTTTAGAGATTGAATAATTATCATTAATAATGACACAATAATGATGTAAAAATTATTTTATTAATAGAAATATCAAATAAATGGTTTTAAAAATATTAAAATAAAAATCATATTAACTAATTAATGTGATCCACGAATTTTCTACGTGACTATGAAATATTAGATGTGTATTGAATATATATTTTTTAATTTATCTCCTGTGGGTTTTTTTAAAGTCAAATAAATGAATAGTGACAAAATTGACACTGTTGATATTTTATGAAAATAAAATTTTATTAAATTTATTAAAAATCATAAAAATATTTAGAAATTAAAAAGTGAAAATTATAAGATCTAAAATTTTATATAATATCCATTTCTGTTCAATTAACACCATATAAGTAAATATTTATAACCATTAAATATTAAGAATGTTATTACTACAATAAAAATTAAATAGAATAACTAAGTGTCAATTAAAAAGATATGGTTTATATTGACATAATCACTTGTCCAAAATTTTTTATTTGTTGATATTACAACCCTATCTAATCTCATCTTTGAAATTGAGACATTTTCAAGGTTTTTGGGTAGGCTTTGGTTTTATTATAAATTATTATTTATGGAGTTTCCAAAAGTTCCCCTCACTTCAATTATAAAAAGGCACCTCCTCTCTCACATATTCAATTCATTTTTAGACTTCAATCTCATAAAAACACTACCTTTTTTCCTATTGAAATTTTATAATTTCCTTCAAAATGTTCTGGTCATCTTCAAATACCAACTCTAGTGCTCTAAGAAGAGATTTAGAGGAATCACATCGAGGAAGAGGTAATCTCTTTTACTCGTTATTTAAAACTTCGTTCTTCTTATACTTCCTCTTAATTATTTGTTTCATTAAAAATTAATAACATAAATATCAATAATATAATGATATTTTATTATAAACATTTAACCAACATATTCCATATTCTACCCATCCTATGAAAAATGAAATCACCACGCATTCGTACGTATGACTTACTGTCTCCACGCCGCGGTGTAACCAGTTTTTCACCACCACCATACATGGATAGCTATAATGATGGAATTAATAAATATATATATGACTGATATAAATTTTTTTATTATGAGATACTATAAACCATTCACTTCAATACCATTTAACAATTATGGGAATGATACCGTCGCTCGTGCATATGTACAGCTTACAGTCTCCACAGTGCGATGTGATTCATTCTACGTTATCTTCATTAAACCATGATTATATAAATTGATTTAATGAATAAATATGATATTTATTATACTAATACCATGTTTTAAATGATATAACTATAACCTAAAAAGTTTAATAATAACTTATCAGACAAAACATGCATAAGCACATAAAGCAGTTAATACCCAAATAACATGTAATAATGAAATATTACTAAAAAAAGATAAAAATATGATCATAAATGTTATCATAAAAATTATTAAAATTCTGGAATAAATCATTAACATTATTTAAATCATTATAGAAGAGTTTTGGATACATATGAAGCATATCATAACTAAGGAAATTGATAACTTTGCAAATATCGTTTTTATCTGAGATTGTTTATTTGTAAGAATTTACTGGGGTATATTTATCATCCACAAACATGCTTCCTTAAAATGTATTTCAAAAAATACTTTATATCCTTATAAAATTTTAAAAATTATATTTTAATTTTTGGTAAATTTGTACTAAATGGTATGAATGGAATCTTTTTCATTTTCGGTACAATGAACTTTTTCAATTTTTTGGAAAATTTATAAGAATAATGTTTTTTAACTTATACGGAATGAACATACTTTTACACTTTCATAATTCCTTATTTACTTGAATATCCCCCTACAGTATTACAATTTTATTTTCACATAAAATTATTTCTTCTAAAATTGTGTGGCTTTTTGAAGATGTAAATCATTTTTGAAGAAGAAAAGATATTTTTTAAGAATTAATTTCAACTGTTTTCTAAAAATTATTTTCCATCTAAGATGACACTATTTAAATAGGATTATATTTATATCCCTGTTATTACTATGATTTTATTTTGTTTATAATGTAATTTTATTTTGTAAATCCATTTATTTTATATCAATTATATTGGAATGATTTTTAGGAAACTGATTTTATTTCATCGGTTATGCTTTGGTGAATGTTTTTTTGTTTTTATGGAACACATAAGAATGGTTTAATTATGATATGGGTGAGACCTATATCCACCTAAAATTAATTATGTAATGATCGATATCTCATGATATAGACATGAAAAAAATGAAAAGTAAATCTGGTTCAGTAATATAGGGCTGGAAAGAGGAGTGAACTCAGTTCAGTAACAGACTTTATCCGCTATGATGGTCTCGAAAATGAGCCTTGAATAAAATGAAATGATTTTTTATGAATATGTGTGTATGAAAAGATATTTTATGTCTTATGTTATTAATATTATGATAACATTTCAATTTTATGATTTATCCCATGACATGATATCCTGATCTTTTATATGAAGGATGATATTTTCAAATGTTATGTTTATGATTGATATTTCCCTCATTTAACTTTACTGAGAATTTGAGCTCATGATTTCTTATGTTTATTTTCCCCAGGTCATTAATAAAATTATTAAGTAAGATATGTCAAAAGGGAGTCTAGTTATGAAGAAATAAGCAAGAGACAATGTGGATGTTTTATGAACCAGTTGTTTATGTTTCTTAATTTCTAAAGATACTAAACCTATATTATCATGGCATGGTTTTGATATGTTATGTAATAAATATTCATCAATGTTGAAGTAATATTAATATATAATGTATGGTCCGTTATATAAATAATTTTTAATTATATGATTAGTGGGAATC
Source organism: Viscum album (assembly GCA_963277665.1). Classification (NCBI taxonomy): domain Eukaryota; kingdom Viridiplantae; phylum Streptophyta; class Magnoliopsida; order Santalales; family Viscaceae; genus Viscum; species Viscum album. The sequence continues at coordinate 1,643,597,160 of OY728159.1, forward strand.
CCAATAGAATTTTCTTATACACAACATTTGGTTATCATTTTAGGGACATTGGATTTATTAGCACTCATCCAAAAATAATTAAATTATTTAGTGGATTGATTAATCTCTATAAGAGGTTTTTAGTGGAAATATTATTTCTAATTAAAAAGGGAAAGCTAGAAAATTCTACTTAAAAAAGAATTTCATTTTAAGAAATAGACTACGTTATTGAGTATAGAATGGGGTGTAATATTATAGTATTTTTATGATTTTAAAGTAATATTAAGTCATTACATAACTATAAATTTTCATTTTATGGGATTTTTTTAGAATAAATGAATAATTAAATTTTTATTTTATTTTACCAAGACCTTCTCTTTATAAGAATATTTTAGATGGGATCTAGGATTTAAAGGGAACATTCCTCCACAGAGGAAGTATCTAGGGGGGATATTTTTCAATAGATCAGAGGAAAATATATGAAGGAAAATATATTTATATAGAAATGATATAGTTCTTTTACCAATATGCTATTGTTTATCATAGCCTTATATATTCTCATTTATTCACTAAAAATTGAATTTGGATATGAAATCAAATTATTATTTTTACATGATTAAATAATCCTCCCACCCTTGTAATTTATAAAACCTGATTCATGAATTTTGAGAAATTATAGAGATAATATTTATAACAAAAACATATCTCTATGATTTAGAGGCCTTATTATTTTAATTATTCCAAATGATTTTATATATGTACTCTATTTGATGAGTTGAATCCAATGATATTGTATTCATTAAGATTTGATTTATGGATTTTGAGATAATTTATAGAGATTATGAGAGGTTATTTTTTTATAATTCTTGAATAAATTCTTCATAAAATTGATTTAGAAGAGAAAACACATGTCCAAGTAAACATCAAAAGATGATCCTAATGGATTTGGATTCACCTTGATTTATCTTAGGGGTTTGGAGAAATTTTTGGGATAATTTAATATCTATTTCCCCATCTCTCTTAATTTGGATGCACTTAGAGCCCAAATTATGAAGAACATAGATTGAATATAGAAACAATGGTTTTAAATATTATTGGATATGAGTTTTGGTGAAAATATGAAATTTTTTCTCTCTAAAAACCACAAGGGTAGAGGTTTCCAATGATGTAAGTGAAAATGAGCATTGTAATATTTTTTATTATGGGATCAATCATCATAGGGTCATGATGGAAACTTGTTAACCTTAGGAGGGGATGATGTGCATAGTATGATAATGATAATGTGATATTGGATGGTTCTTCAATTAAATGATTATATGATAGATGAAATGTTGTATTATCCATAGATGATATGGTATATCCTAGTACATGATTAGGTGAGGTCATTCATTCTGATAGATCGAATGAAAACACACATGGCCAAGTCATCATACAGGTACCACGACTGGCTAATACAAACTGATGAATGCCTATTTTTGGATATCATATCATACAATGAAGATATATTTGTGCATGAGGTTCTATATGGTACAATGATGGATGCATGTGGTTCTACACCGGTGTTCCATATGGAACCTCTGAGTAATTGAAAATGTATAAGGTGCATAGAGGCTCCTGACATGTCTAAATTGTAAAAAAAAATGTTATGTCGGACTCCCCCAGACATGATGAACCTAATGGAACCATGTTTTTGGTATTTTTATCATTTTTAGGTAAAATAATCCATATATATATATATTAATAAATATGAAAATTATTATTATAAAATCTATTTATATTTATCATTCTTCAAACAAAGGCGTTGCATGTTTATTTGTTAACGGTTTTCATATATCAAGTTAATGGGTGAGTTAAAATCATTAGATTTCAAATTATAAGACCATTATGACTTATTACATAAGGTAAATAGAATAATAATAATAATTATTATGGAATAATAATAATATATATTGATGATTTTTTTTGGAAACAAGACATGATCTTGGATTATAAAATTTGATAAGAGCTAGTTAGGAAGGGTGAATTGGTCAACCAAGATGTGAACACTACAATGAGTTATCCAAGTAAAAATATTATTGTTATTTGATGATAATAATATTTAGTGAGATTTCATTGATCTTATGTTAGAATATTAATTAATAAACTAGATGATTTCTTCAACAATGAGAGGTGATCTCAGTACCTCGTGGACCAATTTGTGTATGAAAATAATGTTATGGTAAATGAAATAGATTTACTTAAATTTATAATGATTTATATTAATAAATGTTAACAAAACTTATTTATATTATTAACTAATTATGTAATAATGAAAATTAAATGATGGTCCCATGAAATAGGTTACAAAATAATGATGAACAGAAAGTAAGGGTATCACAATGGTGGTTTAAGGGGATCATTAGAATTTTATATATTGTACGGATGTCGTTGTAAGATAATTTCATAAATGAGAAAGTAATGATTACTAGAATTGGCGGATTCTTAAAAATTACTTTCAAGAATGAATATAATTATTGATTACTAGATGGTATAAATGTTTTAATTAATATCAAGATGTGAAATTTGTTGAAACCAATATATATGGATGAAGAGATTAAATAAAAATGTGTGTCTATAATAACTATTATTGAAATCCATTTCATTTAGGGACTGATCGTCCCCTTAATTATATGGTACTATTAAGAACGACAATAAAAGACCCCACTGAATGCTCTATGATTAGAGGAAATAAAGAAAAGAATGATAAAATGTATTTTAAAGTAAAAATTTATGGAATCTTTATGGAACAGATTTAGAAAGCCCAATAATAACTGGGAAACATTATGGAAGTACTTTGGGTTACATCCGATAATGAAAAATTGTTCTATAAAATGGTTGGTGGTAAAAAATGTGTTATGATGTGGGTAGATGGATAATTCAATAAGTAGCATTTATTTGTTACTGAATTATTTTTATCTTATAATGAGTATAGATAGTGGTAATCTATTAAGGATATTGTGATAGATTGAGACATGCATTTCCTACATCATCTTATGATCAGCGTATCTAGGGTGAATCCTTGAGAAATAAATATACAAATTTATACAAGGTTAGATTTTTTTCTTTCCTGAAATTTTTACTTAGTTTGTATGATGAAAGTGATCCATTATTAGTAGACCAGGAATGATCATAATTATTTTTATTACCATTGAGGCTATTAGGTAATGTTGGTTTCTATACACTTTACTTTCTAGTGATGTATATACACACAAGATGTTTATGGGATCATATCACTACTTGGGATGAACATACTGAGTATTTTTATTATCAGCCCTACATACACACATATGAATTGTTTTCCTTATTCCCATGTATATCAGAATATGAAATTGATTAATGATAATGGAGACTATAGATGAATGGTTGATGTGGATAGCTGGTTAAGTAGATATGTCATTATATTGACCACTCATGTCATTTATACTTGGGGATGATATCTTTATAGGTTGCAGTGGTTGAACCTAGTGATTTATATGTATCATTTCATACTATATCATAAAGATTTTTGTTACCTATACATTTGTTACATTTGGTTAGTTTTTTTCATGCATATTATGGTGATTTTTGATGTATGATAGTAGGTGTCATACTTAATTTAGATGTAATTCTTCCCATGATTATGAGAAAACCTCAATAATGGTCTCTTTCTCCTAGAATAGTGGAGGATGACTTGGGAATTTCACTTATCAGAACTTTGATACATGAAAAAAACCATTTATAAGACACACACACACCTGATGTGATAAATAAAAAAAAAATCAATCCCAACTTTTCAATCCAATACTTTCAAGTTAAAACACTAAAAATAAATTTAATTAAAAATTCCACAATTTTCATTAAATGAAATTCGCCTTATAATCAAATTTTTTTATTGAAAACCCTATGTCAAGTAAAATCCCATTTAAATCCCATTGAAAAGAACCATTCTAAATACAATTAAAACGAAACCCATATTAACCAAATATATCAATTTTAACTCCAATGTTTACCCAATATATTTATATTGAAATACCCCATTAAAAATTTCTCAAATTCATTCAAACCATATGGGATAATTAAAAAAACAAATTTCCATCAAAATTGCATATTCCAAAAACTAACATTCTTCATAATTTCAAAAATTCTCAATAACTCACCATAATTTGTATACAATAGGCTATAATCAATAAACAATGAAAATTAAATTATCCAATTCATAAAATAGATTAGATTCACCTATCTAATATCATTGTTTCTTGAAATTTTTAAATTTTGAACTTTAAAAATCACACCGACGAGGTTGAAATATTCAACCACTAACCATGATAAGAACTATAATGACCAAAAAATGTACTTTTTTTATGGATCTCTTTCCTCCTAATAAACTTTTATTATGTTTTAAAATAAAATCTTATAGAATTACTTCAGACCCAAATTATAGTTTTTAGAAATGATGTAGTTATTATAAAAAATTCTTGTATATGGAATAATGAATATTTTAATTAAAGAGTATGATTAAAACACCCCTTTTTAAATTTAAATTAAAAAATATTTTTTTTGTGTTAGAAATTTCACTATGAAATTTCACTATTCATTTTATATCCCCTATTATTTTTAATAACTAATGATTTTTATATTTTAAAAGTTAAATTTCTCATACCTAGAGAATTTATATGGTTAAATAAACATAATTTTTGAATTACAAATGTGAAAATTAATGTTGGGTGAAGTTTTAGTAGTTTTCTATGAATTTTCATTTCTTCGATGATGAATAGTATTTTATGAATAGTGATTTATTGATGAATAGTATTTTATAAATAGTGATTTATTTTATGATGGGTAAAAAAATATTTTATTATTAAATAACATTTTAAGTGAAATGATTTTCGAAAAATGGACATACACATTTGCGATCAGGGAGATATTTAGAGTCTAATAGGATCACCTTAATTTTTTGGTGAATAGTAACTTGACCCTTTGGAATAGTAATTTTACCTTTATGAATAGTAACATACCCGTATAAATAATAATGAATAGTAAATTGGACAAAAAAATAAGAAACATCACCCATAAATGTATAAATACAATTTATACATCTTAAAATTGAAAAAAAATGATCATTGTATAAGTATTGCTATTTTTGTATGTGATAAATATTATATTTACAATTCTATAACAAATTTAATAATTCAAAATGGAAATTTATTTTCATATAATTTAATCATAAATTTATACATTATTGTCTTATGGTTATATGATAATTTTATGGGACCTTGATTACTTTCTCATGGTGTTACAAAACAAGTTGTAGTTTTAAAGTTTTTTTTTGGAAGAAATAATGATTTTATATAAAAATTAAATTAAAAATATTTAAAAAATTATATTCATAAAATTGATTTAATTTTTTAATTCAGAACATCGATATTATGTTAGGGTTAATTTAAGGTATTTTTATTATCTTTTTTGTTTTTTCATGAATATTAAAAATTCACTTTTGAGCTTCGATGTGTTTAATGACATCTTTAATGATGTAATCATGATGTAAGAATTATGGTAGAATCTTGAGGAATAAAATATTTTATGAGGTTTCTCAAGTTTCCTATACCATGGTAATATACCATGGTTTTGTAAATACCACTAATGATGTGTCCATTGGAAATTAATAAAATATTACAACACTTTTTCTATAAATACCAACTCATTCCTTCATTCCTTTCATTACTAACTTCGGCTCAATGGAGCTCTGATATTTTTACCTCCCAATAAGTCCTCCAATGGTTCATAGAAGCCCCCCCATGGTCCCAAACATTGAGTTTTTGAAGTTACTCTTTAAGGTAAGGGAACCTTTCAACCTCCTATTTTAGTCAAAGACTTATTTTATGTTATGTATTTTAGATTTCATTTTATTATGTTGGGGTATGTTCTTATAAATCATTATTTCTATTAATTTTATTTTTATTTGATGATAGACCCTTTTTACACTCATCAAGTCATTTTCCAATTTTTTATGTGACGTCGTTAGACTGTCAAATTTCCGTAAGGGAATTCACAACTTCTCTTTTTTCCTTTCAAGTTCACTTTTATGTGGTATATCTTTCAAATTTACATACAATGTTATTATATCCATGTTTTTACCTATAATGTATTATAATTATATTATGGATTGGTTACCTCTATCCCCTATAATTTTAATTTTTTCTAAAACCATGTTGCATATCTGTTATGCTGCAGAAGTTTTGTCTGAAAGCCTCTCTATTTTTTCTCAAGAAATTATATTAATTTCATTTATGTAAATAACCAAACCTATTTAATTTATAGGGGTAATAATCAAGACATAAGAAGGATATATTTGGTTTTTTAATGGACATACATAAAAACCTCATTCTCATTCTGTGGGTTATGAATGATATAATGATCATGTTTAAAATCACTTTTTTTTAAAACATCATGATTTTGATATAAAACCCGTTTATTTTATTATCTTTGGGTTATTTATGAAATGTTTGATTATGATATATGTAGATCACATGAAAATAAATACATATTAAGGGTTATCCCTGATAATTATCCAATTCATTGGGTATAGGAATTAATTTCTAGAGATGAAAAGTCTTATGACACCTTGGTGAATAACCTTGGTAATTTTTATGACACCTTGGGGATGAACCTTGGTGATATACTTATGAATGTCTAAATTAAATGTTGTAGCCAAATTTTCAAGTTATTTTTCAATTTATTAATACTATGATATGCCTCTTTATCATGCCTTTATGATATCCCCCATGTTCCTATTGTTATCCTTCAACTTCACATGTAAATTGTTTCACTTGTTTTCCTTACAGGGCCTTCTGATCACCCTTTCCTTTGATGTATGTCCTCTGGTTATGAGATGTAGTAATTGTAAATTGGACAAACTTTTCTATAATACTTGGAAGATTATTAAAATAATTTTATACTTTTTCATGTATTATGTTCATGATTTCCAAGAGACTAAACATTAAAGGTCCTCTGTTTGTAAAAAGATATGTAAAGTTATGTAATAAAAAGGTGGGATGACATAGTTTGTATCAAAGGATAGTTTAGTTATTTGTGGAAATTTGGATCTGAAAATATTTGGATGAAACTAATAGAAAAGTTTAAATATAGGAAAACTTCCTAGTATTTTGGTGAAATATTAAGTATGTGGTTTTTGAACAAATAAATCCTGGTTTGGATACGAACAAGTGGATGTGGCTCATGTACATATGTATCTAGGGGTAAAAATCAAAAACATCACTCTGAGCTAGACTCAAATTGGAACTAGTGCACGATAATGGTCCTTACTGCACTCTTGATTTGACACTCTTTGAGGATATGTTTTTTTAATCAGAAGTTTTTAATGAATCATTATGAAGGATTTATAGAAAATGTAATTGTTATCAAAGAATAATTTTTTTAAGACATGAAATTACATTATAATTATAAGTTTCCTAATAGTAAAAAATTTATAATAAGATTAAATTGAGAGGACATGATATTTTTAAGGGGGGAAGAATGTAACAACTCTAATAAAATTATTTCTTTTATTTATGGATCTCTTTCCTCCTAATAACTTTTTATTATGTTTTACAATAGAAGCACATCTAATTACTTCGAACCCAAATTGTAGTTTTCAGAAATGATAAAATTATTATAACAAATTAAGTTATGTGGAATACTGATTATTTTAATTAAATAGTATGATTAAAACACCCCTTTTAAAATTTAAATGATAAAATAATTTTATTTTTTTGTGTCAGAAATTTCACTAGGCAATTTCACTATTCATTTTTTATCTGCAATTATTTTTAATAACTAAGAATTTTTATATTTTAAAAGTTAAAGTTCTCATACTTAAACAATTTTTTTGGTTAAATAAAAATCATTTTCGAATTCCAAATGTAAAAATTAATCTTGTGTGAATTTCTTTTAGTTTTCAAATAAGTTTAAATTTTTCAATGAATAGTATTTTTTGATGAATGGTATTTTTTGATGAATAGTATTGGATAAATAATTTTTTATTGATTAATGATATTTTATGAATAGTGTTTTTTGAATAGTAATAAAATATTTTATTATTAAATTACTATTTTAGTGAAATGATTGTCAAAAAATGGACATACACCGTTGTAATCGGGGAGATATTTAGAGTCTAATAGGATCAACTTAATTTTTTGGTGAATAATAACTTGACCCTTTGGAATAGTAATTTTACCCTTATGAATAGTAACATAACCTTATTAATATTAATGAATATTAATGAATACTAAATTGGGTAAACAAATAGAAACTTTACCCATGAATGTATAAATACAATTTAAACATCTTAAAAGTGAAAAAATAGTCATAGTATAAGTATTGGTATTTTTGTATGTCATAAATATATTATTTTAAAATTTATGATTAATATAATAATTTAAAATAGAAATTTATTTTCACAAAATGTAATCATAAATTGTTACTTTATTTTCTTATGGTTATATGATAATTTTATGGGACCTTGATTACTTTCTCAAGGTGTTATAAAACAAGTCATAGTTCTAATGTAGTTTTTTTGGAATAAATAATGATTTTATATAAAAATAAAATTAAAAATATTTAGAAAAATATTTTTCTAAATTGGAGTTCATTTTTTAATTCAAAACATCGATATTATGTTAGGGTTAATTTATGGTGTTTTTATAAAATATTTTGTTTTTTTGGTGACTAATAAAAATATAGTTTTGAGTTTCAGTGTGTTTGAGACATCATTAATGATGTAATTATGAGGTAATAATTTTGGTAGACTCTTGAGGAATATAATATGTTATGATGTGTCCAAAGTTTCCAATACCATGGAAAAGCCTATGGTTTTTCAAACACCACTAATGAGGTGTCCCTTAGAAATTAATAAAACATTCCTTCACTTTTCCTATAAATGCCAACTCATTACTTCATTACTTTCATTCCAAATTACTCATCAACAAAGATATCATCTTTTTACCTACCAAGGTTCTCTCAAAACCACCAAGGTCCCAACCTTCATGTTTTTTAATTTACTCTTCTAGGTAAAGAAACCTTTCACCCTCCTCTTTTAGTCAAAGAATTATTTTACGTTAGGTGTTTTAAATTAAATTTTTTTATGTTGGGTAATGTTATGATATATCCTTATTAATTTCCATTTTATTTTTAAGTGATGAGAGATTCTTTTATCTCTCATCAACTCATTCTATGAATTTTTAAGTGACGTCATTAGGCTGCCAAATTTCTTTAAGGGAATTCACAACCTCTCTTTTCTCCTTTCAAGTTCTATTTTTTGCGGTATATCTTTCAAATTTCCATACCATGATCTTATATTCATGATATTATATCCTTATACTGTATTATGATTCTATTATTAATGGGTGACCTCTGAACCTCTCTTTTTAATGTTTTCTAAAACCACATTGCATAACAGTTATATTATCGAATTATCCTCTCAAAACCTCTCTTTTTTCTCATGAAATTATCTTATTTTATTTATGTAAATACCCAAATCTATTTCATTTCTAGGTGTAATCATCAAGACATAAAAAGGATATATTTGGTTATTTAATTTACATACAAAAAAACATCATTCTATTTCTGTGGGGTATGAATGATATAACAATCATGTTTAAAATCACTTTTTTAAAACAACATGATTTTGATATCAAAACCATTTATTTTATTCTATTTGGTTTAATTATAAAATATTTGATTATAATATATCTGGATCACATGAAAATAAATACATATTAAGGGTGCACCTTGATAGTTATTCAATGCATTAGGTAAAGGAATTAATCTCTAGAGATGACCAGTCTTATGATACCTTGGTGAATAACCTTGGTAATTTTTATGACACCTTGGGGATAGACCTTTGTGATATTCTTATGAATGTGTAAGTTAAATATCGTAGCCACATTTTCATGTTAAGTTTCATTTTATTAATATTATTATATTACTTTTTATCATGCCTTTAAAATAGTCCCCATGTTCTTATTGTTATCGCTCAAGTTCACATGTAAACTATTTCACTAGTTTACCTTACTGGGCCTTCTTCTATCCATTTCCTTTGATGTATGTCCCCAAGTTATGATATGCATTAATTTACTTAGTATGAAATTGTAAATAATCATTTCAAGAGTATTAAAAATAATGTTATATGTTTTTTGTATTATGTTTCTAATTTCCAAGACACTATACTTTAAAGATCCTCTTCTTGTAAAATGATAAGTAAATTTAGGTAATAAAAAGGTGGGAAATAATAAGAACATATCCATAATTCCATATCTAAGGAATCCAAAAACATAAAACCAAAAACCTTAATATTCCATAAGAAGTAATACCTAGATAGATATATATATTTAATAACCCAATGGAATATAAAGACTTAACCATTGATTCCAAACCACAATGATCAATATTTCTAAAGAATTCATTGTTTAATGGTTAAAATTTGTAAAAATCAACTCCAAGATGAAATAAAGTATATAAAAGGTGATTAAAAGGAATAATTGAGTTTAGTGTCATCAAAATGAGATTTCAAATTCAAATATTTGTTATAAAACTTGACATTATTGTTTATCCTAGGTAGTTAGGCTAACAATATGCTTTATTGTGATTCCTATCATGGTTTGTAAAATCATACCACATTGTCAACTTACATAGTTAACTTAACTATCTGTATAATAGTAATATCCTAAATTTTAAAGATAATAAAACCATATTTGCTAAAAAATTAAGAATTATTTTATGAAAAATATATTTTTTTAAGAAGAATCACCTTTAAAATGTTTTTTTAAAGTGACTTATCATAAGGGTAAAATATATGTTAACATGATGGAATATTCTATGGAATATTTTCAGAGTTAGGGATTCAATCAGCATGAGAATTTTAGGCCCTTAAATACTCAGTAAAAATATAATAAATATAATAAATATAATAAATATATATTTCCACTCACTCAATTTTTCTAAAATAATGTAATATCCCTTAGATAATGTCTGAAATGGAAAATTTTTGGAATCCATTAAATCCAGAACATGGGGTTTACCCTAGGCGTGATATAACCTTTGTGGGTGTTGGGTGTTTTTTTAGACAAAACGTGAGGGTAAATATATTATATTAACCAAATTATATTTTTATAAAATAATTAAATACCTCTTAAATGATTTCAATGATCATAAATTCGAGACGCCATTAGGTTAATAATGTGGGTTTTACCGTAGATGTGACATAAAATTTGTCTGTGACAAAAATTTGGATAAATCGCATGTGATAATATTATATGATTATTATTAGGTTTCTTATACTTCCCTAAGAATTGTTTATAACATCAATATATTTTCATGGGTTGATCCAAAACCCACATAAGTTAATCGATTTCAACAATTTCGGTTTGTAACGTCTAAATCAGGAGAAAATTAAGACTCCACCATCAATTTTTAGTTGAAATGAAAATCAAAAAATTAGATTGATTTAGGGTTTTGTAATGGGGTGAATTAGTACTCTTTTGATGTTATAAATAGCTGAACCCCTAATCTTTTCTAACTTGTTGATTTTATTGAGTTCTGGCGATCCCTGAACACCCTATCATGGGATCGACGAAGCTCTATAGAGCATATTGTATGATAATTATGGAGATTGTCCAGGATAATAATATGGTTTAATTAAATAATAACTAATTCTTGAGAACATGTGATATTTCCTTTAATTATTCTCAAGGATAAGATTGAGAGAACATAAATTTAATTAAAATGGAAATTTATAAACTATTCCAGATAGAAAAGGTATCATTTTTTTTGAAACATTATTTTTGGAATAAAATAATTGGTTTTTGTTCTAGGAACCCTTGATGAACTCTGATTGTTGACATGTCAACAACTATGATAATAAATCTTGTGAACATGTGTTCTAGACTGCTGAGGTGTCAACTCCAACTTTCAAACTGCACATAGTGGTTTATCATTACTGTTGATGTCGACGAATTTGAGGTAGAAAGTTCCTTACATCTTGATATTTTATTACACATGTTTCTTTAATATAATTTATGTATAAGACTTTTTTATGACTATGCCAGATTATGATAACATTTTTGTCTATGTATAACCTTGGTAAGCTTATGTGAAACTTTTTTCCATGAGTAATTTGTAGTTTATTATTCATATTTGATGTTGGTCACTTGTATTATATGTGTTAATTTCCTTATTATAATGTAATTTTCTTTCTCATGTATCCTACAATATTATTTGTGCTTTTTTGGTATTTTTTTAGAGCCCAAGGTAGGTGGACCATCACGATATATTTATCCCTTAGAGGTGGAGTGCACACAACAGGCAACAATGGTGAAGTGGGACCTATATATAGGGTAAGGATACGAAGAAGCCTCATTGATGTTGTGTGATTCACTCAATTCATAGTGGATACCAAGGTGTATATTACGTGATGCCTAGTGAATGTTGAATAGATCTCGATGCTAAGTGGGTAATGAGACCATGACTTCATTGATTCCTAGTTGATTCTGAGTTTTATGATCATACAATGCCAATCAATAAGATTACTTATCCTCAGGAATAGTCCTTGATTACTTTTGACAATTTGATTATCCTTCCAACATGGAACCAAAATAGTTATGTATGGGGTTGTTGTGGCTTGGTTAGCACGCGACCACTTAGTTTTGGATTGAGTGTTTCTATACTTGTTATGAATTTATTATTATTATGGAATACACTTGTATACATGATCATATTAGGTTAAGTATGAATAGGTGGTGTCCTACCAAGTCTTGTAATCACAACCTACTCATGAACATCGGTGCACTTATAGATTTAATGACTAGAGATATAGTGAAGGGAAAGAGCCATGTGGTGGATAGTTGATTGGAGAAGTATGCAGCTGTTAGAAAATTGGGATAGACTTTAGAGGAAACTAATATTTATCTATTTATTTACCTATATTTATTTACTCTGGTTTTTTTACCTGGTAGATATTTTAGTACTTTTTTGACATGTATTTCATCCTTTTAGTTTCCACATGTAATATAATTACTTAATTTATGGTCATCTTTTTCATTATATGGAATGATACTGAGTGTATAGTCTCCCCACTGATGGACTTAGAACCCATTTCTAGTCGACATACTCTTTCATATTGGGAAGTGTTCATGAGATCATGTATCCTTCCATATAAAACCGGATTTTTCAAGATGGGATTTTATGAAATTGAATCAAAGGACTTGGATTCACTAACTTGTTTAATCTCTTATCTTGGTTTGGGACAAGGTAGACATGAGATATGACTATTGGGACTCGGGAAGAGGAACTATGATAGTGTCTAGCTAGCACTATATAGTGGACCTTTGAGTTACCATAAAGTGAGGGAAATTTTGTTTTGTTGTTACTATTGAATAAATTCAATTTGGGTGATTTACAGGATGCTGATATGTGATTTATGAGAATTAGGGTACGTTCTTGCATCACGACTAGGAATGTAGGTTCATATTTCATATATATACATGTTTATGTTCTCCATATAAGTTCTTTAATTAAATTCTTTTATTTGTGATTTTTTATTCAGAATAATTATCTTTTTATAATATATATATTTTTCACACTGATATGATATATATATATATATATATTTATATTTGAGATTAATTAGATGAATTGGGAATTTTTCTATGTAAGTATATATATAAGGACTATGTCTAACATGTAGGTATTGAAACACATGGTAGTTCGAGGAGGGGTATACCTTAGATTAAGGGTAAACTCTTAGGATAACCTTGTGTGATCCCATTGAATGACAATTATTTATTCCAATGATTTTTTATGATTTGTTTCCTTCACATTACAAAATATGTTTTCTTAATGTACTATTATGGGTATACTTATGAATAATTCTAGTAAAATTCTATAAGATTATGTTTCTCTTTTACCACTTGATGTGTAGGAGAATGTGGTTGAGCATGATTACAAAAATACTCTATAGGTTAGGAAGCATGGATGTTTCAACTAGATGTCATATACATAGTTCTTGTTCTAGGAATAGAAATTCGAAACTCTGGTAAAATATTCCCTAAATTCAAATCCACTGTTCTTCTTCTTTCAAGTTCATTACTAGCCATTAGGATGCTGAAAAATTTGTTGAAATATTTGAGGGAGTCTTTGAGATAGTATAGACTATGAAGAATCATATTGATATGATGATATATATCTCATGCTAGGTGCACAAACCATTTCAATACCCCCATATCATATGGTTATAACCTAGATGAAAGAGATAAAGGTGAAACTTGATGACTTAGAGAAGATGGGTTTCATCCAGCTGAGTACTTCACCATGGGTTTCACCTATATTTTTCACTAATATGGAAGATGGTAGTCTTCAACACTACATTGATTATCTGAAGTTGAACACGGGGATAGTGCAGAATCTATATCCTTTGGTATGGATTGACGATATATTTGATCAATTACTAGGATCCTAGTAGTTATCTAAGATTGATCTTCATTCAGGATATCACCATCTATGAGTTATAGAGCTGTACATTCTGAAGATGGTGTTCTAGAGAAGGTAAGTGTTATATGAGTACTTGGTGATGTCATTTAAACTTACGAACATGTCATTAGTATTCAAGGATCTCATGAACATGATATTCCACCAAAACTTGGATTCATTTTCATGGTTTCTATCAAAGAAATATTGATTTATTCATCTCTATCAAAACATCATTCTAGACACCTAGAGATAGTCCTAGGTGCATTGAGAACTTTGACTTCACACCAAGTTATGAAAGTGTGACTTCTGAATTCAAGAGGCAAATTTTATAGTAAATTTTGTGTTTGATAAGGGTTTATCCATGAACTCAAATAAAGTCAAGGAATTTATTTCCAGGACACATCCCTATAACATGTTTGAGATCATGAGATTTTTGGGTTTAACAGAATATTACTAGTGGTTTATCATAGATTTCTCCTGACTATCTACTCTTATTCATACATTGATAAAAAAGATTAAATTCAAAAGGGACAGACTAGAGTGATAAGGCATTACTTGAGTTGAAGATACGGTTGACTATAGCTCTAGTATTGATATTACTCAAGCCATGGATCAGATATTTCATATACCATGATGAAACAAGAATTTTTTTAGAAGTAGTATTGATTTAGAGAGAGAAGTTAGCATTCTATGGGTCTCGACATCTACAACCCAATAAGAGGATATACTCTATACATGATCTAGAGCTTGCAGCCATTGTCCATACTCTAATGTTTTGGAAACAAAATCTATTAATGGAGGTGTTTTTGGCACATACCATAAGTTCATTCACTATATATTCACATAGAAGAACCCAAATCTAAGAAAGAGGTTCTGGGTAGAGTATCTATAAACATATAACCTTTTTATTTCTTATGCATTAGGGAAAGGTAATTTTATTGCTGAAGATCTTAGTTTTATGTTATAGGACAATAAAAATATTGTTGAGAGGCCTTTAGAGGAGTAGTTATGGTTGATGAGATTATTTTATTACTAAAGGATGAATTATTATAAGGATCATGGATCGTTGAATTTTACCCCTTAGTGATCATATTGTAACTTGTAGACTAAGTGAATGATGTATTGGAGTTAGAACTAGAGTGTATTGTTTTGTGGGGATAGCTAAATGATTGTGACCTGACACCTAGACAAATAATGAGATCATGGTACATGGGAGAGTGGTAGTACATTCTTCCCTTATATAAGAGATGAGGATATATTTTCATGCCTCAAGATGGGTGGTACATCTTTGCTTGATGGTGATGTACCACAAATTTAGGTGATATATCTGGTGGTAGTGAATAAAGAGGGACATAATAAGGACATGTCTAAATGACTTACTTTGCAGAGGGAAATGGTTGAGCTTCAGTTTCCTAGTGGTTTTCTCGATCCACTTCTTGTTCCTATGTATATGTGGGAAGACATCATGATAGACATTGGGATGAGGTTACCATAGAACCCAAAAAGTTGTGATGTTGTCTAGGTTATTTTCAAAAAGATTTTGAAATTTTCCCAATTTTTACCGATCTGAGATACTTACTCAGTGGATGAGATAGAAAAGAATTTTTTTTGTGAGATAATACACTTACATGGTGTTCCCTT
This sequence comes from Viscum album, assembly GCA_963277665.1. Classification (NCBI taxonomy): domain Eukaryota; kingdom Viridiplantae; phylum Streptophyta; class Magnoliopsida; order Santalales; family Viscaceae; genus Viscum; species Viscum album. The sequence continues at coordinate 1,643,613,318 of OY728159.1, forward strand.
GAGAATTTTTTTATATAGTGAGATGCATTTTACATTTCAGTTTTGGAAGGTCTTATAGAAGTCCCTAGGGAATCGGTTGAGGTTGAATACACTGTACTATCCTCATACAGAAGGAAATTATGAGCAGAAGATACACATATTGGATGATATTATTAGAGATTCTATTCTATAATTTTTTGGATCATGGAATTATCATATATACATGGTTGATTTTGGGTACAAAAATAGTCACCGGGTTTCAATTCATATGAAACCCTATGAGAATTTTTATGGAAGACTATGATAATCACTACATTATTAGAATGAGGTAGTTGGGGTAGTGGTTGTGGGCCTAGTTTGGTTTAATAAACCTCAGAGAGAGTGAATCTAATTCAAATAGGTTAATCAACACACACAGTAGGAAGAGATCATATGCTGATCGTTGTAGGATAAATTTGGAGTTCGTTGTGGGAGATCGTGTTTTCTTAAGTGTGACCCCTTAGGTAGGAATCTTATGTCTAAAGAAGAAATGTTAGTTATAACTAGGGTTTTTTGGACCTTTCATGATTAAAAAATGTATTGGGACAGTAGAATACTATTTAAACCTTCTTTCACATCATTGAGGTACACACAATGTGTTTCATGTGTCTCAAATCTGGAGGAATATACCTGATCCCACACATGTCACTGACTATAAGGATGCCAAGCTGGAGCCTTACCCATATTTTGTGGAGCGTCTAGTTTATTTTATAGAACGAAGAGAAAAGGTCATATGTGGGAAGATAATACCAGTTGTATAGATTCTGTAGAATAATGTTTGCATCAATAAGTAGACATGAGAGACTGATTTTGATGTTCAAGATTAGTGGCCTGAGTAATTCGAGAAATATGGATAGAGTTACTTCTTGAGGGTTAGAAGTTGGTATAGTGGTATAATTATAATATCCACATTTTTTAATGACAATAAAACTCTCTTTTTTAAAAATTTATTAGTGATTTTATGTGAGTAATGTCACTTTCTTTAAAAATCACCTTATAAATGATTTATATTTATGTTAATCCACATATGAATTAAATCCCCGTTTTAATGTTCGAATATACTATGAAATATTTTTAGAGTTAGGAAGTATGTTGGAGTGTGATTAAGTGGCTCCTAGATACATGATAATGATATAATAAAAATATTAAATATATATTATGATGAGTCCACTATTTTTCCAAAATAATGATATATATCCTAAATGGTGCCTCATATGAGAAATCTGACACTTCCATTAAATCCAGGATGCGGGTTTTTCCCAAAGCATTGATATAATGTTTTTTCTTATCAGGTATTTTCTTAGATCACATATAAGGGTAAATGTATTATATTACAAGCATGTGATTTTTATGAAATAATGAAATATCTCCCAAAAAGTATATCCTATGGGAAATCGTAGACCAACATAATGTCTAAAAAGTAGGGTTTACCCTATTTGTGATCTAAAAATTGTGTCTGTCTGATGCTTGGATAAATCAAACATGATGGTACTTTCTCTAATACATTTATTATATGAATTTTATTATTTTATTTATTAAACTCATTTTCCCTCCTCCTTATTTGGACCACTTTGTGTATAAGTTGTATTTATTTTTAATAGTTGTCAATAATGGTCAAAATGAAGAATTAACTCCTAAGTGAATGGATATTTATTGAAGTGAATATTTTTTGAGAATTTTTGTGGATTCATAGCATTGGATTTCATGCTTGGGAAATTTTCCAAGTTGATCAAATCATATGATTGTTGAGCTAGTCATAATTTCCAAATACTTGTAACAAAGTGATACATGTTTACACCATCATGATGAATAAGATAATAGGAAGGGAATTTTGGTATTTTTTGGCATATAATATTGGTTATACTTTTTTTAAAAAAGTATATTTGTTCTATTCCTTTACCAAAAATATGGGCCAACTTACAAGGCCTTCTAAAGACCTAAAACCTCAGGCATATGCGGGACTCAAAGGTCATTTATGCCCAAAAATACGACCTAAAGACCAGCCCTAAATAGGCAAATAGGGGCCATGTATAATCCCCCAAGGTATCTATAGTAGGATCTAGGTGCGCGCCCGAGGAGGTAGAGTGGGTGCTTAGAGCGCTCCTATAGAGAACTGGTGCGGGGCCACACCGGAGGGGGGAGATGAGTAATCTGGAGATGGATTGGAGTGCCCTGATATTTAGGCCACAAATCCCCGTGTTTCCAATTCTATGTGGGATGATTTTTAAAAAATCTCAAGCATAATCTCATCCTTCTATAACATCCCTCATCTCGGTTGACCATCCGATCAGCCATGGAATTCGATCATCCAAATATCAACTGCTCATCTGATCTTGTGCCCTGCATGTTTAAACCAGAGCCTTTTGATTCCCATGACATTTTGAGAATGCGTTGTGTCATATTCAACCTCCAGTTCTTGCTGGTGGCACTGGTTATCACTGGAAAACATGAATAATCATGTATGAACTGCCATGTCTTATAATTTTAACATCGTGAGCATCGTCAGGTCGATCTGAGGCCATGAATGCAATCTAGGTCTTGCATGCATGCAATATCTTGAGGATGAAGGTTCATCCAAGGAAAACAATGATGCTGAGGCCTGGTGGATTTAGCGTTGTTTTAAAATAATATTTCAGGAAATATTGAATGCAAGTACATGATCATAAAAAAGAAGAGACCACATTCAAAAAAGGAAACATCGTACAAGTCTCGACATAACTTCACCCATAGGTTTGAATATTTCAAAACACCGGATATCTCAAGCATTCAAGGATGAGATTGCCATGTATTTTTACACAAATTTTGAATGTGGAAGAGGAGTTTCCCTTTCCTATAAAAGGTGGATCCTGAGCCATGAAGAGGTTGCTGCTCCCGTATTCCCGAGAGCTCTTGTTTTTGAAAAATAGAGAATCTCTTTGTGCATTACTTCATGAAGCGAAATCAAGGAGTCTTGTGAGCACTCCTCTTTATGAATACTAGATTCTATGAGTGGTTGTTAAGTGATTTGAAAAATCAATCCACTTCAAAATGAACCAGAACTCGTGAACACACACTAGGTTTTCCAAAACCGTCATTGTGCCTTTCAAAATCCTTGCTATCATGAGCCAGTGATTAAGCCACTGTCTCCCACTGAGCTTTGCGAAGAGGAAAATATGTGTACCTCATGTACAAAGGATAACTGATCATCCTTACATGAACAATGTGACTAGTGGCCACCTTGTTTCCATGAGGAGAAGAAGGAACTCCCTCTAGTTTGTATATTTATACTCTACTGATTGTAGGGTTTTGTGTTTTGGTGAATAAGGTGATGATAAGAGAAGTCCAACGCACATACATGAATGCATGAGTCTTTTTTGAAGAAGTATAAGGCCATGTTTGATTGTTTGAAGAAGTATCTCACATGATAGAAAGGGTTCAACCATTCGGGTTTGATAAATCACACATATAAACCTAAATAAACACCCTAACTAAGTGAAAATGGAAGAAGGAAAATAAAGAAGATGAAGATAAGGAGAGGCTGAGAGTGTGTGTGCTTAATTAACTACACCTATTTGGGTTTCACACAAGAGGAAGAATAAGTAAGTATAATAATTCATGCATGCACATGCATAAGTAAAGACACATAAATAAAAAAACCAAAATAACTGTGTACATGTGTGTAAAGAAGAATAATAAATAAAAGGAAGGGAAGGTTCAATCAACATTCTATATGCATGATCACATGAATTCATGAACAAGATAGAATAATTGACTCTAATGAGGCCAAGTGAATTGACCCTTAGTATTTAAATAATCACATTGGTATATGTGATTCAAGAAAAAGAAATAAGAGGTAGTGAAGTTGGTTTTTCTCTCGGGAAGAAGAGAGATAAGAGGAGAAGAATTGCTTGCCTACTACTTTGGAAGTAATCATGTGAAGAGTAATGAAGTAAATCAAGAGAAGAACCTATCTTTTGAAGAAGGAAGAAGACTATCTTAGATGGTAGTATAAAGAACCAGAAAGTTTAAGGTAATATCCTACTTGTTTCAAGTTAGAAGAGGATTATCTACGTTCCCCCTCTAAGTGTAATGAGACACATTGGCTAGAGGATTGTTTTCCTAGTCGATCCACTGTAACATCATACCACATTATAGGGGAGAATCCATGCACTGGTCATTCCCATTCATGGAAAGGATGTAGCTACTCTTATTGAGTAGTGAACCCTATAGAAATATCATGTTCATATTTTTAATGCTTTCTATTATTTTATGAAATAGGGAAAATATAATAAGAGAATCAAGATCCTAACAGGTGAAGAGGTACGTGGACAAATTTTTTGAATTAGTTTCAAAAGTCCCCAACACTGATTCACCCTCCCACTATTAGTGATAGGTATATCCCAAACTGGTCCTCTCAATTGGTATTAGAGTGAAAGGTTCACCACTGTTAGATTCTCTACAGTGAAGTTATCCTCTTTTGAGGATTTTAGATTCTTTCCTAAGTTATCAATGAAGTGAAATTTCAGTGAAGATTCAATTATCTCTGAGCAGAAGGATATATCTACCAAGAACATGATGAATAGAAGAAATAAGGAGAAGAGAAAATTAAATAAGGTGGCTCAAGTCCCCACAAAAAAGATGGACAACCTTCCTACCTCAACTGATGAAGAGGTAAGTGTTAGTACATTTGGAAACTATTCTCATGATGAAAATACTAGTACAATTGGTGTTGATTAATGTAAAACATCTCAAGAAATATCAGTTTATAGATAAGAATGATTCTTCATGGTATTCCTTAAGAAATTACATCCCTGGTTTGTGGAGTATTTTAATGAATGCAAGAAAATATCACTCACCTAGAAAGAAACTAATGTTTTAGAGAAATGATTACAAGGAAAAAATTGTTGAATGTTATAGCTCTCTAGACAGGTTGGAGCCTTTTAAGCAACAAAGAGGGGGTTTGATGTATGTTCTTCAAAGTGGCTTAATGATTTTGAAGAAAAATATGGATTCATAAGACTCTAGAAAAGATGATCCATGAACATGAAGATGATATGAAAAAGAGAAATGAAGTCAAGTAGGTATATTTGGAATAAGACTCCAAGAAGATCAAAGAACTTGATTCATTATTACAAAAAAAAGTAAAGATGCATGAAAATGAAGTTGGAAGATTAAATAAGGCTTTTGAATAGAATACTGTTATGATTTATGACCAGGAAGTCATCCTCAATATGAGATGTCTAGAATTGGAAGCTGAGTTGACCAATCTTGAGAAGAAACATATTGAGTCTCCACAAAAGAAGGACACAATTTCTTCCAGGGATCAATGCTCAGTGGAGGATTCTATTGTCAAAAGAACTTCAACATGTGATAAAAAGATCATGAGTTCACTCATTTATCTATCACAAGTAGTTTAGAAAGTTAAGGTACCATCCATACCAACTTGTACTCATGTTTCTAAAATTTTTTCTATAAAAGGTGTAGGTTGGATGAAAATTTCTAAACAAATATGGATGAGTAAAAGTTAATAGATACCTACCACTATTACTAGGGTGGATAGGAAGAAGAATTTGGAATATGATTCCATATAGAGAGCACAAAAATTCAAGAATAAGTCTCAAAAACCTTATACATAAGATATCAAGAAGACAAGGTTTGTTGGGTATTTCCGGTTCTACAACAGATTTCAGCATTGTGAACTAGATTTTTTGTAAAATACCATAAATATAAAAGCACATAGAAAGCCTATTTCGAGGGGAAGAAATCTAGAGAAGAAGAAGAAACAACCACAGATCTAGAAGCATTTGTATACTACAAATATATTTGTAATTTTAGATAACATTGGTGATATATGTAATAGGAGTGGTCACATGAATGGTGTATGTTCATTTCAATAGGTACCCAAAGCTGATAAGAAAATATGATCATAGGAGATGGCTAAGAAAGAAAAAGTATCATTGGGAAGTAGTCATAAGAATGTTGGAAAAGCAAACACTCCTTATAAGACTCTAAGGAGGAAAGTTGAGAAGACCTTGGAATGTAAATCCAAGAAGTTGAAGGGTAGTGCATCCAAAAGAACTACTAAGAAGGATGAAACTGAAAATATTCCATGTAGAAGATCCAATCTTGATGACTCATCCTCTAATGATATATTTGTTGTTTGGCCAGAATATTTGGAAAGAATGAGAAATATGGAATATGCACAGGATAAGGCTAGTGCTAAAATAGAAAAGAATATTCTACAAGAAGAAAAAAAAGTTCTGTGTGAAAGGTAAAACAAGGATGGTCACACTGTTAGAAGATTATTTGAATTTACTCTATCCCAAAAAGAATTCCTCATAAAGATAAAAGTTGCACAATAAGATTACAGTTCTTTAAAATCTCTTAAAAAAATACTCACACACAAAAAATGAAAGATGCTTGAAGACCCACACAATCACAATCACCATTGAATATTTTTTGTGTAAGTGTGAATAATGGAGCATTTCAGTTGAGAAAATCGTGTCAACCTTGTTTTTAACATTGATAAAGAAACGAGGATCTATCATATTCTGTTAAATCTTTATGTATTTTATTTGTTCTTATAATATAAGGAATTAAAGGTGAAGTATGCTCTCAGGGAGAGAACCTGAGAATGAATAGTGAGAAGTGTTCTCTTGAGGGGGAGACACATGAAGAATATGCTAGAGTCATTATCTCAACTAGTATCAACATCAGTTGGTATAAAATTAAATTACTCTGAAGATTTTTTGAAGATCATGTCATGGGAAAAGGTATGTTATCTTTTAATCTCTAATCCTTGGTTACTCAAAATAAAGACCATTCTACAAAGAGGGCATAACTAAATTACTAAGTGACATAAGAAGAGTGAATTAGTTCTCATCTCATAAGGTATCATGATTTAGTGGATAATGGATAGCCCGATTTTCTAAATCAAATCCTCTTGTTTTCTACACCAAGCATTTCTCAAGTAGACTTAGAGTGAAATGATTGATGGCACATTTATTAAGAATGGACTGATACCCTCTCTACTATGAACTTTTTATTTCTTGTTAATAATGGGGAGAGAAAGTGAAATAAAATTTAAAAAGTTAAAAGTAATGTGAGGGTGATAGAGATTATTCTCATTTTAATATTGACACATTCATTAGAACTTTGAAGTATTGCCAATAAATACAAAGGTAGAGAATGTTGGGACCACTATGTGTATAATTGGTATTTTTTTTCAACAGTTGTCATTGATGGTAAAAATTAATAATGAACTCCAAAGTGAACGGAGATCAATTGAAGTGATGTTTCTTGGAGAATTGTTATGGATTCATAGCATTGGATTCAACACTTGGGAAATTCTCCAAGTTGATCAAATCAGATGATTGTTGAGCTAGTCCTAAGTTCCAAAAACTTGTATCAAAGTGATACATGTTTACAAAATCATGAAGAAGAAGAGAAGATGAAAGGGATTTTTGGTATATGTCTCTGGCATATAATATTTTATATACTTTGTTTTTAACAAAGTACAATAGTTCTATCCCTTTACCAAAAATATGGGCCAACATACATGTCCAACCAAGGACCTCAAACCTCAATTGTATATAATACCTGAGGGTCAACCATGCCCAAAGGGAAGCCCTCAAGGATAGGCCACAAGAGGCACATGGGGGTCATGTATAATCCCCTAGGGTATGCATAGGGGGCACTAGGTGCACGCCCAAGAAGGAAGAGTGGGCGCTAAGAGCACCCCCGTAGAGAACAGATGTTGGGTGGAACCGGAGGGGGGAGAGAAGTAATATGGAGATGGATCAGAGCGGCTTGATATTTAATCCATGCATCTCTACATTTCTAATTCGATGTGGAACAAGTTTTAAAAACCCTAGGTGAAATATCATCTGTATATAACATCCTGCATCTCGGTCAACCATCCGATCAGCTATGACATTCGATCATCCAAATCTCTTCCGCTCATCTGATCTCATGCCCGACGATTTGAACCATAGTTGTCTGATTTATGTAGAATCTGGAGAAGGTGTGACATCATCTTCAACCTCAAACACCCGCCGGTGCCACTGTTTCTTGTCAAAAAACATGAAGAATCACATCCGAACAGCCATGTATTATCATTTTAACACTGTGAGCATCATCCGATCAAACCGAGACCATGCACGTAATCTGTGGTTTTCATGCACGCGATATCTCAAAGATGAAGGTTCGACCAAGTAAAAAGAATTTGATGAGGCCATGTGGATTTGAGCCTTATTTTAAAATAATATTTCATGAAATATTGAATGCATGTACGTGATGGGAAAATAGAGGATCCCACATTCGAAAAAGGAAACACACTAAAAGTCCCGACATATCTTTACCCACAGGTTTGAAGATTTCAAAACACCGAATATCCCTTTCATTCAAATCCATGATATCTATGTATTTTCACATGGATTTTGAACACATGAGAGGATTTTCCCTCGCCTATAAAAGGTGGAGCCCGAGCCATGAAGAGGCTGCTTCTCCCGTATTCCCAAGAGCTCATGTTTTTTAAAAACAGAGCATCTCTCTGTGCATTACGTCACAAAGAGAAAGAAAGGAGTCTCATGAGCCCTATACTTAGCGAAGAAGAGATCCCATTAGTGGTTGTTAAGTGATTTTCACTCACAATCCACTTCATAAAGATTTGAAACCCATGAAAACACGATTGTTTTTCGGAAACCCTTTTTGTTCCTTGAAAAATCTGCGCCATCGTGAGCCAGTGATTAAGCCTTTTTCTCTTACTAAGCTTTGTGAAGAGGCAAATATGTGCACTTCTTGCACAAAAGATAACCACACATCTTTTCATGAAGAATGTGACCCATGGACACCTTGGGTTCATAAGGATAAGAAGTAACTCCCTCTTGATGGTATGTTTAAACTATATTGATTGCTGGGGTTTGTGTTTTGGTGAAGAAAGTGATGACAAGAGAATTCCCATGCACATACATGCATGTATGAGTTTTTTTTGAAGAATCTTGAGGCCATTTTTGAGTTTTTCAAGAAGGAGATTACACGAGACAAAGGTTTTACCCCTTTGGATTAGATAAATCACACATATAAACTTGAAGAAACACCCAACTAAGTGCAAGAGGAAGAAGGAAAATAAATAAGATAAAGAGAATATGAGGCTGAGTGTGCATATGCTTAAAGAACTACACCTATTAGGGTGTCACACAAGAGGAATAATAATTAGGTGCATTCATGCTTGCATGGACATACATACGTGAAGACACATAAATAAAAGAACCAAAAAATTTTTTTACACCTGTGTAAAGAAGAAGAAGAAAGAAAAGGAAGAGAAGGTTCAATCAATATTCCATATGCATGATCACATGCCTTTATGAACAAGAGAGAAGAATTAACTCTAATGATGAAAAGTGAACGGACCCTCAGTGTTTAAATAATCAAATTGTTATATGTGATTCTAGAAAAATAAATAGTAGGTAGTGCATTTGGTTTTTCACATGAGAAGAAGAGAGAGAAGAAGAGAAGAATTGATTGCCTACTGCTTTGCAAGTAATCAAGTAAAGAGCACTGAAGTTAATCAAGAACAGAACCTATCTTTTGAAGAAGGAAGAAGACTTTTTTAGATTTTAGTATAAAGAACCATCAAGAGTAAGGGAATATCTTAATTTTTTCAAGTAGTAAGTGGATTATCTCCCTTCCTCCTCTAATTGTAGGGAGGCACACTAGCCAGAGGATTGTTTTCCTAGATGATCCATTGTAACAACATATCACATTATAGTGAATAATCCATGCACATGTCATTCCCATGCATGGAAAAGATGTATCTACTCTTATTGAGTAGTGAACCTTATAAAAATATCATGTGCATATTTTTACTGATTTATATTATTTCATGAGATAGGGAAACGAGAATAAGAGAATCCAGTTCATAACATGTCAAGAGGTATATAGATAAAAAGTTCGAATTGGTTTCAAAAGTCCCCAACATTGATTCACCCCCTCTTAGTATTAGGTATATCCCTAACTAGTCCCTTCAATTGGTATTATAGGGATAGTTTAACCTCTATTAGATTATCTAAAATGATGTTATTATCTTATGAATATCTGAGTTTCTTTCATGAGTTATCAATGAAGTTCACTTTCAGTGAAGATTCGGTTATCTCTGAGTAGAAGTCTATATCTACCAAGACCATGATGAATAGGAAAAAGAAGGAGGATAGAAAACCTGCGAAGGTGGCTCAAGTACCCACCAAGAATATGGACAACCTTCCTACCCCAACTGATCTAGTGTTACATGTTTTTATGTTTAGAAATTACTCTCATTATGAAAATGCTAACACAAGTGGTGTTGATCAGTCTACAACATCTCAAGAAATATCAGTTGATAGATAAATAATGATTCTTCATGGTATTCCTGAAGAAATTACATCCCTAGTTTGTGGATTATTTTAATGCATGCAGGAAAATATCACTCAGCTAGAAGAAGAAACTAATGTTTTGGAGAAAGACTTCCAAAAAAAAATTGTTGAATTTTTAATGCTCTCAAGAAAGGTTGGAGATTTTAAAGCAACAAAGAGGGGATTTGATTTAATTTCTTCAAAGTGGATCAAAGATGTTGAATAAAAAGTGGAAGTAAACAGGACTCTAGAAGAGAAGATCCATGCACTTGAAGATGTGATGAAGAAGAGAAATTAATTCAAGGAGGTATATTTGGAAGAGGACTCCAAGAAGATAAAATAACATGACTATTTGTTACAAAACAATGTAAATATGTATGAATATGAATTCTAATGATTAAATAAGGATTGTGAAGAGAATATGACTAAAATTGATGATCATGAATTCATACTCAATATGAGATGTCTAGAATTGTAATCTAAGTTGATAAATCCTGAGAAGACACATATTGAGTCTCCACAAAAGAAGGAAATAGTTGATGACAGTAATTAATGCTCACTAGAGGATTATTTTGTCAAAATACCTTCAATATGTGATAAAAAGACCATCAATTCACTCATTGATCTATCACAAGAAGCTGAGAAAGTGAGAATACCATATATACCAACTTGTACTCATGTTTTTTAAATTGTTTCTAAAAAAATTATAGGTTGGAAGAAACTTTATAAACAAGTATGGATGAAGAAAAGTGAGGAAATTCCTACCACCACTAATTGGGTGGATATGAAGAATAATTTGGAAGATGATTCCCCATAGGGAGAAAAAAAATCATGAAGGGTTCTAAGAAAACCTTATACAAAATATATCAAGAAGAAAAGGTTTTTTTTCAATGCTGGTGCTGCAACCAATTTGGGCATTGTGCACTAGATTTTTGGTATAATACCTTAAATGAAAAAGAATAAGGAAATCCCATCTCAAGGGGGACAAAGCCAATAAAGAATAAGCAACATCTATAGATCCAGAAGCATAAGTATACTAAAAACAAATAAGGAATGTTAGATAACATTTGTGATATATTTAATAAGAGTGGTCACATGAATGGTGCATGTTCATTTCAAAAGGTACCCAAATATTATAAGAAAATAAGATCACAAGAGATTTTTAAGAAAGAAATAATCATCTTTGGGAAGTAGTCAAAAAAAATTTGGAAAAGAAAAAAATCCCAAGAAGAATCTAAGGAAGAAAGTTGAGAAGTCCTTGGATTGTAAATCCAAGAAGTTGAAGGGTAGTACATCCAAAAGAACTACAAAGAAGTATGAAACTCAAAAGATGCCATGTAAAAGATACAATCATGATCCCTCAGCCCCTAATCATATATTTTTGGTTTTTCCATAGGATTTGGAAAGAATGAGAAAAAGTAAGATGCACATGCTAAGGATAGTTCTAAAAGAAGAAAAGAAGATTCTACATGAAGATAGAGAAGTTATGTGTCCAAGGTGCAACAAGGATGGTCACACTGTTAGAATATTCTTTGAATTTACTCCATCCCAACAAGAATTCCTCAAGAAGATGAATATTGCACAAGGAGATTACAGTGCTTTTAAAGATTTTAAATAAAGGAGACTCACACACAAAGAAATGGAAGATGTACTAAGATCGACACCATCACAGTCACCATTGAAGATTTGTTGTGAATGTGTGAAGAATGGAGCATAAAGGTTGATTTAATCATTTTAACCTTATTTTTCACATTGATGAAGAAAAAAAGAATCAATATTATTACATTAAATCATTCTGTATTGTATTTATTATTATAATACAGGGAATTAAATGTGAAGAAAGCTCTTAGGGGGAGAACCTGAGAATCAATGGTGAGAAGTGTTCCCTTGAGGGGGAGACACAAGAATAATCTACAAGAGTCATTATCTCAATTAGTATCAAAATCAGTTGGTATAAAATTCAATTACTCTAAAGATTGTATGAAGATCGTGTCATCTAAAAAGGTATGTTTTTTATTAATCTATCATCCTTGGTTACACTTAATAAAGACCATTATATAAAGAGGGAGTAACATAATTACTCAGTGAAATAAGAAAAGTGGATGAGTTCTCATCTCATGAGGTATCATGATTTAGTGGATAATGGATAGCTCGGTTTCCAAAATAAAATCATCTAGTTTTCTACACAGTACAATGATCATGTTTACTTAGAGTGAAATGATTTATGACACATTTCTTAAGAATGGACTGATACCCTCTCTACCATGAAATTTGTATTTATTGTCTATAAGGGGGAGAGAAAGTGAAATGAATGTTCAAAAGTGAAAAGTATTGCGAGGGTGAAAGAGAATATTCTGATTTTGAAGTTGACACATTCATTAAAAATTTGAAGTATTTCCAACAATTATAATGGGAGAGATTATTGGGACCACTTGGTGTATAAGTTGTATATGTTCTCAACAGTTGTCAGTAATGGTCAAAATGAAGAATTAAATCCTAAGTGAGTAGATATTGATTGAAGTGAAGATTATTGGAGAATTGTTATGGATTCATAGCATTGGATTCCACACTTGGGAAGTTCTCCATGCTGATAAATCAAGCAATTTTTGAGCTAGTCCTAAGTTACAAAAACTTGTATCAATGTGATACATGTTTACACCATCATGAAGATGAAGAGAATAGGAAGTGGATTTTGGTATTTTTTTATCATATAATCTTGGGTATAATTTTTTTAACAAATTAAATTTGTTCTATATCTTTACCAAAAATATGGGCCAACTTACAAGGCCATTCGAGGACCTCAAACCTCAGGCGTATGTGGGACCCAAGGTTTAACCACGCCCAAAGGGAATCCCTCAAGGCCATCCCACAAGAGGTGTATGGGGGTCATGTATAAACCCCCAGGGTATGCATAGTGGGTGCTAGGTGCACTCCCGAGGAGGTAGAGTGGGCACTAAGACTGTGCCCGCAGAGAACCAGTGTAGTGAGAAACTGGAGGGGGAGATGAGTAATCTGGTGATGGAGTGGAGTGAATTGATATTTAAGCCGCAAATCTCTGCATTTTTGATTCCATGTGGGGTGAGTTTTAAAAACCCCCAGTGTAATCTCATCCGTCTATAATATCACACATCTCGGTCTACCGTCTGATCAACCGCGGCATTCGATCATCAAAATCTCCATCGCTCATCTGATCTCATGCCCTGCGCATTTGAACCAGATCCTTCTGATTCCTACAAGATTTGGAGAAGGTGCGACATCATCTTCAACCTCCAGTGCCTCCTAGTGCCACTAGTTATCACCAGAAAACATTAATAATCACATCTGAACAACCATGTTCTTTCATTTTAACATCGTGATCATCATCGGATCGAATTGATACCATGCATTCAATCTGTATCTTGCATGCATGAAATATCTCGAGGATGAAGTTTCATCCAAGGAAAATGAAGTTTCTAAGGCCACGTGGATTAGAGCCTTGTTTTGAAATAATATTTCTTGTAATTTTGAATGGATGCATGTGATCAAAAAAGCGAGGATCCCACATTCGAAAAAGGAAACATGCCAAAAGTCTTGACATATATTCACCCATGGGTTTGCAGATTTCAAAACACTGGATATCCTAAGTATTCAAAGCCACAATCTACATGTCTTTTCACATGGATTTTGAATGTGGAAGAGGAGTTGACCTCACCTATAAAAGGTGAAGCCTAAGACATGAAGTGGATATTGATCCCATATTCTTGAGGGCTCATGTTTTCAAAAGACAGAGCATCTATCTGTGCATTACATCGTAAAGAGAAAGCAAGAAGTCCTTCAAGACCTATAATCTGCGAAGAATAGATCCCATGAGTGGTTGTTACATGATTTTCTCTCTTAATCCACATTGCTAAGAACCATTACCTATAAACACACGATAGGTTTTGAAAAACCCTCATTGTGATTTTCAAAACTCATGCCATCGTGAACCAGTGATTAAGCTTTTTTCTTCCACTAATATTTGTAAAGAAGAAAATATGTGAACCTCATCCACAGAGGACAATCGCACATCCTTAAGTGAATAACATGACCCGTTGCCATGATGGTTTCATGAGGATAAGAAGGAACTCTGTAACGCCCCGACCCTAGTTACCCAGAGTCGGTGCATTATTACATAACATTGGCATGATCACAAGAAAGATCAAATCTCGAAAGACCGATTGGTTTAGTAGCCTTGGAAACACTAGATATATTCATAAGTTTTACATTACATCATAAAGTGAAAAACTACTACAACAACATAATGTCTCCATAGTCCACACTATTATCCCCTCATAATATCCCTGCAGGTCATTCATAACTTACTACTTCACATCCTGGGAAAAATAAAACATAGGAAAGGGGTGAGCTCAAATGCCCAGTAAGGATAACAATATAGCAGAACATTCAAAAATAAGCATAAACATTTAAGGCAATGAATTTCTAAAACAGAAGACTTTTAAACTTGAACTTTAACATAGTATGGAAAAAGTAAAATAAAATAATGCCATTTACTTATTCACATGGATATTATACTAATTGAATAATCACATGCAATATCAATAACCACTTTCATAATGTTGGAATGCATAATGCTGAACTTTAATTTCTTTGTCAAGGCCTCGTCCCAAGACCTAGGGGCTAACTGTAACCGGAACCCAACCCGAAGTGCCTCTAATAACCGGACACCAACCCGGAGTGCCTCTAATAACCAGACACCAACCCGAAGTTCCTCTAATAACCGGAGACCAAACCGGAGTTCCTCTAATAACCGGAGACCAAACCGGAGGGCTTACTTTTACCGGTCCCCAACCCGGAACATACTTGTCTAACACATTCATCTGAATGAAAGGTTGAAATATAACATAAACATTCGGATTACAAATAACTTATGAAATGTCAATACTTTAAACAAAAACCATGAGTGACATAAGAATAACTTATCCATAGTCAAAAATATCACAAAACCTTCAATAAAATATGGATGTTTTGTATCATAATAAATCAACTTCAAATAAGCTTAAAATCCATCAAAGGATGTTGACATAGATGAAATCAAGACTATTTTAGAAAAATATCTCTTTCTATTTTGAAATCATTTAAGAGTCTTATATTTATGAAATAAAACATTTTTTGAAAATATTCTTATTATCTTGTAAGGGAAGCTTTGACGATTTTATAACGGCGGAAAATAGCCGCACCCACCGTATAAGTAAAAAAACATTCTTACCTTAATTTTGTCGAAAAGGTTAAAAAGCACCTTGTTTGGAAAACGACGGAAAGATTCCTTTATAAACCTCTTATAAAAAGTCAAACAAGGGTATAAATGACTTTAACCCATATTCTAGTAAATAGTAAAAATGTTTTGAAATTCATTTTTAAGAAACATGGATGTGCATGATAAAGAGATCCCAGTAGATTATTACGTATAAACAACCTTGGATAATGAAGAGATTGCGAAATAACCCTTACCAATTTAGTAACTTAAGAAACATACAACCCATGAAAGAGGTATCATATAATGAATATGTAAATACACATAAATTAAAGTGTATTACACAAAGAATATAATTATGGGCAGTACATACACCACACAAAAGGTAATGGTGGCAATATGGCATGAATCTCACGGGAATAAGGAGTGAGATGAAAACCCATTACCTTGTACTTTTCCTTGGGTGGGGTAGGTTAACCTCCTATATAATGGTGAAATAATTGTTATTAAATTATACAAGAATCATATACATTAATATGATATCATATATGATCTTTTAATATTGATTTGATAATAATATCTTAGTATTATCGTTGTTTCGGGTGTTAACTTACTTGTTTTATTTTATATGTTTTGTTACGTAAGACATGTTTGTAATGGATAGGTTGTATATTATTCATATCCAGAATTATATCAAGTCCTTAAACATAATTTTTAAATCATCAAATGATAATTATACTTGAATGGATACGATGGAGAATGAATCTCATCACGTTCGTGGAGACGGTAGTCCATACGTACGCACGAGCGACAATATCATTCTTTTGATATTAAAATAATATATAAATGGTTGTTATATCATATATACAGAATCATTAACATGTTATATTTATTATTTACATGAGTTACATATCATTATTATACCCATACAAATAATAATATATTTAATAACAATTACACTACGACGTGGAGACGGTAAGCCGTACGTACGCACGTATGGTGACATGTTATTCAAAGGGTGGATAGAATACTGAATATGGTTGTACCATATTTATAATAACATCACAGTATATATATGATACTGGATTTATTATTTTTGAATGGTAATAACAAAGGAAGAAGAAGTGGAAGAAGAAAGGAACTTGGAAAAGCGTGGTGAAATCATTACCTCTTCTTCGGGTTCTTCCGTTTGATTTGATCAAAAGGGCTCCTTAGGTTGCCTTTCTGATCAAAATAAGGCCTCTAGGTTGTAGTGAGGTATGTTGGGAGAGTATTTGGGAAGAGTGTTTCTGAACCAAAAGGTTTTGAAGGTGTGAAGAAATGAGAAGGAGGAGTTCCCTTTTATAAGAGGGGTGAGGGGCACCTTTGGAAAAGCTAGAAATATTAGTTTATAATAAATTCATATTCGGTTTATAATGGCTCCAAAGTTTATTATTTAAATTTTAAGGTGGGGATGGGTCGAAAAAAACTCAACCAATAGAATTTAGACAGGTTTGGGTACTTATATTAACCTTATCTTTAAGTATTAACTCTAAGTTAATTAGTTTCACTTTTACAATGTCTATTTGTATTTTTATATAATATGGTTAATAAACTTACTATATACATCCAATAGACCCCCAAGTGGTCCATTAATGATGAACTTATCATTATATAAGCCTCTTGGCCGAACCTTAGATTTTTAGGAATTTAATATCAATTAATAATATAATATTTGTTTTAATAACTCTTTTATGTCAATTTTGAAACTATTCAATAGTTTATTTTTGTGAAACTCATAACAGATTTATTACTTCGAAAAAAGTCAATTAAATAAATCCTAATATATCATAGTATCCTAGAAAATTAGTTTAATTCATTAAAAGTTTCATATTATATTTATATGGGTATTTATAATATCAATTATTTTAATTTTTCACTATTATAGTAATTAATTCATCATCATTGTGTCATAAATAAATTAAATTATTTAATGTCTAAAAATTATAAATAAAATATCATTATGTATTAAATCTTTTTATCTTTCTAATTAATATTTATAATCTAAAATCCAACATATATAACCCTATGTAAAAAATGTTTTTCTAAAAGATATATGCTTATGTCATTTTTGTTTTCATTTTAACTTAATTAAAATAAAGTGTCCCTATCACCTACAAGTGGCACCATGGGGTCCCAAAATCGACCCAAAGATGCCTATGGTCGAACATGTATCAACCAATAAGGCTAGGACACGTTTTAGGGTAATTTTTTATTATTATAATATTATTTTTTAACCCTTATTTACCGGATTTACCCTTAACCATGGTAAATAAAATATTTACCGCAATAATTATTCAAAATGTCTAAAAATAAAAGTTACCTATTTACACAATTTGAACATCCTGATTACAAATATGGAATCAATTTTTCTAAATTCAAAACACAGAAGTGGCAGAAATTAATTTAAAATTAATTCCCGCTGTCAAAACAAAAAGCGTGTTTTTAAGAGATAATAACTATCAAAAGATTGACACTTGTTTATGTTCGATTTAATTGTAAAATTATGTCCAATGACCAACATTATATTAAATGGTAAAAATCTATGCTAAATATACTTTAAAACCACTCAAATTCATAATTTATCACTATTAATTATTTTGATTAAAAAAGTTGTTTTTAATTAAAATTTAGTAATTTTCACTATTCATCAAAATATGAAAGTTATCCGAAAAGTACCAAAATTTCACCTTAGGATAAATTCGATATTACAAATACAAAAATTAAGTCCATTTTGAAATATAAAATATATATAATTTCAAAAAGTAGGTATTACTATTCATAACGGCTAGTTTGATTGGTTGTGGTGTGTGTTAGAACTCGAAGTTGCGTACAACACACGCTACTGTATTATTCAAAGGAAAGTGTACCGTGAAAGCTTGGGATGTTTAATTTTAAATTTTTTTTGATGTCCCCATTTAGCCAAAAAGTTTAAAATATTGTATTTAAAAAGGGTTCACTATTAAAAGTTGGTAAAAGTGCAATACTGAAAATGAATTGTTTCTTACATTATGTCTAAGAAACTCATAATATGGATTCTAAAATTATAAGGATTATATAAAGATTAAAATTTAGTTAATAATATTCATAACCTCTTTTGAACGGCTTTTTTTGGTAAGTCATGGTGTGCTTGAACTCGGTGTTACGTGTAGTGCAAGTTATTGTATTATTTTGAAGAAATAACACACTATGAATTCTTGGGGTGTTACAAACTCTCTATGGTTGTTAGGTTTATACTCTACTATTTTCAGGGGTTTTTGTTTTGGTGAAGAAGGTGATGACAAGATAAGGACAATGCACATACATGCATGCAAGAGTTTTGTTTAAAGAAGCCTGAGGCCATGTTGGAGTGTTTTAAGAATGAGTTCACATGAGACAAAGGGTTCACCCATTCAAGTTATATAAATCACACATATAAACCTAAAGAAACACACTAACTAAGTGCAAGAGGAAGAAGGAAAAGAAAGAAGGGGAAGAGAAGGAGTGACTGAGTGTGTGTATGCTTAAAGAACTACACCTATTTGGGTTTGACCCAAGAGAAAGAATAAATAGGTGCATGAATTCATTATTGCACATACATAAATAAAGACACATATATAAAATATCCAAAATAACTATGTTCATGTGTGTAAAGAAGAAGAAGAAAGAAAAGGAAGAGAATTTTCAATCAATATGTTATATGAATGATCACATGCATTCATGAACAAGAGAGGATAATTGACTATGATGATGCCAAGTGAACCGACCCTCAGTGTTTAAATAATCACATTGGTATATGTGATTCTAGAAAAAGAATGAAGAGGTTGGGTAGTTGGTTTTTCACATGAGAATTAGAGAGAGAAGAAAAGAAAATTGATTTTCTACTGCTTTGAAAGTAATCAAGTGAAGAGAACTGAATTAAATCAAGAACATAACCTATCTTTTGGAGAAGGAAGAAGATTATCTAAGATAGACGTTTAAAGAACTAGAAAGCATAAGGGAATATCCTACTTGTTTAAAGTTGGAAGAGGATTATATCCCTTCCCCCTCCAAATATAGGGAGCCACAGAGACTAAGGGATTAATTTCCTAGTCGATCCATTATTACAACATATCAAATTATAGTGTAGAATCCATGCACCGGTCATTCACATTCATGGAAAGGATGTAGCTTCACTTATTAAGAAGTGAACCATGTAAAAATTGTGTGTTCATATTTTTACTTATTTCTATTATTGCATGCGATAGGGAAAATAGAATAATATAATCAAGATCCTAACTAGTCGAGAGGTACATGGATAAAAAGATGGAATTTGTTTCAAAAGTCCCCAACACTGATTCACTCCCCTCTCAGTGTTTGGTATATCCCAAATTGGTCCTCTCACTCCTTCCCTATGCACAACACTGAACTTACCTATCTTCGTATGGGATAATCCAAAACCACATAAATCAATAGTTTTGACCCGTTTTAGTTTTTAACATCTTAATGGGGAGGAATTAAAGACCCTTCCATCAATTTTTGGTTGAAACAAAAAAAAGGTAGATTAATTTGGTGTTTTCTAATGAGGAAAATCAATATGCATTTAAGGTTCTAAATTGAAAAAGAAATGATCTTTCATTATTTATTTATTTGATTGAGTCTGAGTGATCCCCAAACACCCTATCATGGTATCGATGATGATTTGTTGAGTAGATAGGGGTCTCAATTGGGTCTCTTTCTTCTATTGTGTGTTATACGCATGTGAGTTCTGGTTTTGTTTAATTTATTAGATTTATTCATTTTCTTCCCATTATTCAGTTCTTCTTAAATTTTGAAAAAATGGTTGAATACTTAATTGATAAAAACTTGGATTTAACTTTGATAATTCTAACAAATTATCAAAGGATGACCTATAAAAAATTAATATCAAAAGGTAAATATTGTTAATTTATCTAAATATTACTATCAAGAATTATTAAATAATATTTTCAATGAATTATCAATGAATAATAAGAAATAATTATGAAACAATAAGTTCCTTAAATTATCAAAAGATAATTTTGTGAAATTATCCCAGATAATTACAATTCTTTATAATAAAATTTCTGAAAATTTTTCATGAATAATTATAAAAAATTATCAAATGATATTTTTGATATAATTTTAAAAGGATAATTTATATAAGATTATTAGAAGGAAATTATGAATGAATAATTTATAAAAAAAATCAAAGGATAATATATTACAATATAATCTCTTAATTATAAAAGGATAATTTATGAAAAAAATAATAGGATAATTATTGAAGGATAATTTCTAACGAATGTTATTAGGTGATAATAATAATTATTATCCAATGATAATTATAATCAAATTATCAAAATAAAATGATATAAAACTATCATAAGATAATTATCCTTATTTCTAAAGATAATTATATAGATTTATTAAATAATAATTAATTTGAGAACACATGTGGTATTCCTTATAATTATTCTAGAGGAGAATATTTTGATAATGTGTGTTGACCAGAAAGTATAATTCAGAATTACCCTGGAGAAATAAAGTTTTATATTTTGTGAAATTCTATTTATTTTTGAAATAAAATAACTAGTTTTGATTCTAGGAACCCTTTTCAAACTCTAAGAGTTGACTTGTCAATGACTATGATCATAAGGACCAAGAGTGCATTTTATTGAATATGGAGGTTTCCACTCCACATTTTGAACCACATAGGGTGTTATCTCATTACTGTTGACATAGAAAACATTGATTTTGGATGTTCTTTACCTCTTTTTATTTTATTTCAGATGTTACATTAATACGATTTATGTGTATGAATATTTGATGACCGTTATATATATTGATCGCATGTTGGTTTGTGCGTAGCCTTGAGAACTTTATGCAACACTTTTTTCCATGAGAACTTCATAGTTTATTATTCTTGTTTAATGTTGTTCCCATGTATTTTATAATCTACTTTACTTATGATTATGTTCAGTGATTTCTTGCATATAAAACCATGTTATGTGTTCTTTTTGTGGTATTTTTTGTATCCAAACGCTGGTGGACCACCATGAAATGCTTATCCTTTATAGGGGGAGTGAAAATTACTTACGATGATGGAAATGAGGGACCTGCACATAGCTTAGGGATACAACGATTCCTTATTGATGGTGTGTGATGCATTAGATGTGTAACATATTCCAAGGGGTATGTTATTCAGTGCCTAGGGAATGTCTAGTAGCTCTTGACACCTAGTGGATGATGAGAACATGAATTCCTTGATGCCTAGTGTATTTTAAGATGTATGATCACATTAATCCAAGCTGTAGGATTCATTAGCCTCATGAATAGTCATTTATTACTTCCAAAACCTAGATTATTATGCTATTATGGAGACAGAGGAGGTACAATTGGGGGATACGGTGGCTTGGTTTTCACATAACTACTCAGTTTTGGATTGTGTGTTACTATACTTGTTACAGATTCGTTATTATTATGGTAGGAACTGGTATATTTGAGAACATCATGTTAAGGAATCATTGGTGGTAACCTAATAAGTCTTTTATTCACTCCATGTTCAGGCATTTCTGTAAGATTCCACCATTTTCCAAGTGCATCCCTCTTTGAGTTTTTTTTAGACTTGATGGTCGATTCTTGTTTAGATATGAAGATACTTTGTTGTGGAAAAAGACATAATATTCTAGGTGGCATGCTTTCTTAATTAATGGAGTCTTGTTATAATTTTTTTTAAATAGGATACTGAGAGTTTTCCATGATTTGGATGACTTTGGAGGTTTTTTAGGTTATTTTTTAGGAAGCATGTTGAAGGATGTTTGTAGAGTAATTACATTCGGTGTAACTATTTCTACGTACAATACTTGAGCCTTCTTTATGATGTAAAATTAATACATGATGCAAAAACATTACAAATTTTTTAATGAATCATAAGTGTTAAAAATCACCTAATGTGATGGATTTTTGATCATATGAATCTAAAAATAAATTAAAGACCTGTAACTATGTTACACACAATCTAATTTCCTAAGAATGTTTTAAAAAAGTTTCATGTGATAGATTGATCTCATTCCATCAATTCCCCTTTTTCCATTTGAACCTAGGGAATATTCTAGGTGATTTTGGACCCTTGATTCCAGATGTCCCGAACACACATCCAATCCCAAGTAGGTGATTTTTCTTCAGTTCTCCATTCTATCCATTTTTTATAATACCATTATAGTGTAATTTTATGACTATGGTTATTGATGGTTTTGATCTTGATTGATTTTTGTCTGGGATCCTTATTGTGATTATCTACACCTTTTTTCTCATTGAGAGTTTTCCATTGGAAGCATTGTTTGATTACTAGTTAAAGTTAGGGGTTCTGAACCTTAAACCTATGGTTTGATAATTTTCAAGTATGTAAAATTTTGCAATCACACCAACATAGCATGCACTTTAATTAATTAAATAATCTATTGGATTATTCTAAAGAGTCTATTTGGATACAATTGGTTTCTAACCTATCTTGTGGCTACTGTTCAGGTGATATAACCCTAGATTACAATTATTTGATTAATTTATTAAAGTGTGCTTAGTATGAAATGAGATTTGTGTGTTTGATTGATATAGATTTACCTTGGTTGGGACTAGTTATAGAAATGATAGTCACTTTATTGGATTGAGTGCAAATGAAAAATTAAATGGGTAATTGAAAGATAAATGGTAATTTAGATAATTAACCATTGAATCTTTTGATGTGATATTATGATATCATTGATTCTATGACATGTGTTGTAATTTCTATATTTAAATGATTTTATATAGAATTAGCACCGTTTACATGATGAAATGCTTATATACCAGGATATGCCTTAGGACATGCTGAAATGGTTATATAGCGGGCTATACCTAGTGACACATATAGAAATTCTTATATACTTGGTTTGACCTAGAGACATGCTGAAATAATTATATACTAGGGTTTTCCCTAACACATGATATAATTCTTATATAATTGGATCGACCTAGATCAAGTGATGAAATTGTTATATAGTGGGGTTTGACCAAGATTTGTGGGAGTTATACCTTGGTTATAAGGTTATGGTTATTTTTTTCATAATTATGAGCCCTGATCAGAGACATATTGACATGGTGTCAAGTTAGGTTATGTTTTACCATAGTTATATGGTTTTGGAAAGCATGGTTGTGATACATTCTCATAGATATTATATCATGGTGCTGAAGCAGGTTGATGTGGTATTAATTTAATTACATAATTAATTAATAAAATAATTTATTGTATTATTTCATTCACTTATTATCAAACTGATTTTTATACATGGTGTTGTCAACCTACATATTTATACTCACACCCTATTCATGCTTCTGTTTGGTACCTGAGTATATTATATGGATGTAGGTTTGGATAAGGGTGAAGGAACTTTTTTTGATTGTTTAATTGTTGGATGGGATGGAGTTTTTAGATTGGACCAATATGGGGTTTAGGACAAGGTTATTTTGAGTCTTCTATTATTTTATTTTTATTAAATCTGGAAAGACATTTGGTTACATTCCCATAAGGCAATACATTATTCCTTTATTATTTATTTAATTTTTCATTTTTCTTTTATTATTGTCTTTTCCAATGTATTTTATTATTTCCATTATCTCCACACTTTGATATTTATTTGTTTATATACATTGTTTATATTCCACTGTGTTTCAACTATGTTATAGGGGTAAAGTCACATCACTATAAATAACACACCCCACTGCTAGTTGGTAGCCTCTGACATATGGGGAGGCATTCTTGAGGTCTAATAACCAACCTGTTTTGGCTACATAAGAGATTACTAGATTTGGGGATGTTATAAAGTGGTATCAGAGAACAATAGGTTTCTTTTCCATTTCATTAATACCCAGGGAAAGCTAGAAAAGAGACTAGGATGTGTTGGGACTTGGTAATTAACTTGTTCTTGGGATTAGCTAACCCATGTATGGGGGAAATCGACGTTCCCATGGGTCGATTGCGGTTTATACTATTTTATTATTACAATTGATGTTATTTCGCTAAGAGTGATTCACATGTTGTGTGAGGTTATTTTTTCATTATGTTATTGGTTCTTGAAATTTATACTCATGGCCTGGTATAGAGTAAGAAAAGTGTGCATGAATCATGATTGGAACATATATAGAAATTAATTTTTCATGATAAGGACATATCTATTACATGTTATGTATACTTCCCTATTTGTACTGTGATATGAGATACCTTTTATAACTGAGAAATGTAATAAATGAACTATTATTTCATGTCAAACCACTTGTAATCCATGCATAGAGAGACCGGAATTCAATGGTTCTCTGTTGTTTTCACCATTTGAGTTTGACTCTATTATTATAGACAACATTTTATGGAGTGTTCTTTTCTAGTAAAGAAAATAACATCGTTTCATCTTCATGATTGGCATCGAGAGAGTGGAAATCAACATGCTCCTTGCATATCTAAATTAGATATTCCTATAGTTCTCGATGATCAGATGGATGTTTAGCTTCAAAATAGATTCCTGAGGGTCACGTTATCTATTGAAAGAGATACTGTTCAAACCATGCCTTTGATGTCTAAGCTAACAATAGAGTTCCAACTACAACATCAACCAATGTTAACTTGGGAGGGAGGCCCCCATGCAGCTGAGTTTTGGATCAATTTATTCTAAATGACCTTCAATAATCTTGAGAAACCCACAAATAGGATGGTTAATGTTGTTTCATATATTCTTTGGGAACCATCCAAATGTTGGTGGAACATTCTAAACCCAACGGGGTTGTAGGATGACTCATCATGGAAGGAATTAGAGATGAAGTTCCTGATACATTTTTATCCCAAGACATTGTGGGATGAGAAGGATCTGGTGTTCATGAACTTGACGTAAGAGGGATTCTTGGGGCTAGACTACAATGAATGTTTCACCGGCTTGGAGCACTTTTCACCATCTTTGGACAATGATGAGATATCCGGGGGAAGACTTTTTTAGGATTGTTTCGCTATGACATTATGTCACTAGTGACTGTTTTCAATTTGTGAAGTTTTCCATACATGATGAATCAATAAATCACCACTGAAGGGAATATGATAGAGGCCCTAAGAAGCATCCAAGATATTTCAATAGGTAAAACTATGAACTATTATTCTAGTGGAAAGAGGCATTATTATAATAGTTTTAACTAGGGAAATAGAATTTAGAAGAGGTAGGGCAGTGGGAAGCCATCAAAGGATCGTGTTTTATTGTAGTGCTATCAGTGTGAAAATATGGGCCTCAAACAGACTGTATGTCCATACCCAACTTTGGATTGGTTTTATTTTGGTATATTGGACCACCAAAAGTGGTTTTGTAGGGGAATACTTCAATAGTGTAGTGTCATGGGAACATGACGTGAACCATAGTCTAGGAAAGACTCATCTACTCCTCAAAAGATAGGTATATGGAGTTCTAGAAGTCCTTCTGGTCATGGAACGAGATGAGGTACCCTTGTGTAGGAACAACAAAACCCTGAATAAAAAATAGCTTAGATGAGTCTGGCTGGAGCCCATGGTCGAGGGGTTGTCCAGCTGCATGTTATGAAGACTACTCCAACTATTGTGGATTCATGACTGTCTACCATCATAGGTATTATTCAAGTATCATCTTCCCTTTCTTATGTTTCGTTTGATACAAAATCCTCAAATTCATTTTTATCCACTCCTTTTTTATGTTCTCAGTGGATCATTCTGGTACCAAATGAGGGGGTGAATTAGTGTACACAATATTTACCGATTTTCTTTTATTCACTTTTGCCCTCTTAAATAATTGAAAACACTTCACTGGTTTGAGTGAGTGATTCTTCCCTATTTACAAACACAATTTTACCAGATGCAAGATAAAAAGTAAAAGAAGAATAAAATATTTAATTTTTACAAGGTTCACCCTTGATGTGGGTGAATATGTTCTTATTGTGTTCATAATAACCCAAGACATAGATTCTATACTAAAATCAATCACCAATAATAAGTGGGTTGGTCATCTATAACCCTAAAACCATGGTGGTTGGGTCTGAACCTTTTCCCAAATTATAATGGTATCTCACCATTATTTTTTATACTAGCATCCCACCAGTTTTATTGATACGATAATCCCACCAGTTTTTTCAAACACAACACTAAAACATTGAGAAATATCACAAAATCATCAAGCTTCCACAGCAACACAAAACTAATATTTCTCTTAGAGGCACTGAAATAAACTGATTTCGCAGTTTCTCACTTCAACAGAAAGTCTTCTAATTCTAATGAATGAAATCAATAACACTGTAGTCATTTTGAATCAATATAATATTCTGTATTTTTGAAGATATCACTTCTAATTCATCTCACCGTAATATCAAAACAAACAATTGAATATTTTTCTCAATACATTCCAAGTTATTTTATTTATCAATTTAAAAAAATATACTGCTTTCACTCAAAAAAATACTTCTAAAAACATTTTTTAAAATACTACACATATGAAAATTGTCTGTTCCACATGCATCTAGGGAGAAAATTTTATTTTCATGAATTCATTATACTTCCTTCTTCCTTGTATGTCATTAAATGTGTAATATTATTGTTTTTCAAATTCTCATTCTCACTACCCTCAATGTATGTATATTATTTTGTACACAAGATAAAACTCACTACCTCTTCACTACTATATGATTCCGCCACACACTTCATTCAAATTATATCATCTACTATAGATGCTTCTCCATGTAACCATACTAGCATCATTCATGCATATTATTTCATGTATGCATGCAATCACACAACACCTTTTTGTCTATATCTAAAAAACATAATGATACAATTTATTCATAGAAGTATGTTATGCGAACATTATTCTTCAAATTCTCTTCACATAACACTACTTTCTCAAGAACTCAAATATGAATTCATGCGAAACTCCCTTATGCATGGATATCATTCCATGATAATTCTTTAATATCATTGAATAAAAGTATTTGTGCTACCTCATTCTTCTTTGAATTATTGAATAATTTCAAGGCTAAAATATTCACATGAGTATGAATAAAATTTTCACTAATTACTCATGCAAACCATGTGCATGTATTATATGCACTACACCTTCTTCTCTGCATAATGTATAGCACTTTTTCAACTTTCATTGCCCAAGTACAAACAAGTGAAGACTCAAAATGCATCACACAAACTAGGAGATATATGCAGATATTATCACTCTATCTTGTTTGGATTCATATAATAGGGTTTTTGTGAAGCACTATGAGTTTTAAATGGTTATCTTGAAAGCTCACGAGGTTCTATTATTCTTTTCACAAATAGAGACGGTGCAAAACTTCTTTTCACAATCGAGAACAATTTCTAAACTCTGTTTACCTTGAGGAACACACTAAAAATTCACATTAATACCATACTAAAAATGGGTGAGATAATGAGTATTTATAGAAAAAATTTCACTGACTCAGAATGTTCGCACCGCCAAAGCTCTCACATCTTGCAACTTCTAGAAAAAACCATCTCCACAAAAAAATCATTTTCAACATTTCTATTTTTCATCTGTCTTTTCTTATTTGGATCATTAAAACATCATCTCATTATATTTAGATCATTTTTTAGTCATAAAAAGGTGATATGGTGTTCATAAGGCTCAACTTTATCTCCTTTAAATTGTTTCATGAAGAAAACTCGGAACACATATCTCCACTGACAAATCAAGAAAGAATATGATCCCTAAAGTCGATGATATAGATCAGAGAGATCAAATTGTATAGGTTTGGTTTTATCTATATTTTTAAAATGGATGAATATTTCACCGTAACTCTGATCCCACATCAAAATGTAAAGCATTTGATTGCTCCCTTTTATAACAATCCGCACTGATATCTGTCCAAAAATTGTTACCAAACCACTCCCATTACTTCCAAGCACCACCCTGTGCCTGAAGCCCTCATACTACACAATTCCTCTCCTATATATAGGCTCAACTATTTTCTATGAACCTATATGTTCTTGGTATACATCCCCTCGACCACTATGTTGTTTGTCTAGCCAGGCTTGATCCTAGTTCCCACCTAAGTAGTGGAGCACCTGTGTCTTATAGCTTAATAGTTGGAACCTTATATTTAATTAAATTCAAAGATGAAATGTTATCATAAAAACATTCCAAACCAAACCATATTAATAATCTCATCATATCCAATATTCACCATAATTCTCTTTTTATTTTGGAATACACTCATAAATCCCAAAGCTTTGCACTTCTTTCAATGTTGTAAACAAAGTGTCACTTCAAATAACTAAAGAAACAAGTTTTATAAACTATTGATTAGTTCTGAAATCATCATAACTAATTCTTATTCATCTAATTAATATTTTAAAATAAAAACAACATGTCATCCTAATAATTCTAAAAACTGATCCAATGATAAAGACCCCATACTTCAATCTTTGCAATAATGGCTTTTTATTAAAAAATATTGACAATAATTATAACAAAAATATTATGCTAATCTATTTGGGTTATTCACATTTTTAAACATATTGGGACTTTATGTGGACATATTGGATGGGGATTTAACCATATATACACTATTGGGATTGTGGTAAGATAATTTCAAACATTGTAATACGTGTTCTTTAGTGATTGGAGGTCACCATTTCTTTTGGGAACCATTCATGCTGAAAATTAAAAGTTTTGACTTGATTCCCATTATGGATTAGTTAGTTATATACTAGGATCATATCTATTGTTACCATTGTAGATTTTCCTTTTTTATCTCCAAAAGGATGCAGTTATTCCCATCAAGGTGAATGTGATCTTCAGGATGGTCATGCAGGACCAATTTAGTGCAGGTTGTATTTTCTTAGGGATTAGATAGTTGTTCTTGCTCTTAATGATGGTGGAATGTAGTAGGATTCCTTTCTTCTATTTTTAGATAATTTTTATGATGTCTTTTCTAAAAAGTTTTATGACTTACCGCCTGAGAGATATATTGAGCTTATAATCGAGTTGGTGTTGGGAGCAGAGCCAATTTCTATCTTGCCTTATAAAATGGAAACCATAGAGCTTTAGAAGATAAATGTTCATTTGGAAGATCTAGAATCTAACGGTTTCATATGTCTTAGTACAAATCCTTGGGGTTCTTTAGTTCTCTTCACCAAGAAGGATGATAGATCTTTTCACTTGTGTGTGGATTATTATAGATTGAACCTGATGATGATCACAAACTAGCATCCACTTCCACAAGTCAATGATATATTTGTTAATATTAGAGGTGCTATGATCTTACCCAAAATTTATATGAGATTAGGATACTATCATTTGAGGGTGATATCACTAGACATACCTCAGATTTATTTTAGTAGCAGGTTTAGCTTGTATGAGTTAATAGTGATGTCATTTGGTTTGACCAATGTGTTGGAGGTATTTATGGACTTGATGAATAAAATATTTCATCATTGTATAAATTAGTTTGTGGATGTTTCTATAGATGATACCTTAGTGTGCACCCAGTCAATAGATGATCATGCTCAACATCTTGACCTCATCCTGAGAACATTGATAGAGCATCATCTTTATTCCAAGATAAGCAAATAAATTTTCGGTTATGATAAAGTACATTTCTTAGGCCATGTCATCTTAGAGATAGGATTTTTAGTGGACCCATAGAAATTTGAAACTGTGCTATCTTAGAATCATCCCATGAATGTGTTTTATATTCAGATCTTTTTTGGATTAACATGTTATTATTGACACTTTATTTAGGACTTATCCCATTTGTCAACACCAGTGTCAGGGATGACCAAAAAGGGAGTGAAGTTTGTTTGGTCATATTATTGTGAGAGATATTTTATAGAGTGGAAAGGAAACTAACCTTGTCACCTATCATCACTTTACCTATGTTAGGTAAATCATATAACATGTATTGTGATGAATCCAGAGTGGGACTCAGATTAGATCTCATGCAATAGGATCAAGTGGTTTCTTATGGATTCAGACTATTGATACCACATGAGTGCATTAATCCTACTCACGATTTTGAATTATCAGTAATGGTACATTCTCAAAGATGCAAGAGGAATTATCTCATTAGTGAGAGGTTTGTGGTATACATGGACTAGAATATCCTATGGTACATATTTTCTCAGTGGGACCTGAACCTTGAATAGTGGAGTTGGGTTGAGTATCTGTCATATTTTGACTTCAAGTTGGATTAGACACCAGGAAATTGAAACATATTGCTGATGCATTAAGCTAAAAGATATAGGAAGTGGTAGTAACCGAGTCTTGTGATGAGTGGTGGGTTATGAAAAACTTTACTAATATGCATCTAAATGTTCATATGTCTTAGGGACAAGAATATCGGACTTCAACACCTATTTTACCTATATATTTTCACTAGATAAAGAATAAGAAGTTATATTATCCAGAGGTATTATTTCTGAGACAAAGAATATATGGTGGGGAGACACTAATAGTATGGTCTCTTCATAGTGGGAATTATCTTCCTTTCTATAGATGAGAATGGGTTCCTATGGGCTTGTGTGAGGATCTAATGTACATCTATGTTTGAAAAAATATGAATTGTGATCTCCATATAAAATATTGGTGGTTAGGAAAGAAGAAGGATGTAGAAGGATTTTTGGCTAGGTGCCTCACTTGTCAGTAGGTGAAAGTTGAGAATCAGAGGAAAGCTGGGGTTTTCCATCCATTTCCCATTCCTGAGTGGAAATAGGATGGAGTCACTATGGATTTTGTGATAGTATTATCAAGGAAAACCTATAATAATGATATTTTATGGGTGATTTTCGATTGAATAATGAATGTATCCCACTTTATTATTATTAGGGATACCTTCACAACTGATGATCTAAGCATTCTTTATGTGAAGTAGGTTGTTTGGTTGCACAGTGTTATGAGGAGTATCGTGTTAGATAGAGATTCTAGTTTCACACCATATTTTTGGTAGGGTCTTCATAAGTCTTTGGGATTGAAGGTTATTTTGAGTATGCCTAATCATCCTCAAACTGAAGGTCAAATTGATAACATTATTCAGGTTCTATTAGATTTGTTACGAGACGTTGTTTTGGATTTTAGTGGTTTGTGGGAGCATTATATGATAGTCATGGAATTCGAATATAATAACAGATTCGATACATTTATCAAGATGTAAAATTTTGATGATTTGTATAGTCTATAATTCCTTTTACCTCTTTGTTGGTTGGAAGAAGGGGAATTAACACTTATTGGGCCCAATCTCATGCATGATATGTATGAGAATGTTCAATTGATCAGACAATGGTTGGTGACCACACATAGAAGGCATAAATATTACATTGAACATTGAATAAGATCTCAATATTTTGAATTTGTTCATCACATTTTCTTAAGAGTTTCACCTTGGTTGGGGTAACACTATATCATTAAATAGGGGGAGCTATCACCTAGGTATGTTGGGCCATTTGATATACTAGAAATGGTTAGTCTAGTGGTGTACTGATTAGTCCTTCCATAGCGCTTCAATTCCTTGCACGATGTGTTTCATGTGTCATGAATTTGGAGATATTATTCATACCCTTATCATGTGATAGATGCTTCATACATCGAGAAAATCTCCAATGCGTCCTTTGAGGAGGATATGATAAAGATTGCAGACCTTAGTGAGATGTATCTCCAGTGTATGGTGACTTATTTGGTTTGAGTGCAATGGAAGCATGGGTGAGTACAAAAGGTGGCCTTGGAGAGGGATATTGATAATTGAGAATAGTGGTTAGACTTATTAACTAAAACTTCACAGTGATACTTAGAGTAGCTCAAGGACTAGTTTTTATATAGTGAGGAGGTTTTAAGATCTTATCTTTTTCCAAGTATGTCCCTCATTGAGATTTTTGTTTAAGTCTCAGTAGACGAGTTTTGTTCAAAGATGAAGAGAATTTTTTGGGAAAATGACCATGTTTTGGGGATATATGTATGTTTTAATTAACGAAGTCTGGGTATAAATGTGTTAAATGAGTTTCTAATAGTTTTCCAAGCTTTTTATGGTTTCAGAGGTAGTTTGGGTTCTTTCTATAAGAAATAGTCTAAAGGCTGCCTGTAGAGTAATTAGATGTCATGTAATGAATTTAAACATTAGGTAACTATTTCTAGTAAAAATCCATGATCTTGGTTTATAAAATCAAATAAATACAATTCATGAATGAATTAAATATTGTTTATTGTTTTCTCATTGATAAAAATCACATGAGGTGATGTATTTTCTAGTGTATTCTAAAACTATATAATGATGTGTAACTATATTACACTTTGTGTATTTTCTTAAATTTTTTTAAAAAATTACAGTGTACGAGATTAATCTAATTTATTTGAGGCAAATTTTTACTCTTGAACCTATGGTATCTTCCAGTGAATTTTGGAGTGCCTCTCATGATTCTGATCATCCTGATCACCTATCCAGTCCCTAGTAGGTGGTTTTTCTTCAATTTTCCCTTCTCTCCTTTTTTCTCCTGCCATTACGGTGTAATATTTTGACCATGGTAATTGTTGGTATTGATCTTGATCAGTTTTGATCTAGGACCCCTCTTTCAATAATCTGAACCTTCTTACTGGGGCTTGTTGTTGGAAGAATTGTTTGATCATCGGTTAAAGGTAGGGTGTCTAAACCTTTACCCTATAGTTTTATAATTGTAATTTTTGGGAAATATTATAATTTCACCAATATAGTGTGCCCCAAAATTAACTAAATAATGAATTATATTATTCATTGGAGTCCCTTTGGATCCAATTATTTATTAACCTAGCTTGTAGATACCATTTGGGTGAGAAAAGCATCAATTGTAGATGATTTGACTTATGGATTAAAGTGTGCTTAGCATGCAATTGGAATTTGGTGTATTCTTGATATAGATTCACCTTGTATTATCCTAGTTATTGAAATGATTGAAATGTTATTGATTTGAGACCAAATTATAAATGAAATCGGAAATTAAAATATAAATGTTAATTCACATAGTTAACCATTGATCCGTATGATTTGAGATTGTGATCTTTTTTTCTTTGACTTATGTTGTAATTTCTCTACTGAAATGCTTATATAGGGCAATAGACTTGTTTACACACTGAAATTATTATATACTGGGATATTCCCTAATACATGAGGAAATACTTATATAGTGGGATATTCCTAGGGAGACATGATAAAATACTTATAAACTGAACTTGTCTTTGAGACATTCTGAAATTATTATATACATGTTTTGGCCCAGATATATACTGAAATGATTATATAAATTGCTTAGCCATAATAAAATTCTAAAATTATTATATAGTGGTGTTTTACCCATATATGTGGGATCTATACCTTGGTTATAAGGTTATGGTAATGGTCAGTATGTTTGTGAGATATGCGCAGAGACATTCTGGCATGGCAGTAAGGAAGTTTATGTTTGAACATGATTATATGGTTATGGTTGGTATGGTTAGAGAAATGTTCAAAGATATTCTGACATGGTGCCGAGTTAGGTTATTATGGTATTAATTTAATATCATAATTAGTCAATACACTATTTTATTACATTATTACATGTAATTGTTATTAGACTGGTTTTTTAGACACGATGATATCAAACAACAGAGTTATACCAAGAAGGTCTTCCAGGGGAATAAATCCCCTGACCATTTATTTAATAAAAGAAAAAGTACAAAATGCAAGAGTGCCAGCTATTCCAACATCACAACAACAATAAAACCCAATACACCCCATTCAACGAACAATTTCAACTTTTAAAATTAAAAAAGAACACCATAAACCACCTTGAGTCACGAGCAAATCCATCGCAAATCAGCCATCCGCATCCAGGTTTCAACAACACATTACCACCATCATGGGAGAGAACCACTATACTCCATGAGAATCACACCATCACCGGTGCATAAGCTCAGAAGACATTCCAAGGGACACGCGATCACGCCATCATCAACAAGACTGGATAGTCCAACATTATACCAAAGGAAAGCCACCGATGGGAGGATCCAAGTCATCATGAACCAGAAACGCCACCCGGGCATAGATCTGTTTCAATCAGACCACGGATGAACCCTCACCGGGTTCCGAAGCAGGCCGTACTTGAATTTGATAAAAACATGATGAATAAAGAGGAACCAGCGACAAAAATCCTCAAAAATCCACCAGATTCAAAACCAAATGACGGGAACCTAAATCACCAGAAATAAACAAAACAACCCAAACGAAGAATCTGCAAAATCTCACCAAATCCACAGTCCAAATCCTCCCCCTCCGGAAATGCAGAATCGACGTCGAACAACACAAGGAGCCTACCAAAAGCGAGGCAAGGTCACGAAGGACTCACCGAACCGAATCCACCGTCAGCACTGAGATCCGAGACGCTCCAAACTGAGACCATGCCGATCCACGACGTCAATAGCCACGCCGGGACGGAAGCCAGAGAACCTCGCTTGGAAGCGACACATCGAGCCGAGCGACGACGCCGAGAACAGGAGCCGGAGAACCGCCGGATGCAGACGCACACCCCCGATGCCAAGACTCACCTACGACGAGCCGAGGCCAGATGTTGCGACGAGTAGATCCAAGCCGGAGGGGGAAGAAGAAGGAGGAACGATGGGAAACCCTTGCCGCTGTGGAAGAGAAGCGAGACGCCGCTCAGAGGCTCTCTAAGTTTAATATATCTCAAACAACAGAGTTATACCCAAACCCTATTTCGACCACTATTTGGTACGTGATTAGATTATATGGATGTAGGTTTGAACAAGGGAAAATGGAATTACTATTGATTTTATTCTTGCTGGATGGGATAGAGTTTGGATACAAGATGAACATGGGTTTTTGGACTAGGGACTTTTGAGTTTTCTAGTATTTTATTTGTATTACATATAACATGACATTTAGTTACATTCCATAATGTCATTACATTTTTCCTTTATTATTTATTAAATTATTAAGTGGGATTTTATTGTTTTTTTTCTAATGTACTTTATTGTTTCCATTATTTTCACACTTGGATATGTATTCATTTATTTATTTACATTATCTATGTTCCACTATGTTGTAACTGTGTTCCTAGGGGTATATCCACCCCACTCTACATATCAAACCCCCACTGCTAGTCATAATCCTTTTGCGTATTGGGAGGAGTTCATGAAGACTTTTAACCATAACATTTTGACAATGTGAGAGACTTCTAGATTGGGGGACATTACAATTTTAGTGTGCTTATAAATTCCATGACTAGAGATCTGGTGAATGGAAAAGACATTGTGGTGGATAGATAAGCAAAAGAGTATGGAGATTCTAGTAGACTGTGATAAACTCTAGAGGGACCCATTATTTATCAATTTATTTTACTATATTTATTTATTCGTGTTGGTTTTCCAGTTGGGAAAATGTTATAGTACTTTTTTTACTTGTATTCCAACCACTATGTTTTTGTATTTACTATAATTATTTATTATTTGGTTATTATTTTTGTTTTCTTCTTATAACATGATACTAAGGGTATAGTCTCCCCACTGAGAGACACAGCTCTCACTAAGAATCAGTAACCTCTTTCATATTTAGAGGTGTAAATGAGGTCATGTGACCTTCCATCTCAGGCATCATGGTTTGTGTACGGATTTTACACTCTCCTTGTACCGGTACTTGCATATTGTCAACCCTATATGGTTAGATTTCACAGTTTTTATGATTGTGTGTCTAACATGCCTATCCACATACATAACAAAATTATCCAAATTTAAATCTAAATCTCCCAAAACTCAATAAATGATCATACATGCCAAAATTGGGAAATCACACTATGTTTCAAACTAACCAAAGCTCTTTATAATCTTTAGAAAGCTTTACGATCCTGGTATGACTGTTTATCATTTTTTTTTAAAATATTTCAAAATGAATGACAGATGTCACCTTGTTTATTAATAAATTCTTTATGGTTACCTTGATTATTTAGAACTATATAGATGATATCATTCTCAAATCAACTCAAAAAGTTCTTTTAAGAAATTATTAAGAACATAATGGGTGATCTAAAAATAATTCTTGGTTTTCAAATATTACAAACACTTGAAGGTGAATTTTTTTACAAAACAATTATACCATTAACCTATTTAATAATTTTAGTTTAATCAATGCCTCAAATATAATTTCTCTGGTAAGTGCCTCATGCTAGTTAGAAATTAAGGAATATAAGAAACCCAATATTTGAAACATTATAGAAGGATGATTATTATACCACTATAATTAATGATAATGTGGTCTGAAATAATGTTTCTGGTTTTTATATTTGTTATATTATAGAATAATATGAAATTATTCCCTCTAAATTCCATGAAAACAATTTTATATTATTTAATGTTATCTTCATATATTGGTTTATTATATCCATCTAAAGGATAATTTCTTATAAAAAGTTATTCATGTGTTGAATTTGAAGGATGTGTACTAGATGTAAAAGTGTATTTGTTACTTGAATTTTTGAAAAGAATACCTCGCATATTGGTCTTGTAAGAAGAAAATACTTTATCTCACATACCACTATTAAAGCTAAATATATATAAATTGAATGTTTTTGTGTGAAATTATTATGAATGAAACATACAATTTAGTATTTTGGTTTAACATATACTTATGTAGTATTTTTTATGATAAAACTAGTTCCATGTCATTATATAATAATCTAGAGCATCACTCCCTTTGATAACACATTCAGAAAGGAGACATCAATCATAAGTTCATTAGAATATAAGTTTAGCTCACTAATAATTTCTAAAAACCTTTAAATTTATAGTGGTTTTAATTTATAAAAAAAAATACAGTGATGAAAAATTCAAATTATCCAACTAAATCCTGTGATGTGCACTAAAATTAAACAACCTCCTAGATAGAGAAGGTGCATATTTCATTTCAAATACAAATATTTTTTAGGATACCTCATAAATAGAATAATATTAATCATTAATTAGGACATTAATCAATTGTAATATTTCGAATGAGAAAAAGATAAACATTCGATAATATCTATCCTATTAAAAATTTGATTTTTTTTCTAACCCTTATATAAATATTTTGTGTTTTGACAGATTATATAAATTTATTTATTTATTAGTAATCACTTCATTTTCCAAAAACATTGTTGTAATATTATCTATATAAAATCATTTAGTTGTGCCTTAGGATAAGAATCAAATTTCCAAAATTACTAAGTATTTGTTAATTCAAAAAAATTATTTTGAACATTGATTGAAATATTCAAAAAATGGGGATCAATTTGATCCATCCATCTTATTTTGAATAAGAAATTTATGGGGGATTCATCATTTTTTCCCCATTCATCTTATTCTCATCTTCTGCCATGAAATATATTTATTTTTTTATCCTCATATGATTTCTTATTTTTGTCCATGTACTTAAAATATATCTTATTTCAATAGATGGAATTCAATAACATTGATGAAATGAAAGAAATATATTTGAAATATGGGTATGTGTTTGAAAATGAATATTATTAATCATTCCCTTAAACTCTTAAAATGATTACAATCTTCGTGAAATGAGAAAGGATTATCATTTCCCTATAATAAATAATTCTATATCACCCTGGAGTTATCTAATAGATCCATTTCTCTCTAATTAATTTTTATCTCCAATAAAAATTTATTTGTAACTTTTATCATTAGAGGTATGGGTTTTAAACTTTTCATATAAAATTTTATAGACTACCTTGGAATTTATTTTTTCTAGAAAGATATTAGTCACCTCCAACAAACTTCTTATCAAGCATTATTAATTCAGTAAGAAAAAATAAATGAAGAATCTTTTGGCATGTAGGATTAGGCATGCAAGTTTAATGGCCTAGATATGAAATTATTGATAGTTTACAAGTGGTTTTATATGTTTCATAGATCCTCACCAAGGGGTTATATACTGTTAAAACATGGATGTTTGACTATTTTTTGGAGTGTTATTATTTTATGTTTTTAATATTAAAAAAATCCTCATAATAATTTTTTTTGTATTTATTTATTTTGAAATATATATTTTTGAGTTATAATAATATATAACTATATATATGTTTATATAATTATAATTTTATAAATCTTAATTAAGTGTTATATTAAGTATGTTTAACTTTTATAAATCATAATATTTTATTAGTCAATATATATATCGACTTCATGATTTTACTGTTCAAAACATGTTATACAAGTTTCATGAAGTGTTCCTAGGATAAATAAGTCATTTGAGACCTTAAAATTTTATTTAAACATGATTTAAGTATTCCCCATATAGCTAATTTATTGTTCCTATGTAGATGATTTATAAATCACATAACCGATTTTTTAACAACGAAGCCAATTTTCTAGATTTGGTTACTTCTACATTTATACAATATTACAGTCTACCCAATGATACATTGATTGATTATTTTTTCCATTGGAAAGATAATAAAACTATCCAAATTTCAGTAAAAGAAATATTTTTTCTAAATCAATATCTATAATGTCTAAAATTAAGATTGAATTCACTATATTTTTTTTAGTCTCAGTTCTACAATTTGTTAGAATTTTTTTCTACTGTTTTGAAATCTTGACATTAGTTATAGTCATCTGATTAAGGTGATTATTGATTATTTTTAAATATATTTAAATAAAATAAAAGTAATTCAATGAGAAATAAATATGATTCTATCATTGATAGGTATTGTTTGAGATCGAAAATATAATATGTTAATATTTTTAAAAATTTAAAAATTTTGGATTCATAAATTTTCTATATGAATCAATTATGTAGATTTAGTTATGTCAATTTATTTAAATGAATTTCCTATATCAATTAAATTATGTGAGTTATGATTACATAGTGAGTTATATATAAATAGAGAAAAACACCTACATAAAAAAATATATATGAATTTTTCACTGTGGTTTAATAAAAATTCTTCAGGTTTTTATAAAATCTAGAAGTTTGCTCTGATTTATGTATTTTGTAATATTTTGATTTTTTTTTTCATATTAATTTTTAATATTTTAATTATTTTAATTAATTTATAATTTCATATTAATTATTTGTAACCTAGGAATAGTTTTTACATTGTTTTGAACATGTTTTTATGATGATTAAAGGGTGTGCTGTTTTAACGCATGAAACTTACATCATTAAACACAATTTTTTTTATTATTTTAAATCATTATCTATGATTCAATTTCTTCTATATAAATATTATTTTATATTAAAATTATTCCAAGTTATTTTAATATTTTCAATATAGTGTTATTATGTTTTGAATTTCTATGCATGTTTATTGCTTTTTTTAAATGGTTTATTTGTTGAATTTTTTATTTCAAAATAAAACTTTCTATTTTCATGGGATCTTTCATTAAATTTTTATTATGGAAACATTTTAAATATATTTTATTTGAATGATCTTAAATTGGTTTTAATTATTCTGTATTTATTTGGATACTAGCCATGAGTTGATCGATTATTGTGAAGTGATAATATCCTTCTCTTTCTCTCTATGTTTATGATAATCTAGTTTTATCCTTTTTTATAATTTTGAATTATATAACTTATCTTGGTCTCATAGAGTCATTTTTTTGAAAGGGTATCAAGATTTACTTTTGTTTTGGGTATGTTTTAGACTACTCATGTGATAATTTTTCCATGATAGATTTCATTCATTTCAAGTGATACGGTACAAAGAATGTGGTGGTGTTGATACTACGAAGTAATGCACCATATTTAATTAATGAAAAGTACACATCAATAATTGATGATCTCTCAAGGAATGAACAATAATTTCAATAAATTATTCTACTTCCTTGAAGACACAATCAAGTTGATCAAACAACCAAGAACCAATACCTGTGTTTTATTTTTTTTTCTATTTGTTTCATTTTGGTTTCTTAAGTATAGAACATTTATTCCATTATATCATGTATTTTCAGTTTCTATTTATGATTTTTTTCATAAAAAATCATTCTCTATCTTTGGGTTGTGAATATTGAATTCTAAATAAAGGTTCATTCAGGTTGTGACTTCCAGTATCTATAGTTAGGATTATAATTGGGTTTTGAATCCTGAAAAAAGTGCAGTGTATTGGTTATTCTTATACTATATAAAGTTTGTTTTAATTGGGTTATGATTCCCCTTTAAAAATAATATTATTACACAATTTATCTCTCACAAAGTAGAGAGGTATAGGAGTAAACCAGGATCACTTTGGGATAAACTAATATAGAAAACATACTTCCTTCATTCTTTTATTTTCTATTACTAATTAACTCTGTTAATTAAATTTTAATTAATTTAGATAAATAATGAATCTATTTAAAAATTTTAATTCGACCTATCCATGAATCTCTATACATTATTTCATCCCCTTCCCTAACCTAACTATTAGTATCAGATGATGGACCTTGTTAATGAAAAATTATCTTTATTGTTTCTTTTTCCTGATATTAAACAGTTTGTATCAAAGGGTAACCATTTTAGGAATTTTTGTTTCTTCTCCATTATCTATTTATTTATACGGACAATTGGTATGAAATTTATTTCCTTTTAGAATTCATCTGATCCTTTTATAGAGTATATTGTTTATATTTTTTTATTATAAAATTTTCCTAGACCTCACACTACAAGGAAAATATATATAATGTGACAAGAATGAATTAAAATGATAGATTGATTCCTCATAAAAAACTCACTTTGATGGAAATTATTATGGTTATTAGAAATATTTAATAGAGGCATACCTCAAAAAACTAAACAAAGAAAATTGGTCAATCATTGAAACCCTTAAAATATACCCAAAGCTGGCCTATATACTCTCATAGGTAACAATGATTCTAGATATATTTTAAATTAATTTCTTTTAAATTATATCATATTGTGTTATTAATAAGAGTGTTTTTAGTAATTTGTCTACATGTATGATGGATCATGAAA
This sequence comes from Viscum album, assembly GCA_963277665.1. Taxonomy (NCBI): domain Eukaryota; kingdom Viridiplantae; phylum Streptophyta; class Magnoliopsida; order Santalales; family Viscaceae; genus Viscum; species Viscum album. Next base: position 1,643,654,970 of record OY728159.1, read on the forward strand.
TCTACAATATTTTATAAGTAACTCACCTCAGCTTCAAGAAACCGATGAGAAGCATATTAGGGATGATTCAATAGGAGTACTAATATTTCAATATGGTTGAAGATGAAATAGTTAATCAAATATTGTACTGATTCACGAGTATTTTGAATGGAATGAATTCAATTAGAGAAAACCTAGAGAATCCTATACTTGTTGAATGATTCCAATTAGCTCTACTAATGAAATGGAATGTAAAGAAGGTAGTGATAAATGAAAGTAAGAATTTAAAATAGCACAAATTAGATGAACTCATTAGATCACTTATTCAATATGAACATGAATTATATAATATTTTACAAGAAGAAACTATAAATAAGAAATGTTGTACATTCAAATATCATATAAATGTTTCACATAACTCTTCCAAAGTTGAGGCATATGAAAGTGACAAAAGATAAATTTCAAATATAATAAAAGGTATTTATAATTTTATGAATAGATATAAAAAGTTCATAAAATTACAAAGTAAAGATCAAAATAATTATTTAAAAGAAAATTAAGTTACCACATAAAAACCATATGTATCCAGTTATGAATTTAGAAATAACGGAAATATCAAACCCGACTATAAAAAATTGAATCAATAAGGTAGACATAAAAATATAGGGAATAATTGAAATGTTCTTATCATGATGGATATAGTTTCACTGAATAATAATATTGAAGTGATGAATCTAGAAGGGATAAAGAATTATACAATCTATTTTTTATGGAAATAAATAAAAATAAGTTTATTAATGATTCTAATTTTAGTTATTATTTTAATAGTGCTTCTTATATATTTTATGAGTTGTATACATAAAATAAAAATATAGAAAAATATGTTTTAATAGTTAATGAAATATAAAAATAATTAAAATAATAAATTAAGAGACTTATCATGGAAGGTAAAAAAGTAAACAAGGATAATTATTTTTTTAAGGAAGAAATAATAATTTTTTCTTCATACTCTAAAGGTAAGATCTATGATAATTTTGATTCTATTCGAAAATAGAATTATAATACAATAAAATAAATTAATAGCTTAAAATAGACATTATATACTTTTTTTCAAGGAAATGAATAATATGATAAGATGGTAACAATGATGAAACTGAATAAAGATAAAAATGGTTTTGGTTATAATCTATAGATTCTTAAGTTATACAAGACTATCATTGTTAAAATTTCTACTAGAAATGTTTCTTTTGTTACATGGTTTAAATATTATATGTAAAGACATTGTGATAATTAATGTTCTCTTAGATATCCTCAATCTCTTAGTTATATCAATACCAATATTTCAAAGAATTTGTCTTCTAGAGTACCTTGAAATAAATGTTTTAAATATGTTTGGGTACCTAAGACTCTATTACCAATCAAATTGTACCAAAAATAGCATGGGTACTAAAAATTTCTCTCTATAATTTTCCTTTTCATGATTACCACCTTAATAATCTTAAGGACACATGGAACATGGACAATGGATATTATGGACACATGACTAGTGACCTATCAAATTTTCTCTCTTATACCAAATGTGATGGAGGCTCTATCACTTTTGGAGATAACTCTAAAGGTAAGGTAATATGTTTTTTGAGGTATTTATTTATAATGTTGTTTGAATTTATAAAGTTTTATACATTGAAATTTTAAAACACAACAAAATAATTACTTAAAAATTATGTGATGATGGTATGTATGCTAAATTTGAAGAAAATAAATGATTAGTTTTTAAAATATAAAATGTTTTATTTTATTCTAAAAGAATGTATAATATATAGTCTATTTATTTCTCTGGTATATCTAATCAAAATGGTAAGTGTATACATCCTATATAAACAGATTATATTCTCTAGAATATAAGTCTTTTACATTCTTAATACCAAATAATACACCAATTAACCAAACGTGGACATGTTTTATATTTAACCAAGTTAATGTTAAGAAAATATTTTGTTTGTGATTAATTATTAAAATATATGTATCATAATGAATCATTCAAATAAATAAATCATGTTTATATTGACCTCTTTAATTATCAAATCTTTAATTATTTGGTCTAATAGAAACTTCTAGTTTAGGTGGAATGATTTTTTTGTTATTGTTGATGATTTTAGTAGATATACATGGGTTTATTTTATGTCTCATAAACAAGAAACCTTAGTTTGATTGATTTATTATTGTAAGCTGTGTCAAAATATGAAAGGTTGTTTAATTATTTTCATTAGAAATAATAATGTATAGGAATTTATAAATTTTAATTTTGAATAATTTTTGAAATAAAATGGTTATGATCATAATTTTTCTACTCCTAGAATACAAATACAAACTGATTTTTCATAAAAGAAAAATAGAACTATTCAAGAGATGGTATGTGCTATGATTAATGAATAAATTTCACCAAAATATTTTTGGATTGAGTATACTATTATTGAATGATATCATTTTAATATAGGTTATGTTAGACATTTTTTTAAATTAAATCACTTATGAATTGTTTTATAGTTGAAAACCAAATGGTGTTTATTTAAAAATTTTGGTTGTAAAGTTATTATCCTCAATATAGAAGATAATTTAAATAGTTTGATGTTAAAAGTATTGAAGGTATATTTCTTGGTTATTCTTCTAACAGTATATCTTACAGAGTTTATAATAATCATAGCATGAATATTAAAAAATACATGTATATAAATATGGATGAATCTTGTGATGTTCAAGACACTATTTAGGAAAATACTGAATTTGATTTTAGAGATTTCAATTTTAGAGAAGAAAAACCTATAGATAATTTTTATATTGATGTAGATAAAAATTATTATAAATGGGATCCAAGATCTTTTATGATTCATAAATATCATCTTATTGATAATGTGATTGATAATGTTGGTTCTGTTATAAAAACAAGAATCCCAACTTTAAACTTCTTTTCAAATTGTAATTTTGTTTCTGATTATGGGCCTAATGATGTGTCATATGATTTGTGTGATGCTAATTGGATTATTTATATTCAACATGAAATTTATTATTTTTATATAAATAATGTTTGGAATTTAGTTTAACCCCTTATATACTTGAATGTTATTGGAACAGAATTGATTTTTATAAATAAAATCGAGAAACCTAGTCAAATTGTTAAAAATGAAGCTAAACTTGTTACTCAAAATTATTCTAAAAAAGAAGGTATATATTTAAATGAATAACGTTCACCTATTTAAAATATTAAATCAATTATAATCTTATTATCTTTTATCACTTTTCAAGGATTTATGCTATTTCAAATGGATGTCAAAAGTGAGTTTTGAAATGGTCTTCCTTCTATGGAATTTACTGTTTTTCAAACACATGGTTTTGAAAATGAAAAATTTCATAATGATTTTTTTAAATTATAAAAATATATATATGATCTTAAAAAAGCTTTTAATTTTTTTATGATAAAGTTACTTTTTATTGAAAAATTATTTTAATAAAGGAAAATTAAATCCTATTTTTTTATTAAAATTATTTCAAATGATGTTTTAATTTGTTCAAATTTATTTTGATGATATTGTTTTTAGATCCTTTAGTGATTTTATTTATAAGAAATTTTATAATTTTATATGAGTCTTATGGGTGAACTCAAATTATTTTTATATTTAAATTTTAAAAATAAATGTTGGTATTTTCATGAATCAATCAAAATAAGCTAAATATTTGGTTATATGTTTTGGTATTGATTAATATAATACTTTTAACACCACAATATTTATTTATTATAAATTATATTATGTTTTTAGAGAAAATATATTGATTCTTAATCATTTTTATGCATCATTAGAAGTATATTGTGTTTAACTTCATCTATACCTGATATAGTTCTTAGTGTTTGTTTTTGTGGTTGATTTCAATTTGATCCAAAGTAGTCTCATTTTAAATATGTTAAATGTATTATTAGATATGTTAAAAGAATGGTTAATACTAAATTATATTATCCTAGAATTTTTTTTAATTAGTTACACTGACTTTAATTTCTGAAGATATTTACATAATATAATAAATACCTCAGGTATGTGTCATTTTCTCTCTAATAATTTAGTTTCGTAGAGATCGAGAAAATTTTTTATGTATTCAATACTTGGACTAGATGAATCTCTACTAAATCATATTATTACCATTATTTATATATTATAAAATCTTTTTCTTACTTCTGGTTTTAATTTCGAAAAGATACCTAATTATTATGATCATTCTTTTATAATTTCTATTTCAAAAAAACCATTACAACATTATCGAACTAAGTATGTTGAAATGAAATTTCATTTTATTCGTGATTATGTTAATAAATTAGATATTATTTTAGAAAATGTTTCATATGAAAACAAACTTGTGGATATTTTTATTAAACAGTTTTATTTTTCTATATTTGAGAAAATCAAATTTTAGTTTGGTATATTAGAAATTTAGAAATAAAAAAATTATTTTTTCTTTTATTGAGGGGGGTCTTTTTTTAATATTTTCTATATTTGTTTTGAATAAATTTAAAAAATGGAAAAAAATTTAAAAAATATTATCTAGTTCTATAATTTTCAAATGGGAGAGTTTTCTCCAATTAGGAAGCAGGTCTATTAATTTTTTTGAGTTTTAATATTTTATGTTTTTTATATTAAAAAATGCCTAGAAATAATTTTTTATGTAATTATTTTTAAAAAAATTGTTATATTTTTATCTTATTATATAGTATTTTATGTAATTATAATTACTCATATCATTATTAAGTGTTATATTTAGTATGTTTATCTTTGATTAGATCATAATATTTATTTACTTATAAATTATTTTTATTTCTTCATTTGATTGTTCATAACACGTTATAAAAGATTCATGAAGAGTCCATAGGATAAATAAGTAATTTAAGATATTAAAATATCATTTATACATGATTTTATCTATTCACAACATAGCTAGTTACTATTCTCGTGTAGCCAGTTTTTAATTCACGCATTCATTTTTTTAACCACGTAGACAGTTTTTGAGATTCAGTTACCTTTTGTATTTTGACCAAATCATGGGCCAAACAACTCCCAAGTGAGTGATTTCTATTGATTTAGAAAGATAATAAACTTTTCTATATTTATTTAGATGAAAAAATTTATTAATATGTCTATATCTTGTCTGAAATCAAGTAATAATTAATTATATGTTTTTATTCTAAATTTTGTTCTTTTTCAAAGTTTTTTTCTAATGTTTTTTTTCATAGAATTATATATAAAGGTCTGATTGAGGTGATTCTTGATTATTTTGAAATATGTCTAAATTATATAAATATAAATAAACAAGACCAACATATAATTTGGTCATTTACAAGGGACGTTTTACATCTGAATTTTCATAATTCAATATCTTTACAGATTTTATAAATTCAAATATGTAAATAACCTATGTAAATCTCTTACATAGATTTAGATATGTCAATTTTTTTATGTTAATCACCTTAATATATTATCCTACATGAATTTTTATTAAATGGAAAGTCTTTTATTATATAGTTAAAAACTCAAATGTGAAAAATACTTTCACAATTTTGCCTATGTCATTTAATGAAATTTCTAATGGTTTTCCAAAATATGGTAATTTTCTATTTTTTAAATATTATTTCATATTTAGATATTTTGGATGTTCATTTCTGAAATTTAAATTATTATAATGATAATTAATTCATATTAATTATGTATAATCTTCTCAAAGTGTTTTTAATTTTTTGAAACATGTTTTTATAAAGATCAAAGGGTGTTCTATTTTCATGCTTGAAATATACTACTTAAAACTCAAGAAATCAGTTTTATTATTTTATGTTGGTTTCTTAAATTATATTTTTTATAAATTAATATTATTTGATCTTAAACTCATTAAAACTTGTTTTAATTTTATTTAATTTAGTGTTATATTTTTTTAATTTCTTATCATGTTTAATGGTTGTTTTAAAAGTTGTATTTTTAGAATATCATATTTCATATTTAAAATTGATATTTTCATGGGATATTTCATTCAAAGATTATTATGGAACTAATTTGAAGAAATTTATTCAAATGATTTCAAATTGGTTTGAATTATTTTTTATTACTTTGAAAATTGGTTGTGAGTTGATCAGTTATTATCCAATGACAATATCATTATATTTTTATCTCTTTTTGATAATATAGTTTTATCATTTTTAAATTTTTAAATCTCAAAACTCTCTTGGATATATTTTTTGGTTTTTATTTAAAATGGATTCATCTGTTTCTTCTATGGTTGGAAAGTGTCATACTACTCATGTGATACTTCTTCGATGAGAGATTTAATAATTTTCAAGTGATAAAGTGTGAAGAGTGAGGTGGTGTTGATACCGTGATGTTATTTACAAGTGATGAAAATTTATAACTACTGTTGGATCATATAAAATCTTTTAAATAATAACTTCTACAATTTATTCTGCTATCTTGATGAGATAATCAAGTTGGTCAAACACTTGAGAACCAATACCAGTGTTTCATTCTTCTTCTTTCTATTTTGCTCTGGTTTCTTGAGTCTGTAACACTTATTATTATCTCTCACATGCTTCCACTTTATCATTATAATTTTTATGCAAAATAATTCACAATATTCTTTTTTTGAATCTCTTATTCTAATGTTAGGACTATTTATGATGTGACTCCTTATATCTAAAGTTAGTGATGTAATTAGATTATGACTCCTGATATAGAAGTCATGTTTTTGGGAATTATTCCACTAGAAAATTGATGTTTCAATTTGGTTATGATTCCCTTTCAAAATAAAATTAGGACATAATGTATCTCTCACTGATAATAGAGGTATAATAGTATACTAGGGCCACCTTGTATTACAATATAATAAAAACATCCCTGTGTTTTTTATTTTATTTTATGTTTTTAATTGACTATATTAGTTAACAATGACAATCAATTTAGATAATTAATTCCTATCTTTGAAAATTTTAACGTAGTCTATTCACCCCCCTTGAAAACTCCTTTCATCATAGTATCCAACCTAACATATACATGATTATGGTATATGATCTCTATATCCTTAAATTATTCATCGATGTGTTGCAATTAAATGTCATGGCCATTATTTTCATTCAAATTCAAGTAACCAATTCCAAAAAGTTAAATGTAAAGACTCCACCATTTGTTATAATCATTTATTAATTTTTTTCTTCTTCTTTACAATCATTCATGGATGAAGATAGATCCTCCCTTTTTTTATCATATTACATTTATTAATTGATAGCAACATCAATAACATGTATATAGTTTTCAATAGAGAAATAAAATTATTTTTTTTCAAAAAGAGTGTAGGTGATCCTACGGGTATGGCTCCAACATTATTTCTAAGGAATCCATATCTTTTTAGAGACTCCTGTAACTCATCCTATACCTACTAGGTTTTAAGATAATTATTTATGGTTTAATATGTTGTTCTTCATGACCTTTAACATCTTTGAAAGTTTAAATCTACCACAACTTCCCATATCAATGAAAAATAAGACACAGTCGATATCCAGTCATGGATATGAAATATAGTAGATAAGGAATCCTAGATAATGGTTTAAGAAGAATCTGGAAAAGGTAACATTACCCAACTATACCTTCCATAGAATTTCATTTTTCAAGCTTCCCCTCCTCATCCTTCCTCAACCCACCCAAATCTTATCAATTTGTTTATCTTTTAACCCGCACTTCCTTAAACATCTTCACCCATTCCCACCAAAACATCCATTTATGTCCCCCCATTTGATCCTAAAATCTTTCACAACTTCACTAACACCTACTATTAAATATGCCACCACTATCCCCGAATCCCTTATATACACCTCACCTTATAGATTCCCACCATTATATATTTCTTCCTAAATCCCATCCCAAAAAACATCCTTACATGAACCTATATAATTTCAAAAACCATTATATTCATTCCCCTAATACATTTTTTTAATTCGACAATATCCAATTTTAAAGGCTTTATTGGGAACCCATACATCAAATTCAAAAAAAAAACAGAAACACCCATGGAATCTAATATTCAATGTACATCACAAGGGGAAGCATATTCTAGTGAAGTTAGTGGTTAGGTTGTGATGACATCGCGCCTTACACCCATTGACCATCATGATACATCACCTTGATCCTATATGTGTGACTTCCATACATAGCTACTATCACTATTGATCACCATTACTACAAATTTCTAGAAAATGAGTGACCATCTCTAATAAACACCAACAAAATCATCCAAATGAAATAATAGAGAAAAAAATCAACATCAAAATAGCTAATAATAGAAAAAATAGAAAACCACATCCAATAAAATATCAATACAAAGAACCTATAACATACAGAATATGAGTTTTTTAAAGGGTTCTACAATATAAAAAACTCAATAAAATGGATAGGTTTATCAGTATTTTAAAAAATGGATCGGGGGATGTGTGAACCCCTTTTACTCTTCTCTTATTGGCATAGAAGCGTGAATAGGGTTCATGCTTCTTGGCCACTTCCAAAAAGGCTTGAACCTTATTCACGGCTCTTTATATATATATATTATTTATTATTTATTTATGTAATTAATAATATGATGATTATCATTTATATTAATAGTAGTTATAGGACAATTATTTGTAAATATTTTTGCATTTTTTGTTTATATGAAATATTACCAATTTATTAATAAGTAATATATTTATTAACAATAAATTGTATTATTTATTACTATTTAATATTTTATTATTATGTTATTAATTAATTAATAAATAATAACTAATATTTATAAAATTCTAATTATAAATCTTTGTTAAAATTTTGTTGATATAAGTTTCTTTAGTCAATAAATATGGAAACTATTTTTTAATCGTCAATTGTATAATTTATTTTTAATTAATACTATATTATTATGTTAATAATACAATTAATAATTTTATATCTAATTTTAATATATAATAATATAAATAAAATAATATGCATTTAGAAATTTTTTTAATAGTTAATAATTATATTATTCTTAATATATTATATATTATTATTAATTAATTACATATATAAGAAATAAGAGATTTCTTATTGTTAATATAAATAATATTTACAAAATTCAATATAAAATGTTATTAATATTTAATAATAATTTTAATATTATTATCTATTTTACATAATATTGATAATAATACTAAGAATCATTAATACAAATAACAAATAGTAATTATTATTATCAACAATGCAGTTATTAATATTAATTTTTCTTAATCATTCAAAAATATTTGTATGAATTTACATTTATATCAATTTTTTTATTTATGTGACAAAATATAATATATTATTATATTTTTAAATAATGTATTAGTATTGGTTTAAAAAACATATAACATGTATCCATATAATCTAAGTCAGTACCTTGAATGCTCCTCTATTCCTGAGCTAGGTGTATATATAATGTATCTATGTTTTTTCTATCTATGCATATGCTCTGGCATACACAACTCATGCGTATCATCCTTTGCACCAACCTCTATATCATTCTGTGTGACTGATGGTGGATCTAAAGCCTCACCATTTGAACCCTGTCTTACCTCCAAGGATAGTGGCAACTGGTTGGGACTCTTCCCAACATGTGAAGAAGATGGCTTCTATGAAAAAAATATTTTCATATCATAGTACAATAAAGAATGAAAAACATATTAATCAACATCTATCTCTGTAAAAATATTTTTACAAGATAACAGACCCTTTATGTTCTTATGCTTATGGCTAGAGTTGTGGATCATATGCAATATGAACTATAAGGGATTTTGGATGATCATGATCTCCACCTGTGTCGCATTTTCATCCAGAATAGAGTCATCACCCTCTGTCACATCTATATCATACTCTTCACCCACAGTATTGTATGATGCATTGAGGAAAATACCATGATAAATCTCATCCATAGGAGGAAGAAACTCTATCACTTCCCTATGAAAATAAGTCTGGTTAAAGGCTCCTCCTTATATGGGATCAAAGATATAAAGGATATAGGTTATACAAGTATAATGAAAAAAATATGTAGTTAACTAATGTTAATAAAAACCATTCAACAATGGAAGGAAATATTATTACCAAGTCATGACAGCCCCACCCATGTCACATAAGACATCTCACTGGGGACATATGGTACAAGGGCCCATAATACAACATATATGATAATTGAATACATACTGTTCTTTCCCATCGTAATTTGGACTTGTTTCATCTTTCCCACATCTTATTAGATTAGGCATGATGTATCCTCCAATCAAAGTCTCTCTTCCATGACATATTTACTGAATTAAGTGAATGAAATTAACCTGGCAGTGTAGGAATGGACTGATAGAATCTGAACTACCTCATAACTCTAATAGTAAGACATTGCTCAATAATATGAAAATGAATCATAGGAACATTGTATGAGACGATAGTAAGGATCACCATATAGTATGGTGGGATATCTAGATGATTGCCTCGCAATATGGAATCCACGATATATGACGAGTAAAAAATGAATAATAAATTAATAAATGAATACATATACATTACACAGTAAATACTTAACTACATAATTAATAATCATGAACTTAGTCTAGTCGAAGACTATCCAAAAATAAGTCTATAAATATATAAATTTTGTTTGGTTCTATCTAAATATTGATTCTCTTGACTCCACCTGTAGATAAAAATTCTAAATTTATATTTCATACCAGAAAGTTATAAATTTTATTTTGACATTAGAAGGAAGGAAAATCATACCATCATCCGGGGAGAGACTCTCCTAAAATATCAACAAACAATAGCATGTGTCAATGTGGAGCTAACCGAGGGAAGTACTCCCATATTCACATCTGTATCAGAATAACATATCCAATGATCTTCATCTAATTTATGAAACTTATGTTTCACCACACATTCTATGTATATGAAAGAAATGCATACTCCCATCTATACCTCCCCAGTATAGTTTAAGTGTTCCAATAATGGTCAATACATCAAATGTACAAATATAGTTGAATGATAAACACAAATCATGTTTCGAATAAGACCAGAAGTGTATGCACATTAAAATCGCATTTAGACTATCTCATAAGAATCATCATCTTAATGAGAGAAGTGATTATCTATCAATGGAATTCATAGTATATCACTGATGATTGAACTGATATCATCGTGGAATTCGATGCCTAGTAATCTATGTACTAGAAAAAACCAATTTTCACTCACTCAACCCATCAAAACCACACCATCTATGGGGATTCCCAACACAACAGACACGTCTTCGAGTGTAATAGTCATCTCTCCCTCTATAAAATAGAATGTATGGGTCTCTGGCCACCATCTCTCTTCGAGCGTAGTAATAAGATGATGATCAAAAAATGTGAAGGCACGCGTCTCTACACTGTAAAACCCAACATCATGAATATGAGGTATAATAGTAGGAAGTGGTGCAAAATTATGGAAATGGTGAGATCTTTATACACTCAAAGGAGGAATTGGATGTCCCTTAATGACCAACCTTGAATCATTCCTATCTTGGATTGTGAGAAAAAGATAACCTTCCATCTATACATTTGATATCATCATTACTTTTTTATAAATAATTCAATAAAATTGGTAAACTATTTTTAAAAATATTACATGAATAAAAACGAGTTAGACCATTAGAATTCATAATTTAGCGTTATGATAAAAATTGAGGGAAATAATTAGATGTGACTGCTGTTTTCATAATCTCTATAAATTTATTATTTTAGCGATCTCCAATAATATTGAATTTATCTCTAAATATTTATACATAGACTATCTTTGATGAAAATACTATATATATGTGGATTTAAGATGTATTTAATTGACCTTGTGATTTGAAGGACATATTTGAAGACAATTCATTTAGAATCTAAACATATTTTTATTTATTTATGTTTTGTGTTTATGTTTTCAATTATTGAATTATCACCAAATTCTTTCTGATTAAATAAAGAAATAAAAAAACCAGTGATGAAATAGGCTAGAAATGAATCAAGTAATAAATGAGATATAACACCTCGACCCTAGTTACCCAAATTATGTGCATTATTACATAACATTGGTATGATCACAAGGCATCAAATCCTAGAAGACAATCAGTTTAGTAGCCTTGGAAGTACTAGATACATTCATAAGTTTTACGTTACATTTTAAAATGAAAAAAAACATTGTCTCTATTGACCACATTCATATACCTTAGCCTATCCCTTAGACTATCCCTACTGGTCAGTCATGATGTACTTTTTCACATCCTGGGAAAAATAAAACATATAAAGGGGTGAGATCAGATGCTCAGTATGGATAACAATATAGGGGAAACATTTATAAATAAGAAAAAACATTTAAGGAAATGTATAATACTAAAACATAATCCTTTTTGAACATAATCTACTGCATTATATGGCCAATATAAATAAAATAATTCCATTTACTTTTCCACATGGATATTCTACTATTTGAATAATCATGTGCAATATCAATAGCCAATTTTATAAAGATGGAATTCATAATGCCAGACTTCATAACCACATATTCAAGGCCCTGTGCCAAGACTACAAATAAGATTTTGTCAAGGCATTGTGCCAAGACACTAGTTTGTCTCATGAGACCTACCGATTCACCAAAGAGCTGTAGAGGGCTCCACCTGTCACATAATTAGTCCAATGCATTCCTCATATGAAATTGTTTAAACATAACATAAACATTCATATTAAAACTAGCATACAAAATGACAATATGTTATCCATAAACCATTAATGGTGTAAAAATAACACATCCACAGTAAAAAATATCACAAATCCTTGAATAAAATTTGGAAGTTTTGTATCACAAAAAATCAACTTCAAACAATCTTATAATCCATCCAAGGATGTTGACATAGATGAAATCAAAACTTTTTTAGAGAAATATATCTTTCGATTTTGAAATAATTTAAAAGTAATATAATTATAAAAGAAAAAATTTATTTTAAAATAATATTATATTCTTTTATGGAAAACTTCAATAATGTTATAAAGGTTGAAAATATATGTACCCACGGTATACGTCAATAAAAAGACATTCTTACCTTAATTTTGTCGAAAAGTTCATAAAGCCCCTTGTTTGGAAAATGACGTAAATATTCCTTTCAAAACATTTATGGTAAAATAAGGGTATAAATGAAATTAATTCATAGTCTAGAAAATAGTAAGAATGTTTTGAATTTAATTTTTAACAAAATACAGATGTGGATGATAAAGAGGTCCCAGTAGATACTTACATATTAATAACCTCAGATAAGTAAAGAGATTGTTGAATTAACCCTTAACTTGTACTTTTCCTTAGTAGATGGTATGTTAAACTCCAGTATAATAGTTAAAACATTGTTATTAAATTATAAAAAATCCATATACATAAATATGATATCATATATTATCCTCTAATATTTCTTTGTTAATAATATTTCAGTAGTATCATTGTTTCGGGTGTTAACTGATTCATTTTCCTTTATATGATTGGTTACTTAAGCCATGTTTTTTATGGATAGGATGTATTTGATTTATATAAATAATGATATTATGTTCATAAAAATTATTTTTAATCATAAAAGGAAAATTATTCCTGAATGATTATGATGGGGAATGAATCTCATCGCGTTTGTGGAAACGGTAATCCGTACGTACGCACACGCGACAATATCATTATATTGATGGTGAAGTCGTATGTAATTGGATGATATATCATATATAAAGAATAATTAAAATGTTATATTTGTTATTTACATAAGTTATACTCATTATTATACCCATCCAAAATAATGAAGTGTTTGAATAACAAACTACACCACGACATGGAGACGGTAAGCCGTACGTACGCACGTATGGTGAATTTATCATTTATAGGATGGATAAAATAATGAATATGGTTGTACCATATTTATAATAAAATCACAATATGTATAAGGTACTTGATTTATTATTTTGGTATGGAAACTACAATGATATAGGAATTGGAAGAAGAAATAACTTGAAAGATTGTAGTGAAATTATTACCTCTTCTTCGGGTGTTTCCTTTTGAGTTGATCAAAAGGGCTCCATATGTTGGATTTCTGATCAATATAAGGCCTCTAGGTCAAAGGAAATATAGTTTAGAGGATATTTGGGCAGTGTTTGGCCGATACAAATAGCTTTGGAGGTGTGAATTTAAGAGAAGGGGAAGTATCCAGTAATAAGATAGGTGAGGGCCACTTTCAGAAAAGCTTGAAAAATTATTTTATAATAAAATAATTTTTAGTTTCTAATGGCTCCAAAATAATTTATTTAGAGGCTAAGGTCGATATGGGTCTAAATACTCTAAACCAATAGGTTTTAGATAGGTTTAGGTCACATTATTAACCTTATATTTTAGATTTAACTCTTAGTTAAATAGTTTGACATTTACCATGTCTCTTTGTATTTTTATATTATAAGGATAATAAACTAACAATAACAAGCCAAGAGAACCCCAACTGCTTAATTATTAATATATATAACTTTATATAAGTCCTTTGGCTGAACCTTAGATTTTTAGGAATATAATATCAATTAATAATATAGTATTTATTTTAAAAACTCAATTATGTCAATTTTGACACTATTTAGTATATTGTTTTCACGAAAATCGTAACAGCATGATTACTTAAAAAAAATTATTTAATCAACCATAACATGTCATATTATCCTAAAAAATTAGTAGAATTCATCAGAAGTCTCAATTTACATTTATTTGGATATTTATAATATCAATTATTTTAATATTTCATTAATAAGGTAATTATTGCATCATCATCATTGTGTCATAAATAAATTAAATTATTTAATGTATTAAAATTATAAATAAAATACCATTATATAGGAAATATTTTTATATTTATAATTAATATTTCTAGTTGGAATTATATTGTGTGTAACCCTATATTAAAAATGGTTTAGTTATTAAACATTGAATTTCACACTTTTAACTCTTGTTCAAATAAATTAATAATATATGTCCTAATATAATCCAAGTGGACCAAAAGGATAATATTTTATTCATAAGGTTCTTTTCGTCAAATTACACTTATCCAATAGAATTTGGACATGTTTTAGGGTAATTACAATATCATTTTTACCCTTAATTACCCTATTTACTTTTAACAATGGTAAATAAAAGTCAAAAGTTACTAGTCACCAAAAAGTATTTTCATCTTATTGAACCACATTTTACTTACTGATGTCAACCGTGTCTCTCATATTTTTAAAATTCAACTCATGAAAAGTGGTAAAATTAAAGTTTTTTCAAATTTTTAAATGCTCCTAGAAGTTGGGTAAAAGACGGTAAAAAGTTCAATAAAATTTTATATATCTAAACATATTATAAAATGACTCTAATTAATTAAATTGAACATATATAGGTATTATGTATATATTTTGACCTAAAATAAATTAAAATAAAATAACTAAATATTTAAATAAAAAGTCATTTTTAAACAATAATGTAGTGTCTTTCACTATTCATAAAAAATTGAAAATTCTCAGAAAAATACGAAAAATTCACCCTAAACTAATTTTGATATTATGAATCCAAAAATGAAGTCCATTTTGAAAATTAAAATTTATAAAATTTCAAAAAGTGGGTATTACTGTTCGTAACGCCTATTTTCATTGGTCGTGGTGTGTTACAACTCCATGTTGCATACAACATAAGCTACTGCATTATTCAAAGGGAAATATACCATGGAGGATTGGGGTGTTACATTCTCCCCTACATAAAATAATTTCATCCTCAAAATTTCTATAATATTACTACATAAAAAGATTTGGGTGGTTCTTCATTATAAGTTCCTCAGGTTCCCACGTTGCCTCTTCCATCTTATGATTTCTCCATAGAACCTTTACTAGACAAGTCATCCAGTTTCTCAGCACTTGTTCTCTGGTATCAAGAATTTTGATAGGATCTTCACAATAAGATAGATCAGGTTCTAGTTTGATTTCCTCATAGTTGAGTACATGTGTGGGGTCAGGCGTGTATTTTTTTAATGGTGATACGTGGAACACATCACGAACTTTTGAGAGACTTGGAGGCATTGCCAAATGATAAGCTACAACTCCAATTCGTTTTAGAATTTGAATGGTCCGATGTACTTGGGACTCAATTTACCCGTCTTACCAAAATGTATAATACCCTTCCATGGAGATACCTTCAAGAATTCATAGTCTCTTACTTGAAATTATAAATCTTTCCTTCAGTTAAGGGAATTTCTCTTTTTCCTACTTTGGGATGATTTGATGTGGGTTTGGATAACCTTAATCTTTTCCATTGATTTCTCAACAAGTTCTGGTCTAATGAGTTTTCTTTCACCAACATCATCCCAAAAATTTGGTGTTCGACATCTCTTTTGATAAAACGCTTCATATAGTTTCATCTGAATACTTGAATGGAAGCTATTGTTATAGGAAAATTCTACAAGAGGTAAATATTGATCCCACATACCTAGAAAGTCATGTGAGAAAGATCTCAACATGTATTCTAAGGTTTGAATAGTCCATTCTGATTTTCCATCAGTTTGAGGGTGGTAGGTAGTGCTTAAATGAAGTTCAGTATCCAAGGCCTTTTGAAGACTTTTCTAGAATCTTGATGTAAAACGGGGGTAACAATCAGAAACAATCAATAGGGGTACTCCATGAAGTTTTACAACATCATTAATATATAGTCTTGACATACTTTCAAGTGGTAAATCTTATCTTATAGAAAGAAAATGTGCTGACTTGGTAAGACGATCAACAATGAACCATATAGAATCATTCCTTATAGAAGTCTTTGGTATCCCCATGAAAAATTATATCGTAATATTATCCCATTACTACTCAGGTATAGGAAGAGGTTTCATGAATCCTCCAGGCTGTTTCCTTCCAGTTTTCACTTGTTGACAAACCATATATCTTGAAACAAAATAAAAAATCTCCCTCTTCATGTTGCCCCCCCAAGAACGTTCCTTCAAATATCTATACATCTTGGTGCTCCCATGGTCTATAGAGAAATTGGAACTATGACCATCATACAACAATTCCCTTTTTAGACCAGATATGTTAGGAACACAAAGTCTCTTCCCAAATTTCAAAATTCCATCTTCATATATGAAGTCACCCAATATCCCATCTTTCACTACTTTAGTCTTCTTTTGAAACACATCTTCATCAGTCTGAGAACCCTTTATTCTTTCTAGTAAAGATGGTTTGGAAACCATTTGAAAAAGTATTGATGTTTTTCCTTCCATGGTTATTCCCATATCCATATTTACTAGATCCATGAAAATAAAATCCCTTTCAACTCTCATCTTGTTCAAAACTACATGAACCTTTCTGCTAAAAGAATTTTCCACCTTATTTGCCTTCCTCCGGTGGTAGTGTATAGTGAAATCAAAATCCTTGAGTATTTCAAGCCATCGTCTTTGCCTCATGTTGAGTTATTTTTGTGAGAAAATATACTTCAAACTCTCATTATCAGTATAAATCTCAAAATTTTCACCATAGATATAGTGTCTCCAAATTTTCAGAGCAATGATTACAGCTGCTAAGTCAAGATCATGAGTAGGATAATTTTTCTCATGAATTTTTAGCTATCACGTTGCATAGGAAATAAATCTATCATTCTTAATAAGGACACAACTAAGTCCTCTCTTTGAAGAATCAATATAAATAACAAACCTATCATTCCATGATAGTAGATTCAAGATAAGGGCATTGGCTATTCTTCTATTCAGTTCTTCAAAACATTCTTCACACTCTTTTTTCCAAACAAATTTAACCCATTTACGTGTGATCTTGGTTACTGGGTTAGCCAACCGAGAAAAATTCTAGACGAAACGTCGATAATAACCTTCTAAACCAATAAAACTGTGTACCTCAGTTATACTCATCCATGATGGACATTCATGGGTTGCCTTGGTCTTTAAAGAATCAACAGAGATTCCATCCTTATAGACAATATGGCAAAGAAAAGAAATCTTTTGAATCCTGAATTCACACTTGCTAAATGTACCATATAATTCATTTCTTCTAAGAGTATTTAGAATAATGCACAAGGGATTTTCATGATCTTCATATCTTTTGGAGTATACCAAGATATCATAAATAAATACCACTACAATGTCATCAAGATATTCCTTGAAAACTCTATTCATTGTATCTATTAAGACAAAGGGTGCATTAGTCAATCCAAAAGGAATTACTGTAAACTCGTAATGCCTATACATGGTTTGAAATGTTGTCTTTAGAATGTCTTCCTTATTCATGCACAACTGATGGTATCATGATCAAAGGTCAATCTTTGTGAAATATGGAGCTTCATGATGTTGATCAAATAAATCATCAATGCGAGGTAGGGGATACTTGTTCATTATTGTTATAGCATTGATCTCCCTGTATTCAATGCGCAACCACATAGATTCATTTTTCTTATTAACAAAAGGATAGGGTACTTCGTGTAGAAACACAAGGGGAATAAATCTTTTATTACTCAATTCCTCTAGTTGCTTCTTTAGTTACACTAATTCCACAATGGCCATTCTATAAGGGGTCTTCGATATAGGCCTTGAACTAGGAATTAAATCAATGGAAAAATCAATTTCTCATTCTAGAGGATATCCAGGTAAATCCTCTAGAAACAAATCAACATATACTTTCACAATAGGTATGTCCTCTATTCAAACTTTATTTTCCTCACCAATAGTTATTTCACTATCTTCTTCCCAAATAATTGAATTTAGTATATCTACTGGGGGCAGATCTAGATAAGATTTAGGTGGTGATGTTTCTTCTCTAAAGATAAGGTACTCCTTATCATCATCCAAAATTGTAACCTCATTCTTCTTACAATAAAGTTTCGCATCATGGTCCGAAAGCCGATCCATTCAAAGGATTATATCAAATTCAATCATGGGTATGACAATGAGATTAATAGATAATGATAATTTATATTCCCTAATGGGAACTGATTCACAAAACATTGTTGCAATGATACTTCCCTTAGGTGTTTTGAATGACAACTCCCTTATTAAGTCAAATTGAAAATATCTAATTTTCTTAGCAAACTGGGAAAATATGAAACAATATGATGATCGATAATCAAATAAATCATTGGCTAAATGTGAGGAAACCATTAAATTATCTGCCACCACATCTTTTAGAGCTTCAACCTTAGCAGTAGTGATTGTATAAGCTTGGCCTTGCCCACTTGTCCTTTTCTAAGGTAAGTTATCTTGGTGGTTAGGAATTTCATTTTCATAATGCCCCATTTATCTACAATTGTAGCATTCAAAATTTACATCCTCTTTCTTTCCCTTTCAATCACGATCTTGGTGACCTTTTTTACCACACTTGTAATAGACTCTCATTCCTTTTAGGTAAGTATCGGGGTGCTTCTTCCTATATTTACCACTAGATGGATATTAAAATTTTCCCTTCTTCTCCTTATTTCCATTTCTAGAGTGTTCATCCGATCTATTTTTCTCTTTCTTTTCTTTAAAGTCATAAGAATTAGATAATTCATTTTCTGTCTTGATAGCGCATGAGACAATATCTTCATACGATGAGAAGGATTGTGAGACTAATTCTCAACAAAGAAATGGTTTTAACCCATCAAAGAATCAACCAATATTATTCCATAGGTTACATATATAATCTGTTGCATGCCTTTCTAACCTTGTAATGTTAGCCTCATACTTTACTACATTATCATCCTACTTTTTCCTCAGACTCAGAAATTGTATTTCCATATACGCTCGATGGTCATGAAGAAATCATTTTTATAAGAAAATTCCTTTAAACTCCCTCCATTCCATGTTTGATACTTCTTCATCTCTCTTTTTGTTTTGGATTGATGGACACCATTAATCCGAATCTCCCGTGAGACAATAAACTACCAAGACAACTTTTTCCCTTTCGAAACTCCCCAAAGCGTGAAATATTTTCTCTATAGAATTTATACATTTCTCAGATACTATTTCATTTGTAATCTCATTTAATGTTGGTGGTTGTTTTCTCATGTAGCAGTCTAACATTGATCCTCTGTGTTGTGGATCAGGGTGCTTCATACGGGTAAGGTTATTATTCATAACCTAAGTGAGTTGTTCCAGTATGGTGATAAAATTATCAGCACCAATTACATCACCGACACTAATATAATTATCTTGAGTAGTAGGGAAATACCTACATGGATTACATGCGTTGAGATGGTTTTAATTCCATCCACTAGGTGCCATTTTAAAACAATGGAATATAATAGATTAGTTTATGAATTGTAATACATAATTCCAAACTTATATAACACTTAACATAAATTGAATAGTTTATGAATATAATCCATAATCACAAAAATGTTTTCTTTAAGGAGGTATATACTCATAAATAATTCATAATGGTTTGTAAAAAAAATGTGAATTATCCAAAGCATATCTTACAGGAGTGTCGTAAGCAAGAGTGCATCAAGGCCCACTGTCGTGCGTGAGTTCCCATTCGAGTCTAGCTCAGAGTGGTGTTTTTATGTTTTACCCCTAGGTACATATATGCTAGAGATGCCTCTAACTTATCATATCTAGATAGGGATGTATTTATTGGAAAAATCACAAAATATCTACATTATTTTTTTAAAGAAGTTCTTCTATACCAATCCTCAAAGTATATCTTAGAGTAATGTTCTCTAAATAGAGTTTTTCTAAATATATCTTCCAAGGTTTGTACCAAACTTCCTCTGATACCAACTGTAACGCCCCGACCCCAGTTACTCAGAGTCAGTGAATTATTACATAACATTGGCCGGATCACAAGGGATCAAATCCCAAAAGGCCAATTAGTTTAGAAGCCTTGGAAGTATTAGATACATTCCTACGTTTTACATTATGGCATACCACCTTTTTATTACATATCTTTTAATTACATTTTACTAACAGAGAATCTTTAAAGTCTAGTGTCTTGGAAATCGGGAATGTAATACTAGAAAAAAAATTCTTCTAAACCACTTTTAAGGCTTTATAATAAGTTCATCCTATGTACAATGACTGAATCTCATATCTTGGAGACATAAATCAAAGGAAAGGGTGAGCAAAAGGCCCAGTAAGGGTAAAAAAGGGAATCGGTGTACTTGTGATATCAATAAGAACTTGAATAAAAACATAAAGACATGAGAAATGGAAGTATAGGAATACAACAATGAAAAGAACTTGAAATATAACTTGAATATGTGGCTACAACATTTCATTTAGACATTCATGAACATACCACCAAGGTCCATCCCCAACGTTTCATAAAATTTACCAAGGTTATTCACCAAGGTATCGTGAAACTTGTCATCTCTAGAGATTAATTCTTTACCCAATGCATTGGAATGCTATCAGGGAACACCCTTAATATGTCATTAATTTCATGTGATCCACATAGATCATAACCAAACATTTCATAAATAACCCATGGATAATAAAAGAAATGGGTTTCATTTCAAGATTGTGACGTTTTAAATGTTCTAAAAAAATAAAATCATTATGTCATTTATAACCCATGGGAATGGAGTGAGGGTTATATGTATGTCAAGTCCAGAATCAAATAAATCATCTTTATATATTTATGAAAATTAAAATATATGAAACATGTCTAGGTATTCACATAAATAAAACAAAATATTTTCTGGAGAAAAAGAGATAGAAATTTTGAGGCAAAATTTCTGCAACATAACGGCTATAAAACATGGTTTTAGAAAACATTGAAAAGAGAAATTACAAGAATAAACCACTCATAAATAACTTATTATACATTATAAATACAGAATAAAATGGAGATAATAACATGGCACAAATATTTGAATGACATACCACATGAAAATGAAACATGAAAGAAAAGAGAAGACGTGATTCCTTTTACGATAAATTCAGCAGCCTAACGGCATCAGAAAAAAATTCAGAAAACAAATTGATGAGAGTGGAAGGGTATCTAAATAATTAGACAGAAAATTTAAATTAATTATAAAATATATTAACTTACCCAAAACAAAAAGATATGGAAACTAGAAGACACAATATAAATGAAGTCATGGCTTAAAAGAGGAGGGTGAAAGATTCCATTACCTTGAAGAGTAACTTCGAAAGCTTGATGGTCAGGACCTTGGGAAGCTTGAGGGAACCTTGGTAGGACTCCATGGGGGGTGAAAAGACCATAACATTGTTGGGGAGTATTTGGAAATTAAATGAATGATATAATGGCTTGGTATTTATAAAAGAAGTGAGAGAAGAAAACATTAATTGCCAAGGGACACCTCATTGGTGGTATTGGAAAAACCATGGGCTTGAACATGGTATTTGCTCATGGTATTGGCCACATGGGACACTGCATACCTTATATTACTATTAATAAGTCTACCAGAATGATTAAACAAATATTACATCCTTAATGATGTCATGAAACACCCAAAACTACAAATTGTATTTTCACTATTCACCGAAAATTCAACTATTTTAGAAAAATCCCAAAAAATCACTTTAACCAAATATCGATGCTCGGATTTCAAAAATGAACACCATTTTATGAAAATAATTTTCTAATTTTTTTTTATTTTTAAATATAAAACACTATTCACCTGAAAAAAAATACTTAACCAATAATTTTTGAAACTATTATTTACCTATTTTATTGAATAACATTACATAATCAAGGTGCTTAAATTATATTAATACTTTATTAAGTGAGGTTACTTAATCAATTTGATCACATTACTAATCATAAGCTTACAATCACTATTCATAATTTACTATTCATCAAAATATAAGTTGATCTTATTAGACTCTAAATTTCATACTGAATACAACTATAGAAGACCATTTTTTCAGAATCATTACAAATTTTTAATTATTTAAGGTTTACATAAATATTTTAAAATATACTAGTTCCAAAATTCATAAATAATATACATCTTATATTTATTCGGACACTTTAGATTTAGAAACTTCACCATAATAAGAAATAACAAATTTATTTATATCAAAGGATTACACAAAGCAGCTAAGGTCTCGTTACATATCCCCTTATAACACCAGTATATGACCTAAGTGTATGGTGTGATAAGGTGATAGAATCCTGGGGCGGCTCGACCAACATTTCCAGAGTGGTGATTTCTATCAGCTTAAACTTCTCCCAAAGGTGATTTCGTTCCAGCTTCACATGATGAAGTTCAGCTTGGGTTTGGTCTAGGGCAAAGCCCAGCGGTGCTACCTCCTTCCCAAGTTCTGTCAGATGGGCTTCAACAAACCTGAGAGTACTGGATAAGGCCATCAAATCCTCTTTCTATTTTAATTAACCAAGATCACTTGTATTTATAGACAATAATCATAACATTTAGTTTCCAACGGTCATATTGACCAACTGTCATATAACTATCGAAACCCAACAGTCTTATTTTAATTATACTCATTTCATCAAATGAAATATTTTTGTTGAGTATAAAATAAAATAACACACAAATTTAGGAATCAAAAATTATTAAAATGTTTGGGTCGTTACATTCTTCCCCCCTTAAGAAATTTTGACCCTAAAATTTTTAACTTGTACCCTTAGAAGAGAAGAGATGTGAGTACTTCTGCCTCATAGACTCCTCTGGTTCCCACGTAGCTTCTTTATATTTGTGGTTCCTCCATAGCACCTTAACAAGGTGGGTAGTCTTGTTACATAGAACCTTATCTCTATAATCAAAGAACTCCACCAGCTGCTCCTCGTAAGAGAGGTCATGTTCCAGTTGTACCACCTCTAGGTTTAGTATATGTGAAGGGTTAGGTATTTAGTTCCTCAAGAGGGATACATGGAAGACATCATGAACTTGTTCTAGATTTTGAAGAAAGTTCCAGCCGATATGCCACTACTCCCACGCGATCAAGGATTTCATAGGGGCCAATGTACCTAGGGTTGTGCTTACCTTTCTTCCCAAACCTCATGACTCTCTTCCAAGGTGATATTCAAATAAAGAACTTGTCACCAACATCAGACTCCAAGTCCCTTCAAAGGTTGTTTATATTTCTCTTTTTATGACTCTAAATAGCCTTAATGTGTTACTGGATGGCATGGGATTTTTTAGTCATCTCTTCAACAAGATTAGGCCCAAGAAGCTTTCTCTCACCACCTTCATCCCAACAATTAAGAGTTCTACATAGCTTTCCATAGAGAGATTCATAGGGTACCATTTGAATGCGCGAGTGGAAGCTACTGTTGTAAGAGAAATCAACTAAAGGGATATGTTGATCTCATCCACCTTTAAATTCCATTGATCATGTTCACAACATGTCCTTGAGTGTTTGAATAGTACTTTCATATTAGACATCAATTTGGGGGTTATAGGCCATACTAAAATTCAATTTAGTTCTTAGAGAATATTGAAGACTTCTCCAACATTTTTATGTGAACCTTAGACCACAATCAGATATGATAGAAAGGGAACTCCATGAAACCTTACCACTTTCTTCACATAAATCCTGGTAAGTTGATCATGAATGAAATCTTCCCGAATGGAGATAAAATGGGTAGTCTTGGTGAGATGGTCCAAAATAACCCATATCGCATTATTTCTTTTGGATGTTCTCGGAAGACCAGTGACGAAGTCCATAGAGATATTGTCCCACTTCCATGATGGTATGGGTAGTGGTTGCAATACCCCTTTAGGAAGTTGTCTCTCTACCTTCACTTGCTGACATACTAGGCACCTTGAAGTGTAGTAAGCAATCTCTATTTTCATATTATCCCACCAAAAATGACCATGATGGTCCCAATACATTTTTGGGCTTCCAGGATGTATAGAGAAAGTAGAGCAATGAGCTTTATCCATCATCTCCTTCTTTATTTCTGGAATATATGGAACACATAGTCTTGTACGATATTTCAGTACACCTTCTTGATCAATAATGAACTCAGGAAACTTCCCATCTTTCACAGCTACAAACTTTTTTTTTGTAATAAGGGATCTTCTCTCTAATATTTCTTGATCTTCTATAGTAATGATGGTTGAGAAATCATTTGGGTTAGGGTTGATGATGTCCCTTCCCTTATAATTCCAATCTCCAGATTTACTAGGTCATTGATCAAAGGATCTCTTTGAATCCTCATCATGGAAAGAACAACTTGGTCTTTCTTACTTAATGCATCGGTAACTTTGTTTGCTCTTCTGGGATAATAATGAATAGGAAAATCATAGTCTTTGATAAGTTATAACCATCTCCTTTTTCTAATGTTAAATTCCTTTTGTGTGAAAATATACTTCAAACATTGATGGTCTGTGTATATATCACATTTCTCCCCATAAAGATAGTGCCTCTATTTCTTCAGACCAAAAGCAACCACAGCCAGCTCCAGATCATGTGTAAGATAGTTCTACCCATGATTCTTCAACTGTCGATATTCATAAGCAATGACCTTGTCATTTTGCATAAGGATGCACCCAATCCCTTTTAGAGATGCATCACTAAATATAACTAATCCTTCTCCAATTTAGGGAAGAGTTAACACTGGTGCAGTAACCAATATCTTCTTCAGATCTTGGAAAATTTCCTCACACTCCTTTGTCCAGATGAACTTGACCCCTTTTCAAGTTAACTGGGTTAATGGATTATAAATTCGTGAAAAGTTTTTCAAAAACCTCCTATAATAGCCTGTCAGTCCAAGGAAACTACGAATCTCAGTTATTGTTGTAGGCTGAGTCCACTCCTATACAAATATTTTCTTTGCAGGGTCAACTATGATTCCTTCATTGGTAACAATGTTCCCCAAGAAATCAACTTGTTGTAACCAGAATTCACATTTAATGAACATTCCAAAAAACCTCTCCTTCCATAGAGTTTTCAAAATAACCCTTACATGATCTTCATTCTACTCACGAATTTTGGAATATATTAGAATATAATCAATAAAAACTGTCAAAAAGTTATCAAGGTATCCCTTAAAGACTCTATTCATCATATCTATAAAAATAGAAAGTGCATTAGTTATTCCAAAGGGAATAAGAATCATCTCCTAATGCCCATATCTTGATCGAAAGACAGTTTTTGGAATATCTTCTTTCTTCACCCTCAATTGATGATAACCATATCGAAGATCAATCTTAGAGAAGAATTAAGCCCCACAAAGTTGGTCAAATAAGTCATCAATTCTTGGAAGAGGGGTTTTTTTCACTGTGATCCCATTCAGTTCTCTATAATCAATGCATAGCCACATCGATCCATCTATCTTCTTTATAAAGAGAACTGGTGATCCCCAAGGAGACACACTTGATCAGATAAACCCCTTATCTAAAAGATCATAGAGTTGTTTCTTTAGTTCCTCTAGCTTCACATTTTCTATCCAATACGGGGACTTTGATATCAGATGAGATCCAGGTACGAGTTCAATGGAGAAATATACCTCTCTTTCTGGGGGAGGTCCATGCAAATCCTTAAGAAATACATCAATGCATTCCTAGATGATGGGGACACTTTTTATCCATAAACATTCATCTCCTTCTTCTTCTTCACCGATCAACTCCATAAAGAAGGATGTAGGGGGTTCTTTTAGACAAAGATCGAGTTGAGATATCTATCCTTGGAATATAACATTAGGTTTTCCATTCAATACTAATGATATTTCCTTTCTTCTACAATTGATCTTAGCATTATACTTTGAGAGCCAGTCCATCCCTAGTATAATGTCTAATTCCATCATGGGAATGACTACTAGATTTGTGATAATATTGTTCTCACCAAATTACAAACTAGAGTTTATAAACACTGAAGAGGCATGGATAGTCCCACCAGGAGTCTTGACTGATAACTCTACTTTTAGAAAATCAGGGGTTGATTCTAAATTCTTTGCAAACATAGAGGAAAAAAAGGAATGCGTCGAACCAGAATCAAACAAAGTACTTGCTAGCTTTGAGAGAACAACAAGAGTACCTGCTACCACATCATTCGAATGCTCAACTTTAGATGTCGTGATAGAAAAACCATGACCTTGATCCTTTAGCCTTTGTTGTGTCTGATGGTGGTTCCCCTCCACTGCCCTCAGATTTGGACAGTGATTGGAAATGTGCCCGCGTTATCCACACTTGAAGCACTGGACACCAGGTAGGGCCTACACTATCTTCCCCTTTTCATTTGTGTTTGGAAGTTGAGGTTTCACCTCACCATGAAAATTTCTCACATTGTGTCCATCTATACCACACTTGTAGCACTTCTCACTCCCGAGTAGGTAGGTCCCCGAATTCTTCGTCCCACATTTATTACACATGGGAAGTTGTACATGCTTGCCTCCTCTTCCTTGATTGAATCCCCTCCCTAAGCTTGGCTCCAACGATCTCTTCTTGTCATTTGATTTATGAGACCACTGCATCTCATCAGACTACAACTCGACTTTCATAACACTTTGCACGATCTCCTCATAGCTATCATAGTATTGGTTGGCTAGATTCTTCAGCAGATGAGCTCTCATTCTACTGATGAATCTATCAACCTTACCATTTGGATCCATGACAAAGCTAGAGGTATATCGTGAAAGTCGGGTGAAGTTTATCTCATAGCATTCAACAGATTTTTTCTCCTTCTACTTCATCTCGAGAAACTCCTTCTCCAATATTGTTCTCATGGAACAAGGGAAATACTTACTAAAAAAGATCCCTATGAACTCTTCCCACTCCGTAACATCAACTTCCACTTTTTGCCTCGTGTTTTTTATTAGTTCCCACCACTGATCAGCTTCTCCCTCTAAATGATAGACAGCCAGGGTGAACTTCTCTTGCTCTGAACAACATAGCACAAAAAAGATCTTCTCTATAGAGTTGATTCACTATTCATCAATCAATGGGTCAGTCGATTAACTAAATGTTGGTGGTTGTTGGCACATAAAGGACTCAACGGAATGTTTTTCCCTTCATGGTGAGATCAGCCTCTCAGCTTGATTCAACTTATTCCTTATAACTTGAGTTAGTTGGTTCATCATTTGAATGAATGTTTCCATTTCTACTTCCATCAGAGGGTCATCAGTGCATGGTCCATTGCGGTCACCATTTGCATGGTTCCTCATATTTCCCACCATTGTTTAAAAGAATAAATCCTCCGTGAGAAATTTATTTCATTTACGAATCTTTTAACTATAAAGGATTATATGTCTTAAAACATCATGCTTAAACAATTATATTTCTCTATAATTCCTTCATAATGATTCATAAAAATATTTCAATTAACCAAACATATCCCTCGGGAGTGTCATAAACAAGAGTGTATCAAGGCCCATTGTCGTGTACCAGCTCCCATTCGAGTCTAGCTCAAAGAGGTGTTTTCGGGGTTTACCCCTATGTACATCTGTGCTAGAGCCACCTCTACCTGCTCGTATCCAGATAGGGACATATTTGCTTGATAAAACACTTACTCAATACTCACCAAAATACCAGGAAGATTTCCTATATTTAAAATTTTCTATAGGGTTCTTCCTAATGTTTTCATATCCTAATTTCCATAAATAACTAAACTATCCTTTGATACCAACTATGGCATCCCCCCTTTATATTACATAGCTTTTCATTACATTTTACAAATAGAGGATCTTTAAAGTCTAGTGTCATAGAAATCAAGAACGTAATACATGAAAACAACATAAAACATTTTTCTAAACCACTTTTAAAGCATCATCATAGGTTCATCCTATGTAAAATTATGACATCTCATATCCTTAAGACATACATCAAAGGAAAGGGTGAGCAGAAGTCCCAGTGAGGGTAAACAAGGGAATCAGTGTACTTGTGATATCAATAAGAACTTGAATAAAAACATAAATACTTGAAGAATGGAATAATAGGAATATCATAATATAAATAACTTGAAACATAACTTGAATATGTGGCTACAACATTTCATTTAGTCATTCATGATCATATCACCAAGGTCCATCCACAAGGTGTCATAAAAATTACCAAGGTTATTCACCAATTTATCGTGAAACTTGTCATCTCTAGATATTAATTATTTACCCAATGAATTGGAGAGATATCAAGGCGCACCCTTAATATGTATTTACTTTCATGTGATCCAAATAGTTCATAATCAAAAATTTCATAAATAACCCATGGAGAATAAAAGAAATGGGTTTTATTTCAAGATCGTGACATTTTAAAAGTTCTAAAAAAATAAGATCATTATGTCATTTATAATATAAGGCCCCGACATTAAACATTACTTAATCATGAATTAAATTAATAATTCACATAGAGGATCTTTTCAGGTTTAGTGTTTTAGAGAATTAGGTCATAACTATTACATCTCAAAATATTACATAGTAGACACTTCTACTAAGTATCCATAAAATAAAAAAACACTTAAAAAAACATGTCTAGTTCCATGTTTTAGATAGAATGTCTTTCCTTGATCCCATCCTTGACCCTATTCATCTTTAAGTCCTGTGGAAAACATTTCAAAAACTTGGGATAAGAATAAAAATCCCAGTAAAGGATACACAAAGAATGAAAACTATTAGTTTTTCAAAACAACAAGTAAACCATGAGTACTTTACCAAAGTAATAATTTTCACCTTTATGAAGTAGTAAAAACTCTTCACTGAAGAAAAGACCATTAATTACCCTTTTGTAACCAAAAGATTACAATAAAACCCATATAAATAACACATAACATATAAAGGTAACTTGGGACATAAACATACTTAAATAGAATAACCATACAGTTGACTTCCACACATACTTAATGGAATATCCATCCGACCGACTTCCATACCCAATGCATTGGAGGTTATAACGTAACCACCCGTCCTGATATTCACGACACCACCCGTCATATGGTTTATCACGTAACCACCCGTAAAATGTCCAAGTACCATCATTACACATAAAATATTGAAAATATAAACATTTCAACAACAACTTTTCATTTTCAATCACAATAAGTAATTCCAAGATATTGAATTAATCAATCCATTTACAAAAATTATTTAACAGAGATTTTTGAATCAAAGTGTCCCATACCACTTTGAAGCTTTTAATGGAATTATAATTTTAAAACATTAATGTCCATATAAATAAATACTAAAAAACATTTTGAAAACATGGACATTAAAGATAAAGATTTAGAATAATGAATCTTTAAAACATTTAAAACTATATTTTTGTTAAAGAGTTTTTGACAAAATGAGAGACTCTTTAATACAAATAATTGTAGAATAACATTTAATACGAACTTTATAATATCATGAGAATAAAGGGATTCATGATATAATATGTCAAAGGACATTATACACACCATATAAGAGTGAATTGGTGCATAACAACAATGAAGTCTCAATGGAAATGTAAATTGAGATGAAATCAAATATAAAGATGGTATCCTTAAATTAAGAATAAATCTATCACATAATTATGTGTGAGAAATATGAATACACCCAATATAAGTGGATATTAAGTGTGAAACAATCAGAGGTCATTCACACATAATCTTGGGAAAAAAACCAATGACATAGATATTTAACTCAATGAAATGAGATTGAGTTATGATTTCCAATACAAGTTCGTAAGAATTTATCAATGAGATGAATATGTGTAGAAATAGTATATCCACACAAAGGTTTCTGGAAATTACAACATAGAGATTCCACACATAATCTTGGAATAATAAAATCAAGAAGTAGAGATTCAACCTAAATAATTGAAAGTGGGTTAAGAAGTTCCCCTACAGAAATCCGACAGCCTAACAACGTCACATTAAAATTCAGAAAATGAGTTGATGAGAGATAAAATGGTATCTCGTCACTTGGAAATAAAATTTACATAAATAATGATATAAAAGAACATATCCCAACATAATAGTATGTGAATTAAAAGACATAACAAAATAAGTCTTTAAAAAAGAGGAGGGTGAAAGGTCCCCTTACCGAGTTGGGTAACTTTCAAAACGTACACCCCATGGAAGAAGGGTCATAAAATGAAGATGTAAATACCAATAAATTAAATTATAATAAAAAAAGTGTATAATAATGGTCAGTACATACACCACTAAAAGTAAATAGTGGCAAATGTAGCATAAATGTCACGGGAATGAATGTGAGATGAAAAATCCCTTATGAAAACTCGGCAGCCTAACGACGCCACTTAAAACATCCAAAAATGGATTTATGAGATAAAATAGGGTATCTAACAATATGATCATAAAAATTACAGTATGAGGAATAAAAAATAACATTCCAAAACATAAGAAAGATGAGCTTAAAAGAAATTACATAAAAGAGAGTACTTAAAAAGAAAGAGATGGGTTGGATCCCTTACGAAAATTTGGCAACCTAACAACGCCACTCAAAACTTCCAAAATGGATTGATGAGAGAAAATAGGGTCTCTCATCATATGAACATAATAATTACAGTAATATTAATATAAAATAACATCCCAATCATACGAATGATGAGCTTAAAAGGAATGACATAAAAGAGTGTACTTAAAAAGAAAAAGAGGGGTAGGATCTCTTACCTCAAGTCTGACTTGTCTTGTTCGTTTCTTTATATTAATGAACAATAAACTTTGGTCAATTTATAATTTCTTAAGTACCTCTTTTAAAGATTATTATTCAGTTCATATCACATATTATAATGTTATAATAATTGGTTAATAATGTGAGTTCATATAAGACATTTTTGTCGATGTTTGGTACATGAGTCAAAAATGAACTTGTTTGAAAATGATTGTCTATGTAGTTATAAGTAAATCATCTCCAGAATAGTATTAATGATTTAAATATCATATATATCTAGTAAATATTCATTTTATACTACTCCATAAAATTTGGAGATAAAAAAGAAATGAAATGCACCGTTCATGGAGACGGTAGGCCGTACGTACGCATGAACACTACTTTCATTTCTTTGTCATATTAATGGAATTAAAAATAATTGAGAGAGATATATATTATAATTACAGTATAATATATATGTTATATAGGTCACATATGTTTATTAATTTCATTCTTTATACATTCCATGTATTTCATGAACGAGTCACACCACTTGAGGGGGCGGTAGTCCACACTTCCTCATATGAAATTATCGCATTTGCACAACATGAAAAGCATAAAGGAATGTTTTAAATATATAATTCAGAATCATATAGAAAACATAAATACCATATATATCATATATAAAATATAGTGACATCATAATGGCCACCATTAAAGGTGTTAAGAGAAGATTGAACAATCATCGTTTCATGAGGCATAAATTCGCCATCCCCAGAAACAGTATGTTCTTTAACAATTAGACAATGGTGTGTGTAAGTGTAGCTCAAATACTTCACATAACAACATCCTAGTATATTGAAGATACTGTTTTTTACAAAATAAAGGAATAAAAAGAGTTTATAGGGTTGGAGAATCAAAATAAAACAAAATAACACAAGGGAAGACATTACCTTTAAATCAGGTAACTCTTTTTGATTTGAGCTCAAAGGCTTCCTTGTAAAGGATTCTGCCCAAATGTGAGGCTTCAATGATTAAGAGAGGGATGTGGATAGATGAAATAGTCAGGGTTTGGACGAGCCAAAGGCTTGAGATGTGTGGGTAAGGTGGTAGAGGTGGGGGCCTTTTATAAGAGAAGAGGAGGGGCACTCTTGGAAAGTTATAAAATATTACTTTATTATAAAATGATTTTTGGATTTTAAAGGTCCCAAAAAGATATATTTAAAGGCTAAGGTGATAGGGTTTCTAAATCCACCCATCCAATAGGTTTTTGAAAAATTTAGGTCTTAGATTTTACATTATCTTTTCATTTTATTTAAATCGTTAAATAATGAGGTAATCGCTGCATCATCATGGTATCATAAATAATTAAATTTATTTAATGTATAAAAATTATAAATAAAAATATCATGATGTAGGAAATATTTTTAGATTTATAATGAATATTTATAGTAAAAAATATGACTTGTATAACCCCATGTAAAAATTGTTTTAGTAAAACAACACATGTTTGTGACATTTTAATTTTAACTTTAAATAAAAAGTTACTAATGTCATTTTCCAACCAAAGTGGCTCCATGGGGTCCCCAAGTTAACCCATGGATTGTCTTGGTCGGTCATGACTCATCCAATAAGGGTAGGACATCTGTCAAGGTCATTTCATATTATTAAAACATTATTTTTACCTTAAATTACACTAATTACCTTTAATCGCGATTAATAAAACATAAAAGTTACTATTCACCAAAAATTATTTTAATCTCATTGAACCACATTTTACTTCCTAATGACAACCATGTATGTCGGATTTTTTAAAATCAAATCAGAGAAGTGGTAAAGTTTCATTTAAATGAAAAATCAGTTTCTTTAACTACCACTTAGTGGTTTCACTATTCATAAAAAATTAATGTTTTTCAGAAAAATACCAAAAATTCACCCTACGCTATATTTGATATTCTGAATTCAAAAATGATGTCAATTTTTCAAAATTAAAAACATATAAGTTGAATTAATTAATTTAATAATTAATTCTCGTTGTAAAAAAAATAGCATGTTTTTAAGAAACAATATCTATTAAAAGATTAACACTAGTTTAAGTCCAATTTCAAAGTGAAATTAATTCCAATGACCACCATTGGATTAAATGGTAAAAATATATTCTAAATACACCTTAATATAAATTAAAAATATAATCTATCCATATAAATAAATTATATTAAAAGGAGGTTTTGAATTAAAATGCAACATTTTCACTAAAAATGTTCTTTATCGGAAAAATAACAAAAATTTACACAATGTAAATTTTGATGTCCAGATTCTAAAGAAAGATTTTATTTTGTCAAATAAAACATATAAAATTGTCAAAAGTATATTTAAAAATGGTTCTCCATCAAAAGGTAGTTAA
The DNA here is from genome assembly GCA_963277665.1 of Viscum album. Lineage (NCBI taxonomy): Eukaryota > Viridiplantae > Streptophyta > Magnoliopsida > Santalales > Viscaceae > Viscum > Viscum album. Next base: position 1,643,688,947 of record OY728159.1, read on the forward strand.
TCGACCTTTTAAAGAATATTAGAAGATTTATGCTTAAAATTAGATTCATTTGCATTTTATGCCTCTAACATTTATTGGATAAAAGAAAAAATATTTGACAAACATATATAATCATTTTGAAGTTATTTCCATTCTTTCACACCATTATAATGGCTAGGTGTTAACTACCATTTAAAATAATATTATTTTATTATTAGAGTGCAACGTAATATTTCAAAGGAACTCGTCGTCGCGTATTGGGTACGACATCGAGCATAGCATTCCCTTTAAAGTAATATTAATATTTTATTCACAAATATGGATAAATATAAAAATGTCATATTCTTTATTTACCTGGGGTGTTACATCCTTCCCCCATTTTGGGAATTGCATCCTCGCAATTTTAAAATTGGGCTCCGAAACTTTATTGAAAGCCCCACATCAGAAAAGAAGTAAATTAAACTATCACTTTAAAATAAAGAAAGGGAAGTACAAAGGTCACCCGAGTTAACCCATACTAGGATTCCATGTATGAAAACATGGATATGGATGGAAAAAATGGGTCATGTTCTGAGGGAGTGTGACAGAAAACATGTTTAGGAGAAAGTTAACAACCAGAAAATCAGAAACTTGTGATGGGTTAAACGGTATTGGATTTCCCAGTAGGAAAAGTTAACGGACAACATTTTTTTATTTACTTTTCATTGTGAAATTTATTTTTGAGCTTAATTAAAGATAAGGAAACATACTTACTTGTCATGTTGACTTTCAACTTTTACTATATTTCTTACATGAACTCATATTTTCTCCAAAAGATGAGTATTTAGGATGACTTTTTTACATTAAGAGAGATATAATCAACTTCTAGAGAATCACCTAATCCACAAAAGAGAACTGTATACTTCCCATTTCTTTAGACCTTAACCAAAACTAAAAAAAAAGGCTAGTATGAGATCAGATAATACCCAAAAAGGATAATCCTTTATAAAAAAGGAAATCTATTATTAATCTCCAAAATTTGTCCAATAAGACCCAAAGTTCAATGAAGACCAAAAGTAAACCAAACTAATATTGAAACCCAAATATTTGAAGGATTTAATCACATAGTCTTCCAAGTTAAATCGTAACATTTATCTCTAAACAACATCAGTTGCTCTTAAAGTCTCGTATTGAAATGTAATTAACCTAATCACATATCCTCCATGACAGGCTAATCATTTCCATTGATAACCCAAAATCAACTTACTCTTAATTCATAAAATCATCTAACTAAAAAGAATCATTCAAACTAACCAGGGACTTCACGTAGTCCAGTGGTAGGCGATAAATACCAGTTTCACTTTGGTTGTGGGTTCGATTCCCACAGCTTTGTCCAACGCGACATGTTGTCACATGGTCTGCGTGTTGTCCTTTTTCCAAAACTATATAATTCTTAAAACATTCCCCAACAACGAGATAAAATCTACAAAAATAACCATAACATAATTTAACCTCAATTTTATCTCATGCCTTTCACTTTCCATCATAACATATAGTAACCCATAATTACCTCAAAAGTAAGGATTATATAAACCCAAATTGTTATTTATAACTATGTCCACAAAAGAATAGATAACTATTCCTTGAATAAATTTTTCATATATCAAACACCAGGGTTAAAAATACTATAAAAAGCCTTCTAATGTAACCCCATCATTAAAAGAGACTAAATACTCTTAAGAATTTCACCTTAACTCTTGAAGCCCTTATATGTTGACTTATTAATCATTCAACATTCTTCATGATCCATTAACCATTCCTTTCCAACTTATTCTAAAATACTTCTTTCCTAGAAACAGAATCATGAATCATATCATAAGATTCCAAAATAGGAAAACAAATTTTTAGAAATAATCCATATCTTTGATTGGTCATTGTCAGTTTCTTCATCCTCAATTGGAATGGAATTAGGTATTAGTAAATAAATATTTTTACGATCTTGGTGATCCCATTCCCGAAACTTCTTCGTAGAACATGTATTTTCATAATGACCAAGCACACCACATTTAAAACATTCAATTGATCCCTAAAAAAGAACTTCTTTCCCTTTCCTCGATTCAACTGGATGCTTCCTTTTTCCATGGAAGGTTCTTGCTTTATGACATTCATTTCCACATCTATAGCATATTTATGTCCCTTTGAAACATTTTCCTAGGTGTTTCTTTCTACATCATTGACACATAGGTTTTTGAACACACTTACCTTTGTGATTATTACCTGTAGTTCTGTAGGGATTTCTTTCTCTTATATATGATTCCTTATAGAAATAACCAAGGTTTAGGTGGTCAATCATGACTCCAGATAGTTGGTTGAGGATAAACACAAGATTTCTCATTGCAGCTCCCATATCATTCAGTTTCTCACTCAAAAAACACTCATAGTTTTCTTCACATCCACTGTTACTTTGGTGCCTGCTAGATCCAACCATTTACTAAAACCAAAAAGGTCAGTGTGAGTATATCAACAAAACCATCATGTACTAATGAGGAAGATAAACACTAAGATATACTTACTCATTCACTTTATCTAAAACTATGACTCTTTCTGAAATCCTAACCACTATGGTAATGTCACTTATTCTTAGAGAATACGCTATCCTCTAAAGTTATCTAAACCGACCTTTGATACCAACTATAAGGCCCCGGCCTTAAACATTACTTAATCATGAATTAAATGAATAATTCACATAGAGGATCATTTCAGATTTATATTTTTAGAGGATTAGGTTATAACTATTACATCTCAAAAGATTACATAGTCGAAACTTCTAATAAGTTTCCGTAAAATAAAAAAACACTTAAAAAAAACATGTCTATTCCATGTTTTATATAGAATATCTTTCCTTGATCCCATCCTTGACCGTACTCAAATTTAAGTACTATGGAAAACAATTCAAAAACATGGGATGAGCATAAAAATACCAGTAAAGGATACACAAAGAAGGAAAACTGTTATTTTTTCAAAACAACAAGTAAACCATGAGTACTTTACCAAAGTAATACTTTTCACCTTTATGAAGTAGTAAAAACTCTTCACTGAATAAAAGACTGTTACTTACCCTTTTGTAACCAAAAGATTACCATAAAACTCATATAAAGAACAAATAACATATAAAGGTAACTTGGGACATAAACATACTTAAATGGAATAACCATACGGTCAACTTCCACACATACTTAATGGAATAGCCGTACAGCCGACTTCCATACCCAATGCATTGGAGGTTATAACGTATCCACCAGTCCTGGTATTCACGGCACCACCCGTCATATGGTTTATCATGTAACCACCCGTAAAATGTCCAAGTACCATAATTACACATAAAATATTGAAAATATAAACATTTCAAAAATAACATTTCATTTGAAATCACAATAAGTAATTCCAAGATATTGAATTAATCAATCAATTTACAAAAATCATTTAAAAGAGATTTTTGAATCAAAGTGTCCCATACCACTTTGAATATTTTAATGGAATTATAATTTTAAAACATTAATGTCCATATAAATAAATACTAAACTCCATTTTGAAAACATGGACATTAAAGAAAAAGATTTAAAATAAGGAATCTTTAAAACAATTAAAACGATATTTTTGTTAAAGTGTTTTTAAGAATGAGAGAATCTTGAATAAAAATAATTGCGGAATAATATTTAATCCAAACTTTATAATATCATGAGAATAAAGGGATTCATGATATAATATGTCAAAGGACAATATACACACCATATAAGAGTGAATTGGTGCATAACAACAATGAAGTCTCAATGGAAATGTAAATTGAGATGAAATCCATTATAAAGATGGTATCCTTAAATTATGAATAAATCTATCACATAATTATATGTGAGAAATATATATACACCCAATATAAGTGGATATTAAGTGTCAAACAATCAGAGTTCATTCGCACATAATCTTGGAAAAACAAAACCAATGACAAAGATATTTAACTCAATGAAATGAGATTGAGTTATGATTTCCCATACAAGTTCGTAAGAATTTATCAATGAGATGAATATGTGTAGAAACAACATATCCACACAAAGGCTTGTGGAAATTACAACATAGAGATTCCACACATAATCTTGGCATAATAAAATCAATAAGTAGAGGTTTAACCCAAATAATTGAAAGTGGGTTAAGAAGTTCCCTTACAGAAATCCGACAGCCTAACGACGTCACATTAAAATTCAGAAAATGAGTTGATGAGAGAGAAACTAGTATCTTGTCACTTGGACATAAAATTTACATAAATAAGGATATACGAGAAAAAATCCCAACTTAATATTATGTGAATTAAAAGACATAAAAAAAGAAGTCTTTTAAAAAGAGGAGGGTGAAAGGTCCCCTTACCGAGTTGGGTAACTTTCAAAACGTACACCCCATGGAAGAAGGGTCATAAAATGATGATTCAAATACCCATAAATGAAATTATACTACAAAAAGTGTATAATAATGGGAAGTAAATACACCACTCAAAGTAAATAGTGTCAAATGTAGCATAAATGTCATGAGAATAAAAGTTAGATGAAAAATCTCTTACGAAAACTCGGCAGCCTAACGGCACCACTTAAAACTTCCAAATATGGATTTATGAGATAAAATAGGGTCTCTCATAATATTATCATAAAAATTACAGTATGAGGAATATAAAATAACATCCCCAAATATAAGAAAGATGATCTTAAAATAAATGGCATAAAAGAGAGTACTTAAAAAGAAAGACAGAGGTTGGATCCCTTATGAAAATTCGGCAGCCTTACAACGCCACTCAAAACTTCCAAAATGGATTGATGAGAGAAAATAGGGTCTCTCATAATATTAACATAATAATTAAAGTAATAGTAATGTAAAAGAACATCCCAATCATACGAAATATGAGCTTAAAAGTAATGACATAAAAGAGTGTACTTAAAAAGAAAAAGAGGGGTAGGTTCCGTTACATCAAGTCTGACCTGTCTTGTTCGTTTATTTATATTACTGAATAATAAACTTTGGTCAATTTATAATTTCTTAAGTAAATCTTTTAAATATTATTACTCAGTTTATATCACATATTATAATGTTATAATAATTGGTTAATAATGTGAGTTCATATCAGAAGTTCTTGTCGATGTTTGGTACATGAGTCAAAAATGAACCTGTTTGAAAATGATTGTCCATGTAGTTATAAGTAAATAATCTCCAGAATAGTATTAATGATTTAAATATCATATATATCCAGTACATATTAATTTTATACAACTCCATAAAATTTTGAGATAAAAATAAATAAAATGCACCGTTCATGGAGACGGTAGACCGTACGTACGCTTGAACGCTACTTTCAATTCTTTGTCATATTAATGGAATTAAAAATAACTGAGAGATATATATATTATAATTACAGTATAATATATATGTTATATATGTCACATATGTTCACTAATTTCATTCTTTATACATTCCATGTATTGCATGAACTAGTCACATCACTTGAGGGGGTGGTAGTCCACAATTTCTCGTATGAAATTATTGCATTTGCACAACATGAAAAGCATAAAGGCATGTTTTAAATATAAAATTCAGAAGAATATAGAAAACATAAATACCATATATATCATATATAAAATATAGTGACATAATAATGGCCACCATTAAAGGTGTTAAGAGAAGATTGAACAATCATCTTTTCGTGAGGCAGAAATTCACCATCCATAGAAACAGTATGTTATTTAACCATTAGACGAAGTTTCATGTAAGTGTAGAACTAATAAATCAAATAACAACATCCTAGTATATTAAATATACTGGTCTGGTTACAAAATAAAGTAATAAAAAGAGTTTAGAGGGTTGGAGAAGCAAAATAAAACAAAAGAACACAAGGGAAGACATTACCTTTAAATCGGGTAACTCTTTTTGATTTGAGCTCAAAGGCTTCCTTGGAAAGGATTATGCCCAAAGGTGAGGCTTCAATGATTAATATAGGGATGTGGAGAGATTAAATGGGCAGGGGTTTGCTGAGCCAAAGTCTTGAGAGGTGTGGGTAAGGTGGTAGAGGTGGGGGCCTTTTATAAGAGAAGAGGAGGGGCACTCTTGGAATGTTATAAAACATTACTTTATTATAAAATGATTTTCAGATTTTAAAGGTCCCAAAAGGATATATTTAGAGGATAAAGTGATAAGGTTTATAAATCCACCCATACAATAGGTTTTTGACAAGTTTAGGTATTAGATGTTACATTATTGTTTCATTTTATTTAAATCGTTAAATAATGAGGTAATCGCTGCATCATCATGGTGTCATAAATAATTTAATTTATTTAATGTCTAAAAATTATAAGAAAAATTATCGTGATGTAAGAAATGTTTTTATCTTTCTAATGAATATTTATAGTAAAACATATGACTTGTATAACCCCATGTAAAAATTGTTTTAGTAAAACAACACATGTTTGTGACATTTTAATTTTAACTTTAAATAAAAAGTTATTAATGTCATTTTCCAACCAAAGTGGCTCCATGGGGTCCCCAAGTTGACCCATGGATTTTCTTGGTCGGTCATGACTCATCCAAAAAAGGTAGGACATGTTTCAAGGTCATTTCATTTTATTAAAACATTATTTTTACCTTAAATTACACTAATTACCTTTAATTGCGATTAATAAAACTTAAAAGTTACTATTCACCAAAAATTATTTTAATCTCATTGAACCACATTTTACTTCCTAATGACAACCATGTATGTCAGATTTTTGAAAATCAAATCACAGAAGTGGTAAAGTTTCATTTAAACGAAAAATTAGTTTCTTTAACTACCACTTAGTGGTTTCACTATTCATCAAAAATTGAAGTTTTTCAGAAAAATACAAAAAATTCACCCTAAGCTATATTTGATATTCCGAATTCAAAAATGATGTATATTTTACAAAATTCAAAACATATAAGTTGCATTAATTAATTTAATAATTAATTCCCACTGTCAAAACAAATAGCGTGTTTTTAAGAAACAACATCTATTAAAAGATTAACACTAGTTTAAGTCCAATTTCAAATCGATATTAATTCCAATGACCACCATTGGATTAAATGGTAAAAATATATTCTAAATAACCTTTAATATAAATTAAAAATATAATCTATCCATATAAATAAATCAGATTAAAAAGAGGTTTTGAATTAAAATGCAACATTTTCACTAAAAATGATATTTATCGGAAAAATATCAAAAATTTACACAAAGTAAATTTTGATGTCCAGATTCTAAAGAAGGATTTTATTTTTTCAAATAAAACATATAAAGTTGTCAAAATTATTTTTAAAAAGGGTTCTCCATCAAAAGGCAGTTAATCGACCTTTTAAAGAATATTAGAATATTTATGCTTAAAATTGGATTCATTTGCATTTTACACCTCTAACATTTATTGGATAAAAGTAAGAATATTTGACAAAAATGTATAATAATTTTGTATTTAGTTCCATTATTTCCTGCCAATACAATGGCTAGGCGTTAACTACCATTTAAAATAATATTATTTTATTATTAGAGCGCAACGTAAGATTTCAAAGGAACTCGTTGTCGCGTATTGGGTACAACATCGAGCATAGCGTTCCCTTTAAAGTAATGTTAATATTTTATTCACAAATATGGATAAATATAAAAATTTCATATTCTTTATTTACCTGGGGTGTTACATCCTTCCCCCTTTTAGGAATTGCGACCTCGCAATTTTAAAATTGGGCTCGAAAACTTCATTGTAAGCCCCACATCGGAAAATGAGTAAATTAAACTATCACTTTAAAAGAAAGAAAGGGAAGTGAAAAGGTCACCCGAGTTAACCCATACTAGGATTCCATGTATGAAAACATGGACATGGAAGAAAAAAAAAGGGTTATGTCTTGAGGGAGTGTGATAGAAAACATGTTTAGGAGAAAGTTAACCACTAGAAAATTACAAACATGTGATGGGTTAAACGGTATTGGATTCCCCAGTAAGAAAAGTTAACGAAAAACATTTTTTTATTTACTTTTCTTGAGGAATTTATTTTTTGATCTTAACTAAAACATAAGGAAACATACTTACTTGTCATGTTTACTTTCAACTTTTAGTGGATTTCTTACACGAACTCATATTTTCTAAAAAAGATGAGTATTTAGGATGACTTGTTTACATTAAGAGAGCTATAATCAACTTATAGAAAATCACCCAATCCACAAAAGAGAACTGTATACTTCCCATGTCTTTAGACCTTAACCTAAACTAAAACCCAAAAGGTTAGTATGATATCAGATAATACCCAAAAAAGGATAATCCTTTATAAAAAGGAAATCTATTCTTAATATCCAAAAATTTTCTAACAAGACCCAAAGTTCAATGAAGACCAAAAGTAAACCAAACTAAGATTGAAACACAAATATTTGAAGGATTTAATCACCTAGTCTTCCAAGTTAAATCGTAACATTTATCTCCAAACAACATTAGTTGCTCTTAAAGTCTCTTATTGAAAAGTAATTAACCTAATCACATATCCTTCATGATAAGCTAATCATTTCCATTGATAACCAAAAATCAACTTAATATTAATTCATAAAATCATCTAACTAAAAAGAATCATTCAAACTAACCAGGGACTTCACGTAGTCCAGTGGTAGGCGATAAATACCAGTTGTACTTTGGTTGTGTGTTCGATTCTCGCAGCTTTGTCTGACGTGACGGGTGGTCACACGGTCTATGTGTTGTCCTTTTTCCAAAACTATATAATTCTTAAAACATTCCCCAACAACGAGATAAAATCTTAAAAAATAACCATAACATAATTTAACCTCAATTTTATCTCATGCCTTTCACTTTACATTATGACATATAGTAACACATAATTACCTCAAAAGTAAGGATCATATAAACCCAAATGGTTCTTTATAACTATGTCCACAAAAGAACATATAACTATTCCTTGAATAAAATTTTCATATATCAAACATCAGGGTTACAAATACTATAAAAAGTCTTCTAATGTAACCCCAACATTAAAAGAGACTTAATACTCTTAATAATTTCACCATAACTCTTGAAGCCCTTATATGTTGACTTCTTACTCATTCAACATTCTTCATGATCCATTAACCATTAATTTCCAACATATTCTGAAATACTTATTTCCTACAAACAAAATCACGAATCATATCCTAAGATTCCAAAATAGGAAAAAAAATGTTAAGAAATAATCTATACCTTTGATTGGTCATTGTAAGTTTCTTCATCCTCAATCGGAATGGAATTAGGTATTGGTAAATGAATATTTGTACGATCTTGGTGATCCCATTCCCCAAACTTCTTCATAGGACATGTGTTTGCATAATGACCAAGCACACCACATTTAAAACATTCAATTGATCCCTCAAAAATAACTTCTTTCCCTTTCATCGAGTCAACTGGATGCTTCCTTTTTCCATGGAAGGTTCTTGATTTATGACCTTAATTTCCACATCTATAGCATATTTCTGTCCCTTTGAAAAATTTTCCTAGGTGTTTCTTTCCACATCTTTGATACATAGGTTTTTGAACACACTTACCTTTATGATTATTACATGTAGTTCCATAGGGATTTGTTTCTCGCATATATGATGCCTTATAGAAATCACCAAGGTTTAGGTGGTGAATAATGACTCCAGATAGTTTGTTGAGGATAAACACAAGAGTTCTCATTGCAGCTCCCATATCATTCAGTTGCTCGCTCAGAAAACTGTCATAGTTTCCTTCACATCAACTATTACTTTGGTGCCTGCTAGATCCAGCCATTTCCTAAAACCAAAAAGGTCATTGTGAGTATATCAACAAAACCATAATGTACTAATGAGGAAGATAAACACTAAGATATACTTACTAATTTACTTTATCTAAAACAAGGACTCTTTCTGAAATCCTAAACATTATGGTAATGTCACTTATGCTTAGAGAATACCCTAACCTCTAAAGTTATCTAAACTGAACTTTGATACCAACTATAAGGCCCCGACCTTAAACATTACTTAATCATGAATTAAATGAATAAATCACATAGAAGATCTTTTCAGGTTTAGAGTTTTAGAGAATTAGGTCATAACTATTACATCTCAAAAGATTACATAGTAGACACTTCTACTAAGTTTCCATAAAATAAAAGAACACTTAAAAAGAAACATGTCTAGTTCCATGTTTTAGATATAATGTCTTTCCTTGATCCCATCATTGACCCTATTAATCTTTAAGTCCTGTGGAAAATTTTTCAAAAACTTGGGATGAGCATAAAAATCCCAGTAAAGGATACACAAAGAAGGAAAATTGTTAGTTTTTTAAAGAAACAAGTAAACCATGATTACTTTACCAAAGTAATACTTTTCACCTTTATGAAGTAGTAAAAACTCTTCACTGAATAAAATACCATTACTTACCCTTTTGTAACCAAAATATTACCTTAAAACCCATATAAGGAACACATAACATATAAAGGTAACTTGGGACATAAACATACTTAAATGGAATAACCATACGGTTGACTTCCACACATACTTAATAGAATAGCCATACGACCGACTTCCATACCCAATGCATTGGAGGTTATAACGTAACCACCCGTCCTGGTATTCACGGCACCATCCATCATATGGTTTATCACGTAACCACCCGTAAAATGTCCAAGTACCATCATTACAAATAATATATTGAAAATATAAACATTTCAATAACAAAATTTCATTTGCAATCACAATAATCAATTCCAAGATATTGAATTAATCAATCCATTTACAAAAATCATTTAAAAGATATTTTTTAATCAAAGTGTCCCATACTACTTTGATGATTTTAATCGAATTATAATTTTAAAACATTAATTTACATATAAATAAATACTGAAAACCATTTTGAAAACATGGACATTAAAGATAAAGATTTAGAATAATGAATCTTTAAAACATTTAAAACGATATTTTTGTTAAATAGTTTTTAAAAAAATGAGAGACTCTTGAATAAAAATAATTGTGGAATAACATTTAATCTTAAATTTATAATATCATGAGAATAAAGGGATTCATGATATAATATGTCAAAGGACAGTATACACACCATATAAGAGTGAATTGGTGCATAACAATAATAAAGTCTCAATGGAAATGTAAATTGAGATGAAATCCATTATAAAGATGGTATCCTTAAATTAAGAATAAATCTATCACATAATTATGTGTGAGAAATAAAAATACACCCAATATAATTGGATATTATGTGTGAAAAAATCATAGTTCATTCACACATAATCTTGGAAAAACAAAACCAATGACATAAATATTTAACTCGATGAAATGAGATTGAGTTATGATTTCCCATACAAGTTCGTAAGAATTTTTCAATGAGATGAATATGTGTAGATATATTATATCCACACAAAGTTTTGTGGAAATTACAACATAGATATTCCACACATAATCTTGGAATAATAAAAAATCAAGAAGTAGAGGTTTAACCCAAAGAATTGAAAGTCGGTTAAGATGTTCCCTTAGAGAAATCCGACAGGCTAACGACGTCACTTTAAAATTCAGAAAATGAGTTGATGAGAGTGAAAATGGTATCTCATCACTTGGACATAAAATTTACATAAATAAGGATATACCAGAACATATCCCAACATAATATTATGTGGATTAAAAGACATAACAAAAGAAGCCTTTTAAAAAGAGGAGGGTGAAAGGTCCCCTTACCGAGTTGGGTAACTTTCAAAACGTACACCCCATGGATGAAGGGTCATAAAATGAAGATTTAAATACCCATAAATGAAATTATCCTAAAAAAAGTGTAAAATAATGGGAAGTACATACACCACTCAAAGGAAATAGTGGCAAACATAGAATAAATGTCACGGGAATAAAAGTGAGATTAAAAATCCCTTATGAAAACTCAGCAGCCTAACGACGCCACTTAAAACTTCCAAAAATGGATTTATGAGATAAAATAAGGTCTCTAATAATATGATCATAAAAATTACAGTATGAGAAATATAAAATAACATCCCAAAACATAAGAAATATGATCTTAAATGAAATGACATAAAAGAGAGTACTTAAAAAGAAAGAGAGAGGTTGGATCCCTTATGAAAATTCGGCAGCCTAACAGCGCCACTCAAAACTTCCAAAATGGATTGATGAGAGAGAATAGGGTATCTCATCATATGAACATAATAATTACATTAATAGTAATATAAATTAACATCCCAATCATACGAAAGATTAGCTTAAAAGGAATGACAAAAAAGAGTTTACTTAAAAAGAAAAAGAGGGGTAGGTTCTCTTACCTCAAGTCTGACTTGTCTTGTTCGTTTCTTTATATTTCTGAATAATAAACTTTGGTCAATTTATAATTGCTTAAGTACCACTTTTAAAGATTATTATTCAGTTCATATCACATATTATAATGTTACAATAATTGGTTAATAAAGTGAGTTCATATCAGACGTTTTTGTTGATGTTTGGTACATGAGTCAAAAATGAACTTGTTTGAAAATGATTGTCCATGTAGTTATAAGTAAATAATCTCCAGAATAGTATTAATGATTTAAATATCATATATATCCAGTACATATTCATTTTATACTACTCCATAACATTTGGAGATAAAAAGAAATGAAATGCACCGTTCATGGAGACGGTAGGCCGTACGTACGCATGAACACTACTTTCATTTCTTTTTCATATTAATGGAATTAAAAATAATTGAGAGATATATGTATTTTAATTCCAGTATAATATATATTTTATATTTGTCACATATGTTCATTAATTTCATTCTTTATACATTCCATGTATTGCATGAACGAGTCACATCACTTGAGGGGGCGGTAGTCCACACTTCCTCGTATGAAATTATCACATTTGCACAACATGAAAAGCATAAAGTCATGTTTTAAATATAAAATTCAGAAGCATATATAAAAACTAAATACCATATATATCATATATAAAATATAGTGACATCATAATTTCCACCATGAAAGGTGTTAACAGAATATTGAACAATCATCATTTTGTGAGGCAGAAATTCGTCATCCACAGAAACAATATGTTCTTTAACCATTAGATGAAAGCGTGTGTAAGTGTAGCTAGAATCCTTCACATGAAAACATACTAGTATATTTAAGATACTGTTGTTGTTAGAAAATAAAGGAATAAAAAAAGTTTATAGGGTTGGAGAAGCAAAATAAAACAAAAGAACAAAAGGGAAGACATTACCTTTAAATCGGGTAACTCTTTTTGATTTGAGCTCAAAGGCTTCCTTGTAAAGGATTCTGCCCAAATGTGAGGCTTCAATGATGAAGAGAGGGATGTAGAGAGATTAAATGGGCTGGGTTTGTCCGAACCAAAGGCTTGAGAGGTGTGGGTAAGGTAGTAGAGGTGGGGGACTTTTATAAGAGAAGAGGAGGGGCACTCTTGGAAAGTTATAAAATATTATTTTATTATAAAATGATTTTCGGATTTTAAAGGTCCCAAAAGGATATATTTAGTGGATAAGGTGATAAGTTTTCTAAATACACCCATAAAATAGGTTTTTGACAAGTGTAGGTCTTATATTTTACATTATATTTTCATTTTATTTAAATCGTTAAATAATGAGGTAATCGCTGCATCATCATGGTGTCATCAATAATTTAATTTATTTAATGTCCAAAAGTTATAAAAAAACATCATGATGTATGAAATCTTTTTATATTTAAAATGAATATTTATAGTCAAAAATATGACTTTTATAACCCCATGTAAAAAAATTTTTAGTAATACAACACATGTTTGTGACATTTTTATTTTAACTTTAAATAAAAAGTTATTAATGCCATTTTCCAACCAAAGTGGCTCCATGGGGTCCCCAAGTTGACCCATGGATTTTCTTGGTCGGCCATGAATCATCCAATAAGGGTAGAACATGTGTCAAGGTCATTTAATATTATTAAAACATTATTTTTACCTTAAATTACACTAATTACCTTTAATTGTGATTAATAAAACATAAAAGTTACTATTCACAAAAAATTATTTTAATCTCATTGAACCACATTTTAATTCCTGATTACAACCATGTATTTTGGATTTTTGAAAATAAAATAACATAAGTGGTAAAGTTTCATTTAAATGAAAAATCAGTTTCTTTAACTACCACTTAGTGGTTTCACTATTCATAAAAAATTGAAGTTTTTCAGAAAAATACCAAAAATTCACCCTAAGCTATATTTTATATTCCGAATTCAAAAATTATGTCTATTTTAAAAAATTCAAAACATATAAGTTTCATTAATTAATTTAATAATTAATTCCCGCTGTCAAAACAAATAGCGTGTTTTTAAGAAACAATATCTATTAAAAGATTAACACTAGTTTAAGTCCAATTTCAAAGTGAAATTAATTACAATGAAAACCATTGGATTAAATGGTAAAAATATATTCTAAATAAAATTTAATATCAATTAAAAATATAATCTATCCATATAAATAAATCAGATTAAAAGGAGGTTTTGAATTAAAATGAAACATTTTCACTAAAAATGAACTTTATCGGAAAAATAACAAATATTTACACAAAGTAAATTTTGATGTCCATATTATAAAGAAGGATTTTATTTTTTCAAATACAACATATAAAATTGTCAAAAGTATATTTAAAAAGGTTTCTCCATCAAAAGGCAGTTAATCGACCTTTTAAAGAATATTAGAAGATTTATGCTTAAAATTGGATTCATTTTCATTTTACGCCTCTAACATTTATTGGATAAAAGTAAAAATATTTTAAAAACATATATAATCATTTTGTAGTTAGTTCCATTATTTCCCAGAATTACAATGGCTGGGCGTTAACAACCATTTAAAATAAATTATTTTATTATTAGAGTGCAACGTAAGATTTCAAAAGAACTCATTGTTGCATATTGGGTAAGCCATCGAGCATAGCATTCCCTTTAAAGTAATATTAATATTTTATTCACAAATATGGATAAATATAAAAATGTCATATTCTTTATTTACCTGGGGTGTTACATATAACCCATGGAAAGGGAGTGAGGGTTATATGTATGTCAATTCAAGACTCAAATACATAATCTTTATATATTTATGAACACCCAAATAAACGAATTAGGTCTGGGTATTCACATAAATAAAACAAAATAAATTCTGGAGAGAAAGAGACATAAATTTTGAGGTGAAATTTCTGCAGCATAACGGCTATATAACATGGTTTTAGAAAACATTGAAAAGAGAGGGTACAAGAGTAACCCACTCATAAATAACTTATAATACATTATAAATAAATAATAAAATGGATATAAGAACATGGAATGGAAATTTTAATAACATACCACATGAAAATGAAACATGAAAGAAAAGAGAAGATGTGATTCCTTTTACGAAACATTTGGCAGCCTAACGGTGTCACATAAAAATTCAGGAAAAAATGATTAGAGAGGAAGGGTCTCTAAAAAATTAGAAATGAGATGGAAAGTAACTAGAACATATATGAACATAACCTCACCAAATGATATGGAAACTAGGAGACACAACACAAATGAAGTCATGGATTAAAAGAGGAGGGTGAAAGATTCCCTTACCTTGAAGAGTAACTTCGAATTCTTGAAGGTTGGGACCTTGGGGGGGCTTGAGGGAACCCTTTGAGGAATCCTTGAAAGGTAAAGATACCATAACATTGTTGGGGAGGAATTGGAAATGAAATGAATGAGGGAATGACTTGGTATTTATAGGAGAAGTAAGGGAACAAAGAATTAATTGCCAAGGGACACCTCATCGGTGGTATTGAAAAAACCATGGGATTTACCATGGTATTTTCCCATGGTATTGGCCACTTGGGACACCTAATACCTTATCTTACTATTCATAATTCGACCAGAATGATTAAATAATTATTACATCCTTAATGATGTCATTAAACACCCGAAACTAAAAACTGTATTTTCACTATTCATCGAAAATTCAACTATTTCAGAAAAAACCCAAAAATTCACCTTAACAAAATATCAATGCTCTGATTTCAAAAATAAACTCCATTTTATGAAAATAGTTTTCCAAATATTTTTAATTTAATTTTTAAATAAAAACACTATTCTCCTGAAAAAACTAATACTTAACAAATAATTTATGGAAGAGTTATTTACCTATTTTATTGAATCACATTACTTAATCAAGGTGTGTAAATTATATTAATACTTTATTAAGTGAGGTTTTTTAATCAATTTGTTCACATTACTAATCATAAGCGTAAAATAACTATTCATAATTTACTATTCATCAACAATTAAGTTGATATTATTAGACTCTAAATTTTATATGGAACACAACTGTAGGAGACTATTTTTTGAAAATCATTACACATTTTTAATTATTTAAGGTTTACATAAATATTTTAAAATATCCGTTTTCCAAAATTCATAAATAACATACATCTTATATTTATCCAGACACTTGAGATTCACAAACTTCACAATAATAAGAAATAACAATTTTATTTATATCAATGAATTACACAAAGCAGCTAAGGTCTCGTTACATATCCCCTTATAACACCTGCATAGGACCTAAGTGTAAGGTGTGCTAAGTTGATAGAATCCTAGAGCGGCTCGGCCAATATTGCCTAAGTGGTGATTTCTATCAACTTGAACTTCTCCAGAAGGCGATTCTGTTCCAGCTTCACATGATGAAGTTCGGCTTGGGTTTGGTCTAGAGAAAAGCCCAATGGTGCTACCTCCTTCCCAACTTTCATCAGATGGGATTAGATCGGCCCGAGACTACTGGATGAGGCCATCAAATCCTCTTTCTGTATCAATTATCCAATATAACTTTTATTGATAGACAATAATCGCAACATTTAGTTTCCAACAGTCATATTGAGCAACTGTCATATAACCGTCAAAACCCAACGGTCTCATTTTAATTATACACATTTCATCAAATGAAATAGTTTTGTTGAGTATAAAATAGAATAACACACAAAATTAAGAAACAAAAATTATTAAAAAGTTTCGGTCATTAAATATATTACATTATAAAATGAAAAACAACAACAACATTGTCTCCATTGACCACATTCATATCCCTTAGACTATCCCTTATACTATCCTTATATGTCAATCATAATATACTTCTTCGCATCTTGGGAAAAATAAAACATGGAAAGGGGTGAGATAGATGATCAGTAAGGATAACAATATAGCTGAAACTTTCATAAATAAGCATAACCATTTAAGGAAATGTATAAGACTAAAACATAAGCCTTCTAAACATAAAATTCTGAATAATATGGATAATATAAATCAAATAATTCCATTTACTTATTCACATGGATATTTTACTAGTTGAATAATCACATGCTATATCAATAGCCAATTTTATAATGATGGAATGCATAATATTAGACTTCATAACCACATAGTCAAGGCCTTGTGCCATGACACTAGTTTGTCTCAAGAGACCTACTGATGCATCGAGGACCTATAGAAGGCTCCACCCATCACTTACTAAGTCCAATTCATTCCTCATGTGAAAATGATTAAACATACGCTAGATATTCGTATTAAAACTAGCATAAGAAATTTCAATACTTTATCCATAAACCATGAATGGTGTAAATATAACACATCCACAGTCAAACATATCACAAAACATTTAATACAATACGGATGTTTTGCATCCTAATAAATCAACTTCAAATAATATTAAAATCTATCAAAGGATGTTGACATAGATGAAATAAAAACCTTTTTAAATAAATTTCTCTTTCGATTTTAAAATCATTTAAAAGTAATATAATTATAAAAGAAAACATTTATTTTGAAAATATTATTATAATATTGTGTGGGAAGCTTTTAAGATTTTATAACGATGGAAAATATCGGCACACACCATATAAGTTATAAAAAGACATTCTTACCTTAATTTTGTCAAAAAGGTCATAAAGAACCTTGTTTGGAAAACTACGGAAAGATTCCTTTCAAAAAATATATGGTAAAATATTGGTATAATTGAATTTAAACCATAGTATAACGACCCATAATTTATATACATTGTTATTACTTCAGAATTCAAGTATACTTATTACAACATATAACAAAACCACGATAGGACCGTATAGGTATAATGTCTTTAGAAACTGGGAAACATAAACAACAGGTTCATAAAGCATCTACATTGTCTCCTATTTATTTCATCATATCTAGTCCCTTTTTGCCATATCATACTTAATACACTTCTTCCTAACCTAAGGAAAATAAAACATACAAAAGTGTGAGCTCAAATTCTCAATAAGGGTAAAAAAAGGAAATATCAGTCTTATCATATTCATAAGAACATAACATTTTGAAAATCTTAACCTGCAAAAAAGATCTTAATATCATAACATGGGATAAATCATAGTAGTGAAATTTAATCCCAATAATCATAATATAAGACATGAAACTTTTTGGAATATACAAATAATCATAGAAAATCATTTCATATTAGTCAAGAATCATTTCCAAGACTATCTTAGTGGATAAAGTCCATTTATGAACCGAGTTCACTCCTCGTTCCAGTCCTGTATCACTGAACCAGATTAACTATCTGTTCCAGCCATGTCTATGTCATGAGATATAAATCTTTACCCAATTAATTGGAGGGAGATATTGGTCCCACCCATCTTATAATGAAATCATTCTTACATGTGCCATAACATAAACATAAATCATTCATCATAACCCAAAGAATAAAATGGGTTTCATAAACATAATCCCATCATAACATAATCCATATAAAACAAATGGATATAATTTAATAATAATAAAAGTGAAAAAAATTTAAATCATAGAGACATTATACTTGAAACATAATCATACTAAATAATTTCATCTTAGATGGAAAATAGTTTTGACAAAACACTTGAAATGAATTCTTGAGGAAAATATCCTTTCTTCTTCAAAATCATTTCCTTTTCACAAAATTCCATGAAATTTTAAAAGAAAAGTATTTTGATGAAAATAATCATGAAATATTGTAGAGTAAGCTTCTTACAAATAAGGTGTTATGAAACCGTAAAAATCAGTTCATGTCGTATAAGTTAAAAAAACATTCTCCTTGTACTTTTAACGGAAAAGTCAAAAAGTACCATGTATGGTAAACAAAATAAGGATTCCATATATAACACAAAGTAAAAGTCAAAGAGGGGTAAACATGACTTTAAACATACATGGAATAATATTAAACTCTTTATGAAAAACATTTTTATGGACATGGATGAAAATATAACCCTAGTAAATACTTATGTATAAGCAGTTTCGAATAAAAATGAGATTGAAAAATTATCTCTTACCTTAGGTCTAATATGATTTATATGTGTCTAAAACTCCTGTATAATGATTTAAATAATGTCATTGACTTATTCCAGAATCATACTTATTGTTATGATATCATATATGGTCATATTATCTTCTTCTTATTAGTAATACTTCATTACTACTTGTTATTCGGGTGTTCATTGCTTTATGTTCTTATGCGTGTTTTGTCAAATAAATTATTATTCATATTTTTAGGTTATAGCTACATCATTTACAAAATGGTATTAGTATTTTATATATCAGATTTATTCATTAAATTCATTTATATAATCATGATTTAATGAAGATCATGTTGAACGAATCACATCACATCGTGGAGATGGTAAGTCGTACGTACGCACGAGCGACAATATCGTTCCCATAATTATTGAATGGTTTAGGATTGGATGATATAAAATCTCAGAATTAGTATCATGTTATAATAATAATATATAGACATTTTTACACCATTATATCCATCCAAATAATGTGGTGGTGGAAAACAGATCACACCACGGCGAAGAGATGGTATTCTGTACGTACGCATGCATGGTGATTTCATTTTCCATAGGATGGATAGAAGGTGAAATAGGTTTGTTTCATATTTTAAGAACATATAAGTATATTAGTGATACTGATTTTATTACTTTATAATGAAACCAATAAAGAAGATAATGTAGAAGGGAAATAAATTTGAAAGGTTCGGTAAAGGATATTACCTCTTACTCGATGCGCCTCTTCTAAACCACCTCTTAGGGAAATAAAGTTGGTCTTAGAAGAAGACCAAAACCTCTAGTATGTTTCAGGAGAAGTTGAGAAGTGAAATTGGTAGGGGTTGGCCGAGCTTGAAGGCTCAAAATTGTGTGAGGAGGAGAAGGAGGAGGTTCCCTTTTATAAGGGAGGAGAGGGTCACCTTTGGAAACCTCAAATATATTAATTTATAATAAATCAAACCCCAATTAAAAACCTCCAAAAATGAATCATATTCGAATATTAGATGATCTAGGGTTGTAATCTCATCAACTAATAAAATTTAGACATGTTGGAAATTTATTTAAAACCTTATCAACTTGATTTATCCTTATTTAATCTATTTAATTTTATTTGTGGTAATAAGATTCTAAATTTTAAATTGTTATAAATAATTACTTATGTGTTGTTAATTGTCTATAATTGTATTATTTATGAGAGTGTATACAATATAAATTTATAATTTATAATTTTTATATATGTTTATGATTTTTAAACAATTTTATATTTTGTTATTTTTATAAAATAACAATAGTATCAATTTTGATACTATTCATTTATTTGAATTAAATAAAATATAAAGAAAGGATATATTCGAACCAAAATATTTAATAGATTCTTAATATGTTATATTCATCTAGAAATTTCTTGGATCACATTAAATAGTTCATATAATATTTATTTTAACATTTCTAAATTAATTTATTTGATATTTGAATCAATAAAATATTTTCAACATCACCATTGTGTCACCTTTAATGACAATTATTTAATCCCTAAATTTTTTAAATAAATTAACATAATGTATATAATTTTAATAACTTTCTAGATACTATTCATTTTCGAAGATTCATGAAGTTTATCACAAAATTAAAATTTTTATACTTATAAGATTTAACAGATTGACATGTTGTCACTTTCTTTGGTTTCAATAATAATTAAATTATTTTCATGGTCAAAAGACCATAAAAAGAATCTATTCTGACCGTTAGGTGATATGGGTTGACTTTTAGTCATCAAATAGAATTTTGGCAGGTGTTAGGATAATTTTATAATCGTATTTTCACCCTTAATTACCCGATTTACCTTTAACTGCAGTAAATAAAAATTACTGTAGTTACTATTCATAATATCAAGAAAATAAAAGTAACCTATTAATATAATTTGGACCCACTGAATTCAAATATGGAATCCATTTTCCAAAATTAGAAACACAGAATTTGCAGTAATTAATTTAAAATTAATCTCGTTGTTAAGAACACAGTTTTTAAAAGTTAAAACATTGTCAAAGATTGAAATGTTTTTACCTATGAATTGAATGTAAAATCAATGGTAAAAAAATACATTATATTAAATGTTAAAAATATATTATATTTATACCTTAAGACCATTCAATATTATAATTTAACTATATAAATTATTGCGATGAAAATAGTTGTTTTTAATTAAAATATATCGTGTTTTTACCATTCATTAAAATATGAAAGTTATCAGAATAAGATGAAAAATTTATCAAATGTAAATTTTTATATCTTGATTCCAAAGAAGAATTTTATTTTGTCAAATTTAACTTATAAAAATGTCAGAAACAAGATTTAAAGTGGGTGTTCCATCAAAAGGCGGCAAAACTGCATTTCTTGAAAAATACTTATTTTACCCGAAAAATTTATTTTGTTCTCATACCATGTTCTAGAAAATGTGTAAGATTAATAATAATGTTATAAAATTAAATATGTAGTTAATACTATTCATAACGGCTGGTCCATAACAATACTATAACAATACATTGTCATTTAGTGAAACCTAGTATTGCGTACTATACATGCTATCGAGGAAAGTCGTGATTGCGTATAACGCAAGCCAAGCCAATGTTGTGTGTAGTGAAAGGTTCTCTTGATGTTTAATAAGACATTAAAACAATTTATTTCTCATAAAATATCAGGGTGTTACATTCTACCCCCCTTAAAAATAATTTCACCCTTGAAATTTTTCACTTCATAACAAACAGGTGAGGATACCTCTCCCTCATCATATCCTCATGTTCCCATGTAGCTTCTTCTAATTGGTGGTTCCTCCATAAAACTTTAACCAAGTGAGTGGTTTGGTTTCGTAGAACTTTTTCTCTTTGATCCAGAATCTCTATCGGCTATTCTTCATAAGAAATATCTTGGTCCAACGGTATAACTTCTGAGCTTAGTACATATGAAGGATCAAGTATGTACTTTATCAGGATAGATACATGGAACACGTAATGAACTTGAGAGAGATTTGGTGGAAGCACCAATAAGTAAGATACCTTCCCAACATGATCCAGTATTTCAAAAGGACCAATATTTGTAGGGCTTAGCTTTCCCTTCTTCCCAAATATCATTACTCTCTTCCTGGGAGATATTCGTAAGAACACTTTATCACCCACTTCAAACTCTAGGTCTTTTCTTCGGTTGTCGGCATAAATTTTTTGTCGACTCTGAGCTGCTCTTATTTGTTATTGAATAGATCTGACATTTTCTGCCATCTCATCAACAAGATTACGTTCTAATAGCTTTCTTTCCCCAACTTCATCCCATCAAGTTGGAGTTTTGCATTTCTTTCTATAGAGAGATTCATAAGGAGCCATCTGAATATTGGAGTGAAAGCTGTTGTTATACGAAAATTCCACCAAGGGTAGGTGTCGATCCCAACCACCTTTTAAATACATAGAGAAAGATCTCAACATGTCTTCTAGAGTTTGGATTGTCCTCTCAGACTGACTGTCTGTCTGAGGATGATAAGAAGTGCTGAAACTCATCTTTGTATCTAGAGTATGCTGAAGACTTCTCCAAAACATCGAGGTA
This sequence comes from Viscum album, assembly GCA_963277665.1. Classification (NCBI taxonomy): domain Eukaryota; kingdom Viridiplantae; phylum Streptophyta; class Magnoliopsida; order Santalales; family Viscaceae; genus Viscum; species Viscum album. Next base: position 1,643,711,907 of record OY728159.1, read on the forward strand.
AACCTCGGATCCCGATCAGATATAATGGAAAGTGGTACTCCATGAAATCTTACCACTTCCTTCACATATATCCTGGAAAGATGATCAAGAGATAAATCCTCTCTAATAGAAATAAAGTGTGCCGACTTCATAAGACGATCAACTATAACCCAGATAGCATTATTTACTTTAGATGTTTTAGGAAGTCCAGTGAAAAAGTCCACAGTGATGTTTTTCCATTTCCATTCTTGTATGGGTAATGGTTGTAACATCCTCTTAGACTTCTGTCTCTCAGCTTTAACTTGCTGACAAACCAAGCATCGAGAGACATATTCAGCAACATCTCTTTTCATGCCATTCCACCAGAAGTACTCCTTTAGGACCCTATATATCTTTGTTCTTCCAGGGTGAATAGAGAATGAAGAACTATAAGCTTCATCCAATATTCCCTTCTTTAACTTTGGGATGGGAGGAACAAAAAAGCGATTCCTAAACCTTATTTTTCATAACAATCAATATGGAATTCAGGAACGTTAATCACTTTTTTTGTAACTCTTCATCTTCTTTATGTACCTCTTTAATCTTCACATGTATAGATGGTTGAACATTCATTTGAGAAAGATAAGATTTTTACCCTTCCATTATTATTCCAAGATCCATCCTTTGTAAATCCATAAATATTGGATCTTTTGTGATCCTCATCATGGATAAGCTAGCATGGTCATGTCGACATAATGCGTCTGCCACCTTGTTTGCTTTCCCAGGGTGGTGATGAATTGAGCAGTCGTAATCCTTAATTAGCTCCAACCATCTTCTTTGGTGGATATTCATCTCCTTTTGTGTGAAAATATACTTTAAACTTTTATGATCAGTATAAATATCCCACCTTTCACCATAAAGATAATGCCTCCAAATCTTTAATGCAAATATTACCGCAGCTAACTCCAAATCATGTGTTGGGTAATTTTGCTCATGGATTTTCAATTGTCACGAGGAATAAGCTATCACCATATTGTCTTGCATGAGAAAACACCCCAACCCTTCTTGGATGCACCACTATAGATCACAAACCATTCTCGACTACAAGGTAGTGTGAGCACAGGTGCACTGGCTAACCTTCTTTTTAGCTCTTTGAAATTCTCTTCACATTCCTCCATCCAAACAAACTTAACTCCTTTCCGAGTCAATTTGGTGAGTGGATTAGATAATCATGAACAATATTTCAAAAACATGTCGATGATATCCTTCCAAACCAAGAAAACTTTGGATCTCAGTTACTATTGTTGGTCTTGACCATCTTTTAATAACCTCTGTTTTTTATGGATCCACATATATCCCCTCTTTTGAGATTATGTGAAACAAAAATGAAACTTTTTGAAGCCAAAATTCACACTTGGTAAATTTGGCCTAAAGATTCTCCTTTCTTAGGGTCTTTAATAGAATTATCAAGTGATATTCATGTTCTTCCTTGATCTTTTAATAGACAAGAATATCATCTATAAATACTACCACAAACCGATGAAGATAGTCTCTAAAGACTCTATTCATTAGATCAATGAAGATAGCAGGGCATTAGTAAGACCAAATGGCATCACTATAAATTCATAGTGTCCATACCTTGTACAGAAAGATGTCTTTGGTATATCCTCTTTTTTGACCCTTAATTTATGATACCATGAACGAAGCTCAATATTGGAAAAGTATTTATCTCCGCGTAGTTGTTCAAATAAGTCATCAATTCATGGGAGATGATATTTGTTCTTGATAGTGATCTTGTTAAGTTCTCGATAATCAATACAGAGTCTCATTGATCCATCTTTCTTCTTAACAAACAGAACAGGTACTCCCCAAGGTGATGCACTAGGGCCTTTGATTCCCTTATCATGATTCTCTTGGAGTTGCTTCTTTAATTCTTCAAACTCAATTGGGGCCATTCTATAAGGTGTATTTGAAATAGGTAAAGCACCCGGTACAAGTTCTATTGAAAACCCAACTTCAAGATTTGGTGGAATACCTGGAAAATACTCTGGAAAGACATCATCAAACTCCCATACAATGGGAATATTCTTTATCATGAGTTTCTCTCCAACCATTTGAGATAAATAACCTTAATTTAGTGTAATCAAGACCCATAAGATGGAAGAAATTTCTACCGGAAGGTTATATTCATCCTTTCATCGATAGATGATCATATATTAATATGGAGTATGAAATGTGACTTCCCTTCTTTGGAAATTGATATGAGATCCATATAAAGAAAACCAATCCATGCTAAGAATCACATCAAATTCCACTATAGGAAGGATCACATGATTTGTGGGAAGCACTTTCCCACAAACTTCAATCAGAGAAGAATTGTAAAATTTTGATTCGACTGTTGTGCCATTAGGAGTTGTCATAGCTAACTCAACATCTAATTATTGAGGTAATACGACGATACCCTTAGAAAATTCTCCAGAAATAAAAGACTGGATGGATCCAGAATCAAATAAAACATTTTCTACTTTAAAGTGGATGGTAAGTGTACCTTTCCCCACTTCATTATCGTACTACACATTGCTGATAGAAATTGCATGTGACTTTCCTTTTTCTTTGGCCTTAAGAGTTTGTTGACATCGATCATCATAAAAAACCCTTGGATTAGGGCATTGATTATCATAATGACCCATTTACTTGCACTTGCAACATTGAAGTTTAGGAGGCTCATTCAGTGTAGCCATTTCTTTGTTCGCATCACTAGACATATTGTTCCCATTATTACGACATTCAAATGCCTGATGACCTTCTATTCCACATTTGAAGCATTTACTTGTCCCTTTAAGACAATTCCCTCCATGTTTCTTTCCACACTTTGAGCATAAGGGAAAACTCATCTTCTTTTCAGTGTGATCTATATATTTTCCTTTGAATTCCATTTTCCGCTTCTTATCAAGCCCATATGACTGATGGGTTACTCTAATCTCCATATCAACCTTGAGAGCACATCGAAAAATTTCCTCATATCTATTGAAGTCCCTTATGGCTAATGCCCTTCAGAGACTTGGTTTTAAACCACTAAAGAATTGATCGATCTTACTCTCCGGTTGGATAATAATCCCAGAAGCATACCTTTCAATCCTTGTAAAATTTTTGTCGTAGATACTAATAGATTCATCATCCTTTTTCTTCAGTTCAAGAAATTATTTCTCCATATTTGTTCGATGAATACGAGGGAAGTACTTATTGAAAAATAATTTCTTAAACTCGTCCCATTCCATGGACTCAATTTCGTCTCTTTTCCTTGTATTCTTGATAATATTTCATAATTGATCAACTTCACCTTCCAAATGATAAACTAATAAGATGAATTTATCATGTTTAGAACATTGTAGAACTGAAAATATCTTTTTAGTGGTACTAATACATTTTTCAGATACTAATGGATCAGAAGACCTGCTGAATGAAGGTGGACGCTGCCTCATGAATGATTCAACAGAATGTTACTCTTTACTTTGCTTGTTTGGAAGTCCTGAATGATTCATAGCTTGAGAAAGTTGTGTGAGCATGGCTATAAGATTTTTTCATTCCAGCTCGAAAAATGATTGGTTGCTCAGGGGGACAATCATTGCATTGCTCATCACATTCAGCATTAACACAGTTCCTTTGGGTTCCAGCCATTGACTAAAACCAATAAGAATAGTGTAAGAAACACTAATCATAATAGGAAAACCACATAATCAAGAATAAAATTTCACACTTTAGGCATTATCATAGGTTATTCATGGAAATTTCTAAAACACTAATATTGTGATATATGCTTAGGCATATCCTTAGGGTTCTTACTAAGGCTTTCAAATCATAGTTTCCAAAGTTTGACTATACCCTTCCTCTGATACCAACTATAAAGACCTATACTTTACATACATTGTTATTAATTCATAATTAAAGAATACTTATTACAACATATAACAAAAACAAGATAGGACCGTATAGGTATAGTGTCTTTAGAAACTGGGAAACATAAACAACTGGTTCATAAATCATCTACATTATCTCTCATTTATTTCATCATATCTAGAGTCCCTTTTTTCCATATCCTACTTAAAACCATTATTCCTAACTTGGGGAAAAGAAAACATACAAAAGTGTGAGCTCAAATTCTCAGTAAGGGTAAATAAAGGAAATATCAATCATATCATATTCATAAGAACATAACATTTTGAAAATCTTATCCTAAAAAAGAGATCATAATATCATAACATGAGAATAATCATAGTAGTTAAATGTAATCCCAATAATCATAACATAAAACATGAAACTTTTTGGAATAAACACATAATCATATAAAATCATTTCATATTAGTCAAGACTCATTTCCAAGACTATCTTAGTAGAAAAGTCCATTTCTGAACCAAGTTCACTCCTTGTTCTAGTCATGTATCATTGAACTAGATTGACTTTTCATTCCAGCCATGTCTATATCATGAGATATAAATCTTTACCCAATGCATTGGAGGGAGATATAGGTCCCACCCATCTCATAATGAAATCATTCTTATGTGTGCCACAACATAAACATAAATCATTCATCATAACCCAAAGAATAAAATAGATTTCATAAACATAATCCCATCAAAACATAATCTATATAAAACAAATGGATATCATTTCATTATAATAAAAATGAAACCATGTAAATCATAGAGACATTATACTTGAAACATAATCATACTAAATAATGTCATCTTAGATGGAAAATAATTTTGACAAAACACTTGAAAAGAATTCTTGAGGAAAATATCCTTTCTTCTTTAAAATCATTTTCTTTTCTCAAAATCCAATGCAATTTTAAAAGAAATGTATTTTGATGAAAATAATCATGAAATCTTGTAGAGTAATCTTCTTGAAAATAAGGCATTATGAAACCATTAGAATACGTTCATTCCGTATAAGTTAAAAAACATTCTCCTCATACTTTTAACAGAAAAGTCAAAAAGTACCACGTATGGTAAACAAAAGAAAGATTCCTTCTATAACACAAAGTAAAAGTCAAAGATGGGTAAAAATGACTTTAAAAATACATGTAATAATATTAAACTCTTTATAAAAAACATTTTTATGGACATGGATGAAAATATAACCCCAGTAAATACTTGCGTATAAGCAATCTCGAATAAAAATGACATTGAAAAATTATCCCTTACCTTAGGTTCGATATGATTTGTATGTGTCCGAAACTCCTGTAAAATGATTTAAATAATGTCATTTACTTATTACAGAATCATAATTATTTTTATGATATCATATATGGTCATATTCTTAGGTTCTTATTAGTAATATTTCATTGCTACTTGTTATTTGGGTGTTCATTGCTTTATGTTATTATGCGTGTTTTGTCAAATAAATTCTTATTCTTATTTCTAGGTTATAACTACATCATTTAAATAATTTTATTAGTATAATATATATCTTATTTATTCATTCAATTCGTTTATATAATCATTGTTTAATGAAGATCATGTAGAACGAATCACATCGCATCATGGAGAAGGTAAGTCGTACGTACACATGAGCGACGATATCGTTCCCATAATTATTGAATGGTCATGGATTAGATGATAGAAAATTTCAGAATTAGTATCATGTTATAATAATAATATATAGTTATTATTTACACCATCATATCCATCCAAGTAAAGTGGTGGAGGAAAACAGATTACACCACGGCGTGTAGACGGTATTCCGTATGTACGCACGCGTGGTGATTTAATTTTCCATAGTATGGATAGAATGTGAAATAGGTTTGATTCATATTTATAATAAAATATCCGTATATGAGTGATACTAATGTTATTACTTTATAATTAAACCAATAAATAAGAGTAAGTAGAAGAATAAATAAATTTGAAAGGATTGGTAAAGGTTATCACCTCTTCTTCGACGTGCCTCTTCTAAAGCTCCTCTTAGGGTACTAAATTTGGTCTTTGAAGAAGACCAGGACCTTCAGTATTTTTATAGGGAAGTGTAGAAGATAAATTTTCTGGGTTTGGCCAAGATTGAAGGCTCAAAATTGTGTGAGGAGGAGAGGCAGGAGGTTCTCTTTTATAAGGGAGGAGAGGGGCACCTTTGGAAACCTCAAAAATATTAAATTATAATAAATCAAAAACCACTTAAATACCTCAAAAAATGACTCATATTCGAATATTAGATGATATAGGGTTGTAATCTCATCAATAAATAAAATTTAGACATTTTGGAAATTTATTTTAAACCTCATCAACTTGATTTATCCTTATTTAATCAATTTAATTTTATTTTTGGTAATAAGATTCTAAATTTTAAATTGTTATAAATAATTACTTATGTGTTGTGAATTTTCCATAATTGGATTATTCATGACATTTTAGACCATATAAATTTTAATTTATAATTTTTAAATATTTTTGTGATTTTTAAACAATTTTATATTATGGTATTTTTATAAAATAACAATAATATCAATTTTGATATTATTCATTTATTTGAATTTAAATAAAATATACGAAAAGGATATATTCAAACCAAAATATTTAATAGATTCCTAACATGTCATATTCATCTATAAAATCCATGTATCACATTATAGTTCATATAATATTTATTTTAATTTTTTTAAAGTCATTTATTTGATATTTCAATCAATAAAATAATTTCGACATCATTATTGTGTCACCTTTAATGATAATTATTTAATCCCTAAAAATTTTAAATAAATTTAAATTATGTATATAATTTTACTATCTTTCTATATACTATTCATTTTTGAAGTTTTATGAAGTTTAACAATAAATTAAAATTATTATACTTATATGATTTAAGAGAGAGTGACATGTTGTCACTTTCTTTAGTTTTAATAATATTTAAATTATTTTCATGGTCAAAAGTCCATAAAATGAATCTATTCTGACCCTTAGGTGATATGGGTAAATTTTTAGAAATCCAATAGAATTTTGGGAGGTGTTAGGGTAATTTTATAATCTTATTTTTACCCTTAATTACCTAATTTACCTTTAACTGCAGTAAATAAAAATTATCGTAGTTACTATTCATAATATCAAAAAAATAAAAGTAACCTATTAAAATAATATATACCCACTTAATTCAAATATGGAATCCATTTTCTAAAATTACAAACATAGAAGTTGCAGTAATTAATTTAAAATTAATCCCGTTGTTAAAAAAATGAGTTTTAAAAGTTAAAACATTGCCAAAGATTGAAATGTTTTTACCTATGAATTCAATGTACAATTAATGGTAATGACTTAAATTATATTAAATGGTAAAAACATATTCTATTTATACTTTAAAACCATTCAATATTATAATTTAACCATATAAATTATTGCGACGAAAAAAGTTGTTTTTAATTAAAATATAGCGTGTTTTTACTATTCATTAAAATATAAAAGTTATCAGAATAATATAAAAAATTTATCCAAAGTAAATTTTTGTATCCTTATTCCAAATAAGAATTTTATTTTCTCAAATAAAACTTATAAACATGTCAAAAACTAGATTTAAAGTGGCTGCGCTATCAAAAAGGTGGCAAAACTGCATTTTTTGAAAAATACTTATTTTACCCAAAAAATTTATTTTGTTCCCATACCATGTTCTAGAAAATGTGTAAGATTAATAATATTATTATAGAATTAAAAATTTAGTTAATACTATTAATAACATCTAGTCCATAATAATATTATAACAATATATTTTCGTTTAGTGAAACCTGGTATTGCGTACTATACACGTTATCGAGGAAGTTTGTGATTGCGTGTAACGCAAGCCAAGACAGTGTTTTGTGTAGTGAATGATTCTTTTGGTGTTGCGTAAGACATTAAAAAAAATTATTTCTCATAAAATATCAGGGTGTTACACATAGTCTAGTAAATAGTAATAATTTTTTAATTACATTTTTATGAAAACACGGATGTGGATGATAAAGAGGTCCCAGTACGTATTAACCACCTTGGAGAAGTAAAAGAGATTGTAGAATTAACCCTTACCTTTTACTTTTCCTTGGTCGATGGTATGTTAAACACATATATAATATTTAAACCATTTTTATTAAATTATACAAGAACCATATACATAAATATGATATCATATATGATCCTCTAATATTGCTTTGTTAATAATATTTCAATAGTGTCATCGTTTCGGGTGTTAACTGGTTCATTTTCCTTTATATTCTTTGTCACATAAGCCATATTTGTTATGGATAAAATGTATTTGATTCATAAACATAATAATATTATGTTCATAAAAATTGTTTTTAATCATAAAATAATATTTATTCATGAATTATTATGATGGGGATTGAATCTCATTGAGTTCGTGGAGACGGCAATTCGTACGTACGCACGAGCAACAATATCATTATATTGATGGTGAAATCATATGTAATTGGATGGTATATCATATATAAAGAATCATTAAAATTTTATATTTATTATTTACATCAGTTATACTCATTATTATACCAATCCAGAATAATGAAGTGTTTGAATAACAAACTACACAACGACATGGAGACGGTAAGTCGTACGTCTGCACTTATGGTGACTTTGTCATTTATAGGATGTATAGAATAACGAATATGTTTGTACCATATTTATAATAACATAAATGTATATATAAGGTACTGGATTTATTATTTTGATATGGAAACAACAAATAAAGATGAAGTGGAAGAAGAAAAGAACTTGAAAGTGGGTGGTGAAATTATTACCTCTTCTTCGGGTGTTTTCTTTTGAGTTGATCAAAAGGGATCCATAGGTTTAATTTATGATCAAATTAAGGACTCTAGGTTTAAGGGAAGATATTTTATAGGATATTTGGTCAGGTTTTGGCCGAGCCAAATGGCTTTGGAGGTGTGAATTTAAGAGAAGGGGAAGTATCTTTTTATAAGAGAGGTGTAGGTCAATTTAGGAAAAGATTGAAATATTATTTTTTAATAAAATAATTTTCGGTTTATAATGGCACCAAAAAGATTTATTTAGATGATAAGGTGGGGATGGGTCGAAAAACTCTCAACCAGTAGGTTTTAGATATGTTTAGGTCACCATATTAACCTTATCTTTTAGATTTAACTCTTAGTTAAATAGTTTGACATTTACCATATCTCTTTATATTTTTAAATTATATGGTTAATAAACATACTATAACAAGCCAATAAAACCCCAAGTGGTTCATTATTAATATATATAACCTTATATAAGTCCTTTTGTTGAACCTTAGGTTTTTAGGAATATTATATCAATTAATAATATAGTATTTATTTTAAAAATTCAATTATGCGAGTTTTGACACTATTTAGTATTTGGTTTTCGCAAAAATTGTAACAGCATTATTACTTCAAAAAAATTATTTAATCAACCCTAACATGTCATATTATCCTATAAAATTAGTGGAATTGTTCAAAAGTCTCAATTTACATTTATTTGGATATTTATAATATCAATTATTTTAATATTTCATTAATAAGGTAATTACTGCATCATCATTATGTCATATATAAATTAAATTCTTTAATGTCTAAAATTTATAAATAAAATAAAATTATTTATAAAATATTTTTTATATTTGTAATGAACATTTACATACTAATTTATATTCTGTGTAACCCTATATTAAAAATGGTTTAGTTATTAAACTTTGAATTTATCACTTTTAACTCTTCATTAAATAAAATAATTATAAATGAACTAATCTGATCCAAATGGACCAAAATGATCATATTTTATTCATAAGGTTGTTTTTGGTTGACTTACACTTATCAAATAAAATTAGGACATGTGTTAGGATAACTATAATATCATTTTTACCCTTAATTACGCTATTTACTTTTAACAGTGGTAAATAAAAGTCAAAAGTTACTATTAAAAAAAATTATTTTTATCGTATTAAACCATATTTTACTCACTGATGTCAACTATATCTCTTGGATTTTTGAAATTCAACTCACAGAAGAAGTGAAATTATGTTTTATGCAAATTTGTAAATGCTCTTAGAAGGTGGATAAAAGACGGTAAAAAGTTTAATAGAAATTTATATATCTAAAATTTTTATAAAATGACTATAATGAATTACATTTAACATATATAGGTATTATGAATCTATTTTGACACAAAATAAATTAAAATAAAATAACTAATTATTTAAATAAAAATGCGTTTTTAAACAATAACACATTGTTTTTCACTATTCATCAAAAATTGAATGTTCTTAGAAAAATACTAAAAATTCCCCCTAAGGTAATTTTTATATTCTAAATCCAAAAATGAATTCCATTTTAAAAATTAAATCTTATAAAATTTCAAAAAGTGGGTATTACTATTCATAATAGCTATTTTCATTGGTTGTGGTGAGTTAAAACTCCAAGTTGCGTACAACACAAGCTACCACATTATTCAAAGGGAAACGTACCATTGAATCTTGGGGTGTTACATGAGAGGATTCATTAATAAAAATTATATATATAAATAATTTGACACATTCATGATAAAATAAATACACTCGATCATGGATGATGTTATGTGGATCTCAGTCCTTCCACTTAGGGACATCTCTTATGAGAATTCCCTTTTGTGTGACAAATACAACATCATAGTCCGACTACTTCTTGTTGAGGTCAGTCCATATCATTTCTGATATGAGTAGAAATTCATCATCTTCATGGGAACAACAAGTTAATATCAGGCACCATATTTAGTTGATGAGAATGAAAGGTAAAAGTATAAAATGTCACAAAATTTCTAATTAAAAAAATAAATGTAACAATCCATTAATCATAAAATTAAAAAAATAAAAGAATTAATAAATGAAATAGCTATAATAAAAAACCTGGAAATATCAAGGACCACATTTGGCTGATCAGTAAGAAAGGTAATAGAACAAAATCCACCAATAGGTAAGCATGGTGAACTGTAAGAGTAAACTAATGGGCTCATGTGATACAAAAACTTAAAATAGGGCTCCCATGATATGTTCACCGATGCACAATATGAAATATCATGCGGACATAGATATATCAATTCTTGGAAGTTACCACAATCATAGTACCTATCTTTCAACATAACCACCAGAACTTGTCAACTATTTCCTATGAGCAGGTCATGGAACTCTCTTTACAGAAAGTGGATCTATACCCGATCAATGGTTAGAACATGGAAAAATGACAAATCATGATGTATCTAATCAAGGAAACTTTAGAAATGTTGGCAAAAATTCATTCCATTTTCCATCCCCTGATAAGAATATGGGACTTTTTAACAATGTACTTCATAAATCTATAAAATTTCTCATGCACTAACCCTATGATTGGTAGTTTTTACACACACATGAAGACCCCATTTACACACTCCAAAATATTAGTGGTCATATGGTCATATCTCTTTATACCATCATATATTAATGACCATTTATAATTTGAAATTAACAATATATAATCATACACATCCTGATTAGCCCTTCGAATTTCTTCAAGAAATTGATCAAAATTTTCTTTTTTGGGATTGTATGCTGAAACCATAATAGATTAATTTATTTAAAAAGGCATTAATTATTTTCCCAAAAAACATAATATTAATAAAACATATCAAACTTCATTATATCATTTTTTTATTGAATCATCTATGAAATTATTATGGACATTACTGGAAATATGTTTAATGCAATATCAATGACAAGAATTTGATTCCCTATATGAAACTTCATCACTATTAGTGGCCTCAATAATATCTTGATGGTGATTATATATCATTAAAACTCACGAGATTTATGTGACATGAATTTATATACCTTCCAAAAAACAAACTCCAGGATTCAAAATTCTCCTTTTCCATAATGAAAAATGAAAGTGTTATAGGTGGAAAAGTACCATCCTATATGGAAGTAATAAGTATAACACTTATATAATTTTTTATAAAGAAATGTTACATTTAATTGAATGATTTGGTTATAATATGAAAAAAAAGATACATGGCCTAAATGCAGAAAATTTCCTAAAGAACTTTAACAATTTTTGATCAATCCAGAGATATGGGGAGACATATTCAACTGTGTCAAAATGATAAATATTCTAATTGTTGAGAGACAACAATCCCATAAGTTTCGATAATTTTCATATAATTTATCCCAATCACTATTAACAATCTCAATGGTCTTTTTTTTGAATTATAATATTTTATATGGGATATATTATATTTAAATTTTATTATTAATACCTGAACAAGGGAGACTTGAACATCCAGAGACATTTGTAACATCTCTACAATAACATTTGATAAAAAATCTGCATGATGTAAATAGTTATCCTATATAAAATTTGATGTACATAAGTGTGTGGAATTTCTAATTTAGTTACCTTAAAACATGTAAAATAAATTTCATATAGTTATCAAATATAGAATTTAAATTCTAACACATATTTTTCACATCAAATGCAATGATTTTCCTTCTTCAACTCATCAACAGAAAATGAATTTTTTTCATTGTATATGGTATTGTTTTTTACATTTTTAATGGAGGTTTTACTTTATAACTCCTTTCTAACATAGATGGTGTTATCAATTGATGCAGATCTATCACTTATAATTCCATGGAATTAAATAGTCAGTACAATGATGTCCCAATAAAAATGATCTTTAGGCAAGATTAATTTGACTAATGATGTCAATAATATAGGTTGATTTCCGCACATTAGTGCCTGCCTATCTATCAAAGGAACCTTAGATGGTTAATTACCCACATCACCCTCATCCATATCATCTCCAGGTGAATCACTAGATAGTAACTCATCAGATAAAGTTTCATTCAATAAACTATGAGTATACATAGGGATTTCCCCAACAGTTCCATCCAAATCCTGATAATCTTATTCAAAAAAAAAATGTTACTGGAATCAATAAGTAGTCAATTAATGATAGTGTTTTGAAGGGACAAATTATAAATTGATTAAATATCATGGTTCAGTATTATTAGGTTGCACATAATCAATATCATAAATCACCTCATATAATTTCATTATGCCATTACTATAATGTTTCATGAACAACAATGATGCATCTATCCAATCCTAATCATCGACTATATGATACTTAGTGTGAAATATATCTTTACAATATTGAATATTTTTTTATATGTAATTTTAATAAATTTTTTGATCAAACCTCTATTTTAACCAATTATGAATATTCATGAGAACTGCATCCAATATTACACATTCATGAAGTGTTTCCACTCTTATAGGTGGGAAAAATATATCAAAAACTCTACTTAGTTTAAATTACCTCACCATTGTATTATATTTTTGTATACATGATTATGTAAGGAACAATAGTTCATAAAATGTTATATAATACATCAACAAATTCATAAAATGTTTTAATTGGTTATGATTATATAATTTTGACTTGACCTTGAGACTTTTTCCATCGATTAATTTATCATTATTTAATAAACCAACCAAAATATAGGGTGGATACTAGCGCCTTTATTATCTAAAATTTAAGTAATCATAAGTCCCCCTTTAGGCATGGTATGAAAATCTAGATTCGAATTGCAACACTTCATTCCAAACAACCTTTTATTACAATATTACTTACATGAATGTGAAGGGGGTCTAGGGGTTTAAGATACATAACTTTTTTTATGTGGGCACATAGGTCCTTACATACATAGAGGGACAAATGTGATGATGGTCATCAACAAGAAAAAGAAAATACAATTATTACAAATTATATAACTAAAAAATATGACTAGAAAATTCAATCATACATTGTTCTATCATCTCAAGATAATTTAATTGTTAAAATTTAAATAAGCAAATACAAAAAATACATGTGATTTAAATAATAAATTATATGACCATCTCTAGATCATTCAATATACAATAATACTTTCATGTTTTTTTTAGATAGTTATTTTGTTGTATATATTGTAACTTTACCTATATAAATTTTTAATAAATAATATATATATATATATACATAAACATTTATATATATATTAATAATTTCAATAATATTTTTCAATATTGCTTGTGAAAAAATAAAACTAAAACAAAGATCAATATAAATAAACTCACTGTTGAAGTATATTGTTGGTGATATTATTACTAAAGAAAATTTGACATAATGTTTTATATATTTGTACCACATAATCAAATATTTAACATATTATAATTATTTATGAATAAATAAATATAACCTAATATTTAATCTTTTTCTATGGATTATATAATCATAATTTGATAAACCATGAAAAATCTAAGGGTGAACTCATGGATCCCTTATTATCATAGATTTCAAACAAACTAGTCTCCTTTCAGAACAACAACACCACTTTTCGAACGCCTCTTATTGAACACCTATGGATGAATTTCCTTTTTTAATACATTTTATCACACATAAGTGAGGGGGTCTAGGAGTTTGAGAGATATATTTTTTTATGGAAAAACATTTCCATACATACGTAGAGAGAGGTAAGACACACATGTTATCAATGAGGTAAATAAAATTAAATTATTAGAAATACTATAAACACATGTGAAAAAACAAGACATGCAATTTCAATTATTCATTGGTCGTTCATCTCAAGATCAGTCATCAAACAATTATCTTAACATGATTTTTGGGATACTTATTATATTCTACATATTATAACTTTACCTATAACTATATCTCATATATAATAAATATCTACATATGTATTCATATATTTATATTACCTTCTTCCCAAAATTAAAAGTTTTCAATGTGTAGATTTAGTTTAATTGATTGTATATATCGAACATAATAATTTATATTTATTTTAATATATATATAACAATAAATAACATATACATAGAGATATATTTAAATAATATAACATAAATATTTAAAAATTTAAATATATTCAACATTATTTATTAATATTTAAAAATATACTTATGTATACATTTATAAACAACTATAGTTTTCTAAATATAAGTACTATTAATTTATATATAAATACTAAAAATATTATTAACAATAAATTTTATTAGGTTTCATTAATAAAAGTAAGAAAATATAAAATTACATAATAATCATTAAAATAATGTAAACTTATGTTATTTTTAAATTTAAAATATTACATATTATATATATAATTTTGGTAGTATTTATAATTTCCAAAATTTAAGTAATTATATTTTATACATTATTACTTGGAATAATAATTATTTACACTTGATATAAATTTACACTGATATTTATGCTAAACTTTTACTATACCATTAACAAAAATAATATTGTGTATATATAAAAATAAATATAAATATGACACTTAATATAAAAATTATTGTTTTCATAATATATTTTTTATAAAATATTTAGCTAGATTCACTTTATTTACCTACGTGTATGTAATAATTTAATTTAAATGTTTGTTACTTTAAATATAATAAATATTATATACATATTAATCTATTCAAATAAAACTACTCACTATTTAAATTAAAAATATATAAATTTTATTAAAAAATAATATTTAAATAAATAAAAGTAATATTTTATACATAAAATTTTTATTATTTAAAAACCATAACACAATTTCCTAAATAATTAAATTTAAATTTAATTATAAAAAAAATAAATCACTCAAAAACTAAATAATTTGAAGGAAAATAAATTGTACATTCAGACAACCATACATCCATACATCCATACATATATTTATACATATTAAATAAAAAAATCATACACAAAAAATAATTAAACAATTAAAATGTATAAATAGAAATTTTACCTTCTTAAAATATGGAAATATATTTTTAGAAAGTAATATAGTAGGGATTCACAGTAAAATGTGAAGAAGAATAATAGAAAACGATGTGGGTAGACACCTCTATCTATAGATTTTGGCAGCCAATAGGTGTAAACCCCATTCATCTCTCATTTGTAAAATGTTTTAGGGAAGCATTAATGGGGTTCATACTTCCATGGGTTCTGAATGAGAAACATAATCCTCATTCATGCTTCCAAGGAAAATTGAGAAGCATGAATGAGGTTCACGCTTCTCTAGACTCTATTTTTAAAACATTGAAAACCATATACCTTAAAAATAAACTCATTAAAAAACTCAACATCAGTATGTTAGATTACCAAATTCACATAAAAAATCCATATTTTCCTATAATATCACATGATCCACCAAATTATTCCATCATACCTTCAACATTATACCTTCACCAAATAATACCTCCATGAATACCTTTCCAAGCAACTATCCTTGGTGTAGACCAGGGTAGAGAGACCAAAGGAAATGACTGATGGGAAGCTGAGAATTTGAGAGATTACCACCAACATAAAGAATCTAGAAGATACATAATACAAGAAGAGAGACCAACCTAGAACTACAAACCAAATAATAATAAAAAAATTCAAGATGAAAGAACCAAAAGATGGATCTGACTGGAATGAAACCTATTCCAAAATAGGAGAAGAAACCAAAGTTGGACACATATCTTGGAACACCATCGAACATTCCTCCAAAACATACCAAATCACACTAAAAAGAATCATGAAAAATAAAAATGTTTTTTTATATGTCTAATCATGAAATAAGAGTAGTGGAAAATCAAACTATGGCCTTGATAGTGAGTGACAATCATTGGTAACCCACGAAACTAGGGGAAATCACAAACAAACCGAGACATGAGAGACCCTGAACACATCACCCATAAAATAATCAAACCACCATGAAAATTATCATTAAAAAACAACATCTATATCTATTTTCTATCTTTCCTCTTATCAACAATCTCACCCATATCACCTATAAAGCATCTTCTTCCAATCTACCCTATTATCAACCCTCTACTTTTATAATCCTCATTACCCGAGGTTTCCATAGTACTTATTCAACCCCTCAAAATCATCATCAAATCTATCCAAAACCCATAAACAAATACCTCTAGAAACAAAATAAATCCACCCATATTCTACTAAATCCTCTTCCCATCACACCAATTCCTTGACCCCTAAATGAAATCATCATCTTCTAACACTTCAACCTCACTTTTGTTCTTCCAACCCTAAAACCCTAGCTAACATTTTAAAAACATAAGAATTTTAAAAAAATTATACTAGGTATACTATGAAATTTAATAAATATATATAATAAATTAATACCATTTTGGTTATCATTACCACCAACTAATCAAATCATCCATCCTCCATATAAGTTTTTACTTTGGAACCCACTTTTTTTGTTAGCGTTACCATAATAATTATTGATCCTTGATATGAGAATATTAAACTCTAAATTGATCACAACAAGATCTAATGTGGGTGGATATAGTCTTTCCTCTATCTCTATATGATTTTGGATATTGATCAGATAAATCAACAAGCAAGAGATTGATAGTTTTATGTTAAGGCTCCCTCAATTTTGTTATTTGATTAATTTATATTAATATTTTTTCAACATAATGACTTCAGCATGCCATTTATTTTATATTAATTAATATATCATCCCTTTTTTCTCATTCATTGGTATCTTTTTTATAATAAAAAAGGTAAATAAACTAAACATAAAGTAATTTCCCTTTCAAATAGAGGGAGTTCTTTATATATTATATTGCTTCACCATTTATTTTTTCTAGAAACTATGTTCTAATTTTAACTAATCAAGCCTTATGATCATAAAAATGTAGGATATTTTTATGCCATTCATTGAATACCCTCAATTGTTTCCTATCATTTAATAATTACAATATATATTTACTATTTCTATAATAATTTAACATTGAATAATTTTAGAACTATTTGTTATCAAACATATGATTTATTTAGAAAATTCATTATTTGAACTCAATTTATTAATTATATGGAAATAATATTTAATGAAAGTAAATTATTCTACCAAAAATTTAATATAATGTACTATATATCTAAGTTCGGAACACAAATTATTAAATAAGGTAGATGCACCGATGTATAAGATAAAGTTGGTAAATATGATATTCCTAGAAAGTATACTTCAACCATTTTTATTATGAAATCATTTTTTAATAAATAATTGTTAATTTTATTTTAACAAAATTATATTTTTTATAACTGAACATTACAAAAAAATGAAAAGATGTCAAAATTAAGGGTCAACATCAAATCGAAAAGCTATTATATAGACTTTTATAGAGTTAATGAAGAGTGTATCGCATAGTGAACTTCAATGCGCCAATATAATGTTTACATAGTGGTCATATTAATTTGTTTATATAAAGTAAAAAATCCTATAATCTCAATGTATACATTTTATTGATGAAAAAGTATCTCATTCTTTATTTCCCATGGACAAATTATTTAGAGAGGTCTAATTATACATAGAACACTCTTTGATTCTCAAGAACTCTTATACTTTAAAGATAAAAGAGATTTGTTTATTTTATTTTATTATATATTTATCTTCATAATTTGTGATGTATTCATATTTATAAATTATAACATTAAAAACCATTGATGTATTTTACCATATTTACCACTCCAATTTTCTCTCCACCATTCTTCTGAATGAAGAAGTATTTACTAAATACTTATTGTATAAGTGATCACTTATTATAATTGTTTTTTACTAAATATGATAATAATATCTTATTTCTTATATATTATAAAAGGGAATAATTATTGGAATATGAAAATGGTTATCCTTTATTATTTAAGATAAAAAAATTTAGAGACTTATTTTCCTAAACTCCTTTATCAATTTTCATGATCTTTATTTTTTATTTTTTATTTCAGTTTTTTTAGTTCATTAAGATCCTACAATATATATTTTTTTATTTTTTTATATAAATTTATTAAATAAAGACTTATATTTTTAAAAAATTTAATTTTCCTCCCATTAACATCAAACACCCACTACCTTCTTTAAATACCAGAGTATCTAGACTTTGTTAAAAGATGCTTACATCTATCAAAGGTTTTATTTTTTATCATTTTTTATCAACCCCATCTTAAAAGTTTATATTATAGGTTAAAAGTAACATTGCATAATTTAAATATAAAAAATAAAAAAATAGTATTGATATATATGTCACATGTGACACCCCGCTACCCTAGACCAATTACTAGTGTCTTAGTCGGTGGTTTCATGTGACCTAAGGTGTGTCTCCCCATACACCATTGGCATCCAACTAGCTGTGATGGTATCATTTTTTACTATAGTGACACTATATCCTCCCATAAAAGTAAAGAAACATAGGAAATAACCAAAATACATCCATCAGAAAACATAATAGTTCATAAAAGTAATAAAAAATCACCATGCTATATTAAATAAATGTGGAATCATATAACCACATTCCCTAATAAATCACACAAGGGGATGAAAATGTATAAAATCTAAAAAAAGAAGAAAAATACAAGGGGTCTCTAATACCATCATAGAACCTCATCACATTAAAATATCCTGACTCCACACGGGATACCCAACTGAAAGATCTATCCATGGGCCTCTTCCCTTCTTAAAAATGTGAATAGTGTGGTCAAATCAGGTTCCAAATTGCATGGATCCCCAAGTAGGGTGTGAGAAAAACTAATTAGGCCACTAATGGTGATTTCCCTGATATAAATATTAAATACAGTGTATGAACAATGTGACATGATTAGAATAATAAAAGAAATATAGAATCCTAAAAAAATCATCGATCCTCAGGTTTTATGGTGACACTCTAGATCAACCATACCAATTTTATCCAGTATCAATGTGTCTCAGAGAATATGGAATTACCATACCAATGGTTAGGTAAAAAAACTATCGTAATATCATCCTAAGTATATACAATATCTTAGAGAGTTGGGAATCCCACATGAATCACCTCATATATACATCTCAAGGATATATAATCACTCGAAGGGTGTAGTGCATCCCACCCGGATCAGCTCATATATACATATCATTGAGGTAAGTTCATAACAACCATCCATATAATTTATTACATTCATTTATAATATATGGGTAGTATGTTCCTCCCATATTTCTCAATTGTTATCAAGGGTAGTGTGTTCCTCCCAGCTATCTCAACTATAATTAGGGGAAATGTGTCTCACCTGACCACCACATAATATATTCGAGTGGTAGTGCATCTCTTCTAGACATATAATTTAATTCAACTATTTTATATCATGGTAAATGCATCTATAACAAACCAAATTATTCATGCATGATTATTACACCATTTTTAAGATAAACAATATAATAATCATACAATCTAGAATTGAAAGTCTTAGTATCTTGGGATCATTAAGCTTATACAACACAATCATAGCGAAAACATTGAAAATTATTTAATCACTTCATCACAGTACCCCTATTGGATTTCAAACTCACCTTAGTAAATTAAGTAACCAGATTATATACATTAATTTAAGGGTGAGATAAAACCTAGTAAGGGGAATAATAAAAGATAAGGAACATGAGACACGTAAAAATATAGAAAATGGGTTAGCCGAATCATCATCGTCATATCATAAGAAATATTTTATCATTAAAAGAAGGATGATTTTTTTTAAATGAAATGGAATGTGAAATATTCATAATAATGAAACATCATAACATTGTGGTCAAATCGCACACCTAATTTGTGAATAACGTTAGCAACATTTTAATGGTTAAAATCAATATATTAATTAACATTTCATAAAATATAAAAAAAAATCTAGCTTAATATTCACACATAATACACATATTCTATTGATATGTAACACATACCCTAATTAACTTGAGGGATATATGATTTTGAGCTCACCCATGACATCATAATATTCTCATAATCTTGTATTCTAAATATAAGGAAATTTTTTTTCAATCATAGACATAACATAAACCCATGAAAAAGGAATGCATTTCATGATAAATTCATAAGGAGTATACCAATTAATAAATAATGTAATTTACAAAAAAGGGATATTATAATTTTAGGTATTAAATGGTGACATTAATAAGGATACGATCACATTTATATAAAAAGAGAAGGAAAACAATGAAAGGATCAAAGATATTTCTCGAGAATACTCCCTTTATCATTATTTATAATAGTGGATTAGAAATCATAACAATAAATTAAAAACATGAATATATCTATAATAATAAATTGAAATAAATAAAAAACCCAATTATATTTTATTTTGAATAATCATGTTGAAAATAAAGAGTAATAGGTGAGGAACCCCAAAAGAAAGGGATAGGTCCGTGATTCCCCTTACCTTATGTCCCGTTATATCTCATCATGTTTATGGCTCCAATATAATAATTTTTTATTAAAACTTGAATCCATATGTGATTTATATTATTTATTTTCATTATTGATCATTTATAATCATTTTAATTGATTTATGACTATTTTTTTTGATGATATAATGACTTGAAGACATATTTTATTTTCAATTACTTTATTTTTTTCAATTTCATGATTCTAATTATTAGTAATTTATCATTTTATAATTTTATTTAATGAATCTTTGATAAAATTAAAATAAATTTATATTAAACAATCCTCACTAACCATCCATTTAGGAAGTTATAAGTAAACTATTGAAAATGGCATTGTTAGTGGATTAAACTGAACATTAATGAGACATACCAAATTAGGATGAGCAAGAGTACATACAATTAATATATTAAAATAGTTATACCTTTATAAAAATAAAATTAATATGTTACACTCTTATATATGATATATTTTAGAGATCTATAAAATGTAAATTGATTTGGAGAGTAGAAAGAAGAAGAGAGAAGAAAAAATGAAAACAGAATCAATGTTACCTCTTTGTTGGAGATTTACTAATTTTCCTAATCCTTGAAGGGTTTGGTTTCTGAGACTCTAGAACATCCATAAGTGTTCTATAAGGTTTAATAGAGAAAAATTGATAAAATATTGGGATTTGAGAAGTGTATGGTAAGTGATTTTCCAAGGGAAGGTGAACGTAGTATTTATATATGAAGAGATGTGTATTTGTGGATTAAAATTTTGATTGATTTATTATTTAGGTCAAAGATTATGAATAGTATTTATTCCCATTACATTTAATAGTCTATGATTAAAAAAATTAGGGTCATTTTAATTTCAAACTAAGGAAAAATAGTATGAAATCATATGAATACATAATAATGAAAAAAGAAATAGAATAAAATATAAATTAGTCTCCCAAATTTCAAACATGGTTTTCTAAATTTAGCATATTTTTTAAGTGCACCATTTAACTCTTTAAATACATATTCTATTGGAAAAATTTTCATATCTTTTATATTCTTGTTTATATCATGATTATGTCATAAAATTTATGATATTTGTAAAAAATGTATATTTTACTATTCACTAAAAAATAATCATTTTCCGAAAAACCCTAAAACACATCTTAAGATAATTTTAACGTTATATTTCTAAAAATAATAGTTATTTTATAAAAATTAGTTTATAATTTTGAGAAATTAAATTTTTATGAAAAATTCTTATTTATTTATAAAAAAATTATGACATGATAAAATTTTTAAACTTTAGAAAAGTTTATAATGATTTTATAAAATAACCAGTTGCTTATATGAAAATTTAATGAACTAAATATTATTTAAAATTTCTAATGTTAATAAAAAAATATATTTTCATAAATATAAAAAAGAAATGTTAAACTAAAAACTCAAGTATACTTTTTTTACCAAACATTTATTTTATCATATTTAACACTTTTAATTGTATTATAATTAATTTATATTATATTAAAATAATATATTGAAGTGTATTTTTATTTTATTGTGTAGTTTAGTTTTTTTATACTACACTGCATTGGTAAATATGAAACATGTTAAATTAGAAGTACAATTCCATATATGAATGTTTGGGTCATTACACAATCCTTCTCATTTAATACATTCATTTATTTTTGGGGGTAGTGCATCCCTCCCATATATATCATATACAATTAGGGTGTATTTCATCCCTCTTGACCATATCACCAAATTATAATATTTTATTGTCGGGGTTAATGCACCCCTCCCATCCATCTCATTTATTACACCCATTTATTATTAAGGGTGAGCTCCCATCAAATCCATCTATTATAAAACTAGGGGGTTGTGAAACCCACTTGAACATATCATTTAATTACATTCATTTATTATCTATGGGTATATTTACTTTACCATATATCTTATTATATAATCTATGGGAATTATGTCCCTCCCAACCATCTTAATTAATATTATTAGTTTATTAATTATTTACTCAAAAAAATTAATGTTAATTTTTTCTATCATAGGGTTAAGCCTATCACTGAATGTGAATTACATCTCTCATATTTCCCATGATCATATCATGGACTCATTGACCTCATAAGTAATATAGTTTCATCATCACTCTAGAGAGATATGGAAGAATGACTGTCTCGCTCTCCAACTCATCCTAGGTCAGTTATCATGCTCCCAACCCATCCATAACTGTACTTAGGGTGTACCCTTCTATGTACTCATAAAGTCGTATTTGTGGGACACTCAAACCACTATATTGGAAAACTGTCCCAAGGCTTTAGGGAGTCCCAAGTTCCCCACATGGCATATTCTTATCTTCTATGGTGACACCTAAGGTTGGCCATACTGGGTCCATGAAAATTTATTACTCAGGGGAAAATAAGGTAATGTGCCTTGAGGTCCAATATTTTTATTCAATGATTTACTACAACTATAGGTTCTACACACTATCAGGCACATATTTATAATCAATCCCTCTACCATTGACAGTTGAGGCACCATGCCAATGATAAAGGGTCTATCAAAACCCTTGACTATTACATCTATCCATAAGAATTCTATTTTTATGGAAAAATTTATTTAAAAAATATGTCAATTAACAAAAATGTTGAGACTTTATATCACATGAATTTGAAAACATACATAAACCATATGGGGATATTCAAAGGACCACCCACCTCATATGATGTTATCAGTAAGACAACCCATGTATTTTTTCAAATGAATTATTTATATATTTCATTCATATTAATTATATGGTTAAATATTTATAGTTATGATTATAAACTTATAAATAATGTTATTAAGTTATTTAATAAGAGTAATATATTATAATTATAAAATGTATTTTTTTACTCTAAATAAATTATTTTCCATGTATTGCATGGTTTTGTTTAAAAATTAAATTTCTAAATTATGGAATTTTAATTTTACAAAATAAATTTTATTTTTGTATTCATCATATAAAAATTATTTTTAGGCTGAATGTTTGGGGTTTTATGAAAAAGGATTATTTTTGGGTGGGTAGTGGAAAATATAGTTTTTACCAAAACTGTATCTTTTATGACATCATCTTGATATAAGCATGAATTAAAAATCTATAAAACATTTTTCTCAAACCAAAATGTATTTATGTATAAAAATAATGTGATTAAAAATATTATTTTGAATATATAAACCTATTTTTTATATTTGGAGCCTAAGTTATGTTTTAATCGAATAAAAAACTATTTTATCCCTTGTCTTTTAATTACATATTCACAAGGTTTCACTCTATTTTGGATTAGTGTAAAAGTCACATATCCCTTATTTTTTAAACGATAAACCAATAAATTTAATTATAATTAGCAATATAAATTATTTTTATTTTAATTATTGTTTATACTTAAAAATATATTTGTCTAAAAACAGTTTTTGTTGCATTAAGAATACTTATATTAAAAATAATTTTCACCTCCTATACAAATTGAATATTTTAAAATTGTTTTAAAAGTTTTAATCACAGTTTTCAAGTTATTAAATAAGATCCATTTTATTTTTATTCATAAAAACATGCCACCATCATAAAATTTAGTGACCTAGGTAAGGATTAAATTTGGTAAATTTGGTAAATTTAGGGATAAAGTCACAAATTATGAAAAAATATATGTTTGAATTTGTGGATAGAGTTTTAATAATATTATACCTTATATATTGTATATTCATATTCATTTTTGATAAGATTTACTTGAGAATTAATTTCTCCTTTTATATTAATAAATTAATACAACAAAATTTACATCACCATCTATAAAAGGATCCCTTCACCACCTCAATTATGAAAACTTTCTGAGAACCTTATCTTCCCTAATACCTACAAAAATAATTCCCAAATTTTTTTTCTCATGTTATAAAGGTTCCATTCTCACCAAATGACCAATAAAATAATGCTTAAAGAGAGTCCTATAATAGGATATCCTAGGAAAATTTAATTTTGTTAACTGAGTTCTTTCAAGTTTATTTTTTCTTCCACCTATAAAAAATATATTTTAACCATTTTAAAATAATTAAATAAGTATTATTTGTATACTAAAATTATATTTAATTAATTTAACAACCCTTATATACCTTCTCTTCATCCAATGGAAAATTTAAACGTAGCCCGTGTTATGTGAAAACTACCACATCCATAGATGAAATATTTCATTTTTCCTCACCGACATAAATGGATGGTTCTAATAATTTTTTTTATATAATATATTTATCTAATTATTATGTTCTTTGAAAGATAAATTGGCCATTATATTAAAATATTGACAATAAATGCTTGTTGTAAAATTTAACCGCCTTAAATGAGCAAACTGAGACACTTTGTAAGCAATAACTTCATACCATTATCTTCCATTTATATTATTAATGTAATTGTTATTGAATCTAATTTAACCCTTTAATATTTCATTAAATAATTAATCTTCCTAAGAATTGATATTTTTACATTAAAATAATATATTGTTAGTCATATGATCATTATAACGTTCTTTTATTTGGGTCAATTTTACCATCAAAATGAATAGTGTTGTAATGTTTATATAATGAATGATTAATAAAACATAAGAAAAGGTAATAATAGTAATCATGATAAATTTAATATTTATTGATGATAATTTAATTTTGATATACATATTTATAATTTTTAATAAAATCTATTCTTTTTATGAAATTATAATTTGAAAAAATTGAGATTTTTAAGTGTTATACATGAAATGTTTCTATATGTTCCATAAAATGTCAATGAGAATCCAAAAATATATCAAAAATATATATTATATATTCATGAAACTTATATAATGGTTATATATTCATCATAAAAATGTAATAAAAAGTGAAAAATAATGGTTATTTTAAATGTAAAAAAGAATATAGTCAAAGAATATTTTTAGAAAATTAATTATTTCATGACCTATTGAACAACAATGTTTCTATAATGTTATAAACCGTATAAATTTAATGATCTAGAGATCATGTATCCATTGTAGAATATTGAATATTCTTTGAATATTATGATCCAAACAACCCCAAAACATCCAACTTAAAGTATACTAACTTAGTAAATAAAAAAACATTATAATAAATGAAATAAAAGGAATAATAATAAGGGAACGAACATTAAAAATCTACTTAAGTATGTAAATAATCATTATTATTTCATTGCATAGGAGGGTATAGTATGTATGAAGTGATTTTGGACTCAAGGTAACTGATTTTTATTTTAATCCTTATTTTAAATATTTTGATGTTTTCCTTTCAACTATCACCCCATATCCATATTCATTAAAGAATATTCTTCTCTAAAATCCAATGATTTACTAAAATAATATTATATTATACTTGTCATAATTTATAATATTATAAAAATTAAAATTATTTATATCATTTATATGGTTTATTTATGAATTTCATTATAAAGGTGTGAGAAAAATGTTTTTAAAGTTTTCTACTTGATTCCATTTTCCTACTATCATTTACATTCTTCACCATAAAGATTAATTTTCATGTTTTAATGGATTTAAAAAGTAAATTCAATTCTCATTATTAAGTGAATTTTTTATTTTAAATAGGTATCAAATTAAATGATATTTCCATTTATTTTTATATGATAACTATAAGTGTTTATTCATATGGGTTTAAATGAACTTTTTATGAGTTTTTTGTATGAAAGTGAAGGACCTTATGAATTCTAATCATGTTATGGTTCTTTAAAATGTTATATGATGATTAGGGTCTCTGATATATCCCCTTATTTATTTAGGTAATGATTTATTATTTGAATAAATAATGCTAGCAAAAACTAGTGATGTTATTCCATTATACATGTGATTATAAATATGATATCCTATATAATATTTATGATTATGTATTTTCCCTTTATGATTTATTATGATGTGTTTTATAAAAAAATTCAATGAAGTTTATTTCATGAGTATTTAAGTGATTATTTGATCTCAAATTAAATTATATAAAATAAAATCTTTCTCATGGGTTTTAATGTTTTAATGGACCAAAGAGTTCAATATATTTTTATGTCTCTTACTGAGATTTATTTTATAATAAAAAATTTTAAATAAAATTTTAGTATTTAAGGATGTATTAAATTTCTATAAAGGATAATATTTTAGTTATAAAAGACACACCTTTAATGAAGAAAGTTTTCAATGAATTAAATAGGTGTGATAATTTAAATACCATTGTTTGTGGGAAACAATGTACACCGTGTGAATGTATTCTCTTTTATACTATCATGTATTTCCTAATTATCTATAACTCTAAACCTAAAAGTTAATTGAAATATAATTGAATGAAATGGTTGCTATAAAACTTTTAATTATGGGTTGGTAATATATGGGTTGTTATAGTTGATATGAGAGAAGGGGTTAGATAACTTTAGAGGTTAGGGTTTTGAAAAGAAAAGACAATATAGAGATTTTATTTTTTGGTAATATTTTAATAATAGAGTTTTTAATAACTTCAAGGGATTTTATGTCAATTTATCTAATTTATTTCTAATTTAGAATGGTTTTACACAGTAGTAACAAAGTGAATAAAGTAAGGAGGAAATAAGAGGAAAATATCCCTTCGAATTAGCAAATTAAAATGGTTGAATTTGGATATAAAATGTTTATGGCTATGTTAACTCATTTACCATAGGCTATAAATGGTGGTACCCATGAAAGAGAGTTACTAAATTATCCATAGGGTAAAATTTAATTAGTAGATAATTTTATGAAACATCAACACCCATCATTTGGTGTAACCTTAGACCTAGTTATGGTTGAAGTGACACATTCGAATCAGATAACACATTTGACTAGCCTTCAAACTGAAACATAGAAAGGCTCAAAGGGAGTCCCTGATCCCCACAGGCTCGTGAATAACACTAGATCATCAAACAATCCACCATATGGAATTATTTTTCCCAACCTAAAACAAGATACATTATATAAATATACATGAGAAAGAACAACTAGAAAACCACAAAAATAGTGGTAGAGATACAACCCAAGAATAATAGATTAAACCCAAATCAAATATCCAATAACAATAAAGAGCAACTTAAAATAGAATCAGTTACTTCATATGCTATTTGAGAAACATCCCACTATCTCACCACAAACTAACCATACCTACATGACGTAAGCCTCGCTGCCTCACTATCATGCCTTTCTCTTTTCTACATTATAAGAGAATACAATATCTATACACCCTCAATGGAGTGTATAGGGTGTGATCTAAATAGGATCAATAGAGTCCCTCCTAAGTTTTCTATATCAAATATTTGTATATTAATACCAATATGATCACTTTTAAAAAAATAAGTCATGATAAAGTTACACAATTTTTATATTAAAGCATTGAAAACTATTTCCCCTTTTCCCATTGTTCTAAAACAATTCTAGATAAAACAGTTTTAAGGAATATTTTAAATAACCAGCTTCATTAGTCAAATCATGTGAAATTTTATATCAATCCAAGAAATTTAATTCCATTTAATAAAGGATATACATTCTAGTGATAACATAATTCAGGTTATCTACATACCTTGTACCTAAATCAATTACTATAGTGCACTCAAAGTCTCTTGAAAATTGGAATCATGTATAATAATCAAGGTAACACTCAATAAAGTGAGACTAAATGTGTCAAAAAAGTCTTGATACCTATTCATCAATGGTTAGTAATAGAAAAAGACACTAAAAAGTGAAACACCTAGGAATATCGATGCACGAGGCCAAATACTATACCTTCCATTTATATACCCAAGGATTTGATACAAAAAACACTTAAAATCAATTATAAAGGTCTTCATATTTCACAAAAATTACAAAAAACCCATTATTTCATCTAAAAAATTCTTTAAAATCCCATTTTGAAATCCATTTCACAATTATCTAAAAATAAATTCTCTTTTAAGAAAAATAGGGGGAAGACATCATTTTCCTAATTTTTTTTAATCACACAATTTTACCAAGACCAAGATTATTCCATTTCATTTAAAAAATAATTTAATAAATAAAGAGAATTGAATTTCATCCAACATAGTCTAGAGAAAGAACCACCTACCTCAAAATATGGTCACACACCAACCATGAATAGATCCCCACACCATAAGAAGAAATTAAAAAATTCGACGAATGAAGGCCCTAACATTGAATCTCACATATTATAATTTAATTCTATAAGAAAAATGGTAGAAAGAGAGGTAAAACCAAAAAATTCCTCAAGAAACTCATGTGCTGCACCACAACACACACATGATCAGGCTACCTGAAGATGATCACACAACATGTCAAGAAGGGATTGAATAAGAATAAAAAAATTATCACAAATCCCATAAACACATACCAACACATCTTTAAATTCTCAAAGAAACAAGGAAACATGATGAGTTAATAAAACTTCAAACAAAATGGGAGAGACCAACCATATAAAAGACCAAAGCGCTAAAGAGTGGAGTCTAGAAAATATGATTCCACCCAAGGATTCTAGGAGAAAACGTTAGTTTTTGGAAATGACACACCTAAAAAATAAATGGTAGTTAGGCAGGTGGTGTAAAAAAACCTGTGGGGATGAAACATTACATATCATGAATACATAGTTCATAACATAAATCTCCTCAATTGCATGTATATTAAAAAATGTGTCAGATAAAATTAATAATACCAAGAAACTAAATCAAAACATGATGTAAATTTATTTCATGAACGTTTCCACACTCTAAATTGAATTTTTATCCTATTTACAGAGTATATTCAAGTCATTAATATGATATTGAAATTATGACCTACTCTTATATCCATTATACAGTTTAGTTCAACTATAAAATACTCATGGATATAATCTGACACCCTCAAAACCCGGAGTACAAACTTTTAAACATTAAAATGAGTCATTACCTTGACTAAGATGTTGCAATCCTCCCCGCCATAGGACATTCCATCTTAGAAAATTCAAATGGAAGAAGGATTATTTAGAAAGAGTTGAGACCAATTCTCCCTCACCAGTGATTTTTACTCCATAGAATCATGAGAAACTAACATGTTTCAGCACAACACTTTAACCAATAAAATATACTACCCACACTAAACTTTCATATGATAATCAATGATATCTATTGGTTTCTCCACAATAAAAAAATATGGTGCAAAACTGATATCCTCCCAACTCATAACATGGGATGGATTGGGGTGGTATTTCTTGAGATGAGAATTCTGAAAAACATCATGAATTATAATCAATTGAGATGTTAACAATAACAAATAAGAAACTAAAACAAGTCTAATAGTGTCCTCAAATAGTCCAACATACCTCAGAGATAGCTTCCCCTATTTCCCAAGTCAGCGGTGACCCATTAAGGTATAAACCTTTAAGAAAACCCAATCACCAATGAAAAAATTCATAGGATGGTGTCGATGATCTACATAAAATTTCTTCCAAATCTAAGCTTTAACCATGAATAGAAGTATATATTAAACCCTTGTTGATGTATCCAAGAGGAGACATGTTCCCAAAAGAGATTCCTCACCAATATCTTCCCAATAAATAGGTGACATACATGGGTAATATTACATATCCTAGAATGAATCTATTCTGATCGATGAATGATAACTATCATTATAAGAAAACTCAACCAGTCCTAGATGGATATCTCACGATCCAAAAAAATGAAATACATATGCAAAAATTATATCCTCTAATATATAAATATCATGAAATATATTTTCATCTATAAATGGATGGTAAGATACACCCAACCTAACCTAAGTTTTCATCATCTGTAGGAGAGTCTTAAAAATCATAAAAGTAATCTTAGGACCCATATGTGAGATAATGATTGAAGGAAACCCATATAACCTCCCAATCACTACCCAGACAATGTTCTTCCCTTGTGGAGTTTTTTGTAATCCAACCAAAAACTAGATGGATACCTCATCCCATTTAAAAACTAACACCATAATAGAATGGAGTAGACCATAGGGATTCATGTGTTCTTTCATTAACTACTCGTAGATGTAATAATGGGATAGATAATCAACAATGTCATGCTTCATACACAACCACCTGAAATCATTCCCATGTCATAATACATCTAAATAGTATAGGATGAATGGACTTTAAAAATTATGGAAATCAAGAAACAATAAATTTATCACAGATGATGGGATAGAAAATCAATTCATGAAGTAAATAATTCCATCATTAGGGAGAGAGAAACCAAAAATTTCTCCTTAATAATTAAGGTTTCCTTGATTCCTCTAAACCCATCATACTTCTTTTGACCCTAAAAATAGACTCAAGGAGAGATGATGATAATCTAACACTGACCAAAACCAAGACTAAGTCATACTAATACATGTCAAAATGAAATTGAGACAAAATCCCTATAGGGTTACACTCTTGTTTTGATTCAAATAAAACCTCTGTTGGAACATTCTTGCTAAGAGCATCACTGATGACATTCCCCTTCCGCGGGGTATAGGAGATATCAACATAAAATGTTTGGATATATTCCAAAATCTGACACTACCAAAGATTCAAGTCCTTATGAGAAAAGATATAACTCATAATCTTTTGATAAGAAAATACCATGAACCACTCCACAAAAATATAGTCATGCCAATAGTTAATCACACGAATAATTGTAGTAAGATCCAAATCATGAGTGGGGTAATTTTTTCATGTGATCCAATTTTATGAGATACATAGGATATAATTTGATCATCCTTCATAATCACATATCCTAAACCAACACCATAATCATTATAATACAACACATACACCTTATCGATCTCAGGTAAGAAGAAATTTGGAGTTAATGTTAGAATCTATTTCTACTCATACAAAGAATTCCTGAAATTTATACTCCAATGAATAAATCACCACTTTCTTACTAAGGTAATTAGTGTAAGATAATCTACTTGAGAAATCCTTGATGAATCGCTGATAATATTCAACTAGACCTAGGAATATTTGTATCTCAAACACATTATTTGGTTCTTCCCATGACAAGACAACCATCACCTTTGAAAGATTTCTGAAAAACCCATAAAAAAATCACTTTTACCAAAAAAATTAACTTAATTGATATATAAATTTAATTTTTAAATATTCCCATAAATTTAGTGACTCCTCAGGATCATAGAAACCATTTCTATATGGTGCTCATGCTCAAACTCGGTTCTCGAATAATTATGGATTTCATCCATAAACATAATGAAAATTTTTTCAAGATACTAATGGAATATTTAGTTCATCAAACCCATAAATACTTAAAGATAATTATTCACACAAAACTGCATCACAAGATATTCATTTTATACATACCTACTTCAGAAATAGGTCTTTAGATTAGAAGACTCCCAAACCCCAAGCTGATGATAACCCAACTGAAGATTGATTTTCAAAAACCACTTAAACCCCTTTAACAAATCTAATAATCCATCCACATGAGGAAAATGGTACATATTCTTAACATTCACCTAGTTCAACTTTTTATAGTCTAGGAAAAAATGAATTTAACTATCAAACTTATTTGGGAAATATCATGTGAGATACTTATAAAGAAATACTAGGGGTGAGAAAAACCCTTTTTCATCAGACAATCCAACTTGATCTTTATCTATTTCAACTATATTGGTTCCATACAATAAGAGGTTTTAGAAATCAGTTGTGTACCTAGAACCGTATCGATTGAGAAATCTTCCTCCCTCTCTAGAGAAAGACTAGAAATTCCATCTCAGAAGACATCAGGTTCATCTTCCTATCAAACAAGGAACGATCACCTAGAGAAGTAAAATTATTGGGATTACTAATAAAAATATTAAACAAACTCTTGAGCTATAGGTGGGAATGTCCTCCTTGACTGGACATCAGATCCCTCTCTATTTGAAACATATGATAGGTACCATGAATAATAGAGAACCAAATATGTCTATGATAAAAATCAATCTCATCTTGATGAGAAACTATCCAAACCATCTTGATGGTAGAATAAAACATATCCAGATCAAGAACCAAGAAGTCCTAGATAAAAATTGAATTCAAAATTTATAGAGATCAAGAAGGACATTAAAAACCATACTCATTCCTCTTTTAAAGAGGCATCACCAGCTCAATAATAAAGTAAATGATATCGGTTGGAAGTATTAGCACATTAAAAAAATAGATATATATAAATGATATTAACGAATCTATATTGAATAAATCTGTTTCTATAGAAGTTGAAACAAAAATAGTACCTCCCACTATATGGGCCCACTAAATTTTACAGCAGAATCTCATCCATTTTGGGAAGGTGCTTCACTCATGATCTATGTGGTTGAATCCCTATATGATTTGAAGCATATAACTGTGATATAGTTTCCTTTGAATATAAAGTTCTATTAATATAATAGGGCATGTACATAGCCTAGAATAACCACTAAAAATGGCCTTAATGGCAATACACATTGAAAATAAGCATGGGTGTAGGAAAAGTTTTCCAGGTGTGCCCTACCAAGGAACACTGGTACAAAATTAAGGGAAAATTGATGCCTACAGTTAATAGTATATTTGAGTCCCTCTACTAAGAACAACCTCCACCACTCTTAAAATTATTTTTACACTTTCTATTTTTCCTCTACATGGAACTGAAGCTTCCACTGGGTTAATGAGAAAGGGAAAATTATCCAATATTAGAAACCATATTTATATCGTCCATCAAATCCTTATCAACTATAACGGAATAGTTTGAAACTTCTACAGATATACCCATGATTGAATTTCAGTCACATGATTTGCTAGCATTTATATTCTTATCTGAACATTCATCACCATCTTGGGAGAAAAATGAACCTACATCACAAAACATTTGGTGTACTAAGACACTGAGGTCTCTCCCTACTATAAAGATAAGAACTCCAAAGAATTTTTTATCATCAGATACTCTAGGAAGAACTACTGAAAGAATTTGAACTTGAATCCATTCCAATCCATTCCCATGTGTTGACTTTCCTATACTATAGAATCTCACAACTTCTTACTGGGTCCCTCATGCTTAAAAATTTAACATTTCACCTTTACAACCTTAGGTGCATGCAGTAAGTCAATGTCCTCATTGTTATTTTCCAACTAGTCCTCCACCTCTTAGGGTTAATCTATACCCTTAATAAATAGGGTATTTTTACTTAGGAACTCTTAAGAATGATCCCTATCTCCATGGGCTCCTGGGTGTAACTCAACAACTAATTTCTGAACTATTGATACATTTTTGTCCACACCGTGAACCTCCCAAATGAAAACCTTTAAGATATTATGATCTAATAAGGGATTCCCTTGAGGATCGTCTCTCACTACACCCTCCTATGGTTCCCATGAATGATATCTCAAAGGAATAGTATTACAAACCCAAAATAGAAGAAAAGGATAATTCAATAGAATAATCTTAGTTCAAATAAGAAAACTGTAAGAAAAAATTAAGATTAATGTCAAAACCCAACATAAGAAACACATATCCCAACATTTCATGGTTACAAGACGATCTTCATGACAAGAGTTGGATAGACACTCATTATAACCTACCTCTCAAGTCTTTAAAATCTTATATTCTATCTACCATATTCCCAATATTGAGGATAACCATCCTGTGATACAAAATTTTGACATCCTGACTCATATAACCCATCTAACTATCGTCTAACCCAGAATGTGGAAAGGCCTTAAAGACACCCCTAGTCCCCATTGGCTGTAAACTTATACCCATGCATCCAACAATAATTAGAGGGAAATATTTCACTCAAACTGAAACAATATACATGATATACAAATACATGGAGATGAATAACCAAAAAAGATATATTCCACAATCATTAGAAAAAATGGTAGTGACACAATCGAAGAGTAACATATAAAACCCAAATCAATGTCTAAAAACCAAACATAATAACTAAAACTAGAAATAACTACTCTATCTGACATGTGTGAAATATCCCACCATCACGCCAAGGGAATGTGTACGGTGTGAGATAAATAATATCAATTAGATCCCACCAAGGTTTTCTATATAAAGCTTTTATAAAATAACCCATATATTCTCAATTTTAAGGAAAATAAGGAATGATAGTAGTTAAGTAGATTTTATATAAAATTGTTGTAAATATTTTCCCCTTTTCCACAGTTCCAAAAACGTCAGGTAAAATAGATTGAAAGAATAATTTAAATAAAATGGTTCATAATTCAAATAATTTATCATTTCATATCAAACCAAGTAGTTCATATCCAACACACAATGGATAAATATTCCAAGGATAACATTAATCAGTCTAGGTGGACCACTAATACATTAATTGATGACTAATGAGCACTAAAATTCACTATAACTTGTTTATAAAGTCCATGGATTAGAGGAACACCCTATAATGTGAACCCCCTAGTGGGTTAAATATGTCTTATAGCCTATAAATCTATGGAATATTAATATAACAACACCCTAGAAGGTTAACCCCCTACAAATAATGATTTATGAAACCCAAAACTACACCTTCCACCGATGTACTAAATGCTCCCATGTGTGGGAAATTTCAAAAAAAATATTATGGGCTTGACTTTTCAAAAAAAATCCAAAAGCCCATTTATGTCATCAAAAATATTCTTTTAAAACACAATTTCACAATCTATTTCACAATGCTTTGAAAATACCTTATATTTTACCAAAATGTGGGGAAACCATATTTTTTTAAATAATTTCTATAAACAAAAATAAAAACATTCCAGGATTAATAAATTTCATTTTTAAAATTATTTAATAAATCAAGAAAATTGAAGGTTCATCCAATATATTATAGAGATGGAATCACCTTCCAAAATACTTAATCACACACCAAACACTATAGGATCCCCACACAACAAATGAAAAATAAAAATAAGAGAATTGAATGGAGGTCCAAATAATGAATTTAATATCATATAATATAGTACCATAGGAAAAAGGTCTTGGAGGAGAGGTTATACCAACACATAACTCAAGAAACTCATACACCTCACCACAACCTACACAAGATATGACCTCCAGAATTTGATCACCCAATAGATCAAGAAGGTACTGAAGAAGAATAAAAACATGACAAAAATTCCATAAAAAAATCCCATAACCCTTTATAATTCCTATAGAAAAAACAATAAGAATATAGTACATATATCTTACTGAAAGACGATAGACCAACCACATAGAAGATCAAAACACCAAAAGGAGAATGCTAGAAAAGATGAATACAGCCAAGGATTCTTGGAGAAAACCTATGGTTCAAGGGAGGAGACACATGATGAATGAGATTGGATTAATTCATGAATCCTAATAAATATATTGGCATAAAAAATTACATGGTTTGAATATATGGTTCACAACATTAATCTCCTATGTTTCTTGTGTGCTGAAAAAGGAATCAGTTCAGATTAAAAATCTTGAGTGACCAATTCACGAAGTGAATGAAATTCACATCATTTATTCTTTTACATATATAAACTAAATGGTACAACTATATAAAAATTATATGAACATTATAAATATTATATTCATGGAATTAACCTACTCATATAACTAACACATGGTCTAATTACATTAAGAAAGACCCGAGATCATCTTTGATAACCTCTGAAATGAGAGTACACACTCATAAACATTAAAAGTAGAGAGTACATTAACCAAGATTATATATGAAGGTTAAATAAATTATTTAGAAATTATTTTTAATTTTTTTATGTTTTTAGAGTACCATAAGAAAAATATTAATATTTAACATCTTGAAGGTGAATTGGATGAATGGAAGTTGTTTATTAAGAATACCAAGGAGAAGAATGAGGTTGAATTATTGAATGGATGAAATTTAATGATCATTTTATTGAAATATATCTTCTTAAATTTATTTTACATTGGATAAAAATGGAATTTTGAGATTTAATTTAGAAGGAGGAGGAAGTAGTTGTTTCTTACAAAGAAATTTTTTCATGAATGTCTAGTTATGCACTAAATTTTATTTTAAACCATGCAAGTAAAGCTGGTAGATTTTACAAAATAATGAAACCAATTTTATTAATATTTTTTATTACTCATGAATTTAAAAAATATGTGGGAAATTTTCAATGTATTTATAAGGTTTTAATGATGTTTTTTAACTTTTATCGATCCCATAGAAATAAGGATAAGAAGCAGTCAAAGTTGAAAGCATTGGGGAATCAATCTATAAGAAAATATGAATGTAATATAATTAAATTAAATTATTGTAATAAATGTGGAAAAAATTATTATGGGGAGTGTCCCATGAGATTAGAAAAGTGTTATTGGTATGGTGAAATTGGATATTTTTCTAGTTATTGAAAACAAATGAGTAATGTTCAGACAATTAATGGAAAAAAGGATGTGAAATGTTTTAATTTTTATAATATGGACCATTATGAAAATGTGTGTCTACATATAATAATAAAATCTTTAAATCATCAAGACCATAAGTAGAAAGGTGTAAAAAAGTCATTTACTAATACCTCATCAAACATTCATCCCTTAAATGAAGTGGTGATAGCTCCAGGGAGCTCAATATTTTTCAATGATTGACATCGAGTCTAGATATCATCAGCTAAAGGTAAAGTAAGAGGACATTCCAAGAAAAATAATTCAAAATTGGTATATCCATTCATCATTTTTTATTCCCTTTTGGTTAAAAAATGCAACTTTTATATTTATGGATATACTTACTTGATATTTTCATGAGAGTTTTGATAAAATTTTGGTTGTATTCATTGATGATATTCTAGAATATTCTAAAAAATATGAGATTGAAGAGAAATATTTAATAATTTTTCTAGATGACTTAAAATAAAAGAATATGAATGGAAAATTTAGTAAATTTGAATTTTGTTTGTAGTAGACTCTATTCTTTAGGCATATCGTAACTAAAGTTGGAATAATAGTTGATCTTGATAAAAAATGTACTGTACGAATGGCTAAAACCTACTAACAAATATGATATTCAATGTTATCTTTAAATAAAGTAGATTCATCTCAATAAAATAATCTGATTAATTTTTTCATGAATTAAAAAGAATGTTAGTTAATATTTTAGTATTGGAATTACTATCATTAAATGTGTAATTTTTTATTTGTAGTAATTCTTCATTTAAGGGAATTGGTTATTTTTGATGCAAAATGATCAGGTAATATCATATGCATCGCAATAGTGGAAACCCCATGACAAAAATATAATACATGATCTTGATCTTACGATGATATTTTTTTATTTTTTTATTTGGAGGAATTATTTATATGAAGTTAAATGTGATTTATGTGTGGATCATAAAATATTAAAGTATATATTCTTTCAAAAGAGAGTTGTACACAAGAAATAATATATGGTTGGAAATGATAAATGATTATAATTATATGATCCAATATCATATTTTTAACGTAAACAAATTAGAGGATTCTTTGAGTCAAAAGGATAATACATCGTTAAAAATGTTACAAATTGAACATAGTCCGATGGTTTTTGGTTTAATGTAAGATGAAATAAAATTCATTTATTTTAAAAAATATTATATTTTGGATCAAGTATTACTAAGATAAACCTTTCAAGAAGTAACTAATTATGCTCATAACGAAGATAATGGATTGAAAAAAATATATATATATAACTAGTTAAAGAATATAAGTTTTGTTAGTCTAATATTTATAATGGAGGTGCTATAATATTTGGAAAAAAATTATGCATTATACGCGACTCTCAATTTAAAAAGGAATTATTTATTGAGGATAATATTCCTCCATATTCTATTCATTATAGTAGCACTAATACGTACAAAAATATTTTGAATGACCTTTCTTATTTAGGTACGAAAATCAATGCCCCTTGTTTTCTCATGGGAGACTTTAATACTATTCTTAACTCTAGTGAAAAAATGGCCCATCTCACACATCTATTTCTATGAGAGATTTCAAAGCCTCGATTGAAGACAACAACTTTATTGAAATTAACCTCACTGGTGAATAATACACCCAGTATAGAATACATTACAACAAGGTGGTCTCCTCCAAATTGGAAAGAGCCTTTACGAATGTCCCTACTTTAAACCAATGGGACACTATATCCTGCATCACTCTTCACATATTGAACTCTGATCATCATTCTATCCTGGTAAAAAAATTCCTCCAAACACATGAAACCTTGGTTACTTTTCTGTTTAAACAATGTGTGGATCTCTTATGATGAATTTAATCATGTCATCCAAAACTTCTAGTACTCAATGTCTCATAGAAATAGGGCCTTTGATTGCAACTTCAAACTAAAACACCTCAAACAGACTCTCAAATCATGGCGAAACTCTAAATCCAAACAAATCAAAAATGACATTACTCTTCTTGAGATTGATATCAATGATGTGAAAAACAAAAACACCAACTCTAATCTCCAAGATGATCCTACACAAGAAATTAAAATTGCAGTCAAACTCAATTCCTTGCTCAATTTTAAGGAAAATATGAGAAAGTAATCTTATAAAGACAAATGGTTAATCGACAGTGATAGAAAAACCAAATTATACAAATCTCTCCAAAGAATTAGGAATGCCTGCAGACCTATCACCTTTCTAAAGGATAAGGATATGATTCTTGAAAAATAATATGATATTGATAATCATATAGTCGCCTACTATGAAACCCTCTTCAATGGCCCTGATAATAACAAAGACCTCCTCCCTGAGGTCATTCCTTTAGTGATCACTGATTCGAAAAATTCTATCCTTCTTAACCCACCACCAGATGATGAAATCAAAGACACTGTCTTTATTATGAATCCCAAAGATCTCATGGTCTTGAAGGATTTAACAATGGGTTCTTCCAACACTATTAGGATGTGGTTCATATCGATGTGGGTAATCTCGTTAAATTAATTTTCACCAATGGGGTGCTACCCCATGCTCTCAATGTTCAGTTCCTCACCTTGATCCCTAAAGTGGATAATGCCTATGAGATTCACTTTTTTAGACCCATTTCTCTTTTCAACACTCTTTACAAAATCATTAACAAAATCATTTCTAATTAGCTCTCAACTATTTCTGACAAAATTGTCTCACGAAATCAATTTGGATTTATAAAGGGTAGATCCATTAAATACTATATTTGCCTTGACTCTGAGTGTATATACAACTTGAATAAACCTAATAGAAGAGGAAACATAGCTATTAAACATGACATCAAAAAATATTTTGACAACATGGATTTGAGATTTATATTTAAATTCCTTCAATGTTTTGGTTTTAGTGACCCCTTTATCACTACTATCAAAACATCTTCAACTCAGCCACTATCAATGGAACTCCCAAAGGATATGTTAAATGCACTAAATGTGTTAGAAAAGGTGACCCCCACTCTCCCATTCTCTTCTCAATAGTAGAAGACTACCTCAGTCATCTGATCCATCATTTGGTGGTCCAAAATAATCTAAAACCCATTCATGTTTCCAAGAATGTAAATTCCCCCACTCACCTCCTTTACACTTAAGACATCATCGTTTTCCTCCAAGGTAACAAAATTAATATTATTTACCTCAATATTTCTGTATCTCACTATGAAGAAGTTTCTGGTCAAAACATAAGTTGGAAAAAATCCTATATCTTCTTTGGGAAGAACTTCCCCCTCAATAGAAAAAGTAACATTATTAGTTATTTTGGACTGAAGGAAGGATCTCTTCCTTTCACATACCTTAGTGTCCCTATATTTTAGGGTAGAAACAAGTCTTTCCACTTTATGACTATTGTTAATCAAGATATCATCTAACTTTCCTCTTGGAAGGGTAAGGCTTTCTCTATGGCAGGATGGACTTACCTTGTTAAATCCACTATTGTCTCCAAGATGGTCGAATCCATGATGGTCTACAAATGGCCCATTGGTCTTATCAAAAAAATGAACACATCTATTAAAAACTTCATCTAGACTGGTATTATTCTAGAAATAAATCTTGTGATGGTCCCTTGGTATATTTGTAGAAAACCCATTGAAAATAGTGGCATTAGTATAAAAAATTTAAAGTCCTTTAATGAAGCTATTCATGCTCAGATCACATAGAACCTTTTTTGCAATACTTCTAATTCTATCACCTTTCTCAAGAATATATTCCTTGAAAAATGTAATACTGGTAACTCAGCCTTCATTAATTCTTCAATTTGGCCCACCCTCATGCTATCCTTCTCTAACATTAAGAATAATTTCAGATGGATGGTTTGCAAAGATTTCTCTAGGAAATTCTAACTAAATAACTGGACTAGTAAACCTTTAATATCTATGATTCCTCCTGATCAAAATTCTGAAAACACCAATAGCTCTATCAGAAAAACATTAATTTCTCACCATGATCATCTTCTTGTATCTATTTTTAATATCATTTAAAACTATCCTTTTTCTTACAATTATGATTACTTAATTTCGGAGCCTTCTCATAATAAAATTCTTACCTCAAAAAATTACTACAATCATAATTGCTGTGAAAATGAGAATGAATTCAGCTGGAATAAACACTTCAACAAACCTTGGATAAATCCCTCAAGATTCAGTCTCATCTAAAGACTTTCTCACAACATAATTCCCGCAAAGGTTTTCTTCAATCGTTTGGAATTCATCTTTTCCCTAAATGTAAAATCTGTAACCAGCATAGAGAAGATGATAACCACCTCTTCCTTTCTTGTGAAACTACGTTTTCTCTTTAGAAATATATTTTTGAAATATTTTATTGCAGATGGTTGATACTTGACTCTGTCAAAACTCAACTTAAGAAATGTATAGAGATGGAGGGCTCTCAGAAAATTAGGAATATCTACCTTTCTGTAGTTTCTAAAATCCACCATGTGATCCGGTATGATAAAAAAGCTAGTATTCTTAGAAACTACTCACTCAATCTTAAAGCAGGTCGAGCCTGAATCCTCATTGCCATAAAGGA
The DNA here is from genome assembly GCA_963277665.1 of Viscum album. Lineage (NCBI taxonomy): Eukaryota > Viridiplantae > Streptophyta > Magnoliopsida > Santalales > Viscaceae > Viscum > Viscum album. The sequence continues at coordinate 1,643,754,158 of OY728159.1, forward strand.
AGATTATTTTTTAGAAAAAGGTCATTTCCATAACTCCATGCATGACTTTGGAATCCTAAAATGTCTATGAATCAACGACAACTTCAGTCATCCACGTCATACTTTGGAGGTGTTCTGAAGATCCCCTCTCCCTAGATGGATCAAAATCAATATTAATGGTGCCTCCAAGAGAAATTCGGGGCCTACAGGGTTTGGTACTGTCTTCCGGAACCACCTCGGCTAGATTTTAGGCTTCTTCATTGGTCATTGTGGCATTGCCACCTCCCTTGAAGCAGAGATAATGGGTTCGATTTATGCGATAAAATTTTCCATCGTTTTTGGTTGGAACTACCTTTGGATTTAAAGTGACTCGATGACAATCATACAAGATATTTGGAATGGAGTAACTCATCTATCTTGGCTGATTAGTGCCCGTTGTATGGAATGAAACCATTCGCTCACCTATCTGAACTACATCATCACACATGTCTATCGGGAATCAAACATGGTTGTTGATGGCTTGGCCAACTTGTGAGTTAATAAAGACATGACCAGGTGCGAAGACCTTCATACTGCTCAAATTATTTTCCATGTAAAAGATTGTAATATGATCTCATACTTTCAACTATTGTAAACTTTATTTTAATAAAATTTATGCTTTGGCCACTTAGGTTAAGGAATCATCCTTTTTTTTAAAAACTTATATAATTGGTATGATATCATATATATATGGATTTCAGAGTGGAATTACCAAATATATCTCAAGGTAATAAGGAAATATATGTTATTTTTTACCATTTGACTAAAGTTAGTCATTTTATTCCTATTCAACATGATATTTCATTGGATAATATTTTTTAAAATTATATTAAAAAGATATTTATGTAACATAGTGTTTCTATATCAATTGTATCCAATCACGATACATGGTTTACATCAAATTTTTGAATAGGAATTCAATTTTTTTTTGGGTACTCAGTTAATTTTTTATATATATTTCCATCCTTATTTTGATTGATGATCACATTGGATAGTTCAAACTTTAGAAGATATTCTCTGATATTTCACGTTGTATTATAATGGAGGTTGGGGTCAACACCGTTCATTAGTGTAATGTTCTTATAATTAAAATTTTCATTAATGTATTCAGATGGTACCAATTTTGGAATTATATAGAAGGTGATGTTAGACTCTAACATACTGGAATGAAGATAGGAAGTGAGAATTATTAAGAAAAAAACTAGTAGAAGATATTATTAAAAATATAAACATTATTCAACAACATATGAGGGGATCCTTTAGTATAGAAATTGTTTTTGAAGAGAATAAGAGGAAAGACCTTTGTTTGAGGTTGGGGTGGGATAGCTGAAACCCGTACTCCCTGATTTGGTGCCATAAATAAAAATTTTACACATTGGCTTTGATAAAATCTGTAGATTCTTGGACATAACTATCACATAATTATATGACATGAAAAATTATTTAATTACATTCATTATAAATACCTTTTAGGTATAGATAAATCAATAATGCTGAAAAATCATGAATCCCATGAATTTCTCATCAATAGACATTTTTTCACTATACAACAAACTAATTAATCCATAATAAGTTTTCAATATCTCCATTAAATTCTCCAAAAAACCTATATTTATAGACATATAATTTTTCATACTTTTACTCATTAAATTTTTATGTGGAAACATAAGAAGGGGTTGGATAAAATTATTATTAAGGGTAAAAATAAGTGATAAAAATAAAAGATCATAAGTGGGAATAAGATGAGAATAAATAATATGGAACAAATCAAATATATTTCTATAATATAATGAAACTGAAATCATAATATATCCATGGATAAGAGTGGAAATAAAAATATCACATAGAAAGTAATAAACATTTACTTAGTGATGAAATTCATAATTCCAGACAAGAAATTCCATGCCCAAAGCTGAGATATCATGCTCTTAGCATCAAGGTCCTATGTATATGAAATATCATTTTTTGGGCAGATATGCACCAAAGAACCCAGTTTAGTTTTTATAATGATACAAATAAATACTTATTTGGGGAATATAATTCTAAAACTGACCCACCACCTGTTAAAGTCTAATGAATTTATCATATGAGAAAATTAATAACAATACATAATATACATTTCAAATAATTACTAGTATTGGAATAAAAAATATATGGAAAAATGATACTTTTTCTCCATGTAAATAAAAGTATTAACATGATCATAACCCATACAGATAAATAAGGTGGATGTCTAAATGATACATAGTAAAATTTCTAGAGTAATCAATAAACATCCATATAAGAATAAAAAAGATAAGTCCTTTTAATAATTCCCATATCCATAAATTAAATAATTTTATATATAAGCATCCCTAAAATTAACACCGTATATAGAAAGGGGTATATTATTTAGTAAAAAATTCCCCCAATCAATTGATGTATGGAATTCAGGTGAACACCCTTCATCAAAGGAATGAAAATAGGTTGTTCTCAAAGCCAATGCATTAGAATAAAAATCATGCCTATACCAAATGGTTAGATAGGAAAGAAAAAAGTTGTGATATAATATTCCTATAGTATGAATGAAAATTTCATAAGTTAACTATAGAAATAAGGTGGATGGTTGGAAATGATCATATCCCTAGTTTGACAATGTATGTTCAGAATGATTGGGACATAGATGGAAAACATCATTGCAAAATAATGCTTTAAATGATATCACATAAGAAGGGATCTTGAATAAAATTATTTGATACCATGAGTTCAATCCACCCAAATTAAAAATATATACATTTATTATAAGATAAATCATGCTACATAAATCCCATTATTGAAAATCCTTTAGAATATGAAAAGGAAAATAGGGGTGAAAACATAGAATATCTTTTCCAAAATATTTTTAACATGGATGTAAAATACAAATGTACTTGTCACTTTCAAAAGTAACTCTTGAAAAGGTGAAGTGAATGATATTTAAAAAATTTACATTTATAAATAATCTCTATTAATGGATCCTTAAAAAATAAATGTTTTTTACTATATTAAATTTGGAGGTAAAATATAAGACACTTGATTTTTGAAAGTAAACTTTTTAATACATTGAAATACATTTATTGAAATCCAACAATGTAAAAACTAAAATAAAAAAATATTTGTATTATCGGTCATTTTCCCAAATTTTATTATAAAATACTGTATAATAAAACATTAGGTCGTAAAAACCATGTTTGAAATAAATTTTTTAAAGATAAATCATTATAACTCAAATAAAGTGTATTTGAGCTATCAATATCCCTTACATGCAACATACATCATATGATATTAAATATATAACATGGATTTTGGCTGTAGGAATATAGATCCATTAAAAAATTACATAATATAACATAATACAATCAAGGGTAAAATGTACTGAAATTACATGAAATAAGTTCAAAACAATGTTTATAACTCAATGAATGAAATTTGAGTTATTAAAAATCTTTACTATTGGGGTAACAATTTAATAAATATTCATTTGAATAAGGGGATATTATTTGTATTAGAGTATATAATTAAATAAGAACAATTACGATAAAATTACACCAATGTGTAGTAAATACCTATAAAAATGAAAATATTATGAAAAAAATGTATTATGTATCAAAAAATCAGAACTAAGATAAAAAATATAAACTTAATTCGTACTTAGTCAAAATGTGATATAACCTCATGTATAAAATATGCAACTATCTTAATAACCAATTTTCAAACTTTTTCATTCCTATAGTTTTTTTAAACTCTATTTATAATTATTCTCTAAATGTATATTAGTATGTTATTATATATTTTTGATATTAGGTGTGAGTAATCTCGATTATTTTTAATTATATTCATAATGTAAATGTTGTTCTTCTTTGCTAATTTCAACATTAATAATGACAACTAAAACACCCATAGAATAAAATTATTACATTATAAATAATTATAAAACATCAATTCAATTACATTTTATGATCTAGTAATATTACCATTAAAATAATAAAAAGATATTATTTACATATTTTTATCATATTATAAAATTAGTTAAGTTCCCATAGTCATCAATGATATAAATTTATATCATTGTTCAAGTAGGTTCTTAAACTAACCCAAACATGAACATACCATTATTAATGAATGATAATGTGGTGGTTTAGATGTAAGATCATTAAAATTGAAGAATAATGATATTATTTAATGATTATTAGTGTGATATATCATAATTTTGTGGGATTAGAATAATAAGTAATTAATATAAAAATATTACATAATATAAAGATAAAAGATATCCCTCTTAATACACTTACATTAAATTATTTAATTAATGATGGAAATTTATTGATCATATGGTTAATATGATCCATATTTATCCATAAAAACCTTAATTATGTCATAAAAATCATATTTATCCATTAAATCCATTCTTATGACTAAACAAGATATACAAAAATGAAAAGAAGAATGCATTGTTCCATGGAGGCAATAGTTCATGTATACGCATGGATGATGATTACATTTTAAAGGAATGGGGGAAAGGGGTAAAATGGTTTATCACTTATTAATATTTATTAATTTATTAATTTACTAATTATATATTAAATTCTTTTTTTTACCGTTCATGATAGGATGTCATTGAAAACAAACATGATTATTCATTGAGGCAGTAGTATACACATACGTATGAATTTTGTTTTTGTTTTTCTTAAGAGAAGATGGGAATTATGGTAAATCATTATTAAATTAAAATAATAAAATTAAATATATAAACAATACATATTTCCTTACATTGGTATTTTAAAATTATAATTGTAAGGGCAAAAAAAAAAGAAATTATGTAAAAACAATTACTCAACCAATATTATCACACCTATTTTTAAAATGTTTTAGAGTTTTCACTAGGTTAAACCATATTAACCTTAATTTAATCATATCACACTTTATATTATTACCTATGTAATTTAAATTTTTTGAATAAAAATGAAATTATATTTATTACATAATTTGGACCCAATAATTCTAAATTTTAAATAAATTTTATTTGATTTCATTTCCAAAATTGAAAAAAATTAAATTTAGAATAATAAATGTATAGTGTGTTAAATAAAAATTATTGAGAAAGATTTCAATTAATTTCTTAAATATTGGATATAGGTTTTTAAAATAAAATAAATTTTTTTTGTTTATAATTTGACTTATAAAATAAATACTTTTCATAGAGAAATTTTTCAAAAATTTCTTTCAAAATACATACATATTAACAATTTCATTAAATCATAGTATTTGAAAAAATGATATTTTATTAACCTTAAAATAAATCATTTTAAAACAATTCTTTAGATTTATATTAATAAAATATTACTCTGATTAATCTACAAATTATTTTCATTTTCACAAATTCAAATTATAAATTTTAGAAATTGAACTTTTAAATATAATTATAAAATATATTAAAAAATTATTTTTATAGGGAATATGAATTTCTAGAACATAGTATATTGTTGTTTTTATTTCAAATAATATACTAATTATTACTACCCATTTATTCTTATCAATATAAATCATCACAATGTGATCATAATTCTTTATCGATAATAACTATAGCATATAAAAATTAATTTTTAGAAAAATAAATTTAAAATCTTAAAATGATCTTATTAGTCATTCTAGAAAACCAAATAAATTTCTTTCATATTGAATATATAATTTATTATATTTCTATAAATATTTCATAAATAAATTAATCCTATTAATTATTTCTAATTAAATAGTTAGGTTGTAACTGCCATATATAAATATTTCTATTTTTTCTAAAAATATCATGGTCTTATTTAGTTTTGTTTTGAGTGTGGAGAAAGCTATCAAACATATTAAATTATTTAAAGGTAATAATATATTTAAATCTTAGGGAGTTAATTTGTCTCCCCATAAATAATATACATCATCACAATTTGAATCATAATTTTAGAGTGATTTTTATATAGAACTCATGATTTACCAAACAATTCTAGGTGATTATAGTTTTATTTACGATGCAGAGTCAAATTTATCTAAATGAAAAATTATTATAAGACCTTTATAAAGAGAGATAAACCATTTTTAATTTCCCATAGAATTATATTATGGTTATAAGGTCGAATTCTATAAGTAATAACTTCCCACAAACAATGAAAACATTTAATAATAATCATACAACCATGTTATTTTAATTCTAAATCAATATCCAATAGTTGGTGAGAACATTCATGATATAAGACATCATCAAATCAAGAGTGATGACTCACTACTCAGTATAATTCTAGTAGTTGAATATGATATTAAATTTTTCATCATTTTTTATCACTGTTTCCCCCACTGGACCTTGGATTGGGACATTGAAATTCATAACTCCCAACTCCCTTAAAATTTAAGCAACAAATTATTATAGCCTCTCTCATTCCCATACATTTTTGGTTCTGATGTCCTTTATCTCCACAATTATAACATATATTTATTGTTTTAATGATATATATGCCATGATTCTTTCTAAAACAATGATGTTAATGAAATTTAATCTTATATCTTTCATCAAAATTGTAAACCAAATTTTTATAAAATTACAATGTTAAATTTTTTTGGTGACTTTGGGATTTCAACTATGTTCACATTGTTAGTCGTAATTCTTCATAGATGGTTTTTATAATCATAGGATTTATCAATCCAACCCATATCATATTAGGTTATTCATTGGGGTAGTCACTGTGTTATCCATGACATCCATCATTAACATGGTTACTTCGACCAATAACCATTATAAAAAAAGGTATTAACATAAGTTATTATCATTATATGATAATTATAATAAATAAAAATATGGAAATTTGACCTCAAGATGTATCAATTTATATAAATATCATGGATACCAATGTTTATTCCAATATAACTTTTTTCAAACTCTATTCAACCAATATCACACTCATTTTAACATATATCATTCATAGTTAAACTAGGGTAACGTGGACATGGGTTCTCTCGTGCTTCATAACCTAATAATTGAAATATAGATCCAAAATTACCATGGATACTTTAAAAGCAACTTCAACCAAAAATATCAATGAAATAAATTATCTAAAAATATTACCTATCATTTATCAACAAAAACCACATATTAATTAATATTTACCTTAAATTATAAATCATCATGTTTCAATCTATGTTGTCCCCAGTCACTTTCTAATTTGGTAATCAAACCTAAACATGTTAAAATAACTCATAGTTGTTCATAAAGATAATCTTACTTAACTAAAGCATACCCTTAATGAGTTTCAAACTGGGTTTCTAGTTTGGGTTTTTTATCATTCACAAGGTGACAATTGAGTTTTTACCCAACGCTGCTATGAACCGAGATTTTAGATCTTGAAAAAAATCACAATATCTGATAATGTTTATTTCACAAAACACATGATGTAAACAAACAAAAAAAATATTATTATAACATTATTAACTAACCTAATATTGTAATCTATTAAAAATCATTGCCTTTAAAAGATAAATAATTAATATGAGTTAATGTTGAAAATGGTATTTCCAATAAAAAATACTTTATATTTTTAATTTTCAATTAAAATATAATTTTACAAAAATTATAATTTAAATTAGATAAAATAAAACGATTTTTAAATTCTTCATATCAAAATTCACTTATTTTAAAATTTTAATATCTTTTTATGAAGATTGTTTTTATTCAAAAAATATGGGATTTGAGAAAATTATAATTTTCATGATTTTATCAATATGTAACCATAAACTATAAGATTTAAAAAACATAAAAGTAATAAAATATTAAATTAAAGAATAAAAACATTCATTTTGAAATATTATTCTTATACATAAAACCTCGATCAAACTTTTTTAGAACTAATGTAAAATGTAACCCTAATATAAAAACCATTTTTTGTCTTCTCTTTGAATAACATATGTTTAATATGATGTTTATTTTAGTATTTACTTGGTAGCATAATAAATTATAATAAATTCATAATAAATTTAATTATTTTTTTTAAATTAGTAACCATGACAATTTTATCATATATATAAATTTAAAATATTTAAAATGTTATTTTTTAAAAAGAACTATTTTAGGAATTTAAGTGTTTTATTTTAAAATTTACTTTTCATACCTGTAGCAATTTTATTAGATATTTTTTAAAAAAATTAAATAAAAAGTTTTATATAGTTAATTAGTTCAATTTTAATTTTTTTATTTAAAATTAATTATAATGGTTAAAAATTAATCTTCACAGAAAAAATAAAATGGGTAAATTGAGTTTAACCTAGTGTAAAATTAGAAAAAAAAATTAAAAAAACGTGACTGAATAGAATTTTTGAGATTTGGATCGACCAATAAAAGGGTCTCAACATATTTCTCCATTTTTTATCCATGTTACCCCGAAAAGGAAATTGCGTAATTTAAAAATTATAATGGTGTTTTCTAAAGTTCCCTTATTTTCACTTATAAAAATATACCACTTACACCCTTCAAAGTTACACATAAACACATATTTACTCATAAAAAATCTTCCATATTACTATCTATAGAACCCTATCCCATGAATATAATCCCATGGCCACTCATTTTTATCATAATCCCTTCAATTTCAAGGAGTCATTTAAGGAATGGTAAAATCTCCAACATAAGTATTATCCCCCACTAAAGTTTTCTTTCTAAATATTACTATTAAAATATCTAGAAAATATAATAATATGATGAATTAAGTTTAATTAGTATACTTATATGTTTTTATATTAATGGTACAAACCATATCTACTCATTTCCATTCACTTATAAAAAAGGAGCACCAATCGTTCATGTGCTCTGACTGCCACCTCCACAAAGAATTGTTTTTTCATTTTTGTTTTTGTTTTTTTATCATTTATCCAAAAATATTAAAATACCAAAAATAATTATAAATATAAAAAAATATAACCACTATAATTATCTTATAATGATATTATGTTAAACAAAACACCTATTTAACTGTATTCACCCATCAAGATAGTGTATGTTCTTTTTTTAGACAGTTTAACAGCCTACAAGAATGGTGCCTTAAAATTCGATCATGGATCACTATGGAAAAATAATAAATGATATTATTATATAATAATAATAATATAAAGGTTATATTATATTTTTTGAAAATTTATATTAGGTAAATAATTTATTAATAATAAATCATCTTTGATCAACAAATTACTGAAATAAGTCGTTAATAATTTGGTCTTCACATAACATAAAAAAATACACAATTATTGAAATAAGAACATTATACATCAATATATGTTATAGATTATAGAATAATAAATTATATATTAATAATGAAATTTTTATTAAATAATGATAAATGATATAAAAATTATCTAACATATGAAAAATAGTTGAAATTATTAAAATGTTATGGTCATAATATGCTATAGCCAATTTTATAGTCATGATAAAAAAATTAAAATAAAAATTATTAAAGGGTATTATTTATGATTAATTTTACATAATAATTTATTATGTTATTTATTTAATAGTGATATTAGGTTATAGTGTGATCAACTATGCAAGGAAACAAGGTATGGGTTGCGCCTCAAAATTTCCTTCATTAAGACACATTTTCTTTTATATGCCTATTTTTATTTCTTTAGTGTATATACTTACCAATAATGTATTTTAGAATAATCCATTATTTAGATCATTGGATTTGAAAATAAAAATTGTCTCACAGCCTTCTAATTACATATGACTCAAATATTACTAAAATTTTAAGGGTTTGTTGTCTCATGTTTACATTCATTGAGGCAAGATTTCTTGTTTTTCAAAAACTACTCTTTGATTTGGTTATTGTTACTACCAAAAATAATTATTTCTTCTTGAATCATAATTTTTAATGATATATAAATATTTATTTTATAATATCTCTTTCATGTTATTTCAATACTTTCAATTCAAAAAATCTTAAGGGTTTTGTGTTTCAAATTTAATTTCTTGAGATATATTTATTATTGTGCACCATGCCATTATTTTTTAAAGTTGGGGATGAAGTCTCTTTATATTATTAATTTAAAGTCATACTTCTATTTGGATTTTGGGAGACCCATTACATAGCCCATATTCCCAAGTCCATGTGGCCAATGAACATGGCCCAAAGGCCCAATTCAGTGTCATTCCTTGTAACATCCTGACCCTAGTGCCACATGTCGGTGGCCCAAGATAGTTGGTCACATGAACACAAGCCTGCCTTCGCGTAAAACATAGGATGTTGACTATTGGAAAGGGTCTAATATATCTAACATGGGGAGATTATACCCAATTTATCAAATCAACACAATAGTAAAAATGAATATGAATAAATAAATGGTATAACCACTAACCAGAATAATGCCATTAGCAAATAAATACTAGTATCAAATTATAAACCAAAAAGGGAAACAATATCCAAATTAAAGTAGTAGATATTTCATTCCATATAAGTGTTAAGTTTCAATATAGAAAACCAAAAATAAATAGACACTAGAAAATCCCAAGTGAGTCCGGACATCTTGTCTAGTTCCCTCATCAATGCTCCATCTCAACTCATCCATATAACATAGGGCTCATGAAATTATCCTTTAATATAATAATGAAGTCTATTCATGTACTGACTAGGAATCCTATGTAGGGTGTGATTACAAATCAATAAGTCACCACCAGTGGTGTCAAAAACATTATCCCATCTATAACAGTGTTTTGGTTTTATAAATAATAACAAACAATAAAGTAAATAGATATCACATTTCATTATTCTTTAATTAAGAACATATTTCACCTGGGTTCACAATGAAACCTAAACCATTAATACTTGATTCACCCATTCTAGATACTAAACCATATATCATGGGTATTCAAAATTCATTATAACTTGGGATTTCATTATCAATTAAATTTCACATTCATATCACAATTACTAGTAACTATAGTCCAATGAGAACATTTTGGGACTATAATCACCTGTCTAGCACCATATGATTATCAGAAGCATTAGTTAGTGTCCCAAAACTCATTATTATCATATATGTGCTTTTGAAGCATAATTACATGTCCAAAACTTGTATATCAGTCAATCACATATGGTATTTTGAAGCATCAATCCATGTCCCACACATATATATCACATATATCACTATAACACATATATCACAATTTTATATACATCATGGTTAATCATCATAAACTATTTTTCAAAAAATTATCATTAATGTGCACCATTTCAATTTATTCAATAAACAAGGTTGTTCATTTTCATTCACATAGAATAATATGACAATTCACCATTATTCCATTTATCAAAATTTCAACATATAAATCATTAACCATTTATGATAAATTAAAACCTTCTATTAATTACCATTATCTATCAAATCATATCACATTAATAATGAATTTTGAAACCAAAATTACTAAATTAAAATTCCCAAATTCATCTCATTTCATTATCACATTGAAATTTAGTTAATCAATTCCATGATCCCGTTAGTTAATTAACCAATTAATTAGTTCAATTCAATATGAATTTTACAGAAGTGGGAATTCCAATTTCACAATTCTATACACATAATTAAAATAAAATCTATGGGATTTTTCATTTAAACCACCTACCTCATGATCATTGAAATTTGATCACTGAATGGAAATTCCCCAAATTGAAACATAATGATCCATATCACAACGGTGTGGTAGACTTAGGACTAAATCTTAGAAATGAGATAAAAAAGGTTGTGATCTATGATAAACTAGATCTAAAGCATCACCTACAGAGGAAATATTCATTACCAAATATGAGAAGAAGATGATAATGGTATATGAAACCAAACAGAGAAGAAGATATTTACCAACGGAGAGATAATCCTTCAACTGGACCTTCGATTTGTTAAGAATGACATTCATGGGGGAGGGGGATTGGAACCCTTTTGATAGCTTAAAAATATAGAGTAATTCATTTAGGGTCTAGATATGGTGTTTAGGGGTAATAACCAGGTTTTTCAAAAAAATAAAATAATTGGGGGGGGGGGGGGATTGGAACCCTTTAGAGAGCTTAAAAAATCAGAGTAATTCATTTAGGGTTGAGATAGGGTGTTTAAGGGTAATAACTAGGGGTTCGGGAAAAATAAAATAACTGCAGGGGTGTTAAAATTGCATGCCTAGTTTCCTGGGCTGCGGCGCACGGTTTTCCAAACTATGCACCATAAACATGAACCTCTCATAGGGGGCACATGGTTACTATTAAGTGGGTGAAAAATTTTACAAACTATGTTCCAACCATTGAAATTACCTCTTTTTAGGATTTAATAGTTTTCAAGGGTAGGCGCCTTGTTTGGGAAAATGTGTGCTAACCATGAAGTGCACCTTTTTCTTCCAAAATTTTTAATTTTTACCCAAAACAACCCCAAAAAATACAATAATGTTATAACCAAAACAAGGAAAAAGATTACCTATAATGGTGATTAAGAAATATCCCTAAATTTCCAGATCTTACAATATACCTACATTATAAAAACTCTTCCTCGAACTATTCTCCCATGAATATATATGATTTTGAGGAAAATAGATGATCCCACAATGCTTTCATTTCTTTCTCTCTCTTTTGTGTTTCCTCCGAAACATGTCCACATTTTTATAATACTAGAACTATCAGCATGAACATTTCCCACAAAACATTCTCACTACAATCCACAATACATATCAGATGATCCTCTAGAGATGGATCAGTTTCAATCTCAACATCATCCACATAAATCAAATGAGAAGGGTTAGGGTGAAACTAACGAAGTAGTGATGCATGAAAAATATATAGAATAACACCATAGATTCTTGGAAGGGCCAATTGGTATTCCACCGAACATATTCTCACCCCAATCTCAAAAGGTATGACAAGCTTGGACACCAATATTCCCAACCCATGAATCCTACGGTGACCCAATATATTCGACACCCTAAGAAACACATGATCACCCATTGGAAAATCAAGGGTTCATCAACATAAATCATTATATGACTTCTACCAACTATGAGCTATATCTATATGTTCATGAATCAGCTAAACATGATCTGATGTCTCTTGCACAAGACTCATTCCTAACCACTCTGACTCACCTACCTCCAACCTACATAGAGGTGATTTACCTAGCCATCCATAAATACCCCTATTTGGTGCATCTTAATAGTTTCCTAATAACTATTTTTATAGGTGAACTTCATAAGTGCTAAGTGTTTCTTCATAGAGCCACCAATGCTATGAATACATTCTTATAGCATATCCTCCAATACTTGAACAGTATATTCCGACTTACCAAATGTCTATGGATGGAATGTCATACCTATTATTACCTACATACCATTGACCTTCTGAAAACCTTGTAAGAAGTGAAATGTGAAACAAGAGTCACAATCTAAGAAAATACTCTATCAAACCCCATGTAGATGACCTTTATCCCAAACATACACGTCTAAAAACTGGTCCACTGAGAAAGTCACTCATATCGGTAGAAATGTGATACTTTTTTCAATCAAACCACATTGCTCAAATGGTGTCATTCTTAGGAGGCTTCCTCGGGAGAGCCAACATGAAATCCATGGTAACATAATCCCAATTACATTATGGAAATATAAATTTTCGTAGTAAACCATTGGGCCATTAATGCTATTTCTTTACCTATTAACAGGTGTAGCATCGTGTCACGATCCATACAATATCATTTTTCATACCTGACCACCAATACTTTCAATGCAGGTCACACTAAAATTTGGTCAAAACCAAATTCACCGACCAATTTATGGAATGAAGTCCACACTTCATATCCTCTCATATACACATAGGCACACCAACATAGTTTCTGACATAGATTATCTCATCCTCATATATTTTAAAATAGGAAGGTGAATCCCCTCCATCAAGGATTTACCTCAAGTAAAAAACATTATGAATCCTCAAAATGACTCTCTATGATCTAGATTAAAAGTGTAAATGATCCTAATGTTGATATGAGAGTCATATTCTCGTGTCCCTCTCAAACTACAACATGCATCTCAGCCAAAAAAGTCATCATTATTTCACTCATAACTAGACTCTTGAACTTCCTAAGCATATGTTTTTCTTCTCAAAATAGCAGTAACACTCTTTACATTACTAGGTGTATATGCAAGATCAAAATCAAATATCTAAATATACTCAACCCATCTCTTTTATAAGAGATTCACGTCTCTTTGGGACAATATGTACTTTAATCCCTTATGATCTGTATACAAAGTAAATTTTTCACAATATATAATATTGAAAAAACATCAAATATTAATCCACTACAACTAACATGAGGTTTTAAATCGGGTAATTTCATTCATGTGGCCTCAACTACCATGTCCCATGCACCAAAAATCGATCCCACTACATCCAACATACTCTTAACCTAATCCCACAATCTTTACAAAACACTGTATACTCCTCCCCTAAATAGAGTAGGATCAAAATTAGAGAAGTATTCAAGAGATTAATAAACTACTAGAAAGAATTCTCACATGATATAGACCATTATAACTTCTCTCCCTTCTTGGCCAAGCCCTAAATTGGTGCTACCAAGTGGGAAATTTCTTTGATAAACCTCTAATAATATCCCGCTATGCCCCAAAAACTATTGATATTGAAAAAATAATTTGGATTTTTTATGAAACAACTACCTAAACCTTATTTGGGTACACTGAAATACCTTCCATCAAGATTATGTGATCTATGAAATGTACCCATTCGATCAAGAATTAAAACATAGATATCTTTGCATACAACTGACGCTCTATTAGTGTACTCAGAATGATGTCAAGACATTAGGCATGATAATCATGAGTTTGTAATTACACCAAGATTTCATACACAAACACTACCACACACTAATCTAGGTATGGGTGGAAAACTATATTCATCATGTCCATAAACATATCAGGAGGATTATTTATCTCTAATGACATCATGATGAACTCATAAAGGTCATACATTATTCTGAATGAAGTACATGGTATATCAGAAGTCCGAGCTCTCAATTGAGGATACCTCCATATAATGTAGATATTTTAGAATACAAAAACTCTCCTAAACTATTCAATGAGAACATTAGTATGAAAAATATGATACCATCTCTTTACTGTAATCTAGTTAAACTTTTGGTAGATGAAACATATGGGTAAGGTCTCGTCAGCCATATTTGAAAAAAACCCTAAAGAACCCTGAGGTGATATACTCAGTCAGAAAAATAACTTATCTATTAAGACTTAGAGTTTAATATTAACCTTCTAATTCTATTTTGGTTCAACTATATATGATAGAAAATAAACTGGATCTGCTCCAAAAGTGAGCTAAATTGTAAAATCAACATTCCTTTTAGCTAGAATCCCTGAGAAGTCTTTATCAAGCACACCCTAAAAACGGTTCACTATGTGTGGAAATAAATCATTCTTCATAACCCAATCATCCAAAAGAAGAATTTCATTCTGGGAAGTGAGAACCCCCAGTTGTTGATATATTAGTGCTATATGGGCCACCTGAATATCTCACTCTCTACAATGTACATAAATGTAACCCTCATGAGATATAAAATTCACTCTCCAAGGGTAACAATATATATAGGCTAGGTACGCAACATACCATTCCATACCCAAGATCATTTAAAAACCTAAAATATTAAGTATGTTGGGATTATAAAGGAAATGATACTCTCCAACCTCAAGAAAACACCCCTAGTACAAATTGATATCTCTCAACCATACCCCCAAAGGCGTATCGATCTTTATAACCCCACTCACAAACTCCACTTCTAGGCTCAACGTGGTCACAAGTTTTGCATATATGAAAGAATGATAGGATCAATATTAAATAATGAATTATAAAGAATAGATGATACATGAATACCACCTCTATCCATCGATGGACCATCCTTGCTATACACAAGTTTTGGATGAACTACATACAACTATCCTACCCCACTTCCCTGTACAACAGTATGAGTTTACTAAGATTCACTACTTTTTTGTTATGGGTGATCTTTCCCAATAGCACCACATCTACTACCTCGACCACCACAACTAGTATATTTCTAAATTCCAGACTTATATGGGGTAGAAGTCCCCCTTCCATTACTCTGATTATGCATTGATCCTCCATAAATATTCATCTATTGTGTGTTCATGTAGAACCACTATAGATGTCCCATGTTGTGCTAGGTTCGACACTCTACCAGTGGTCGAGGAGACTATATATGAATGTGACCTAGCCTACTGAACTAGTATAATATCACTTGATTAGTGTCTTAAATAACTAATCCTTCCCCCTGGTTAACATCCACTAAGTGTTGATTCCTTCTCTTATAAGACTTATCTACTAGTCATATCATAGAAACCACCTTTCCACCACTAAAAGAATCCTTCTGGTTCCCCTTAGATATGAGTGCCTGATTCACCACCTTCAAAAAAAAATTAGTTAGAAGATGTTAACCTGATACATAATTTCATAATTAATCCCACACAGAAATCATTTCACCATATTCGTCTCATATGCTGCCAACAATGGAACAAATAATTACAAATAAGTATAGTTACCAACATAGTCCATTACATAAATACTCCCCTAGTTCCTCCTCATAAACATTTTTTCCCTCTCCTACATGAGAATCCCATGGTAAAAGTTCTCCATGAAATTTATCTAAATTTCCTTCCACACCATATTCTTCAACTATCTATTGAGTCAAAAGTCCCATTTTGGATTTTCTATTCATTTTTATTTTGGAAATAAAAAACTTTCTTTTCAAATAAATTCTTATGTTATTTTATTATTTACATTAAGGATTTTATTTTTCATGTCCATCATTATGTTTTTTATACTGCATACATTTAATATTGTACACAACAATAAATACAATTTTAACTATATCTATGTTTATCATAATGAGGTTAAATATTATTTATATCATATTCACCAAACATGATTTATATTAGTCACACTAATTATGATTTACATCATACATACCACACTGACAATAAAATAGTATTCACTATTGATACAATAATCACCACACTCTTTTTATTCAAGTTTTCTGTATTAAAGAAAACAAAATTGTAATGAAATGAAAATTGTTCACTCAACATGAT
Source organism: Viscum album (assembly GCA_963277665.1). Lineage (NCBI taxonomy): Eukaryota > Viridiplantae > Streptophyta > Magnoliopsida > Santalales > Viscaceae > Viscum > Viscum album. The sequence goes on from OY728159.1 coordinate 1,643,771,364, forward strand.
GTCAGGTATTTTGTTTTGATATGAATGGTAAAATGATTTTTTTGTTTCAGTTAGAAGATGACAGTTTGATTTCCAAGTGTCCAAGTCCCACAAAGATTTTAGGAATAAATCTGTCCATTGGATATAAAATGTGATCATTGGGATGAGGAATATAAATACAAGGTCATTTGGATGAGCTTTGTACTTTTGAAAAATTAGGGACATCCTAATTGAGCTCTATCAAATATCTTATTTGTGCAAAGGACTTGGTACCCATGTTGTGAACTGTTTGTTCTATATACTTGTGAATTTCAAGAGTGTTTTGTTTTTCATAATAAGAGGGTAATCATTAGTGATTATGATCAAGGGTTTCTAGGGATAGGAATACAGAAGTGCTGATCATTTTTGGATCAAGGGATTTTGATTATAAGAAGACAGAGGTGTCAATTACCTTTTTAATCAAAGGCTTGTGGGGATATCAAGACCGAAGCTGATCTTCGTATCAAGGGATTATCTTCGACTGTGTCAGATAGAAATTCTTGAAATTATAAATCAAGGTAGCTCTATCCTAGGTTAAAGGATACCCTTTTCTTCGAGTAAAAATAATTTTATTCTCTTACATTTCTGTTACATTGAAATAGAAAGAGAATTGTATTAGTTATTTCTCTTTATATTAAACATTTTGATCAGTATAACCAATCTAAATATGATGAATTTGTACTACATTAATTACTATCTTTTTTTATTATGATCTTTATAATTACTAAATATGATTCAGTACGCTTTATGATTGAATCATTTCAATTTTTATTATGGTCATCGTAACCATAGTGATTATGATCTTTTATATGATTTCTCTGTATACAATTAATTTCAATTATGAAATGTGGAATAATTATCATAACCAACCACATTGTGATATTCTTTTTCATTAGAACAAAGTCCCAATCTGATTAGTTACTTTAAATACGATAAATTTTTTTAAATTGAATTAGTTTTAATTCTTTTAAATAAAACCTTTTAAAGGGATAAAAACAGAAGTATTTAAACCTAAAATTCATCCCCTATTGTATTGTGCCATCTACATATACATTAAGATCCAACAATTGGTAGTAGAAGAGGTTTCCACTACTCATATATTTTCTTACATTAATTTTTTGAGTCAGATAAATTTGTTTTTAATAATTGTTTTGTTTATAAATATATATTACACTAATGTGTACTTTCGAAAAATAAATTTTTTATTTTTCTTAAGATAGAAGATTTAAATTATGATTTGATTGAAAATATTAATCATACAAGACCACCTATTTTAAATGGTAATGATATTGAATACTTGAGAGAGAGAATGAATAATTTTTTGATCAACGCTGGAGTTGACAATTTTGTTATGATTACTAGAGATTATGAAATTCTTGACAAGGAAGTTTGACTCTTTACCCATCAAAAGAAGAAAGAGTATAAATTGAATTATATGGTATAAAATACTTTACTATGTTAAATGAATAGAAATATATATAGAAATATTTCATCTTGTGAAGCAGCCAATAGTATTTTGAAGAAACAAAAGATTACTCATTTTGGTACATATAAAGTGGTTGAGACTAGAAGAGCTATGATAAGAGCAGACTATCAAGATTCTAAGTTTCTTTATGGAGAACCTATTTGTAAGGTAGAAAAAATATTTATGAAAATTGGGAATAGTCTATAATCTAAGGTAGAGAATGGACTAGACAATGAAACCCTTATTGAAAATATCATAGACATCATGCCTAATGAGTGGGAGTCAAAAAGAACAATTGTTGAGGAATCAACAAAGGTTACTAGTGTTACTCTTCATGAGTTGTTTGGAACTATTTTAAAACACAAAAAAATATTAAAAATAGATATAGAAAAGGACTAGGAAAAGAATATTGGAGTTACTTTTAATACTACAACGAATCAGAGCAAAGACAAGACTCTTCAAAATATTATTAAGTCTTAAAAGGAAAAAAAAGTTATGATTCATTCAGATCCAGGTGAATCAGAACATTCAGAGAATGATTTATCCAATATTGATCGAATGATAAAGAATATTGTTTGAAATAAGGTATTTGAATATATATATATAAGGAAAAAATAATGATAAGAAATATATTGAATTTACTTGTTATGAATGAAAGAAAGTTGGACATATCAGACCTGATTTTATAAAATTGAAAAGAAAATATAGGAACGAAATACATTCTAAAAGGAATCATAAAAAGTATTATAAATAAAAAAAATTAAGAAATTATTAAAGGATAATGACTCCTCGTGTGCTAGTGGTGGATATTTTTTAGATGAATCATCCTACAATGAAATCTCTTAATAGATTAATATTAGTCTTCTAATAATAATGCCTATTGAAAATCATTGTCTCATGGAAAAGGTGCACACTACTGACTATTTGATTAATATTCCTCTAAATAAAAACTATCCTGATAAAAATGGTTATATTTTATCTAATGAATAGAATTCATCAATATAATATAATTATTTACCTTCTTATGAAGTAGTCTTTAGATTTTCTAAATTACTTGAAAATGAAAATTGAAATTTATGTAAGAAAAATGAGAAGGCCTATGCAAGAATAAATTTTTTTAAAGAAAGCATCAGATATTTCTAAATCTCTTGATAATAATTTTTTTGAAAATAATTCTATTTTAAAAAACCTTTAGGAAGCTAATTCTGTAAAGGATAATCATTTAAAATATTTTGAAACATTATTTCAGAGAAAAATGATCTAGAATCAAAACTCACTTATAAATATAATACTAATGTGGATAATAATTTAGTTATAAGACTAAAATATAAAATCTTTTAATTAAAGAAACTTTTGACAAAATTGACCACTGGAAAATAGAGTTTTGATAAAATATATAAACAACTTCTATAAGGTAGTAGTTCAAAAATGGGATATACTAATTCAAAACCATTTTTAGAAAAAATTATTTTGTTCTTGAAAATGTATTCATTTAACTAAGTTTCAATGGGGAGGAAATTGGAATAAAAATTGTTTATGAATAAAATTCAATCTTTGGGGTTCTAGAAATCTAATTTTTCAAAACCAATGTGGGTTTATAGAATTTGTTTCTTAAAATTTTGGGATCCACAAAAGTTTGGATTCTAAAAACATAATTGTTTTATTTTTAGGAAAACATAGGAAGTAACAACAATAAAATCATATAGTACATGGATAGTGTATTTTATCGGCATATAACTGGTAATAAATACTTCATTAAAAACATTATTTAAATTAAAGGTGGAAGAGTTTACTTCCAAGAAAATGCTCAAGGAAAGATTATTGTTATAGGTAATATTGTTCTTCTTGGAAAAGCCTTAATTTCAAATATTTTATTTGTTAAGGGTCTTAAGCACATCCTTATAAGAATAATAAAATTTTGTGATGAAGTTTACCTTGTGAATGTTGGGAATAATAAATTTATATTTTACAATTCCAAGGATGAATTCGTTCTTTCAGCTCATCTATATCCGAATAATTACATAGTTAACTTAGAAGACCTTAGGATCCAAGACATACCTGGACTTAGTGTAAAATAAGATAAATATTATTTATGTTATATAATTTTAGGACACGATAACCATAGGAACTTATATAAATTTCCTAATAAAATATTTGATTAGGATCTACCAGAACTAAGATTTGATTTTTCAAATTTTTTTTACCATTTTTAGTATGAAAAGAAACATAAGTCAAGATTTAAATATATTATTGATGTCTCAACAACTAATACTTTACAGTTGATTCAAATGGATATTTTTAGTTCTACAAAAACTAGAATTGTTGTAGGAAAGTATTATGTTTCTGTTTTTTTAGGACTACACTAGATATACAGTAGTCTATTTTCTAACAAATAAATTTGAAGCCTTTTCTTATTTTAAAATTTTTTATACCAATGATAAAAATTAGAATGACCTAACTTGGATAACTATTTAGAGTGATCATATTAAAGAATTTTCAAATTATGATCTTGAAAAAATTTCTATTATGAAAGGAATTTGACATTACATTTAAGCACCCAGAACTCCTCAAAAAAATGGTGTTGTTGAATGAAGGAATCATATTATTCAAGAAATAACAAGAACCGTGTTGAGTGAATATTCTGTTCCAAAACATATTTAGGTTTAATTTGTGAGTAATAATTTTTATATTATAAATCATGTTTTAATTAGAACATTTCTTAATAAAACACCTTTTTAATTATGGGCTATTTGAAAACCAAAAGATTCATACTTCAAAGTCTTTGGATATAAATTATTAATTTTGAATAAAAAAGATAATTTAAATAAATTCTCACCCATATTAGATGAAATAATTTTCATAGGCTATTCAACTAATTCTAAGGCTTAAACAATTTTCAATAAAATAAATTTGTACTGTTGAAGAAACGATACATGTTAAATTTGATGAAACAGAACATTTTGTTTTTAAACAATCCCAAATTACATCTTCTAGGGAGTTATCAAATACATATTATCATACTATAATAAAAGACTCTTCTAATAAATAAAATACTCAATAAATTATTTCTGAAGTATTCAATTTATAATAATTTCTATCTTATGTTTATTAACAAGTTTTATAAAACCCAAATCAATTGTTTCTTAAGAATCATCCCAGTGACAGTATCATTGGTGATGTAAATAAACCTGTAAGGACAATTAGTTCTTTCAGAAATAAAGTAGAAAATATAGAATTCCTTTCACAATTTGAAATAAAAAGTACTTATGAAGAATTAGGTTATGAAGATTGGATAAATCAATGTAAAATGAACTAAATGAATTAAAAAGGAATAAAGTTTGGACCTTAATTGAAACTCCTAAATAAACTTATGTAATTAGTGTAAAACGGTTTTTAGAAACAAATTTAATGAATATCAAATAATCATTAGAAATAATTCTAGACTATCTTCTAGATGTTATAATAAACAATAGGTAATAGATTATGAATAAACCTATGTTATGATATATAGATTTGAATATTTTCATATTTTATTAGGCTTTTCAACATTTTTCAATTTCAAACTTTTTCAAAGGGATGTGAAGTTTGCTTTTCTTAATAGATATGTTCAAAAGGAACTTTTTGTTAAACAACCTCCTTGTTTTGAAGATAAATAAAATCCTGAATATGTTTTCAAACATACTAATTCTTTACATGGCCTTAACCAAGAACCTAGATATAGGTATGATAGATTAACATGAATTTTACTTCAAAACAATTTTGTCAAGGGAACTACTGATCCAACACTTTATATAAATAAAGGAAAAAAATGTTTTGATCATGAAAATTTATGTTGGTGACATTATATTTAGTTCTACTCAGCAATATTTAACATATTCTTTTGTGAATCTTATGAAATCTAAGTTTGAGATGAGTATGAGGGATGAGTTAACATTATTTCTTGATATTGAAATTTCTCAAAAACTAGTAGGGACATATATATCCCAACATAAGTATATTAAATATCTTCTTAAAAAGTATGGATATGAAAATAGTAAAAGTACCAGTACTCCAATTGGTACCTCAAATACTCTTGAAATTGATGTAGCTAGAAAACTAGTAAATCAAAAAACTTTTAGAGTGATGATAGGAAGTCTAATATACTTAACATCTAGTCAAACAAACATGAATTTTTCAAAATTATTATATTCAATGTATTAACAAAATCCTATGTAATCCCATTTAAATGACGTTAAAAATAATTTATTTAAAGGGAACTATAGATTTGGGACTTTTTATTCTTCAATAAATGATTTTTAAATGAAATTTTTTTATGATGATTTTGGTGGTTGAATAATGGATAGAAAAATCAAATTCATAACGTTTCATTTCTTAGGTGATTATTTAGTTTCTTGGTCTTGTAAAAAAACTACACTCAGTAGAACATTACACTATTGAATTTGAATATGTGGAAGATGGATGTTGTTGTGCTCATGTGTTGTGGATGCAACACACACTCACCGATTAAGGCATGAGTTTTACTAAAACCCAAATACTATGAGATAACACTAGAATCATAGCTTTAATTAAAAACCCTCCACACCAATCATGTGAAAAACACATAGATATTAAGCATCACTTCTTTAGGGATCACACACTTAATGTAGATATCATTTTACAATTTATTGGAATGCAAGAACAACTTGAGCATATACTGATAAAACCATTACCTTCTTATATATTTTAATACATATAACAGTAGTTTGGAATGATCAATGTAAAGTAATCATTCATATATACTTATTTTTATTTTCTAAAAAATATCCTTATATTAACTTACTATTTTTAAAATGGAGAGTACTATGACTGATAGTTTAGAAAAATACTTTAATACCCAAAACTTTGGTACAAAAATTTTCCTACCCAAATTTTTTGTTCCAAAAAATTTTGTACTCAAAATTTTCAAACCCAAAATTTTCGTACCCAAACCATTCATAATCAATTTCACTATTCACTTTAATATTTCCATTGTATGCATTGAAAAAAAATTTGTACTCATTTTCACTGTCAACATTAATATTTCTATCATACACATAAAAAAATTTCATACTCATTTTTTTAAAACAATTAATTGATACATACAATTCTATCTTGAGACTTTTAAAGGTTAAATATCATATCTCGATTTTCCTCTTCAATTATATTCTTTTTTTGGGAATTTTATGGAAAATTATTATCAGATTCATCCTTTTTTAAATTTTAATTAAAAAAACCTACAAGAATTTAATTTTTTAACCATGGGATCTTTTCTCATCTAATCTAAAATGTACTAGTTCAATGGTCATATTTTTCATAACTTATAAAAAGTTACCCCATCCCTATCCGACATAATATTTCTTCTTCTCCAGGTCAAATCTCTACTAATATTCTTAAGGATGTGTTCGATAATTGTCTTGATCATAAATTTTCATCGTACCTATGACTCAATCATCATCAACCTCTCCAAAAGAAATGGCTTCGAAGGATTTCAACAATATGAAGTTTTTTAGGGAATGGTTAGTAACCAAATAATTCTATGACAAGTATGATTCATCTTAAAAAAAATCATTCATTTTCAAGGATGGGAGTCGGTCGGTGTTAAATAACATAATTATTTTCAAGACCCCATTATGGTTAATGAAGTTAGGTAGTTCTATAATACTCAAAATATCAATAAAGAGTTGAATATTACTTTTCATATGTATGATAGAGAGATTTGTTTATTTTCAAAAACAAGCTTCTCATTTTTTAGGTGTTCCTTCTAAGTGTGATGCATTTTTTCTTTCCTATAAATTACCAATATAAAAAGGGAAATTTTATTAAGAGAAAAGTGGAAAAATATCTTTCTGATTTCTATGAACATAAAATAAAAATAAATCAAATTTCAACTCAGAATCATTTAATAGAGCTTTGGATTCAAGTGTTCTGAATTCCCAGGAAAGGAGGTAGAGAAACATTGAAGGTTTCAGATATTTTTATACTTGACTATTTGGCGGATATGCGAAAGATAAATTGGATGGGTTACATTTTCAAAACCATCAAGAATTTGAAGTCTGGTGTGATCAAATCCATACTTATTATGTTTCTAGTGATTCTGAACAGGTTAATTTTTAAAAACCTGAAGTTTATCAATCATGAAATTAAGTCAGAACCAAAAAATTTGAAAGTTCCCTGGATAAGTGATGATACAATAAAGAGATTAAAATTTCATTTGATTTATGTAAAAAAGAAATTTTTTAGGATATTGAAGAATAAACATAAAAATAAATAGTTAGAGGTTGTCAAATTATCCCTAAATAATTATTATTTATTGTTTCGAAGAAAAAAAAGAAATCCAAATCTGATACTATTCTAAATCCAATGAAGAAAAATTTTCACTATACTGAAACCACCGCAAAGTGGAGAAAGAAGCAAGCTAAAATAAAATAGGGATATACTCAATTTTCATTGAACACTGTAGAAGTATTATTTGAAAATATTTGAACTAAATAATTCCTCAAAAAATATGTGAAGAAGAAGAAGCTAAAAAAGATAAATTGAAACATTCTTATTGTTTACAATATCTTGAAAGGTGTTAAAAACTAGTGAGGTTATGATCATATGAGAACCAACTCTATAGGAAGAAGAAATAATTTCCTTTATCCAAGATAAGGAAAAGAAAAATAAGGGAACAATTGAAGAATCATTGTCTCAAAAAATTTATCAAGCGATTGTTTTAGAAGAAAAAGAAGATGTAGAGATGAGATATATATATATATATATTTCTTGGAGAAGATATTGAAAGAAATGAATAGGTAGTTAGAGGAAAAGAATATAATAAAGAATAATAGAATGATAAAATCTCACTATGACCTTCTCAATAAATTTTAAGTAAAATTCCATCATCATAAGTTGAGTCATCAAAGCAGGCTTCTTAGTGATCTCAAACTCAAAAAATTATTAAAATTTCTAGGAATGATGAGGAGATATGATATGATAGAAATCAGAATCAAGATTCGTATGTTGATACTGATAGAATGAATTCTGCAGATCTTCTAAGTTATATAGATAACACTAATTCAGATAATACTACCTCCTTGAAAAGACATAAATATATTATTCATGTTATAATAATTGAAAAATATTTTCCTTTTTTCCCAAGAATAGAAGGGAAAGTTTATTTTTTGGCTGATAATTAGTCAAGAGATCAGACTCAATCAAACTCCAAATAAAAATAATGATGAAACTCAAGGACAACTTGAAGGTGTTTGACGAAATCTCTAAGAATCACATGAAAACATGTAATAAAGTCCTAAATTTTTTACACAAGTTTTATTAGAATATTGAGCTTCATGAAGAAAAAATAGAATATCTCAAGAACTTTTTGAATTAAATTTCAAATGATTTAATCAATTTAAAAAGTAATACTAATCAAAAATTGAAATCAGTTAGAGCGCCAGCAAAAATCTAATCTGAATATTTTATAGTGTCTCAAAATAACCTTGATTTCATTCAACTAGAAGTTTCAAAGATCTTGTTTTGTAAGAATGATATTATTGAGTTGAAAAATCAATGTATCTTGATGTATGATAGGTTTTAGTTTCAATAAAAACATATTAAGGATCAGGAAGAAATAATTCAGTCTCTAAAAGAGAAACTTAAATATCAAGATGATTTGAATCTTACCCAGGACCAGTTTTTTAAAGACCAAGAGCAATAGATGTAGACTTAAAAAGAATCTCTTGAAAAGCTCATGGAGGCTAGAAAAGAGTTAAAAATGATGAAAATAGTTGTTTATGATCTTATAAATAATGATAAAGAAAGGGTAAAATGAATTATTTTAACCCTTATTGTATTTTTAAAAATTTAATGAAACCGTTTTATATCTATATATTATTTGATTTAATATTTTCTATTATTAGGATGAATGTTTTTTCACTTGTTTTAGATGATCAAATACTTTATATTTTTTAAATTTTCATTTCTCTAACCCTTTTACAGGTCTTATAAGAACTCTCCTTTTCGTTTTTGTAAATCACATAGGGGGAGAATATTTTATGAAGTGGGAGAATATGGGAGAATATCTTTGATAAAGAGAGATATTATTAAAGGATAATACTTTTATTAAGGGGTGTTTTTAATACGATCCTTAGAGATTTTGATATCCTAAGGGGGTGGTTATTCGTATTCAATTTCTATTCCGAAGAGCATTAAAACTCAAAGGGAGATAAGTATAAGTATTTCAACTCTAAATATGAAATCTATATACTTTTATAATATTCTACTTGTTTTTAACTTGTGGTTTTTTACTTTCTAAAAACGGAGAGACTGTTGAGCCAAAATTAATATTTTCACATTTCTATTCCTTTTTGTTTTGTAAATCACAAATATAAGTTTCAAATGATTAATATGTTATTTTATTATTTAATTTATGGATTTTATTTTTCAAGTCCATCATTATATTTTTTTACTATGTATGTTGAATATCATACACACCATGAAATGTTGTTTTAACTATTTCTATGTTTATCATAATGGGGATAAATATTATTTATATCTTACTCACCAAACATGATTTATATCTGTCATGCTAATTAAAATTTACATTGTAAGTACCACACTAACAAAAAATAGTACTCACTATCAATATAATAATCATCATTCTCTTTTTATTCCAGTTTTACATATTCATAAAACACAATTGTAATGAAAGGAAAACTGTTAAGTCAAAATGATGTTGTGTGTTCTTTTTAGATATGCATGATCAAACGATGTCATTGTTTTAGTTACAAGATGACTATTCGAGTGCCAAGTGTCCAAGTACCTCGAAGTTTTCAAGAAGAAATCTGGTCGTTGGAGCTAAAATATGACTGTTGGGATGCTACCTATAAATACCACGTCATTTAGATGAGCTCAGTACTTTTGATTAATTCAATACACCCCGAAATATATCTATAAAATATCTTCTTCATGTGAAAGTCTTTGAAGTCAAGTTGGGATTTGTTTGTTCTACATACTTATGACTTTCAATAGTTTTTTCCCCAAGTCTAACCCTGATTTATTGGTGATTATGATCAAGGGATTCTAGGGATAGGAAGACAGAAGTGTCGATCATTTTTTGATCAATGTATTCTAAGTCTAGGAAGATATAGGTGTCAATTAAATTTTTAATTAAGGGTTTACTGGGATAGTAAGATAGAATTTGATAATTGAATTGAGGGTTTATCCTAGTGTGGGTGAGACAACTTTTTTAAAATTATAAATCAAGGTTCCTCTATCATAGTTTAAATGATACCCTTCTCTTTGGGGTAAAATAATTTTATTCTTTCATATTTCCGTTACATTTTAATAAAAAGATAATTGTATTAGTTATTCATCTTTCTATTCTACATTTTTATCATCACGACCAATGTGATTATGATACATTTGTATTACTCTGATTACTAACTATTGTGGTTATGATATTTTTAATTACTCAATATGATTCATTATGCTTTATGATTGAATCGTTGCATTGTTTATTCTGATCATCATAGCCATAGTGATTACGATATTTTACATTCTTACTCTATATATAATTAATTTCAATTACAACATTTGGAATACTTATCATAACCACCCATATTAAAATATTCTTTATCATCGGAACTAGGACCCAATTCGATTAATTATTTTAAATACATTAATATATTTTTTTAATTGAATTAGTTTGAATTCTTTTAAACTAAATATTTGAAAGGAACAAAAATAAATGTTTTTAAACCTACAATTCAACTCTCTTGTATTGTTCCATATGCATATACATTACAATCCAAAAATGTTTATCCCAAGTCTAGATGTCTCAATAATGCTTCACAAAACAATTTAATGTATATGCATCCAATCTGACTCACTTCTTAGCAGGAGTCTCTAGGTGGTTAAGAATTTTTTGGATGGACTTGATCCAGAACACAGCTACCTTAGGTCCACCCTCTCCTTTGAAAGTTGGAGGGTTTTGCAACTGGAACTCCCATGTCAAGTGATACATAATTTTCACAACCTACTCTAGGTAAATTTCTATAAACTGTATAAAGAGACAAAATTTATTAGGGAAATGATCTCCATGTTCCTCGCCTATAAATATAATCCGGTAACTATAAGAGCCTCTAGTTCCACAATGGGAGGATCATTCCTTGCAATATCCTCCTTCCGCCCTATAAACAATCATCATCATAGAGGCATGTATCTATAATTACAACACACATATTTAGAATCATAACACAACATTAACACATTTACATAACAGGGAGTCACAAATCTCCATAATAAGTCATCCCCCATTTCCTTTAACATAATCAAAACAAAGGCACCATTACTACCCTCAATGTTCCTCATCTTAGTGATGACTCACATAGGGTCAGACAAAACCAAATTTAATTCCCCATATTAGACACCCATTTATACATTTAAAATTATCACTTTATTGCATCATTTCCAATTTCCAATTTCATATCAGGAACCATTTTCAATTATTTTAATAATTAAGAAAAATATTTTAATTTTAAACAAATTACTAAAAACATTATTTTTCATGCGTGCCTCAAATAATTCATGTCAAATAATAATCCTAAGTTCATAAAATTATTCATTTATGCTCAACTCTCATGTTATACCTGGACTTGAATAAAAATCACAATAAAATCACAAAATCACACAACACGTGCATCACTCAAGGTGAAATAACATTCAACTTTAATAGAAAACATAAATTACAAAAATCCAACAAGAGGTACATAGATTTTACCTCTATACATGGGTTAGTTTTTCCAATAAAGGAGATCTAAACCAAGTCTTGACTCATCCTAGTCTCTTATATACGTTTCCAAAATAGTAAGATTATGGAAAAAAAAAGAAAACCTCATTTTATAACAAATTTTAACATCATGACCCATGCACCACATACCGATACTCTGATCCAGTTGGTCACATTACCTCAACCATGCCTCCTTGTTTGCGAGAGGCTACCAACTAGAAGAAATTTTTTAATATATATAACATCGAAATATTATACCAACTTTATCAAAGAAGCACAAAAATAAAAATAAATAAGAATAACCAGATGGAATTACCACTAACCAGAATAAATCCATTACACAATATGACCTATATCACATGATCAACAAAAACAGGGAAACAATATCCAAACTAAAGTAGTATATATGTAATCCATATAAGTGTCAATTTTCAATATATAAAACCAAAAATGAAGAGACACTAACAACTCCGAAGTGGGTCCCATAATCATGTTGAGTTTCTTCAAAAACGATCTATTCCAACTCTGCCATATAATATAGGGCTATTTACCTTATCCTATCATGAAAACATGAAGTTTATTCATGTACTGATCTGAAATCCTAAGTAGGGTGTGAGTAAAAATCTGTATTCCACCACCAATGGTGTCTAAATAAATATCCAGTCTATAATGCTGTATGAAGTTATATAAAGAATAACATACAATAAAGTAAAGAGATGTCACATTTCATTATTCTTTAATTAACCACATATTTCACCTAGGTTCATGATGACACCCAAACCATCAATACCTTATTCATCTCATCCATAGTATGAACCCTATATCATAGGTATTCACTTCATTATAATATGGGATTACATTATCCATTTAATGTCGATTCCATATCATAGTTACTTGGAACCATGATCTAATGCTAATATTATGGGGCTATAATGCCATGTCTAGAATCCTATGGGTATTTAAAGCATCAAACAGTGTCCCACAAATCATTGTTATCAAATATGTGATTTTTAAGCATAAGTCCATATACCACGCACATATATCAGTCAATCACATATGATATTTTGATGAATCATCCCATTTATCACACACATATATCACATATATTTGAATATCACATATATCACAATTTCACATACATCAAGGTTAGGAATCATTAACCTTTTTATAAAAAAATTCATTAATTTGAAAATTTTCAATTTATTCAACAAACAAGGTTCTTAATTTTCATTCACATGGAATAATATGACAATTCACCATTATACCATTTATAAACATTACATCATATAAATCATTAACCCTTTACGATTAATCCAAGCATCCCATAATTCCCATTATCAACCAAATCATATCACATTGATCATTAATTTCATAAAAAAAATTACCACATTCAAATTCCCATTTTTAACCCATTTCATTATCACATAAAAATTAAATTAATCAATTCCATTCTTCTTTTAATTAATTAACAAATTAATTAATCTAATTCAAGATTCAATTTCCCAAATTTGACATTCAATTTTCACAATTCCATACACGTAAATAAAATCAATACTACAGTATTTGGAATTTTTATAACATACCTTGTAATAACCTAGTTTTTTGATGCGAAAGACTTTGGAATATTCATGATATTATTCCTGAGTAGTACTTTCAAACAGTGTGTGATTCTGAGCCCCGGTGTGGGTGGAATTAAGATTTCAGTGCGTTCACACTGGGAATGCCAAATGAATGAGATAACTCCTAAATGAAGATCTGGATCAGAAATCTGAGTGTACAGATGGGTCCAGAATGGGGAGTTTACCCTAGTAACGACATAAACTATGTCGGCGTAGGGCGTTTGGACCCCTCGCCCGCTTCTGGAAAGTTAAACGGATAAATTAATTAATTAAATTATTCGTTTAATGGTTAAACTCAATAATCTCTTAAACGATAGCTCGGATTGGAAAAATGAGGGCACCTTTGAGTCCAGAACGTGTCGTTTACCCTAGGCGGGGTATATGTTTTGCGGGTGCGAGCCGTCAGTGAAAAATAGCCCCAGGGGTGTTTTCATAACTTGGAGGCATCAGGAGTTGAGGGTAATAACTTTTGAACGGGGCCTCAGATTAATATTCCGAGACTGCCATTGTGCTCGGGTGGTGGTGTTTACGTTATGGGAGGCTTAACCTCGACCCCGTCGAGAGTTTCAGATGCGGGTTAAATTATGGGTTTAGATTAATAAAAATTTAATTTTATTTAAATAATTCTTCTTGCCCTCCCCTCCCTTATTCTCCCCTGGCAGAACCTCCCTCAAACCTCCCTCTCCTCATCCACTCTGGCGAGGCAGCTCTAGCGAGGCATGGTGCACCGGCGGATCCCTCGCAGCGAAGCTTCGGGCAAGACCCCAACAGGTAGGAGGTTGAATTTTTTATTTTTCATTCATGTACTTAACTTCGAATGCAAATTTACATGTCGAATTGCTGCTTAATTGTCGATAGAAGCCCATATTTCTGTAGTACATGTTCGGAGATTTCTGACACTTGTTTCGGGCTCAAATTCCGAGCTCTGTGGTGTCTGCAATCGTCCGGTGAAAGTTGCGGGTTTTTGAGTTGTTCCGGCCGGTTTGGGGGTCCAAGGGCGGCGGACGGCGCGGGCCAATGCGGTGGCATGCGGGTGGTTTCCGGCGGGTGTCGCGGCAGCGGGTGGCTCCTCAGGCGGGCACTCCTCAGGTAGAGGTCGTGCGCGACTGCACGGGGGAGGCAGCGTCGGGGTCGCGGCACGCGACCCCGCGTGGTGGGGGGGAGACAAGGCCCGCCGAAGGCGGGTCTTCGTAGGGTAGCTGTGACCAGCCCTCGTGGTCGGTCTGCGCATGGACCATGAGTCAACGGCCAGCCTGCACGGCCAAGCCGCGGGCCAACACTGCGAGCCGGGCCAGTCCAGCCCAAGGGACGTTTGCCCCTTGACTTCGGATGCCCATAAATTTCATTACGGGTGTCTGTTTTTCATGCCGTCTGCAGAAGTGTCTTCCTGGAACCAAGAGGAAGTTTTTGAGATGGTTTCGGGAATTTTTAATTCCCGAAATGAGGGGCCTTGTAAGCGCATCACGTCTTTAAGTGAATTGGCATTTTCTCTGAGGAATCTTGTTTTGGACAGCGCGGACGCGTCTGACGTCCGTTTTGAGCACTGTCAGTGGCATTGGGACCCTAGCGCCGGGGTGAAGCTTTCTGGGTGGTTTCGGGCGCTGAAGCCAAAGTTGAGGCGTGGGCCCCATGACCCGTCTTCTGAGCTACGAGCAGCGTTTAACGACTTTCTCATCGGGTGTCCGTTCGGGGCGTGAGAGCAGTTGATTCTAGATGTTTTTCTGAGCAGATTGCAATGGTGCAATCCGCCTGCTCTTATTCGGCACGATGGTGCGAGGCCCACGAGGGTTGTTTGGGCGTCAACGATGATTTTCCATTTTTATCACCGGGTGGCCGTTTTGGACAAGTGAATAGTCCATCTTGTGTACTTTTTCGATAGGATCACAATGGTGCAATCCGTTCTTTATGTTTCGGGACCGGGATGCGGGTCCCACGTAGCACCGCTCGTGTGAGATGCGCTGGAATGCATCTTTTTCTCCGGATATCCATTTCACTCAAGTGTGTAACCCTTTTGACGTGTTTTATCGAGGGGATCGCAATGGTGCGATGCACCCGACTATTATCGAGGCCGAGGCTCAAGATCACGGGACGCCATTCAGGTATAAAGCGGTGTTGGATGAATTTTCTGTCGGATATCTGTTGGAGGAGAGTAAGTAGTCGATCTCGCATGTTTTTCTACAAGGATTACAACAATGTAATCTATTCAGGGGTGCAGAGGCTCTTGTGCGATCTTATTAAATGTGGAAATGTGAAGGTGCCCTGGTGGTGGTTCTTCTACCGTGTTTGTAGCGGACCCTTGGCGTGTGGTCGCGTGCACTCCCGTGTGAGTGATGTAAATGCTTGAATAGATTTGGTTGGTTGTTCCTCATCCGTTGAGGTGGTAGGTTGGAGTTTTTATGTTATGCCTTTGCATTTATGTTGGGTGCCATGTGCATGTTAGCCTTTGGGCTGGAGACATGGTATACTCCAAGAGTATACGGGAACACTGGGAGGTACATGTTGATGTTGGTACCTGAGAATGGTTGTGCACTTGGTTGGGGTTGGATTGGGGGCACACATCGTGTGGGCCCCAAGTGCATTTCGTGCTCTTATTTTTGTATCATTGACCTCTCACGATGTAGAGGGTCCCTTTGTACTCATTTTTTGACCAGCAGGGTTGAGTTTTCCCCTAGTTCTGTTCTCGTTTGGCCGACAGAGATGGTTTGGTTCCTCTGTTTCTTCAACTGTGAGGGGTTTTAATACCATGCCCCTTTTACTGGACGGTGGCACCGTTTGCGACTGTGGGTGTTCGTACAGTGTGGGTGTTTTCCCCAATTTCTAGGATGAGTTGACTCAGTCCGCTTCGAAAGTGACACATCAGATTGGAGAGTGATTTCCTTATGAGGCCTGGGGAGATTCTACCATCACGCTATGTTCCATGGTAGAGTTCTTGTGGATTCAATGTGACCAAAACATAATGTGGGCACCGATCCTCTACCCAGGAGGTTGTTTCTAGCAGGGATGAGGTTGTTTCGAGTAGGGCTAGCCAGCAATACCATCCAGTGGAGATGGCCTGAGCAGTTCTGGGTTTACCCGCTAGCGGGGCTGGGTAGTGGGTTTCTCATCGATATCTTCGGGTTTACCCTCCAACGAGGCTAGGTAGTGGGTTTCTCATCGACTTATTAGGGTCTACCCTCTAGTAGAGACTGGGTAGTGGGTCACCCGATGACCTCTTAGAGTCTACCCTCAAGCAGGGATGGGTAGTGGGTCACCCGTCATCTAGTTCCAGGTCTACCCTCCAGAACGGCTGGGCTGTGGGTTGCCTGTCAACTTATTCCAGGTCTACCCTCCAGCAAGGCTGGGTAGTGGGTCACTTGTCGACTTATTCCAATTATACCCTCCAACGGGGTTGGGCAGTGGGTTTCCTGATGATGTATTAGGGTTTACCCTTCAGTAGGGCTGGGCAGTGGGTCACCTGATATCTGGTTAGGGTTTACCCTCCAGCAGGGCTGGGGAGTGGGTCACCTGATATCTGGTTAGGTTTTACCCTCCAGCAGAGCTGGGCAGTGGGTCACCCGATATCTGGTTAGGGTTTACCCTCCAGTAGGGCTGGGTAGTGGATCACCCGATATCTCATTAGGGTTTACCCTCTAGCAGGGTTGGGCAGTGGGTTACCCGATATCTGGTTAGGGTTTACCCTCCAACAGGGCTGGAAAGTTGGTCACCCGTTGACATTTCAGACTCAGTCCATTCTACTAGGCTAGTTTGTGGCTTTACTCCATGGATACTGGAGCGGGACCCTCATTTGTATGGGTCAGTGATGTGACAGCTTTGAATTGAGGAGACCTCTTGACTGTGGGGCAGTGAGGAGGTGTGGTTTGACGTACCCCCAGAGCTCTCAAGTATGAGGGACACTTTCCCCACCAAGACGCGTCCTTGCGACGTGACCTAAAACCGTGCGGGCGAGTTAGTGCTGTCCAAAGCGGATAGTTTCGAGGTACGGTGATTTGACCCCTTGACTTGCAGTTCGGGGCAGACGTGCGGGATACTGGGCATCGATGGTGTTACCTTCTGGGACTGTTGGCTACTCACTTTCTTGGGCTGATCTAAGGGATGGAGATCCCCTTACGACCTTGTTTGGGATTCTTGATTTTGCATAAGGATATGTATATACCTTGTTCCAGTACCCACTTCTTGGGTTTGGTTATTCTCCTTCTAGGAGAGGCGAAGAAGCACGGGGTATGCCATGTGCTTTCCATGTATAGCTTCTCATGGTTGGATGACTCTACTCTCCTTCTATAGGTAGTGAATACTCGACGGGAAGTTCATCTTCTCACCATTTCCATATCCTTGTGTCAGGACGAGTCTACCTTATTTCCTCTTGTTGGGTTAAGCAGGACACTTTATTATTACTCTTTACTGCACTCTCAGTTGTACTCCTTTACTTTTCCTATTCTCTCTACTGCTCACCCTTCGGTACCTCCTTTTTTTTCTCCCTCGAGCCTTTGGGGTATCCTAGTAAGTATTTTTATACTCACCCCTTCTTGGCTTTGCCCGCACTTGGTGTGCCCTTGCAGACGAAGAACAGGTTGGTCGTGACTTCAGCAGAGCTTAGGAGTTCAGGATATTGGACCACGTGCGGTGGTTGGAGTCGGGTTCCAGGTGGTGGACCTTTCCAGCTGTATTTCTTTTAATTACCTATTGATGGGTTGTGGCACTTTTTTGGTTGGGCACATGTTTTTTCCCTTTTCTTTTCAGTTTACTTTCAGCACTTTCTTTGTACTTGTAGAGGTCGATGCACTTTGTGGTTTATCTATAGCAGTTCCGTTTTCATTACTTGTCTTTTCTTTTACTCAGCACTTTTGCATTGAGTGGGTTGCGTGTGTGTGTACAGGTACTCAGGGAAAGGCCTCCCCGTGTTGTTGTGCCTTCGGCACTGGTCTCTGACCCCTGGCCTATGGAGGTGGGCTTGGGGTAGTTGCGGCTCGAGCCCAGGTAGGGTCGGGTCATGACAAAGTTGTATCAGAGCTGGTTCATTCCTTGGGACATTGTTCGGACGTCCCTAAAAAGGAATTGGTTGGGATTTAGGGCAACCATGTTAATGTGTCTCGAGAGTGGCTCTCAGGCCAGGGAGTCTAGTGATGGTGCGATGGCTGAGGTATCCATTCACCAGGACCCTGATAATCTGCTTGTCGACTCGGCATGCTGATACACTCGTTGCAGGGAAAACTGGTTTGTGCATCACATAGGATTGAGTCTTTGACTGTCCTTCTTGAGTCAACTCCCCATTGTTGTTGTTGGTATATACATATATGCTCATCTGACTACGGCACTCATTGATAATATTCAAGATGTCTCCGCGAAGACAGCCAGCCATGATAGCAGCTTTGGTTCATGACGATGACCCTATGAGCTACGTGGCCACAGTCCAGGACCCATCATGCGAGCCCTTTCTCTGGGTGGGCTGGTAGAAGCACCCCCACCTGGTGAGCAATAGACAGTTTCAGCAGAGTAGACTAAGCTTGAGCGCAGGTTGAGTGTGCTCTGTGAGTTCCAGCAGTAGAGACCGCTGAGGTTCAGTGGTGAGCCAGACCCTTAGGCATCAGAGGTTTGGATCGAGGCAGTGGTTCGCCTTTTTAGGCTTGTGCTGACGCCAACACATCAGAGAGTGGCTTTGGCAGCCAACCTTTTTCTTTAAGCAACATGGCATTGGTGGTGCCTGGTGACTCAGTTTCTTGACGAGTCATCGCTTTCGTGGGGCGACTTCCAGTTGTTGTTTAATGGGGAGTTTTTCCCATCCTTCTTGCGCTCCGTTCAGATTCATGAGATCCTTCAGTTTCAGCTGGGGTGGATGATAATGGCCGATTACATGGCTAGTTTCACAAACCGTGCATGCTTTTACCCGGACTTGGTCCATGACGACAACATCCAAGCATAGAAGTTTGACCAGGGTCTCCGCCGAGAGATTCGTGCTGTCATAGTACCCTTGGTCATTTCCAGATATGTCAAGGTGCTAGAGTAGGCGCTGGTGGCAGAGAGCTTCCTGTCACATTCTGGAGTTGGTGGTGGCAGCAAACATGTTGGAGCCGAGACGTCTACCACAGCTAGCAGGCACCGACAAGTAGAACCTTGACGTAGGTGGCTTTCTGACAATCGGATTCAGGGTCGTGGTCTTACACCACAGTGGATCCGTAGGGCACCAGTGCCGCCCAGAGAGATTCGGTGATATTCTTGCGATGGGCGAGGTCACCTGTCATGGGACTGCCCAACCAGTCATGCAGAGAGCTTCGGGCAGGCGGCAAGTGCACCACCACGATAGAGGCAGTGCCATGATCGGATTAGTACCCCAAGAGGTGGTGCTAGCAGAGGAGATGTAGAAGTTGGAAGAGGAAGATGGCCTTACGAGGTCTTCCCATCACCACTAGGCGGTCTACGTCAGGCTCTCGGAGCTGACAGTAGGGACCGCGGACAGCCGCAAGCTTTGGATGTCTACGATCCTGCAGAGCATGAGGTGATAAGAGGTACTCTCTACAGCTCTTCTACTTTTTGCAGTAGAATTGTTAGGCTCTGCGTGTGAAATGATTTCCTCCATGATCTTTGTTTGAGGTGTTACCAGGGTGATGTAGGGTATCGGGTGTAACCCTGTGTTGTTAGAGTAGAAGGTGTGTAACCTTCCTCTTTAATCGATGGCGTCGACTCCATCGCTCTCTGAGCATGTAAGAGAGACTTGGTTGATAGAAATCGACTGTGAAATCTTGTGTGACCTGATATCCTTGGGTGTTTCACTATATAGATATTCTGAAGGAGGGAATCACTGGGCCTTGTTTCAGGTGTGGGTGGTGATTCCAGTCGCGGCGTGTGGCGTATAGGTTCAACCGGGGAGGTGATCTACCCCTGAGGGCCTTCAGGTCGTTTGTGACCATGTGAAGGGTTGGCGAGGTTCACTAACGCCTTGCCCTAACCCCAAAGTCTGGTGTGGGTGCACGACATCTCCTGTATGGTTTACCTGAAGAGATGTGTGCATGCTCCTATGCATGTCATCGGAAAGGGTAGACCTCGTGTGAACAGATCAATCTGTTGGTCTATGTGTGGTGGCTCAGAGATGTGCAAGAGTTTATCAGGGTATGAGAGAGCCAGGCGTGGGCTTAGTACCCTGAGTTGTTCCCTGGTTTTTCTTTTAGGGTATGAAAAGTTTGAAGGAGGGAATGATGTAAGAACCCATTTTTTGTTGCGAAAGACTTTGGAACATTCTTGATATTATTCCATAGAAGTACCTTCAGACGGCGTGCGATTCTGAGCCCCAGTGTGGCCAGAATTAAGTTTTCAGTGTGTTCACACTGGGAACACAAAATGAATGGGATAACTACTAAATGGAGACCCGGATCGGAAATCCGAGTGTACGGATGGGTCCGGAATGAGGAGTTTACTCTAGTAATGACATAAAGTATGTAGGTGCACGGCGTTTGGACCCCTCGCCCACTTCTGGAACGTTAAACGGATAAATTAATTAATTTATTAATTCATTTAATGGTTAAACTCAAGAATCTCTTAAACAGTGGATCATATTGGACAACTGAGGGCACCTTTGAGTCCAAAACATGCCGTTTACCCTAGGATGGGTATAAGTTTTAATGGCGCGAGCTGTCAGTGAAAAATGGCCCTAGGGACGTTTTTGTAATTTGGCGGCATCGGGCTTTGAGGGTAATAAATTTCGAACGAGGTCTCAGATTAAAATTCTGTGACTGCCATTGTGCTTGGGAGGTGGTTTTTACCTTAGGTGAGGTTTAACCTTGACCTCGTCGAGAGTTTCAGATGCAGGTTAAATTATGGGTTTAAATTAATTAAAATTTTAATTTTATTTAAACCCTTCTTCTTCCCCTCCCCTCCCCTGTTATCCCCTGGAAGAACCTCTCTCAAACCTCCCTCTCCTCCTCCACTCCGGCAAGGCAGCTCCAGCGAGGCATAGTGAACCGGCGGACCCCTCGCAATGAAGCTTCGGGCAACGCCCCAACAGTTAGGAGGTTGCGTTTTGTATTTTTCATTCGTGTACTTAACTTCAAACGCAAATTTACATGTCTAATTGCTTCCAAATTGTTGAGAGAGTCCCATATTTGTCTAGTTAATGTTTTGAGCTTTTAGACTCTTGTTTCGGGCTCAAAATCGGAGCTCTGTGGTGTCCGCAATCGTCTGGCGAAAGTTGCGGGTTTTTGAGTTGTTCCGACCGGTTTGGGGGTCCAAGGGCGGCGGTAGGCGGCGGACGATGCGGGCCAAGGCGGCGGTGTGTGGGCGGTTTTAGGTGGGTGTCGCGGAGGTGGGCGGATCCTTAGGCGGGCGCTCCTCAGGCGGAGGCCGTGCACGATAGCACGGGGGAGGCAACGCTGGGCTCGCGGCGCGCGACCCCGCGAGGGAGGGAGACAAGACCTGCCGGAGGCGGGTCTTCATGTGGCAGCCACACCCAGCCATCATGGCCGGTCCGTACGTGGAACATGAGTACATGACCGGCCCGCACGGCCAAGCCACGGGCCGGCCCCGGCCGGGCGGACCAGCCGGTCCAGGCCGGTCCAGCCCAAGGGATGTTGCCCCCTCGACCTCGGACGCCCGTAATTTTCATTACGGGTATCCGTTTTGCATCCGTCTATGGCAGTGTCTTCCTTGCACCGAGACGAAGTTTTTGAGATGGTTTGGGAATTTTTAATTCCCAAAATGAGGGGCCTCGGAAGTGCGTCGCATCTTTAAGTGAATTGGCGTTTTCTCTGGGGGGTCTTGTTTTGGACGGCGGGGACGCGTCTGACGTCTTTTTTAAGCACCGCCAGCGGCGTTGGGACCCTGGCGCTGGGGAAAAGATTTCCAGGGTGGTTTCGGGGACTGAAGCCAAAGTTGAGCTGTGGGCGTCATGGCCCTTCTTCTGAGCTGCGAGCAGCGTTTAGCGACTTTCTCATCGGGCGTCCGTTCGGGGCGTGCGAGCAGTCGATTCTAGATGTTTTTTCGAGCGGATTGCAATGGTGCAATCCGCCCGCTCTTATTCAGAACGATGGTGCGGGGCCCATGAGGGTCGTTTAGGTGTCGACGGTGATTTTCCATCTTTATCACCAGGTGAACGTTTTGGACCAGTGAATAGTCCATCTTGTGTACTTTTTTAAGAAGATCGAAATGGTGCGATCTGTTCTTTGTGTTTCGGAACCGGGATGTGGGTCCCACATAGCAACTCTCGTGTGCGATGCACTGAAATGCATCATTTTCTTGGGATATCCATTCCACTCAAGTGATTAACCCATTTAACGAGTTTTCCCGATGAGATCGCAATGGTGCGATGCGCCTGATGGTTTCCGGGGCCGAGGCTTGGGATCACGGGACGTCGTTCGGGCGTAAAGCAGTGTTGGATGACATTTCCATCGTATATCCGTTGGAGGCGTGTAAGTAGTCGATCTCACATGTTTTTCCATGAGTATTACAACAGTGTAATCTGTTCGGGCATGCAGAGCCTCTTGTGCGATCTTTTTAAATGTATAAATGTGAAGTTTCCCCGGTGGAAGTTCTTCTACCTTGTTTGTAGTATACCCTTGGCATGTGATCGCGTGCAATCCCATGTGAATGATGTAAATGCTTGAATAGATGTGTTTGGTTGTGCCTCATCCATTGAGGTGGCAGGTTGGAGTTGTTATGTTACGCCTTCTCATTGACGTTGGGTGTCATGTGCACGTTAGCCATTGGGATGGAGATGTGGTATACTCCAGGAGTATACGAGAACGCTGGGAGGTACATGTGGATGTTGGTACCTGATAATGGTTGTTCTCTTGGTTGGGGTTGGCTTGGGGCCACACGTCGTGTGGGCCCCATGTGCGTGTCGTGCTCTTCTTTGCATATCTTTGACCTCTCGCGACGAAGAGGTCCCCTTTGTTCTCATTTGTTGACAGGAAGGGTTGAGTTTTCCCCTGGTTCTGTTCTTGTTTGGCTGACAGAGATGGTTTGGTTCATTTGTTTCTTCAGCTGTGAGGAGATTCAGTACCATACCCCTTTTACCGGACTGCGGAACCATTTGCGACTATGGGTGTTCGTACAGTGTGGGTGTTTTCCCCACTTTCTGGGATGAGTTGACTCGGTCCGCTTCGATAGTGACACATCGTATTGGAGAGTGATCACCATGTGAGGCCGGGGGAGATTCTCCCGTCATGCTGTGTTCCCTGGTAGAGTTCTTGTGGATTCGGTGTGACCAACAAATAACGCGGGCACCGATCCTCTACCTAGTAGGTTGTTTCTAGTAGGGCTGAGGTTGTTTCGAGCAGGGCCAGCCAGCAGTACCATCCAGTGGAGATGGCCAGAGCAGTTCTGGGTTTACCCTCTAGTGGTGCTGGGCAGTGGGTTTCTCATCGATATCTTCGGGTTTACCCTCCAGCGGGGCTGGGCAGTGTGTTTCTCATCGAATTCTTAGGGTCTACCCTTCAGTAGAGACTAGGCAGTGGGTCACCCAACGACCTCTTAAGGTCTACCCTCTAGCAGGTCTGGGTAGTGGGTCGCTCGTCATCTAGTTTCAGGTCTACCCTCCAGTAAGGCTGGGTAGTGGGTTGCCTGTCGACTTATTATAGGTCTACCCTATTGCAAGGCTGGGCAGTGGGTCTCCTATCGCCTTATTCCAGGTCTACCCTCCAGTAGGGCTGGGCAGTGGGTCGCCTGATGATTTATTAGGGTTTACCCTCCAGTAGGGCTGGGCAGTGGGTCACCCAATATCTGGTTAGGGTTTACCCTCCTGTAGGGATGGGCAGTGGGTCACCTGATATCTGGTTAGGGTTTACCCTCCAGCAGGGCTGGGAAATGGGTCACCCGATATCTGGTTAGGGTTTACCCTCGAGCAGGGCTGGGTAGTGGGTCATCCGATATATGGTTAGGATTTACCCTCCAGCAGAGCTGGGCAGTGGGTCACCCGATATCTGGTTAGGGTTTACCCTCCAGTAGGGTTGGGCAGTGGGTCACCCGTTGACATTTCAGACTCAGTCTATTCTACTAGGCTAGTATGTGGCTTTACTCTGTGGCTACCAGAGCAGGACCCTCGTTTATACGGGTCAGTGATGTGACAGCTTTGACTTGAGGAGACCTCTCGACTATGGGGCAGTGACGAGGTGGGGTTTGACATACCCCTCGAGCTCTCAAGTATGAGGGTCACTTTCCCCACTGAGATGCGTCCTTACGATGCGACCTAAAACCATGTGGGCAAGTTAGTTCCGTCAAAAGTGGATAGTTTCGAGGTGCGGTTATTTGACCCCTTGACTTTCATTTCAGGGCATACATGTGGAATGCTAGGCATCGACGGTGTTACCTTCTGGGACTGTTGGCTACTCATTTTCTTGGGCTGAGCTACGGGATAGATATCCCCTTATGACCCTGTTCGGGCTTCTTGATTGAGCTTAAGGATATGTATATACCTTGTTACAGTACCCACTTCTTGGGTTTGGTTACTCTCCTTCCAAGAGAGGCGAAGACGCGCGGGGTATGCCAGGTGCTTTCTGTGTCTAGTTTCTCATGGTTAGACGAGTATAATCTCCTACTATAGGTAGCAAAGACTTGACGTGAATTTCTTCTTCTCACTGTTTCCAGCTCCTTGTGTCTAGATGATTCTACCTTCTTTCCTCTTGTTGGGTTGAGCTGGACTCTTTACTATTACTCTTTACTGCACTCTCGGTTGTACTCGTTTACTTTTCCTATTCACTCTACTTCTCACCCTTCGGTACCTCCTTTGTTCCTCCCTCGAGCCTTCGAGGTATCCTACTGAGTATTTTTATACTCACCCCTACTTGGGAATTTCCCGAACTTGGTGTTCCCTTGCAGACAACGGACAGGTTGGCCATGACTTCAGTGGAGCTTATGAGTTCAGGATCTTTGACCGCATGCGATGGTCGGAGTCGGGTTCTAGGTGCGGGACCCTTCCAGCTGTATTTATTTTGTTTACCTGTTGCCGAGTTGTGGAAATTTTATAGTTGGGCACATGTTTTTCCCCTTTTCTTTTCAGTTTACTTTCTGCACTTTTTTTGTACTTTTAGAGGTTGATGAACTTTGTGGTTTATCTATAGCAGTTTCCCTTTTCTTTACTTGTCTTTTCTTTTACTCCACACTTTTGCATTGAGTGGGCTGTGTGTGTGTGTGTATAGGTACTCAGGAAAAGGCCTCCATGTGTTGTTGTGCCTTCGGTGCTGGTCGCCAGCCCCTGGTCTATGGAGGCGGGCTTGGGGTAGTTATGGCTCGAGCCCGGGTAGGGTCAGGTCATGACATACCTCATGATCATTGATGGATGATCACTGAATATAAATTACCAATATTAAAATTGAATGATCAAGATCACAACTGTGCGGGAGATATTGGACCAAATACTTGAAATAAGATAAAAACGTTTATGATCCATGAAAAACTAGATATAAACCATCCCCAAAAAAGAAGATATTCATTAAAAATGGTTAGATAAAGATGATAGTGGTATGGAAAACCAAACAGAGAAGAAGATAGTTACCAATGAAGAAATATTCCTTTGACTGGACCATCAATTCATTAAGAATTTGGTTTTTTGGGGGCTTGTAACCCTTACAAGATATTAAAAATTCAAAGGAAATCATTTACGGTCATGATCAGGTGTTTAGGGGTAATAACTGGGAGTTCTGGAAAATTAAAATAAATTTTCAGGGTGTGTGTGGGGGGGGGGGGTTAAAATTGCATACATGATTTCCTAGGCTGCAGTTCATGGTATGCCCAACTGTGCACCCTAACCATGTTCCTCTCCTAGATGGTGCGTGATTTTTACTAAGAGGTTACATGGTTTGGAAAACCATGCACCAACCATGAAACTCTCCTATTTATAGGATTTAATAGCTTGTTGGGTGTAGGAACATCATTTGGGAAAACAGTGCACCAACTATGCACTACACCTTCCTCTTCCAAAATTATCAATTTACACCCAAAACAACCATGAAAAAAAACAAAACCATGGTATAACCAAAATAAGGAAAAAAGTTACCTGTAAATGAGCTCAATAAATCTCCATATGTTTTAGGATCTTAAAATATAACCACCTTATAACAACTAAACCTAGATCTATACTTTTAAGAATCTATAATATTCCAAGGTCTAATGTTTTGGACACTACTCCCGCATATCTTCTTCTCTCTCCCATGTTTTCTCTTGAACATGGCCATGTTTCCATTTTATTTAAACTATCATCATGGTCCTTCACCATAACACTTTCTCACTATGATCCAAAATACTAATATAATTCTACTTAAAGGATTCACCAGTCTCAATCTAAACATCATCCATATCTATCACATGATAATGGTCATGGTGAAACTGTCGAATTTGTGACAGATAAAAAACATCTAGCATAACACTATACCTTTTTGGATGGTATAACTGGTATGCCATAAGACATATTCTCTCCATAACCTCAAAAGGTATGAATAAACTCAATGCCAACTTTCCCAACCTCTGATTCCTATGGTGACCCAATCTAGGTGACACATAAAGGAACACACGATGACCAATTGGAAACTAAAGGTGTCATGGAAATCAATTAGCATAAAACTTATCCCTACTCTAAGTCATATCTATATGTTCCCAAGTCAGCTAAATCTACATCCATGTATCCTATACGAGACTTGGTTCCCACCACTCTGACCCACCTACCTTCATCCAACATATAGGTGAACTACATGGCCTACCATAAAGACCTTCATATGGTTCCATAAAAATTGTCGCTTGATAACTATTCTTATAGGTAAAATCCACAAGCACTATGTATTTCTCTAAAGGACAACCAAATTTAAGAATAGATTCTAGTAGCATGTCCTCCAAAACTAGAATAGTAAATCCCAACATCTTATCTATCTATGGATGGAAATCCTTACTCAGTATTACCTGAATACCAATTGCCTTATACAATCATATAAAGAAGTAAAAATTGAAACATGAGTCACAGTTTGAGAATATACTCCATGGAACCCCATTTAGATGAACTTTATACCAAACATACATGTCTAAGAACTGATCCACTGATAAATTCTCCTGTATCCATAAAAATACACTAATTTTTTCAATTGATCCACAATTACCCAAATAGAGTCATTATATTGAGGCTTCCTCAGAAGACCCACAATGAAATCCAAGGTAAAATCATATCACTTCTTTTTAAAAATGGGAAATTTCCATAGTAAACCACTAGGTCATTGATACTCAGCCTTCACCTATTGACAGGTGTAGAATCTTGTCATAAACCCTGCAATATTATTTTTATTAACCTACCAGCAATACTATAGACCTAGGTCATGGTACATTTTGGTCAAACTCGAATGCACCAACCAATTCGAGGAATGATGTTCACTCATCAGATACTCTTTCATACACATTGGAAAATCAAAATAGTTCTTAATACAGATGATATCATCCTCATATATGGTCCAATTGAAAGGTGACTCCCCAACTTTAAGGATTTCCGTCAAGGACAAACATTTTGGAACCGAATACCAAATCTCTCTAATTCAGATTAATGTTGTGGACGACCTTGATTGTGATACATAATTCATCTTCTCATGGACCTCTCAAACCAAAATATTCATCTCATCTAGAAAAATAATCATTTTCCACTTAGAGAAAAACTCTTGAAATACCCGTGACTGAGTTTTTCTGCTCAAAGCATCAACAACACTGTTTCCATTTTTGGGTTTATATGCTAGATCAAAATAAAATGACTCCATATAATCAAGCCATATATTCTTCTAGATATTAAATTCTTATTGTGAAAAATATGTACTTTAAGTTTTATGATCAGTATATATAATAAATATTTATACCAACACATAATGTTTCCAACAATTCATATCATAATCCCTTATGTATAATTCTAGGTCATGATTAGGGAAATTTCATTCATGTATCGTCAACTACCATAACCCTTTCACCACAACTCAACCTCACGACATCCACAATACTCCAAAATCAATCCCAAATATGTCTCAAAACACTACATACTCCTTCCCTGACTCTAGTAGGATCAAAATTAGAGTATTATTCAAGATCTTATTCAACTACTAGAAAGAATTCTCACATGTTCGATACCATTCAATCTTATATCCCTTCTTGGTCAATCTAGAAATTGGTGCTTCTAAGTTGAAAAATTATTTGATGAACCTATTATAATAGACTTATATGCATAGATAACAATGGATATCAAATAAATTCTTCGGATACTACCAAGAATAAAATACATGAACCTTATCTTGATCCACTAACACACATTCTTCACGATGATGTCACCCATTTAATGTGCCCGATCAATCTAGAATTGAAACTTAGATAGATTGGTGTATAAATGATGATCCCTTAGTGTACTAAAGATGATGTCAAGATGTTGGTAATGATCTTCATGGGTCTTGATGTTCACAAATATTTCATCCGCAAACACTACCACAAAATAATCCAAGTATGGGTGGAAGATTCTTTTCATCATGGATATAAATATAGTAGGAGCATTCTTCTGCTCGAATGGAATCATGATGAACTCATAAAGTTCATACCTACTTCTGAAAGAGTTCTATAGTATATCATAAGGTTTAACTCTCAATTGACGACACCCCTATCTCATATCAATATTTCAGATGACATAAACTCTCATCAACTAGTCAAATAGATCATTAATACGCCAAATACGATATCAGTTCTTCACTATCATTCATTTAAAAATTTTGTATTTGAAACAAAATCATAAGGTCTCGCTAACCGTACTAGAAATAAAATTGGAGAACCCCATAGTGACGTACTCAGAATAATAAATCCATTATCCATTGAATCTCCTAGTTGTGTCTTAAGCTCCCAATGCTCTATTGGTTCCATTCTATATGTTAGAAAAGAATCTCGGTTAGCTATATACATGAG
The DNA here is from genome assembly GCA_963277665.1 of Viscum album. NCBI lineage: Eukaryota > Viridiplantae > Streptophyta > Magnoliopsida > Santalales > Viscaceae > Viscum > Viscum album. The sequence continues at coordinate 1,643,801,140 of OY728159.1, forward strand.
CTCAATCATAATATCAACATCCCTCATATCTGGAATCCATAAAAAGTCCTTATAAAACATGTACTAAAAATGGTTTAGTATGTCTGTAAAGAAATGATACTTCACACCCCAATCATCCAACTATATACTTGAAAACTAGGAGGTGAGCTCCCCCCCCCCCATTTTCGATGTATTGTCTCTTCATGTATTTCTTGAATATATCACATTCCATGACCTACATAACTATCAACCTTAGGAGATGTAAAAGTCACTCTATAGTGGTAATAATCTATATGGTATAGGTATGATACTAACCATCCCATACCAAATATCAAGTCAAAAACTAACATATAATGTATGTTGAGATTCCAAAGGAAACAATACTCCAAAAACTCAAGATAACACCCCTTACACAAATAGATGTCGCTCGGCCGTACCCTCAAAGGTGTATTGATCATCATAACCCCACTCACAAACTTTACTACTATAATCATGATCAAAAGTTGTGCTGATATAAAATAATTATAGGCTCCAGTAGGCACTAGAAAGAATTGAATATACAAGAATAGTACCTATAAACATTGAAGACCCAACCTCGCTATCCACAAGTGTAGGCGAAACTGCATGCAACTGTCCTTACCCTCTTCTCTGTACCACCGTCTGGGTTCCCTAAGATGCACCACTCTATTGATATGGGTGGTCTTGCCAAAAAGTACCACGTCTACTACCTCAACAGCCATATCTAGTAGATTTCTAACTTCTAGATTGATATGGGGTAAAATATCCCCTTCATGAACATTGATACTTACCAGATCCTCCATCACTATCCATATGTTATGGGTTCTTGAAAAACCATTATAGATGTCCCATCCTGTCAAATTTTCAGCACTCTATTAGTGGTTGTGGAAACTATCTACAAATGTGATCTAGCCTATAGAACGAGTGAAATATTATTTTAGTTGTTTTTTTAGTAACTAATCCTTCCCCACGTTTAACATTATTGAAGCGACGCTTCCTGGTCTTAGAAAACATACCTCATGGTCTTCATATAGAAACCACATGTCCTCCTCTAGAAGAATCATTTAGGTTACCCTTATTTTTGAAAGCCTGATTCACCAACTTTGTGAAAACTTTTTCAGATGTAGGATGTTAAAGTGGTACGTAATTTCATAATTAATCCCATACTAAAATCATTTTTCCATTGTCGGCTCATATACTACTTATTCTAGAACAAAACATTAAAAATCAGTATTGTGACCAGCATAGTCCACCACAAACATACTCTCTTAGTTATTCCTCATAAATATTTTCCCCTATCCTATCTGAGTGTATTTGTATAATAGTGATCCAAGAACTTCTCCTGAATTTCCATCCATATCAAAATCTACTCCTCTCTTTCCTGAGTCTATATGTCCCACCAATGCTTCACCTAACCATGTAACATATACGCATCCAGTCTGACCCTCTACTTAGAAGGAAGTATCTAGGTGGTCAAAAATGGTTTGGATAGACTCAATCCAGAATTCAACTACCTTAGGTCCACCCTCTATAGTGAAAGTAAGAGGGTGCTAAAACTAAAACTCCCATGTAAAGTCATGCATACTTTTCACAACCCGTTTTGGGAATACTTCAATAAACTTAATAAAGTGAGAAAAGTTCTCATATAACTATTCTCTAGATTCCTCTCCTAAAACTATCAAATCCCCTAGTTCCACTACTAGAAGATCATTCCTAGAAATTTCTTCCTTCAATAATATCAACAAGCATCATCATGGAGGCATATCTATACAATTACAACACATGTTTTAATAATCATAACAAGACATTAAAACATTTACATAAGAGGGAGTGACATATGATCATAATAAGTCATCACCTATTTCCTGCAACATGGTCAAACCTAAGGCACTATTACTACCCTCAATCATCATCATATAGGTCATGGATCACAAAGGATAAGATAAAACCACATTTTCTATTCCATATTATACACCTATTTATCTATTATAAATTACCACATTTTTCATCATTTACAATTTACAATTTCATATTAGGCACCTTTTTCATCTAAATTTCATAATTAATAAAAGAATTTTAACTTTAAACAATTCACCCAAATATTTCTTTTTCATGCGTGTCTCAAATGATGCATGTCACAAAATAATCCTAAGTTATTAGAATTATTTTTGTATAATAAAATCCCTTGGTATACTAATCCATGAAGAAAAATCACAATAAAACCATAAAATCACATAAAAAGTGTATCACTCAAGGAGAAATAACATTCAACTACAACAGTAAACATCAATAACAACAATCCCACCCAGGGTACTTTGATTTTACCATTATACATGGGTTATATACTCCCATTAACGACCTCTTGGATAGGTTTTGACTCCTCCTAGTCTCTTGTATACCATTCCCTAAGAGTGAGATAAACAAAAAGAAAAGAAACCCCCTTTGGTACCACATTATAACATCCTGGCCCAAGTGCCACATATCAGTGCCCCAAGCTAGTTGGACACATCACCTCCTGAACGTCTCCCTATATTCTAGAGGATTATGAATATTATCAAGTGTATAATATATATATCATGAAGATATTATACCATCTTTATCTAATAAGAACAACATCCAAAATAAATAAAAATAACCAAATTGTATAATCACTAAACAGAATAATTCTATAACTAAATGCAGTCTGGAATCACATGATAAACTAAAATAGGGGAAAAATATCCAAAATAAAGTAATATATTTGTCATTAAATATAATTATCAAGTGTCAATATGAAAACCCCAAAATAATGATGCACTGACAACTCCCAAGAGGTTCCAAACATCATTTCTGGTTCCCTCATCCATGCTCCATTCCAACTCATTCATCTAACATAGGGCCATAGACCTTATCTTATCCTAAATAATGAATTATTTTCGAGTACCGATTAGGTGTCCCAATTAGGGCATGATTACATCTCAATAGTCCTCTTCCAATGGTGTCTAAAAAAATAGATAGTCTATAACTGTGTATGCAGTTGTATAAAGAATGAAGTACAATAAAGTAAACAAATGTTACATTTAATTATAATTTAATTGACCACATATTTCAGTTAGGTTAATGTTGAAATCCATACTATCAATACGCACATCGGCCCCAGTCAGAGCTTGAACCATATTTCCTAGGGATTCACAATTTATTATAACATGGGATTACATTATCCAATTAATTTCACATTTATATCATGGATCCTTCAAACCAAAGTCTAATGCCAACATTTTGGGCCTAGAATGCCATGTATAGAACCTTATGGGAATTTGAAGCATTAGTCTCTATCCCACAACTCATTTTTATTCTATAAGGGCTTTTTGTGAATTATTCAATCTCCCACACACATATATTAGTCAATAAAATTTTTTATTTTGAAGCATCAATCCATGTACCACACATGTATATCACATATATCAAATTAAAACATATATCACAATTTTACACACAGAATTATTAATATTAATTAACCTTCTTGTCAAAAATTATCTGTAACATGTAACTTTTCAATTTATTCAACAAACAATGTTTTTCACTTTCATTCGCATGGAAACTTATGACAATTCACTATTATGCCATTTATCAAGATTTCATAATATAAACCATTAACCATTTAAGGTTAATCCAACCATCCTTTAATTACAATTATTAATAAAATAATATCACATTAATCATCAATTACATAACCATAATTACCAAATTCAAATGCCCATGTTCAATCCATTCCATGATTACATTGAAATTCAATTAATCAATTCCACGATTACAATAATTAATTTACCAAATAATTAATCCAATTCCTGATGAAATCTCCAAAATTGGAAATTCAAATTTTACAATTCCATAAATGAAATTAAAATAAAGGCCATGGGACTTGACATTTATACCACCTACCTAAAGATCATTTATAAATGATCCCCCAATATAAATTCCCAAAATTGAAATGGAACGATCAAGATCACAATGATGCGGGAGATCTAGGACCAATGCCTATAAATAAGGTCAAATGGGTTATGATTCATGAATACAATGATATAAACCACCACTAATAGAGGAAAATTTCCTTCTAGAAAAATAGAGGAAGACAGGAGAGAGACAAGAAACCAAACAGAGATGAAGGAACTTACCAACAGAGAGACAATCCTTCAAATGCACCTTTGATTCATCATGAAGGGTTTAGTGAGAGATTGGTACCCTTATAGGACTTCAAAATTTATATTAAATTATATTGGGATGATAAAGGGTGTTTTGGGGGTAATAAAAATGGTTTGGGAATGATAAAATAAATTGGGGGGGGGGGGGCTAAAAACCATGTGCACGACTTCCTTGTTTGGGGAACACCATTTTAAAAATTTTACCCCCAAACAATGTGCCTATACATTTTGTCACATGGTTACTAATAAGAGGGTGAAATTTTTGAAAAACATGTTCCAACTACTCAAATCCCTTTGGTCTAGGATTTCATGGTTTTATGGGGGTAGGCTTATGTTTGGGAAAACATTGGAAAACCTTGCACTTCCCCTTCTTCTTACAAAATTCTCAATTTTCACCCAAAACAGCCCTACATAAAAAACCAAAAAAAGGTATAACAAAAATAACGAATATATTAGCTAACAATGATGTTTAGATATCTCTTGAAAGGTTGCGGCCTTACATGCCTACATCATCATGTCAGTGTCATGCCTGAATCATCACCTTCCCACCTTTTCTTATGTCACCACCTATCAATATCATGCTTACATCACCACCTATGATGTAAATTCCCCAAGGGGATTGCTATGAATAAAAACATAGTCATTTAGAAGATCCATATCAATTTCCTTCTTTGAATGGATTCCTATTCAAAGTATATCAAGGTCACATGGCTCTTTGTTAACTCAACACCCTTTATTGAGTTAAAATGACTTCTCTTGAACATATTTCTTCTAAGAAATAATTATTCTACCCTATGATTTTATTTTTAAAAGTAAAAGTGTTCAAAAATATTTTAACATTACAATTTTTAAAAATAATATATTTTTCAATTCTCCATTATTAAAGATACTTTTAAAAGTAAATGTTTTCAAAGTATTTTCAATTACTTTTTAAAAAAATATATATTTCTATTATAATTATTCATTAGTAAATATTACATTTAGGTAAAATTTATCAAAATATTTTCACTTGCTTTTTTTGAATTATTTATTCTATTTTCAAGTCTCCATTACTAAAAATTATTTTACGAGTAAAAATTTTCATAGTATTTTTACTCCTCTTTTTTGAAAACCGTATATCTTTTTTAAGGATCTATTATTAAATATTCTTTTAAAATTATTAGTTTTAAATGTATTTTTACTTATCCTTTTTCTACCATTATGTATTAACAAATATATTTTATTTGTAACTAATTATAATAATTATTTAAAAATTATTCTATTTCTATTCTCAAAATTGACCTTTGAATTTAATTTTAATTTTATCTTTTATAATAGTGTTTAATGGTTTTGAAAAAACTTCTGTGTTTCTTTTCGTATTTTTTTATCCAAGTTTATTCTATCATGATGTGATATTTCAACCATAATTTATAATTTATTACGATATGAATATTTTTGTAAAATGATATTTTTGATATCCTATGACCTTTTATGTTTTTGTTTTTGTTATGTGATGTTCTTGTAATGTTTAATAAGTCTATTCTTTTTCCACGAGTTCATTAAGATAAGTTTATGATTAGTTTTAAGTGACACAAAAATGTATGGATTATGATATGGGTGGGACATATATATACATATAATTAATTAGGTATAGTATTATTTACCATGATGTATATATTTTATGTGAATAGGTTAGCGAGTATCTAGGTTTAAAAAGGGTGAGTGTGAAGGTGTTTAGCTCTACTCACAATTTTTTGTATGAAAAGTTTAGAGATTAACTAGGTTAAAAAATGGTGAGTGGGATGGATTAGTTATACTCACAAATATACATGTGAATAGGTTGGAGAGATGCTAGGTTCACAAAGATAAGAGATCCTATGTTTAAATTTCTACCACTTCCTTTTCGATATTACATGAATCATGATATATTCTTATTGTTTGTTAACTCAGTTTTTTGAACGCTTTTGATTTCTATATGACATTATGAAAATTTATATTCCATGATTTATGATCAATGATTTTTTGGGTATGAATTTTATTTTCTATCCTGATTATACTCATATATTCATGTTATTCCCACTTATGATATTATATTGTTATCACTTATGTTTTCCATTACTAAGCATCTGATCTCAACCCTTTCTTATGTTCCCATTTCCCCAGGTTATGAATAAAAGTAATATGTAATCTGTTTTGATAATAATATCTTTTATGAATAATTTGGGGGAGAAATTGAGGACCTGTTATGAATTAAGTAAATTTTTTATTGTCAGTACATTTCCATTAGTTGAAAAAAATGAGTTTCATTAGTTAATGTATCAACTTAATTATATAAATATCTAAAAATAAAAGGTTTTGGGAATTTGTTAAATTGAAATATTATCTTTATGTCCTTAAAATACAAGAATATGAAGTTTGTATTATTATAAACATGCCATTTTATGGTTCATACCCCAAGGTAGATCTGTGATCGGGCCTACATCCATTTATAGTATTCATATAATGATTTTATTTCTAGGATAACCACATAAAATCAAATTTACCAAATAGTTTTAGATGTTATGATATAAATATACTTATTCATAGGGTTTCTACTAAAGATATTTTATCTTAATCCCTAGATCAAAATTTTATTTTACCTTAAAAGTAAGTCATATACTATTCCAAAAGATAATCTATATATTTGAAATTATGATAATCATTAATTTATAGTGCCTGAACTTATCCTAAAAAAATATCCCAATCAAAAAAAATTTATGAACCTTTCATTGATACCAATTGTGAAAACCTTGACTGGCTCTCTTGGATCTGGTTTCGTAAACACAAATGTTACTCACTAGCTATAATACAAACTATATATTCCTAGACATAAATATCCCAAAATTATATGGATTAATGAAAATATTCCATTAAAAACCTTATCAATTCATTTTAGGTTTATATATTTTGAGAATTGGGAAATAAATCAATAATATGATGTCCTTCTCAACTAAAGTATATCCTTTCCACTATATAAGAAACCACTCATTTCATAATAAGTCTTCACTATCTCTAATATATTCTCCAAAAAATAAATCTTGTTAAAAATATCAAAATTAATAATTTTATTCCAAACATAGGAAAATGGAAACATAATAAGGGGTTATCTCAGACTCAAAATAAAGGTAAATATAAGGTATAATAATCTAAGATCATAAGTTAGCATAATATGAGCATAAATAATGTGGTAATAATAACAAATAATTACATAATACAATGGAACTGAATGATTAGTATATCCATGGATAAAAATGGAAATTAAAGTATCACATGGATAAAAATAAATATCTCCTTAACAATGAAATACATAATCATGGACAATTAATTCCATGCATTGAGCCAAGACATCATGATTATACTGTCAATGACTTGTGTCAATGAAAAATATTTTTTTGAGTACTAATACCCCAAAACACCCAAGATAGTATATCTTTTGGGACCCATAAATTCATTGAGGGGATATAAAATGTTGTACCCACCCATTAGTTATTTAGGTCTAATGCATTCATCATATGAGAAAATTAAAAACAATACATAATTATCTTTTCCAATAATTATCCTTACTAGAATATCAAATATATGGGAAAATAATACTGTAACCATTTTAATAAAAGGTTTAATATGATAAAACCCCACCCATAGAAATAATATGGATGGTTAAACAATATATAGTCATCTTTCCTTAGTAATATATAAACTTAGGTATTAGAATAAAAAGATATATGGGTTTTTAATAGTATCTCAATGAATTAATGGAATATAAACCTATGTAATAATCCCTCAAACTAGTATCAAATACAGGAATGGGTCATATGGTAAAATCAATAATTTCCCAATAAATAGATGTATGGAATCTAGTTTAACACCCTTTAGTCAAAGGAATGGAAAATAAGGTTTTTACAATGAAAATGAATTGGATTAAAAATCATGACTATATATAGTGGATGAATATGAAAGATAAATGTACTAATTAATAATTATTTTAATAGAAATATAAATTACATATGAAAATAATATAAATAAGGTGGTTGGTTTTAAAATAACATATCCTCAATGTAACAATGGTAACATAGAAGAATTTTGACATAGATAAAAAATATCCCAGAAAAATAATGTCTTAAACGATATCACACAAGGAGATATCAAGAATCAAATTGTTAGATACCATGAGTTCAATACAAAAGTTTATATGTTTATTAGAGGATACATTATATTACATAAATCACATTTTTGTAAACCCTTTTTAATATGGAAAGAAAAATGGAGGTGAAAACCTAAATGATATTTTAGAAAACATCTTTAATATTAACAATAAATAAAAACATATCCATCACTTTAATAAGTATCCTTTGAAAAATTGAGGAGAATGATTTCAAAAATATTTAATTTTAATGATAATATCTAATAATTGATCCTTGATAATGATATAATTTTTACTATTAGAAATATGGAGCTAAAATTTAAAACATTTTATTATGAAAGGAACATTTTTGTGATTTGAAATTATCTTTGTTGAAAAACTAGATTGTGATAATATTAACAAAACAATATTAGTATTAAAACCTTATTTTCATAACTAGAATTTTAATATACCATATAATGAAAAATTTAAGTTTGAGAATCCAATCGTCGAAGAAAAATGTTCAAGATAAAACATTATAACTAAAAGAAAGAAGATTTGAGCTATTAAAATCCATTACGAGCAATATACTTCATAAGGTAAGAAATAAGACACTCTTTCTTTTGTGTTTGGAATATAAATCCAAATATAAACAATTATATAATACCACAGAAAACAATTAATTGTATGCTTTACCAAAAATATATAAAATACTCTCTAGAGAACAATCATAACTCGTTGAATGAAATTTTAGGTACCAAAAATCCTTAATATCGGGGTAATAATTGAATCAATATGCATTTGAACACAACGATGTGATTTGTCTGGGTGTATCCCAATAAATAAAAAAAATTATGATAATATTAAATACATGGGTAGTAAATACAGCTTAATGGAAAACATGGTCCACAAAATGTATCATGCACCAAAAAAATCAGGATTGAGCCAAATAAAACCATTAATTTAATTCTTTATTTATATAAATGCACTCCAAACACATGTATAACCAAAGTAACTATCTTAATAACAAATTTTAAAACCATTTTTTATATCTATAACATTTTATAAACTTAATTTATAATTATTCTCTACATTTATATTAGATATTTATTATCAATTTTTGAGATTAGGTTTGAGTAATCATGATATTTTTGAGCTATATTCATAATAGTGATGTTGTTATTCATTATTATTCAAAATTTAATCATTCCCAGATTATAAAAGGTTATTTAACAGATTTTTTATAAATATATTTAATGTTGTAATCTCATTATATGAGAGTTTTATTTATGATCATTAAAGATGAAATCGATGATGATCATGTCTCGATGATTCTTAACAAATTAAAGGTGTTTTCATAATTAATGAGTTTAATAATAATGTTAAAATTCCATTAAAAATTATTTTTTACATATTCATATTATATTATTCTAGTAATTATGTACCTATAGTCATCCATGACATAAATTCATAGTATTTTTCAAGTAAGTGGTTAAATAGACCCAAACATGAACGTATCATGATTAATGGATGATTATGTCATGGTTTAAGTATAATATCACTATATATGAAGAATAGTTAAATTATTCTATGTTAATTATGGTGATGTATCATAATTTTAAGGAAGTAAGAAAATAATTATTTGATATGAAATTATTACATAATATGAATAAAAATATTTTCTTCTTGGTATGGTTTTTTAAAAAGATTGAATTAACAATGATCATATATTGATAATATATTTAATAAAATCTATATTTTTCATATAAATACATAATTATATCATAAATATTATATTTATCCATTAAAACCATTCATAGGACAAGCCACGGGAGGCAGTAATGAAAAGAAGAATTCATTGTCCCATGGAAGTGGTAGTCCGTGCGTACACATGGATGAAGTTATTTTTTTCAAATAAAGAGTGAAAGGATTAATGTGGTTTGTCATTTAACTAAAATAAATAAGTAATAAATATAATAATTAAATAATAAATTCCATTTTTTCCAGCCACAATTGGTGGGGAAGTTAAATGAACATGTTGCTTCATGAAGATGGTAATCCACCCATACACACAAATCAAGTTTTCATTTTTTTCTTAAGGGAAGATAGGGAATGTGGTTAATGGTTATTAAATTAGAATAATAAAATTTAGTATATAACCAATAATAATTTCATTACATATAAGTATTAATATTAGAAATTTAATGGTAATATTTAAAAAAAAGAAATTAAGGAGAAACGATCACTCGTGTTGAGAACTTTGAGTTTTCATTGGATAATTATTTTTTAAATGAGGTAATAAGATAATATATCATTAAAATAATATAAATAATATAGAATTAGATTAAAGGAAAATCAAGAATTTCAGGTTTTCAAGTGGTAATTAAATTTTAGGATTGTTGGGAGACCCATTTTATAAGTGAAAAGTTATGAATTGTTTTTAAATACCCATAAATTTTTAATAATAGGAAGTCAACCTCAATGAAATTGGATCTAAAATTGAGAAATAATGGATCAAGGAAGTGATAAGGACATGAAAGGACTCAAAAAAATATTATCACACATGTTATAACATGTTTTATGCTTTTTAACTAGGTTAAAACATTTTAACCCTAATTTACTATTACCATAGTAAATAGTTTCTACCTAAGTAATTTATCTATAGTGAATAAAAATAAATGGACCATATCACATAATTTGGATCTAATTATTCAAAATTTTAAATAAATTTTATTTTATTAAATTTCGAAATTTTTCCAAAATATTTTTTAAAATAATTAATTTGAAATGTATTTAAAATAGTTTCTTTAGAAAAATATATCTTAGATTCTAAAATATAAGATTTAGTTTTATAAACTATAATAAATATTTTAAGATTTATAATTTTATTTATAAAACAAATATTTTATAAGTAAAAATATTTCTAAAAGTTCTATGTCATACATACATACTAATAATGTCATTAAATTGTGGTATTTGTCAAAAATATATTTCTTTATTCACCTTAAAATGATTTTTTAGAAAACTCATGAAAAATAATCTCAATAAAATAATATTATTATGATTCCAAAAATATTATTAATTTTTTAAAGTTCAAATTTTAAAATTTTAAAATTTAAAATTTAAATAAAATTATATAGTATAATGAACAATAGTTTTTAAAGGGAAAAAACTATTTAGAACAAAATTTACTCTTCTTATTATTTTGTATCATTTACTAATAAGTTTTAACAAATAATTCATATCCATATATATTTCCCACAATTGATCATAAGATTATTGTGATAAAAAATGTTGCGTATAAAATTTCATTTTTTAGAAAAATATAATTCAAATTTTAAAATGGTTTTTTAGTTTTTTTGGTTTTAAAAATTGAATCCAATTCATACTAAAAGTATAATTTATCTTCATTATTTAAATATTTCATAAATCAGTTAGTCCTATTCATTCTAAAAAATTCAACATATTGGTTGTAATAGTCATACTTAAATATTTATATTTTATCTTAATATATAATGGGTTTTTTATGTTTAGTGTTGCATGTGGATAATTCTAGGGAACACATTGAATTATTTAAATATAATCATATATTAAAATATCACGGTGTTAAAAGGGGAACACATTTTTCTTAAAAATTATTCACGGAAAGGTGTGATGTGTTTAGGTAGTCAGGGGGAATTAATCCGACAGTTTTTTGGTCTATATGAAATTCTGGAGAAAGTATGATCAATTACATATTGATTAGCCTTACTTATTTTTTTATCCTAACTGAATAACATGTTTCAATTTTCATTGTTAATTAATTATGCACCTGATACTTTAATCCCTGAAGTGATATAATTAAAGGAGATACTTTCTAATTAGGAGGAACCCATTCATATTTTTTGTTGTAGAGAGAAGGTTTTTCAAAATAAATTGACTCACCTAGTTAATGTGTAGTGGAAAAATAATATTATTTAATGATAAAAATAGGGACCTATAAGAGATATGAGATAAAAATATTATCATTTTTTATTAATGAATAGATTAATGAGGACACAATTTCTTTAAGTGGGGTAGAATATGACTACCTAAGTGTTTTTAATGAAAAAGTTTTATATTTTATTCTAATTAATTATATATATTCGTATTAGTGACCATTATTATAACCTTATAAATAATTTTATTATGTAATGGGACAATAATATCATTTTCCTTTTATAAAAGGTTGTAGTTTTTATTCTAACTAAATTTTTTTGTCCATGTGTTATATAAATTTGTTTAAAAATTAAATTTATCAATTTTAGAGATTTTATTTTATAAATGAAATTCATTTTTTGATTAATCATATCTAAAATATATTAGGTTTAGTTTTCATATTTTTCTAAAAATATTGATTTTTGGGTGAATAGTGTGAAATATAGTTTTTACAAAAAAACATAACTTTGATGACATAATGATGATGTATGCATGGATTCAAAGTTCATAAAACCTTTTGATCATACAAAAATTTATTTAAGGAGTAAAATAATTAATTTAGAAATAATATGTTGAATTTATAATCCTATGTTTTTTTTATTTTGAGAAAAAATTATATTTTATTCTAATAAAAAACTATTTTTGGTCCCTTTATTTTAATTATATATTCACAAGGTTTTATTTTATTTTATCTTTTTTTTACTATCACATATATCTTTTTTTTACCATAAAGTAATAAATTTCATGTGAATAAATAATATACATATTTTTGTGTAGATTCATTTGTTTACTTAAAAATGATTTTTTCTAAAAGTTATTATTTTTTTGTTAAACATACTTATATTAAAATTAGTTTTTACCACATCTAAAATTTGAATCTTGAAAATATTTTTCAAATATAGAGTAATTATTTTCAAATTATGTGATATAGTTCATTTCATTATTATTCATAAAAATAAGTTACCATAGTAAATGTTAGTCACTTTGGTAAGAGTTAAATATGTTAAATTGGTTAAATTAAGGGGTAAGAACACAAAATATCATAAAAATTTACATTTAAGTGGGTTTATGGAGACTTTTTTTGCCTCTTCTTTATGTATTATTAATATTTATCAATTTTTATCGACTTTAATTTATAATTACTTCCCCTTTTTATATTAAGATATTAATATTACAAAACACCCCTTTCCTCTATAAATGGTTCTCTTAACCACCTGACATCACCACACACCTTGAACACATTATCCTGATCAATACCTATAAAAATATTCACCCAAATCTCTTTCCCAAGTCTTCTAAGATTTTTTCTCACTAAAACCACAATATAATATGGATTAAATAGAGTCATAAATGAGTATATCCAAGTAAGAGGTAATTGTATTAACCAAGTACATACATGTTTCATTCATCTTATACACCCTCAAAATCAATTATAACCATACTAATATAATTAGATCAATATAATTAGATGTTAAAATATTTTTTTAATTCTATAATTAATTAATTAATCGCTTGGTAATTATTTTTCCAATGATTTTTAGGGAAATTTATTTATTTTTTAAAATTTTAATAATTTTTGTCTTTTTTGCATGGCTAACTGATGATAAATACTATCCATGTAGATTCCATGGTAATAAATCTATAAAAATAAATTATATTTCTTCTTGGATTGTTCATGATTTCCAAAACCATGTAGGATAACCAGGAAAGTGACTTAGTGTGCCTAGTGAAGGTGTCACAACCAAAACGCAGTTCAGGTAAATTGTGTTGCAATCATAAAATATGTCCAACATTAAATTTTTGAAAAATGTCACAAAGTTACCTTTCCGTATTTTAAACAAAAATAGGATCTCTCCCCCTTGACCCTCTCTAACTTGAACATTTAATGAATCCCCGTCCCCCTAAGTTGTGTGACCTCCTCCCCTTTGGCCTCGAGTTCGTGTACTTAAATAATGACAATTCAAGTATGATATGTCTGGGTAAGTGTTTCCTCCTCTCCTTCTCCTTCTTTAATATGTATATTTTTTTATTCTCCCCTTTTCTGTATACATCCAAGGCATAACTGTATAAAGATAATGGTTTTAATTCTTGTGGTTTCAATTTCATAGGGTGTGTGATCATCTCTCAGAACCTTCTTTTAACATTTGTTAATGGAGAAACATCACCTATGCACGCAATAGGTAGGTATTTAATGCATTTTTTTCATTATAATTCACCAAATAAACTTTAGTGTTTCAAATTGGTTTTTTTAAAATTATTAACTCTATTTGGGATTATTTGAAATTTATTATGAATGTTTCTTAATGGTATTAAAGGATTAATATTGGTTTCCAAATCTCGTTTTTTGGGTTTGGCCCTTCTTTTTATTTGACTTCAAGGAACAAATTATTCTTTTAGTCGCTAAAATATTTGAGATAGTTTTCAAAGTGGAATCAATTTTTTTAAAATTATTTGAGGTTTTTTTTTAAATTTTATTGGATGATGCATGAGTTAAACATATTTTTTAATTAGGGGTTTCTTTTGATAAATTTTATTATGTTTCTTTGTTTATTTATTAGATTTTTTTAGGAAACATATACATTTTACCAAACGTAGAATTAGATCTAAAATATTAAGGAATTTATAATAGATTTATTCATTATGATCATCATGATGAGTATGAAAATGATAAAAATCAAATTCACCTTTATCAGATAAGATATTATACTTTATTTCTTGTCTTTCATACATAAAAAGACTTCATAATCGGGCTTATATCAAAACATATAAGCATCATATTTGCACTCAAAAAATATCATCATACTTACGTATGTAAAGAAGCTCATCAGAATGACTAAAGTCTAAATTCCGAATACAAAAATCTATTTTTTATCATATTGGAACATCTTTTACATTGTGATGGTGTAATATAATACGATGTTGAAAATTCCATTATCCCATAGAAATATAAACTGTCAAATTTCAGATGTCTAAGTCTTTGTGACAAACCTGGTGACATTATGACTATTGGACGATTAAGATGACCATTGGAATCTTACCTATAAATAAATAGTCATTAAAATAGTTTGAAAAAATTGGAAAATGATGAGCATACTTGTTGAGAAATTAATTTCCAAATTATCTTTGTGTGAGAGCTATGAAAATTTAAAAGTGTAAAAATATTCTTCATATTTTTTGTAGTTGTTTTAGAGTTTTTTATTTTTAAGGGAACCTTTTTAGGTTTCCCCCTTATGAAATCATTTGTGTTGTAAATTGTCTACCCGATCTATGATTACAATTGACGTTTTGCAGGGATATTAAGATGGATAATCTGATCATCATGTTGATCGAGGGCTTACAGGGATAGCAAGATAGAACTGATCCATCAGATCTAGAGATGTTGGGGATATGAAGATATATTAAATAAAATATTAATATTGAGGGATTTCCTTGTGGAGGAAAGATAGACTTTCCTGTAATTATAAAAATAAGGATTCCATTAGCCAAGGTTTATGTGACTACCTTACTGTTAAGGTTAAAAAGAGACCAAACTTTTTAAATAGATCAGTCATTCTTTTTGTTTCTTTTGGTTTTACTTGTTCCTTACATGTTATTTATTCTAATTTTCAGGTATGCATATTGTTTTATTATAATGATACTGAATATGATAAAAACAATATGTATTACTAATCAGATCTACTATGAATTAGAGACACACTAATATAATCATATCCATTCCAAATGCGACCTGTTTAATCTCATTTAATCATATACTCTGTGATTACGATTCATTTATACTGATATAATTGTTTCCTCTATGATTATGAGTTAATCGTATTCTTTATGATTGTAAAGACCCGGAAATTTCAAGTAAAGTTTTGTTTCCTAAATACTTTGGAAATTTACGAGTCTGTGGCTTCTGACGACACTTGATTCAGAGGCCCGGTGTTCCCGGAATCAATTTCTGAAGTTTAGCTCAGGTACATTAAGTAAACGAACGAGCGGAATATTTCTATCTTTTAAACCGGTGCTCGAAATTGAAATCTAAGGGCACCGGTGAACTCGCGGCAACTGTAATTGCTTAAGAGGACCTTTACCGAAGATGTGTTTACATGGGAGAAGAAGTTATATTTTTGTGGATTAATTGATAGGTGAAGAAAATTGTGGAACAATTTTATTTTTATATCTTGAGTGGTTATAACCTGCATGGGGAAGTTAGGGTGGGAACCACTAACATCCTAACTACCCATGTGAGGATAAATGTGAGGTGGGGCCCACACGAGCCCCAACCCTTCACATTTCCATAACTCTCATAAACCCCCTTCTTTATTTTGTTAACTCCCCTTAAATCTGAGACCACTCACCTCCTCCTCTCTCCCTCTTTAACAATTTCCAACCCATTAATTTAATAAATTCAACCACTTTAATTAATTTGATTAAGTGTTTTGAATTTTGAAATTTAAATTACTTGTGTTAATAAAATAATATCATTAGTATATTATTTTACTTTAGCACATATTGGGTTGGGAGAAATTGGTGGGAGAACTTGTGTAAAAAGGAGAAGGAAGTTTTTCTTTTGAAGAGCTTCATCCTCAACGAAGAACGTCAACTCTTTGAGGAAGAACATCGACACGGTGACCTCGGTTTCTCCGTCCTCTTCTTCCTCCACGACAAGGGAGGAGACACTAAAGCGGGAACCTCATTCCACGACACCAACACTCGTTATCTCTTGTTAAGGTAGGGGTGTGTTTGGATTGGGTAATGATTGGTTTTCTTTCCATGTTGATGTTCCTCTTAAACAACTTATTATCGGACTAATACGGGAGGGACTGGACCAAACTAACACAGACTGATTCCTCCACTGTTCTTTTGAATATGTAGAGTTCTTCAAGTGTTCTTGATCGGTGAATCAAGTTATGTTTTTGGAACCGATTGGAGGACCGAAAACATCGTAAATGGCCACAGAGCGTTTGGGCGACCTAGAAGCAGATGTTTTGTATAAATAGGATCATAAGAACGAGGCATGGACACCTCGGGAGGCGTGCTGGCTAGAGGCATCGTTTCTGGAAAATTCCAGAATACATGGCGTGTCCACCAGATGCACACGTCGTGTAGTACAAGCGTACTGTGGCTTCTATTTCGGACATTAGAAAAGTAACCCACGACGTGTGACTCTAGACACACAGTATGTACTCTCCACACTATTTTTTAGAGGAGGCTTCGATGGACATGGCGTGTATTCAGGGGAAATACACGGACATGGATAGCAATACATGGCCAAGTAACATGGCGTGTATTCACTTTATAGAAAGGAAAAAAGCGGCTTCGTGAGTCTCGGTGTGTAATCTTGGAGATACACAGACACGGGCAGAACCACGTGGCCAAGTAACATGGTGTGTACTACCTCCACCATGGAAGAAGTGGCTTTGGGATGACTCGACATGTATCTTGGGAATACACGGACATGGGGTGAAGTACACAGGCATGTAATCCCCCACACGGCCAGGAATGGTTAGCGCAGAGGGAACTGACCCTAGAGGTTTGGACACGGTGTGTAAGCATACCACACGCTGTATACTTATTTATCTACATGACTAGCCCGACGACACGGGCCATTTTATACGGGCAGTACCAAGTGTCTAATGACACGGTGTGTATCACTTACCTACATTCCATGTACTTTAGGAAAATGGATTTGTTGTCTTGCTCTCAGTGACTTGGACACGTTCGTTTGGTTTAGCCCCCTATGATGTGGCAGACCATCCGGATACATCAACTCTGGTCTTCATGACAGTTTATCTTTTGACCCCCTTGGCTTGTGGAGTAGACCCTCCCGGGATCGAGTGTGATGTGTGCGGGAACCCTAGAGCTGGCTGCGACTATGACGAATACCGTGTCGGGATCCTCTGTGGGTTCGACGATGAAGACGACTGTACCTGGATCCTACGTCGCCTAGGTAGCGATGATGACTGTACTTGGATCCTCTGTGGGTTCAGCAGTGATGACGACTGTACTTGTATCCTACGTGGGTTTGGCAGTGATGGTTACTGTACTTGGATCCTACGTGGGTTCGACAACGACGACTTCTGTACTTGGATCCTACGTGGGTTTAGTAGAGGAGATGATTTAGAGGCTGCATCTAATCATCTCCACCCCTCTTCGTGATTAGTATACCTGTGTGAGCTGAGTCTTGACTTTCAGTCAATATCATTGATGTGATTGACTTTCTTTCCTGTGTGGACTGGGTTGTGCTTTCCTGTGTTGATTGGATTGTACTTGGGCTCATGAGTGGGAGCCAAACTGGAATTGATAACTTAGGTATATGTTTGGGAATATACCTAAGTAAATTTGGTTGATACTTAATGTTTGTATCTTTCCTTTGTGGTTTATCATTTGTCAATTCTGAGATACCTTTGGGGGTCTTGGGGTCCCTACTGAGTATAGTATACTCACCCCTTCATGGGATATGCCCGCACAACGTTGTGTTGGATGCAGACGACAGACAAAACTGATCGAGGTGGAGGCTTGGGGAGTTGAACGGTACCCGGAGGTGAACCACTTGGTGGGACATACACGGAGCAGACGGCCAGACCCGAGGAGCTGAGGAGACTATCTGTAACCACCCTTCATGTGGGATTTCCAAAGGAAGACTTGGTGTTACTATTTTACTTTAATATTGTTATGCTTTCTTTTCAGTTGTACTGTACTTTCAGTTGGGTTTGTATACTGGCCAATTTACTTTTCAGCACCTACTTTGTACCCAGTTTTACTTAGTGCATACTTCACTTACGTAATCTGTTGTGTTTATTTACTTTTATAAAGGCAATTCCTTCCCTTTTACCAGGATTTATGCCTTTGGTGCTAGTCACCAGCCCCTGGCCTATGGAAGTCGGGCTTGGGGTAGTCACGTCACGGGCCCCGAGGACGGGTCGTGACAAATTGGTATCAAAGGGAGGTTCTGACACAGAACTGTGGACTCTGAGAATTTTTTTCTCTCTGAAGCAAAGTGTTAAGAGTATTGAGTGTGGTTATCAGTACATGGAGTCCAGTGTTAGTGCAGCAGCCGAAGTATCCATACACCAGGACCCTGACTTATGATATCCGACTTAGTGCTCGAAAACACCGTTTGCATGTGTGTTTCAAAATTTTTCTAAGTGATTACTTGTTTCAGCTCACCAGGTATACTGTATTAACCGTGGATCACCTGTTTCTTTTCAGGATGGCCCCATGACGGTAGTCAGCTAGGGTTCCCAGTTACGTGCGAGATGGCAGCCCACCAGCAACGAGGCCTCGGTGCAGGGCCCCTTATAGCGGAGGCACCAACGGTACCTCTACCCGCTAGGCCACCAATACCACCAGCCACAACAGCGGAGAGTGCACGCCGTCTGAGTGCATTGCACGAGTTTCAAAGACAGAGGCTGCCCAGGTTCCGCAGAGATATGGACCCTCAGGAAGCCGAAGATTGGCTAGAGGATGTTGTTCGACTCTTCAAATTGGTAGGGACACCAGCAGATCTTTTGGTGATTCATGCTGCGAGTCTCCTGCATGCGGCAGTAGGTAGATGGTGGAGCCTGATGCTCCAGGTGCATGAAAAGTCATCTCTTCTATGGATGAACTTCGAGAGTCTCTTCCACTCGGAGTTCGTTCCATCCACCCTCTGTGCGGTGTGCATCCAAGAGTTACTAAAGCTCTGGCAGGGCAGCATGACAGTATCCCAGTACTCGACGAGATTTACCGACCTCTCACGCTAATCCACAGACATGGTACGAGACCCAATCTTACGGGACCAGATCTTCAAGAAGGGACTGAGGCATTAGATAAGGGCTTAGATGATCTCCCTCATCATTCTGACGTAGGTTGGAGTACTAGAGCGAACCCTAATTGTGGAGAGATTCCTTGCTGAGCCTACACCAGCAGCGAGGCCTACCGTAGGGGCGACATTTCGTGGAGACTTCTGCAGCCAGCATTAGAAAGATGTTGTAGAGGTCCAAGCAGACCAGGCCATCAGTTGGGCAACCATAGGATACTAGTTCGGATGTGAGGGGCACACGCAGTAGAGCCAGCCATACGAGAGGCAGGCAGTGCTATGCATGTGGCGGGCAGGTCCACATGGCTCGTGACTGCCTGACCTGCCATTCAGAGGAGCAGCAGATGGTTGAGGGACCACCCAGGTAGAGGTAGAGGTTCAACCATGGCGGTCCTCAGGGAGCAGGCAGACGAAGCATAGGAGCTGACTGAGCAGCAGGTGGTGGACGATGCTTCGAGGCTCTACAACCACCACCACCAGGAAGAACACCTCGACCTCAGGGAGCTAGTAGACAGGGGTAGGCTCAGCTCCAGGCAGTCAAGGCCTATGACCACGGTGCACGTGATATGATTAGAGGAACTATCTGTGTCTACTCCACCGTTGCTGCAGTTCTTATAGACACGGGAGTGAGTCATTATTTTATTTTCGCTGCCCTTGTTCCGAGCTCGGATATTCCGACGGAGCCGTTGGCTCAATCCTTACAGCTAGGGACTCCTAAGAGAGTAGACTCTACGATTATGCACTTGTTCCAGTAGTGTGATATTACTCTAGGAGACAAGAGCTTCGGCTGGGATCTTTTTGTAGCAGCGTCGAGGCCTTATGACGTCATCTTGGGTATGGACCGGTTGTCTACAGTCCATGCTCAGATCGACTGCATTAGGCGTGAAGTGTGGTTTATCCGCACAGATGGGACCAGGTTTACCTTCACCGGTGAGAAGGAATCCTTTGCAGTGCTGGATGGACTTACACAGAGGAGGAGGCATCCAATCACACATCAGTTGGTTATCCTCATCCTCGGAGCAGTTGATGTGCGGAGTCCGAGTTTTCCTGTTGTGGTGAATCAGTATGCGGACGTTTTTCCTGACGACGTTCCAGGACTACCTCCTCACAGAGAGGTAGACTTCTACATTTTCCGCTACCCTGGGACAATACCGATATCCACTCCATAATATCGGATGGATCCCGCTGAACTTCATGAGCTATGGGTACAGCTGGAGGACTTGTAGGGAAAGGGATTCATCGGACCCAGTGTTTCACCCTGGGCTTCTCCGATTTTATTCTCCAAGAAGGAAGATGAGAGCTTACGATTATGTGTCGACTACTTTCCCCTGAATCAGGTGACTATAAAGAACATGTATCCACTATTGAGGATTGACGACCTCTTTGATTAGCTCAAAGGAGCACGATGGTTCTCGAAGATAGACCTCAGGTTAGGCTATCATCAGCTCAGAGTTCGAGACGAGGATGTGCATAAGATGACCTTCAGGTGTTGGTATGGACAATATGAGTTCTTGGTTATTCTTTTCGGGGTAACCAACGCTCCATCAGTGTTCATGAGTCTCATGAACAGGATCATATAGCCTTACCTCGATCGATTTTTCGTAGTCTTCATCTATGATATACTAATTTACTCAACTACTGAGGAGGAGCATGCCTACCACTTGCGGGTTTTACTAGAGACACTCCGAGATCACCAGCTTTATGGTAACCTCTCTAAGTGTCAGTTCTGGATTCGAGAGGTCCACTTCTTGGGGCACATTATCTCTGAGATGGGAGTTGTGGTGGATCCTGCGAAGATCAAGGCAGTACTTGCTTGGGAGCTACCTAGGAGTGTGATTGAGGTGCAGAGTTTCCTAGGTCTGGCTGGGTACTATCAGAGATTTGTGCGAGACTTCTCTAGAGTTTCAGCACCACTTTTAGCTTTGATGAAGAAGGGGATACCCTTTGTGTGGTCAGATAGATGTCAGCGAAGCTTCCAGGAGTTGAGATAGACATTGACCAGTGCACCCATCTTGAGGCTACCAGAGGAGGGTGTAGGGTACATAGTTTACTGCGATGCATCACGGACCAGACATGGGTGTGTCCTAATGTAGGAGCGGGCAGTGATTGCTTATGGTTCACAACAATTGAGGCAGCACGAGCAGAACTATTCTACCCATGACCTGGAGTTAGCAGTAGTGGTGTTCTCCTTGAAGATGTTGCAGCACTATCTGATGGGCGAGCGCTTTACAGTCTACTCTGACCACCAGAGTCTCAGGTACATCTTCTCGTAGAAGGACCTGAACATGAGACAATGTTGATGGCTCGAGTCCCTCCATGACTATTACTTTGAGATAGTCTATACTCTTGGGAAGGGGAACGTTGTGGCTGATGCTCTCAGCTGGAGATCAGGCATTCAGCTACTTAGAGAGGCGACAGAGTAGTTAGCTACTTTGCAGATATCCTTCGTGGATAGAGATGGGGCATCCTTTCTACAGTCCCTCATAGTCACTCATCCACTGCTTCAGCGGGTCAGAGAGGAACATCATGGGGACATTGACTGTGAGACACGACGAGCTCAGATTTCCACAGGGCAGGCGCCTGATGGATTTTCTGAAGGAGGAGAGCACATAATACTCTTCAGGGGACGTACCATGGTACCAGTTGCACTGTAGGAGGAAGTGCTGGGGGAGTTTCACACTTACCCTCTAGCAGTACATCCTGGACTGGAGAAGATATACTAGGACCTCAGACTACAACACTGGTGGCCGGGTATGAAGAAGGTGAGTGGCAGAGTTCATTTCTCGATGCCTCACCTGATAGCAGGTGAAGGCGGGGCACCTGGTACCAGCAGGCTTGGTACAACCCTTAAAGGTCCCAGAGTGGAATTAGGACGGTATATCCATGGATTTCGTGACGAGGTTTCCTCATACTTCCAGAGGTCATGACTCCATCTGGGTGAATGTCAACCGACTCACCAAGTCAGACCACTTCCTACCTATCAAAGAGCAGGGCTCAGTGGAGAGCTTGGGACACCTCTACATACAGGAGATCGTATGGATTCATGGTGTTCCATCATCTATCATCTTCGATCGAGACGCTCGCTTTACTTCCCATATTTGGAAGGGGTTGTAGGAGGAATTTAGAACACAGCTACACCTGAGCACCGCCTTTCATCCTCATACAGATGTCCAGATAGAGAGGACCATTCAGACTCTCGAGGACATGCTCTGTGAATGTGTTCTTGACTTTGGCTGCAATTGCAAGGATCACATACCTTTGGTGGAGTTTTCGTAAAACAACAGCTACCACTCCACCATCGGGATGGCACCATACGAGGCACTATATGGACGACCATACAGATCACCTCTGTGTTGGACTAACCCTAGGGAGTCAGCACTCGTAGGAACAGAGATGGTTCAGGATACAACATAGAAGGTGTAGATCATTTAGGAGCGAATGAGGACTGCACAGAGCATACATAAGTCATATGCTGATAAGAGGTGGAGACCATTGGAGTTTGAGGATGGAGACCACGTTTTCTTACGGGTCTCACCTCATCGTGGATTACAGAGATTTGGCTAGGGCGGTAAGTTATCTCCGCACTGCATTGGACCATTCTAGGTTATCAGTTGGGTAGGTGAGGTAGCTTATCGCCTGGCTCTTCCACCTTAGTTGCACCGGGTGCACGACGTCTTCCACGTATCTCAGTGGAGGAGATACATCCACAACCCAATGCATATCATTGATCATAGAGAGCTGGACATTGATGAAAGGGTGACTTTGGGGAGGTCCCGGTGGAGATCGAGGATTGATAGGAGCGGGTCCTACGTGGATGGTCGATTCCTCTGGTGCGCATCCGGTGGCAGCACGGGAACATCCAGGAGAGCACATGGGAGCGGGAGGCTCAGATGCATGCACAGTACCCTCATTTTTTTCCCCAGTTTATGATGTAGCTTTATGGGGACGTAAATCCCTAAGGTGGGAGTAATGTAAAGACTCGGAAATTTTATGGAATTTTTTCTCTTAAATACTTTTGAATTTTATGAGTCTGTGGATTTTGACGACATTTGATTCTGAGGCCCGGTGTGTCTGGAATCAATTTCCAATGTTTATCTTGGGAACATTCAGTAAAAAAACGAGCATGATTTTTCTATCTTTTAAACCGGTGCTCAGAATTGAAATCTGAGGGCACTGATGAACTCGCAGCGCCGATAATTGCTTAAGATGACCTTTACAGAGGATGTGTTTGCACGGGAGAAGAAGTTATTTTTTGTGGTTTAATTGAGAGGTGAATAAAATTGCGGAACAATTTTATTTTTATATCTTGAGTAGTTATAACCTACATGGGGAAGTTCAGGTGGGACCCACTAACATCCTAACTACCCATGTGAGGATAAATGTGAGGTGGGGCCCGTAGGATCCCCAACCCTTCACATTTCCATAACTCTAATAAACCCCCTTATTTATTTTTTTTAACTCCCATTAAATGTGAGACCACTCACCTCCGCCTCTCTCCCTCTTTAACACTTTCCAACCCATTAATTTAATAAATTCAACCACTTTAATTAAATTGATTAAGTGTTATGAATTTTGAAATTTAAATTACTTGTGTTAATAAAGTAATATCATTAGTATATTATTTTACTTTATCACATGTTGGGTTGGGAGAAATTGGTGGGAGGACTTGTGTAAAAAGGAGAAGGAAGTTTCACTTTTGAAGAGCTTCATCCTCAACGATGAACGTCAACTCTTCAATAAAGAACATCGACTCAGCGACCCCGGTATCTCCGTCCTCTTCTTCCTCCACGACAAGGGAGGAGACACCAAAGAGGGAACCTCATTCCGCAATGCCAATGATCGTCATCTCTTACTGAGGTAGGGGTGTGTTTGGATTGGGTAATTATTGGTTTTATTTCCATGTTGTTGTTCCTCTTAAACCCCTTGTTATCGGACTAATGTTGGAGGGACCAGACCAAACTAACACGGACTGATTCTTCCACCGTTTTTTTGAATATGTGGAGTTCTTCGAGCGTTCTTGAGAGGTGAATCAAGTTATGTTTTAGGAACCGATTGGAGGCCCGAAAACATCGTAAACAACCACAGAGCGTCGGGGTGACCTAGAAGTGGACATTTTGTAGCAATCGGATCATCAGAATGAAGAACAAACACCTTGGGAGGCGTGCTGGCCATGTAACACCCGAGACTTTTATGAGAAATATTTTTTTATGTTATATAAATCATCAATGGAATATTTCACTACACACAACACTATCTTGGATTTCTTTACATGCAACCGCGACCTTCCTCGATAGCTTGCATCGTACGCAATACCGAGTTTCACGAAACAACGATATGCTATTAAAATATTATTAAAACTAGCCGTTATGAATAGTAATAAGAACCTTTTGAAATTTTGTAAATTTTATTTTTCAAAATAAACTTAATTTTTGGATTCGGAATATCGAAATTAGCCTAGGGTGAAATTTTGGTATTTTTCTGGAAACTTTCAATTTTTGATGAATAGTGAAAACACAGGGTTACTATTTAAAAACCAAATTTTTATTTAAATAATTATTTATTTTATTTAAATTTATTTTAGGTCAAAATTGATACATAATACCTATATATGTTCAATGTAATTCATTGGAGTAATTTTATAATAATTTTAGATATATAAAAATTTTATTGAACTTTTCACCGTCTTTTAACCACCTCCTAGGAGAATTTACAAATTTACTTAAAACTTAATTTTATCGCTTCTCTGAGTGGAATTTCAAAAATCTGAGAGACACGGTTGATTTCAGTAAGTAAAATTTGGTTCAATGTGATGAAAATAATTTTTGGTGAATAATAAATATTTACTTTTATTTACCACGGTTAAAAGTAAATAGGGTAATTAAGGGTAAAAATGATATTATTATTACCATAAAACATGTCCTAATTCTATTTTATAAGTGTAATTCGACCAAAAACAACATTAGAAAAAAAATATGACCATTTAGTCCCACTTTAATTAGATTATGACATTTTTATTAATTTATTTAAAGAAGGGTTAAAATAGTTAAAATCAATGTTTAATAAGTAAATATTTATTAATACAGAGTTATACATATGATAAATTCGACTATAAATATTCATTAGAAAGATGAAAAGATTTCCTACATAATGGTATTTTATTTGTAATTTTTAGACATTAAATAATTTAATTTATTTATAACACAATGAGGATGAAGAAATTATCTTATTAATGAAATATTGACATAATTGATGTTATAAATACCCAAATAAATGTAATTTGAGACTTTTTATGAATTAAATTAATTTTATAGGTTAATACGACATGTTAGTATTGATTTAATTAACTTTTTTATAATTAATAATTCTTTTATGATTTTCCCAAAAATAAATTACTAAATAGTTTCAAAATTGACATAAAATTGTTTTTAAAACAAATATTATATTATTGATTGTTATTTTATTCCTAAAAATATAGGGTTCTACCAAGATACTTATATCATGATAGTTGTATCATTAATTGACCACATGGGGGTCTCTTAGATGTATATGGTAAGTTTATTAACTATATAATATAAAAATACAAAGTGACATGGTAAATGTCAATCTAATTAACTAAGAGTTAAAACTAAAAGATATGGTTAATATAACGACCTAAACTTGTCTAAATTCTATTGGATGAGAGGATTTCGACCCATACCTACCTTATATTAGAAATATATCAATTTGGAGCTATTAAAAACCGAATTTGACTTTATAATAAAATAATATTTTTA
This sequence comes from Viscum album, assembly GCA_963277665.1. Classification (NCBI taxonomy): domain Eukaryota; kingdom Viridiplantae; phylum Streptophyta; class Magnoliopsida; order Santalales; family Viscaceae; genus Viscum; species Viscum album. The sequence goes on from OY728159.1 coordinate 1,643,827,972, forward strand.
GTTATTCCAAAGGTGCCTTTCTCCTCCCTTATAAAAGGGCACCTCCTCCCTCTCCTCCTCACACCAATTTGAGCCTTTAAGCTCGGACAAACCCTACCAATTTCTTATCTCCACTTCCCTAGAAGCATCCTAGAGGTCCTGGTCTTCTTCAAATACCAATTTTAGTGCCCTAATAGGAGGTATAAAAAAGGCGCTTCAAAGAAGAGGTAATGCCTGTTACCGATTCTTTCATCTTTATTTCTTCTTCCACTTCTTCTTATTTAGTTGTTTCATTATGAAGGAATAACATCAGTATAACTAATATAATGATATGTTATTATAAGTATGAAACAACCCTATTTCACCATCTATCCATCCTACTGATAATGAAATCACCGCACGTGCGTACGTACGGAATACCGTCTCCACGCCGTGGTGTAATCTATTTTCCCCCACCACCTTACTTGGATGGGTATAATGGTGTAAATAATAACTATATATAATTATTGTAAATTGATATTGATTCTGAAATAGTATACATACACTCCAATACAATTCCACGATCATGGGAACGATATCATCGCTCGTGCGTGCATACGGAATACCGTATCCACGATGTGATGCGACTCATTCTACATGATCTTCATTGCATAATGATTATATAAATGAATTTAATGAATTAATATGATATATTTTACAATAATACCATTCTGTAAATGAGGTATCTATAACCTAAAGAAAACAATAAGAATTTATTCGACAAAACACGCATAAGAACAAAAAGTAATAAACACCCGAATAGCAAGTAGTAATGAAATATTACTAATAAGAAGCTAAGAATATGACCATATATGATATCATAACAATAATTATGATTCTGGAATAAGTCAATAACATTATTTAAATCATTATAAAGGAGGTTCAGACACTTACAAAGCAAATCGGGCCTAAGGTAATGGAAAATATCACAATCTCATTTTTATCCGAGATTGTTTATACTTTATTGTTTACTGGGGTGTATTTTATCATCCACATCCATGTTTCCTCAATATGTAATATTTATATCCTTCTAAAATAGTTTATATCCAATTTTACCCTACGGTGAGTTTTTTGTAAAAGATATGAAAGGAATCTTTTGTCATTTTTCGTATGAGGTACTTTTTGACTTTTCCAACAAAAGTACAAGAAGAATGTTTTTTTAACTTATACGGCATGAATGGATTTTTAAAACATTATTTCCAAGAAGCTTACTTTACAAGTTTTCAAGTTTATTTTTAATCAACTTCTTCTAGTTTAAAATTGTATGACATGTTAAGAAAGGAAAATGTTTTTGAAGTAGAAAGGATATTTTCCTCAAGAATGGAGTTCAAGTGTTTTATCAAAATTATTTTCCATCTATGATAATATAGGGTTCTATTTCTATCCCTATTATTACGTTTATTTGATTATCTTGTGATGGAATTATTTTTATAAATTCCTTTATCTTATATGAATTGTTTTATGATGTCATGATGTTTAAGAATCCCATTTTTATTACATGGGTTATGCAATGATGTATGATTTATGATTTTGTGGCACACATAAGAATGGTATCATTATGAGATGGGTGGGACCTATATCTCCCTCCAATGCATTGGGTAAAGATTTTATATCTCATGAGATAGACATGGCTGGAACGACAGGTTAAATCGGTTCAGTGAAACAGGACTGAAACGAGGAATGAACTCGGTTCAGAAATGGACTTTGTCCACTAAGATAGTTTTGTCAATGAGTCTTGACTAATAAGAAATGATTATATATGATTATGTGTGTATGCCACAAATTGCACGTTTTATGTTATGATTATTGGGTTTACATTTCACTTCTATTATTTATCCCATGGTATGAAATTATGATTTCTTTTACAGGTTAAGATTTCCAAAATGTTATGTTCATGATGTGATTGATTTTTATTTTGTTTACCCTTACTGAGCATTTGAGCTCACCCTTTTTTATGTTTTCTTTCCCCCAGGTCAGAAAGAAGGTTATTAAGTAAGATATGCCAAAAGGGACTATAGATATGATAAAATAAATGGGAGACAGTAGATACGCTTTATGAACCAGTTGTTTATGTTTCCCTGTTTCTAAAGACACTATACCTATACGGTCCTTCCATGGTTTTGTTATATGTTGTAATAAGTATGCTTCAATTTTGAAGTATTAACAATGTATGTAAAGTATGGGTCGTTATAGTTGGTATCAGAGGAAAGGTATAGTCAACCTTTGGAAACTAGGATGTGAAATCCTTAGTAAGAATCCTAAGGATAAGTCTAAGCATAGAACATAATCTTAGTGTTTTATAAATGGCCATGAATAACCTAGGGTAATACATTAAGTGTGAAATTTTATTCTTGATTATGTGGTTTTCCTATTATAATTAGTGTTGCTCACACTATTCTTCTTGGTTTTAGTCAATGGCTGGAACCTGAAGGAACCATGTTAATGCGAAATGCGATGGGCAATGAAATGATTATCCACCTGAGAAGACAAATGTTATGGGAGTTGGAATGAAAAATCTTGTAGCCATGCTCACACAACTTTCTCAAGCTATGAATCATGCAGGACTTACAAACGAGCAAAGGAAGGAGCAACATTCTGTTGAATCCTTCATGAGGCAGCGTCCACCTTCATTCAACGGGTCTACTGATCCATTAGTTGTTGAACAATGGATTAGTACTAATGAAAATATATATTCAGTTCTTCAATGTTCTGAACAAGATAAAGTCATCTTAGCAGTGTGTTGTTTGGAAGGAGATGCTGATCAATGGTGGAATCTTATTAAGAATACGAGGCAAAGGGATGAAATTGAGTCCATGGAATGGGATGAGTTCAAGAACTTATTTTTCAATAAGTACTTCCCTCGTATTATCTGAACAAAGATGGAGACAGAGTTTCTTGAACTGAAGCAAAAGGATGATGAATCTCTTGGTACCTATGAAGCAAATTTTACAAGACTTGCAAGGTATGCTTTTGGTATTATTATCCAACCTGAGAGTAAGATCGATCGATTATTTAGTGGCTTAAAACCAATTCTTCGAAGGGCCTTATCCATAAGGGACTTGAATAGCTATGATGAAATCGTTCGATGTGCTCTCAAAGTTGAGATGGAGATCGGAGTAACCCATCAGTCATATGGGTTTGATAAGAAGAGGAAAATGGAATTCAAAGGAAAATCAAAAGAGCACACTGAAAAGAATATGAGCTTTTCCTTATGCTCAAAGTGTGGAAAGAAACATGGAGGGAGTTTTCTTAAAGGGATAAGTAAATGTTTCAAATGTGGAAAGGAAGGTCATCGGGCATTTGAATGCCGCAATGATGGGAAGAAGATGTCTAATGATGCAAAAAAAGGAAGGGATACACAGAATGAACCTACTACACTTCAATGTTTCATGTGCAAGGATATGGGGCATTATTCCAATCAATCCCAAATCCAAGGGTTGATGATGATAGTCGACGTCAACAAACTCTTAAGGCTAAAGACAAAGGAAAGTCACATGAAATTTCTATCAGCGATGTGGAGTATGATAACGATGTGGTGAAAGGTAAAATTACCATCCACTCTAAAGTATAAAATGTTTTATTTGATTCTGGATCCACCCACTCTTTTATTTATGAAGAATTTTCTAAGGGTATCGCCGTATTACATCAACAATTAGATGTTGAGTTAGCTATGACAACCCCTAATGGCACAACAGTCGCTTCAAATGTTTATAATTCTTCCCCTATTGAAGTTTGTGGGAAAGTGATTCCTGCAAATCTTGTGATCCTTCCTATAGTGGAATTTGATGTGATTCTTGGCATGGATTGGATTTATTTATATGGAGCTCATATCAATTGCCAAAGAAGGGAAGTCACATTTCATATTCCAGATCAATCTTTGATCGTCTATCGATGCAAGGATGAACATAACCTTCCAGTTGAAATTTCTTCCATCTTATGGGTCTCGATTCCACTAAATGAAGATTATTTATTTCAAATGGTTGGAGAGAAACTCATGATCATGAAAATTCCCATTGTACGAGAGTTTGATGATGTCTTTCCAGAGGAATTTATAGGTCTTCCACCAAATCATGAAGTTGATTTTTCAATAGAACTCGTACCTGGTGATTTGCCTATTTCAAAGACACCTTATAGAATGGCCCCAATTGAGTTGCAGGAATTGAAGAAGCAACTCCAAGAGAATCTTGATAAGGGGTTCATACGCCCTAGTGCGTCACCTTGGGGAGCACCTGTTCTGTTTGTTAAGAAGAAAGATGGATCAATGAGACTCTGCATTGATTATCGAGAACTTAACAAGATCACTATCAAGAACAAATATCCTCTCCTGCGCATTGATGACTTATTTGACCAACTACGAGGAGCTCAATAATTTTCCAAGATTGATCTTCATTCAAGGTATCATCAATTAAGGTTCAAAAGGGAGGATATACCAAAGACGACTTTCCGTACAAGGTATGGACACTATGAATTTATAGTGTTGCTGTTTGGTCTTACTAATGCCCCTTCTATGTTCATGGATATGATGAATAGAGTCTTTAGAGAGTATCTTGATTAGTTTTTGGTAGTCTTTATAGATGCTATTCTTGTATATTAAAAGAGCAAGGAAGAACATGAAGATCACTTGAGAATTATATTTAAGACCCTGAGAAAGGAGAATCTTTATGAAAAATTTACCAAGTGTGAATTTTGGATTCAAAAAGTTTCATTTTTGGGTCACATAATCTCAAAAGAGGGGATATCTATGGATCCAGCAAAAACAGAGGTTATCGAAAGATGGTCGAGACCAACAACAGTAACTGAGATCCGAAGTTTTCTTAGTTTGGATGGATATTATCAACGTTTTGTGAAAGATTTTTCACGATTATCTAATCCACTCACCAGGTTGACTCGGAAAGGAGTTAAGTTTGTTTGGACAGTGGAATGTGAAGAGAATTTCAAGGAGTTAAAAAGATGGTTATCCAGTGCACCTGTGCTCACACCTCCTTGTAGTGGAGAAAGGTCTGTGATCTACAGTGATGCATCCAAGAAGAGATTGGGGTGTGTTCTTATGCAAAATGATATGGTGGTAGCTTATGCCTCACGAAAATTGAAAATACATGAGCAAAATTACCAAACTCATGATTTGGAGTTAGCTGCGGTAATATTTGCATTAAAGATTTGGAGGCATTATCTTTATAGTGAAAGGTGTGATATTTATACTGATCATAAAAGTTTAAAGTATATTTTCACACAAAAGGAGCTGAATATGCACCAAAGAAGATGGTTGGAGCTGAATAAGGATTACGACTGATCAATTCATTACCACCCTGGGAATGCAAACAAGGTGGCATATGCATTAAGTCGACAAGACCATGCCAGTTTATCCATGATGAGGATAAAAAAAGATCCAATATTTATGGATTTACAAAGGATGGATCTTGGAATTATAATGGAAGGGGAAAAATCTTATCTTTCTCAAATGAATGTTCAACTATCTATACATGTGAAGATTAAAGAGGCATAGAAAGAAGATGTAGAGTTACAAAAGAAGGTGAGAAAGGTTCCTGAATTCAACCTTGATTGTGATGGGATAATAATGTTCAGGAATCAGTTTTGTGTTCCTCCCATCCTAGAATTAAAGGAGCTGTTGGATGAGGCTCGTAGTTCTTCATTCTCTATTCATCCTGGAAGCACGAAGATGTATAGGGACCTGAAAGAGTACTTCTGGTGGGATGGCATGAAAAGAGATGTTGCTGAATATGTCTCTCGATGCTTGGTTTGTCAGCAAGTTAAAACTGAGAGACAGAAGTCTAAGGGGATGTTACAACCATTACCCATACTCGAATGAAAATTTTAAAACATCACTATGGACTTTGTCATAGGACTTCCTAAAACATCCAAAGGCAATAATTCTATCTGGGTCATAGTTGATCGTCTTACAAAGTCTGCACACTTCATTTCTATTAGAGAGGATTTCTCTCTAGATCAGCTTGCCAGGATATATGTAAAGGAAGTGGTAAGATTGCATGGAGTACCACTTTCTATTATATCTGATTGGGATCCGAGGTTTACCTCAAAGTTCTGGCGAAGTCTTCAGCATACTCTAGATACAGAGTTGAGTTTCAGCACTGCTTATCATCCTCAGAAAGACGGTCAGTCTGAGAGGACAATTCAAACTCTAGAAGATATGTTGAGAGATTCCTCTATAGATTTCAAAGGTGGTTGGGATCAACACCTACCTTTGGTGGAATTTACTTATAACAATATCTTTCACTCCAGTATTCAGATGTCTCCTTATTAAGCTCTCTATGGAAAGAAATGCAGGACTCCAACTTGCTGGGATGAAGTTGGGGAAAGAAAGCTATTAGGACCAGATCTCGTTGATGAAATGGCAGAAAAGGTTAGATCCATTCAACAACACATAAGAGCAGCTCAGAGTCGACAAAAAAGTTATGCCGACAACCATAGAAAAGTCCTAGAGTTTGAAGTTGGTGATAAAGTGTTCTTACGAATATCTCCCTGTAAGAGGGTCATGAGATTTGGAAACAAGGGGAAGTTGAGCCCTAGATATATCGGTCCTTTCGAAATACTGGATCATGTTGGAAAGGTAGCTTACCGATTGCTGCTTCCACCGAATCTCTCTCAAGTTCACGATGTGTTCCATGTATCTCTCTTGAGAAAGTACATACCTGATCCTTCACATGTACTCACCTCAAAATTTGTACCGTTGGAGCAAGATCTTTCTTATGAAGAACAGCCGATAGAGATTCAGGATCGTAGCGAAAAAGTCCTACGAAACAAGACCACTCGATTGGTGAAAGTTTTATGGAGGAACCAAAAATTAGAAGAATCTACATGGGAGATTGAGGATATGATGAGGGAGAGGTATCCTCATCTTTTTGTTACAAAGTGACGAATTTCGAGAGCGAAATTCATTTTAAGGGGGGTAGAATGTAACACCCGAGACTTTTATGGGAAATATTTTGTTTTTGTGTTATATAAATCATCAAAGGAATCTTTCACTACACACAACACTAGATTGGCTTGCTTTACACGCAACCGCGGCCTTCCTCGATAGCTTGCGTCGTACGCAATACCGAGTTTCACTAAACAATGATATGCTATTAAAATATTATTAAAACTTGCCGTTATGAATAGTAATAACCACTTTTCGAAATTTTATAAATTTTATTTTTCAAAATGGACTTCATTTTTGGATTCGGAATATCGAAATTAGCCTAGGGTGAAATTTTGGTATATTTCTGGAAACTTTCAATTTCTGATGAATAGTGAAAACACTAGGTTACTATTTAAAAACCGAATTTTTATTTAAATAATTATTTATTTTATTTAAATTTATTTTAGGTCAAAATTGATACATAATACCTATATAAGTTCAATTTAATTCATTGGAGTAATTTTATAATAATTTTAGATATATAAAAATTTTATTTAACTTTTCACCGTCTTTTACCCACCTCCTAGGAGAATTTGCAAATTTACAGAAAACTTAATTTTACCGCTTCTGTGAGTGGAATTTGAAAAATCTGAGAGACACGGTTGTTGTTAGTAAGTAAAATGTGGTTCAATGAGATGAAAATAATTTTTGGTCATTAGTAACTTTTTACTTTAATTTACCACGGTTAAAAGTAAATAGGGTAATTAAGGGTAAAAATGATATTATTATTACCCTAACACATGTCCTAACTCTATCAGATAAGTGTAATTCGACCAAAAACAATATTATAAATAAAATATGACCGTTTAGGCCCACTTGGATTAGATTACGACATTTATTATTAATTAGAAATCTAAAAATATTTCCTACATAATTGTATTTTATTTGTAATTTTTAGACATTAAATAATTTAATTTATTTATGACACAAAGACGATGTAGTAATTATCTTATTAATGAAATATTGACATAATTGATGTTATAAATAACCAAATAAATGTAATTTGAGACTTTTTATGAATTACATTAATTTTCTAGGTTAATATGACATGTCAGTATTGATTTAATTAACTTCTTTAGAATTAATAATTCTGTTATGATTTTCACAAAAATCAATTACTAAATAGTTTCAAAATTGACATAAAATAGTTTTTAAAAAATATATTATATTATTGATTGTTATTTTATTCCTAAAAATCTAAGTTTCGGCCAAGATACATATATCATGATAGGTGTATCATTAATGGACCACTTGGGGGTATCTTTGATGTATATGGTAAGTTTATTAACTATATAATTTAAAAATTCAAAGTGACATGATAAATGTCAATCTAATTAACTAACAGTTAAAACTAAAAGATAAGGTTAATATAATGACTTAAACTTGTCTAAATTCTATTGGATGAGAGGATATAGACCCATCCCCACCTTAGCATCAAAATATATCAATTTGGAGCTATTAAAAACCGAATTTGACTTTATAATAAAATAATATTTTTAGTTATTCCAATGGTGCCCCTCTCCTCCCTTATAAAAGGGATCCTCCTCCCTCTCCTCCTCACACCAATTTGAGCCTTCAAGCTCAGAAAACCCTACCAATTTCTTCTCTCCACTTCCCTAGAAGCATCTTAGAGGTCCTGGTCTTCTTCAAAGACCAATTGTAGTGCCCTAAGAGGAGGTCTCAAAGAGGCGCTTCAAAGAAGAGGTAATGCCCGTTACTGATTCTTTCATCTTTATTTCTTCTTCCACTTCTTATTATTTAGTTGTTTCATTATGAAGTAATAACATCAGTATCACTCATATACTGATATGTTATTATAAGTATGAAACAACCCTATTTCACCATCTATCCATCCTACAGAAAATGAAATCACCGCGCGTGCGTACATACGGAATACGGTCTCCACGCCGTGGTGTAATCTATTTTCCCCCACCACCTTAATTGGATGGGTATAATGGTGTAAATAATAACTATATATGATTATTGTAAAGTGATATTTATTCTGAAATAGTATACATACACTCCAATACAATTCCAGGATCATGGGAACGATATCATCGCTCGTGCGTACGTACGGAATACCGTCTCCACGATGTGATGCGACTCGTTCTACATGATCTTCATTGCATAATAATTATATAAATGAATTGAATGAATAAATATGATATATATTACACTAATACCATTATTTAAATGAGGTATCTATAACCTAAAGAGAATAATAAGAATTTATTCAACAAAACACGCATAAGAACAAAAGGTAATAAACACCCAAATAACAAGTAGTTATGAAATATTACTAATAAGAAGCTAAGAATATTACCATATATGATATCATAACAATAAGTATGATTCTGGAATAAGTAAATAACATTATTTAAATCATTATACATGAGGTTCGGACACTTACGAAGCAAATCGGACCTAAGGTAAGGGAAAATATCACAATCTCATTTTTATCCGAGATTTTTTATACTTTGGTATTTACTGGGGTGTATTTTATCATCCACATCCATGTTTCCTCAATATTTAATATTTATATCCTTCTACAATAGTTTATATCCAATTTTAACCTTTGGTGAGTTTTTAGTAAAAGATATGAAAGGAATCTTTTGTCATTTTTCGTACGAGGTACTTTTTGACTTTTCTGAAAAAAGTACGAGAAGAATGTTTTTTTACCTTATATGGCATGAATGGATTTTTAAAACATTATTTCCAAGAAGCTTACATTACAAGTTTTCAAGTTTATTTTTAATCAACTTCTTTTATTTTAAAATTGTATAACATGTTAAGAAAGGAAAATGTTTTTGAAGTAGAAAGGATATTTTCCTCAAGAATGGAGTTCAAGTGTTTTATCAAAATTATTTTCCATCTAAGATAATATAGGGTTCTGTTTATATACCTATTATTACATTGATTTGATTATATTGTGATGGAATTATATTTATGAATTCCTTTATCTTATATGAATTGTTTTATGATGTCATGATGTTTAAGAATCCCATTTTTTTACATGGGTTATGAAATGGTGTATGATTTATGATTTTGTGGCACACATAAGAATGGTATCATTATGAGATGTTTGGGAACTATATCTCCCTCTAATGCATTAGGTAAAGATTTTATATCTCATGAGATAGACATGGCTGGAACGGCAGGTTAAACCGGTTCAGTGAAACATGACTGAAACGAGGAATGAACTCGGTTTAGAAATGGACTTTGTCCACTAAGATAGTCTTGGCAATGAGTCTTGACTAATAAGAAATGATTATCTATGATTATGTGTGTATTCCACAAATATCCATGTTTTATTTTATGATTATTGGGAGTACATTTCACTTCTATGATTTATCCCATGGTATGAAATTATGATTTCTTTTGCAAGTTAAGATTTCCAAAATGTTATGTTCATGATGTGATTGATTTTTCTTTTTTTTACCCTTATTGAGCATTTGAGCTCACCATTTTGTATGTTTTCTTTCCCCCAAGTCAGGAAGAAGGTTATTAAATAAGATATGCCAAAAGGGACTATAGATATGATGAAATAAATGGGAGATAGTGTAGACGCTTTATGAACCAGTTGTTTATGTTTCCCAGTTTCTAAAGACACTATACCTATACGGTCCTTCCATGGTTTTGTTATATGTTGTAATAAGTATGCTTCAATTTTGAAGTATTAACAATGTATTTAAAGTATTGGTCATTATAGGCCAAGGGCATCGTTTTTGGAAAATTCCAGAATACACCGCGTGTACACCAGAAGCACACGCCTTGTAGTACAAGCATACTGTGGCTTCTGTTTCGGACGTTAGAAAAGTAACGCATGACGTGTGACTCTAGATACATGGCATGTACTCTACACACTATTTTTCAGAGGAGGCTTCGATGGACATGGTGTGTATTCAAGGGAAATACACGGACATAGAGATTAATACACAGCCATGTAACATGGCGTGTATTCACTTCATAGAAAGGAAAAAGCGGCTTCATGAGTGTCGGCGTGTAATCTGGGAGATACATAGACACGGGCAGAACCACACGGCCAAGTAACATGGCGTGTACTACCTCCACCATGGCATAAGTGGCTTTGGGATGACTCGACGTGTATTCCGGGAATATACGGACACAGGGTGGAGTACACGGGCATGTAATCCACCACACGACCAGACATGGCCAGCGCACATGGAACTGACCCTAGAGGTTTGGACACGGCGTGTAAGCATACCACATGTCGTATAGTTATTTATCTATACGACCAGCCCTGTGACACTGGCAATTTCACACAGGCAGTACCCAGTGTCTAATGACATGACGTGTATCTCTTACCTACATGTCGTGTACTTTAGGAAAATGGCTTGGTTGTCTTGCTCGTAGGGACTTGGACACCTTCGTTTGGTTTAGCCCCCTATGACGTGGTAGACCTTCAGGATACATCAAATCTGTTCTTCATGACATTTGATGTATCGACCCCCTTGGCTCGTGGAGCGGACCCTCCTGGAATCGAGCGTGATGTGTGTGGGAACCCTAGAGCTGGCTGCGACTGCGACGACTACCATGCTGGGATCCTCCGTGGGTTCGATGACGAAGACGACTATACTTGGATCCTACTTGGGTTCGGCAGCGATGATGGTTGTACTTGGGTCCTCTGTGGTTTTGGCAGCGATGACGACTGTACATGGATCCTACGTGGGTTCGACAGCAGTGGTTACTGTACTTGGATCCTACATGAGATCGGCAACGAAGACTTTTGTACTTGGATCCTACGTGGTTTCAGAATAGGAGATGATTTAGAGGATACATATAATCACCTCCACCCCTCTTCTTGAGTAGTATACCTGTGTGAGTTGAGTATTGACATTTATTCATTATCATTGATGTGATTGACTTGCTTTCCTGTGTGGACTGGGTTGTGCTTTCCTGTGTGTATTGGGTTTTACTTGGGCTCGTGAGTGGGAGACGAACTGGAATTGATAACTTAGGTATATGTATGGGAATATACCTAAGTAGAGTGGGTTTATACTTCGTGTTTGTATCTTTTCTTTTGTGGTTTGTCCTTCGTGGATTTTGAGAGACCTTCAGGGGTCTCGGGGTCTCTACTGAGTATCGTATACTCACCCCTGAACGGGTTATGCCCACACTACATTGTGTTGGATGCAAACGACAGATAGCACTGATCGAGGTGGAGGCTTGTGTAGTTGGACGGTACCCGGAGGTGGACCACTTGGCGGGACGTACACAAAGCGGACGAACAGACCCGAGGAGCCGAGGAGACTATCTGCACCCACCCTTCAGGTGGGATTTCCGAAGGATGACTCGGTGTTATTGTTTTACATTAATATTGTTGTTATTTCTTTTCAGTTGTACTGTACTTTCAGTTGGGTTTGTATATAGACCCATTTACTTTTCAGCACTTACTTTGTACCTAGTTTTACTTAGTGCTTACTTAACTTGCGTACTCTGTTGTGTTTGTTTACTTTTATAAAGGCAATGTCTTCCCTTTTACCAGGATTTATGCCTTTAGTGCTAGTCACCAGCCCCTGGCCTATGGAAGGCAGGCTTGGGGTAGTCACGTACCGGGCCCTAAGGACGGGTCGTGACAAATTGGTATCAAAGGGAGGTTCTAACACAGAACTCTGGACTCTGATAATTTCTTCACTGCGAAGCAATAGTGTTAAGAGTATTGAGTTTGGTTATCAGTCCAGGGAGTCCAATGTTGGTGTGGCGACTGACATATCCATACACCAGGGCCCTAACTTCCGATATCTGACTTAGTGCTCGAAAACACTGTTTGCATGTGTGTTGCAAAAATTTTCTTAGTGATTACTTGTGTCATCTCACCAGGTATACTGTATTAACCGTGGTGCACCTTTTTCTTTTCAGGATGGCCCCACGATGGCAGCCATCTAGGGTTCCCAGTTACGTGCGAGATGACATCCCACCGAGCGACGAGTCCTCGGTGCAGGGCCCCATTACAGCAGAGGCACCAGCGGTACCTCTACCCGCTGGGCCACCGATACCCCCAGCCCCAGCAGCGGAGAGTGCACGCCACCTGAGTGCGCTGCACGAGTTTCAGCAATAGAGGCTGCTCAGGTTCCGCGGAGAGACGAACCCTCAGACAGCCGAATATTAGCTTGAGGCTGTTGTTCGAGTCTTTAGATTGGTAGGGACACCAGCAGATATTATATTGATCCTTGCCACAAGTCTCCTGCACATGGCAGCAGGTAGATAGTGGAGATTGATGCTCCAGGTGCACGACGAGGCATCTCTTCTTTTGACGGACTTCAAGAGTCTCTTCCACTCGGAGTTCCTTCCAACTACCCTTCGTGCGGTGCGCATCCAGGAGTTACTACAGCTGCGGTGGGGTAGCATGACAGTAGCCCAGTTTTCAGCGAGATTTAATGACCTCTCGCGATACTCCACGGACATGGTACATGACCCATTCTTCTGGGCCCGAACCTTCGAGCACGGACTGAGGCATGAGATCAGGGCTTCGATGATCTCCCTTAGTATTCTAACATAGGCAGGAGTACAGGAGAGAGCCCTACTTGTAAAGAGCTTCCTTGATGAGCCTACGCCAGCAGCGAGGCCTACCGCCGGGCGACATGTAGCGGAGTCTTCTACAGCCGGCAGAAGACAGATGTCACAGAAGTCCAAGTGGACCAGGCCATTAGTTGGGAGACCACAAGATACTGGTTCGGATGTGCGGGGCACATGAAGTAGAGCCATCCATATGAGAGTCAGGCATTGCTATGCATGCGGCGAGCAAGGCCACATGGATCATGACTGTCCGAACCGCCATGCAGAGGAGTAGCAGACAATTGAGGGACCACCCAAGTAGTGGTAGAGGTTCGACCATGGCAGTCCGCAGGGAGTAGGCGGACGAGGCATAGGAGCTTTCCGGGCAATAGGTGGTGGACGAGGCTTCGAGGCTCTACCACCACCACCACCACCAGGAGGACCACCCTGACCTCATTGCACTGGCAGACAGGGGCAGGCTCAGCTCCAGGCAGTCGAGGCCTATGACCACGACACACCTGATATGATTCGAGGCACTATCTATGTCTAATCCACCCTTGATGTAGTTTTTATAGACACAGGAGCGAGTCATTATTTTGTTGCAGCTGCCCTTGTTCGGAGCTCGGAGATTCCGACGGAGCCATTGGCTCGATCCTTACGGCTAGAGACTCCTACAAGAGTAGACTCGACGATTACACACTTGTGCCGACAGTGTGAGCTTACTCTAGGAGGCGAGAGCTTCGGCTGGGATCTTCTTGTAGAAGCGTCGAGGCCTTATGACGTCATATTGGGTATGGACTGATTGTCTACAGTCCATGCTCAGATCGACTGCCTTAGGAGCGAAGTGTGGTGTATTCGCACGGACGAGACCAGGTTTACCTTCACCGGTGAGAAGGAAGCCTTTACAGCACATGATGACCTTACATAGAGGAGGAGGCATCCGATCACACATCAGTTGTCTAGTCTTATCCTCGGAGCGATTGATGTGCGGAGTCCGAGTTTTCCTGTTGTGGTGGATCAGTACGCGGACGTTGTTCTTGACGATGTTCCAGGACTACCTCCCCATAGAGAGGTAGACTTCTACATTGACCTGAAAACCGGGAAAACACCGATATCGACTCCAGCATATCGGATGGCTCCCGCTGAACTTCATAAGCTATGGGTACAGCTGGAGGACATGCAGGGAAAGGGATTCATCCGACCTAGTGTTTCACCCTGGGCTTCTCCAATTTTATTCGCCAAGAAGGAGGATAGGATCTTACGACTATGTGTTGACTACCGTTGCCTAAATCATGTGACTGTAAAGAATACGTATCCACTACTGAGGATTGAAGACCTCTTTGATCAGATCAATGGAGCACAATGGTTCTCAAAGAGAGACCTCAGGTCAGGCTATCATCAGCTCAGAGTTCGAGACAAGGATGTGCAGAATACGGTCTTCAGGTGTTGGTAATGACACTATGAGTTCTTGGTTATGCCTTTAGGTGTAACCAAAACTCCAACAGTGTTCATGAGTCTCATGAACAGGATATTCCAGCCTTACCTCGATCAATTTGTCATAGTATTCATCGACAACATACTAATTTACTCAACTACTGAGGAGGAGCACGCCTACCACTTTAGGGTTGTACTAGACAAACTCTGAGAGCACCATCTTTATGGTAAGCTCTCAAAGTGTCAGTTCTGAATTCGAGAGGTCCACTTCTTGGGGCACATTATATTTGAGGTGGGAGTTGCAGTGGATCATGCGAAGATCGAGGAAGTACTTGCTTGGGAGCCACCTAGGAGTGTGGCAGAGGTGCAGAGTTTTCTAGGTCTAGCTGGGTACTATCGGAGATTTGTGACAGACTTCTCTAGAGTTTCAGCACCACTTTTAGCTTTGATGAAGAAGGGGAAACCCTTCATGTGGTTAGATAGATGTCAACGGAGCTTCTAGGAGCTGAGATAGAGATTGACCAGTGCACCCATCTTGAGGCTACTAGAGGAGGGCGTAGGGTAATTAGTTTACTACGATGCATCAGGGACCGAACTTGGGTGTGTCCTGATGCAAGAGAGGGCAGTGATTGCTTATGGTTCACGATAGTTTAGGTAGCACGAGCAGAACTACGGTACCCATGTCCTGGAGTTAGCAGCAGTGGTCTTTGCCTTGAATATGTTGTGGCCCTATCTAATGGGTGAGCGCTTTACAGTCTACTCTGACCACCAGAGTCTTAGGTACATCTTCTCGCAGAAGGACCTGAACTTGAGACAGTGGCGATGGATCGATTTCCTCTAGGACTATGACTTTGAGATAGTCTATACTCCTGGGAAGGGGAACATTGTGGGTGATGCTCTCATTAGGAGATCGGGCATTCAACTACTTAGAGAGGTGATAAGTCAGTTAGCCACTTTACAGATATCCTTCGTTGATAGAGATGGGGCAGCCTTTCTACAGTCCCTCACAATCACTCCTCCACTACTTCAGCGGGTTAGAGAGGCACGGCGTGGGGACGTTGACTGTGAGACATGACGTGCTCAGATATCCATAGGGCAGGCGCCTGATATATTTTCTGAAGGAGGAGAGAACATCATCCTCTTCAGGGAACGTACCATGGTACCATTTTCACTGCATGAGGAAGTGCTGAGGGAGTTTCACACTTCCCCTCTAGCAGTACATCTTGGAGTGGAGAATATGTACCAGGACCTCAAACGACATCACTGGTGGCCGGGTATGAAGGAGGTTGTGGAAGAGTTTGTTTCTCGATGCCTCACCTTCCAGTAGGTGAAGGCAGAGCACCAGGTACCAGCAGGCTTGGTACAACCCATAGAGGTCCCAGAGTGGAAGTGGGACGATATATCCATGGATTTAGTGACGGGGCTTCCTCGTACTTCCAGAGGTCACGACTCCATCTGGGTGATTGTCGACCGACTCACCAAGTCATCCCACTTCCGACCTATCATAGAGCAGGGATCAGTGGAGAGCTTGGGATGCCTCTATGTTCAAAAGATCGTATGGATTTATGGTGTTCCATCATCTATCATCTCCGATCGGGACAATCACATTACTTACCTACTTTGAAAGGGGTTGCAGGAGGTATTTGGGACGCAGCTACGCCTCAGCACCACCTTTCATCCTCAAACGGATGGCCAGATGGAGAGGACCATTCAGACTCTCGAGGACAAGCTCCATGCATGTGTTCTCGACTTTGGTCGCAGCTGGGAGGATCACCTACCTTTGGTGGAGTTTGCGTACAACAATAGCTACCAGTCCACCATCATGATGGCACCATACGAAGCACTGTATGGCCGACCATGAAGATCACCTCTATGCTGGATTGACCCTAGGGAGTCAGCACTCGTAAAACCAGAGATGGTTCAGGCTACGACAGAGAAGGTGCAAATCATCCAGGAGCGGATGAGGACTGCATGGGGCAGACAGAAGTCCTATGTTGATAAGAGGCGGAGACTACTGGAGTTCGAGGATGACGACCACTTTTTTTTATGGGTCTCACCTCATCGTGGATTACAGAGATTTGGCCGTGGCAGCAAGTTATCTCTATGCTTCATCGAACCATTCCAAGTTCTGAGCACGGTAGGCAAGGTGGCTTATCTCTTGGATCTTCCACCTCAATTTCACTAGGTGCACGACGTCTTCCACGTATCTCAGCTGAGGATATACGTGCATGACCCGACACATATCATTGATCATGAGGAGATGGACATTGATGGTGGGGGGGCTTTTGTGGAGGTCCCAATGGAGATAGATTATTGATAAAAGCAGGTCCTACATGGATGGTCGATTCCTCTGGTGCGCATCCGGTGGCAGCAAGGGAACCTCTAGGAGAGCACATGGGAGAGGGAGGCTCAGATGCATGTACAATACCCTCGTTTTTTCCCTAGTTTATGATGTAGATTTACAGGGATGTAAATCCCTGAGGTGGGAGTAATATAAAGACCCGGGAATTTCAAGGAATTTTTTTTTCATAAATACTTTGGAATTTTACAATTCTGTGGCTTCTGACATCACTTGATTCCGAGGCCTGGTGTGCCTGGAATCAATTTCTGAAGTTTATCTTGGGTACGTTCAGTAAATGAACAAGCGGGATTTTTCTATCTTTTAAACTGTTGCTTGGAATTGAAATCTGATGGCACCGGTGAACTCGCAGTGCTAGTAATTACTTAAGATGACCTTTACCGAAGATGGGTTTGCACGGGAGAAGATGTTATTTTTTTTGTGGATTAATTGAGAGGTGAATAAAATTATGGAACAATTTTATTTTTATATCTTGAGTGGTTATAACCTACATGGGGAAGTTAGGGTGGGACCCACTAACATCCTAACTACTCATGTGAGTATAAATGTGAGGTGGGTCCCACATGAGCCCCAACCCTTCACATTTCCATAACTCTCATAAACCCCCTTCTTTATTTTGTTAAATCCCCTTAAATGTGAGACCACTCACCTCCTCCTCTCTCCCTCTTTAACACTTTCTAACCCATTAATTTAATAAATTCAACCACTTTAATTAATTCAATTAAGTGTTTTGAATTTTAAAATGTAAATTACTTGTGTTAATAAAATAATAGCATTAGTCTATTATTTTACTTTAGCACATGTTGGGTTGGGAGAAATTGGTGGGAGCACTTGTGTAAAACGGAGAAGGAAGTTTCTCTTTCAAAGAGATTCATCCTCAATAAAGAACGTCAACTCTTCGATGAAGAACATTGAATCAGAGACCCCTGTTTCTCCATCCTCTTCGTCCCCCGCGACAAGGGAGGTGACACTGACGTGGGAACCTAATTTCACGATGCCAAAGATCATCATCTCTTGTTGAGGTAGGGGTGTGTTTGGATTGGGTAATGATTGGTTTTCTTTCCATGTTGTTGTCACTCTTAAACCACTTGTTATCAGACTAATGCGGGAGGGACCAGACCAAACTAACACGGAACGATTACTCCACAGTTCTTGTGAATATATGGAGTTCTTAGAGCGTTCTTGAGCAGTGAATCAAGTTATGCTTTCGGAAATGATTAGAGGCCCGAAGACATCATAAATGGCCACAAAGTGTCGGGGAAACCTAGAAGCCTAAGTTTTGTAGAAATCGGATCATCAGAATGAAGAACAGACACCTCCAAAGGAGTGCTCGCCAGAGGTTTCATTTCTGGAAAATTCTAGAATACATGGTGTGTACACCAAAAGCACATGCTGTGTAGTACAAGAATACTATGACTTCCGTTTCAAACTTTAGAAAAGTAATACACGGCGTGTGACTCTAGAAACATGGCGTGTACTCTCCACACTTTTTGTTAGAGGAGGCTTTGATGGCATGGCATGTATTCAGGGGAAATACACGGACACGGACAGCAATGCACGACCAAGTAACAAGGCATGTATTCACTTCATAGAAAAGAATAAGATACTTTGCGAGGCTCGGTGTGTAATCTGGGAGATATATAGACACGGGCAGAACCACGTAGCCAAGTAACACGGCGTGTACTACCTCCACCATGGAAAAAGAAGCTTTGGGATGACTTGGTGTGTATTCCGAGAATACATGGACATAGGGTGAAGTACACGTGCATTTAATCCACCACACAGCCAGGCACGGCCAGCGCACATGGAACTGACCCTAGAGGTTTGGACACAGCATGTAAGAATACCACACGCTGTGTACTTATTTATCTACATGACCAGCCCTGCGACATAGTCCGTTTCACACGGGCAGTACCCGTTGTCTGATGACACGGCATTTATCACTTACCTAAACGCCGTGTACTTTAGGAAAATGGATTGGATGTCTTTGTCTCAGTGACTTGGACACGTTCATTTGGTTTAGCCCCCTATGACATGGAATACCTTCAGGATACATCAACTCTGGTCTTCGTGATAGTTGATGTATCGACCCCCTTGCCTCGTGGAGCGGACCCCCCAGAATCGAGCGTGTTGTGTGCGGGAACCCTAGAGATGGCTGTGACTGAGATGACTACCGTTCAGGGATACTCCTTCGGTTCAATGACAAAGACGACTATACTTGCATCCTACGTGGGTTCAGCAGCAATGACGACTGTACTTGGATCCTCCATGGGTTCGGCAGCGATGACTACTGTACTTGGATCCTATGTGGGTTCGGTAGTGATGGTTATTGTACTTGGATCCTATGTGGGTTCAACAATGATGACTTCTGTACTTGGATCCTACGTGGGTTCAGCAGAGGAGATGATTCAGAGGTTATATCTAATCATCTCCACCCCTCTTCGTGAGTAGTATACCTGTGTGAGATGAGTCTTGACTTTCAGTCATTATAATTGATGTGATTGACTTGCTTTCCTGTGTAGATTGGGTTGTCCTTTCCTCTGTGGATTGGGTTGTACTTGTCCTCGTGAGTGGGAGCCGAACTAGAATTGATAACTTAAGTATATGTATGGGCATATACCTAAGTAGATTCGGTTGATACTTCGTGTTTGTATCTTTCCTTTCTGGTTTATCCTTCATGGATTTTGAGAGACCTTCGGGGGTCTCGGGGTCCCTATTGAGTATCGTATACTCACCCCTACATGGGCTATGCCCGCACTACATTGTGTTGGACGCAGACAACGGACACCACAGATCAAGTTGGAGGCTTGTGGAGATGGATGGTACCCAGAGGTGGACCACTTAGTGGGACATACACGAAGCAGACGGCCGGACCCGAGGAGCTGAGGAGACTATATGTACCCACCCTTCAGGTGGGATTTCCAGAGGATGACTCGGTGTTACTGTTTTACTTTACTGTTTTTGTAATTTCATTTCAGTTGTACTGCACTTTAAGTTGGGTTTTTTATAATGGACCATTTACTTTTCAGCACTTACTTTGTACCCAGTTTTACTTAGTTCTTACTTCACATTTGTACTCTGTTGTGTTAGTTTACTTTTATAAAGGCAATGCCTTCCCTTTTACCAGGATTTATGCCTTCGGTTCTAGTTGCCAGCCCCTGGCCTATGGAAGGTGGTCTTGGGGTAGTCATGACACGGGCCCCGAGGATGGGTCGTGACAATGATGGTAGTTATTTTACTCTGATATATATAAATCATTATTGATTGCGATACTTTAGTAATTGTAATGAGGGCCAAGACGAAATCCGATCTTTTACTATAAATATGTTTGTGAATTATTTTAATTTACACTCTTTTAAAATAATTTTTTTAAACCTACAATTCACCCACTCTTGTAATAGATACATCTAGTATGCATTCCTTAGATCCTAATCCTTATAATTATGATATACTGATCTAACATGGTGATGCAAAAGACGAAGAAGTGTCTCTTGGATACTCAATAAATAGTAAATCATTAAAAAATATTCAAAAATTGATAACAAAATTTTAGGAAAGTAATGGAGAAAATTTTATTAAAGAAAAGGTTAAAACAATTACCCAAAATGATAACTAGGCATAATCATTAGAAGAAGGGTATGAAATTGAATCTAATTTTTTTGGTTGAACAAATTTACCCAAATAATGAATAATTTGATGCTGGATTAGAGGATGAAACCATGGCTAAAGAGATATAGTGTATACTACAGTGTAGAAATATGTCAATATAGGTCAATCCATCCAACATTATTGGAGACATAATAAAACTAATATAGGAATATAGGTTGAATAATATTGATTATGTTTCTCATATATCATTGGTAGAACCAATATCATTTGAAAAAGCAATAAATGATGAATCATGGGTTAAATCCATGTGTGAGGAATTGGATCAAATTAAAAAAAACCAGAACTAGGAACATAAGATGAAGCCTGAACATCATAATAATATTTAGACAAAGTGTATTTTCAAGAATAAATTTAATAAACATTGAAATGTGTTATGAAATAAGGAATTTTAAATATGAAAATGATTTTCACAGATTTAAGGTGTTGATGCGGAAGAAACCTTTTTGCCTATGGATAGACTTGATTAAATAAATAATTTTTCAAAATAGATACATAGAGAAGGTTCAATATTTCTTATATGGATTTCAAAACAACATTTCTAAAATCAGTTCTCTAAGGAGATGCCTACATTGAATAACTGGTGGGATTTCAGATTGAAAATGATGAAACTAATGTTTGTAGGTTGAATAAATCCTTTTATGAATTGTGATAAGAACCACAATAATAGTAATATAATCTAATATTATACTCTAAGTATCTTGAATTCAAAATAGGTTTCTTTGAGAACAATCACTATGTGAAGACATCCAAGAAATAACATTTCAAGGTGTTGTTCATTGTCAATTAAATTGTTTTTTGCAGTAGTAGTCATCAATATATGGAATAATTTGAAAAGAATATGATTTTTGAATTTCATATGTCTATGATTGGAGAGATCACATATTTTTTAAGCTAGTTGGTAATTCAAAAATAGAAACACACATTTATATCTCAAGCTAAGTACATGAAAGTAATTCTCAATAAATTCAATATGCATGACTCTAATTTTTTTTACCATATATTATGTTTAGAAACAAACATGCGAAGAATGAGAATGGAAATTATATGTATTATAACCTATACAAGAGGATAATTGTATGTTTTTTTATTTTATATCAATTAATATGGATATTGTCTATGAAATATGTTTAGTTCCTTGATTTCAGAGTAATATGATAGAAGATCATCTTATGGTAGTTAAAAGTATTATGAGGTACATCTATGGTAATCAAAACTATGGCTTAATATTTGATGATAGAAAAGATCATGGGTTAAAAATATTCTCTAATGTGTACTATGATAGAGACATGGTAGACCATAAGTACACAAGTGGTGGTGAACTCTTTATTAGGAGAAACGTTGTAGGACTAATGAGTCCAAAACTAGAAGAACCCCCTGAGTATGTTGAAATCATAACACATATCAGTAATCAAGTCATGCACTCAAATTCTATAGATTAAGTAATAGTTATAAATTATTGAAGAATTAAAACAGTCTATGGTTACCTTCTATGATAATAAAAGTGTGATTAATATCATGAAAAATCTTGATCAATAATTTCACACCAAGCATATTGAGATCATGTATCATTTCATTAATGGTAATGTGGTGCAAGGAGTGGTAAAATGGGAATATGTTGGAGCTAATCACCAAGTGGGAGACATCATGAAAAATCCATTGAACACACAATCATTTGAGAAAAACTAGTTAAACCTCAGTGCTCAACCTCCTCCCTCAACATGAGGAGGTTTTGAGGTACGCCCACCACATGCATGTAACTATTTATAACTATTTGTTATGTGGTATTGGATATAGAGAGAGATATGACTCCTCGGGTGTAATGACTACATATCAAAAAATATCTTTCTCTATAGGTTTATTTTTGAATGGTAGAAAGTATTTGAATGTGGTGTTATAGTCCAAGAGAGTTTATGAGTGTAGATTTTCTAGAATGGGGAATGTTATGAGGAATGGAAGTATCTCTTGAACTTTTTTCTACATTGACAATTTCTTAGGTAGACTAAGAGTGATGGATGAATAATTTTACCACTACCCAAAATTATAATAATGTTTTTGTATTAATGAATTAAACTTTGTATTTCCAAAAATCCTAAAGGGGGGATGTTGAAATCATGGTGATCTGGGTTGGTGGATGATGGTGTGTTGTGTTTTCAACCAATCTATTTAGGGTTTCTGAAGCATTGTTTTCTCTATGGGATATTGTTTTTTATTTTTTGGAAGCTCAGAACACTTTTTTAAAGGATATGTTTCCCAGTGTTTTGAAAATTTATTCTTGTAAAATTTTGGAGGAAAATAATGGTATTTATCTAGAATTTTCACAAATTTTCATAAGAAAATAGAATGTTTTGTGAAAGTAATGTGGTAAAATAATGAAAAATTGTTCTATCAAAATGGAATAGTTTCACAAAATTCAAGTTCTCATAGATGCTGAAATGGTTCTTTTTCTAATCCAGAGTTTCATGAATGTTTCAAATCTCCTAAAAGTCATATTTTTGTGAACTGAAACAATTTTTTGAGTTTTCAGTGAAAAGAATATTTGATGGTGACATGTTTTTTGGGAATTATATAGTTTCATGATATAGTGATGTTTTCGTATAAATAGGTCACATATCATCATTTTTTATCATTAATGATTTAGGTAAGGGTTAATCACTCTATATACATGTAAGAAATACATGATATTATTTATTATCTGAAACAGAAATATTTAGTGAACTCAAATTATGTGAAAACTATATTTGGTAAATAAGTGGAGTATATAGGCTTCTATAAAACAAATTTTAAAAAATATATAAGTTTTAGGAAAATTCGAGTCTCATGAATAAGGATGTTACTTGAAAATAGTTTTGTGGACTAAATTACACTTTGGGAAAATATTGAAGAATGCATTGAAGCACCATTTTCTATCTTTCATGATATAAAATATCATCATCATGTACTCAGATATTGAGGGTCCCATGATGTTGATAAATTAATGAAGACTTAAAACTAAAGAGTGAGAAAGTGGGAGTCAATAGAAGTGATTTCAGGGAGGAAGTGTGTAGTCCCTTAATTCTTTTAATTAATGTGTGCATATAACCACGTGACTATGATAGAATCATTGTAATCCACTAAAACTAGTAAGGCATGGTATATGATTATATAATCAACTCATCAACCAAATATTCATCTTAGAATAACACTTAGTGGTGAACCAAGAATTTTTTTTATTGTGTTTCTATTTCTACACTTTTGTGTTTGATTCTTGATATAATTAATCAGATAGGTTTAATGAGTTCATACCCATGTGAGGATAAGATATTTAATTCAAAGAAAAATTTAAAACCCTGATTCACCCCTTAAGAGACCCTAAAATGACACTATATTACTTTTGATCTTGTGTTAAATATCTATTTTTGGATTAGTGTGTTCTGAGCATGAAATTTTTCTTTTTTGAGGTTTTTTTGGGCTATACTGTTAGGATCATGGTTTGGGAAACCGTGTAAGAGAAAGCATGCTCCAACTACAGTTTTTTATTATGGTGATATCATGATCTAAATATTGTTTGGTTAATGATGTGAGACAATTTAGTGACCTATATGAGTCAAGGTAGTGGTGGTCGCACGATCTATTCATAGGTTAGTAAACCACACGAGACAACTATGCAACCTACTTGAGTTGTGGTATTTTTTTATTATGTGTTCTTTTAAATTGGGTCTTCCTCAAGATTCCACACTTAGAGTCCCCTAACTTAGGAACCTCCAAATGGGTTATTTCCCTTTACCAAACTCCACCATGTGGATTTGGAGTTATTCCTTGTTGGTTCTTCTTCCGAATCAATAGGCAAGGGATACTCTTTTATCTATCCTTGGATTTCTTCCTCTTTCACCAATTTTATTTAACCCCAGAATCCATTGTGGTATGATTTAGTAGTTATGGTTTTTATAAATTTGTTACTTTGGTTTTTAAATTTTTCTATCCTTATAATTAGTATGATTTTGGTGGTTTCCATTGAAGGCATCATAATTCCAATGGCTGGATTAGGTGTGTCTATTACATTTCCATTTTTAAGTAGTTCCCTAATTTTTTAATGTTTGGAATGTGTTATTAAACCTAAATAAAAAAAAATTATACCATTTTTTGTTATCAAAGTTTCTCTATGTTTGTTTGGTTTTTTTCTTTGCAAACCTTAACTAAAAGGATTTGTTTAATAAAACTTTAATTTTTAATGGTGTGTTTGTAACACCCCAAGATTTTGCGAAAAATATTCTTTTTAATTTCATTAATGTCTTGTGTTGTATGCTACACCAAAAGGATCTTGCACAACACGCATCCCTGACTTGTCTTGTATTACACGCAAGCACGACCTTCCACGATAGCGTGTGTTGTACGCAATACTGAGTTTCGCTAAACAACGATATGCTATTAAAATATTATTAAAACTAGCCGTTATGAATAGTAATACCCACTTTTTGAAATTTTATAAATTTTATTTTTGAAAATGGACTTCATTTTTGGATTAGGAATATCAAAATTAGCCTAGGGTGAAATTTTGGTATTTTTCTGAAAACTTTCAATTTTTGATGAATAGTGAAAACACTGGGTTACTATTTAAAAACAGACTTTTTATTTAAATAATTATTTATTTTAATTAAATTTATTTTAGGTCAAAATTGATACATAATACCTACATAAGTTCAATACAATTCATTGGAGTCATTTTATAATAATTTTAGATATATAAAAATTTTATTGAACTTTTCACCGTCTTTTACCCACCTCCTAGGAGAATTTGCAAATTTACATAAAACATAATTTTACTGATTCTATGAGTGGAATTTAAAAAACCATAGAGACACGGTTGATGTTAGTAAGTAAAATGTGGTTCAATGAGAAGAAACTAATTTTTGGTGAATAGTTACTTTTTACTTTTTTTCCACGGTTAAAAGTAAATAGGGTAATTAAGGGTAAAAATGATATTATTATTACCCTAACACATGTCCTAATTCTATTGGATAAGTGTAATTCGACCAAAACACAACCTTAGGAATAAAATATGACCATTTAGGCCCACTTAGATTAGATTAGGACATTTATTATTAATTTATTTAAAGAAGGGTTAAAATAGTTAAAATCAAGGGTTAATAACTAAATCATTTTTAATGTAGGTTTATCCATAAGATAAAATAGACTATAAATATTCATTAGAAAGATAAAACTATTTCATACATAATGGTATTTTATTTTTAATTTTTAGACATTAAATAATTTAATTTATTTATGACACAAAGATGATGCAGTAATTATCTTATTAATGAAATATTGACATAATTGATGTTATAAATACCCAAATAAAAGTAATTTGAGACTTTTGATGAATTCCACTAATTTTATAAATTAATATGACATGTTATAACTGATTTAATTAACTTTTTTTGAACTAATAATTCTGTTATGATTTTTACAAAAATCAATTACTAAATAGTGTCTAAATTTACATAAAATAGTTTTTAAAACAAATATTATATTATTAATTGTTATTTTATTCCTAAAAATCTAAGGTTCGGCCAAATGACTTATATAAGGTTATTTATATTAATAATAAACAACTTGGGGTTATTTTGTCTTGTTATATTAAGTTTATTAACCTTATAGTGTAAGAACACAAAAAGATACGGTAAAAGTAAAATTATCTAACTTAAAGTTAAATATAAATGATAAGGTTAAAATAGGAACCTAAACTTGTCTAAATTCTATTGGATGAGAGGATTTAGACCCATGACCACCTTATATTCGAAATTAATCAATTTGGAGATATTTAAAACCGAATTTGGCTTTATAATAAAATAATATTTTTAGTTTTTCCAAAGGTGCCCCTCTCCTCCCTTATAAAAGGGCACCTCCTCCCTCTCTTCCTCACACCACCTTGATCCTTAAAGCTCATCCGACCCCTGACAATTTATTCTCTACCATTCCCTAGAGACATCCTAGAGGTCATTGTCTTCTTCAGAGACCAATTTTAGTGCCCTAAAAGGAGGTCTCAAAGAAGCGCTTCAAAGAAGAGGTAATGTCCGTTACCGATTCTTTCAACTTTATTTCTTCTTCCACTTCTTCTTATTTAGTTGTTTCATTATTAAGTAATAACATCATAATAAATAATATACTGATATTTTATTATAAGAATGAAACAACCCTATTTAACCATCTATCCATCCTACAGAAAATGAAATCATCGCGCGTGCGTACGTACGGAATACCGTCTCCACGCCGTGGTGTAATCTATTTTCCACCACCACCTTACATGGATGGGTATAATGGTGTAAATAATGAATATATATGATTATTTTAAAGTTATATTGATTCTGAAATAGTATACATACACTCTAATACAATTCCACGATCATGGGAACGATATCATCGCTCGTGCGTACGTACGGAATACCGTCTCCACGATGTGATGCGACTCGTTCTACATGATTTTCATTACATAATTAATACATAAATGAATTGAGTGGATGAATATGATATATATTACACTAATACTATTCTGGAAATGAGGTATCTATAACCTAAAAGTAGAATAAGAATTTATTCGACAAAACACGCATAAGAATAAAAAGCAATAAACACCCGAATAATAGGTAACAATGAAATATTACTAATAAGAAGCTAAGAATATGAAAATATATGATATCATAACAATTATTATGATTCTGGAATAAGTCAATGACGTTATTTAAATCATTATACAGGAGGTTCGGACACTTACGAAGCAAATCAGACATAAGGTAAAGGAAAATATCACAATCTCATTTTTATCCGAGATTGTTTATACTTTGGTATTTACTGGGGTGTATTTTATCATCCAAATCCATTTTTCCTCAATATTTAATATTATTTATATCCTCATACAACTGTTTAAATCCAATTTTACCCTTTGGTGAGTTTTTAGTAAAATATATGAAAGGAATCTTTTGTCGTTTTTCGCACGAGGTACTTTTTGACTTTTCTGACAAAAGTTCGAGAAGAAGGTTTTTTTAACTGATACAGCATGAATGGATTCTTAAAAAATTATTTCCAAGAAGCTTCCCTTAAAAGTTTTCAATTTTATTTTTAATCAAATTCTTTTAGTTTAGAATTTTATGACATGTTAAGATAGGAAAAGTTTTTTTGAAGTAGAAAGGATATTTTCCTCAAGAATGGAGTTCAAGTGTTTTATCAAAATTATTTTCCATCTAAGCTAATAAAGGGTTCTGTTTCTATCCCTATTATTACATTGATTTGATTATGTTGTGATGGAATTATTTTTATGAATTCCTTTATCTTATATGAATTGTTTTATGATGTCACGATGTTTAAGATTCCCATTTTTATTACATGGGTTATTATATGATGTATGGTTTATGATTGTGTGGCACACATAAGAATGGTATCATTATGAGATGGGTGGGACCTATATCTCCCTCCAATTAATTGGGTAAAGATTTTATATCTCATGAGATAGACATGGCTGGAACGGCAGGTTAAACTAGTTTAGTGAAACAGGACTGAAACGAGGAATGAACTCGGTTCAGAAATGGACTTTGTCCACTAAGATAGTCTTGGAAATGAGTCTTGACTAATAAGAAATGATTCTCTATGATTATGTGTGTATTCCATAAAGCTTCATGTTTTAAGTTATGATTATTGTGATTACATTTCACTACCATGATTTATCCCATGTTATGAAATTATTATCTCTTTTGCAGGGTAAGATTTCCAAATTGTTATGTTCTTATGAATATGATGTGATTGATATTTCTTTTGTTTACCCTTACTGAGCATTTAAGATCACCCTTTTATGTTTTCTTTTCCCCAGGATATAAAGAAAGGTTTTAGGTAAGAAAAAAAGGGAAGATCTTTATGGGAGATGTTGAAGATCTTTCACCACGATTAGAAGATTATATTTCGAGTTTCCAAAGACACTAAACTATTACGGTCCTTGTTTGTGTGTTTTTGTAATGTACTAAGTATTCCGAAAAAGTAATGTAATGTCCATGTACGTCATGCTTAGGGTATCTACAGTTGATATCAGAGGAAAGGTTTAGTCAACCTTTGGAAACTAGGATGCGAGAACTTTAGTGAGATCCCTAGAGATATTTCTAAGGTATGTCTAGGGATGTCCCTAAGGTTAAGTATACGTTATAGTCCTAGAATTGCGCTAACCATATTAGAATTAAACCTAATATGTTAGATATTGATGGCACTCCCCCTTTATTATGTTGTTTTCCTTAGCGTGATTTTTTCCTCTCACACTATTCTTTTTGGGTTTTAGATGATGGCTGGAACCCGAAGGAACCGTTTTGATCAATGTAATGGAAAATGTAATGATTTTCCTCCTGAACAAACAAATGTTATGGGAGATGGAGTGGAAAATCTTATTGTTATACTTACACAAGCTATGAATCATTATGGAATTCCAAATGAGTAGATAAGGGAACAATATTCTATTGAGTCCTTCATGAGGCAACATCCACCTTCTTTCAGTGGGTCTTCTGATCCACTTGTTGCTGAACAATGGATCAGTACCACGGAAAAGATATTTTCAGTTCTTCAATGTTTTGAACATGATAAATTCATCTTAGCAATATATCGTTTGGAAGGTGAAGCTGATCAATGGTGGAATCTTATCAAGAATACGAGGCCAAGAGATGAAATTGATTCCATGGAATGGGACGAGTCCAAGAACTTATTTTTCAATAAGTACTTCCCTCTTATTCTTCAAACAAAGATGGAGAAGGAGTTTCTTGAATTAAATCAAAAGGATGATGAATCTGTTGGTATATACGAAGCGAATTTTACAAGGCTTTCAAGGTATGCATCAAGCTTTATCATCAAACCTGAAAGTAAAGTTGATCGATTCTTCAGTGGATTAAAATCAAATCATCGAAGGGCATTAGCTATAAGAGACTTCAGTAGCTATGAAGAAATTGTGCGTTGTGCTATTAAGGTAGAAATAGAATTTGGTGTTACATATCCATCTCATGGTTTTGACAAGAAACAAAAGATGGAGTTCAAGGAGAAATCTCAGAATAATGGTGAAAAGAAGATGAATTTTTTTTATGCTCAAAGTGTGGAAGGAAGCATAGTGGAGATTGCCTTAAAGGGACTAGAAAATGTTTTAAGTGTGGAAAAGAAGGTCATCGAGCAGCTGAGTGTCGAAGTAATGGAAAAAGGGTTTCTAATGGTGTGAATAAAGAAAAGACTATAGAGAACACACCAACAACACTTCAATGCCTCAAGTGCAATGAAATGGGGAATTATGCTAATCAATGCCCTAATCCAAGGGTTAATGATGATCGACATGAGCAACCACTTAAGGAAAAGGTCAAAGGGAAGTCACATGCGATCACTGTTGGTGATGTTGAATATGACAATGATGTGGTGGAATTATTAAGTGTTTATGTAATGGGATTCCAAAATAATGTTGTATATGGTATCGTGGAATATTGGAATATTTATGTATTGGTCTATTGTGGTTTTCAATAATTTTATGGTACCGGTAACCATGGAAAGTGATTGAGATATTTTTGGTAAGCAGATGATATGCACATAATGAAGGGATAAGAATATAATGAGATGTTTGATTGTATTCATGAGCTCATGATTGATATAAGGACTAAGTGATATCATGGTTTGAGTATAAAGAATTTTGAGGATTTTGGTTTGCGGGAAGTGTTAACTTTTAACTACATTCATGTTTTCACTAAGGTTCAATGGGTATTCATTCTTCAAGAGAATACATGATTAGGGTATTCACATGTTTGTAATTTGACCAAAAAGATATATCTTATGATATATGGGGGATAAATGATAACATTCATGTGATTGTTATGTGACATTTCAAGTAATCATTTTCTTTATACTATGAGCTTGGACCGAAGTATTTTAGATAAGCCCAAAGATTGGAATAGATTATGTTGGACATAAGTTAGTATTGTTTAAGGATAGAACGTTTTTCGATATTATTGATGGGATGTTATAGTAATATAGATTTAGAAAAAGGACAATCTGCAGGACGGGCGACAACCCATCGCGTCGGACAAGGCTGTGGGAATCAAACCCACAACCGAAGTGTGACTGGCCTTTATCGCCTACCACTGGCCTACAGGAAGTCCTTGGTTAGTAGAAACTAGTTTTATTTTATTACGTGGTATGATATATGAAGTATAAGTTCATTTTTGGAATCGTATACGATTAACCTCACCATAGATGGACTTATGTATATTTGATAACTTTTTCTAACCTTTTGTTTTAAACAGATGGAATGACCCATCATTCTATCACATGATCTGTTAACACTTCACGAATAACAAATTCAACTTTATTTTCTTTAAGAGATGAAGTGGAAATTTTTCAAAGCACAAACAACAGTGAGATTGTACCAAAATAAAGTAAGTATTTATTCTAATTCAAATTCTTTAACTTTAGGGAAATGATCTTGAAAACCAAAAATGTTGTCCTAGTGCCCTTATATATGATGAATCAGATGGTACCCTAGATCATCAAAAATTTATGGCTTTGTGATTGTTGTATTTTTAATATCCATGTTCTCTACCACTCTCCATCAGAACACGACGATTAGATTTCTCTTCCATATCCATATTTTCACCTATGTTCTCTTATGTGGAAACCCAGTGATTAGTTAATTTGGGTAACCATTACGTTTCATACTTTAGTTTTTAAAGACAAGTTTTTCTATTCCTTTTTACGATGTGGGTTTCTATTAAATAAACTTTCTAGAAGTAAACCATTTATAACCCCGACGAATTTTGAGGGAGAAATTCATTTTAAGGGGGGTAGAATGTAACACCCCAAGATTTTACGAAAAATATTCTTTTTAATTTTTACTAATGTCTTGTGTTGTACGTTACACCAAAAGGAGCTTGCACAATACGCATCCCTGAATTGGCTTGCATTACATGCAAGCGCGACCTTCCATGATGGCATGTGTTGTACGCAATACTGAGTTTCGATAAACAACGATATGCTATTAAAATATTATTAAAACTAGCCGTTATGAATAGTAATACCCACTTTTTGAAATTTTATAAATTTTATTTTTGAAAATGGACTTCATTTTTGGATTTGGAATATCGAAATTAGCCTAGGGTGAAATTTAGGTATTTTTCTGAAAAATTCAATTTTTGATGAATAGTGAAAACACTGGGTTACTATTTAAAAACAGACTTTTTATTTAAATAATTAATTATTTTAATTAAATTTATTTTATGGAAAAATTGATACATAATACCTATCTAAGTTCAATACAATTCATTGGAGTCATTTTATAATAATTTTAGATATATAAAAATTTTATTGAACTTTTCACCGTCATTTACCCACCTCCTAGGAGAATTTACAAATTTACATAAAACCTAACTTTACCGCTTCTGTCAGTGGAATTTCAAAAATCCAAGAGAAACGGTTGATGTCAGTAAGTAAAATGTGGTTCAATTAGTTGAAAATAATTTTTGGTGAATAGTTACTTTTTACTTTTTTTACCACGGTTAAAAGTAAATAGGGTAATTAAGGGTAAAAATGATATTATTATTACCCTATCACATGTCCTAATTCTATTGGATAAGTATAATTCGACCAAAAACAACCTTAGGAATAAAATATTACCATTTAGGCCCACTCGGATTAGATTAGGAAATTTATTATTAATTTATTTAAAGAAGGGTTAAAATAGTTAAAATCAAAGTTTAATAACTAAATAATTTTTAATATAGGATTATACATAAGATAATTTCGACTATAAATATTAATTAGAAAGATAGAACGATTTCCTACATAATTGTATTTTATTTGTAATTTTTAGACATTAAATAATTTAATTTATTTATGACACAAAGATGATGCAATAATTATCTTATTAACGAAATATTGACATAATTGATGTTATAAATACCCAAATAAATGTACTTTGAGACTTTTTATGAATTACACTAATTTTCTAGGTTAATAGGACATGTTAGTATTGAGTTAATTAACTTTTTTCGAACTAATCATTCTGTTATGATTTTCACAAAAATCAATTACTAAATAGTGTCAAAATTGACATAAAATAGTTTTTAAAACAAATATTATATTATTAATTGTTATTTTATTCATAAAAATCTAATGTTTGGCCAAATTAATTATAAAAGGGTATATATATTAATAATAAACAAATTGGGGTTCTTTTGGCTTTTTATAGTATGTTTATTAACCTTATAGTGTAAGAACACAAAAAGACACGGTAAAAGTAAAACTATCTAACTTAAAGTTAAATATAAATGATATGGTTAAAATAGGAACCTGAACTTGTATAAATTCTATTATATGAGATTATTTCGACCCATCCACACCTTAGATTATAAATAAATCAATTTTGAGATATTTAAAACCGAATTTGGCTTTATAATAAAATAATATTTTTAGTTTTTCCAAAGGTGTCCCTCTCCTCCCTTATAAAAGGGCACCTCATCCCTCTCTTCCTCACACCACATTGAGCCTTAAAGATCGGCCAAACCCTACCAATTTCTTCTCTAAACTTCCCTAGAGACATCCTAGAGGTCATGGTATTCTTCAAAGACCAATTTTAGTGCCCTAAAAGGAGGTCTCAAAGAAGCACTTCAAAGAAGAGGTAATGTCCATTACCGATTCTTTCAACTTTATTTCTTCTTCCACTTCTTCTTCATTAGTTGTTTAATTATGAAGTAATAACATCAGTATCAATAATATACTGATATGTTATTATAATTATGAAACAACCCTATTTCACCATCTATCCATCCTACGGAAAATGAAATCACCGCGCGTGCGTACGTACAGAATACCGTCTCCACGCCGTGGTGTAATCTATTTTCCACCACCACGTTACTTGGATGGGTATAATGGTTTAAATAATGAATATATATTATTATTGTAATGCGATATTGATTCTGAAATAGTATACATACACTCCAATACAATCCCATGATCATGGGAACGATATCATCGCTCGTGCGTACGTACGAAATACTGTCTCCACGATGTGATGCGACTCGTTCTACATGATTTTCATTACATAATTATTACATAAATGAATTGAGTGAATGAATATGATATATATTACACTAATACCATTCTGGAAATGAGGTATATATAACCTAAAAGAAGAATAAGAATTTATTCGACAAAACACGCATAAGAACAAAAAGCAATAAACACCCGAATAACAAGTAACAATGAAATATTACTAATAAGAAGCTAAGAATATGACCATATATGATATCATAAAAATGATTATGATTATGTAATAAGTCAATAACATTATTTAAATCATTATACAGGAGGTTCAGACACTTACGAAGCATATCAGACATAAGGTAAGGGAAAATATCCCAATCTCATTTTTATCTGAGATTGTTTATACTTTGGTATTTACTAGGGTGTATTTTATCATCCACATACATGATTCCTCAATATGTAATATTATTTATATCCTCCTACAATTTTTTAAATCAAATTTTACCCTTCGGTGAGTTTTTAGTAAAAGCTATGAAAGGAATCTTTTGTCGTTTATCGTACGAGGTACTTTTTGAATTTTCCGACAAAAGTACGAGATTAATGTTTTTTAACTTATACGGCATGAATGGATTTTTAAAACATTATTTCCAAGAATCTTCCCTTACAAGTTTTCAAGTTTATTTTTAATCAACTTCTTTTAGTTTAGAATTGTATGACATGTTAAGAAATGAAAATTGTTTTTGAAGTAGAAAGGATATTTTCCTCAAGAATGGAGTTCAAGTGTTTTATCAAAATTATTTTCCATCTAAGATAATAAAGGGTTATGTTTCTATCCCTATTATTACATTTATTTGATTATGTTGTGATGGAATTATTTTTATGAATTCCTTTATCTTATATGAATTGTTTTATGATGTCACGATGTTTAAGATTCCCATTTTTATTACATGGGTTATGCTATGATGTATGGTTTATGATTTTGTGGTACACATAAGAATGGTATAATTATGAGATGGGTGGGACCTATATCTCCCTCTAATGCATTGGGTAAAGATTTTATATCTCATGAGATAAACATGGCTGGAACGACAGGTTAAACCGGTTCAGTGAAACAGGACTGAAATGAGGAATGAACTCGGTTCAAAAATGGACTTTGTCCACTAAGATAGTCTTGGCAATGAGTCTTGACTAATAAGAAATGATTATCTATGATTATATGTGTATTCCACAGAGCTTCATGTTTTAAGTTCTGATTATTGGGATTACATTTCACTACCATGATTTATCCCATGTTATGAAATTATGATCTCTTTTGCAGGGTAAGATTTCCAAATTATTATGTTCTTATGAATATGATGTGATTGATATTTCTTTTATTTACCCTTAATGAGCATTTGAGCTCACTATTTTATGTTTTATTTTCCCCAGGATATAAATAAAGGATTTAGGTAAGAAAAAAAGGGAAGATCTTTATGGAAGATGTTGAAGATCTTTCACCACGATTAGAAGATTATATTCCGAGTTTCCAAATACACTAAACTATTACGGACCTTATGTGTGTTTTTTTGTAATGTACTAAGTATTCTGCAAAATTAATGTAATGTCCATGTACGTCAAGCTTAGGTTCTCTACAGTGTTAAATGTATTTGATAATATTACATTGCTAGTGTTGCATAAGGAAAATTATTGTACAATAGAGTTTTAAATAATTCTAATTTATAATGTGAAGTGTTATTAATTTTAAAATAGGGGTTTTTTTATTATAGGAGGTTCCATTGCTTTAAAAATAAACCTCCATGTTTACAAGGTGTCTTACCTTTAGTGTAAAAAAAGTGTATTTTCTTTAATAATGTTTTTACATGTTCTAAAAAGGTAGAGTAATTAATTTTTTAGTTTTTTCCTTTGATAAAGCCATGAATTTCTTTAGTATACTGATGATTTATTTTAGATAGTGAGTATCTTGAATTAGCCTTGTGTTTAATGATTATTTTAAAAATATGATTTAAAAGGTTTGATATTTGGTGTGCTTTGGTGTTGTGTGGGATTTACTTTGAGTTTCATTTGGGTGTCAAATGGTTTTAAAAATGGATTTCTCAAGTCTGTGATCTTTATATATAAATAGAAATCCTGATTTTCACTTTATGTGGTTCTTTTTACATAGATATTATTTACACCAAATTTTAGTCTTTTATCACCAATTTTTTTCTGCCTGTGAGCATGTGATTATTTATTTGAATTATTATTAATTTTTATATTTTTAGGTTGGGGATAATTATATAAAGGGGTGTGTTTTAGGTGAAATTTTTATTTTATTGCAACATATACTAAATTCGGGCGATGAATTTTCAACATGAAAACATTATATTGATAATAATCACCTCTTTTATCCATGACATGAGGAACCTAGGTTATTGATTTGGAATTTTATGAATGTTACCTTACCAGTTGATTGTTATTACTTGGATAGTATCTACTAGTTTTACATAATACATAGATGGGGTATGTAACTATTATGAGGATATGTTAGAGAAATTTGGGAGACATGTTGTCTCACCATTAACCTATCGAAATTAGGTTCAACCATTACATTTGAAAAATAAAATGTGACATTTGTTCAAAGTTTATTGCCTCATGGTTTTTATTTTATATTAATATTATTTATCATTTTTGGTATATGATTTTTATCTTCTATTTATGTTCTTAATACGATTCTTTATGAGTGAGTTTTATGGGGTTGCGACATGATTTGAAGGGTTATTTCCATTGACTCGTGACTTTATGGATTTTCATTTTATTTTTCATTCCCTTGTAATTTACCAATTTTCAATGTGTGAATTATTTTTTAAAAAATTTAAAATAGTTTATTTTTTTAAATGAAATACTTAACAGTGTTTCTTCTGAAAATTTATATTTAATCCATTTGTATGTTTAGATTCAAAGGTGGATGTTTTTCAAAGAACGATGTTGGTTTTAAAAAATATTTAAATTTTGTTAGGGTTTGATTTAAAAATGAAGTGTTTTACATGTACCCTTTCGAGATACAAGTTGTTTTAAAAAGGAAATGGTTTGTTTTTGGAAATTAAATTACCTTTGTAAGTCCTCTTTGGGGATTTTTTTTCAAAAAATGTGATTTTGAGAAAGTATATGTGATATGCTTGGTTCCATTTCCATTTTGTATAAAGGAAATGAAAACTTATTTTATTATAACTTACATTAAAATTAAAATTATTATTTTTATTTATATGTGTAAAGTGGATGGAATCATAATGGTATCTTACTTGCCTTTCGCTCATACCCTATATACTCAAAATATTAGATATACAGTTTTCATGTTTTTTGCTAGTTCTTATGTTATGACTTACAGGTTGGATAGTTACCACTCCTCCTTAGTAAGTGGGTGATTTTTGGGTTATAGTGGTGAAATTATAGTCATATATAAAATTGGGGGTCTTTTTCTTAGTTGAATTCAACTAGTTTTAGGTTTTGTGGTGTATTAGCCTTTTCAGCCTCCTTCTTCACTTTTAGTTTTGTTGTTTTTTTATTGTAAAGTCTTTGTATAAAAAGGTTCATATATGGAAAATGTTTTGTTAATTATTTTGGTTATTATTTATGTTTTTTATTTTTTATGTTTTGTATTTTTAGTTTCACTGATTTATTTTGGTATGGTCATCCAATGCCTTGAGACTTCCTGTTAGATTTCTAATTAGAACCCACTATTTATCTAAGATTATTTTGAGGGTAAAATAATTCCTGTAAAGTTATCTTGTGATACCATGGTGATTTTACCCAGCTTTGGGAGATCAAGAATATGCCACAAGCCATATAGAAGATTTACTTGAGCAATGAGTTACGTAATCTCATATTGGTTCACTACAAAATGGTATTAGAGACAATCTTATTATTTAAGGATAATGGTAGAATAAATATAGGTTCAGTGGAGATTGAGTGTTTCATGTAGAGGAGTGAGTGGTCAAATATTCCTTATTCCATACCTGGAGTTTCATGGGGTGTTCAGGTTTTTTCTTTAATTTTTTGTTTATAGTGGTTTGTTCTTGAATTAATTTGATGTGGTGTGCTACTAATTTGATTTTTAGGAAGATCTTAAGAGGCATGTTGGGAAAATCCTTATTTCAGAGTGAAATTGGAGGAAATATTGGAGGTTAAAAATTAAGGAACATGGTTTTTAAACCATTTACAGACTATGAAAACTATTTTACACAATTATAGTAGAACTCACAAGATTAAAGCACTAATTGAAAATGCAGGTGTCCAAACCATGCACAGTGGTGAAAGATGTAAATTTTCATTTTTTTCCATCCTTTGTTGCTTTTAGCCTCTATCAAGTTTTTTGGGGATTTTTAGTGTTTAAGATATATTTTATGGATTTTGAAAGAAATTTAACCATGTTTTAATGAAATATTTAATGCTTTGTTATTTAATGTTGTTTTGAAAATCATGTTTTTGTTTTATGAGCTTCTTTGGTATTAAAATTTGAGTTCAGGAATTTTTTTATGTTTTATTCCATGAAATAATTGTGCTATTTTTATTGGTGAAATTATTAAAATGTTTAGGGTGTGTTTTCTAAAAGGGGAAATTGGTTTTCAAGAAATGATTTCAATCTTTTATTATGTTTGAACTATTTTAAGGTTTAGATCTCATTTGGTATTTTCAAAGGAATGAAGGTAGTGTTATGAAATTTTTAAATATAGTTCAAATAGTATTTTTAATCATGTTTCATTTTCATTATGTATTGTATCCCTTGTGTTGGCATTTTTAGTTATAATAATGAGTGTTTTTAGGAGGTTTTATAATGTGTTCCCTTGAATGGAATTGGAAATTCTAATAGGTACATTTATCAGGTAGTTGTTCTAGTGACCCAAAAGAAGACTTTACCATCTCATACACTGCCTGAGCTTATGTTGTATTGTTAGGGATTAGATCTTTCTAGATCATGGTTCAAATTTGATAGTATTTGAATAAATATCTTCCAATTATTAGTGTATATTAAGGATCATGCAAGGTAATGGAGTGGCTATCTATGATCTAAGATATCTCCAACTCTATTGGAACTCCAAAATCCTTTAGGGTGACATGCACCACTCTTTTAAAGGGTTATGTTCATATTAGTAGAGGTTCAATAAATATGCCAGACCATTTTAGGTGTTATATTGTGATTTTTTCAATTCCACCTTCATCTAGTATTTTTATTTTTAGGAAGAAATAATTTCAAAGGGGGTCAAATTTTCGAGTTCCCTCTAGGATGATCAATGAGTGATGGATTATGTGGAATTAATTTATGAATATGTTCTTTTATCTTCTGAGTTGGTTGATAATGATTCGATGGTGGATTAGAACTTTTACAAAGGCCTTCACCAGGATCTAAATTTTTTAGTTATTTCAAGGAGGTCTAACTATATTCACCAAATTGGTGTGTATGGTTTTTGTTGTATGGAAATTTTCAACAAGGAAACCTATGAAAGATGATATTGTGACCAATTATTGTGCCAACATGGGTGTTTTGGTGATAGAAAAAGATGAATCCAATTATATAATATTACCATGGGATGTTTGGGTATGTTAGGTCTCTCTATTCAATAACTCT
Organism: Viscum album; assembly: GCA_963277665.1. Classification (NCBI taxonomy): domain Eukaryota; kingdom Viridiplantae; phylum Streptophyta; class Magnoliopsida; order Santalales; family Viscaceae; genus Viscum; species Viscum album. Next base: position 1,643,867,521 of record OY728159.1, read on the forward strand.
AAGGACTTATATTCAATGTGGCCTTCCTAGTGATCCCTTGAGGTCACGTAAGTTGAACAACCCTCATATGGAGAAGAAGTATCAAACCTATCATTGATCAAAGAATCTATCTATGGTGTTTCTTACATCTATAGAATCATGAGTTTTTTATGTATTTGAGGATATTTTCTTTTATAATCCGCATTTTTTATAGCATTTTGACTATTTTTTATTCCTTGTAAATTTTATTTTAGTGGATGAAAATTATTTTGGATCTTGTTATTATATTTTTAATTTTATCCCTCTTGGATTATATTTCTTTTAAAATCTTTTTCATAGTGTTGGATATAGTTTGAGGGTGGTTTAATGAATGACATGGGAATTACTTGGGTGTGGGATAGAGTATCAGTGATAGGTTTTAGTCCTTGGGTAGACTATAAGAGTTATCAAGATAGGTTTATCTTTTAAAATTACAATGTGTGGGTATTTTTCATGTTTTACACTGATTTATCCTTTGGGATACCTCATAAACATAATTTAGAGTCATTTCATTCCTTTATGAGGCATTTCAATGTTTGGGGTGTTTCTCTTGATTTAGTGGAGTGTGATGTTTGAGAATTTTGACCTAGTAATCCTTTCAGTGCCTTTAAATAAACACTCTCTATCATGTTTCAAGATGGTTTCCATGGACAGTGGATCATTCCAATTTGGTCATAATCATTCTTTTAGTTATCCATTTTGTGTTTTTCTATTTTATATTAGTTATAAATGGTGTTTAGACCATCAATTGGTCTTTTTTTGTTATCCTCATTCTCCTCGAGTATCTTTGAATATGTTTTGGTTGGGGCGAGTCATCGTTCTTTGATCTTGTGGTATCATTAGTTTTGGAGGTGTTGTTTCATTTGGTTATTTGGTCTAGATTTATATTCAGAAATAACATATGGGTTTTCGGTATTTGTGTCTTGTGGAGTCCTCAATTTGAAGTTAATCAATTGGAATGGTCATCCCTATGCATGTGCTTGTACCATGTTAATGTTATATGTTTTGTTTGATTACAGTGATTTTAATTTCTTATTGACCTTTAAGATGTACAATTCCTCATATGTTATATTTTCTTTCATTATAGAATAATTTTATTTTTCATGTATGGTGTTTAACATTAAATTTTAACATATCTTATAAAGGACATTGTGTGTGTGTTATTTATTTTGTTAGCATATTTTTTTAAAAAAATTATTTTTTTTCTTATAATATTTTTTCCAATAACATTATATTTTATATACATTTTAATGTGACTGTATGAGCTATTTTTTAATTTTCCACATGAGTTAATTTTTAAAGTGACCACACTAGTTTTTTAAGATAATTAAATTGTTTTTCCTTCAACTTACCACATGAAATTTGAACTTATCACATGTTCTTATTTGATCCTACCTTGAGAATGAAATATAATAAATGGTGCATATAGATGGAACATATTTATTATCATGACATAATCTCAACTGGTTCTCTCCATTTTCCTTATAGTATTCATAATGAGAAGGGCGATTTTTTCATATAACACAAGCGTACTTAATGAAAATTAAATTATCCTTCCTTTTATTTATTTTATTCATTTCATTTCACTTCATTCAATAGTAGCGTTCAAACAGAAGTTCCATGACTTATTTTTTGTATAACTCAACAAGAGTCATGCCATAATGCACCTGCTTTAGTCTCAAATAAGTTTATGTTTCCTGCATGCATTCTAAGAAACCGTGTAATTTCATATTGTGGATTCCCCATTAGGTTTTATAATATTGTAAGGCATTTTTTGAATTTTTTTAAATACATATATTGTAATTTGTTTTACTTCTATGCCAACAAGGCATCAATAGTGTTTCCGCATTGCCGATATATGGAAAGGTGGCAACGGGTGTCCCTCTTTTGCCTATCATCAATATAGATTAATGAAATGGAAAAAGAAATTGGGCGGATATCACCTTTATCCTAAAACAAAGAAAAAAGTGGCCCGAGATTTTTCACTATTTTCCTAATGTAAAGGTGAAAGTTGGCATCCCTCCTGCCGTCATTCCATTAAATACCTATAAAAAGGGAACCCCCTCCTTCTTCTCACTTCAAAAATCCATCTTCTCTCTAAATTCCACACCCTATCTCTCAAAAAGAAACCTTCTTTGTTTGTGGTGGTTTTGGTGGCCTAAAAGAGTTGACGATTTTTTGAAAAGAATCATTTAGATTTTTTTTCTTGTTTAATATAAAGTAATTTATTTATTTAATTTATTTGTTTTTATTTAGTTTTGAATATGTTATTTATTTAGTAGTTTAGTTACTTATATATATATTAGAAATAATAATTGTTATTATATATTATTAAGTATATACTAACTAATGAATAACTTAGGAATAAATAACAATTACATATAATGATTAACTAATAATTATTTACTAATGAATATCATATGATTAATTAATTATCAAGGAAAAATTAGTTAATGATTAACTATTGTTTAAATAATTATTAGGTAATGATTAAATAATGATTAAGTAATAATTATATAATTTTTAACTAATGATTTAATATCGATTAACTAATGATTATGTAATGATTAAATTATGGTCAAATCATGATCAACTAATGATTGAGTAATGATTAGCTAATGATTATGTAAGGATTAAAGATTTATTAACTAAATATTATGTAATAATTAATTAATTATTTGCTAATGAAAATATAATGGTTAAATAATGATTTAGGAATGATTAAAGAGTGATTCAAGAGTGATTTACTAATGATTAAATAATGATGAAATAATGATTAACTAATGATTAATTAATGATTAACTAATTATTAATTAATTATTAACTAATGATTAGCTATTGATTAAATAATGATTAAGTAATGAATAACTAATGGTTAAAGAATGATTAACTAATCATTAAATATTGATTGAATAGTGATCAGGGATTGTTTAAAGAATGACTACCTAATGATTAAAGAATGATTCAGGAATGAGAAATGAATTATTAACTAATTATTAAGGAATCATTAATAAATTATTAATGAATGATTAAAAAGGATTACATAATGATGAATGAATGAATAAGTAATGATTCAAAAATGATTAAGTAATGATTAAATAATGATTAAATAATGGTTAACTAATGATTAGATAATTAATATATAATGATTAAATAATGATTGAGAAATTATTAAGGAATGATTAAGGAATTATTAATGAAAGAATAAAGAATATTTAACTAATGATTAAGTAATGATTAAAAAAGATAAACGAATGATTAAGGAATGATTAAAAAATGAATAAAGAATGATTAAGTAATGGTTATGTAATGATTAAATAATTATTAAGGAATGATTAAATAGTGACTAAATAATGATTAATGTCATGAACTGGCCCATGTTGGGGATCAAGAGACAACCAACTCAATCCCGCCTCCATAGTCCATGGGGTGGCGACTAGCGCTGAAGTCACAACAACTTGTGGAGGCCTTTTCCTAGGAGCCTATATACACACACAATGCCAACTCAATTAAAAAGTGTTGAGGAAAAGAACATAAGATACAAAACTAATATAAAAAGGAAACCAAACATGCATGAAACATTAAAAAGTAAAAGTACAGTATAGTAAACTGAAATGGAAAAGGGTCAAAATAAATTCCCAACTAGAAAAGTGTCACAACCAGACAGTAACTGAAAAAGATAAATAGTTGAGAGATCTTTACTCTGGAATCCCAAGCTATTAACACCATATGCAATCTAAGAACCTATATCCCTATGCTCCTCTGAGGTCATGATCAACGTATTCATCTTTTGTATAAGGCACGACACATGTGGGAAAATACCATGCATGGGTGTGTATAGAAATACTTAGTAGGATGACTAGAAAAGGTGAAGGTGTAATCATAATAGATAGATTGAAAAAGGAAATCAGAAGATAAGACAAGGTGTGGTTAAAGGGGTGCAGATTGACCCAACAAGAGAGTGATGTAAGGTAATCTGAATACAAGGAGCTAGAAATAGAGAGAATATTAAATTCTCATCTAGTATTTGCTACCTATAGTAGGAGAGTAGTCTCGTTCAACCATGAGAAGATAGACATGAAAATCCAGTGTCAAACCTCACACCTCTTTGCCTCTCCTGGAAGTAGAGTAACCATAACCCAATGGATGGGTACTAATATATATATATATATATATATATATATATATATATATATTCTAAATCAAAGAAACCCAAATGGGAGATTAAGGGGATCTCCATTTAAAAACTTATCCCAAGAAAGAAGAGTAGACAACATTTTAAGAAGTAACCACCATCGATGCCCAGCATCCCACACGTCTACCCTGAACACGCAAGTCAAAGGGGCTCAATCACCACACCTTGATACTATCCACTTTGGGTGGATTCTTCTCACCTAAAAAATTTTAGTTCATTTCATAAGGACGCATCTCATTAGGAAAATCACACCTCTTAGTCATGAGTCCAAATTAACATCAAAGTGTGTCTCACCACTGATCTACATAGCCGGATCATGTAATATTGAAGTAGAGGACTCACACCCTAGTACTCCAGGGGGGTTTCTAGTTTGATAGTAGTCATAGAGGACCCACACTCCAGTGTGTTAGGGGGATTCTACTCTCATAGTAATCATAGAGGACCCACATCCTAGTGTGTCAAGGGAATTTCACTCTCATAGTAGTCACAGAGGACCCGCACCCTAGTGCGTTAGGGGGATTCCAGCCTCATTGTAGTCATAGAGGACGCACACCCTAGTGTGTCTAGGGAATACCACTCTCATAGTAGTCATAGAATACCCAAACCCATGCCAATAAGGGATTCCACTCTAGATCACCAAGGACCCATACCCTACCCGGTAAGGGGATTCCACTTAGAAGGTATCGAGGAACTACAATGGCCTTCCCCGCCAGATGGTGCTTCTCTAAAATCAATCACATGAATGTGAATAATCACTATCATCTTCAGACATTTCCTAAAAAGGAATAATTATTGAAACACCTTGTGTCATATTGTAAAGTCGTACATGGCACGTGTGGGGCGCACACAATGTGTGAGATCGCCACATCTTGTGGTTGTGTACCTAACCATTCTCATGTACTAAATTGTGAAAAAGTACCCCTATGATTTCCATGATACTCCCAAAGTAAATAGAACATCTAGATAGAAGATCTGTGAGTGCATGACACTCTTCATTGATCCGACGGGCCAAAAACGTAATTTCATTGACACACCTCCTCAAATGGCCCAGAGTATTCGACCACATCTCTTCAAACATCTTCTCCACTCTCATAAGATTCGAAGCTAACCTAATTTGTGGGTTCTCTTAAAACACAAAATAAGGATCTCTCACTGATATTCCTTTCATGATTCTGCATTTAATGAGATTATTAAAAATAATCTCTTGGTGTTCAAACAAATAACACAGTTTCATTCCTTACAGAAAAACATTCAATATTGACTATTTATTTTCCTCAATCAGACATCTGATGTAAAAGTATTAAGTCACCCCATTATGCCTGAAATTAACCTTGTGGGTCCCATACATCAATCTTGAAATTATTTATATGGATCGATTCATTGTGATCCTCACAAAAAAACACATGGGATTAACTATTTAATCGTCTAAAACAGATACCCGGTGAAAAGGTTGAATTTCACCACAAAGCGTCAGAACTGCGCCCCATGGGGCCCCCACCTACACATTAGTTTAAACACCTGAAAGTAGTCTGAAAAGTCTGAACAAAGGCTAGGGTCATGTTTCCACGAACGGTGCATCAAACGGACGTCCCGTTTAAAATATAGGTCTGATACAAGATCTCTTAATAATAATAATTATTATATTATTATTACTCTTAGGGGTTTAATTCCACTGAATAATTAAACCGAGATGTAAAATTATAGAACTAGTCTAAAAATATCTATCTCTATGAGTGGGATTTGTGTCCATAGACATAGAGTCAATAAAATTCTTGGATTAGAAGATACCACTTTTTAAATCCATATAGGCACGATCTTAACCAGTCCGGACCATCCTAGCCGGACCCATCTGGCTGGGCCGAACCACTCTGGTTGGCATAATTTGCTTTCCTGGCCAGCAGCCCACCCAGTGCCAGCACGACCTGCCTACCAACGGCTCAGCCCGCTCACCCTTAACCTGGCAAGCTGGCCCTCTATCTTGGGTCACCTCAGCCTGGTTGTGTCAATGTGGAAGCCCCACTTTTCCCAGATTCCAATCAACCCTCAGTTCCCCCCACCTGACCTTGATGCTTCCAGACACACCCAGCTGCACCGGTCACTTCATGACTCCAACATTCCCCCAGTTCTGTTGTTTCATCCCCTCGTACACCACGGCTCACTGTCCCACGCTCCAGTGCTCTGACGTACGACTCCACGAGACCGAATCCACTCACTGTCCCACTCGCACATACGCCGCACTGGAGCCCCCATATTTCTCTTCATTTTCCTCCTCATCATCTCTCCAAACTTCTATACTGGCTCACACTCCAGGCCACCACCGCCTGAAACTGTGGCCATCGTGGAGTCACCGAGTGCTGCTACCGACACCGGTGCTCTGGTGGTCCCTTTTGCAGACCACCAGACCTCCTTCATTTACCTGATCATGGACCCAAAACCAGATTAGTGATCCCCATAATGAGATATTTTCAAATCCTACTTTTTATCGATGATATGATAGTCGATTAATGTATACGAAAGTGAGCGTCGATTATTCATGAATAACGAATGGATTTAAAATAAAAATGGGATGCAAAATGAAGATCAGACAATTTACGTGTTCGTTCATCCATCACATTGATGTTCAAAGTAGTTAAATTGATGATTAATTCAAGAATAAAATTTGGAAATGAAATTGGACATGAGAAAATCAATAAGAATCCTACTTTGATCGTTCACCATTGATGAATGCACCCGCCAGTGCTTTCTCTTATATCTGCTGAATTTTCATTCTTGATTTATTGAATAAGAGACGAGAGAGAGAGGGAGGTTTTTTGGGTATAGAGAGAGATAGAGAATTAGGGGATAAATCTAATCATAAAAAATTAATTGTTCATTTATAGAAAAAAATTGAAACCCCAACCAACATTTGCAGAATCTGAAACAACCGTTCCCTCTCATTTTATGACGTGCTTAGGTAAAATACCCCATTTAGCACTCAATGGCGGTCTGAGATTTAAAATCTGAGTCCTCGATCAAAATTTATTTCATTTGGCATTGGAGATAAAATAATTATTTTTAATTATTGTATTTACAATTTTTCTTCCAGGTGACTTTTCTCATAGAAGTCACGCATCAATAAAAGTTATGTCCTACCTGGGGTAAAAACCATTATCCATACTCAATTGTGACCTCATATTTCTAATATGAGCAACCATTTAAGAGATATCATGTTTTCTTCATGCACATAGTATAAAATATATTTAATATTATTATACAATTTATTCTGGGCACATCATTCCTTGGAATCGCATGCCACCTCGATGCCTAGCTCTGGATATATATGTAGAAATATTCCAAAGTCTTTAAAGGGAGAAACCAGGTCTTTACATCATTCTCTACTTCAAGATTTGTTTCCTCAAAAAAACATAGGGAAAAATTGTGATACTGAGCTTACACCTAACTCTTCCACTCCTAGGGAGACCTGCACATTTCTGTTATTCCACAGTACATGAATCGAAGGGATGGTCCTCAACTATATGGTATACTCTTATCGATGACGTGCATAAGAACATGGACGTATATCCTCAACTACGACACGTGGGAGATTTCATGCACCCACTGCAGCTATTATGGGTAGGGAATGGAAGTAGAAAACCTCACCATCTCTTTTCATGATCTCGAATGACCCGATGAAACTCGTGGATCATTTGCCTTCCCGACTAACCTCTACACCCCACATTGTGACTAGAATCACTACTTGTCCCGAAGATAGGGTCTCATAATTCCCTCCTTTAGAATATCCATCTGCTGAAACACCTAGGTATATCTAGTCACACAATATTTCATAGTTTATGCATCGCAACCAAGACATTATGACATTCTTGGGAAGAGAAGGAGTGAACACCATCAACTGAACAAAAACTATACCCTCCTACTCCACCAGTTTCCCTTGTAGAGAAACTAACTGCTATAAAACATCCCATACTAGGTGATGTAGGGTATTCTTACTAAGGGAATATTCTACAATGTTTCCCTTTCCATGTGCATAAACTATCTGGAATTTTTAGTCTTATAGGAAGTTAAAATAGCATCACCGCCTCAGGTTCAGGTCTCTTAGAGTGGAGACACACCTGAGGCTCTAGAGGTTTGAACAAACCACAAATCACGCATCTAAATGATAGTGTCTCCCCATTCATAGGGATAATACTATCACTGCTAGAAAAACATAGTGATTCATGTCGTTCGGTTTATGGGGTCTACATCACCTCAACCTCTACATGATAACAGTCGTATCAAGGTTGAAATTGAACATGAAAAGGTACCAACGAATTGGGAAAGTGAGTAAACTCATCAAACTGGAAGAATATAGATCTGTAAAGCACATGGGATACCCCACATGTCTTCGATTCCTTTGGAAGAAGTGTAATCCCCAAACTAGACACTCTTCCACACCCACTAGTGGCATTCCCACAAAAGGAGGTCAAGAAAAAAGAATCCACTGGCAATGTTGGGACCTACTTAGACACTCAATCACATAACCTCACCTTGAAAGCAAAAGTTAAAGGGACTCATCCACCACACCGTTATACTATCTCCTTAGGGCGACACTCACTTTCCCTCACAATTTCTTCTCACATCAAGAAAACTCATCTCAGTGGGGGAAGTACACCAATTCTTCATGAATTAAAGGTTACGTCAAACAACATTGACACATGGCTACGACGACACCCCACGTGACCCCAGTAAAACCTCAAGAAAGGAGAAGGAAGAAAAGAGTAATTCACACAGTGCCTAAAAAGTTCTATTATATAAAGTAGAAAATAAACATAACATACCTATTATCATCTCAGGCTTTGAAGGATCGTAGAAATACAAAGCTTGCAGATGTTCGTGGTGCCAGCTGCCAGCTTCCTAAGCCTAACGTGGGTTGTTTGGTTGTGATGGAAAGACCTCATAACGTCACACCCACCTTCATCTCCTCCTACTCCTCTGTCAGCACCACCTCTCTAGGGACAACCCTGTCCCCACTTGGTAGATTTTTTATCATGGCACTGCCTCAACCATGGTGGTCCACCTATTTTCTACCTGTGATTCTCAACACGTCTGGTTGGGTAGTCTTCTGCCATGTGACATCACCCATCACAAGAATAGAACCAGACCTATCGAGGCTATCCCAGAGTTTCATGACCACATTCCCTGAGTCTGATCATGAGAAGGTCTTCAACGTCAATATCTTTTCATCTGATGCCTTCATGTTATGACATACATCTCTACTCTATTACACCCACTACCACAACCAGCTATATGGAATCCCTATGACATAAGGTTCTCTGTCAACAATTCCTACTCCAGTACTCTGACATAGTTGGGGATGAAAAATGGTACTACACTATCTCAGATCTCTCTACAAAGTCCTTGATCGAACCTCTGTGCTCATAAGTAACCATCATAGATAATGTTCAGAGAGTAGTATGTAAGGTCAGTGAACCTAGTTGTGTACTCATCCACCATAATCCCTCCCAGCTAAAATTGTAGGAGCTCTTGAATCCTAACAGAGTGCAAGAAGGAGGGGTAGTAATCCTTATGAAATAGCTTTTTGAATTCATCCCATGGGAGTGCCGACTCATTAAGTATCTAAGTAACCAATCTCCACCAATGCCTGTCTACTCTATGAAAAATACTGGCTACCAAAGACACCATCTAATTTGATGGTGTTCATACAAGCCTGAAGAGATGGAACACTGACTCTATGCCAACCTCTGGTGCTTGAGGGTCTAGCTCACCATAGAACCATTGTTCTCTCTGGAATTGGAACTTGTGGAGTGTTCTTAGCCTGTGCACATCCACTTCCATCTAACAGAAGTTTCTATATCACTAGATCCTACTCTAGTACCTCGACATAGGTGGGGATACACATGGGTACTATTCTGGTTCAAATCTCTCTATGGAGTCCTTTCTTGAACTTCTGTGCTTAGAAGCCACCATCATGGATCATGTAAATAGTGTATAATTTAAGGTCGGTGAACCTATTCACATACTCATCCACCATCATCTCTCCCTTTTGAAAATATAGGATCTCCTGAATCCAAACATAGTGCAAGAAAATGGGGTAGTACTCCTCACAAAACAATTACAATAAGTCATCCCATGAAAGTCCTGACTCATCAATTATCAAAGTAACCAAGATCTACCAACACCCAACTTCTCTGTGAAAAAAATTGCTACCAAATCCATCATAAGATCTATTAGTGTTCGTATAATCCGGAAGAGGTAGGAAACTAACTCTATCCAATCCTTTTCTACATGAGGGTCTTGCTCACCGTAGAACCTTAGCGGTCTCTAGAATTGGAGCTCATGGAGTGAGATCAGCCATTACATGTCTTTATCCCACTTTGTTGGGGATGTCTTCCACTCAATAGGTGGAGGTTCTTCTACCTACCCACATGGAGGAAAGGGATCACATGATAGATCCTGAACTGATCCCTCATCACTCATGGGATCGTCGCCACGAACTTGAGTTGGTATCATGGATGAATGTCATCATGGAGGAATCATGAATCCATCAAGGGGATCCATGATCAAATGAACATATATATATCAAAAATAGTGGGGAGATGACTCAAGTAGGATAGTCAAAGAATCAATCATATATTATGCATGTACCACTATTCAATGAAAAATATTGTCTTAGGGTGTCGAGTCGATAAGCAGGTAATTAGGGTCTTGGAGAATGGATACATTGCCCGCTCATACAATCATTGGACTCCTTGGAATGAGAGACACTATAGAGGAACATTGACATTATTTCCATAAACCCAACAAAGTCCATTTTTGGGAAACATCTGAACAATGTCCCAAGGGTATAAATACCTCTAGAACCACTTTTTCATGACCTGAACCATGTTTGGGCTCAAGAAACAACTACCCCAATCCCACCTATATAGTCCAAGGGGTACCGACTAGCATAGAAGGCACAACCACTCGAGGAGGCCTTTTCTTGAGAACCTTTACACACACACACACATAGATAACTCAATGAGAAAATGAATAGGAAAAGGAAAAATATAAAACACAACTATAAAACGGAAACCAAACAGGTATGAACCACTAAACAGTACAAGTATCATATAGTAAACTGAAAGGGAAAAGGCGAACCCAACCAAAAAAGTTCCACAACCTGGTAGTAACTAAAAAATAAAAAAATAACTGAGAAATCCCTCCTCATAAATCCCAAGCTATGACCATCATACGTAGTCCAAGAACTTGTATCCCTATGCTCTTCTAAAGTCACGATAAACTTGTTCGTTGTCTGCATATGGCATGACACATGCGGTAAAATCCCATGTAAGGGTGAGAATAAAAATACTCAACAGGACGCCCTAAAAATGAGAGGGGGGGGGTCATAAGAGATACTCTAAAAAAGGAAACCAGTAGATTGGACAATGTACAGTAAAATGAATCCAACTCAACCAAAAAATATAGTGAAGTAAGCTCATCCAAAAACAAGGATCTAGAAACATTTAGAATATGAGCATCTCATTAAGTCTTTTCTACCAATATTTGGAGAGTAGACTCATCCATCCACAATAAACTAGAAACACAAATCACGTGGAATACCCCACAACTCATTGCCTCTCCGGAAGGAAAGTAACCAGAACCCAAGGTGTGGGTACTGCAAAAATGAATATATATATATATATATATATATATATATATATATATATATATATATATTCTCAATCAAATAAACCCAAATGAGGGAGTAAGGGGTACCCATATCATAGCTCATCCCAATAATGATGAGTTCCCACAGTCCTAGAAGTAACCACCATTGATGCCCAACATCCCATGCATCTTCCCTGAACATTCATGTCAAAGGGGTTCAATCACCACACCTTGAAACTATCTACTTTGGGAAGCTCTATCTCTCCCATACATATTTAGGTTGCATCAGATAGATGTATCTCGGTGGGAAAGCACCCCTCATACTCATGAGTCCAAAGTAACATCAAAGCATGTCTCACCACTAATCTACATAGCCAGATCATGTAAACTCAAAGCATGGGACTAACACCCTAGTATGTTAGAGGGATTCCAATATAATATTAGTCATAAAGGACCCACACCCTAGTGAGTTAGGGTGATTCCATTATCATATTAGTCATAGAGGACCCACACCTTACTGGGTCAAGGGTATTCCACTCTCATAGTAGTTTTAGAGGACCCAAACCCTAGTGCATCAGGGGGATTCCACTCTCATAGTAGCTCTAGCGGACCCACACCCTAGCGCGTCAGTGGGATTTAACACACATAGTAGTCATAGAGGACCCAACCCACGATGATGGGTGATTACACTCTTGTTCATCGAGGACAGACACCCTACTTGGTAGGGGGATTCCACTTGGAAGGTATCAAGGAACTATAGTGGTCATCTCTGCTGAATGGTGCCTCTTTGAAAGCAATGACTTTCCAGCACAAGATCAATATCATCATCAGATGTCTCCTGAAAATAATCTATCCTGAAACATCTCTTATCATATCATAAGGTTGTACATGTCGCATGTGGGTCCCACACAATGTGTGACCCCGCCTCATTGTTTGGTCAGGTACCTAACCATTCTTGGGTACTAAATTGTGAATATGTAACCCTAGGTGTTCCAAGATACTCCCAGAGTACATGGGAAATGTTCTCAGAAGGTCAAAAAGTGCACGCTACTCATTGTTGATCTGAAGGGACAAAAATGTAATTTCGATGACACGCCTCCTCAAACAGTCCCAAAAAATTCGACCACATCTATTTATACATCTTCCCCACTATCAAAAGAGTTGAAGCTGACCGTATCCATGGATTCTCTTCAAACAAAAAAGAAGGATCTTCCATCGATATTCCTCTCATGTTTTAAAATTTAATGATATTATGAAAAATAAGCTTTTCACGTTCAAACAGATCACACTATTGCGATCCTTGTAGAAAAATGCCCAACATAAACTATTTATTTGCCTCATTCAGACATCCGATGGAAAAGTTGTAAGTCTCCGCATTGTTCTCAAAAGGCACTTCATGGGGCCCAAACCTCATCTTAAATTCATTACATGGATCATACCAGTGTGACCCTCATGGAAAAATAAATGGGATTACCTATTCAATCATCCAAATTGGATACCTAGTGAAAAATTTGCATTTCACCGCAAAATAATGCACACCAGGCCCCATGAAGATCACATCTCAAATTTAGTTTAAACCCCCAAAAGTAGTTTTGAAAAGTCTTTACAAAGACCAGAGTCATGCTTCCACTGACAGTGCATCAAACAAACCTCCTGTTTAAAAGATCTGTCTGATACCAGATATATTAAAAATAATAATTATATTATTATTATTTATCTTAAGCCCTTCATGCCACTGAACAATAAAAATTAGACCTTAAAGTCCCTAAATAATATGAAAAGATATTTCTAGATGAGAGGGATTTGTGGCCATAGACAGCCAATCAATTAGATGCCCGAATTAGAAGATATGTCCTTTTAAAGTCATATGGGAACAATCTGAACTGGTCCAACCCATCTTGGCCGAACCCATCCGCCTAGGCCAGATCAATCCAACTAGCCCAAACTACTTCACCAGACCACAGCCCACCAGGTTCCAACTCATCAGACCTATCACCGGCCTGACTCGTGCGCCCCAGACCTGGCCTACTAGCCCTTCGCCTCAGTTCTCCTCATCCTGACCGTGTCAATGAGGCAGCCCCACGTTTCCCAGATCTCGGTCTCCCTCATTTCCCCCGCCTGACAACAACGACACTGTATTCCAACAGCCACACTAGTTTCCTCCTGATTCCATCATGCCCCGGTTCTATTGTATAATCCCCTCGCAAGACATAACTCACCGTCCCGCACTCTGGTGATCTCTAGTTTGACTCAATGAGACCAACTCCACTCTCAAGCTCACTCACACACATGCCGTTCTAGAGGTCCCTGACTCCTCTTCACTCGCCACCTCACCATCCCACTGACCACCTACACTGGCTTGCACACCTAGCCACCACTGCCTAAAACCACGACAACTGTGGCACCACCTACGACGCCTCTTCTTCGGTGGTCCCTTCCATGGACCACCACACCTCTTTCGTTTACCCAATCTCAAACCTGAAACTATATTGGTGATCCCTATAATGAGAGTGGAACAATGCTTGCTTCTTATTGACAATCAGATGATCAATTGATGAATCCAAAAGTGAGCGTTAAATAACTACGAAGAACGAATGGATTTCAGATAAAAAGGGGATTCGAAATGGATATCAGACGATGGGCATGTTCGTTCGGCCATCGCCTTGATGTTCAAGGTAGTAAAATAAACGATGAATTCAAGATTAATTTTTGGAAATAAAAACATAGGTATGAAAATTAATAATAATCCTACTTCGATTCATTTGCTATTGTTGAACGCACCCGCCAACGCCTCCACTTCGATCTTTCAAAGTTTCATTCTTGATTCATCATAGAATGAATGAGATAGAGAGACATCAGTGGGGATAGAGAGAGAGATAGAGACAGGGAGAGAGATATAATTAGGGGCTAAACGAAATCCTAAACACATTAGTTTTTATTTAAATAAAAACACTGAAATCATGACCAACGGTTACATAATCTAAACCTCCCTTTCCCTCTTGTTTTATGTCACGCTTAGATAAAACGCCCCATTTTGATCTCAACGGCAGTATCTAATTTTCATTTCGAGTCCCCCATCAAAAGATATTTTATTCAGAATTCGAGGTAAAATAATTATGTTTAATTATTTTAATTATGATTATTCTCTTGGGAGACTTTTCTCATGGATGTCCTACGCCGACAAAAGTTATTCCCCACCTAGGGTAAACACCATGCTCTAGAATCAATTGTGGCCTCATATTTCTAATCTGAGATATCGTTTTAGAGATACCCTATTTCTTTCATTTGCATAGTATATAATATACATAATAGTTTTATAAATTATATTATGAGAATACTAGGACTCAGAATCGTACTCCGTCTCAGTGCCTAGCTCTAGAAATATATGTAGAAATATTCTAAAAGTCTTACAAGGACAAAAATGGGTCTCTAAAATTAATTAATGATTCAATAATGATTGCATGATGACTGACCAATAATAAATGAATGATTAACTAATTATTAACTTTTGAAAAACCAATGATTAACTTTGTATTAACATAGAATAAATATAGGATGAATGATGAAAAAATGTGCGACAATTTGGATTAACTACTCGCATGATTTGTAACTCCGATGATTTAGATGATTCCTCCCTTATTGTACACTTGTTTTGTTAATGTTAATGGATATGTATTCATTGAATGAAAATCTCTTTATAAACCATTAAAAAACCTTTAGTAAAGTCTAAATGTGTACTACAAACATTAGTGTCATCTTTTTGGATATAAGAAAACATTATAAAATATTTGTAGCATAAAAATTATGTGGTTATATAGTATATCAAATTCATGTATGGACACTACGAGGGGATTTTTTTCAAATATATGTACCTAGAGGTAAAACACAAAAACACCGTATTGATCTAGGCTTGGTTGGTAACTAGTGCGTGGCAATGGGCCTTGCTACAAACCTGATTAAACACTCTCAGGGGCTATTGTTTAGACAATTCCTATTATCTTTATAATCTATTGAGATACATTTAGTAAT
Organism: Viscum album; assembly: GCA_963277665.1. Taxonomy (NCBI): domain Eukaryota; kingdom Viridiplantae; phylum Streptophyta; class Magnoliopsida; order Santalales; family Viscaceae; genus Viscum; species Viscum album. The sequence goes on from OY728159.1 coordinate 1,643,883,407, forward strand.
ATTGAAAATTGTACTATGTGACATTAGTATCATATTTTAGGATATAATTAGATGTTCTAAAATTATTGTATCATAAATATTTATGGTAAACCCTCATTATCAATAGTATTCATATAATGTTTGTAAACCATTGTAAAATTAAAGAGAAAACATCAAATTATTCTATTTGTCCATGATAAAATTAAAATTATGATCATATAAAGTGAAATAGACAAGGAAAAACACATTAAATAACACATGAATTTTTTTACAATAGACAAGACATACCTTGAAATTTATCAACAGAACATAGTTTGGATGAGATGATTATAACTTTAGAAGTGAAGAAAAATCCATCTTATAAGTGGTGTCTTAATAACATCTTTCAATGATATATACGTAAGTTTTTAATTTTTAAAATATTTTATCCTCCTAAGGAAATCATCACTGTGTGGGGAGTACAATCATTAAAAGGACAAAAGTATTTGAAAATTAAAAATTTAATTAAATCTATTTGAAAGATGTTATTAAGATACCACTTGAAAGTAAGATGGATTTTTCTTTACTTATGAAGTCACACTCATCTCATCTAAAATCTATTCTATTAAATAATTACAATGTATTTATTGTCTGTTATAAAGAATTAATGTGATATTTAATGTGTTTGTTCTTGTATATTTTTCATTATATGATCACAATTGTTATTTTACCATGGAGAAATAAACTGCTTTTATGTTTTCCCTTATTTTTACCTCCATTTCCAAAACATTATGTTATTTATTTTCTAATAAAATTTTATATAATAAAATATTAGTATCATATTTTAGGTGTAAGAACCTGGACCATCCTTTCAAGAAAGGGTTTTCTTTTCTGGTTTTTTTGAGAAAAAGAGGAGAATCTAAAAATTTAAGGAGTACATGCAGAGTACATTTGAGTACACTCCGTGTACTCGGTTGATATGGGTGACCATGTACAAGACATGTAATGGCTGAGTACATGGCCATGTGGGGTGACTTGGAGACTGCCTAAAGAGGGGCTTAGTAAAGGCATATACACACCATGTACTTTTAAAAGACATGCCATGTACTTTTCTTTTTAATTGTTATATTGGACTGGGGACACGTCTCATTCATAGAAAACTGCCCTTCTTAGTCTGTCTCATCAAGGAGAGACTGAGGACAATGAATCTTCTCTAGGCCTCGACCCACCGTCCATTCTCCAAATCAACCGTTGTCAGGTGCATTGGAATCTCCACGATGACTTATTACTTCTTCTAGAGCCTCATTTCCTAATTTCTCTCATTTTGTGAGATATCCTTGGTTGAACGTTTTAGAATTTTTTGTAGATCTATGTCTTTCTAGGCCGATTCAAGGGATGAAACTAGGGTATTTCAATCGTACAATGCTGAGGTAGGTGGTTTCTTTCTTTTTTGTAGTTAGTCTTGGAATATTATGTGCAAAAGTTCCTAATACCCTAGAACGGGGTATCGCGTGTTTAGGAATTTTAGCCCTGTTAATGCCTACTATTCCTTGTGAGGTTTTTTGATTGCGAATAGTGTAATTTTACCATGTTATGGATGTGTTTCCCATGTTTGTTTTTATATTGACCATTTGGTCTAGTTTTGCTGGTTAGGCTGGTTGTTTTCCATGCCTAGTGTTGTTAGGATGGAGTGATATTATTTAACGTTGTTATATACTTATAGCTAATTAGCCAAGTATTTTATAAAATCTATTAGCCTAAAAGATATTAAGGTGTACTTTGGTTGTTGAATATATTTTGTTCATGATTAACTTACACAGGGCTATGGGAACCTGGTGTGGTTAGACCATAAGAGAATGGACATTGAGGGCTTCCCCAGAGTGTCTATTTACTTTTACATTGCAATACCATAGGGGGGTGGACTTTGTGCTCCCTCAGAGTGTTTATAGTTACTTGTTGCAAGACCATAGGGGGAATTGGACATTGATTGCTTCCTCAGAGTGTCTTTAGTTACTGATATGAGACCATAGGGCGAATTGATAGTGAATGCTTCCCTAGAGAGTCTTTGCGTTAGCTGAACTAGAGGGTTTAGACTATGAGTAATTCCTAGAGGGTTTCATGTGTTTGTTTGGTTGAACCAGAGGGGTTAGTATATGAGTACTTCCTATAGGTTCAATTTTATTTAATGAGGTTATTAATTGATATATGAAAATAAATGCAATTGAAACTGTAGGATTGTTTACTTTTGATTACTTCCTTGTTTACTGCTTCATTTTAATTATTTCCTTCCATATTTATTCACTGACTGTTAGGCACAGATATTTGGGTGGTTTCCTACTAGGATTTATCTCACACCCTTTTTGGGTCATTCTTTTGGGACCAAACCGATTATATTACTGTAGGTATAGATAAGGGAAAGTTCCCTTCTATGTCAGGTACTTGACTATTGTGGAGTTGAAGAGAATGGGACCAAGCTGAGGCTTGCAATGCTGGTGAAGTTTATTTTTTCCCTTATACTTTATTCTAGTACTTTATTCCATCATTTTGATTTGTTTGGATGTTTTCCTAGACATATGTATCATGCATAATTTATATATATGTGCTCCAGTTGTTTATTACTTTCAATATTCTGATGATTACTTTTCTATGGTATTATTACAACTTCCGATATTGTTATATTTATTTTTCTACTATGTTACTCACCCAATGAAGGAATAGTTTCCCCACTATCACACTCAAGGACCTCACTACTAGTAGGAATCCTCTGGAATTCAGGGAAATGCACTTGAGGCCATGTGGACAACTGGGTACGGGGCACCTCTAGGAAGCACCCAGAACCGGGACTTTACAAAGCTGTATTAGAGGGATTCTCTTCTTCCTTAACTTACTGTTTGGAGCCTATATCTAGGGATAGGAAGTAATAGGTAGTTGGTAATAAGTTGTTCATGATAGTAGCTAACCCATGTATAGGGGAAAGCTAATTTACCTCAATTATTTAAATTTTTCTAGTTTTGTAATTTTATAATTTATTTGATTTCACCATTGGGTGATTCACATGTTTTGTGATGTTATCATTGATATTATTGAGGTCTTATTTCTATTGCAACCCGATGAGATGAGGGTATTCCATCTCATGCATCATATAGGCACTTGTTAGAGATCACATGTTGTGCATTCTTGCCATGCCATTTAGGGTGCATTTCTGATTTCATGTTTTTGTGATAGATGTTGGGCTAGATATGCATGATGTTGTGATATATACATTGATATAATCTCTTTTATTTGATAGGGTATTGGATTGTGTAAGGTTTAATCTGAATGAATTCCAAGCATTGGTTCTTGAGGTGTTATGGGCCCTCATGGATCGGAATTCGGTGGATCATTGAACTATTATGCTTGTTTATGACATGTATAAAATTCCAAACATTGATTCTCGTGGAGTATGGGCCCTCAAGGATTAGAATTTGACACTTTAATTACCATTTCACTATTTTTTTCTGGGTTCAAGAGTAGGTTTTGAGGCTTACTGTCCAGAAAACCCCAGAATACCCTGTCTGTATTTTTATATACAGGCCATGTATCCTTCGGTTTAGGAAGGAACAATTTCTCTTAAGTACACGCTGTATACTATATGCACATTCTGTGTAGTCTCTAACTATGTCACTGGCTATGTGGGCAGAGACACGGGGTTGGTAAATCTTTGGTGGAACACACCATGTACCGAACATACATGTCGTGTGTATAGACCATGTGTCCAGCCGTGTGACTAACGACACTGGTGGATTATGGGTAGTTAGTACATGTCGTGTTTGGAAAAAACACTCCATGTAGAGTCATCCATATAACTAGTCAGGTGAATAACAACATGGGTTTGTGAAGTTATTTATAGTACACGCTGTGTCTAGCACGAACACGTCGTGTAGTCTCGTTCTAGGAGAACCATGTGGGTTATTCATGTAGAAGAACTCCGGAATGGGAAAATGACTCAAGTACATGTCGTTTCTTGGGAGAACACGTCATGTGTGTGGGGTTTTACATGACCAGGGTTGGCATGAGTACATCCACATGCAAAGGCATAAAGTAACACGTTGTGTAGGGGACATACATTTAATGTATCCATGTTTAGAAAAACTTGAATGCTTTCTTTCTCCTGTTCCATTCCTTCACTTCTAAGGTTTTAGCCCTTGATAATCTTGAGCTATGTTTTGCGATTGACCATGCAGAGTCATGCCTCCAAGATTTACTCCCGTTGTATTCCAAATACAGGGCAGTGATCAGACACTAGACATGACTGATCAGGGACTACCAATAGATCCCCCAGTTTCACTCATCTTGGCACCAGCCATTATCTCAGATATAGTTGTTTATGCACAATTCTGAGAGGGATTCATGAGGTTTATGTAGACCTTCCAGGGATAACCGCATACTACCCCGTTTATGATAGAATTGACATGGGTTTTTAGCAGCATCCTCCCACTTTCTTAGGGGAAAGAGGACATCAGGCTGCAGAATCATTCTTTGAGGCAATGCTTTCAATATTTGAGAATATGGAGACACCTCCAGAGTGGAGGGTGAAGCTCTCTACATATATTCTTCGAGATTCTATGAGGAGATAGTGGGGTGTGATCTCATAGGTAGGATTCTAGTAGGTTATGGCTTGGGATGAGTTCCAGCGTGCCTTCTACGATTATTTATACCCAGAGACTTTGATGGACGATCGAACTTGAGAGTTCATAAGTCTAGAGGAGGGTACTGTTTCAGTTATCGGGTATTCTTATCACTTAATAGAGATGTGGTGCTTCACTCCCATCCCAGGAGGTGATGAATTATTCCTCATGAGGAAGTTTGAGGATGGTTATAGGAATGACATCGGATCTCAGGTGAACATCTTCAGGTTGACTTCCATCAACTCTATAGTCAACTAGGAACTGATTGCATAGTGTAATATGAGGGATTCTGGAGCTGTGAGCCCAGAATCCTTGGCATCTGAAGTTGGTACCCCTCCCATGGATAGCAGGAAGTGCCGTATGGAGTCTATGTGCGGGGATCTATGTAGGTGGAATTCTTTTTCAGGTATCCAGGTGGTGTGCTACAAATGCGGGAAGAGCAGGCATACAAGGACACTTTACTCGAGAGACCCAGTGGAGTTCCGAACATGCGGCAAGATGGGTCATATTCAGTGTTTCTACCAGTTATTCTCACCAACAACTAGTGATAGGAGTTCTTATATGACTCCACGTTCAGGAGAACGACTATCAGTTTCTCATCAATCTGGAAACTGGAGTCCTTTTGGCCATTCAGGATGAGGTGGAGGTCACGACCATGGTAGCCAGTCAAAAGGCTTTCAGGAAAAAAAATGGAGGATCAACTTAGGGTGGTCAGGTAGGACCTCAGGTCCACAGTGCAGGCCAGAACTTTTTTGTGGATCAGACCAGGCATGAGCAACATCCCAGACCCTCTACAGTTCAAGGTACGATCCTAGTTTCCTCAATTTTAGATTCTACACTTTTCGATACAGGGGCTTCCCATAGTTTCATATATGTTGTTGTTGTGGAGAGACTTGGGATCTGTATCTTTTCTTATGATGATGCCTTGATTTTGGACACTCCATTGGGGACAAGAATGGATAGTTTATGTTAGTGCATGGGGTGACCTCTTGAGGTTGGTTAGTGTCACTTCTTATGGGACCTCTATGTCTTAGAGATTATAGGCTATGATGTCATTCTCGGAATGGACTGATTAGTTCCCTTCCAGGCTGTGGTTGATTTCTATCATTGTAGGGTGAGTTTCATGTCACTAGAGGGCTATTTATTCTATATAAGGGGGAATGGGATGTCCAAGCATGAAGAACAGGACCCAAGCATCACGGGTTGAGAGGAGTTTCAGCCCATATTGTTAGTCTATGTATGGATGACTAGGGGACTTCACAGTTAGACTTTCCTCCAGTGGTGGATCATTTTAGGGATGACTTTCTAGAAAACATTTCTGGTTTTCCTCCAGAGATAGATGTAGAATTTTCTGTTGATCTTGTTCGAGGAGCAACACTAGTGTACATTCCTTCCTATAGGATAGCTACACAAGAGTTATAAGAGCTCTAGAAGTAGTTAGAGGAGTTACAGACTAAGGGTTTCATTTTATCCAGTACTTATCCTTAGGGTTTGCCTATCCTATTTGTGAAGAAGGTGGATGGTACAATTTGATATTTTGTGGATTATCAGAAGTTTAACTAGTTGATAGTCAAGAACCGATATCCCTTGTCGAGTATTGACGATCTCTTTGACCAGCTTCAAGGATCCCAGGTTTTATCAAAGATTGAATTGAGATCTGGTTACCATCTGTTGCATGTTAGACCATCTGATATACCTTTTACAACCTTTTAGAGCAGGTATGGTCTATACAAGTATGTGTTAATGACATTCGGTCTCATGAATGCACCCATAGTTTTCATGGCACTGATGAACTGAGTATTCCATCCATACATGGATTATTTCATGGTAGTTTTCATTGATGATGTCTTGGTGTACTCTCACACTCGACACAAACATGCCACACATCTTGAGAAAATTCTGAGTATAGTGAGAGAACATCAGTTATATTCTAAGCTCTCAAAGTTCCACTTTTGGATGGACCAAATCTACTTCTTGAGTCATGTTATCTCAGAGATAGGAGTATCAGTAGACCCAAAGAATGTGAGAGCAGTAGTTTCCTGGGAGCAGCTGAAGAACTTCTTTGAGGTACAAAGTTTTCTAGGCTAGGTTCGATACTACAAACATTCTATACAAGACTTTTCATTCTTAGCAACTCCACTGACAGACCTGACTAAGAAGGGTGTGAAGTACTTGTGGTAAGATTCTTGTGAGTAAACCTTTTTAGAGAATAAAGGGAGGTTGACTTCATCACCGATACTAGTATTTCTAGATCTGGGAAAGAGCTATACTATTTACTATGATTCATCAGGTATCAGGCTAGGAGAAGTGCTTATGTAGGGAGAAGGATTCATTTTGTACGGGTCTCTGCAGTTGAGGCCACATGAAAATAATTATCCGACACACAATATTGAGTTGTCTACAGTTGTTCATGATTTCTGCTATTGGATACATTACCTATTGAGAGATCATTTTTTGGTTTTCACCGACCAAAAAAGTCTCAAGTATATCTTCAATCAGTGTAATATGAATCCGAGATATCAAAGGTTTGTCGAATACCTTCATTCCGTTGATTTTGAGCTTGCCTATACACTTGGGAATGACAATGCAGTGGTTCATGTGCTATGTAAGAGGACTCAGATACTGGTAATTCAAGAGGTCAGTAGTGAGTGGAAGCTTATGGAAATGTTCTATGAGATGCATTTGTAGGTGCATGACAGACATGGGTAGATGTTTCTTTCTTTTGTAGATGTTACCTATACTCTACTTGATCAATTGAAAATAAGGCATCTATCAGATTCTAATGGCCTAGTCCTACGGGATAGTTTGTTAAAAAAGGACCCTATTTATGGATGGACCATAGGTGAGGATGAGATCTTCCATTTTTAGGGACGCATATGGGTTTTAGTAGACGTATTTGAGGAGCTGATGTGGGACTTTCATTCCTCAGTTTTGGTAGTTCATCCTGGCATCACCAATATGTATTTTGATCTACACCATTATTATTTTGTGGCTAGGTATGAAGAGAAATGCCACTAGTTTTGTGATGAGTTGTTCCACCTGTCAGTAGGTGAAGATGGATCATCAGTGACCAGTAGGGCTTCTACAACTGTTACCCATTTCTTGAGTGTAAGTGTAATGATGTTGGGATGGGCTTTGTGACAGGTTTACAGAGGTTTCCTCAAGGGAATAAAGTAGTATTGGTTGTGATTAACAGACTCATGATGATTTCTCACTTCTTGCCGACCAAGGAGACTTTCAGTTCTGATGAGATGGGAAAGTTGTAAATTTGGGAGATTTTCTGCATACATGGGGTTCCACAATCCTTAATTTTAGATATTGATTCCTGTTTTACTTCTCGGGTCTGGAAGAGATTATAGGTGGATTTGGGTACACAGGTACTTCTAAGTACAAATTACCATCCCCCAATAGATGGCATGTCTGAGCGTACGATTTAGGCACTAGAGGACATGATTTGGGCATGTGTCCTAGATTTTGGAGGTTCTAGGGAGAAACAAATACCTCTTGGTAGATTTTCCTACAATAATAGTTTTCAAGAAACTATTCATATGGAACCCTATTAGGATTTGTACGGTAGGCCATGTCGATCAACCTTATGTTGGTTAGAGGTAGGAGAGGCAGCTATACTTTGACCTTGACTTGTTCAGGAGACCACAAAACAGATAGATTTGATTAGAAAGAGGATGGATACTGCATAGTCATGACCGAAGTCTTATGTTGATCGACAGAGATGACCTCTAGAGTTCAAGGTCAGAGATCAGGGTTTTCTACATGTCACACCAAGGTTGGGACACATGAGGATTAGGAGATAGGGTAAGCTTTCGTCAAGGTACGTTAGGCCATTTGAGATTTTGGAAAGGGTCAGGAAAATTTCCTATCAGTTTCAGTTACCTCAGAGGTGTCAGGCTATGTATGACAACTTCCATGTTTCTCAGCTACGACATTACTTCTCAAACCCATATCATGTTTTCCAACGTGAGGAGGTTGAGCTAGAAGTGGACATATCATTTGAGGAGCATCTTATTCAGATTTTTAATCAAAGTGTGAAGGTTCTTCGTGGAAATTATGTTCCTCTGGAATGAGTGCTATGGAAAAATGGGAGATTACAGGATGAGACTTGTGAGAGGGAGGCCGACGTACGATCGTAATGGCTGGAGCTATTCAGGGATTCTTCTTTTACGCAGCCTTGCTAGGGAAATTCAGAGATTAATTTCTTTAATAAGGGAAGTTTGTAAGTACCAGAACCTCCTTTCATGTATGGTTTTTCTTTTCTAGTGTTTTTTTATAAAAATATGAGCATCTATAAATTTAAGGAGTACACGCCATGTACATTGGATTACACGTCGTGTACCTGGTTTCCACGGGTGATTGTGTATTGGCCGTGTAACGGCTGAGTACATGGTCGTGTGGTTTTTCCTAGAGACCACCTAAAGAAGGACCTGGTAAATGAATATACATGTCGTGTAATTTTAAAAGACATGCTCTGTACTCTTCTTTTTAATTTTTATATCTGAACGGGGTCACATCTCATTCACATAAAACCCTACTTCTCATCATGTCTCGTCCAGGAGTGACTGAGGCTGTTGAATCTTTTCCGAGCCCTTGACCTATCGTCTGTTCTCTGAATCAACCATCTTTAGTTATGTTGGAATCTCCACGGTGAGTTCTTACTTCTTCAAGAGCCTTGTTTCCTAATTTCTCTCATTTCATGAGATATCCTTGGTTTAACCTCTTAGAAATTTTTGTAGATCTACATCGTTCTAGGCTGATTCAAAAGCCGATGCTGAGGTATATCCATCGTAAAATTCTGAGGTAGGTGGTTTCTACCTTTTTATAGTTAGTATTTAAATATTATGTGTAAAAGTTCCCAATACCCTAGAATAGGGTATTGAGTGTCTAAGTATTTTAGCCCTGTTAATGTATATTATGCCTTCTGTGTCTGATTAGAGGTTTTTTATTATGAATATGGTTATTTCTCTATGCTATGGATGTTTTTCCCATGTTTTTTATTGATATTGATAGTTTGGTCTAGATTTTCTGGTTAGGTTGCTTGTTTCTAATGCCTAGTGATGTTAGGATGGAGTGATATTATCTGATGTTGTTATATGCTTGTAGATGTTTAGCCACATAGTACTTGAAATCTGTTATCCAAGTTGTTCTTAAGGTATAATTTCGCTGTTGAATATCATTTGTGCCCGATAGACATATACAGGGTTGTGGGAACCTGGTGTAGTTAGACCATATAGGGAATGGACTATGAGGGCTTCCCTAGAGTGTTTGTTTACTTTTACGTTGCGAGAACATAGGGGGGATGGAATTTGTGCTCCCTCAAATTGTCTGTAGTTCCACGTTCTGAGACCATAGGGGGAATTGGATGTTGAGTGCTTCCTCATAATTTCTTTAGTTACTGATATGAGACCATAGGGGAATTTATGGTGAGTTCTTCTTTATAGAGTCTTTTCTAAAGATGAACTAAAGGGGTTTGATTGTGAGTACATCTCAGAGGGTTTATTGTGTTTGTTTGGTTGAACCAGAGGGGTTAGGCTGTGTATACTTTCCAAAGGGTCATTTATATTTGATTAACTTCTTACTTGATATATGAAAATAAATTCAATTGAAACTATAGGATTGTTTATTTTTGAGCACTTTCTTATTTACTGCTTTATTTTCCTTATTACCTACCAAATATATTCACTTACTATTAGGAATAGATCATTGGGTGGTTGCCTACTAGGATTTATCTCTCAACTTTTCTGGGTCATGATTTTGGGCTGAAATAAATTATATTTCTATAGGAATAGATAAGGTCAAGCACCCTTCTACGTCAGGTACTTGACTATTATGGATCTAGAGAGCATGGGACCAAGATGAGGCTTACAATGTTGCTGGAGTGTATTTGTTTTCTTTTTTTTATTTTGGTTTAGTACTTTATTCCATCATTGTGACTTTTTTTTCTATTTTCCTAGACATATGTATCATGAGTCATTTATATATATGTTCTCGAGTTTCTTATTACTTTCAGTATTCCCCTGATTACTTTTTTATGGTATTATTACTTCTTTTGCTATTGTTATCTGTTTGTTTCTGCTATGTTACTCTACTAATGATCTAATGGCTTCCCCACTATCACACCCAAGGACCTTACTTCTAGTCGGAAGTCTCTAGAATTCAGAGAAATGCGCTTGATGGCATGTGACCAACTGGGTATGGGGCACCTCTGGGCGGCACTCGAAATCAGGACGTTACATTAGGATATAAAAATACATTGTAAAATTTTAGTATCATAATGATTATATGGTCAACCATCACTATCAATATTATTCACACTATCATAATTTTGATTAAAATACCTTTTTACAAAGTGGGTCATGTTTTACTATGTCTACTACTATAGAGTGGTTATTCAAACTGAGCATGGAGATTCTTATAGTACACAACCAACAAAAGTGGTTAGGACTTCTGATTATGTAACCCTAAGTGAACTTCAAGAAAGAATTCATGGTTTCTTACATTTGGGACCTGACCAAGAGATCAGGACAATTAGCTATAAAAATTTTCAATTCCCATCTACATAATGGAATCAATTATTTCCATTGGTTTCTCATGAGTAGTGGGTCTATGAAATAAATTCATTTTCCCAATGGCCATATAGTTCCATGATGGAGTTATATGTTTAGGTTTCTACATAATAACAATAAAATCTAATTATATGAACATGTAGACTTATAATAATGGTTGAAGAAGGTCTGTCCCAAAAAATTGAGGCTCCTTTCTATGCTGTGGAAGAGGAAAACCTAAATGATCTCTTGAATATACATATAAATCCCACTTTTGATGAGTATATTTTAATGATGGAATAGACAACAATTAGAGGGCTGATGAGGAGGGATCAACAAATTTTGGGGAGGATATTATTAGAAATTAAGTATCTATACAACATACACGACACAAATAAATCATACACCACTCTTCACATCTTAGTCAGAAGTATTCAAATGTTTTCCTAAATTTGACTGCAATGTTCTCACATCTGCAATGAATTTTCTTGGAGTTGAAGTGGACGGTTTTTGTGTTCTAGAAAAAACATTATATGTTGGAAGGTATTTTACAAGTAAAGATTCATTTAAAAACATGCTAAAAATATTTCATCTAATCAAGAACTATAAATTTTTAGTTTAGGAATTAATCCATAATAAACACATCATACGATGTGAAAAATATGGGGTTTGTTTTAGATTCCTCTTGAGGGAGATTCCAGACATTTTGTTTGGTGGATATAGAATTACGAAGATTGAGGAAACTTATACTTCCATTTAGGAAAACCTGACACAAGATCATACTTCACTAGATATAGAATTTATGTTATCTATTATCATTTAGATGATTAGAACCTGCCATGATGTTATTGTATCCCTTTTGTAAGAGAGGATAAAACAAACTTTTGGTTATAATATTTCCCATAATAAGGCATGGATGGTGAAATAGAAGGAAATTGTGAAGGTCTATGGTGATTTGGATGGATCATATTAGGTTTTCCACAATCTCTATCCATACTGATACATTGTGAAAAACAATTTCTTCCATATTAATATGAACAAATATGTGTACCAACATAACTGACTTGATCCATATCGTGTTCAACTTCATCAGTTGTTCTGGGCATTTCTCCCCAGTATTATTGCATTTCATTTCAAAAAATAGTTCATATAGATTAATGGAACCTTTATGTGTGGAAAACACAAGGGCGCATTAATGTACACAACCACCCAAGATGGAAACTGTTATCCTCTTTTGATAGCATTTTAAATTGTGGAGAAATAAAAACTACAAATTATGGAGTTGTTTTTTGGAATGAATTAGTAACCATTTCACCCGAATTTGGGGTTTATATTTTATATCTGATCAGAATTAGGAAATCAATGAGACAATCAGTGTGGATCATAATACATGGAGGCCCACAAAATCACATCATCGGTGCTGAATCAGACACAATTCTTGCAATGTGTGAACAATATTCCATAATTAACTTATGAATAAGGCAATGACGAGGCTTGGAATGTAATTTATTTGTTATTTTTTACTTTTTCAATATAAATTTGAAATTTATTTATCTAAAATATGATAACTTCTATGTAGAATTGGATCTAGATTGTTGAATGTTTGAACAACATTTTGAACAAATTCTCAATTCTAATCAGTAAGTGTATGATTATACGATACATATTCAAAATGAAAAATGGGCATAGGCATTTGAAGGAGGAAGAGGTACTGACAGATGAATACAAATATTGTGGAGAGAATCAATGTTGTATTCAATGGGATTCAAAAGTTTCCTATAACTAACATAGTTTGGGATACAATTTATCACTATGTGAAGTACATACTTGATATAAAAAACTAACCTTTAATGAGATTAAATAGGGAAAAAGCTACATAAGACACTTTCAATGAGAGATTGAAACGAACATTGAAGAATATTCTGGTTAACAAGTATTCCTTTTCTATTGATAAGACTCTATATTTGAATTTCAAGAGTATTGAAAATCCAACACAAGTAGAAGCTATGAAAATGGTGGCATTATTGGAAGAGAGGGCAATGTAAATTTGGAATTATCCAGGCATTATGGTTTCCATGCACACACACAATTGTAGAATGTGACTTTGTGAACATATCATGGAATGAATATGTTAATCTAGTGTACAAGTTGGACACCATTGCTTACTATTATGCTACTCCATGGAGTCTTATTAGATATTTTTGATATTTCACAATGCCCAAAGATATTGATACCCAACATCAAAGGGTTGTGTTAATGAGGTATGCTGAAGTGTAATAGGATAAAGAATGAGATGGAATGGCCTAAAGAACAAGGGAAAAGTTTGAGATACAACATATGTCATCAAGAATGTCATAATCAGAAATGATTCCATATCATTGTTGGACCATGTTCACAATATTATACACAATGATGTATTGTATCCAATGGGATCATATCATATTGTTAATTATATGGTGTGAATATAAAATCTTTTATTTTTTAGAATTTTCTAAAATTTTCGAATACTTTTACTATCAAATAATAAAAATCATTTTATATTCGCAAAAAAAGGAATTTGAAAAGTAAATGTGAGGTGACATGAGAGAATAATAAAATTTTCCATGGCTAAACCATAATGAAATCATGTGAGAAAATAATAAAGAAACGTACCATCATGTGAGAAATAATACAAAAAGTAAAAATCATACCATTTTTTAATAAACTTTTAGATAACAAAGAAAAAATATTTATATATATGAATATATGAACCATATCATACAATACACCCTCTCCCTGGTAAATAAATATCTATGAAAAATTTAGGAATATGATTTTTGAAACTTGAAGACAAGCCCATTTACTTTTGTAAAAGAAACTGTATAATATAATGGGAATAAACATGTCATGTCTTACATTATACTAGTCAAAAAATTCTTCTAAACATAACATTATATTTACATATTATACTTAATACTTATTTCATTTTTTATATAAAATTGGAGGGTACTATACTACTCACTGAGAAGGATATAGATTTCTCCCATACTGTGATAGAGGGTCGTCATGCTTGATGGATCAGGGTGCATCGAGCGCACCATTCTCATCACATGATACCTTCAACGACTATTATACTACAACTACACTATTATGCCCTCTAAAACATTATGGTATATGATTTTACATTCATGGATAATATCCTTCTTGCTTCTCTTTTAAATAGATGGAGACTAGAGACACACACATTCTACCCTCTTGAGTGAGATATGACCATCACCCTTGGGGATGTAGTATTCATGCTCGGTCTTCCTATCCAATGTGATGCAGTTGTTGGACCCACCAATGCAGACTAGCCTAAGCTTGAATAGATATTTCTAGGAATCAAAATTTTAGCTGATGATGCTGCTAAGATGGCAGGTCGATATCTATGAGGTGTCATTACGTGCACTTTTCACATTTACCCAATGACACTGATGAGAAGAATATCATGAATCATGCTAGTGTCTATACCCTAGGGATTATTGGAGGGACACATTGTGATAATAACTCAGGTATGAATGTGGGAATAGTGTATCTGGGGATACTATAGGATTTTAATTATGAATGGACAAATAGATGGGTATCTACATGTTTGTCTTACACTTATAGAGAATTATGCACAACATGCTACTCAGGTCGCATGGATCACAGGGGATGTGTTATCCTTTTAAATATGTTTGCATGGGAGTGCATCTCTTCCCTCTACCTTATTTTTTATGGTCAGGATCATCCAATAGATGTGTTGTATGAAGCTCTATGTGGACATTGGTATGATCTCTCATTTATATTGTTTTCTGATTCTACCATGAGTTGTTGAATTCAATATCTTATTATATAACACATTCAATGTTGTATTTTATATGTGGAGTTAAGAAAACCACATCATCAGCACTATAAAACACTATTTGGGTGCATAATGTCTCATGTTGGACAGTCCCATATCCAATGATGGAAGCATATATAACCTTTCACTGACTAAGAAATTTCATAATGTCATCATTTTTTGTTTTTAGTAAGATTTTTTTTTGAAAAATCTCACATGTCATTTCCTATTTTCATGAATTATTTAATGGGATTTTATTATACCAGATGCCTTCATATCGCACTTCTAGGCTTTAGGATGCTATGGAAATAGTGCCTCTGATTCAACTTTATATTATTGAGTGATACCTGCCGGAAAGGCTCATGCACCAGTTTGGAAGTCTTCAGTTCATTCAATTTCTATTAATACAAATACATGAGATTTATTACATGAAGGTGAAGGGGAGGAAGGATATTGATAAGTGATGATGAGATGCAGAGTATCTTGAACTATGGGAAAAACGAGCATCACTTCATATCCAGTGTGTGTGTATGATGTGATTCCATATTTCATAGAAGGTCGAGTATGATTCATGGTAAAAATTGAAGTCTGTAATCACTAATGAAAAATTTCCTATACCAATGGTTTGGAACTGTGGGTATAGGTCCCAAAACCATTGGTATAGCCTATACCAACAGTTTGGGAAGATATTGGGTGATTTGGTGTGGGGATAGAACTATCCTAAGGGTTTGGGGAAAACTGTTGGAAAAGACGTATCCCAAAGGTTTGAAAACCATTATTAAAGGTATATACCAATAGTTTTCAAACCGTAGGGATAGGTCTTTCCCAGTGGTGTTCCCCAAACCATTGGGATAGGTCTATCCCCACTCCAAATCACCCAATCGCTACCCAAACCATTGGCATAGGTAAATTAAAAAAATTACAATAAAGTTTTGAACCCTCAACATGTGGGTTATATATCATATACTTTAACACTATCCTACAATTAACTTTGTCAATATATTGGATATATATATATATTATGTAATTTAGATATTTATTTATTTGACGATATTCAAAAAAATAATTCATAACAAACAAGGGTACCTATCCCAATAGTTCTGAAAACCGTTAGGATAGGTACCCACTCTTTCCCAGCATTTTAGAAAAACCATTGGGAAAAGTGGTATCAATGTTGGATTTTCCCAACAGTTTTTCCAAACCATTGAGAAAAATGGTATCAATTTGGTATTTTCCCAATGGTTTGAAAAAACTGTTGAGAAATGTGGTCTCAATGTGGGCATTTCCCAATGGTTTGGAAAAACTCTTGGGAAAGGGTATGGCTTTCCCAATAGTTTTTCCAAACCATTGGAAAAATTGGTTTCAAATTTAGATTTTCCCAATGGTTTGGAAAAACTGTTGGGAAATCCATACTCTTTCCCAACACTTTTTCCAAACTGTTGGGAAAAGTGGTGTCAGTGTTGGATTTTCCCAACAGTTTGGCCGAACCATTGGGAAAACCATACCCTTTCCCAATAGTTTGTCCAAATTGTTGGGAAAAGTTATTTAAAAGTGGTATGTTCCCAATGGTTTGACAAAACCATTGGAAAAGGTGATGTATAATAATAGTTTCTACAAACTGTTGGCATATATATGTTGGTTTTGGTAGGATTTCTAGTAGTGATTGTATCTTACTAGACATGAAAAAGGGATTAAGGATATGGTAATTCAATAAATGTACATTAGTTTTCTAATTGTACTATTTTCTATTTCATTTTAAATAACTTTATAACATACTCAACTATAAAAAATTATCAACATGAGTGATCTAAAGGAGGAGGAGGTTACTAGTATAGTAGTGACACATGCTACAATGAAAGGGATGGAGAAAGCTTACCTTGACATTCATGACAGTATCTTAGATCATCAACCATAGAGAGTTTAAGTTCTTATCCGTGGAGTAGAGGTTTCTACTTAAGAACCTCCTCCAGTAGCTGCTGATATTGAGGATCCATGATGACGACGTTGTAGATATCTTCATGTTATTTATTAGGTCTCACATATTACAAATTTTGAGGTTTGTACTCTAGTACTCTAGCCTTAACTGATTGAGGATTTGAATCAAGAGGCGTGTGATCTATCTATATTGGTAATATATCCATAGTTTTATCTAGGTACATATTATCCGAGTTTCTATCAGGGTTCATTTATTATGCCTCTAGCTTCTTGTAAGATCCTTCATATGCTATATGGTTCCCCCAGACGATGATGGTAGGTCATTTTACAAGCCTAGTGTGATAAGGATTAGATGAAAATTACGACATCTATTTGACACCTCCTCCCACTTAGTCATTGGCAGAGCATCTATCAATTGACATTTCAACACCTGAGGATCAATCCTCCCCATGTAATTATACTCCACCTCAATGTAGATATCGACAATCCTGCTAAAGGAATACCATTCGTACACCACCATGTGGGAAGATAACTCATTATAGAGAGTGATTATGCTCTTTCATATATATGTTTTCTGTCAATTAAATTGATGAGATTCATTTTACTATTAAAATTTTTAAATATTTAGACACTGTTTCAATTTTTATTTATATTTTAGTAACATTTTATATTTTAAAATCTTGTAAAGTTGACTATATGAAACATAGAAAAACATATTAAATTTATAGTATGAATGTTAAAAAGATTATAAAATATAAACTATAAAAACAATCTAAATAGAACAAGAAAAGTTCATATGAATCTATTTTTTTTAAAATAATTTTTTAATAAATATAATAAAAAATGGAAAATGAAAGGAATGTAAAAAAATATTATAAGTAAAATTATAATGGTTTAGACAATAATATATTGTGATTTTAAAATTACTTTTCATTTATGTTTTTAAAAAATGCTTGTTATTTTGAATTGTTTTTCATATTTTCAATAACTATGTGAAATATTATTGAGATTATATTTATATTTTATAAGTTGTATAATTTCAAATCCAACAACATCAATCATTAATATGTTTCATGTAGGTGACTTTGAAAGAATATAAATTTTAAAACATAATTACAACCTAATGGATATATGACAAAATAACTCAACATATACGATATAATTGAAAATAAAAATCATAAATATAAGAAGTAAAAGCAAATTTACATGTCAGAAAATATATTTCTTAAAAACATAACATTTTCACTTTAAAATATTAAGGAAATAATTCGAAGAAAACGCAATATATATATCTCTAAATATAAAAACACACACACACACACACATATATATTAATATACAAACATGTATATTTAAATTTTTTTTCTGAATACTAGAAGAGGCCCTACCACCTTTCCACATAACCAAATAGTATTCAGGGCCCTACCACCTTTCAAGATTAATTTTCAAAAAAATAAACTTGGATTCATTTATAAAAGAAAAAAAATTGGGAAAATAATTTTTTTCTCATTCTTGGTTTTTTTATGGAAAATATCTGTATATTTATCCACCAATGAATGAAAGAAAAACCCTTATCATCACCTCACATAGTGCAGTATCATTTTACTTTCAATTAGGAGATTCTCTTTTGAATATCATACTCACCACACAGTCATATAAAACTTTCACAGACCAAAAAATAGATGCATTCCTCAAAATTTCCTCACACAATTATAACATGTAAATAAACAGGTAGAGATATTTGTTTTAAAAGATAACATATATTTCAATTTTTGTTTTATGGGTTTTTTTGTATTTTTTTCTTGCATTATTATGATATACATTGAATCTAAAACATGTAGTTAGTATCATATGACATGTGACATGAATTGGTAAGACATTTACTTTAAATGTTATGTAAAGTTACCACATGTTAGAATTTAAAAAAACTATGAATCACTGTAACTTAAGTGAACACATGATATAATTTCACCACATGATTAGTATAACAACCAAATACTATTTTTACTGACCACAAAACAAAATTAATTGACAACACATTGTGAAATGACATTAAGTTAACTGATCATAAGGTATATAACTCATGACCACTCGGAACTCATGGATAGTTCTTTACTTTATTTTTTATAAAATCGTGAATTTTATAGCATACTATGTTTTTCATTATTTTTGATAATATGATTAACTATATTCTTAAATTCATTATTTAAAGCATGTTATAGATTTATGAAATACATATGTATTTCATAAAATCTATGGGAATAAAATTTTAGTGTATTTTAAGTATATTCAATTGGTATTTAGCTTAATATTTATTCACATATATATAGAAATAAAATGTTTATATTGTTTAATTTTTTACATTTTGAGTTAATTTATTTGTCTTGATATTTCCTAAATTAAAATTTAGTGAAAATAATACTTATTCATGTTTATTTTATGGTATTTAATATAATATAACTAAATTTTTAATAATTACTCACAACATAAAATTATAATGTAATTTTAATGTTTGAATTATTAGTTAGGCTTGACTTATGATTTGGATGGAATTGACTCAACTTTTTATTAATAAAAATATGTTAATTTGTTAATGGGGAATTCAGATTAATTTCAGTTAGTCTTTATGTTTTGAATTCAAATTTTTATTGTTAGATTATTATAGAATTATATTTTTCTCTCTTAGATAATTATTATGTTTGAATTTGAATTACTTTTACCAATAAAATATATATATATATTTTTAGTTTTTACTGATCTTATTTGATGTCTTTGAGACAAATTCTATGTACAAGAGTAACAAGAACACACACTTTTGAGAACCAAAGGTTCTTTTCTCAGGACATTAATGTGTTGTGAAAATAATGTCATGTTTGATCAAATTTTTAGCCACTGGATAGGCTTTCTAGTGCTGAATGAAAACTTTTATGACATTTACTACTACCTTGAAGAGACATCCTGACACATTACCCATGAAATAGAATTTTCTCTTCTTTCTTTTATTTTCTAGTTCATGTAAGTTTCTAATATATGTAATAGTACTTATCATATCCCCCACAAGATATCAATTTCTATTTATGATTTTAAATTCAAAATAATTCTTTTAGTCTTCGGGATGTGGGTCTTAGATTCTAATTTCAGAATCAATATATCTCTTACTCCAATTTTCTAAATTCAGTGTTTTAATTATGTTTTCACTCTCCATGTAATATTTAGGTTTCTTGGTTATACTTTTACAAGAAAAAGTAGGTTTTAATAGGTTTATGATTTCCAATAAAAAATAAATATTGTGCACAATGTATCTATAATAGAGCCAAGAGGGATAATAGTATACTAGGTCCACTTGGGACCATACTACTATAAAATACATTTTTTTATTTCTTATATTTTCAACTACTAATTAATTCCCTTAATTAACTTTGATAGTAATTTTATATGTTTAAAATATTTATAAGGTCTATTCCGACCCTCCCCCCTCTAAACCTTATGTCATAATTACAAACCTAAATATTAGCATCAATGTATAGTAACCCATCATTAACCTACACGAATATCATTACTTTTTTAGATAAGTATACATTACATTTTATAAACACATGCCTGATGACCAAAATAGTTTAGTTTATTAGGAAACATGGAACACATTATTGTAATTTGGGGAAAGATCTTCAACCTCTCTATAAATATCTTCCCATTTAGTACTATTACATAGAACCTTTATTCAAAACCTAGGGAAAGGAAACATATGGAAAGATGACCTCATATTCTTAATAAGGGAAATAAAGGGAGATACATAATCATTACATGAGAATACGGTTATTATATCAGGAGAATAACATTTGAGAAGAATACCCGAAAAATCAAAGAACATAATCTCAAATCATAGAATAAATAATTGTTGTTTGAAAGACATGAATTATAAGATAATCAAAGAACATGAGATGTGAGAGTATAAAAATGAAATAAGACATTGAATTTTTTGAATACACAAAATCTTATAAAATATTTTATCATGGATACCTACCAATACATTCATAACTTGTTAGGTTTGGAGTAATCACCCTTGTACCTGATTCAGGCATTAGATGACCTCTTGTGTACACTCTTTTTCTGAGCTTATGATAACCTCTAGTGTACCCACTTATTGTGGGATTGACATGTACTCCTATGTACCCTCTTTTTTCCAAACTGGGATGACCTCCCATGTACCATCTTGTTTCAGTACTTAGTTGACCACTCATGTACCCTTTGAGATCATATAACATTTATCAATACCCTATGTATTGGAGGGAGATATTGGTCCCACAAGACACATAATGAAATCATACATATATGTTCCACAAGATCATAAAAATTCATCCTATCATGAACTATGAAGTGAAATGGGTATCATAAACATTTCATCATATCATAACTTATGGAAAATAGATAGTCTTTATAATCATATCATAACACATTAAAAGAAGAAAGTTTAAAAATTTTTATATAATGGTATAACCTGTGGAAGAGGAACAATTTTCATAATAAACTTGTCATCATAAAAATAAAACATTCAAATAAGAATAAGAATGGTGTCCTTAGATAATATACCTAAAAACACATAAAATATATAAAAGTATGTAATCTTATATGAAAAATAGTTTTGAAATATCATTTGAAACATTTATTGAGCAAAAAATAATTTTGTATTTGAAAACAATTTTTAAAACATAAAACATTTCTCAAAACCATTTTCTTTGAAAACCACATTAAAAACAATTAATTTCTATAATATTAGGAAGAAATTTCATTAAAAAATATCCTTGTAAACATTTAATGACATTATGATCATTATAGTGGGTATATCTATACATGCATACATGTTAATGAACAATCCTTTTGCGTAGTAAAAATATTAGAAAATGGCCTTGATATAAAAACAATAATAATATTCATTTGAAAAAAAATAAAAGGAACAAATCTGTATAATTTTCTTTAATAAATAATTTTTTAAATTTTAAAAACACTTTTTATTTTTTTTTTAAAACATGGTCCTAAAAGAAAATAGATTTTCGACTAAAGAAATAAAAAATACCTAATTTTATTAAAAATATTTAATAATTATCTTATGTAAAAAAGAGTGGGAAAATTGTATAATTACATGAATATATCATGAATAACTAGAGTAGAATAAATTTTTTAACAATTAATAATATTTTTCATCAGTATAAGAATAATCATAAAAAATCTCGATAAGTGATGAGATTATTTCAATAAAATCTAACTATTTGGCAACATTGAATCATAATAACAATGAAATAATAAAATTACACAAATCTTAAAATATCCTAAAAATAATGAGATTTATGATATAACATGTCAATGGGAAGTATATATACCTTGAAAAAGAGTATAGGTTCATAACATAACATGTGTCTCAAAGAATAAAAATTGAGAAAAAAATTCCCTTACCTTTTTGGTAACGTTTTGACCATAAACCCCAAAAATAATATTTCATAAAATGGATATGTAAATAATAATAATTATTAGTGTAATAATTATAAAATAAATCCATATTCTGCATACAAACCACATACATGAAATACATGGGGCACATGGCTTGTGTCTCACAAAAAATAAAAGTGACATAGAAATCACATAGCTTAAATATTAAATTCTATTGTACTTGTTAAATAAAAATATATAATAAATATATGTTTATTATACATATATTATAGAACCATATTAAATCATATCATGCCATATTTTATTTTCTTATGACCCTTTATTACCCTTTTATTTACAATTCCATGTTAAAATTACGTTATGGGTAATAACCGCTTCATTATTCATATATGTTTTGATTTGTTATATTTATAGTTATATTAATTTAATAATGACTTCATCATATCCAGAGTGATAAAAAATATAGAAATATCTTGTATATTAATTATTAATTTATTTATATTTATCAATAAAATGTATAAATAGGAAATTAAATACACCAATCATGGAAATGACTGGTCATATGGGCACAAGAACGCGATTTTCATTTTCTTATCAGATTGAAAGAAAGAAAATTATATGAGATATTAAAATTATGGAATAATTATTTATTCTCTTTATATCAAATATTTTTATTAAAATCATTCTTAATAAATCTAATTCAAAGTATGAATTAATCACATTACATCATGATGCGATCGTCTGTCGTGCACAGGAACATCATTATCATATTCCAACAAAATGAAAATCGTGAAGGTATGTGTGATATTAAAATTAAAAAATTACAATAAAATAATAAAAATAATAAAAATAATATCTAAATATCATTTCCATCATTATTATTAACTTTGACAAGTGGTAATTAAAAAACTAATGACATCGGTTCATGAGGTGGTAGTCCTTTGTACACACGAATGATGATTTTGTAACAAAATTTATGGGAGTGTGTATGGTTTTCAGTTTTAATAATAACATAAAAAACATATTATATTGAATATAGTAAGGTTATTATATAATATTTATATAAAAATAGATTAATAGGGTTGAGGAAGAAATAAAACAAAAAATTTTGTTGATAAACGTTACCTTTTTTTGGGTATCTCTTTTTGGTTTGAACCAAAGGAATTTCTTGGTTGGATTTTTACCCAAATTAAGGCTTCAAGAATGATAGGAGGGAAATTTAGAATTTATTTTAATAGGTCTCAGATTAAATAAAAATTAAGATTTGATGCGAGGATGAGAGGTGGTTGGCTTTTATAAGTGAGGTACAAACACACTTTGTATTTTTGAGAAGAATGTTACATGTGCCCGCATTTTTACAATAAAAAAAGATTAAATAATTCACAAAATTATATACATGAATTTTTAATGTATAAATATTTCTATAATATAGGTTTTGTTAAAGTTTATTTCAATTTTATTTCATATGTTTAATGTCTAATTCCTTAGTAAACTCATTTTCCCCTAATCATCACCATTAATTTTAGCTATTTTCACTTATAAATTTTGTAAAAAATTAAGTTGTACTTATTATAAATTATGAATTATTCTGATTCCAGATATTTAATCTAATTTTACATCATTAATTCACATAAGCATACAAAATTAATTTAAAATTTATCCCGCAGATGGGATGAAACAATGAGTTTTTAATGTGAAAATGTTCAAATGTCTGAAATATTTGTATATCCAATTTAAATGTTAAATTTATTCCAATGACCTAAATTGAACTTTTTTATATATAAATAAACATTTTATACTTTAAAACAAATTTAAAATACAATTATATATTAAAATATTTCTATCAAAAACACAGTTTTTAATTAAAATTTTGTATTTTTAAAATTTCATCAAAAAATGAATCTTTTCAAACAAATAACAAAAATTAATACTAATATAATTTTAAAATTACAATCTAAAAATAAATTTTATTTTTTTGAAATATTATTTTTAAAGGTATAAAATTTTATATTTAAAAGAAGTGAAATATTAAAAATCCATAAAATTTAGTTTTATAAAAATACATATTTTTTTGTGTAAAGTTAAATTAATTCTTATATCTTGTCTAGAAAACACATAAGATGAATTTTAAATATTTATTAAATATAATAATATATATATATCATTAAAATCATTCATCAAAATTTTTTCTTTTAATTTATTCATATAGAAAATGTTTATGCATAGAAAAAATAGTTTTTACAACGAAAAAATATTTATTTTCAAATAGTTCCTAATTTAATTTTTAATTATTTGGTTACTAAATTATTCATTTTCTAAATATGAATAAACCAATTTTTCATAATTTAGTTAATCCTTTTCATCCCACCATTCCAATAGATAGTTTATAACTATACTAATATTTTAATAATATGACATGTTTATTTAAACTCAGTATTGCGTGTAACTCAAGCTATGATTGGTATTGCCTGTAATGAAATATAAGTTTGGTTTTGTGTATAATTAAATTAAAACATTTTATTTCATGTACCATAAGCCTAACTTAGTGTTTTGTGTATTGAAATATAAACATAGTGTCTCTTGAATCACGATATTAACTTGGTGTTACATATAAAAAAATCTTAACTTGGTGTATCATGTTATAAAATCCATTTAAGAATTTTAATTTATTAAAATAATAATAATTCATAAAAACTTGTGATGTTACATTCTCCCACAATTAATTTTAATTTATCCCTTAAAATTTTTCTGGGTCTCCAAGGTTTTAATATTTAAATCTCTTTTCATAGAAACCCACATCACAAAAATAAATTATAAAACATTCTTCAAAATGGGAAAGTTGTAATCATAATGGTTACCCAAAGTAACTCATAAATAGGTTTCCACATAGGATAACATATATGTCATGTGAGGATATCATCAAAGATTAAAAATAATAATTAATTATAGATATTGATAAAGATCACTAACCACAAAGAAGAGGATGACCCAGAAAAAGTTAACGGCCACAAAATCGTGAATCTGTGATGATATAAGGGGTATTTTAATTCATTTTAAATGAAGGTACTATAATAATGTTTTTCCCATATCCTTTTCATAAATATGAATAATTTATACAAGGATATATAACTAATTTATTTAATTCTATTTCATAAGCACAATCTCATCCCTCAGTTGTGCATTGATCAATTTTCAATTCATCTCATACTCCAATAAATAAAGGTGAATTTTTTTAAGTACTAATGGATCATAAGATCCATAAATATAATGATAAATTATTCTATCTATATTCAGTTATCATCACAATAGAATGTTTAGTATAGTTTGTCTAATATGCATAAATATTCATATGGTGAATTAATACATTGATCTCTAAAACCTAAACAAAAGTTCAACACCAACTTTTTAAAAAATGGTTAAACTTATAACCCTTTAAATAATCAAAATTTATAAATAATGTTACTAAATTTTACAAAAATAATCTTAATATTATTCCCCTAAATATCATAAATTAACTCTTTATTTCCACATACCAAACATCTGAATACATTCATCTTGTATTCTCTTGAAACATGGTACCAACCGGAATCACTATAAAGCCACATTAAATACATACATTATTATTAATTCCTTATATAAGATATTATCTTATAATGAACAATTTTCATTGGAAGATTGGGTTTATACTTATACTTATAGAATATGTGATTTCATTATTCTACTATCCAAGTAGATAATCACAAGGAATTTGACTAAAGGTTGAACAATAAGATTTTTATAGGGCTCATTCATACAAAATCAAACATTAAATTCCCAATGTGAATAGGAGAATAAGTATTCCTTAATTATCACAGTTCACTTCATCCATTATGATAGAATAAAAATTCCCTTTTTTCCTTTGTCCTCAATGGTTTTTGTGTATTATCATCCACATTATACCATGGATTGGGGAACTTGTTAGCATAATGTAAAAACTTCTTTCAATTGAAACACTGGAGTCTAGGAGGTGAATTTTGTGAAGATTTATCATTATTCTCATTATTATCTAAATTATTCCCATCACATCAGAATTCATCTAATCGATGACCTTCCTTTTTAGACTTGTAACACCCTCTTGTCTCTTTTAAGCATTAACCTAAGTTCTTCTTCCCATAAATCTAGCATACTAATACCTATAATTTCATTCAACCATTAATATTTTCATGATAATATGTATTGCTTTTCTTATCAAAACTACATGTATGATGGGACAATTAAATTTTCATTTCTAACTTCAGTGCACATATAATGAATTCTTTATAGCTACAAAAGATTCATATAGCCATGGAAATTCGAAAATTTTGTTTTAGTCCACCAAAGAATTGATCGATTTTTATTTCAGGGATGATGATTAACCTAGAGTCGTACATTTTTATCTCTTGTAAAATTATCTTCATAGGTACCAATATATTCATCATCCATCTATTTAATATCAAGAAATAATTTATCCATCTTTTTTTATATAATTTTTGTGAATTAATTACTGAAAAATATTCCCTCAGACTCTTCCCATTCCATATATTCAATTTTTTTTGTCCCATTATGTTCTTAATAACATTCCACGACTAATATGCTCCCCTTATAAACAATAAACACCCAAAATTACTTTTTAATGCTCCAAACACTAAATAATGAAAAATATCTTTTTAATGGTACTGATCCATTTCTCATAAACTAGTAGATCATTGTAACCAATAATAGTAGGTGGATGTTTCATCATGAAGGAACCAACATAATATTTTTTCGTCTTTTCATCATCTAAAAGTTCAACATGATTAATTTATTGAGAATGTTTTTTGAAAATATCAACAAGATTTTTCATTCTAGATCCCATATAGTTTGGTTTTTCGAGAATACAATCATTTCATTTTCCATCATACTCAGCATTAAAATGGTTTCTTTAGGTTCCATCCATCCACTAAATCCAAAAGCATAGTGTGACCAATACTAATCACTGGGGGGGGGCACATAATCATGTCAAAATAGATTATAGAATATCTATATGATAACACCTTATTCATTAATCTATGACACATTCTATTTATCTTAGGTTTTTCATATTCATCTTCAATTTAAATTTGTGATAATAGTTTATAAAGATTTTGTAAATTTACAGACCATATCCCCTAGAGTGTCAAACCAGGTGTGCACGAAGGACTATTGTTGTGCAGCATTTCTCAATCGATTCTAGATCAATATGATGTTTTCGGCATTGTTACCCCTATATATTTGTGTGTTAGATCAACATACACTTTTAGTATACAGACAAGGATGTTTTTATAGGAAACCAATCTCTATATGCCTTAACAAAATTCCATGAAATTTTCCTATATGTTGACTCATCCTTAGATTTATCCTTAAAGACATCCCTAGAAATATCCTTATAAATATCCCTAGGGATATCACCTTTATTTTCTAATCCAAGTTTCCAAATACTAACTAAACCATTATTTTGATACCACCCATGTACACTTTGAGATCATAGAACATTTATCAATACACAATTAATTAGATAGAGATATAGGTCCTACACGTCACATAATGAAATCATTCATATGTGTTCCACAAGATCATAAAAATTCATCATATCATAACCCATGAAATAAAATTGGTATCATAAATGTGTCATCATATCATAACATGAGGAAAAGACATGGGTTTCGTAATCATATCATTACCCATGAAAATAATCAGGTTTCAAAAGCGTTTTATCATGTTATAACCCATGGAATAGAAAAAAATTTCATAAACAGAATTTAATGGAAACCATAAACCATTCAACTAAGAATAAGACTGGATTCCATGGATTATATCCCCAGTAAATATTAAACTATATCAAAGGATTTCATACTATATGTAAAATAATATTGAAAGTTATTCGAAAACATTTATTGAAGAAAATATCATTTCTGCTTTGAAAATTATTTTCTGAATAATTTTTTTGAAAACTTTTTGATTTGAATATCAATTTAAAAACAATGAATTTAAAAAATTTTAAGAAAAAATATTATTTAAAAAAAATAACCTTGTTAACATGAAAATGAAGATTCAAATAAATTATGGTCATGATGATAGGAAAATTTGTATATGTCATGCATGTTCAATGATCATTAATTTTTCATTGTAAAAAATTTTAAAAAGTGAATTGATCAAAAAAAGAAAAAAATATTCCTTTGAAAACATTTTTTAAAAAAATAATAAATTTTTAGATATTTATTTAATAAATAATTTTATAGAGGTTAAATACACTTTCAAAAATATTTTTAGAAAACATGGTTTTGAAAGAAAACTGATTTCTGACTGAAGAGAGAAGTAAAGTCGGATTTTCATAAAAACAATTTTTAATAATCTTAGTTACCAAATAGTGAAAAAATTGTACTACTACATGAATATATCATGAATAACTAGATTATAATAATGTTTCATGGTAATTATGGAGATATCTCAACAATGGAAGCATGATCATGAGTAATCCTGATAAATGATGAGATTGTTGTAATAAAGAATTACTACATCAGTAACATTGAATCATAATCCCTATGAAATAATTAGATCAAATTAATCATAAATATCATTAAAATAATTATATTTATGATATAACATGTCAAAGGGGTATCATATACACATTATAAAGGAGTATAGATGCATAACATAACATGTGTCTCAAAGAAGGCGAATTCAGACAAAATTCCCTTATCGCTTTAGTAATGTTTTAATCATAAACTCCATGAAAGATATATCCAAAATTTGATATTTAAATCCCAATAATTATAGTTATAATAATAAAAAAACACAAACATGTCCATCATACACACCACATACAAGAAATAAGTGGTGAAGAGGGCTTTGTCTCGTATAAAATAAAAGTGAGACGATAATTCATTACCTTATGTATTGAATTCCGTTTTAATAATTAAATTATCATTTATAATAAATATAATTTTTTTACATAAATATTAAATTAACATATTCATTTATATCATACCATATATTATTTTCTTATGCCAATTTATTACCCATTTATTAACAATTCCATGTAAAAATTATGTTTCGGGTAATTACCACTTTGTTTTTCATATATGTTTTGATTTGCTATATTTATGGTCATATTACATTAATAATGATTTCATAATCTCAATAGTGATAAATATGATATAAATATCATATATATTTAGTATATATTTATTTATAATAATCTATAAAATATATAAATAGGAAATGAAATATACTTTTCATGGAGATGATAAGTCGTACGTAAGCATGATTGTAGTTTCCATTTTCATATTGGATTGAAAGAAATAAAATTATATGAGATATTATCATTATACAATTATTTTATGCCATATATATCATGTATATTTATTAAAAAAATCCTTAATAAATTCTATGTAAAGCGGGAATGAATTACATTGTTTCGTGGGGTGGTAGTCCTCCGTACGCACGAACGACATTATCATATTCTCAAAAAATGGAAATCATGAAGGTATGTATGATATAAAAAATCAAGAATCAAAAAAACATAATAAAAATAATAAATTTCATATATAATAAATATTTCCATCACTATTCCCAACATTGATAGGTGTTAATGGAAAAATGAACGACATCGGTTCGCGAGGCGGTAGTCCACTGTACACACGAATAATGATTTAATAACTTATTTTTTGGAAGTATGTGTTGTTTTAGGTCTTAATATTAACATAAAAAAAATTAATCATATTTAATATAATAATTTTTTTATATAATATTTATATAAAAAAATTTATGAAGTTTTTGGAATAAATAAAACCAAAATGTTCATTGATGAGTGTTACCTATTCTTCAGGTACCACATTTTGGATTTCACCAAAGGGATTCCTTGGTTTTATAATGTAAGGCTTATATGATGAGATGATGGGATTTTATAATTTATTTTTCTAGTTATTAGGTGAAAAAATAGGTTTTGAGGGTGTGAAGAAAGGATTAGAGTTGGTGGCCTTTCATAAGTGAGGGAGAGGACACACTTGGTATTTTTTGAAAAGAAATTTAGGTGTACCCACATTTTTACCTAAAATATGTCTAAATAATGTGAAAATTTAAATTTAAGAATGTTTAAGGTCTAAATATTTCCATGCAATGGGTTTTTGACTACATCCTTGGTCATTTCTTCCCTTAAGATTAATGTTTAGTCCCTTTGTAAATTTTTTTATCATAACCACCATGATTAATTTTAACTATTTTAACTTATCACTTAAGTCAAAAATAAAATTGAGGTTATTATAAATTATAAATAATTATTATTAAAAATATTTAATACATTTTTATAAATTTAATCCACAGAATTGGGAGATATTAAAATAAAATTAATCCTGTAGATGGGATGATACAATGAGTTTTTAAAATGAAAATGCTCAAAAGTGTGAAATGTTTTTATATCCAATTTCAATATGAAATTGATTAAAATGACCTAAATTTTATTTATTAATGAATAAATTTATTATTAATACAATAAAATCAATTTAAAATATAATTATACTATATAATTAATTTGAACAAAAATGTAGTTTCAATTAAAAATGAGTATTTTTTAACAATTCATCAAAAAATGAATCTTTTTAGAAAAATCCCAAAAGTTATTCCTAAAAAAAAATTAAATTTATCTTTGAAAAAAGTTTATTATTTAAAATATAATTTATAAATGTTTCATCATTTATCTTTAAAATAAATGTTCTGTTAAAAGGTGGTAAATTTTTTTTTAGAAAAATACCTATTCCAAGGCATAAAATTAGATTTATTCTAATCTAATGTCTAGAGAAAACATAAGATGAATGTTAAACATTTTATTGAATATTGTATATATATATTTCATTAAAATAATTCAACAAACATTTTTTATTTAATTTATTAAGATAAAAAGATGTTTGTGTATATAAGAAATAGTTTTTTTAGAAAAGGAATTTCTTTATTTTCATATAGTTCTTACTTTTATTTCTAATTAATTTTTAATTGAAGAAATAATTTTTTTAAACATTAATAAACCAAATTATAAAAAATTAGTTTCTTCTTTTCATACCCTCTATTCCAATGGATATGTGATAACTATATGAATGTTTTAATATTATGAAACGTTTCTTTTAAACTCGGTGTTTCATGTAATGCAAGCTAAGCTCAATGTTACTTGTATCACAATCTAAGCTCAGTGTTGTGTGTAATGCAATATGAACATGTTAATGAGTGTATCAAAAGAAAAAATTTGTTTTTCATGTATCTAAAACTAAACTCAGTGTTGTTTTTAGTGTAATCCTGACAGGGTGTTGCATATAAAGAAAGATAAAATTTGTGTACCGTGTAACGAAATCCATCAAAGAATTTAAATTTGTTTGTAAAAAATACAACATAAAAACTCAATATGTTAAAAAAAGGTTGAACCTTATTAAGTATAGTTTATCTCTTATATGTTATCTAATGAATAAACCTATGTAATTTAGTAGTCCATCTAGATTCTCGTCTTTTCTTAATTTTAAAATTTCATTATTTTTTTGAGATCAAGATACTAGACTTTATAGTCTAAGGATAGATATAATTTGAGATGTATGGAATGAATACTAATTATGAAGGGATTACACACAAACCTCATCATTTCAATTGTAATTATTATAGATTATATAAAACCATAATGAAATTATATTTGTATTAATTGAGTATTGATCACTGAATGAAAATTATTAAACCCTACAAATTACCAAATTCTGATCTTGACACTATTTTAGGAAATTATGCATCTAAATATGTTTTAGATTATATATTATGAATATCTTATATTATGATACTAGACAAATCCTTTTATCCATATATCTTCTTGTAAGATATCTCATGTGATCTGGATGATTTTGGTGGTAACACATATTGGATGTGACAAGGTAATTAGAACAAAAAATGCAATGCTTCAAGAAAAGTTCCTTGACTTCAAAAATGTGTGATGATAAAATAGTAGAACAAATGTTTCATTGGATCCCAATAATATTTAATGGAATTACCATACAAAGAGAAATCATAGAGAAATTTTCTCTTGTTGAAAGAGTTCTATGAGCACTAAAAAATAAGTGTCACACAAAGAAAGTAGTTATTGATGAAAGTAGAAACTTCCTTGAGTAAAATTTGGATGAACTCAGTGAATCAATATTATAGTATGAACATGAGTATAAGAATACTATGGTAGAAGATACTTTGAAAAAGAAAGTTGTTTCATTCAAATTATACATAAATGGTTCTCCTAACTCTTATTAATCTAATACAAAAGAAAGTGAAAATGAATAAATAGAAATAATAAGACAATTGATTTATAATGTTAGGAAGTGAAATAAAAATTCCAAGAAGAGACCAAGTAAATATCAATATAATTATTCAAATGAAAATAAGTTCATAACATATGTTACAAATGAAACCAGTTAATAATGTAAAAATAAAGGTCACATAAAACTTAAATTTCCAATGTAAAAGAATGAATGGGAGAAAGTAAATAAAAGAAGTAAATAAAATGTGTATATCATGATGGATGGAGTTGTACTGAATAATTTGATTCAAGTGATGACTACAAATGTTAGAAATAGATAGGAAAAAAAATTTAATGGACTAAAATATAAATAAATAATGTAATGAGTCTGATACTAGTTATTATTATGGAAATGTTGGTTATAAATTTGATGAGTTATACGAAGAAAATGAAAATCTCCCAAAATAAATTTTGATAGTTTTTAAATTTTATAAATAATTTAAATAGTAAAATAATATTCTTCTTATGAAAATTATGTAATTCAGAAAGAAGAATGATACATTTATGGAAGAAAAGAAAATTTATACTTGATCAAAAGTTATGATTTATGATGATTTTGATTCTGTTCAGAAGGAGAATAATAATATTAGAAAGGAAATTTTTAGATTAAAAGAAAATTTATCTACCTTTATTCACGTAAAGGGAGAATATAAAAATATTGTGGCTATGATGAAACAAAATAAAGATAAAATTGGTTTTGGGTATGATTTGTAGATTCTTATGTTATAAAATACTACTTTTGAAAAAAAATCTATACAAGTTTCTTGTGTTACATGGATTTAGTTTTGGTTGTATAGGCATTATGTTAATGGATGTTATCTTATATTTCCTCAATATATTAGATATAATAAATCTTTTATTTTGATGAATTTATCTTCTAGAGTACCATTTAATAAATGTTTTATATATGTTTGGGTTCTGAAGAATTATATTGCTAACCAAGTTAGAACCAAAAGAGCTTCGGTACCAAAATTATTCTATGTATAATTTATATTTATAGGATAACTAGATTTAGAATATCAAGGAAACATTGTACATGGAAAATATCTATTCCTGAAATATGATCGATGAACTATAATATTTATTCACTTATAACAAATTTAATGGAGGCTCCATCACTTTTGGAGATAACACTAAAGGAAAGGTTTAGGGTTTTATCGAAGTAGTTATTTTTAATGTTTTTCTTTTTTTAACGTTATATTTATTTAATGTCTTAAACATAATCTAGTATGAATCTCAAAACATTACAATGATAGTATTCATGTTAATTTTTATGATAATAAAACTTTATTATTTAAAGAGAATTGTGTTTCGTTTTATGCATATAGAAAGGATAATATTTATTTTGTTAATTTTACTAATATATCTTGTAAAAATGTTAAGGTTATGAATGATTTAGAAATAACTGATTTTATTTGGAATTAGATACTTGGACATGCTCATTTCCAAATGATAAAAAATTAACCAAACATGACTATGTTATATAATTACCCATGTTAAAGGAAACAAAAGATTTTGTTTTTGATTCATCCTTGAATAGTAAGAAACATAATGAATATTTTAAATATGTTAATCATGTTATTATTCTAGACCTCTTGAATTTATACATCATTATTTAGTTGGTCCTACGAAAAATACTAGTTTGAGTGGTAAAAAATATAATTTTTTTTATTTCAATAGATTTATATGGGTTTATTTCTTGTCCCGTAAGCATGAAACTTTAACTAGATTTACTCCTTTTTTTGTAAACAAGTTCAACATATAAAATGTTGCTTAATTATTTCCATTAGAAGTGATAAAGGTGGTGAGTTTTTTTATTTTTATTTTGATAAGGTTTGTAAATAAAATGGATATACTTGAAATTTTTTTCTATTAGGACTCCATAATAAAATGGTTTTATATAAACAAAAAGTAGAACTATTCATGAAATTGGAAACAATATTATTAATCAATATAGTTTTTCTAAATATTTTTTAGAGATTATGTTAATATTACTTGTTATATATTTAATAGAGTTTATGTTACACCATTTTGGAAGACAACCTCTTATTAATTATTTAAATATTGAAAACTAATGTTTGGTTAAATTAACGTTTTTAGTTTCAATGATTCTATCTTCAATATAAAGGATAATTTAGACTAGTTTGATTCTAAAACTGTTGAAGATATCTTTCTTAGTTATTCAACTAATAGTAAATGTTATAGATTTTATAATAAACATACCATGACTATTGAACTATCTTTTCATTTAATGCTTGATGAATATTGTGATGTTAAAAATCCAATTTTGGAAATTTTGAAGAAGATTTTAAAGATATAAATTTGGGAAAAGAAAATACTGTAGTTAATTTTTCTTTGAAGGGGGGGATATACTTCTCAATAAGATCCTAGATATTGGAGGTTAAAAAAATAAACCTCTTGACAATGTGACCAGTAATGTTGGTTCTATTATGAAAAGTAGAAGTTTATATTTCGACATCTTTACAAACTCTAATTTTTTTCTGATTATTTTCCTAATAATATTTTTTGATTCTTTAAAAGATCATAATGTGGTTATTTATCTAGATGATGAGATTTATCCATTAGTTAGAAATAATTTTTGAACTTCAGTTAAATTTTTGGAATACAAGTTGGAAATCAAAACTATACAAATATTTGGAAACAATTTAGATTAATATGGATATATTTTAAAAAATAATACAATACGTGTTTCCCAATTATATTCTAATAATAGAGGTATATATTTTGATGATTAATTTTCACCTGTATGCATGTAATGGGATGTTTAAATATAATTATATTTTACTCATTTTCAAGGTTTAAATTTATACCAAATAATTGACTAATATTTATTTTATTTGGTTTTATTTATGAGGATGTTTATGTTTCCCAACCCCATGTTTTTTAAAATGAAAAATTTTATAATAATGTTTTAGGTTATATAAATATTTTTATGGTCTAAAAAAATAAAATCAGGATTGGTATGATCATATTTTTTTGTTTATTTTGAATAATGATTTCATTAAAGGAAATTATCATCCTAATATAGTTAATAAACTAATTTCAAATGATTTTTTAACTATTCAGATATATATTGATGATATTTTTTTGTTTATTGTAGTTAATTTTTTGTAATAATTTCTATTATTTGATATCATTTGAGTTTGGTATGAGATTAAATAAAGAATTAAAGTTCTACCTTGGATGATAAATTTCTCAAAAGAAATATGTGATCTTTCTTAATTAGGTAAAGTGTTCAAAAGACTTGGTGAAAATATTTTCTGGAGTCTTAAAAGTGTTTGAAAAATACCATGAGTACTTGTTATATAGTAGATATTTATTTTTTAGGAAAATATGTTGATGTAAAGGTTTATAGATTCATGATATGTAGAATGATTTACATAACAACATCTTGACTAGATATCCTATTTATTATTAGTGTATATATACATTTTCAAGGTGATCCTAAATATTTTTATATTAATATTGTGAAATGAATAATTATTTTTGTTAAAGAAACTATTAAATATATTCTATTTTATTCTAAAAATAATTTTTTCTTTTAAAATAATATTATGAATTTGATTTTGGAGACTATAGAATTTATTTAAAATAAGCATTAGGTATGTAAAATTTTCTTAGAAAATGTTTAATTTCTAGGCATTTTGAGAAGAAATTATCTATTTCATTATCTACTATTGAATTTAAGAATATCTATAATTCTAGTTTTTGTGCTTAAGGTTTATGTATTAAGAAAAAATTATTTAAATTTGGTACTTATTTTGATAAAGTTTCCAT
Source organism: Viscum album (assembly GCA_963277665.1). NCBI lineage: Eukaryota > Viridiplantae > Streptophyta > Magnoliopsida > Santalales > Viscaceae > Viscum > Viscum album. The sequence goes on from OY728159.1 coordinate 1,643,919,959, forward strand.
TTATTTGGATAATAAATCAGTAATTTCTATTTCAAAGAATACTTTATAGAATTCTTCAATAGGGAATATCAGTGCTAGATTTTATTTTATTAGTGATCATGTGAATAAGGGAGATAGTTTTTCAGAATCTACTTCTACTTGGAATTAACTGGTAGATATCTTTACAAATCTATTATACTTTACTCATTTTGAACAAAAAATTAAATTTTGATCTTATCATGTTAAAAGATTATTTTTTCCATCACTACAAATTTTTAAGGGAAGAAAAAAAATTATTTGTTTAATTTTTTGGGTATATGAATCAAACATAAATGGGTAGATTGCCTATAAATGTGCCCATAATGTGTTATTATGCTTTTATTTTTTGATTATATAGATTTTAATTCATTACTTATTATTTAGATCTTAAATTTTTTCAATTCCTCATATGGTATATTGTCTTTGATCAGATAATAATTTTATTTTTTCTTGTATCATGTTTATCATTTAATAATGATACATCTTACTTGGTCACTTTTTAAGTGTTTTTTAATTTTTCATCATATTTATTTAAAAAAATTATGGTTTATATCTTTTAATATTTTTCCAACCACATTATATTTTATGCACATTTTTTTATTGGCCACATGTGTTATTTTAAGTGAAATCATGTGTTATTTTTAAGTGATTGTTGGAGTTAAATTTTCTTAAGTTACAATATGTTATTTTTTTAAGTGACCACATAACCTTTTTTAAGTGACTGCAAGGTGTTCTTCAAAAATTAATGTAAGTGAATTTCCTTTAACTTTTCAACTTGAAATATGAACACACCGCATGTTTATATCTGATTGTATCATCAGAAATGAAGCTAAAAAAATATGTATATATATGGTGCTTTTAGCTAATCATAACTTAATCTTAACCTATTCCTTTTTTTTGTAGTGTTTTAACAAAAATGAGATGAATGATTTTTTCATCTAATGCATCGGTATTTGAAGAGAATATAAAGATCCCACCATGAAATTTACATGCTGCTTTTATTTCACTACATTCTTTTGGAATCATTCGAATAAAACTGCATGCTTAATTTTTTTTAGAACTCAATAGGACTTGCACCAGAGTAATCCTACATCACTCTTGAAGAATTTCATTTCACCTAAATTCATTTAACCACCCACACAATTTTAGTTTTTGGATTCTCCATCGTGTTTACATGTGCCTATTTTTTATGGAAAACATTGAAATTATAACCCTAAAAAAAGATGGATTAAAACTATACTTTACCTCACACAATTCCACATCATTTAAATTTAAATTAGGATTAAATCCTATAAATATTATACTCCCTTCACACTTGTCTTTTTGTTAACCGCTATTTTTTTGTTAACCCCTATAATAGAGTCCCTAATCACCTTTTCCTTGTATAAGTGTCATGTGTAGATAAATGGCTAGGGGTGTTTTTTGATGGGTAAAAAAAATTATGTTTTTTGTATTATAAAAAAATAGTTATATATTTTTTCATAAATTATTAGTTGTCTTGGAAGTGGATATTCTTGAGGATAAAATGAATCAATTATGAAAAATGAATTTTCAGAATTGCCTAAGAAAACAGAGCACAAAAATAAAAATAAATAAATAAATAAGGACACATAAATTTAATGTGGGAACAACCTCCAATGAAGAGGATTAAAAAAACATGGGGAAACTCCAATAAAATGAATTATGAATAAGGGAGTATAGAAATCCAAGTAAATTCTAAGACATAAATTAAAAATATTGTATATAAAAACCTTTTTGAAAATGCACACAATAATACACCTTTGTCACCTCTCTAATAATAGTGTTGTGAAAATAAATCACCTTTAAGACATCAAAACCAAACATATGGCATTGTTTTATCACATCATTTCACATCCAAATATTACTGTTTCTCACTGCTTACCACGCCCAAATTTTTTTTAAAAAATATCCACTACTTGAGGCGTGACTTCTTGTAATTAAGTTGCATCCCATGTTCTTATGCTCAAGAATACTGGGTAACAATATTTATCATAAATTTTGAGTAACTAACTACTACCATTTAAATTCCATCGAGTGTACCACCAATATCTTCCTCTTCATATCATTTGAAGAAAAAGATATGATGAAACCACCCATATCTCCCATGCCTCAAAATTAGAAGGCCATAAAAAGAATATGTAAAAATATATCTTCAGATAATAAATACCTATAAGATAAGTGGGATGAAAATGGGGTCTGAACCCATATATATTCCCCTTCAGTCTATGAATGATAGAGATATCATCCAACAAACTCAGTTGGAAAGAAAACTGGTTGGTATCACAACAACTGTTAACCTCTGTAGAAAATATAACGTCCCTCTTTTACATCTCTAACGGAAACCTGAATGCTCTCCATATAAAATAAATCCAAATGAAAAATATTCATCATACCTATATATACATTACCCTTATCAATAATAATGGAACCAACTCTTGGATGCCCCATTAATTTGATCGACACATAATCAGAATCACTAAGAGGAATTAATTTATCCCTCTACTCAACATTCTATGTGTAGTCTGAAACTATATGTGCATCACCCCAAAGTATAATTTTAGTTATTTCTTCACTAGTGTCACTATATGAAGAAAAATAATTTTTTAAAAGACCTAAAATTCCTGACCTGACATGCTTCAAATTACAAACCTTCTTCATCCTAGTTGATTATTTTTGACTCATGAATTATGATCATCTAGGCCACAAATATGATGAATTCCTATTTGTATATAAATTGTTAACATCATCTCACATCTTTAAACCCATCCTAAAAATAATTTAATTCATTTTTACTCATAAATAAACCATCTATCCTTTGGACTAGTTCCATCTTCAACTACCTATTGAACTCTTGAATCTAATTGTATCAAGAGAACAATCAAATAACAAAGTATGGTGTATAACTAGCACATGTCACAAATCCTTCAGCACCAGTATACATCATGCATTTTTAATGATAATAATATTACCAACATCTATTATATTATTAAAAATTATTTTTTCCTTATTCAACATACCAAATTCTTCTTCTTCGTATGAAGAAAATAATTCTCTCTTCGGTGTCACATGGCATGATGATATATAATAAACCACTCATTCAGTGTATAGATATAACCTACGAAAATCAACACTAAATGAAAGTAAACAACCCTAACCCTGTATAATACATATGGTGGTGTCCTCATAATCTGTGTCATGTACCTTATTTTTTTCCTCAAGCCTTTTCAATTCATAGAAGCTTCTCTACAAATGGACCTCCTTGTGGAGAAAGATGTATGCGACCTTTCTTCTTATCTTCAATCGACCTCTCTGATTACCATGTCCATCTTCTACATCTAGAATAACACAGTTACCTAATGATTCACCATCATTGATCTTTCATTGAGTCTCATTAATAAAAAATGATGAAATCACATCATCCAACATCAATGTTTGGTTCCTGAATAGTAACGTAATGATGAGATTATCATATGAATCAGGTAATGAACAAAAAAATAAGAAATTTTTTGTCTTATTATTATATTTAAATATGTACCACATTACATTTATCATCGATTATGATGACCACATAGGACATCTCCATCATAGGTTTGGTGAACTCATCCAGATGATTAACTAAATATCCATTCTTTGACATTCACAAATGAAACAATGATTTTGTCAGATATAAATGATTTTTGAGGGTCTATGATTTATACATTCATTAAAGCTTCACCCAAATATTCTCCAGAACTATAATATTCATCCCTTCCATTAGATTATTATCATCCAAATACATTTGAATCATTCTTTTCGCTAACTCTCTTATAATTTTCTAATCACCATCACCCATTTTCCCCTGTTTATCTATTTTTTTCCTCAATGCCTTTACTATATTCTCATAGAATAAATTAATTTTAACTCCTTTCTTCCAAAGAATAATATAATTTTTCTTGTTAAATAGTTAAATGTGGGTAGAAATTCCATGGCATGAATAACCTATATCTAATCAGCAAGAAACAGGTATAACCTACTTCGATAACATTTTTTGGATAATAAGAGGATCAGATCGAGGATAAAATGAACCATCTACGATAAAAAAATGTGATAATCGCCAATAGAAAGAACATGTTGAAATATGAGAAAAAAATAAATGGGGACACAAAAATATAATGTGGAAAATCCCCCTCATGCATAGTATTAAAAAACCATGGGACATGTATAAGAAAATACACTATAAATTAGAGAGTAAAAAAAATCTAAGTAAAACCAAAGACTTGAATTTTGAATGTATTATAGACAAACCAATGTAAAAATCCATACTCTGATATGCCTTCGTCACCTCTCTGATTATATCCACATAACAAGAAATCACCATTTGGAGATAAAAATCAAATATGTGGCATCATTGTAGCACCTCATTACACAACATTATATTTCTACTAGTCAGTACTTCCCATTCTATAAAAACATTTCCCATGCACATTTTTCCTGAGACCTGACTACTTTGACACAAGTCACAACCCATAATTTTTTTCACAATGTTATTGGGAGACCCTATTGATCATAACATTTGATTCTTGGTCTACCACCTTTTAAATGCAGTCATCATCTTCTCCCATATATTCCCCATCATATTTTTCAAATAAAAATATATAATGAAATGAAATGTATCTCTTGTTCCTCAATACAAAAAGGCTACAATGTTTATTTCGAAAAAATATATCTTCAGATATGAAAACCCCATGAGATACATGGGCAAAAATCTAGGTCGAGCCCATCATTATTGGCATATACAATGATGATTCAACATGTAGTAAGTATAATATGACATTTCACATGAATTGGTATGAAATCTACTTCATAGGGTACATAAAGTTACCTCATTTTGGAATTTCAACGCACCATGCATCAAGGTAACTTAAGTTACTGCATGATATAATTTCTTCACACAGTTAGTATACCAACCACACACTATTTCAATTGACCATAAGACTACTTTAATGGAACACATGTTGTCATAGAACTAAAATTTGAAAGACCAAAATGAGAATACCACATATTCACTAAGCAATCATTGTAATTTCTTTGTTTTATTTTGTTTTATGGTAGAATCTAGAATTTATCAGCAAGCCATTTTTTCATAATTTTTTATTATATGTTTAGATTCCTTAATATATTAATTATTTAATGTAATTAATTGATTTCTAATATATATGTGTATATATATTATATTGAATCTATATGAATAATTTTTTCTGTATCTTAAATATATTTATTTAGTGTTTAATTTATTTTATTCATGTATATACATATGTCACATATTTTGATTATTTATTTTTTTCTAGTTTGAGTTCATTTATTGGATTCATTCTTTTCTAAATTACTATTTAGTGGTTTGAATTTATTCAATTTTATTTTATGTTATTTAATGCAGTGTAATTAAATTTTGAATAATTACACACTACATGAAATTAGAATGTATTTTTTAAGTTTGAATTTATTCTTAGTTTTTTTTGACTTTTGATATTTACAGAATTCCATTAACTTATTATTATAGAGATAATTTCAATAATTTTGTGGGTGATTCAATTTAGTTTGAATTAGTATTTAATTTTTTCATTCAATTATTTTTTTGTGATTAATCTAGAATGATATTTTTCTCTCTTGGATAATTATGAATTTTTAATTTGAATTACTTTACCAGGTTGGAGATTGTTTTTTTTGTTTGCATATATCCAATTTAAAGTCTTTAATCCACATTCAAAGCTCACCACTAATTATAACATTATATTTCAAGAACCGAAATAGATTTACTCTCAACATGAATGTTTTTTACAAACCAAGGCTAGTGTAATCAAGTTTTTATCTATTGGATAGATGTTCAAGTGATAAAAAACTTATTTGACTTATACTACTTCCTTGAAAAGACATCCTGATACATTAATAAACGACCAATACTTGTGAACCTTTTATCTTTATTCCACTTTTTAATGGTTCTTGTGTCTTTAACAATACATACCATCTCCCCTATATTCTATCACTTTCTATTTATGCTTTTACATTCAAAAGCATTCTTTCTTTCACTAGGTTATGACTCTCAAATTCTAATATCTAGATCATTCGGTATGTGATTCATCTTGTCTAATGCCAATATTGTAATTGGTTTATTAATATGTATATAAAATTCTAGTTTCTTGGTTATTCATCCATTAGAAAAAATTATTTTCTAATTCGGTTATGATTTCCCTTAAAAAAATTTGAATAGTGTATAACACATCTCTCGTGGTGTAGAGAGGTATATGAGTATACTAGGCCATCTTTGGACTAACTAATATAAAAATACATGTGTTATGTATTTTATTTTACACTTTTAATTAATTTTATTAATTAAATTTTTTATTATTTTTATCTATTTAAAATTTTTATACGTTCTATTCACCCCCTCTAAACATTCACTCTTTTTTATAACTAACAATAACAATGTTTTTTTCTTGTGTGAGGAAACTATTCTTAGGATTCATAGTGATTATATGGTTCATAGTGTCTAGTTATTTTTTTCTAATAAATGTGTTTTTCGAGTCCCGTGTCTCCAATTTTGGGATTGGGGATTCACCATTGGGTTGTATATTTCTCATTGTGAGTTATTATTGACCTTTCCCTTAACATAGGTTGTTGAAAACTTTCTGGTTGTGGAATTTCAAGAGAAATACTTCATCGTGGTGAGGATAATTGTGACACCCTAAAATGTTAATTTATATCTTTTTAACTTTTTATTGATTAATAATTTGGATTTAGGAATTATCATTTTTAAAATTTTGAGTTTTTGAAGATTTTACAGGGCTATTTAGTTAGGTGCATGATTTGAAAAACCATATAGGAGCAAGAGTGTTCCATTTTTAGTTTTTAAAATAGGTGGACCCATAATCTATGCATGGTTTGGAAACCATATGGGACAGCCATGCGACCTCTAAGTTTTGAGGTAGTGGAAGCTACATAGTATGTGTATGGTTTGGTAAATTGTACTAAACAACCAAGTGAACTACTTGGGTTGGGGTATTTTTGTCTTTTTGTGTTATTTATAGTTTGTTATTTCTCCCCAAGCTCTCCCACTAAGACTCTATTGATGTATATTCCTCTCAAGGGGTCCTCTCATTCTCCTAAGCTCCTCCAATATAATTTGGAGGGTTTTCTTGGTGGTACATCAGTTAGATCAAAAGGTAAGATCTCATCTTTTATCATCCCTTGGTTTTCATTCTCTTTATCCAATTTTCTCGAACCCTAGTGGCTACAAAGGGATGATTTTTAGGGTTAGGGTTATTTTTAAAGGTTTATTTTAATTTTTAAAGGTTATGAGGCATCTATTTAAGTTGATTTTGGTGATTTCCATTAAAGGTGACACGTTTCCACCGGTTGAGGTAGGAATTTCTATCACATTTACATTTGTTATAGAGATCCTTGATTTGATGATGTTTTAAAAAAAATTAAACTTATTTAATAATATATATGATACCTAGTTTTGTGTTATCTATGGTTATTCATGATTCATTATATTTCCATTTTTCAAAAAATTATGAAAAGGATGGTTCGATGGAACTTTGATTTATAATCGTGTTTTATACATTCAATGTGTACGAAAAAATGAAATCAGTGGTGTTCTATGAGAAATAGCATTGGTTCATAGAGTTTTATCTAATTGGAATTTATAAAGTAAATAGTTATTAATTTTAAAAAGTATATTCAATATTTTAAGAGGTTCCCATGTTATAAAAAAACTTCATTTTTTATAAAGAGTTATCCCTTGTGTATAAAAAGGTGGTTTTGATTTCAGAAATGTTTTCCATGTTTTAAAAATGTTGTCTAATTATTCTTGATTTATTTTTTCATGGATATACCCATTAATAATTTTTTAATTTTTATACTCTATTTTGGATTGTGAGTTTCTTGAATTAACATTATTTTTAATGTTGATTTGAAAAATTGGATTTCCAAAGTTGGGTTTAATGTGTGATTGAGTGGTGTGTGAGATTTCCCTTTGGTTTAATTTCAATGAAAAATGGTTTTTAAAATTGATTTCCAAATCATATGGCCATTATGTGTACAGATAATTCTTAGTTGTCACCTTATCTTATTATATTTTCATAGATATTATTTATTGCCTAATTGATCCCATTATCGGCCTTTTTATGTTTTTCAGTATATTCTCTTTGATATGAATTGTAACTCATGTTTATATGTTTGTGTTGTGGATCATTATCAAAGTGAGTGTATTGGATGTGGTATGTTTATTGGATTTATATGTTTCTTACCTTAGGTGGTGTTCATGTCACATGATAATCACATCTTTTATCCATGACATGAGGAATCTAGGTTACTAAGTGGGAAATTTTGGAACATTTCATTACTAGTTGAGTGAGATACCTTGGATAGTATCACATAGTTATATGTAATACCTAGTTAGGTGATGTGTATTATATGAGGTTACTCAATAGCCATTCGGGAGATGATTTGTGTTAGAGTTAACCTATTAGAAGTTGGTTCCACCTTTGAATATGAAGAAAAACATGCATCATTAGTCCATAGTGAATTACTTCATGGTGTATAATTTATGTTATGATTAATTATCACTATTGACATATTCTTTTTTATCTATTTATATGAATATTTTTATTCATTATGGGTGATCATCATGCAGATGATATATGCTTGTATGTTGATTTTCTCTAACTCGTGAGTTTAGGGATTTTCATTTTATTATTATTTCAATTATACATTACCCATGTTAGATCTGACGTCCCGACATGGATTCCACTTAAATGGTGCCCCAAACTGGTGGGCCACATAGCCTCCTGTGTGCCTCTCTGTATAATAGAGGCATATGACTTGTAGTGAGGGGCTAAGTTGCATCTATGGGAAAACTATTCCCTCTGGTCGGAGTATAATAATGGTGTAATCAATAGATAAAATAGTAGAAGCATAGAAAATATAGAAGAATATCATATAAATATTCATGAACTATACTTCCTCTGGAAATGGGAATGACCTCATTGATTTTAGGTTCAAACATTCCAAGTAGTTTCTAAGGGGTTTGTTCATAGAACAGGAAATATAAAATGATTCTATATCCATTTGGACCTACTTTCCAAAGGTTGGTTCTCATTAGTTGTGAACCAATGAGGCTTAAGAATTTGCATTGGTCGAGAGGATGGGAGGTCGGACTCATCACACCTTTTTTAGGGGAATTATTGTCTACTCCGGGACAGTCTTTATAGATTTAAGTTATGTTCATGAATCCTTATTACACTACCAAGTATGAAAATGATTTTTCCTTTAGATCTGACAATCAATGATTAATATGTATGAGATTTACATAATCTTTTATATGTATTCAAGGGTCTTCATAAATAGAGAATCATCTATATTTGTTAGAGATTCTTAGTCAATGGTATCCTTCGGCACATTATATAGAAATCTCTTCGTCATTATGATAACCATACTGGTTTTAAATCAACTCAGCGGGGCACTTGAAGTTTATTGTCATTCAGAGGGACATAGATTATTTCAGATTTGGGATCATACCTGAAGATGGGCTACCTAAGTATCCTTTGTATTAGAAAAGGAATCAGAACCCACGTAGTTCAAGTAAAGAAGCATAGGATTTATGCATGATTGATGGCTCAAAGCAAGATGTCATAATTAATTTTACACTCTAAGCTCACGTGATTCATTCTCGATGTGAGAAACAAGAGGTATTGGTAAAACCAGACAATTGTTCCATGAAAGATGCAATTATAAGAAATGATGTGGAGATTATGTATGTATGACTGCCCAGATAAATAAAGATTGGGATTTACTTCAGAGAAGAAACCCTAGGAATAAGGTGTATAAAGTTATATGTGCTTTATGGAGATTTGGATACTCTATCTTGGGGTTTAATCCTGAGGAAGATGCCCAAATTAAGAGGGGACTTGTGATTGGGTTTTACTTCTGATAAGGAAGCCCAAATCAAAAGTAAATTAAAATAGGTTAAGAGAAATTATGACTGTGGATTACTCCAGAAAAGGAATCCCAGGTTAAATAAATTTGGATTTTGGGAACATGGGACTTACTCCTAAGGAGGATGCCCATATTAAAATAATTATGGTTGGGGATTACTCCTAAGGAGGATGCCCAAAATTATGGGAACTTGAAGACTGGGGCTTAGTCCTGAAAAGGAAGCCTAGGTTAGGGGACTTGGGGATTACTCCTAAAGAGGATGACCAATTGGGAGAAATTATGACTTGGGATTACTTCTGAAAAGAAGGCCCAGATTGGGTAACCTCTCATCTTTAAAGGATGAGGTTGAATGAATGAAGTTTCTCACCTTAGTGACATGAAGATATGTAAATCACCAAGTTTTGAGAGATATTCCACAGGATTCCTTTCAGATAAGGAAGTCAAACCAAGAAATCATGCCATGAATGGCTTTGAAGAGGGTTATGAAGGATTAACCTTGAAGAGGAGAGGTGGATTTGAATAGAAGAGGTGAATAATCAGGAGGGGTACCCAAAAAGAGAGAGGCGTTCAAGTCCTACGTGGGCACACAAGTCATAGTCGTGCAAGTATACTTGCACGACATAGGGTTACTTGCGCAACAGTCAACCCTTAGGGTAATACTTGGGCGAGACTTAGCTCATTCCCTTATTACTATCCCTAGAGTCTTCCAGAAGAGTGGCGTGTAAGTTATGTTGAAGGGGTAAGGTAGCGTGCAAGTGTGGCCATTTCTCTTAAGGGCTGGCCACTTAGTCGCGCAAGTGTTAATGAGTTTCAACATTTATGCCGTGTTTCTCCTATTTAGATCTTCCATTCTAGGTAAGAAATTACCTTATTAGTGTTTAGAAGACTTCCAGAAGAGACTTGGGTGAATATACCTCAAATATGAGTTTTGGAATTTTTCCGTCCTGAAATGGGGGGCCCACAGGGGGTATTTATAGGCTTGGGAAGACCCTGGGTGAAAAATAAAAGAGGGCGCGCAAGTCACCTGCGTGACCAATGGGCGGTGTGCAAGTATACTTGCGCGACCTTGGTGGAACTTGCGCGACCTAAGTGTAAATGAATCTTTGTTCACGACTTTGTCAATTTTTGATGTTTCTTCAAAGGATGAATCACTTTGAGTTCAAGGTATTTACCTTTTATTTCTTTTAGACTCTATGATGGAAAGGATCATCAACAAAAGTCCCCCCTCAGAGGTTGATCCAAAATAAGGAGGATTTTACTCTGAGGTAAAGGAGAAAATCAAGGAACATGTGGCACACATGTGTTTAACGTGCATATAGTGGCGTGCAAGTGAGAGTCGCGCAGGTGTAGGCTCGCAGGGTTGTGCACACTGGCTTTAGGCATGTAGGGCTGAGGCCTAGCCAATATATATGCGGACATTCCTTGCGAAAAGCACCAAATTTCATATTTTCGAGCTCTCGCCGCACAAGTTTCCTTTGCCGCGCAAGTTGCTCTATTTTCTGTTGTTTCTTTGTTGTCGCGCTACTGTAGAGGTATTTGGACTTGCGTGGTGCACACCAAAACTTGCACGACACACTAATACTTACGTTCCAACTTTGGGACTTGCGCGCCTTGATGCCTTAGCCATTTTTTCACTTTTCATCACAAAATTTATGAAAGATCAACTTACTTAAGAGTTAATTTATTCAACTTTTGTGCAGATTAAATGGATCCCAAGATAATTGGAACGATTGATGAACTTGCTAGCAAGCGAGTTGATGATATGATGAGCATCATTGGACATGATTATTATACTGTCTGTGACAACACTCTTCTAGATTTGGCCAATTACCTGAAGAAGTACCATCTTGACTTCCAACAGAGTATTTATCTACCTTTGTATGATTATGTTCATCTGCGAGAAGTCACCATCCCAGAGGCAAAGAATTATCTCCCAACATCTTGGTATCAGAATTACACCAATTATGCTTCAGCAAATATCTCAGGTGGAGGAGAATTTCTAAATACTGGAACAGTGGAGAAGGTCTACATAATGCATCATAGCCTATGTACCTCAGATCTAAAACCTCACAAGCCTGAGCTGCAACCACATTGTTATCCCTAAATCTTCTGAAACTCTTAGATGGATCAATCCAAAGGCTGGAAGAAGAATTAGGACTTTCATCCTAGAGGAGGTGTGAATCCAACTTGGTTGTGGGCATACTGGGTGCGACAAACCTGCACAGATTTTTTCTAAGATTTGAAAGTAACTGCAATATATGAAGCTGTCTGGGCTGGGAAAACATACTTTTATAAGAATGATGACTTTGTGCTGGAGATAATCATCCATTGGAGCCCAGAAACAAATTCTTTCCATCTGAATCATGGAGAAGTAGGTATCAGTCTGTGGGATGTCCACAAGATCTCAGGGGCTCCAATTTTGGGTGATGTGTATGATGAATTCATTCCTCCCAAAGTAACATGGAATGATTCCGAGAAGACCCCAGCTTTGGTTCGGGAATTATTGAAAATATTTCACAAGCTCAAGTGTTCAGAGACCTCCTTAACTCATTCTAGAAAGGACATTCATCTAGATGAGTGGATGAATATGTTTCTTACCAAGAATCATGAGAAGGAGATGAAGGATAAGGGATCCGAGGAGAAGGGATCTAAGTGGAAGATATCTATGGAGAAGGGGCCCACTCGTCCTACCACCTGCCCCGAAACAGAGAAGAGGGGTGGTCCAGGAAAATTCTTGCCGACTCTAGAAGTAAGAGAATTTGATAAGTGGGGATATGAAGTAAATTAGAGAATCCCAAAGAAGGATCATTTGGTGGGATTCTTGGCCTTGTGGCTCAGTGTTTATCTTTTTCCAATCAGGGACTCGAAGGGAGGCGTCAGGCCAGGGACCATCGTTATTGCAACCAAGTTGGTTGAGGGGAAAATGGTTGTGTTGGATACCCCCATTTTAGAAAATATTCACAGGAGCTTACTCCATGTCTTCATGGGTATGTCTCCTTTGAGAATAGTAGGACCATTCCAAGTTTTATGGGGATGGATCGCCACTCACTTGAGGACGTATAATGTACAAAATAGAGTATAGATTCTAGGATGTTCTTTCAGGACATCAGTGTAGGAATTATCTGGAATTTCTCTACTAGCTCTCAATTCCTATTAAATGAAGGTGAGGCTGAGAATGTATAAGGAATTCAATTTCTTTCTTTACAGAAATCTGCCAACCGGGCAGTTTGTATATGATGGAATAGCCAGCCAGGAATTAAGGGCATACATACTGGCCTGCAGAGATGGTGTGCTGGTCACCAGGATTAACAGAGAGATTATATGTGAGGCATATGATCCATATATATTTTCACATCAATTTAATTATTTGCAGCATACTTTTTTATCTCCCCCAGTGCATGTCAGGTTAGAGAAACATCTGTTGGTTTCCCGGCAACTATGGTTGCTAACATATAAGGAGAAGACCAGGGAAGTATTTGATCTAATAGTTGATAATGCAGAAAATAACTTTACCACATGGTATGCCGAGAACTGGATAACATCATACCTTAGAGGGGTGCTGAATCACCCTGTTTATTAGGTGGGGAAAAGGAAAAGAACCGCAGAGAAAGAAATCCTTCATCTGGAAGGTGATTCTTCTACACCACCTAAAGATGATTCGTCGAATTCATAGGATGGGGATGATGAGGCACCAGATGTGGCAAAGTAGCCTCATGTCAGATATAATCCCCCTGTCAGAATCAAGATACCAACTCTATCAACTCCTAGCGAGTTACTTAATTTAAGGCACTTTAATCAGCATTAATTTATAGAGCAATAAGTTTTATTTTCTTATTCTCTATTTGTAGCTACAGGAGCTAGTAAGAAGCTGAAGTCCAAGATTGTAGGACCTTCCTCGCAGCCTTCTGGTATGCATATTGAATATCTATGACCAGAGGCTATCTAGACATGGCGGTGTTTATACTGTGATACTGAAACTGCCTGGTTGGATTTGTGCAAGGGGATACACCTCCCTATAATAGGGAAACTTCTTGCTTCTATAGATATCTATTACAAGGATAATCCTGATAAAGTGTTGGCTTACATCAGAGAGCTAGAAATGCTCATATATGCTGCCGAGGATTCCATTCCTGTCACCAAGCGGGTGAAGGAAATGATAAATTGTGGCGCCATTGAGGGTGGTTCCAGAGATGAGGAGTGGCACGATTACGTGGCTCCTGAAGATGTAAGTCTCTTTATTTATTTGATTTGAAACATGATTTCAGTCAAAGATTTTTTACTCAAGGAAATTATTTTCTTTATCCTGCAGCTTTCAAAGACAGGAACTGCTAAGGTTACTTCACCATAGTATAGCCCTGGTGGTACTGCCATTGAGGTTAATGAATCTCCTCATGAGTCGGGCGAGATATAATCAGACCAGCAAGCCATGGATGAGGAGTTATACATGGCTTTCCATTCTCCAATTCAAGTACCTGTAAAGGAGACATCCGACACTCCCAAAAAACCAAAGAAGCAAAAGCTTCGAAGGAGGAAATCCACAGCTAAACGCTTCATCAGTATTGGTAAGTCCTTTAGATAATCATGATTCTTAAACCATTAAAAGGTTACTCATAATTTTTGTGATTGCAGAGGCTTCTTCAATTTCCCCTTTGAGGGAGAGGATTGACCTTACTCTAAGAACAACGGAGGGTGCTGGTGAACAATCAAAAGTTCAGGATAACTTGGCTTCTCCTGGAGAAGAGCCAACATCTGTTCCCAGTATCCCTCCTACTACAGTTTCAAGAAGAGAAGAACCTACTTCTGTTAAGTTAACAATGCTTCAAAAAATGCTAAATGGAACATCAACTAATTTCCATTATGTGATACTTTAGGTTCAACCCCTGCACTAGAGATCTTGGCGTCCATTGCAACTAACGCCGCTACTTTATCTGAAGAAGCTGTCCAGGGTCAAAGGCCGTAGAATAAAGGTCACCAAGAAGACACATAAAATGATACCATTGGTAAAATTAACCAGGATTCTGAGATTACATTGGATGAAATGATGGAACTTGGAAGATATTTTGAATATTTTGTAGATCATGTTAAATAACCATGTAATTTAGATGATTATGGACATGAGTGTTATCCTTTTTCCTATTAAAAATAACTTCTTATTACATCTATAATCATGATCGGTTGAAATGTGCAGTTCTATTTGAGCAAGCTGCTGAACTGCCAATGCCTGAAGGGGGTACAGAAAACACTACTATTGTAGAGACAATATCTCAATTGGAGCTTAACCTGGAAGATCTTCCTGAAACTCATCTTGAAAATCCTGTTTAAGCTAGGAAAGATGGGGAGGATCCTTCTCAAGTTACTAATCTTCCATTGGGTAAGAGATAACAATTTTTTTATTACTATACTTAATTTGCAAGACAACCAATCAACTTTTTTTATCCTTTGAATCTAACCAAAGCTTTCAATTGATTATGCAAGGACATCAATTTCAGTGTCTAGATCTGGAGGTGAAGCCTCAGCCTTCGCCCCAATGGGAATAGAGAGTGAAGAAACACAGTTTAGGGGGGAAGGAGCAGAACAAGGCACTTCCCTAAGTGCATTAATCCCGAATTACATTCCCCCCTGTGACAGTGATGCTGAGTCAGATCCAGAGGTACAAAAGGAGCTCCAGTTTTCACAACGCAAGGCATGGCATAATATATGGAAGATCATATCTAAATTTCCCTTAGAAGAGATGTAATCGAAGATCCCGCGACTTTCATCCATGTTTTTCATGCTGGGACTTGGCGGTTTTGGATACCAATAGATCCATGCCGCATTGGAACAAGTCATCTTAAGGAGGGAGCATGAGCAAAAGTGCCGAAAAGATTTGACCAGGGTGAGGCTGTCAGCCATCATCAGCAAATTTGAGGCTGTGGTATCCCGAGCTGAGGCTGATTATGCTGCCAAGTTAATGGAGCTGAAGCATAAGATCAAGGAGAAGGTTGTCTAGAAAATTCACCTTTAGCAATAGTTAGATGTTGTTACTGGAGAACTTGACCAACTTAATAATTCACTGTAGGGAGCTCAAATGAATGGTATGAAATCCATTGCAGATGCTAAGAAATCACTCCATCGGGATGAAAAGGATGAATTTGGTCAAGTGCATGAGCTTCAAGTTTCTATTGATGAAGCTCGGAATGCTATAAATCAAATGATGATTTATGTTGACAACCTTTTGTAAATATTGGAAAAGAGAAGAGACTCCAATCTATGGATGTCCTTATAATTATTATGTATCAAATGAAAAATAATTTTATCTTTGATCATTTGTGCATGCCTTCTTTTGATTCATGATTTAAATTTTACCTAAGACAATGGGCCTAGTAAGCATAGTTTGATTTTTTTGCTAGTATTATTATAAATAACCCTGCAAACTTTGAATATTTTTACTGCTCAATATTACCTAAAATCATACAAGATGTATGTTTAGTGAGATGGAACTTGACTTTTGTTCAGAGTTCCCTTAACTTTTGTGAGCAGTTTAAAGTCATGCACGTTGGACATAAAAAAGGCTAATGTTTAAGGTCAAAATAGCTTTGACTAAATGGATTAACATTGACTCAATTCCTTGATAATTTATCTGAAAACATATTACCATGTTCAAGTATGAGGTAAAATATGTAAACAATGACTTAAGAAATTCTGAATCTGAGGAATGATATGAAAAATTTCTAAAAGGAATTAGAAGAAGAAGTTCCCATGAATGAATTTACCACTATTTAACAAACCCATTAGAGGGTTGAATTATGCAGGGCCACCTAAGGGCATTCTCCGCATAGTCAAATAATAGCATCTTTTGGCTGACAAGTCTGTTATGTAGACTATTTATGCAAGGCCGCCTAAGGGCATGTGCAGCATAGTTAGGCAAAATAACTCTCATAAATTTACCTTTGTACTGCTAAAAAGCTAGTTGAAGTTCATGGGGATTCAAATTTTCCAAAGCATAGAGTTTGCTGTATGGAGAGAGGTACTTGAATATGGAAAAGATATTTCCAAATAGGATTGTCTAAGAACTGGATGAATGACACTACTACGAAGGTCTAACCCAAATATAGGGAAGTAAAATATAAACCATAGACTTGAATACTTTCAGATCATAAAAAAGATTATGAGACAGATATGTTAAGGACGACCATTTTTTGCGGATCCCTACATATTGTCATTAATACAACTAAGGACAAAATAGATTTTCGTCCCAAGAATGAAGTTACCACTATTTGATAAACCCGTTAGGGGGTTGAATTATGCAGGGCCGCATAAGCGAATTGGCTGCATAGTCAAATAATAGAATTTTTTGGCTGACATGTCTGTAATGTAAACTGTTTATGCAAGGCCGCCTAAGGGCATGTGCTGCATGGTAAGGAAAAGAACTCTCAGAAATTGGACATTTTGTGACCAGAAGTCAAGAAAAGTGTTATGGAGATCTAGAAGTATTTAAGGTTAGGAATATGACACATGAAAATGGGTATTGTTCAATGCATGAAAGAAATACATATATCAAAGCTAACCATAATCATGTTGTGGCTGGGGCCTGAATTGAGGTGAAGGACTTCACTACGTATCCCATAAGGATGGGAATCATGTCATTCATAGTTCTTGAAATACAGTTTAACGTCACGTGGGATGAAACTATAGGAAATCTTAGTTTTAGGGTCATAGAACTCGGACCATTATAATGAATACACAATGTGTGTTTTCATGGGGACTTTTCAGCCAGAGGACTGAAAGTAGAATTTGGTGTTAGGCCTAAAGACTTGGGGCTGGATTTGAGGGATGCTCGAACATTCCTACGTATCCCATAAGGATGAGAATCAAGCAACACGTAGTTCTAGAAATACCCTCTGTACATATTTGGTTCGTACAAGTGAAAGGTGAAGGGGACTTTAGTGCAATTAAGGTTTAACCCAAGATAAAAGGTTTGGGAATTTCCATGTATGTGCATAGTCTTTAGAATATAAAATGATTGGAGATCAATGTAAATTATGATTCTCTCTCAGGTGAGGGTATCAAAAAATGTTATAGTTTATTTTCATGTAGGAAAAAAGTGCTATATAGTTTAACATCATGTAGCAAGGACAAAGGTGAACCAATGTGAAGATATTGGTTTTGGGATTGATCCTCAGGAGGTTGCCTACGTACCTAGCCTAGAAGGCAAGGATCAAAGTACGCGTAGTTCAACTAAGAATGAATTAGTGATGAAGTTGTCTCTTGGGGACAATGACCTTAAAAATAGTGTTGGGACTTACACATGGTTAGTGGCCCAGAGAGGGTATTGTGGTTGAAGTTTTACTCTAAGCTCACTTGAGTCATACTCAGTGTGAGAAACAAGAGGTAACAACAACCTTAATGATGCATAGTTTAAGGTAATGTCGGACGTATGAAGGGACTATGTAGTTTAAAGTATTGCAATGTGGACTATTGGTGCTTTATAGTTTGGTGTCATGTAGCAGGGAAAAAATACAGTTTAGCGTCATGTAGGACAAATATAGTGACACAGTTTAATTTCATGCTGGATGTAAGGGTGTTGTACAGTTTAGCGTCATGTAGCTAAGATGATGAGGACAATACAGCTTAACGTCATGTTGGATGAAAGGGGGACTGTGCAGTTTAATGTCGTGCTGTGAGGACAGAAGAGGACACATTTTAACATCATGTTGGACGTATTAGAGACTTTTCCACATTTTAACGTCATGTTATACAATGGAGCAAACAATTTAAGGTCATATTCATGGACCATATATTATACAGTTTAACATCTTTCTGGATATAAGGGACTTCTATACAGTTTAGCGTCATGTAGCTAAGACATCACAGTTTAATGTCATGTTGGACGAGGGTGCAAATAGTTTAAGGTCATATGCTTGGACTGTTGATGCTGCAGTTTGACCTCATGTTGGACGATTGCACAGTTTAATGTCATATTGGACGAAAAGGGACGATACAGTTTAGTGTCATGTTGGACGGTAAGGATGCAAATAGTTTAAGGTCATATGCATGGACTATTGATGCTGCAGTTTAATGTCATGTTGGACGATGGAACAGTTTAACATCATATTGGACGAAAAGGGACAATACAGTTTAGCGTCAGGTTGGACGAAAAGGGACAATATAGTTTAGCGTCATGTTAGACGGTAAGGATGAAAATAGTTTAAGGTCATATGAATGGACCGTGAATGGTGTATTTTGTGTTTATACAAAATAATTCTTCAGAAATCTGGCATTGGTAGGAGTAGTGATTAGTTCTCCATCCATTGAGATTAAAGAATATGCTCCATTAGAGTAGACCTTATTTATTGAATAAGGTCCTTCCCATTTTGGTTCTAGCTTGGGAGTTTTCTTTCCTGGTATCATTGGAGTTCTGAGAACCCATACCAATTCTCCCTGAACGAATGAATGAAGACAAACTTTTTTGTTGAAAGATCGTTCTATTCGATTATGATAGACTTCTAAGTGGTGCAGGGTGCACCATCTTTTCTCATATAACCATTCCAATTCATTCAATCACTTTTGAGAATGTTCATATGTAGATAACTGATCAAAAATGGCTACTCTGATCAAGGGTAATTGAACCTCAATGGGAAAACTACTTCTATTCCATATACCAATGAATATGGAGTTGACTGCGTTGTAGTGAGGGTGGTGGTTCGATAAACCCATAAATCATGAAAGATTTTATCAGGCCATGATTTCTTATCTTTATCCACCATCTTTTGCAGTATGTTTAAAAGAGTCCTGTTGAAATCTTCTATCTGGCCATTTGCAGCTACATGATACTAAGATGAATGATTGGATTTGATGTTGTATTCTTGATACAACTTCCTCACCTTAGATGAACAGAAGTTGGTGTCATTGTCCGTCAATATGGCACGAGGGACACCAAATCTGGTAACGATGTTAGACCTGATGAAGCTAACAATGCATTTATAACTGACTTCCTTTAGGGGTATTTCCTCTGCCCATTTTGAAAAGAAGTCAGTAGCAGTAAGAATGTATTTAAACTACTTGGATGTAGCCAAAGGATAAGGTCCTACTACATCCATTCCCTATGTGGAAAATGGCCCCGAGTATTTAGTTGTATGAAGAAAATCTGGGGGTTGATGAATAAAGTTGGCATATACTTGGAAATAATGACACTTATTTGTAAAATCAACACAATATTGTATCATTGAAGGATAAAAGTATCCAAGCCTTAGAATTTGATCAGATAGTCTGTGTCCAGACTGATGGGAACCACATACTTCTGCATGCACTTCTTTCATGATAGCCATTGTCTCTTCACCATCAATGCATCTGAAGAGAACTCCATCAAAACCTCTTTTTTAGAGAATTTTCTCTAGGTGATTCGGGCTATCATAAAGAGTAAAATTGACCACATGTCACCGTATTTGTTCTTTCCCAACTCTATCAGGTGGAAGTGTTCCATTTTGAAGTTATTCCCTGATAGGTGTCATCAAACCTGTAGTATGACCATATGGTTCAGATATGGGACTAATTTCATTGATTTCCTCTATTTTTATTTGAAAATAAGGTGAAATTGTACGACGGTGGGAAATACTGATGGTTGTCTCATACCGATTTGGATCTGCCAGAGTTGTGGCTATATTAGCCAGTGAATCAGCTTGGGAATTTTGTGATCTTGGGACATAAGAAAATGTCAGTTCCATAGTAAATTCTTCCATTAACTCTCTGACGTAATCATACAAATGGATTATCTCTTCTTTTATGATTGCATAATACCCATTGATTTGTTTGATTACCAGGTCTAAATCACCTTTCACCTTTAAGTGACTCACTTGTGCTTGAAGTGCCAACTCCAATCCTGTGATAAGAGCTTGGTATTCTGCTACATTATCTTTACTACCTCCCAACAATGAGTAGAAATAAGGTAGAACTACCTTTTCCGGGGAAATGAGTACAACTCCTAACCCAACTTTTTTGAATTTAGGATCTTCCATTTTCCTCCCTGTTGGAATTCTAGAAGCACCATCAAATTACATTTCCCATGTTTGAAGACTACCATGAATAGAAAAGACTTCATCATCAAGAACTTCAATATCTGAAGATGTATCTTCTGCTGAAGGATGTTCAGCAAGGAAATCAGCAAAATCTTGGCCCTTAATTTTCGTTTGAGACATGTATTGGATATCAAATTGCTGTAAAATAACCGCCCACCTTTCCAGATGTCCTGTAAGCATTGGACGACTAAGGATAAATTTGAGCAGGTTATTATGAGATACCAGTTGGACCTCCTGATGTTGCAGGTAGTGTCTCAACTTATAAACTACAAATATTAATGCTAGGCAGCACTTCTCAATATTTGAGTATTAGGGTTTTGCTTCAAGCATAGTCCGACTGAGATAGTGGAGGTTGTTTTCATTCCCAACATCATTCATCTGAGTAAGAAAGGCACCCAATGATCGCTCTAGAGCTGTCACATAGAGGATAAGTGGTCTTCCTTCAATAGGTGGAATTAACACCGGTGGACTCAAGAGATATTTCTTGAGAATATAGAATGCTTCATGACATTCTTCAGTCCACTGGTAAGTGACTCCATTCCTCATTAATTTGGAGAAGGGTAAACATTTTCCTGCCAAATTGGCGATGAAACACCGAATATAGGCTAAGTGTCCTTGAATTCCTCTCAATTATTTCAAATTTCGAGGAGGTGACATACCAAGGATTGGATTTTTCTTATCAGTATCGACTTTGGTACCATGAGGGCATAAAATGAAGCTGAAAAATTTTCCTGAGGTTACCCCAAAAGCACAATTAAGGGGTTCTTCTTCAAATTATGTTGCCGATGTTTGTGGAATATGATTTCCAAATCATCCAAGTGATTATAAAATTGACAGGATTTAACCACAAAATCATCCACGTAACATTCAACAAACTTCCCTAAAAAGGGTTTGAAGATACGATGCATAGCACACTGATATGTTGCGCCTGTATTCTTTAGGCCAAAGGGAATTACCCAATAGAAAAACACACCCTAAGGGGATCTGAAAGCTGTAGATTCCTCATCTTTCATAGCCATTCATATTTGATTATATTCTGAATATCCATCCATGAATGAAAGTTCTTCATAGCCAGCTGTTGCATCAATTAATAGTTTTGTAATCAGAACTGGAAAATCATCCTTAGGACAATGCCGATTAAGATATCTGAAATCAATGAAAACTCTAATTTGTCTGTTATTTTTTTTCACAGGGACAATATTAGACAACCATTTGGGATATTTAACTTCTCTGATGATGTTAGATTTGATAATCTTATCCACTTCAGCCTCAATTTTGGAAACATAGGTTGGGTGTGTTCTTCTGGCAGCTTGTTTGAATCCTCAATGTTCTTCTGGAAAACCCAAACGATGAGTGGCAACATCAGGATCAAGCCCTGGAATCTCTATATAGTTTCTAGCAAATATATCTCGATTTTTCTTTAAAAAGAAAATATACATCTCTTGCTCTTCAGGAGTCATGGCTGCACTACTTAAAGTGGGGGCGTGGATCTTCTTTTGTAACCAGATTTATTTCTCTGAGTTCATCCACGGTGGTAGAGATACCCTCTTCAAGTGTTGGAGGAGCATCCCTGAGATCTTCCTCTTCTTCTTCAACATGTGTTATTTCTTCTATTTCTACTTGCATATTAGATGATGAAGTATAATTTTCATGATCAAAAGAGATGTTAAAATTTGAACATCTTGAAGAAGAAGGGTCCATTTCCGACCCAATTGATGATGAAGGGTCTTCCGTGGGTAATAAAGAGTAGATGGTGGATTGAGAATCGACATCATCATTCACCTCTGACATTGCTATAACTTCTTTTGGCCTGATTGGAGAAGTATAGACTTTCTGGATGTCAGAAGATGAAATGAAGACATACCCGTTTGAGCTTTCATCATTGCTTGGTGAATCACCAATTTCTCCCATATTGTTTGGCCTAATTGTCGTAATTGACATTATGTAAGTTTCCATAAGATTATTTTGATTTGGGTCTATCATGTCAATTTGACTGATATAAAACACATAATATACACTCACTTTTGTAAATGGATTTGATGGAATCTTTTCTAAACCATATGGAGCATTAACTTTGGTGACCTCCCTTGTCGGTGATTTCTCTTTACCATTGATGTGATATAATTATACCTCAATGTATTGCGAGTCACATGTTTTGAAAGGGGATTTATCACCATAGAATGTCCCAATTTGACCATTGAAACAATATTTGAGGCATTGATGGTATGATGAAGGGATAGCTGCATGTTGATGTAGCCAGGGTCTTCCAAGAAATATGTTGAAGCCTGTGTCATGATCCACAACCATGAAATCTGAATTGGATAGAGGATCTCCAAACTGAGTTCTAAGTGTAGTCTCACCCAGTGGTTCTTGTTCATTTTTATCATATCCTTGTAACATCAAAGTAGAAGGAGATAAATTAGATTCCATGAGTCCCAATCGATTAAGTGTACGAATGGGGATGAGGTTGACTCCTGAACCGTTATCAATGAAAGCTCTTCGGACATCTACACCATTGACCTTTCCAGATAAGTATAAAGTTCTGATATGACTATGAAAAACATCATCTTCATCTTCATCTGCAAAAGATATCACTGCATGGAATTCTGTAGGATTATTCTCTATATGGTAGACTTCAATTGCATCAATTTCAGTTTCAAACTCCCGAGGACTCGAAAAAGCCTCAATGAGTGCCTCCCGAAGATCCATTGATAAATTCAATGCATCAAGGATTAATAAATTGGTGAGTACTTGGGCCAAGTGTTTCAATACATCGTAATTTTGATCCAAAGGTCTGCATTTCCCAACAGGAACATATGGTTTCGCTGGTACCTTAGAAGTAGATGCTTTGGAAGTAGATGAATCTTGTATCAGGGTAGGAGTTGGTAATGCTCCTAACTTTGGAAGATTAGACCGAATAGGTTTATTTGCTTGCTGATAGGATGAAGATGGAACCTCTAACTGATCTTCTAGAATAACTGTTCCAGGATTGATTCTGCTATTGGTGGAAGAATTTTCATGTTCTTGTGGAGCCCTTTGAAAGGCTCTTCCATGAGTTTTTGCTGAATACACAGTTCTAGCAGCGGTAAAATTTGAATAGTGGCCTTTGAAAGATCCATGTCTTCCCCTGTATCCTGAGCCTCTGGAACTCCCTGTGATTCCTCTGTTTGATACAGGGAATTCAGGTTTATCAAAATCGAAACTGTGATTGGCATAAAGATATGTTAAATGAATCTTATTAATAGAACCAAAGATCAACTCTTCATCCAATGAAGAATCTGCCTGATTAGCCCATTTAGGCTGTGCTGTTTGGTGGGGCGGTGCCTGTTTAGGCTTTGAAGTAGATGACATAAAATCTTCCAGATTCAAATATAATTTGGGCTTTGGCACGATCTCATCTTCTTCTGATTGTTCCTATTTCTTTGAATTATGCCGTTTTTTGAGGATTTTCCCTCTGATGAAGAAGGTTTTTCCAAGGCATTCATAGCCGAAGACACAATTGGTTTCTTCAATTGCATTCAAAAAATGGCCTGAGTTTGGATGATCATTTTTCTGACCATCCAATCATCATATTTTTGCGCATTTTTGTTCTTGAATTCTTGGCACTCGCCTTCTTCCTCTAGATTTATAGCAGTTACACATGATACCTAAGATGAAAAACCTTTCAACTTGACTTTTCCCGAGTCCACCATTTTTTCAAGAGGAATTTGATGACAAAACACTCTTGAATGGGATGCCCCAACATCTGATGAAATGAGAAATAATTGGGACGGTCTTCATATCCTTCCTTGTTCGGCCTCTTGGGCCTTGGAAATTGAACCAAATTATTTTCCAGAGCTGAAATGAAGTATCCAGGAACCTCTTCATTTCCAAAAGAGTAAATTTTTCTCTTTAAATCCTCAAATTTTTTCCATCTTTGATCTATTTGATCATATGGATGAAACGGCCTCTGTTGTTGACGCTCAGGAGGTGGAGCCCTTTGGGAAGATGACGGTTTTGAAGTAGAAGCAGGTACATGTGCTTTTTAAGCATAACTATAGCAGTCTCTGCTTTACGCATTCTCCTTCCTGGAGCTGATGGAATTACACGAGCTTTATCCTTAGTCTTTATAAGAGAGTCTTCAATCTGCTGAGCGATTTAAGTAAGGTCTCGAAACCCTCTTGTGTATTTCATAGGGATCAACGATGTGCGCAATTCATCACAAAATTTTCCACACAGATTGGCAAGAATTCTTCTTGAGGTAGTGCTATGCTCATGGAATATGTTAATCCCTTATGGCGAGAAATGAAATCTAAAACCCTTTAATTCTCCCTTTTCATACAATTTTTATGATCAAAGAATGTTGTTTTTGACAAATTTGAGCTTAATTGAAGAAGTAATTGTTAACGGAGATCCTCCCACCTGGTAATTGACCGGGATTGCAAGCTTGTATACCAGACAACAACAGGACCTTGTAATGTTTGTACAAAAAAACCTAAGCTTAACTACTTCTTGTTGTTTAGGGGTTCCCATCATATGATCGCAACGAGAAACATAATGTGTTAAGTGTTTCTTTGGGTCTCCTGGACAATTAAAGATTGGGAATGTGGTACTTGAAAAATTTTATGGGGGAGAAATTGCATCAACCCATTCAGGATAAGCTCTCTTCTCTGGTTGAACCTGTGCACACTTTCCTTACAAATCTTCCCACCAAGCTATTAATGATTCAATGGTAGTCATTAAATTTTGAGAAACATCCGGTTGAGTTTGGACCTGTGAAGGTGCAATAACTAGAGATTGGATAGGTGTGGCGACCGGGACTGCCACTGATGGTAGTATTTCTGATTGTTTTTGCATATAACCCATAGGATTAGACCTCTAAGGGTATACTGGTAAAGGAGGATACTCCTAATCCATCTCAGTAGCTGCAAAAAATTCCCTTGGCTGACTGGCTCTAGCACGCATAGGAGGAATACTACTTTGAAGTAGTTCTGCATTCAACATCCTTAATTCCTTCACCTCTTTCTCTTGATATGTGAATCTTTTCTTTAATGAGAGATATTGGAATTATACAGAGGAAGGGTATGTAACCGGATTCTTTCCTTTCCCCTTATTGGACACCTTTTGGAGAGGGGGAAGTGGGTTACTTGAAGGATTACCTAGATTCTGGGTAATCCTTTGATTTCATGTACACAGACCTTCTTCATTTGTGTCTGTGCGTACAACCTCTCGAGCCGGAACTTTCTCATCTGATCCCTCTAAGTGAGCCTCATCTGGGGGGTCAGCAATAATGACATTGATGACATTGATTGATGCATAAAGCATTGCATCTCTTTTATTGGCATTTATGCGATATTGTCTTCTTCCATGTCCTTGTTGAAACACTGCCTTTTGCTGATTTGATCCCTCGGGAACTTCTTGAAGAACTGTAATTTGGTGGGAATATCCTGATAATTTGGCTCTTCGTTCCTCCTAGGGATTCTTCCACAATCAAGAGAAGACTAACTTTCTCTGAGCGAGAGATTGAGGATTGAAAAAAGTCCCCATTCTTGTGGACTAGGGCTGCTCCTGCTATTTCTTATCAACTCCTCGAATCCTATTTGTTGATTCTGAGGGTTGGGTTAAAAGAGTCCCCAGTCTGGAAAGCGGGGGTGGATATTGAGTTGCTATATCTGAGACTTTCATGAAAGCTATCCTGATCTTACGGACTTTAGATCGTAAATTGTCAGGATGAATTAACCTGCATCCACTCTTATCACCCGACTGAAAAGACTGTTGGATGATTTCTGACACTTTTTTCATTTGGTGATGTGCTTGCTCCAAACAAGAGGCACGTTCAATATTCTCTTTTTCTTGATGCAAGAGTAATTCAACAACTTGTTCTCTATATTCTTGATTTTGAGAAAAACTAGTTGAGGCATGTTCTTGAGCAAGCCTTTGATTAAAAACAAATCCTATTGGCTGTGGCCCGCTGTGGGAAATAACATTGCACGAAACCACTTTCGGCGGGCTTTGATGACTAGAGAGTACAGTGAAATGCAGTGCTCCATGGACACCCCACCCCCTGATATGAATACCAGATGCGGAATTGTCAATTAACTGGTGTAGTCTTCTTAGTGCGCCAAGGCATGAATGGTAAAGGGCTCTCTACTGCTTTTCAACCTTCGAATATCAAGAAACTGAGAGAGAAGCCAAATCAATTTTGCGTTGTAACCCTTCTATTATCTTGACCTGATTTTCATATTCATTATAAGATAATATTTTCATTCTCAACTGAAAAAGTGTATTCCATATGTTGAGATGAATATCATGAATTCCATCTTCTGTCAACATCTCTGGAATGTCATACTTAGAATCAGCCAAAGGCTAAAACATAACTGGCACTTCACCTTTTTCCAGTTATTTTCTCATATTCAGTACTTCCTCTTTATCATTCAATGAAGATTATTCTACCTGATTAGACTAGAGCAAGTGATTCCTTGTTGCTTCATCAAATTCAACAAGATTGGTAGAGAATTTACTAATCAAACTAGAAGATGAATGACTTAGGGGTGGTTCGAAGAATGACCTACACCCTAGGAGATCTTCTGATTGAGAAAGTGTTTCACCTACTAGTGGTAAAGTATCAAACATGAATGGATTCACATTTGAAAGTGCTTCAAGATAAGAAGAATTTGTCATCACTACATTGTCCATTGGATCCTTTTCCAGGAATTGTGCATTATTATTATGGAGAGGAATTTCGTAGCTAAGTTCACTATCATGGGGAGGACCACCATGGTGGGTGACAGAAAAAGATGAAACATTTTTCTCGTTGGTCTTCTGGCCACACAGAGGGTTCTTGTGGCTCTCATATGAAGATGAAACTTCGAGATCGACCGAACTGTTATGAAGAAAGCCTTCAGGAGGATGTTTCTGATGCAGACCTTCGGAATTATTGTTCCCACTATTGGGAACTGAGAGAGTAGAATCTTGAGTTACAACAGATAATTGTCTGAGTTCATCAAGAACTCCAGCATCGAGTAAGGCCTTTTTACAGATTGGCCATTGATTTATTGACTGTGCTGGGAATGTATTCTTATTAGACTCCTTCTTACTCACTTTAGGAACCACTTGTTGACGAAAGTGGTCATTATGGGCAGGTGTATGTTCCTGCTCAAGAGAAATGATCAGGTTTGGCTGATTATCTCCACTCAAATCAGGTGTAAGTTCCTGACTTGGTTGTCCGTATGATATGGGGGAGTATGAACCACAACCCTCTTGGACTGGAACAGAGTTGTGTGTCTGTTTCAGAATGAACTGTTGATGTGTCACTCCACTGGTAGGGATAAATTTTCATTTCTTCCCCTGTAATGCTGCTGAAGATGTTATAATATCCTGGCAGGCATCCAGAATATGAGTAGGGATTTGCTTCTTCTCTTTCACCATTGATTGAATATGCTTGGTGACTTCATCGTCCAGAATGGGAATATACGTCCATTCTGTGCTTGGAGTACGTGTGTGTTCCTGCTCCTATCCTCCTTTTCCTATCAGTGAATTCTGACAGTACTCATGAATGGGGCCAGAGAGTTGAGTTTGCCTCTTCTTTGTCATTGGGGATTTCCAATTGACTTCTCCGGGAGCTACCAAATGAGAATGTTGGTAGGATTGATCAATACTAGCATATGTATATGCCTACTGATTGCACTCTGCTGAACGCAGTTGAGAAACTTCCTTCAAAACTGACAGATGAGGCTGCTGGCAGGACTGATGAGTGTAAGCAGGTGTATGTGCTTGTTTACCAGTTGTCAACACATTAGGTTGGCGAGCTTCATCGTATGTAGTCATAAGAGTCTTCTGACTAGAAGATGACTTATAAATAGGTGTATGTTCCTGTCTATAGTACTCCGCCTGAATTTCTTGGTGGGATTGGCATGCTGCTACCAGACGAGTCTGTTGGACAACAGAATTAAAATGGACGGGTGTGTGTACCCGCTCGTTGCTTGCCACCAAGTTAGGTTGGTGGACTTCTCCGGAAATGGAAGAGATAAGAATCTTCTCACTGTTAACTATTTTTCACCTATGGTGGTCTGTCTTTCATGCTCTGGTTCGAGGAACCTGAGCCGAACGCCTGGAGACGACACCCTCATCATGTTTAGGGTGCACTACCGCACGAGTCTGGCGGCAGTAGTTGGTGGGAGCCCTCAGAAAGGACTCCTATTTCCTTGAATTAATTTCTTGAGTGGCCTTCTCATTCACCTCCTCATAATATGGGAGGGAATGGTTGTTTTGTTCTAGGGATAATGACCCAAAATGGTTGGAGACGGTGGTTAGCACCACCAGCTTCTTGATCGCTGGTCATCGCTGTCTGGACGACCAGGGTTAATTATTGACTTGTAGGGCTTGTATAGCGACCTCTAGAGTCGGAATAGTATCATTTTGACAGTACTCCTTAACTATCACATTTGATACCTAGTGTTGAAGATGCTGAGTAGGTGATGTCGTCCTCAGAGCGGACGATGATCCAGCAGGAGTAGCAGTAAATGCATTCACATCAGAGGTTTTCACAACAGAGGCATTCACAGACATGAATTTAAGAGAAGACATTCTTGTAATGCAGAAGATCTTAGAAAAGAGTGCTTGTTTGATATAACAAACATAATCAAATAAGTTTGTCTCCTATATCTTTTGTATGAGCACATATGTTATTGATTGTTCTATTGTCCCTCTCATTGAGTTTAAATAGGGGCCTAACAAAATAAGTAAAACATCATTTTAACTTGGTTAAGGATTCACATCAGGTTCACCATTTTTTGTTTCCTCTAGAAATGGGAATGACCTCATTTATTTAAGGTTCAAAAATTTCAAGCCATTTCTAACGGGTTTGTTCATTGAACCGGAAACATCCAATGATTCTATATCCATTTGGACCTACTTTCCAAAGTTAGGTGCTCATTAGTTTTGAACCAATGAGGCTTAAGAATTTTCATTAGTCGAGAGGATGGGAGGTCAGACTCATCACACCTTTTTAGGGGCATTATTGTCTACTCTGGGACTCTCTTTATATATTTAAGTTATGTTCATGAATCCTTATTACACTACCAAGTATGAAAATGACTTTCCCTTTAGATCTGATAATCAATGATTAATATGTATGAGATTTAGAGAATCTTTTATATGTATTTGTGGTTCTTTATCAATAGAGAATCATCTGTATTTTTTAGATATTCCTAGTCAATGGTATCCTTCGACACATTATATGGAAATCTCTTGGCCATTATGATAACCATACTGGTTTTAAAGCCACTCAGCGGGGCACTTGATTTTTATTGTAATTCAGAAGGACATAGATTATTTCAGAATAGGGATAATACCCGCAGATGGTCTACCTACGTATCCTTTGTTTTATAAAAGGAATCAGAACCCATGTAGTTCTAGTAAAGAAGCATAGGGTTTATGCATGATTGATGGATCAAAGAAAGACTTCATAATTACTTTTACACTCTAAGCTCACGTGAGTCATGCTCAGTGTGAGAAACAAGAGGTATTGGTAAAACCAGACAATTGTTCCATGAAATATGCAATTATAAGAAATGATGTGGGGTTTATGTATGTATGACTTCCCAGATAAATGAATATTGGGATTTACTTTTGGGAAGAAACCCTGGGAATAAGGTCCATAATGTTATATGTTATTTATGGAGATTTGGATACTCTAACTTGGGGTTTACTCTTGAGGAATATGCCCAACTTAGAAGGGGACTTGTGATTGGGTTTTACTCCTGAGAAGGAAGCCCAAATCAAAAGTAAATTAAGACTGGTTAAGAGGAATTATGACTAAGGCTTACTCTTGAAATGGAATCCCAGGTTAAAGGAATATGGATTTTGAGAACTTGGGGCTTACTCCTAAGGAGGATGCCCAAAATTATGGGAACTTGAAGACCGTGGCTTAGTCCGGAAAAAGTGGCCCCGATTAGGGGACTTGGGGATTACTCCTAAGGAGGATGTCCAAATGAGAGAAATTATGGCTTGGGATTACTCCTGAAATGAAGGCCCAGTTTAGGGAACCTCTCATCTTTAAAGGATGAGGTTGAATGAATGAAGTTTCTCACCTTAGTGACATAAATATATGTAAATCACCATGTTTGGAGAGATATTCCACAGGATTCCTTTCAGATAAGGAAGCCAAACCAAGAAATCATGCCATGAATGGCTTTGAAGAGGGTTATGAAGGCTTAACCATGAATAAGAGAGGTGGATTTGAATAGGAGAGGTGAATAAGTAGGAGGGGCACCCAAAAAGATAGAGGCACACAAGTCTTGGTCGCGCAAGTATACTTGCGCGACATAGGGGTACTTGTGCAACTATCAACCCGTAGGGTGATACTTGGGGGAGACATAGCTCAAGACCTTAGTACTATCCCTAGAGGATTCCAGAAGAGTGGTGTGAAAGTTCTATTGAATGGGTAAGGTGGCATGCAAGTGTGGCCATTTCCCTTAAGGACTGGCCACTTAGTCATGCAAGTGTTGATGAGTTTCAACATTTAGGCCTTGTTTCCCCTATTTAGACCTTCCATTCTAGGAAAGAAATTACCTTAGAAGTGTTTGGAAGACTTCCAGAAGAGACTTGGGTGACCAGAGCTCAAATATGAGTTTTGTAATTTTTTCGTCCCGAAATGTGGGGCCCACATGGGGTATTTATAGGTTAGGGAATACCCTGGGTGAAAAATCAAAGAGGGTGCGCAATTTATCTGCGCAACCTTGGTGGAACTTGCGCGACCTAAGTGAAAATGAATATTTGTTCATGCCTTTGTCAATTTTTGATGTTTCTTCAAAGGATGAGTCACTTTGAGTTCAAGATATTTCCCTTTTCATTCCATTAGACTCCGTGACGAAAAGGAGTGTAAACACACTAATAATAATAAAAATAAGTATTATGAATCATATAAAAAAGAAAATGATTTCATGTATCTATGAAACAAGTAAAACATGTATACCTGGCAGCATGCAGTCGATAGATTACACGATATAAAAAATAAAAAAAGGCCAAATGTATCCAAGTATCTCGATCTCCTACCTGGTCATATGCTACCAAACACCCATCCTATGTCATGAAATACTTCACTCATCCATAATTGGATGTTTCCCCTTATCTAAACCTTAATAAATATAGGTTTCCCAGGTACCATCGATGACTTGGATAAGGTGTGAGATAAACTCAGTTGGCCACGAGTAATGATGTCAATAAATATCCAGTTAGTGAAAATAATATGGTTGTGTGAAAAAATAATAATGAAATGGAATAATAAAATATAAAGGGTTGGATTTTTTTCCTAAAGGGCCGAGGATGATAATACCTACTTCATCCTTTTCCGGATAGTCTGAACAAGTAACCATTGGTATTCAAATATAAGGATTGTATATTTAGTGATGTCTACAACTATATATGCGGCTACTACCACTATTCTAGACATGAAGTGTAACTTATGCAACTATAAGCTATATAAAGTGTATCAAAATTATCAAGGGATTCCATGCCCAATATCACAAGAATAATGGACGTCATTCCTAGTGTCACAGTAAGGGTTTTCATGCCCTAATAACATTTATAAAGGGGCACCATGCCCATATCACATTTATAAAGGGGTATCCATGCCCAGGTGTCATATAAATGGATTCCATGCCTGTAAATATATAATAATATTAATCACCCCTGCCCATTTAGCAATCTCAACAAGGGTCTCCGTTCCCATACATCATAACAATTATATGTAATCATTATCTTTAAATTGAGCCAATGTATAATTCATAACTCATTAATATTCAATAATAATAGGGGAATAACCATTGTTTCATTTAATTAGGTCATGTGATTGTACCACTCACCACCATTCAATTCACGTTCAATTGATAAGAGTGTTAGTTATATAACAACACTACATTCAAAAATTTCATTTATTACATCAACATACATAAGTAAAATCAAACACAACAATAAATGTTTTTGTTATATGAATATTAAAACCAATTAGCCATATAATTTCACACCCATATAGGTGGATACATTGAGGTTGATGACATAACATGTCTCTCAGTATTCAATAAGGTCATTAGGTTCTTAAATAGGATAACGAATTCATGAAAGATTTAATTTAGGGGCAATGCACAATGAAATCGGTGTGCAACCAAACAGAAAATATTATAAAACATCTCAACCTTGAGAGATAAGGACTATAAAACCTTCCATATTCCTATAGAGGATAAATCATCTAGTATCAATCTTTGTTTTTTCATGACAAAAATAAATTGGAAAAATATACAAATTCCATAAAAATCAGTCATATGAGCCTACACATAATTAACTCCATTGAGATAAATCCAAGAAACAAATGGATCAAGATGAATTAAGATCTTATTTGCAGACACCCAATGAGATAAATTGAGGTTAAATAAAATTTTATATCATAGTTTTATCACTGAAACTATGTGGATCCAATGAGGGGGATCAATTGGAGGAAATAAGGGAGGGATGTTTGTGGGAATAAAAAAAAGAGAGGTTTAAAGTTATAAGTCATTAAGGTAATTTTAGACATTTTTACCAAAACCCAATGTTCACATGATTTAGCCTCATGGATAGGATAACTGAAAACCAACCGTGTGCCACCCAATGTCCAAAGGGGGTGAATCACATGGTTTATGTGGCTGGTTTTCCAAACCATGTGAAAATTGTGTGATCTAGCTACACTAAAAGTTACAAAAAAAGTACATAGGCATGTGGCCCAGGGTGTGCAGTTATAGAAAACCATGGACTCTGCCTATCCCTTTGAAAATACCTACATGGTTAAGGGAAACCATGCATACAATGTTGAAAGGGTTTGATATCCATGTGGTGTTGCCTTTTCTTCAACCGAACAGGGTTCTTGGCTCTGAATAAGGCCCTGACACCCTTGTTTCTTCTATAGTCTAACTATGAATCAATTTAATGGTAAAAAAAGATATTAAAAATTAAGAGTAAAGGGTAAGTGTGACATATAAAAACTGGTTTATTACTATCTTATCCCTTAAAGGAACTCACCCCCCATGATCACCTTTCAAGGGAGGCCAATAGTTGTCTGTTAATAATTTCTTCCACTGCGCATTCACGTCAACCTCTTGCTACCATGTCTCATCTTGTGCCTGGTAATGCTTCCATTGTAAACATACTAAAGGGACATACTAACCTTGGAGTTTTATTTTTATGTAATCAGTGATTCATATAGGATACACCTCAAAAGAATCATCAACATCTAACTCAATATCCACCAGATCAAAAGTATGAGACAAGTCAATCTGATGACGGTGAAGTTGTGAAACATGAAAGACGGTGGGCATGGAACTGTACCTATGAGGTAATAAAAACTGATGGGCTACCATATCTACTCCATATAGGATCTAAAGTGGTCTAAAAAAATGATGCAACAACCTTCCTCACCCCTATATGAATATATGCCAAAGTCTAGGTGATACCTGCAAGAATACATGATCCCCAACCTCAAACTTTAGAGGTAATCAATGGGGATAGAAATAAGATTTATATCTAGGATAATTGGTAAAAATCCATTTCCTCGTAATCTTAACTTCTCTGAAGTCTCTTGGACAATATTAGAATATAGTATTTCTACCTCTCCTCCCTCTAACCAGCACAAGGGTGAATGACATGGCCGACCATATATGTCCCCACACGGAGTCATCTGTATCATCTTCTAATAACTATTATTGTAGGAGAACTTAATAAGAGGGATATGAATATTCCAATAATTGATGAAATCAATGATTCAATATGAAATAATTTCCTTCAACACCTGTATCATTCATTCCAACTGGCCATCGGTCTGGGGTTGAAAGGTTGTGCTCATAAGCACCTATGTACCAATATCACTCTATAGCCCCTTCCAAAACCTCAATGTGAAATGAGAATATCTATTTAAAACGATAGTAAGAGGTACCCCATACAGCTATATAATTTCATAGAAATAAAATCTTCTCATCTAATCAACTGAGAAATTCTTTCAGATAGTAATGAAGTGGGTGACCTTTATTAGTTGATCCATGACTACCCAAACTGCATCACCATTTCCCTCTTGGGACTATTAATAGTTATAGACATCCATAATGTCACTGGTGTTCTTATTTCTCCTGTTGACAGGTTGAACACCTAGTGATGAAACCCACTATATGATGTTTCATACCTTCCCACCAATACTGTTAGCACATATTAGGATACATCTTAGGGATACCTAGGTGTACTACCTACTAAGAATCATATGACTCTCTCATAAACTACTCTGTCATATCTATGGGAACCCAGATGCACCCATGTATATATTGTATGTTTCCACCATAGATAGGAAAATTGAGAGGTGGGACATTGCTATAAATACTCTCTCACATGATGAATCCTCTAGGATATGAAAACCACCTCATATTCAATCTATCTAGAATTGAAGATTTAATTGATAGTGATTCAAGTATATAATTTCAATGAGGTTTCTTCATCTCTATGTACATCTTGGAAAATAGATCCCTAAATATTCACTCACTACTAGCCTCCCGAACTGCCTATGTCTAAATCCTCCTCAGGTCATTAGAAACATCATTACCTTTCCAAGGAATCTAGGATAAATAAAAGAAAAATGATTTTAGATATTCAACACCTATTTTCTTCATTAGGTTTAAGTCACACTATATGAAGATATACTTGAGGATTTTGTGGTACATAACAACCACAAAATGATACCCCGATAGGTAATGCCTCTACCAACACAAGGTGTGAACAACAACAACTAACTTGAGAATATACATCACTTAATTCTACTCATCATGCCTCAAATTCCACAACCCATATACAATGACACTATATTCTGACATAAAAACTTCTCCTATCCCAATACCTGATGCATCACAATATACAACGACACTATCTTCTAAGTGTGATAAGTCTTATATAAAAGTCCACTAGAAACCAGCTGGCCCCAATAAACTCCATATGTCAAAAAAGTTATTGGGATTCCCTCTAGGTAAGCAAGACTCCCAACCTATATGGTCCAATTAAAACTTATTCATCTGAGATAACATGACCCAGGAATTGTACTTGTTGATCCATAAGAGAAAATTAAAAATCTTATCATACAACTAGTTCTCTCCCAGTCTACTCAAAGCTATCTCAAGATGAGTG
Organism: Viscum album; assembly: GCA_963277665.1. NCBI lineage: Eukaryota > Viridiplantae > Streptophyta > Magnoliopsida > Santalales > Viscaceae > Viscum > Viscum album. The sequence continues at coordinate 1,643,956,198 of OY728159.1, forward strand.
TCGTGGTCACTTAGTGTATGAGAATACAATAAGATTCCTTCTATGAAGACCACTACAAAAGAATCTAGATAGGGTTGAAAGACTTTATTCATGAAATCCATGAAGACGGTAGGAACATTTATATGACCAAACGACATCTTGGGATACTAATATAAACTATACCAACTATAGAAATACATATGTGGAATATCTAAATTCCTGACTCGAACACAATGATAACCTGATCTTAGGTCAATCTTTTAGAATGCCCTCACTCACCTGAGATACTAAAACATCTATTCTATATGAGTTAAGGGTTGTTTTTTTTCATAGTAAGATCATTTAATTTCTGTTAATACACATGAAGTCTGAGGGTTTTGTCCACTGTCTTAGTAGGAATGATGGGTTAACCCTAGGGAGAAGTACTAGGTCCTATAAAACCTTTGTCTCAAAATCTTCTAGCTACCTCTTGAGCTCCTAGAACTTAGTAGTATACATCCTATAAGGAGTAATGGATTTTAGTGTATCTCCAATCACTAGCTTGATAGTAAGCACTCCCTATCTCTTAGTAGGTAGATCGAAAAAGTCTTCAGGGAAAAAATTCATAAACCAATCAAATACATGATAAAATTCAGTATGATGAAATCCTTAATCCTCTATAAAATATCTAGAAATGTAGGTAATCACACCTCCAACTCGAAGATTATCTACTCAATCTATGCCTTCCCAAACATCCAACTCACCCTTGTGAATATAAGTACCTCCCTTGTGTGATGTAAACGACAACCTTTGGACACAAAAATACACATAGGCATGATAGGGGACCAACCAGACCATACTAAGAATGTCATCAATGGTCGTTATCTCGAGGATGGAGAGGTACCATAAGAAATGATGGCTTCATACTTCAAGAGGAAAGCCCTTACATTGGTGTATAGTTTCGTATCATAAACCCAAGGGAGTATTAAGTATCATATCACCACATGAGTAGTCAAAAATAAATTCCAACACTCTCTAGAATAGCCACATAAATAAAGGAGTGAGATTCACCTTTATCATATAAACAAAAAACAATAGTAGAGGATACTTGATTATTATGTTTAATAGTAGATTTTCTAACATCATGTTTATCCTTTATAGGCTTCACTGAATAGATATGGACATATCCCTGACCCTAGGCTACACCTTAACAACGGAGACTGGGTCCGCTCAACTAGAGCTATATATCTGAAGCCTGACTACCAAGACAATGATCTCCTCCTATGACTGTATAAAAAAATATTAGTCTAGCACCCAACTTGATGAGGATAGAATGATCTTACTCAAGAAGGTTGAGATATATAGATCCTCTCCCACTCGTCAGGGATGGGAAGGCCCTATATAAACATAGCAGATGCCCTAATATTCTTTAGCCTCAACACTAGAATGGGTATCTAGGTCACTAGTTATTCTAATTCCCAGACTTCCCACACTAGTTAAAATCCTTATAATTGTTAGAGGGTGTCATCTGGATGTCACTTCTCATGCACACATTCTCAAAGTGTCACTTTTGACCACGACTCAAATCAGTACTCGATCTTAGCTCTAAACCCCCTTGGCTCACACCTTCATCTTCCATTAGGTTATACTTAGTGATAAGGGTCCAGTTCAGTATATTTTATGTGGTAGTCAACTAGAAAACATTTACCTGAGAGCAAATAGGATTCCTAATTCCATCCTCAAATTATCCTCCTTTCACTAGATCATCATCAACATAGATAGGCACAATATACTAATTCTATATAGAACAAGTTGAATAGTCTTTTAAGATCAACTAGAAATACCTCCAAATAAATCCTTGGTACTGACCTATATAATTCAGAATATCCTACCAATATTTGGTGGATCCTTGAACCATATAAATAGAAAGTTTCACTATACTCTTGGAATGTGTTTCCAGATGATCAAATATAAACATTTCCATATAGGTCCATAGCTTTACAACCTATGTTCTAGAAACCCCTAAAAATGTGGGAGGATGCTGCTGTTTTAATTCCTGAGTCAAATCTACCTAAGAAAGGGTGGAGCACAAATCCAATGTATCTTCTGTATCAACTACAAAGAATATTCTCAAAACTAGGAATTTTTGCATACTTAGATAATATAGAGAGGTTCCACAGGTGGTAGTATTGGAGGTGTCACTTGTATGTTAGAGTCCACCACCACTAGAACATGGTTGTCACCACCCTCTTGGAGTACGAATAGAGGACATCCTGGTAGAATTTATCTACAAATTCCAAGAACGCGCCTCATAAATGATTTAACAAAAATAATGTTGTAGATACACAAATAGGATAGGTACAATCCTTCCTATTTAACATTTGTACCCCTCTATATTCTCAAATATCTAGGTCTAGGTGATAGGAACATAATATACAACACAAGAGATTCTACCTACATCCCACTACTATGTTCGGGCATGGGTCAAGCTCTGTGTTTTACTATATCCAATTTCATTTAAATTCATATTTTTATTACATTTCTCTTTGAATGGTTGGAAAAAATGGGCCACCAATTCCAATCCATAAGGTCCTATACACCTCATGAACAGAAGTGTGGTGTCCACTTAATCCATACCATAACATGTTCTTGTCCTAGTTACATATGGTCAATGAAACAAGATTCTAAAGTTGACTTCTTAGGGTGTCTATTGTAGCCTATAAAGGAATAAACTATTTAGGTTACGTTAGACACTCAATGTACCAAATATATTTCTCAATCCCCTAAAAAAATATCATACAATAGATATAAAAATCAAGGAACACATCACAAATATCATGATGAAAAGTAATGAATCCAATATGGAATGATATAATTCATGGGATGCGAATTCTAATAGGCGCCTAAAATTATGCATGAGATGGAATCACCTCATAACCTTAGGTCATGCTAGAGTAAAATCCGAAATGAAATAAATAGTAAAATTAAAATTTAAGTTCACCACCCACTGGTGGGATCAAATCTACTGTAATAGTAAGAATACAGAACAATATGTCCCATCCTGGGTAATTTGGTATTTACTTATATGAGGTCTAGCTACTCCTAAGAATATATCATTAACAAATCCCTATACTTTCTGAATCATCTTTCAAATATTTCTAAAAAATAAGAATAAATAAAATAATCTTCTTGTATAACACTTTTTGAGGTCCTCACCCAGATTCCACTTAAATGATGCCCTGAGGTGATGGGCTGTATGGCCTCAAGTGCACCTCCCCATAAGTCAGAGGTTGTCGACTCGAAATGAGGGTCTATGGTGAGTCCATGTGGAAACAATTCCTTTAGGTAATAGTTTCACAGTGGTATAATCAATAGATAAAACAGAAGAAGCATAAAAATAATAATAAAGACAATGAAAGCATGTATAAACATAGAAGAACTAATAACAATCAAATTGAGTAATCTAAATCATATATTAAATGATTATTTCATGTATTTAAAAAATAGAGAAAATATTTATACATGGTAGCATGAATTTAATATATTCCATGATATAAAAAGAAACAAAAACATCAAAATATTTCCAAGCATTCTGAGCTCTAGACTGGTCATCTTCTACCAAGTTCTCATACTAATTCATGCCAGAAGTCACGCATCTATAAGTGCACATTTACCCTTATCTACACCAGTAATCATATAGTGTTACCAGGTACCACTGAAAACCCATATATGGTGTGAGATAAACTCAATATTCCACCACCAACATTGTATATAAATATCCATTCAGTTCATATAATATGGCAGTGTGTAGATATAATAATGAAATTAAGTAATAAACTATAAAGGGTCGTCTTTAGTTCCTGAATGAAACTAGGCTAAGAGTACTTTCTTTGGACTTATTAAAATATTTTGAATAAGTAATAATGTGTTTAAATGTATATTTATAGTATATGTGGAGACGTCTACAGACATATATGTGGCTACTACCAGTATTCTTGACCCGAGGCATAACTCAACCACTAATAAGTTGTAGCAATAGTATCAAAAGTATCAAGAGATTCCATTCTCAATATCACAGTAAGGTTAATCATGAATGTATATAATAACAATGGTACTTATGTATGTATACCTTTTTTAAATGGTATCCATTCCCATATCACATTTATAAAGGGGTTTCTAGGCCCATGTGTCATATAAAAGGATTTCATGCCCATAAATATATAATAAGGTAAAGGGTCACCATGCCCTTTGACTAATTTCAGTAGGGGCCTCCATTCCTATACATCATAACAATGATAAGTAATCACTGGATGTATTTTGAGACAATGGATAATTCATAACTCATTAATATTCAATAATAACAAGGGTGTAAATTTTTTTCCATTTACTTAGGATATGTGATCACACCACTCACCACCATCCAATTCATCTTCAATTGATAAGATTATTTTTTGTGTTATAAAACTACATTCATCCATTTAATTTATGATTTCACCGTATATAACTAAAACAAAAAATATTGATATGTTTTTTGGTTATATGACCAAAAAAGAAAATTAATCATACAATGCAACACCAGTAGAGATGGAATACATTGATGTCGATGACCTCACATGGGTCTTGGGGTCTAATAGGATAATTAGGTTCCTAAACAGGACAAACAATTAATAAAAGATTTAATTTAGGAGAAATACAAGGTAAAACTATCATGATACACAATGAAATTTTTTAGAAAACATCTCAACTGTGAGGGATAAATACTATACCACCTACTATAGGCTTATAGAGCATCAATCATCCACTTTCAACCTTTAGTTTGGTCCAGATAAGAAGAAATAAACAGAATAATAAAATACATGGAAAATTGGGCATATTTTTCTATACCTAAATAACCATATAAAAAAAGAAAAACTTTTAAAGGCACCATAATAATGAAGATCTTATCAGCACCAATCTGACAAGATGTAAAAAATATCAAATCAAAGTCCATTTTAGAGTTTTATTAATAAACCTAGGTGGAAACAAAGGGGGATATCAACAGAAGGAAATAATTTAGGGTTGTCTACTATAATGAGAAAACAAAATTGGGGTTTAAAGATGTAGGTTATTAAGGGAATTATAGTCATTTTACCCAGAATTTAGGGTCTTACTATTTGGACACACTGTGGACAAAAATTTGCACCAACCATGTACTACCCGCTATCTAAATGGGGTGACCCGCATTGTTCATATGCATGGTTTTCCAAACCTTTCACAAATTGTGTGATGTGGATCTACTAAAGGTTACAGAAAACCCATATGGTGTGCATCCCTAGGTGAAAGGTTAGAGAAAATCATGTGTACTACTTGCCCCCTCTACCCCCCCAGTTACGGGAAACCATGCGGTCTGGGTCACATAGTTTTTATTAACCTTGTATCTTTCCTCTTTCATTCACTAGACAGGTTTTTTGACTTTGAACAAGAATAAGACACCCTTGTTTTCTCTATATCCTCACTGGGAATTTATTTAAGGTCAAAACTAATGATTAAACATGAAGAGTAAAGAGTTCGTACCTCATATAGAAGTAAAGATATTATATAGGCGGTGTGATTGAATGTTTTAAAAATGGAAAAGAGGTGTCTGTTTTAAATTCAATCCTTAAAAAGTGTTTCCTTTGATAATTAATTTTTAACCCATGTGTGGGATTGGTTTGAAATGAGAATGTTTATAAATATTGTTTTATGTTTTGAAAAAAATTAAAACTATTGGAGCGTTTGTTTTTAAAAGACAATGTTTAACTTTTCCCCTTTTGAGATACAAGTTTTTTTAAAAGGAAATTGTTGATTTTTTGAAATGAAATTACCTTAGAATATCCTCTTTGATGCATGTTTTTTGAAAAATGAGTTTTGAGAAGGTATATTTGATATTTTTTGTTTTATTTATATTTTTTATAAAGGAAATAAAAACCAATATTTCTATTCCTTTCTTTAAAATTATAACTATTGGTTTCCTTATAAATGGAATTTGAAATGAATTATCGTTGTATCCTACAAGACTTTGGCTCACACCTTGAATACTCATATCATTTGGTGTTTTCATGTTTTACATAGGATCTCCAGTTGTGACATGTTTGTAGGAAAGCTACAACTACCCATTAGAAGGTGAGGGTTTTTATTATGATGGTGACGTGAGAGTCACATGACGATGATGGGGTTTTAATCGTAGTTTCATTCGAAAAGTTTTAGGTCATATGTTGTATCAAACTTCCTACTTATATTTTATATTATTTATGTTTCCATTTTTGTTTTAAATTTATTTATATAAAATTATTTATTATGGGAAAATGTTGTTTAAAATATTGGTTATTCTTTTTACGTTTGTATTTTTTGGTTGGTGTTTATTTTTAGTTTTTCTGATTATTTTTGTATGGTTATCCAATGCATAGATAATTAATTTTGGGTTTTTTTGAACCCATTATTGATCCTAGTTTATTTTAGATTGAAATTGTTCCCATCTATTTCTCTAGTGATAACATGGTTCTTTTTTCCATCTCTAGATGATCAGAAATGAACCTTATCTCATCTAGTAGATTGACCTAGGTGATGTGTTTTATAAAATTGGGTCGATTTTCTAAACCCATATAGCTAACCTCTATTATCATATATTAAAATTACATAACTTTTTCCTAATACTTAAAACATTATACAAACAAAAACCCAAAGACAATATTATTCTAGTGCCTTTGGAAACATAAAAACATAAAAACCGGTGCGTAAGAGAGATAAATTATCTCCCAATATGTTCTTCATTAATATAACCCTTCTTAGACACAACATAAATAATTCATATCTTTATGATCTGGGGAAAGAAACATAAAAAGGGGTGAGAAAACATGTCATGTAAGGGTATATAAAGAAGGCATGTAATCATAAGAACGAGGATAAGGGTAAGAGAACATGATCATAAAATTGTAAGATCATACCCTACATTTCATAAGATCATAAACATGAATAATGGCATAAATCTTAGAAGTTCATAAGACTTGAATCATATGTAAATAAAGAACATAATCCGTGAAATCATAATATAGGAACAAAGCATGGAGTTATGGTAGACCCAAAACAATATATTATAGTTTCCATAGTATCCAAGGAATTACTTCCAAAACCATCTTGTTAGTATGGGTTCACTCTCTATACTATCTTGGTAGTCATGGTTCACTCCCAAGACCATCTTAGTAACATGAGTTCACCCCTCATACCATCTTAGTAGCCATGGTTCACTCCCATGACCATATTAGTAGTCAAAGTTAATTCTAAATAACATCCTAGATTATCTCATGTGATATAAATTTTTACCCAATGAATTGGAGGGAGATATAGGTCCCACCCATCTCATAATTAAATCATACATATATGTGCCACAAAACCATAAACAATCATATCATAAAAAATTAAATGAAATGGGTTTCATAAACATATAATGATATCTTAACCTATAGAAAAAAGACAGGTTTCCTGATCATTTCATTCAAGCATAAACTATGAAAGGAAGCAAGTTTCATTAGAATATAACCTATGAAAGAAAAAAAGGTTTCATAAAGACCATGAAATTAAGCATAACCCATTTATAGAAAGAATATGAATGGAACCTTTAGATCATTTTCTATAAAGGAACGAGTAACATCAACAGATTTCATCTTGGATGGAAAATAATTCTAGAATATCTGTTAGAATATTTTCTTGAAGAAAATAGCCTTTAATTTTTTGAAAAAATATTTTTAAAACATAATATTTTTTAAATCCATTTTCATTAAAAATACTTTGTAATCTTAGAAATATATTTTGAAAATAATTTTGAAATCATTTTCCCTTTAAAACATATAAAAATAATCATGAAAAACTTTTGAAAAACTTTTTCTTTGAAAAAAAATAAAATAAACTTCAAAACATTTTTAAAAATATTTTTCTTTATAAATAATTTTAAAACCTATGAAGATTGATTTTAAAACATATTAAAATATATTTCATTGAAAATACTTTGAAAACATATAAATAAATATTGAAAATGTTTTGAAATATATTTTATTGAAAATAATTTGAAAACATATATTGAAATCATGAAAACGTCTTGAAAACATTTTATTTTAAAATAATTTGAAATTGTATAAATAATTCTTGAAAACATTTTGAAAAGATTTTTAGAAAACATGGTTTTGAAAAAACATAGATTTCTGATAGAAGAGAGAGTAAAGACAAACTTTCTTGAAAACAATTTCTTACATATCATATGACCCAAAGAGTATATAAATGATACCTATACATGAATAAATAATGAATAAATAATGAATAAATAGATGATAATAAAATTCATGAATGTTTTTGAGATATGGATCAAAACATTTCATCAAAGTAAGCATATACATAAAGAATATCTAAAGGTGATGGGACTGCTTCAATAAACTGTTACCACTTGGTAAAATTGAACAATAATACCTATATAAGAAAATGAAATTACATGAAGATTAATAAATCATGAAAATAATTATAATCAAGATATAACATTTCAATCTCCTTATAAAAACCTCTTGGGAAAATATAGGTGCATGACATGGCATGTGTCTCAAAGAAAAAAATTGAGGAAAAATTACATTACTGATTTGGTAACTTTTGAAACATAATGCCCATGAAAGAAATATACTAGAATAGATATATAAATACCAATATATTTAATAATATAAATCAAATAATACATCATTGTAAAATATATACACTACATAGATGAAATGAGTGTTTATTAAGGCACGTATCTCATGGAAATAAAAAGGTGAGATGAAATTCCCATGCTTTGTGTATTGAATCTCATTTTACTCATACAAAACTCGTGTATAATAAATATATGTTTATTATAAATAAATCACAGAAAATCATTATTATATCTAATACTATATATGTTTTCATTGTGAATTTATATTAACCACTTATTAATAATTATATGTTGAGGGTTCACTTTGGTAAATATTCAATTTCTCCTTTGCAAGTGTCTTAATTTGTAATATATTTGGTCCTTATATTTATATCATGATTTTCATAATATAAATAATGATATAAATATCATTTATATTCAGTATATTTTTATTATAATATTCTATATAATATAGAATATTGAAATTGAATACGCCGTTCATGGGGACGGTAGACCATACATACTCATGAATGATTTCTATTCAATGGTCATATTGAAAGAAAGTAAGTAAATGATAAATATTTGTATCTTTGTATATATATTTTTATTAAAGTATGATTATTATATCATATATACCATATAAGTTCACTAAAACCATCTTTTACACATTCCATGTAGTGTGTGAATGGATCACATCACTTTGAGAGGGCAGTATCAAATTTACAAAAAGGTAATGTATAAAGATATGTGTTTTAAAAAAATTAAATATGCTTAAATACATAATAAATATAATAAATAACATTTAAACATAGATTTTACATCATAATTTCTACCATGAGAGGTGGTAATGAAAAATGAACAATCATCGTTTTGTGAGGCGGTAGTTTTCCGTACACATAAACAGTATGTTCGTTACCCATCATATGGTGGTGTGTGTAAGTGTAGGTAAAAAAATTGCATAAAAAAATAATTTCATATTTAATATAATGGTTTTTTATTCAATCATGTAATAAATATGGTGGGGTGGAGAAAGAAAATAAAATAAAGGATCTTGAGAGAAGTTGTTACCTCTTAATCGAGTAACTCCTTTTGATTTGTGCCAAAAGGATTCCTTGAGTTACTTTCTTCGAAAGGGGAGGATTATAAAAGTGATTTAGAGATGTAGGGAAGTTTATTGGAAAGATATTTCTTAATCCTATGTGGTTTTAGAGGTGTTAATAAGAGGGATAGTTGGTGGCCTTTTATAGGGATGTGAAAGGATGCACATGGAATTTTAAAAAATAAGTTAGTTGTACCCACTTTTTTACCTTAAAAAAGTCAAAAGAAACCAAAAAAACTCAATAAGATAATTTTAATGGAAAAATATTAGGCATAAAATGGGTTTTGGACAAGTTTCTATGTCATTTTTGTTCGTAAATTTATGGTTTAGTACTTTGTTAACCTAATTTTTCTCTTAATCTTTGTAATTAATTTTAGTCACTTTCACCAATATTTTTGGTAAAGAAAAATGTTTAACATATTCTAAATTATAAATTATGATTATCAAAAACATTAAATCTATTATTAAAATTTCAAATCACATAAGTGGCATAAATTAATTTAAAAATAATCCCACTTACAGGATGATACTATAGGGTTTAAAGTAAAAATGTCCAAAATTTTGAAATGTTTTATACCCAATTTCAAAGTGATGTTGATTCCAATGACCTAAACTGAATTAATGTTTAAAATTATTATATAATAATTCTTTAAAAACAAATTATATATAATTTATCCTTATAAATATATTAGATGAAAAAGTTGTTTTGAATTATAATTCTGTTTTTTTAACTATTCATTAAAAATTGAAACCATAACAAAAAGTACCAAAAAATGATTATAACCTAATATTTATGTTTTAAATTTCAATATAAAGTTTATTTTTACATATAAAATCAATTAAAGTTCCAAAAAAATGGATTTAAAATGGGTTCTTTGTTAAAATGGGATAAAACTATCTTTATAAAAATATGTGTTTTTATTCATAAAATTGTGTTTGTTATTACCTTATATCAATAAAATATATTGTATGATTATAAAAATTATTTGTTTGAATATATAACACATAAAATTAGTTGATATCATTCATTATTAATAATTAATTTCACTTATTAATATAAATCATCTTTTTCACATAAAAATATACTACTATAAAATAGTCCCTTTATATTCATTTTTTTCGTATTATTTTCTAATTATTAGAAAATAAATGAATTAAACTATTTATATTCATAAGTTATTTAATCCTATAATTATCATTGTAATTTCCCTGATATATCCAAATATAATATTTTAATAATGAATTATTTTTTTTCTAACACTCGGTCTTGCATGTTACGTAAGCCATTGAGGGAAGTCATTATTTCATATAATGTAAGCTAACCTTAGTGTTCCATGTAGGGAAAGCTAAAATTTATGTTGCATGTAGTGAATGATTAACCATTTGTTGCATATAATGCAAATCAGACTTAGTTTTTTAATAGAAAATAAAATATATTCAGTTTTTCATGAAATGAAAAATATCAAAAATATTAAATAAATTAGAAAAAAATAATTCACAAAATCTCAGGGTGTTACATTATACCCGCCTTAAAATGAATTTCTCCCTTGAAATTAATTTGGGTTATCAATGATTTAATATTTGAATGTTCTTTTCATTAAAACCTACATCGTACAACTGAATCCTAAAATATCCTTTAAAAAGATAGTGTTAGAAATATAACAGTTACCGTGAGTAATATATAACTAGGGTTCCACATAGGAGAACATATGTGGAAAGTTGAAACATTGACTTAAGAGGAAAATAATAAATATTCATAGGTAGTGATTGAGGTCATCCATCAAAAATAAGTAAATTATCAAGGAAGGGTTTGGGGGATCAAAGTCATAAAATAGAGATGATTTAAAAGGCCATCGATTCAACAAAAATTATGGTATTAGAACAACACATTTTTTATATCATTATCATATCTTTGAGTAATTCTTTTATTAACCAAGAATTTAAGGAAATATTCTTACTTGTTTTGTTTTTATAAAAAAAATTCATTATTTTTTGGTGCCGTTGTCTATTTCTAATTCAACCATTAATTCAAGAAAATGATGTCCATAAATTAACTTTTATGCTTGAGGAACTAAAATACACATTTACTAGATCTTTTTGCTTATAAAATTGTGAAATATATTACTATTTGTCTATAACAATCCTTAAAAATAAATATGGATAATAAATTAATCTCTAAACATAAAAAGTTACATTATAATTTCATCATAAATAATTATATATCAAAAATAATAGTACATTAAGCAGGACATCACATAGGCCAGTGGTTAGAGTGAAACCCTTATCGTCCTTCCCTCCTGGGTTTAAGACATGATGAATTTTCATTCTTTATTATGTGTCACTCGATATATATGATTTTCTTTTCTAAAACAACACCAATATAATTTTAAAAATATATATGATGGACATATTTGAAAGAAGGTTAATCACTAAATATTCTTTTAACTAAGGTTTTCAATACAATCTCAATACATAAATACTTCCTCTGAAGTTTAACTTAAAATTTTCATGAATGGTTAACCTTATAACGCTTCTGAAAGATGGAAATCCAAATCTTAGTAAATAAAGTCTTGAAATCATCTTAACATTGATCCCCGACATATCACAAAGTATCTATTGGTTTTTACATTCTAAAAATTTTAATACCCTCATCATATATTCAATTGAAACAAGATAGTAACCTGAATTTCTATACATACTTCTGGAAAAAATGCTTGATTATTTATTCCATATATTACTGGATATATTTTATAAATCCAATAATTTTTAAACTTCATCCATGATATCATAAACTACTTTTCAAAAAGTCCTTAATTAGTTCCAAGGTAATCAGTACTATCCAATTTATTGATATACATCATATCTTTATCCAGAAAAACATTATTATAACATAAGGAACATATTAAGGTTTAGCTATCCCTTAATTATGTGTTTTCCATGTACATCATGTTTCCCTTAAATCACTTCTCTATTCTATTAGGTCCATTCAATGTATTCTTATAAATCATTATAAAAAAAACATAAACAAAAAAATCCTTATTTATTTCACCATTCAAATAACAAAGTTCCTAAATCCCAAATACATAAAATAATCGATTATTCCACTTCATCTATAAGATATAATAATGAAGTCTCATTCTATTACTTAGTACCTCTTTCCATTAACACTTCATCTATAGTCTTATCATCATCATCAATAATAACTTTACTCACACCACCATGATGAGTCACTTTATGATATTTTATATTGGGAAATTATGTTGCATAATGACCATTTATTCCACATTTAAAAAACTTAATCTTCAATTATTTATTAGGGAGGAAAATATTCTCATCCATTTTGTTAAACTAAATATTGATTTTCCCCTTTTATTTACTTAATTTATATCCTTCCTTTCCACTATCAAAACATCTTCTTGTTCCTCGAGGACACTCACATAGGTGATTTTTTCCACATTCTGTACATAATGGAAACTGAATCTTCTTTCCTCCATGGTCTCTATTTCCCAACCTCTTAGAAAAATATTTCTTTCTCTTCCTTGCTGAGTACAAGGGTTGGTTAAGGTATACATTTTTAATCATGTTCTATGAAAATTGAATAGGAATGATCAAAAAATATTTCACTCCGGTTATCATCCCACTTGACTGATCATCAGAAAATCATCTATCACATCCAACATTAATCTAGTTCCTTCTGGTTCCTTCTATTGACTAAAACCAGAAGAATAGTGTGATCATTACTTTTCATAATAGAAAACCAAATAGTCATGAAAATACTTACTTATAGGAAGTCTAAATCATGAAACCATCCTTAAACTATGAAAACCTAGTTTTATCATAGGATATTCATATCCAACTTATATTTAAACCCTTTATGATGGTTCACGAAGAGTTTTTGAATTCCAAAAACACACTACAGAATATTTAACTTTTTTTAATAGGAGAATATCAGTTGTTAAATGTACATATTCTATTGGTAAAATGATTTACCGATATATATGTCCCTATCAATAAATTTTTGGTAAAAACATTGTCGCTAAATGTTATTTTGATTGATAAATTAGTTATGTTGCAAGTATAATAATACTAACAGATAATATATATGTCAGTTAAAATGTTTAGTAACAGATTTATAATAAATTTATCTATTGGTATTAAAAATATCAACAATTAATATCTATTTATGAATTATTATTTAAATGTAAAATTTGGTGACATCATTATAATATCTGATATAAATACTATACTATACTTATTAAAAATTATATATAAAATATTGGTTATAATTATTATATAATAACTATAAAATTAACTTTCATAAGATCTAGAGATGGTATATAGAAACCAAAAAATACACCAACCAAACCAGGATAATGAATTTTATTCCATGATGTAATTTTATTCAATAAACTAAACCACGGTCAAATAAAATTCAATACACAATCAAGATACAGTAAACATTTTTTCACATGAATCGAAAAAAAAGGAATAATTGCTCATAAACTAAAATCAAAATCCCACAGAACTTGGTCCAAACACTTCCAGCTTTCCACACCGCATCTAAGAAGAGAAAATCCTTAAATATGGTCCTCTTACAGTAGACCTTCGAGAGTAGGGAACACCAGTGAACAATCTATGAAATCAAAATGCTCCCTCAAAAGTGACATAAAAAAATATTGGAAGAAGGATGGTCCAGAAGCTTCTATAGAGTCAATAATTTTATAATCCTTTCACTAGAACCTAAATAAAAAATATATAAGAATCAAACTAAGATGTACAAAAAAAGAACACAAAATAATAATGATAACCATTGTAAAATTCGACAAAAAAATTAAGAAAGAAGGGTATCACCTGAACAATAATATCATTAATGACCTTGGGGACTACCTGCTTTTAGTTAACTTAAAATTCTCATGTTTTCAATAGGAATTCTTCTCAAACCATCAAATTTTACACTAGAATGTATACTATTCCATTAGAAGTTTATATGGAAATAATTTAAAATATTTGAATGAATATAATGATGGTGATGATTTTGTCAGTAACGGAAACCCAAATATTAGGAAGTGTTCCATTTATTCAGCCCTTTTGAACAAGGTATCTTCCACATAAGCATGCAAAACTAATGTTCTATAATCAAATTAAAATAATAATTTCCAAACAGACCCTAAAAAATTTGGAAATATGCCCACTGAATCAACTGACATAAGAACAGGGTAAATAAAAACAAACCTAAGGGCATTTTCGTAAGCAACATTGAGGATTTATGGTTTTCTAGTTCTCTTATTCTGTATAACCTCTAATGTAGCACCAATAATAAACCTCTGAGTGTGGCCTCTTGGATGCAAGACACCACTTAACAGATTCAAAAAAAATATCCTATAAATTGCAATAGAAAAAAGATAGCTTTGGTTAAATAATCGAATAAATTTCTAGAAAACTAAAATAGGAAATTTTTCCATAAATGAAATCCATCATTAGATTCTTAACATGAAAAAAGATCTTTTAAAAAAATATCAAAGATGGGGAATTAATTTCTCACCTTCTTATGTTTTTTTCCTATACATGATAGTCTAGGTAAGCTTTGAAGGCTTCCAGAGGTTATGGAAATACATCTTGACTTTTGAATTTCAAAATAGGAAAACCTAATTAAATAACTATAATGTCATTACAATGGTGTTGTAGAAGAAAAATAAATAATATTTTTTAATTAACAAGTTATTTTCGAAAAAAGAACAATAATGGTAAATGAGAAATAAAAACAATAAGAATAAACATGTTTGGCTCAATATGGGGTAGGGGAACGAAGGCGAAGGATTCAATTTAGGGGAGTGGATGGAAAATAAAAGAATATATCATCTTGTTTTTAGGGGAGGGGAGTGAAAATAAAATAATTTTCTTTGGTTGATTGAGAGGGGGGAGAAGATAAAATAATAACTCCTTGTTATGTTTTCAGGGGTAGAGGTGGTAAGTGGATTCATGTTTATAGATAATTGTAATTTTTTTACCCTCTCCTTCAAATCAGTTCGTTTCCTTATTTTTTATTTCCTCCCCTATGAATTTATGACCAAAATAAAGACTTACCTTTATGTAACAATAAAATCCCTACCTTCCCCTTCCTCTATAAAATTTCAACCATTAGGGAATTTGGTTAATAAAACCCCCTCCCTACTACACCCCTGACCTCCCTCAAATAGAATACAACATAAGATAATGCAAAGAAAAAAACATGAAACATAAAAAATATGATTAATAGAACTCGATATAGTACCTAATAATCGAATATGACAAATTGGATACCCCTGTTAGGGTATATCTTTTACCACTGAAGTGGAAAAGTTTGGTCTTAATATAAAAACATAAGAACCAAAAATTCATGAAATCAAACAATTATTAGTGAATTGAAAAATTATCATAAGCTTAAAAACAATCATTCTTGGTTTTATCATAATTTCATGTGCAATGGTATATCATTCCTGAGAAAAATCTATTAAGAATTTCATATGTCAATATTCTAACAAATACCCCTAATATGATTAATAGCAACCTTTCTAAATTCTCTAAATCAATGGTATATCATTCCTAATAAAAATTTATTCAGAATTTTATATCTAAATATATGAAAAATACACCTAATATGATTAATAGTAGACTTTCTGACTTCTATGAATCAATTTCATCGATGAAATATGAAATCCATGGAGAATTATATTAAGATTTTTTTTGTTTTTATGATCCACTTTACCATAATATTCAACACTTTAGTAGTGATCGGTTGATAAAATATCATAATTTTTATCCCACCCAAGTTCAATTTAGAAACCCAATTTTACATAAATATAAAAAAAATGTAAAAGGATTTAACTTGTGAACTTTTAATTTTTTCAGATGAAAAAAATTCATTTTTAATCATCCTCACATCATTTTTCAAACCTCCCATTAAAAAATTCAGATCGAATGTGATTAATGGTGATTAAATTTAACCAATAATGAAACAAATTATGAATTTTCAGCTACCTCTTGAAAGATCAATTGTTAATGATGAAGGTACATAAATTAAATAGTATACATGTCTGCCTACCAATGATGACCTCACTAGTGAACCCTATATAACCCATCACTGCTATATGAATGACACTTTAATACATCAACTTACAATGCACATTCCCAAATTTATTGACTGGGATTTCCCAAATCACATATTCCAAGACTACTGTACAATGATGGTTTCAATAATGTTAACATAAAAAAACTAAAGTTCACAGTGAACAGTGATTATTCTTTTAGTGTAGGTAGTGATAAATGCATTGATGTCACTAGAAAACAACAGTATTTACACAAAATTGATTCTCAATGTGTTCCTTAATAACATGATTTTATACCATGGAAGAAATGTTTCGTATACCTTCAAGAAATCGTGATGGATGCAAAAGGATCAAATGATAATATAATATAGAAATAAGGGCCCATTTGAAAAAACTTATCAAAAACATATTATTGCCTCATCACTTATGATAAATTATTATGTATGACCACTTCTAAATTTATTATTGAAAAAGTGCTGCCACCACCTATCTATGGGATTTTATTTTGGAATTTATGTGTATTTTTTTTCAAAGATAGAGAAAATATTGTTATGTAGAAAGTGTTGTGAGTAGTTTTAAATAAGTGTGAGCTGAATATTTCATAACCCAATTAAATTAATCAAGTTTATGTGTGGTATAATTTATGAGAAATAAAAACTAAGTTATAAATTGTATGTAACAACAAGCATTGAAACCTGGTCATCCCGCATGGCTACTCATTGTATATAAATAACACTGCAATTTCAAACAAATATTTCTATGTAACATATGTAATCGGTCTCAATAATAGAAAACAAGAACCAAAATATCTATCTAAATCCAAAAAATATGACATTGTTGAAAATTTTCAAATAAGAAATCACTATTGGAAGGTATTACACAAAATTAGAATAGTTTTTGTTCAATGAAATGGAAATTTAAAATTAGAAAAGTAAAATCAAGATTCAATAACCAATAAATAAAAATAAATAAAAATGAAGAATAAACCCTTATTAAATTCTATAAACTGAGTCCTGGAAATGAATTACTCTTTTGAGCTTCAAGATATTTACCTTCGATATTGATTATGCCATATGAAAATATATTGAATGTCAAAGTAAGAGAGTGCCAAATTCGACACCACATTTCTGACAGTAAAGGTATAGCCTACTGTAGACATGAAATAAATATAAAACAGCGGAATGAGATGGTAGTGCTAGAACCGTGTATGGGACATAGGGGAGGTGGAAACTATTCGGTCTGATAGATTGAAATTCCAGAGCCGTTGAGGATGATTGAAGAGGCGCAGAGGTGAAGATGCAACAACCTAGGTGTAGATGATCTTTAGTGAAATTAGGGATGATGAGGCGGGGCATGTATAATTATCATTTTTAATTATTTTTCTGTTATATAATTATAAGTTTTCTATATATCAATAAATATTATGAAGTTATTAAATTATTATTATTTTATTTCGATGTATATCATATATTCTTATTGAAAACTTATATATTTATACTAAATAAAAAATATAAAAAAATATATATTTAATCGTTGATAAAATGTTTTTTGGATATTTTATTATAACATATATTTTTAAAGTTAAAATACATTCTAGTAATAATTTTTTTTTAATATATATTTATTTGTAAAAAATATTTGTATTAGTACAATAAAACAACAGATTTAATTGTAAATAAAATATATGTTGGTATTGATCAATTAATACCAATAGATGTATTTGTTGGTAAAAATAGTTGTTAGTACCTGCAAAAAAATACGAATAAAATATAATATATGATTGAATTACTCTTTTTTACCAACATATATTTTAACTGATGCTAAAAAGCTATTGGTACAAGTTAATTTTTTTTTGTTGTGACATATCCCCTCAGGAGTGTCAAACCAGGTGTACAACAAGGACCATTGTTATGTAGCAAATTACCCTTGACTATGTCCTGGAACATCATGACAAAGTTATTACCCCTAGGTACAACTGTGCTTGATACACATCCTCTTGTAGTATCCAGATAGGTAAGTATTTCTTGGAAACCACTCACTCTATCCTTTACCAAAATTTCAAGACATTTTCTTATACTTTTCCTTATACTTAAACTTATCCCTAGAGATTTCCGTAGGGTTCTCACTAAATTTTTATCATCCTAGCTTCCAAAGTATAACTAAACCTTTTATCTAGTACCAATTATATCGACTCTCTATTTACATACATTAAAATTACATAGTTTTTTCAGAGTACATAAAACATTATACAAATAGACAACCAGAGGCTGTATTAGTCTAGTGTATTTGGAAACATGGAAACATAAACACAAGTACTTAAGTGAGAAACATTATCTACCACTATATTCTTCATGACTAGAAACCTTCTTATAAACATCATACTTAATTCATATCTTCATGATCTAGGGAAATAAATAAAAAATGGGTGAGCTCATATTCTCGGTAAGGGTAAACAAGGGAGTCATGTAATCATAAGAAAGTTCCTAAGGGAATGATAATATGATCATAACATTGTAATATCAAACAATACATATCAAAAGATCATAAACACGAATCATTGAATAAATCTTTGTAGTTCATAAGACATGAATCACAAGGAAATAAAGAACACAATCCATAGAAACATAACATAGGAATAAATCATGGAGTTGTGGGAGACACAAAAGCATATAATATATTTTTCATAGTACCCAAGGAATCACTGCTAAGATAATATTTATAGTATGGGTTCACTCCATATAAAATCTTGGTAGTCATAGTTCACTCCCATGTCCATCTTAGAAGCATGAGTTTACTTCTCATACCATCTTGGTAGTCATGGTTCACTCTTATGTCGATCTTAGTAGTCAAGATTCGTTCCTAGTACTATTTTAGTGTATCTCATGAGATATAAATATTTTCCCAATTAATTATAGGTATATATAGGTACCAAATATATCATAATAAAATCATACAAACGTATGACAAAAAGTCATAAAAAATTATATCATAACCCATGAAATGAAATGGGTGTGATAAACATGAAATCATATCTTAACCTGTGAAAAAGGATAGGTTTTATAATTATTTCATAAAAGAATAACATATGAAAGGAATCATGTTTCATAATAATATGACCCATGAAAAAGAAATGGGTTTAATAAAGACCATGACATTAAGCATAACCCATTTATAGAAAGAATATGAATGGTACTGTAACACCCCAGGTAAATAACGAATATGACATTTTCATATTTAACCATATTTGTTAATAAAATATTCATATGACTTTAAAGGGGACGCTATGCTCAATGGCGTACCCAACACGCAACAACTAGTTTCTTGGGAATCTTATGTTGCACTCTAATAATAAAATAATATTATTTTAAATGGCAGTTAACATGTAGCCGTTGTATTGGCGGGAAAGGATATAAATAACTAAAATATGATTATATATGTTTTTAAATGTTTTTACATTTATCCAATAAAGGATAAAGGCTTGAAATACGGAAAGAATTCAATTTTAGGCGTATATGCCCTAGTTTTCACTAAAGGTTCACTTATCACCTTTGATGGAGAACCGTCATTAAATATAGTTTTGTTAACTCTTATAAATTCTATTTGGACCAAATAAAACTCTTCTTAAGAATTGGGACATCAAAATTTACTTTGTGTAAATTTTTGGTATCTTTCTGATAAAGTTCATTTTTTAATGAATAGTATAAAATGTTATATTTTAATTCAAAACATCTTTTTAATCTAATTTATTTATACTATTAGATTATCTTTTGAATTGGTTTTAAAGTGAAATTATAATATATTTTTACCATTAAATCCAATAGTGGTCGTTGAAATTAATTTCACTTTGAAATCAGACTTAAACTAGTGTCAATCTTTTGATACTTATTGTTTCATAAAAACACGCTATTTGCTCTGACAGTGGGAATTAATTATTAAATTAATTAATGTGACTTATATGTTTTCAATTTTGTAAAATAGACTTCATTTTTGAATTCATAATATCAAATATATCTTAGGGTGAATTTTTGGGATTTTTCTAAAAAACTGTAATTTTTGTTGAATAGTGAAACCACTAAGTGGTACTTATAAAAACCGATTTTCCGTTTAAATGAAATTTTGACATCTTTGTGTTTTGAATTTCAAAAATCCGACATTCATGGTTGTCATTAAGAAGTAAAATGTGGTTCAATGGGATAAAAATAATTTTTTGGTGAATAGTAACTTATTAAGTTTTTAATCGCGATTAGAGGAAATTAGTGTAGTTTAAGGTAAAAATAATGTTTTAATAATATGAAATGAACTTGACACATGTCCTAACCTCATTGGATGTGTCATGGACGACCAAGACAACCCATGGGTCAACTTGGGGACCCCATGAAGCCACTTTGGTTGGAAAATGACATTAATATCTTTTTATTTAAAGTTAAAGTAAAAATGAGACAAACATGAAATGTTTTACTAAAACAGTTTTTACATGGGGTTATACAAATCATATTTTTGACTATAAATATTAATTGGAAATATAAAAAGATTTCCTACATCATAGTATTTTTTTTATTATTTTTAGACATTAAATAAATTAAATTATTTATGACATCATGATGATGCAGCGATGACCTCATTATTTAACGATTTAAATAAAATGGAAAGATAATGTAATATCTAAGACCTACACATGTCCAAAACCTATTGGATGAGTGGATTTCGAACCCTTATCACCTTATCCTCGAAACACATCAATGTGTGACCTCTTAAATCTGAATACCATTTTAAAATAAAGTGACTTTTTTTTACCTTCCAAGAGTGCCCCTCCTCTCCTCTTATAAAAGGCCCCCACCTTTACCTCCTTACCCACACTCCCAAAGCCTTTGTCTCGGCCAACCTCTGCCCATTTTGTCTCTCCACTTCCCTATCTTACTCCTTGAAGCCTCACTTTGGGCAGAAGTCTTCCCAAGGAAGGCTTTGAGCTCAAACCAAAGGGAGTTACCCGATTTTAAGGTAATGTGTTCACTTGAGTCCTTTTGTTTTATTTTGCCTCTCCAACCCCCTAAACTCTTTTTATTCATTTCTTTTGTAACAAATCCAGTATATTCAGTATACTAGGATGTTTTTATAATAAGTATTCAAGCTACACTTACACACACCTACATTTAATGGTTAAATAACATAATGTTTCCTTGGATGGCGAATTTCTGCCTCACGAAACGATGATTGTTCAACACTCATATAACACCTTAAAAGGTGGGCATGAAGATGTCACTATATTTATATATGATATATAATATGTTTATGTTTTACTTAAGCTTCTGTATTTTTCATTTGTGGCTTACCTTTATGGATTCCATTATGGGTATACACGATATCTTCATTTTAGGAAGTGCGGACTACCGCCCCCTCAAAGTGATGTGATTCGTTAATGCCATACATGGGACGTATAAAAGATGGATTTAATGTTATGTTATACTGGAATTATAATATAACTCTATATCATTATTATTTCTTTCCATTAAAGTACGAGATAGAAATGAAAGTAGCGTTCATGCGTATGTACGGCTTACCGTCTCCATGAACGGTACATTTGATTTCTTATATCAAAATGTTATGTAATATTATAAGTACATATATATAATGGATATATATGTAATATATTACATCAAAATTATAGATATAATTCCGGAATAATAACATATATATCTCTCTCATTTTGTTTTAATTCCATTAATATGACAAAAAATGAAAGTAGCGTTCATGCGTACGTACGGCTTACCGTCTCCATGAACGGTACATTTCATTTCTTATCTCAAAATGTTATGTAATATTATATGTACATATATATTATGGATATATATGTAATATATTACATAAAAATTATGGATATAATTCTTGAATTATAACATATATATATATATATATCTCATTTTGTTTTAATTCCATTAATATGACAAAAAATGAAAGTAGCGTTCATGCGTACGTACGGCCTACCGTCTCCATGAACGGTGCTTTTCATTTTTTATCTCCAAATGATATGGAATAGTATGAAATGAATATTTAATAGATATATATGATATTTTAATCATTAAAACTATTCTGGAAATTATTTACTTATAACTACATGATCAATCTTTTTTCAAACAAGTTCATGTTTGACTCATGTACCAAACATCAGCAAAAACGTCTGATATGAACTGACATTATTAAAAAAATTATTATAACATTATAATATGTGATATGAACTGAATAATAATCTCTAAAGTAGGTACTTATGAAATTATTAATTGACCAATGTTTATTATTCAGGAATATAAAGAAACGAACAAGACAAGTTGGACTTGAGGTAAGGGATCCTACTCCACTCTTTCTTTTTCTAGTACACTCTGTTATGTCATTCCTTTTAAAGATCATCTTTCTTGTTATTGGGATGTTATTTTATATTAAGCTTACTTTAATTTTAATGTTCATGTGATGAGAGACCCTATTCTCTCTCATCAATCCATTTTGGAAATTTTGAGTTGCGCCGTTAGGCTGCCGAATTTTCGTAAGAGATCTAACCTCTCTATTTTTCTTTAAGTACTCTCCTTTATGTCACTTCTTTTAAGATCCTTTTTTTATGATGGGAGATGTTATTTTATATTCATCTTGCTGTACATTTTATTTTAATGTGATGAGATACCCTATTTGATCTCATCAATCCATTTTTGGAAGTTTTAAGTGGCGCCGTTAGGCTGCCGAGTTTTCATAAGGGATTTTTCATCTCACTTTTATTCCCGTGAGATTTATGCTACATTTTCCACAATTTACTTTGAGTGGTGTATGTACTGACCATTATTCTACTCTTTGTGTAATATACTTTTGTTTATGAGTATTTACATCAATGATGTATTGTCCTTCTTTCATGGGGTGTATGTTTTGAAACATACCCATGTCGGTAAGGGAACCTTTCACCCTCCTCTTTTTAAAATACTTCTTTTGTTATGTCTTTTAATTCACATAATATTATGTTGGGATATGTCCTTCTATATCCTTATTGATTTAAATTTTATGTCCATGTGATGATATACCCTTTTTTCTCTCATCAACTCATTTTCTGAATTTTGTAGTGACGCCGTTAGGCTGTCAAATATTTGCAAGGGAACTTCTTATCCCAAATCTGATTCTTTGGGATAAAAATGTAGTCCTTGAATATGTCGTTATATGAATATGTGTGAATATCCTCTCATTGTTTTACACTTAATATCCACTTATATTTGGTGTATTCGTTTGTCACACATAATTATGTAATTGATTTATCCTTAAACCAAGGATACCGTCTTTTTAAGGGAATTCGTCTCAATCTCCTTTCATTGAGGCATATTTTATTTTATACACAAATTTCTTTTATACGGTGTATAAACCCCTTTGACTTTTACGTTTATCCAAAATGAATCTTTTTATACGAAGCATTTTACAAAACGACAAAAGGGAATGTTTTTGTCATACGTATTCGGTGACAATTACTTCTCCGCCGCCGTGACCATTATTTGAGTTCCGGCTTCCTCTACAAGCCATACCTTCTTTTTAAAAGAAAAATAAATACCATGTTTTACCTTTATTTTATTTTGGTATTGAAAATGGTTTTTATAAGGTTTTTTATATCTATGTGTTTTATTGATATCTTGTGATTGAAATGTGAAAATGTTATGTTTCCTTTATGCATGTTTTATGTGATACAATTATGTTATGGTTCTTAGGCATCGTTATGAAGAACGGGTGGTTCTGTGATAAACTAAGGGAGGGTGGGCCCGATATAGCTCTCCAGTGCATTGGGTAACGCGAAGGAGTGAAACGTTATGGTTTCTCCGAAGAGATTTAGGGAATATACTATGATGGGTATTCCAAACGTAACCAAGAGGGTTACTCCCTAGTTAAGAATGTTATGAATGCCTAAAGTTACCTTTATGTCTTATGTTTTATATGATTTATTCATGGTTTGATGAGTTATGTTAAAGTTCCTATGTTTTATGGGTAAAGTATGATTTCATTCTTATGTATATATGAACTCATGTTTCCTTTCCATATTTTTGTAACCCTTACTGAGCTTTTTATGCTCATCCCAAGTTTTTGAAATGTTTTTCACAGGTCAAGGGAAAGGTACATGATGTGATGATAGTGTCAAGGATGTGTCAAGAAAGAATCCGTGTTTTATCTTAAATATGTTTCCATTGATGGGAAGAATGAATATTGTATTTTATGTAACCACTTTGTTTAAATGTGGAATGTAATGCAAGTTTCATGATCTAATTCTCTAAAACTCTAAACCTGAAAATATCCTCAATGTGTAATCTTGTAATAACTCAAGATTAAGTAAGGTTTAAGGCTAGGGCCTTATAGTTGGTATCATAGGTCGGTTTAGATAACTTTAGAGGTTAGGGTATTCTTTAAGCATAAGTGACATTACCATAGTGGTTAGGATTTCAGAAAGAGTCATAGTTTTTAGACAAAGTGAATGAGTAAGTATATCTTCCTCATTAGTACATGATGGTTTTGTTGATATACTCACACTGACTTTTATATTTTTATTGAATGGATGGATCTAGCAGGCACCAAAGAGACAACAGGTTTGAAGGAAACTGTGGTGGTTCTCTGATTAAGATACTAGATAAAACGGAGGATTCAATGAGGAAACTTGTGGTTGTTCTAAAACAACTATCAAGGAGTCATGATCAACCACTTGAACCTTGCTATGATCTTTAATGCATCATGTACGAGATGATCAATCGATGTGGAAGTTCAGGTAATAATTATAAAGGTAACCATTAGTGTTTATATGATCCTTACTTTTGAGGTAATTATGGGTTACTATATGTTATGATGGAAGTGAAAGGCATGAGATAAAATTGAGGTTAAATTATGTTATGGTTATTTTTGATGATTTTATCCCTTTTTGGGGAATGACTTGAGAATTACATAGTTTTGGAAAAAGGACAACACGCAGACCGTGTGACAACCTGTCACATCGGACAAAGCTGCGGGAATCGAACCCACAACCAAAGTGCGACTGGTATTTATCGCCTACCACTGGACTACGTGAAGTCCCTGGTTAGTTTGACCGATTATTTTAGTTATATAATTTTATGAATTAAGAGTAAGTTTATTTTGTGTTATTTATGAAAATGATTAACCTATCATGGAGGATATGTGATTAGGTTAATTACTTTTCAATACGAGACTTTATGAGCAACTGATGTTGTTTGGAGATAAATGTTACGATTTAACTTGGAAGACTATGTGACTAAATCCTTCAAATATTTGGGTTTCAATCTTATATTGGTTTACGTTGAAGAATTTTATGGAAAATTTGTTTATCTAATGGTCCTCGTTGAACTTTGGGTTTTGTTGGACAAATTTTGGAGGTTAAGAATAGATTTTCTTTTTATAAAGGGTTATCCTTTTCTGGATTATCTGATCTTGTACTAGCCTTTTTGGTTTTGGGTTTGGTTAAATTCTAAAGACATGGGAAGTATATAGTTCTCTTTTGTGGATTAGTTGATTCTCTAAAAGTTGATTATAGTACTCTTAATGTGAACAAGTCTTCCTAAATACTCGCCTTTTGGAGAAAATATGAGTTTGTGTAAGGAATCTAATAAAAGTTGAAAGTCAACATGATAAGTGATTATGTTTCCTTATGAATAAATTCCCCAATAAAAGGTATCTTAAAACAAAAATGTTGTCTATTAACTTTTCCTACTGGGGAATCGAATACCGTTTAACCCATCACAAGTTTGTGATTTTCTTATGGTTAACTTTCTCCTAGACATGTTTATTATCACTCTCCATCAGAACATGACCCTTTGTTTTCTCCTCCATATCCATATTTTCATACTTGGAATCCTAGTATGGGTTAACTCGGGTGACATTTGTACTTCTCTCCCATTCTTTTAAAGTGATTGTTTTACCGACTCTTGTTCCGATGTGGGACTTTCAAGGATGTTTCCAAGCTCAATTTTTAAAAAAATTGTGAGGACGCAATTCCCAAAAGGGGGGAAGGATGTAACACCCCAGGTAAATAAAGAATATGACATTTTCATATTTATCCATATTTGTGAATAATATATTAATATGACTTTAAAGGGGACTCTATGCTCGATGGTATACCCAACACGCAACAACGAGTTTCTTGGGAATCTTATGTTGCACTCTAATAATAAAATAATATTATTTTAAATGGCAGTTAACATGTAGTTGTTGTATTGGTAGGAATGGATAGAAACAACTAAAATATGATTATATATGTTTTTAAATGTTTTTACATTTATCCAATAAAGGATAAAGGCTTAAAATACGGAAAGAATTCAATTTTAGGCGTATATGCCCTAGTTTTCACTAAAGGTTCACTTATCGCCTTTTGATGGCGAACCGTCATTAAATATAGTTTTGTTCACTCTTATACATTCTATTTGGACAAAATAAAACTCTTCTTAATAATTGGGACATCAAAATTTACTTTGTGTAAATTTTTGGTATCTTTCCGATAAAGTTCATTTTTTAATGAATAGTGTAAAATGTTGTATTTTAATTCAAAACCTCTTTTTAATCTAATTTATTTATATGATTATATAATCTTTTTAATTGGTTGTAAAGTGAAATTATAATATATTTTTACCATTAAATCCAATAGTGGTCGTTGAAATTAATTTCACTTTGAAATCAGACTTAAACTAGTGTCAATCTTTTGATACTTATTGTTTCATAAAAACACGCTATTTGCTCTGACAATGGGAATTAATTATTAAATTAATTAATGTGACTTATATGTTTTTAATTTTGTAAAATAGACTTCATTTTTGAATTCAGAATATCAAATATAGCTTAGGGTGAATTTTTGGGATTTTTCTGAAAAACTTCAATTTTTGATGAATAGTGAAACCACTAAGTGGTACTTATAAAAACCGATTTTTCCGTTTAAATGAAAATTTTCCATCTTTGTGTTTTGAATTTAAAAAATCCGACATAAATGGTTGTCATTAAGAAGTAAAATGTGGTTCAATGGGATAAAAATAATTTTTTGGTGAATAGTAACTTATTAAGTTTTTAATCGCGATTAGAGGTTATTAGTGTAGTTTATGGTAAAAATAATGTTTTAATAATATGAAATGAACTTGAAACATGTCCTAACTTCATTGGATGTGTCATGGCCGACCAAGACAACCCATGGGTCAACTTGGGGACCCCATGAATCCACTTTGGTTGGAAAATGACATTAATATCTTTTTATTTAAAGTTAAAGTAAAAATGAGACAAACATGAAATGTTTTAATAAAACAGTTTTTACATGGGGTTATACAAATCATATTTTTGACTATAAAAATTCATCGGAAAGATAAAAATATTTCCTACATCATAGTATTTTTTTATAATTTTTAGACAATAAATAAATTAAATTATTTATGACATCATGATGATGCAGCGATGACCTCATTATTTAACGATTTAAATAAAATGGAAAGATAATGTAATATCTAAGACCTACACATGTCCAAAACCTATTGGATGAGTTAATTTCGAACCCTTATCACCTTATCCTCGAAAAACATCAATGTGGGACCTCTTAAATCTGAATACCATTTTAATATAAAGTGACTTTTCTTTACCTTCCAAGAGTGCCCCTCCTCTCCTCTTATAAAAGGCCCCCACCTCTACCTCCTTACCCACACTCCCAAAGCCTTTGTCTCGGCCAACATATTCCCATTTTGTCTCTCCAATTCCCTCTCTTACTCCTTGAAGCCTCACTTTGGGCATAAGTCTTCCCAAGGAAGCCTTTGAGCTCAAACCAAAGGGAGTTACCCGATTTTAAGGTAATGTGTTCACTTGAGTCCTTTTGTTTTATTTTGACTCTCCAACCCCCTAAACTCTTTTTATTCATTTATTTTGTAACAACTCTAGTATATTCAGTATACTAGGATGTTTTTATAATAATTATTCGAGCTAAACTTACACACACCTACATCTAATGGTTAAAGAACATACTGTTTCTGTGGATGGCGAATTTCTGCCTCACGAAATGATGATTGTTCAACACTCATATAACACCTTCAAAGGTGGACATTAAGATGTCACTATATTTATATATGATATATAATATGTTTATGTTTTACTTAAGATTCTCTATTTTTCATTTGTGTCTTACCTTTAAGGATTCCATTATTGGTATACGCGATATCTTCATTTTAGGAAGTGCGGACTACCGCCCCCTCAAAGTGATGTGATTCGTTAATGCCATACATGGGATGTATAAAGGATGGATTTAATGTTATGTTATACTGGATTTATAATATACCTCTATATCATTATTATTTCTTTCAATTAAAGTATGAGATAGAAATGAAAGTAGCGTTCATGCGTACGTACGGCTTACCGTCTCCATGAACGGTACATTTCATTTATTATCTCAAAATGTTATGTAATATTATAAGTACATATATATAATGGATATATATGTAATATATTATATCAAAATTATGGATATAATTCCGGAATTATAACATATATATATATATATCTCTCTCATTTTGTTTTAATTCCATTAATATGACAAAAAATGAAAGTAGCGTTCATGCGTACGTACGGCTTACCATCTCCATGAACGGTACATTTCATTTCTTATCTCAAAATGTTATGTAATATTATAAGTACACATATATAATGGATATATATAATATATTACATCAAAATTATGGATATCATTATTGAATTATAACATATATATATATATCTCTCATTTTGTTTTAATTCCATTAATATGACAAAAAATGAAAGTAGCGTTCATGCGTACGTACGGCCTACCGTCTCCATGAACAGTGCTTTTCGTTTTTTATCTCCAAATGATATGGAATAGTATGAAATTAATATTTACTGGATATATATGATATTTTAATCATTAATACTATTCTGGAAATTATTTAATTATAACTACATGACCAATCTTTTTTCAAACAAGTTCATGTTTGACTCATGTACAAAACATCGGCAAAAACGTCTGATATGAACTAACATTATTAAACAATTATTATAACATTATAATATGTGATATTAACTGAATAATAATATCTAAAGGAGGTACTTAGGAAATTATTAATTAACCAAAGTTTATTATTCAGGAATATAAAGAAATGAACAAGACAAGTTGGACTTGAGGTAAGGGATCCTACTCCACTCTTTCTTTTTAAGTACACTCTTTTATGTCATTACTTTAAAAGCTCATATTTCTTTTCATTGGGATGTTATTTTATATTAATCTTACTGTAATTTTTATTTTCTTGTGATGAGAGACCATATTCTCTCTCATCAATCCATTTTGGAAGTTTTGAGTGGTGCTGTTAGGCTGCCGAATTTTCGTAAGAGATCTAACCTCTCTATTTCTCTTTAAGTACTCTCCTTTATGTCACTTATTTTAAGCTCCTCTTTTTATGATTGGGGATGTTATGTTATATTAATCTTGATGTACATTTTATTTTAATGTGATGAGATACCCTATTCGATCTCATCAATCCATTTTTGGAAGTTTTAAGTGGCGCCGTTAGGCTGCCGAGTTTTCGTAATGGATTTTTCATCTCACTTTTATTCCTGTGAGATTTATGCTACATCTGCCACAATTTCCTTTGAGTGGTGTATGTACTGACCATTATTTTACTCTTTGTGTAATATAATTTCGTTTATGAGTATTTACATCAATGATGTATTGTCCTTCTTTCATGGGGTGTATGTTTTGAAAGATACCCAAGTCGGTAAGGGAACCTTTCACCCTCCTATTTTTAAAAGACTTCTTTTGTTATGTCTTTTAATTCACATACTATTATGTTGGGATATGCCCTTCTATATCCTTATTTATTTAAATTTTATGTCCATGTGATGAGATACCCTTTTTTTCTCTCATCAACTCATTTTCTGAATTTTGTAGTGACGCCGTTAGGCTCTCAAATTTTTGCAAGGGAACTTCTTATCCCAAATTTGATTCTTTCGGATAAAAATGTAGTCCTTGAATATGTCGTTCTATGAATATGTGTGAATATCCTCTGATTGTTTTACACTTAATATCCACTTGTATTTGGTGTATTCGTTTGTCACACATAATTATGTAATTGATTTATCCTTAAACCAAGGATACCGTCTTTGTAAGGGAATTTGTCTCAATCTCCTTTCATTGAGGCATATTTTGTTTTATTCACAACTTTCTTTTATACGGTGTATAAACCCCTTTCACTTTTACGTTTATCCAAAAGGAATCTTTTTATACGAAGCGTTTTACAAAACGACAAAAGGGAATGTTTTTGTCATACGTATACAGCGACAATGACTTCTCTGCCGCCGTGACCATTATTTGAGTTTCAGCTTCCTCTACAAGCCATTCCTTCTTTTTAAAAGAAAAATAAATACCATGTTTTACCTTTATTTTATTTTGGTATTGAAAATGGTTTTCATAAGGTTTTTTTATATCAATGTGTTTTATTGATATCTTGTGATTGAAATGTGGAAATGTTATGTTTCATTTATGCATGTTTTATGTGATACGATTATGTTATGGTTCTTGGGCATTGTTATGAAGAACGGGTGGTTCTATGATAAACTAAGGGCGGGTGAGCCCGATATAGCTCTCCAATGCATTGGGTAACGCGAAGGAGTGAAATGTTAAGGTTTCTCCGAAGAGATTTAGGGAATATACTGTGATGGGTATTCCAAACGTAACCAAGAGGGTTACTCCCTACGTAAGAATGTTATAAATGCCTCAAGTTACCTTTAGGTCTTATGTTTTCTATGATTTATTCATGGTTTTATGAGGTATGTTAATGTGCCTATGTTTTATGGGTAAAGTATGATTTCATTCTTATGTATATATGAACTCATGTTTCCTTTCCATATTTTTATAACCCTTACTGAGATTTTTATGCTCATCTCAAGTTTTTGAAATGTTTTTCATAGGTCAAGGGAAAGGTACATGATGTGATGATAGTGTCAAGGATGTGTCAAGAAACAATCCGTGTTTTATCTTAAATATGTTTCCGTTGATGGGAAGAATGAATATTGTCTTTTATGTAACCAGTTTGTTTAAATGTGGAATGTAATGCAAGTTTCATGATCTAATTCTCTAAAACTCTAAACCTGAAAAGATCCTCAATGTTTAATCTTGTAACAACTCAATATTAAGTAAGGTTTAAGGTTGGGGCCTTATAGGTACCTTTTGATTATTTCCTAGAAAGGAATGGGTAACATTAACAAATGTCATCTTAGATGGAAAATAATTTTGAAATATCTTTTAGAGAAAATTAATGAGGAAAATATCCTCTATTTTTTTTAAAGTCTTCTTAGAATATAAAACATTTTGAAAAACATTTTCTTTGAAAATCCATTGAAAACTTATAAATAAGAACTGAAAATCGTTTTGAAAACCTTTTCCCTTAAAAACTTAAACAAATAATCTTGTAAAAAATTTGAAATTTTTTTTCCTTTAAAACATATAAAATAAGCATCAAAACAATTTTTAAAACTTTTTATTTGAAATTTTTTAAAACATATAAATAAATCATGAAATCATTTTGAAATCCACTTCATTGTAAATACATTGAAAACATATAGAAAATATTAAAAACATGTTCAAAACCATTTCTTTGAAAGTAATTTGAAAAATTTTAAAGAAACCAATAAAAAATTTCTAAAACCATTTCTTTTAACATAATTTTAAAAATTATAATCATTTATTGAAAAAATTTTGAAATTTTTTTAGAAAACATGTTTTCTAATAAAGAAATATTTTTGATCGAATATGGAGTAAATTCAGACATTAATTAAAATACTTCTTAAATATATTATATAAAAAATAGTATAAAATAGGTAAAAATACTGGAATTAATAATTAATTACAAGTGGTGAAGAAAATTCATGAATTTTATTGAGATATGGGTCAAAATATTTCATCAAAAGTAGCATAAACATAAAGAATCTCGAAAAGTGATGAGATTGTTTCAATAAACTCTTACCACTTTATAACCCTGAACCATACTACCCATTTAAGACAATAAAATTATATTAATATTAATATATAATAAAAATATGGATATTCATGATATAACATTTAAAATTCATTGTATACACCTCATGAAAAAATATATGTGTATAACATAGAATGTGTCTCAAAGAAGGAAAATTGAGACAAAATTAAATTACCGATTTCCCATGAAAAAAGATAATAGAATGGATATGTAAATAAACATATGATTAAAAATAATAATAATTGAATAAATCTAGGTATATTATACACCCCACCCAAATGAAATAAGTGGTGATTAAGGCATGTATCTCAAAGAAATAAAATCATGAGAAGAAATTCACTTACCTTATGTCTTGAATCTCACCAAACTCATAAAAACTTAATTATAATAAATATAAGATTATTATAAATATACCAAATAAACATATTATTATATCTAATACCATATATGTTTTTATTATGACTTTATATTACCCTCTTGTTAATAATTCTATGTTAAGATTTAACTTTGGGTAATATCTGCTTTATTCATTGTATGTGTCTTAATATATTATATCTTCAGTACTTATACATATATCATGATTTCCATAATTTAAATATTGAAAAAAATATCATTAATATTGATTATAATTGTATTATAATAACATATAAGATATAGAAGTATGAAATGGAATACACTGTTCGTGGAGATGGTAGGTCATACATACGCATGAACAATATTTCCATTCAATAGTCGTATTGAATGAAAGTAAGTAAATGACATATATATATATATATATATCATTATTAATGTGACATTAATATACTATATATATTTATATTATAATTTCACTAAAACCTTCCTTAATACATTCTATGTACTGTGTGAATGAATCACATTACATTAATGGGGCGGTAGTCCACACTTCCTTGAACAAAATTATCATATTTACATCAAAGGGAAAGTATAAATATATGTGTTTTAAAAGGATTAAATAAGAGTAAATACATAATAAATATAATATATAACATATATAGATATATTGTTTTATCATAATGACCACTATGAGAGGCGGTAAAAAATGAACAATCATCATTTTATGACACGGTGGTTCACCATGCACATAAATAATATGTTCATAACTTATTATATAGAGGTGTGTGTAAGTGTATGTCTAACCCTTAGCTTAAAATTTTAATAGTTTTTTTAAGATATTTTTTAAAAAAAATCATGGAATAAGGATATTGGTGGGGTTGGAGAAAGAAAATAAAAGAAATGATCTTGAGAGAAGTCGTTACCTCATAATCGGGTAACACTGTTTGGTTTGTGCCAGAATGCTTCCTCAGATTGATTTATTAAAAATAGAAGGCTTATTAAAGTAATATAGGGATATTGTAAATTCTATTCGGAATATATTTTCAGAACCTAAGTGTTTCGAGAGGCGTGGAGAAGAGGGAGATGTAGTGGCCATTTATAGGGAAGGAAAAGGACACACTTGGCATTTTTGAAAACATGTTAGGTGTACCTATGTTTTTACAAACAAAAAGTCATATGAAACTAAATAAATAAATTATTTAAGGTTCATGGCTGAATAATTTACAAGCAATGGTTGTTTTACAAGTTTCTATGTCGTTTTGGGTTTTAAATTTAAGGTTTAGTACCTTGTTAACCTAATTTTTCTTTTAATCGTTGTTATTAAATTTAATCACCTTCACTAATATTTTTGTTAAAAAAGTGTTGAAATTATTATAAATTAGAAATTATTATTATAATAGATATTTAATTAGAATAGATTAATTTAAAATAATCCCACTGGCAGGATGACACTATGGGTTTTTAAAGTAAAACTGTTCAAAAGTTTGCTTAGTTTTTATACCCAATTTCAAAGGGAATTTGATTACAATTACCTAAATTGGATTAAATTACAAAATTTTATCTATATAAACTTTAAAAACAACTTAAAATATAATTTAACCATACAAATAAATTAGGCAAAATATAAGTTTTGAATTAAAATTCACTATTTTTAACTATTCATTAAAAAAATAAAACCTTAGAAAAAAATACCAAAAAATTATCCTAACCTATTTTTTATATTTTTATTTCTAATATGAAGTTTATTCTGAAATATTAAACCTATAAAAGTTCCAAAAATTGGATTTTAACTAGTTTATCCATTAAAAGGAAGTAAAACTACATCTATAAAAATATAGGGTTTAAGCATAAAATCGGGGTTGTTGTTATCATATATATATTAAATATATTTTATAATTATAAAAAATATTTTATTGAATATATAAAATAGAAATTTAATTAATATTATTCACTATTATTAATTAATTTTACTTATTAATATAAGTCATCTTTTTCACATAAAAATAGAGTTTTATAAAATCACTCCCCCTATATTCATTTGATTTCTATATTCTTTTATAATTATTTGTTAAATAATGATTTCAACTTATATATTTACAAGAGAGTTAATCCTTTAATATTCAATTTAATGTCCATGTTATATCCTATAATAATATTTTAATAATAAATAATTGATGGGTAACACTCAATCTTGCATGTTATGAAAACCATCAATGAATGTGAGTCTTGCGTGTAATATAATCTAACCTCAATGTTCTATGTAGAAAAAGCTAAAATTTATGTTTTGTGTAGTGAATTATTAAATTTTTCTTGCATATAACTCAATCCACACATAGTGATTTAATATAAAATAAATTATTTATAGTGTTGGGTGAAATAAAAAATATCGAAAAGATTAAATTAATTCAAAAATTAACAATTCACAAAATATCGTGGTGTTATAACTCCTCCCCTCGTAGGGAATCCCAAGGAACAAAAAAAATTCTATTATATTTGACTTAAAACATTATTATACATGAAGTGAATTAAATAATTACCTGAGTTCAAAATTTTCTGTGAGGTGGTAGTTTATTATGTATGAAGATTATATACTATGTATTAAAAGATAGAAAAGCTTGATAGAAAGAAAGTAAAACTATAAAATTATTATATATTTATGGTTAATAAAAATGATTCATAAATTCTGAAAAAATAAATGAAAAAATTATGAATGTCTGAAAAAAATAATAGGTAATTAATAATTCATTTATTCTTGCTTAGTAAAAATGATGGTAAATGGTGCATGACTAAATTAGACATGTTTTCATAATACATGGATAATTAATCATGTTTAGAAAAATTGAAATTTTACCCACATTTCAGGTAGTTATATTCTAATTTCACATGGGTAATAAAAAATGACACAATGATTATAATAAAAAAAATTCCCAAATTTAAAAGAAAAGGGTAATTGATTGTTCATTTTCAGGTGATTAGTACAAATATTAGTAATTGGTTTGTGTATAAATTGGTCATTTTTCTAATAAATGATTCAATCATCCTTGTTTAAATATATTATTAATTTACACAAAAATCAAACAACCACGTTTTTTTGAATAGTGAGTACAAAAATTATACATGTTTATAAACATGGTTAATATTAAAAAGAAACATGGATAATTGTAATTTGTTATAGAGCCTATATGGAATCTATAATAATGTTTGATAATCGAAAAATATTGTCTCAATATCCCATAAAATAGACCATGCATAACCTCCACTTAGATTCCACTCACCCTAAAATCTTTGTGTGTTTCAATAAATTTAGATGAACACTAAATTTATATGATTACAGTAGATATGGGCCTTCTATATGATCATCCAATCCATATCCAAAATGAGATTAAAGATGTCTAAGTTAATGATAAAATATTATGATATTACTTCTACATCATATATCACCTCAAAATAAAAATTTCACACTCATTACATACTCTTCTTATTCCCCAAAAGGGTACCAGTTCTCACTATATATGGTATCAGTTCCACTTGAAAAAATTTCTAGTAAAATACTTTAATAGATAAAAAATAATATGAATCACATGTATCAAATAAATCTATAGCTATAAAATATGTAATAAATAAGGTAACTTAAATTTTCCTAGGTCTATCCATTGATTACATAGGTGAATTTATAGAGAAAAAATTTCACTATCATTCTTTTATAATTTTATGATTATATTCCCAACACTTTTTCCATTTTATGGGAAATTTTTACTTATATGGTTTTTTGGTGTCTTTTGTTTTTAAATTAAAAAATTTATTAAATATTGGTTATTAATTAATTTTTTTCTTATTAAAATTATTTAGAATCTTCCAATAAAAATATTTATTTTAAATCTTAAAAATTCATTTTTCTTACATTTATCCTTGAAAATTTTTACACATGAGATAAATTAGAAATCTCTCCAAGTAAAAAATGTTACCTGAGATAATATTTTCTTACATATAAATATCATATGTTACATAATGAAAGAAGGAACATATAGATTAATTTATAAAACATAATATTTTTATTATATTTAAAATTAATAAAAATAATAAAAAAACAATTATAATAAAAAAATTAAAACAAACCTACCCATTTTTTAAGAAAATAAGATTATTTGATGGTTTATTTTCATGAATTTGGTATAAGCAATATTAAATTGTGTGTGATTTAAATTTCACATTTATATCAAATGTGGATAATATGTCTTGTTTAAAAAATTACTAATTTCCCAAACATAAAATATCCCCAATTTACTTTTACATTATTAATAAAAAATGAAATAACAATTATAATAAATACATTAGAAACAATTAACTATTTTTAAAAAACATTTGTAATTAATGGTTAATTTAAATAAAATTTTACAAACACTAATAAATGTTGTGTGACTAAATCAGCCATGATTCTATATAATATGAATAATAATTCATGTTTTAAAACCTAACTAATTTACCCAGTCATTAAATGAAATTATTTTTTGAAACATGGGTATAAACACTATACATTTTTATAAATGTGGTCAAAATAAAAAAAATGAAACATGGCTAGATTTATTTTTTTAGTTTATCTATATCATCTTGAATAAATTTTGATACCTAATAAGAAATTATCTCAATATTCAAGAGAATATGACATCTCCTACCAAAACATAGATCCCCATCACTTTAAATTACTTTATCATTTATATTAGGGTAGTGGAGCACAAAATTTTAATGATTTCTATCAATATGGACCTTTGAGATGATCTTTCAATACATTCCCAAAATAAGATTGCAGATGTGCATGTTAAGGATCAAAAGTTCTGATAGGATTTGCATATCAGATATCACCATAATATGAGAAGATCTATTATATCCATAATCATTCTTCCTCCCCAAAATTACAGTAATTTACATTTTATATGGCGTCACTTCCACTTAAAAAAATAGCTAGCTTCTTAGTTTAATAGATATAAAAGAATTTTAAGCTCCTGAATCAAATAAACCAAAAACTAAAAAATATGAAATAAGCATGATACCTCAAACATCATTGGTCTTTCCTATGGTTTCACTAGTGCATTGATAGATCATATAGTTTTGTTATCTATCCTTTATAATTAAATGATTTTATTTCCATATTTTTTTAATTTTATGGTTAATTATCACATAATTAGTTTATAGGTTTATATTGATGTTTTATTTTAAAATAGGTAAAATACTAGTTTTTAATTTATTGTATTCATACTATAATAATTTGAAATATGAATACATGAATCTCTAATTGAAACCTAAAAAGTCATTTATCCTACTTTTGTCCAAGATAAATATTATCCATGAGGAAAATTAAAAATTTGGATAAGAAAAAAAGTTACAGAAGATATATTTCCATATGTTTTAATATTATATCCTACGTATTGAAAGTGGGAGTATATAGATCGATAGAAAAAATAATAGAAAACTATTTTATTTTTATGATTAATAATAATTGAAGTAGAAATTCTAATAAAAACCCAAACTAATAGCTTCCCATGTTTGAAAAAAATATGGGTAAGTAATGGTTTATTTACCTATATATATTACAATTATTCTTAAATTTTGTGTGACTAAATTAGTTATATCGCTAAGAAATGTGAATAAGTAGTAACTTTTTAAAATCAGGATAATTTAGCAGGACATAAAATATTTTAATTTTTATAAAATATGGGTACAGAAATTAGTTATGTTTATAAAAATTCTTAGAATAATAAATAATAAAAGAAAAGATATATTTTATTTTAGTTCCTATACAGCATCTAAGAGAAATTTTGATTGCTAAAAATATTTTTTTCTAATATCCTATAGAATATGCCCTTACATACCTTTACTTATACTCCACTCACCCTATAAAACTTGAGTGTTTCAATCATGTGAGAAGAAATCCAAATTTTGATTATTATATTCATTATGGACCTTCAATATAATCATCCAAACCATTTTCAAAATAATATTGAAGATGTATGTGTTATGGATAAGAGTGTCTAATATTATTATAGTGTCATATATTACCACAATATTTGAAGGTCTTTTTCATCTATGATTATGCTTCTTCACAAAAGAGTACTAATTTCCTTTATATATGTTATCAATTTCACTTTATAAATTACTCGATCAATTATTTTAATAGATATAACACAATTTTAAGTACCTATATCAAATAAAGGCAAAACTATAAAATATGAAATAATAAAGGTGCCTTGATCTATTATAGGTCCATACTATGATTCCATTGGATAATTGATAAAGCCTATAATTTTATTATTTTTAATTTATAATTTAATAATTTTCATACCAATTTTTTTTAATTATATGGGAAAATATCACAAATTTAGTTTATAGGCGTATTTTTAATTTAAATAAAAAATGGATTAAATAATAGATTTAAATTTATTTTATTCATATTAGAATCCTTTGGAACATGTCTTCCATAATCTGGAGTTGATATTTGGAGAATTCAATTATCATAAGTTTATTCTAGAAAAATATTATGGATGAGTGAAATTAAAAATCAAGAAATGCACAAAATTTTATATGAGATAATATTTTCATTCATATAAAGATTATATCTTAAAAATTGAATTTAGGAAGAGATTTCAGTATTGAAAAAAATAATAATTTTTTTTAACATTTACTATTAATAAAATGGAAATAGTAATTATAAAAAAACCAAAAAAATTATCTATTTATTTTAAAATATAGGTAATTATTGGTTTATTTACCCATACTTAGTACAAACCATAGTAAATGTGGTGTAAAAAATCATCCATGTTTCTATGAAACATTGATCATTAATATTTTTTAAGTACATAAATAATTTACCCTCTCATCAAATATCCATATTTTACATTTATATAGGTAAAAAAATAAACATAAATTATAATAAAAGATAATAATAATAATTTCCTATAAAAACCATTACCCTAGTAGCCTAGATATAGTGGTCACTTTATTACATTGGAAGTTGAAACATGGAATCATATAAAAATGGACCAAATACATTAGTAGTCTTGGAAAAATTGATATATACTTGAATTTCACATTACATTTGAAATCATAAATTATAAAACATAGTGAAAGTAAATATTATACATCCTTGAACTATTTCAAATAACAATTCTTTATATCATGGGGAATGAAAATAAAATAAGGGTGAACTAAAATACTCAGTAAGGGTTATATAAAGTGGAATTTATCGTGAATAAATATGGAATAATCAATATTACAATGTACATAACTAAAATAAAAATCTTTTTAATCAATAGATTGATTAAGAAGAATAATATGGAAGGAATAAATGATGATCAAATAATGAAATATAACATATCACATGAGCATGAAACAAATCCATGAATTTCTTAAATATTAAAATAATCACATGGACATTAATAAATAATCTCATAATGATTTAATGAATAATGTTGGACATCATAAAAATAATATCAAGGTCCCATGCCTGGACATCTTACAAAAATTTATAAGGCCTCTTCCAAATACACAAATTTATTGGTCCCATGATACCTACAAATGCATCATGAGAATATCTATAATCGTTCCCCACCCATCACACCATTTCCAATTAATTCATCATATATTTTATAATCTTCTTGTTTTATAAACATAATTATTTATCGACAAATATCTATATTGAGTAAAGAATAAAAATCTATAAATTTTTTACCCAGTCAATCAACTAAATTTCATAGTCAAAACACAATATTTAGAAATTATATAAGATTTATTAAATAATAATATCCATGATAAATTATATTTTTATTAAAGGTTAATGTAATGTCTAATGATCATACAAAAGTTAATGTTTCAAGGGAAATTTAATGACTACAAAATTAGTCAATAAAGTGAATGTCAATACTTTACCTAGAAAAACTAATCATAAATAATCTAGGAAAATAATAATTAGGGAATCATTAAAAAATACTCCTAGTTGATTATAATTAAAATATAGGGTTTTTTCATTAATGAATAGAAATACCATAAAAATATCCATAAGAACATTCATGTGGAAAATACCCTTTTACTTTGAAAATAACTTTTAAAAAAAACATAATATTAAGGGAATTTTTAATTTATAAAGAACCTTGTAATCATGTAAAGTAATATTAAAATTGATGAGTGGTTTTAATTCCGAGAAAATTCCTTCCATGAAGAGTACATCGAAACAAACATTCCTTTCATATTTTGTGTAAAAAGACAAAAATATACCTTGTTTGAAAAATGATAAGAATATTAATTTTAAACCAATTTTTAAAATGTATATAATGGGTAAAATAATATTTAATACATTATTTTATAATATTAAAAACATAATTCTTGATATTTTAAGGAAAATATGGACATAAATGTGAAATATTTTCAATCGGGTAGAAAAATAAGTTTTGTTTTCCTTAAAACAATTATTTCAGTATCTTGATTACTTAAAGAGGGGAAATTGAAATGAAAACTTTTAATTTATATAAATAACCAATGGATAATAAAATATACTTGTTTTATGACAGTAATATAAAATAATTCACTCATTATAGGCTTAAAAATAAATAATCCCAAATAAAAATGAGATTGTGAAATAAAATAATACCTCAGGTCTGATTTCC
Source organism: Viscum album (assembly GCA_963277665.1). NCBI lineage: Eukaryota > Viridiplantae > Streptophyta > Magnoliopsida > Santalales > Viscaceae > Viscum > Viscum album. Next base: position 1,643,998,032 of record OY728159.1, read on the forward strand.
TTTATATATTTATGAACCTACTATATAATTGATATATATTTATTATTCAATCATAATAGAATATTATTAAAATAAATCATATCATTTATGACTTATTATAACCTCTTATAACACATTTACTAACAATTATCAATTAAAATAAATGATTCGGGTGATAACTACTTAATTTTTCATGTAAGTTTTGGTTCGATAGTTTTGGTCCTTATAATTTGATCATGATTCTATAATCTATAGGATGTTAATCATGATATAAATATCATATATATATATATATATAAAATATTCTAGGTCATCCATAAAAGTTATAAAAAAAGTGCAACAACCCAACCTTAGAAGCCCATAGTTGGTGTATTATTTTATTATATTGACATGATTATAAAGAATAAAATTTGGAAGGACCAATCAATTTAGTAGTATTAAAAATAAATATTAAAAACATGATACCTATAATATATTAGGAAATATAAAACAAAAATTTGATACACAATAAAATAAAATAATATATATCCTTGAAATCTTGTTCAACTATTTTTTCTCCATAGACTCATAAAAGGAATAATAATAAGGGTGAGATCAAATGTGCAGTAAGGATAGGTAAATAAGAATAAATAATGAATTAATTCTAATAAATTAACATATAAAGGTAAATAACTGATAACATCTGCCCTTAAAATAAATATATAAGGAAAAATAAATATGTAATTGTATACAAGTAAAACACATTCCATCTAGTAAATAAACTGAGAATGAACTATATCCATATAAATTTTGATGCAAAATATCATGGAAAAATAATAATTGAATCTATATGAGTGAAATGATATGTTATTAGACACCATGTTTCCTAGTTACATAGAACCATTACCATCAAGACCTTTCACAAGACAGTTTAATATATCGAGTATAAACCCATCTAATCTGGCCCCCTATTTCAATCCATGAGACTATCGATGCATCAAGGGGATATCTATAATTGAGCCCCACTCGTGTCATATATGTCCTAAGAAGTCCTTATATCAAATAATCAATTAAAATAAAAAAATTTATGCCATATCAAAAAAATGTATTGAATAAAGGACAAAATTTATCAATAGTTCCATAGTACAAGCTAATTAAAAACAAGGGTTGTTGATGTTAATAAATGAAAAACCCATTGAAAGATCATTTAAATATTCTTGAGGAAAACTAAATTTAATTATTCCAAAGTGTCCCATACAACCTTGGAGTATTTAAATCATAATCCCCATGGAGTAATAATATTAAAGGAAACATTGAATATCATGAGTAAGAATATTCATAATATAACATGTCAAAAGGAAGAATATACACAAAATAAAAGTGAAATGTTTAATAACAAAAAATAAGTCTCAATGGAATGTAAATTTAGATAAAATTACCATACCTTGAGTTCAATTTGTTACGTGTATATTTATCTACTTTGATAATAAACTTTCATTAATTATCTACCTAATTTAGAATCTTTTTCATTTTTATCATTCATTTTATTTCACTTATTACCATGTTGTATTCAACTACTTAAACAAGTATGTTTATGTCAGGTGTTTTGACCAAATTCAGTTTATGTTTCAAAAATAACATTGGTAGCTAAACTATGGTCAAGGGGGTCATTTCTTAAAATCCTAAAAATAATTATCATGAAATAATTATCCTATTTATAAATCAATTATACTTTTAAAATCAATCATTAAATAAGGTTATAAAAAATGAACTAATGTTATAATGATGGATACAGTAGGTCGTACGCACGCATGAGTAACGTTCGAATTTTTCAATAATCATTATGAAAAGAAGGTAAGAAATTTTATATCTTTCCAGGATGATAATTATATGATGAATTTAATTTTATTTAATCATATATACTTACATATATAATTATTACTATTTAAAAATAATCACATCATGTCAAGGAGGCGGTAGTCCTCACATCCAAGAATGACGTTATCACTTTTTACGTGTGTGTGAAAGGGTAATATAGAAAAGGATATACATGATATTTACAGAAAGATAATTATGTTATTAATACCATATATATTTATTTTATGTAACATATTTATAATTAAAACCAACATTTATTTGTTCTATATATAATGTGAAATAATCACAAAACATCAAGGGGGCGGTAGTCCACAAATCCACATACGATGTTATCGTATTTACATAAAATAAAATGAATAAATATATGTGTTTTAAAAAGATTAAATAAAATTAACTATATAATAAATATCATATATAAATATTTTGTCTATAATAATTACCAATCCTGGTAGGTGGTAAAGGAAAATAAACCATCATTATTTTGTGAGGTGGTAGTTCATCATTCATGTAAACAGTATGTCTATTACCCATTAGATGGATGTGTGTGTAAGTGTAGGTCGAAACATTAGCATGAAAACATATAATTATATTTTGGATACTATTTTTTATATAATTATGGAATAATAATATTTTAGGTGGTGGATAAAGGAAATAAAACTAAATATCTTGAGGAAAGACGTTACCTCTTAATCGAGTAACTCCTTTTCGTTTGTACAAAAAGGCTTTCTTGGATTTATTTTGTAAAAAAGGGAGGATTAATGTTTTATGGGAGGTATTTTGAGGATATATTTGGTAATATATTTTCCAAATTTATGTGGATTTAGAGGTTTTTATAAGGGGGAGAGGTGGTTTCCTTTTTTTAAGGGAGGGAGTGGACACACTTGGCATTTCTTAAAACAAGTAATGTGTGCCCATGTTTTTACCAAAAAAAATCATAAAAACAAAAAAAAAATAAATAATTAAAGGGTTATGGCCGATTTATAGACATAAAATTGGTTTTAGACAAGTTTATAGGTAAATTGGCCTCTTGAAATTAAGGTTTAGTCCGTTGTTAAGATTAATTTTACTTTAATCTTTATAATTAATTTTAATTACTTTTACTAATTTTTTTGGTCAAATAAACATGACCTTGTTAAAAATTATATATTATAATGATTAAAAATATATAATCCATTTTTTCAAATTCCAATAATATAATTAGCATAAATTCATTTAAAATTAATCACATCGACTGGATGACAATGCAGGGTTTCAAAGTAATAACATCCAAAATATTTCTCAGTTTTTATACACAATTTCAAAGGAAAATGATTCCAATGACCTAAATTGGGTTAATTGATAAATAATTGATATAATTTGACTTTAAAAACAAAATATAATATAATTTAACACTATAAATATATTATATTAAAAATCATTTTTGAATTAAAATTTAGTATTTTTCACTATTCATTGAAAAATGAAACTCCACAAAAAGTACCAAAAATTCTCCATAACCAAATTTCTATGTTCCAATTAAAAATAAAAAGTTTATTTTGACATATTAAATTTATAAAATGGACTAAACATGAATTTAAGATAGTTTCTCTATTAAAAGGCTATAAAACAGCATTTATAAAAATATATTAATTTATGCGTAATATTAGGTTTGTTCCTATAAAATATATTGGATGAGTGTAAAAATATTTGGTTAGATATAATATATATATATATATTATCTATATAAACATTCTAAAATTTTGAGAACAATGTTTTTTTAAATCAAGTGTTGTTTGTATTGCAATGCTATCAACAAAATTAGATTTATTCTTAAAGGAAAATATGATAAAGTCTTGGTGGTTCATTATTCCCTCATATTAAAATTTCATCCTCATGATTTAAGGTTTATTACCTTAAAATATATGGTGGTATCTCACTATCATATAATCATTTGGTTCCCGTGTTTCTTTTTCCATTGTGTAATTTATCCAGGAAACATTTACCAGATGAGTCATTTGATTCCTCAAAACCTATTCTCTGGTATCATGAATATAGATGGGTTATTTTCAATATGAAAGTTTATGTTCTAACTCTATCTCATGAAATACAATAACATGAATTGTTTCTATAATGTTAATCCATATCATAGATATATGAAACACATCAGGTACCTTTGAGATATTTGACTGCATTACAAAACGATAATAAATGACTCCATCTATTTCGAGCATTTTGAAGGTTCCAATGTACATAGGAATCAGCTTTACCTTTTTATTAAATCTGATAACACCATTATATGGAGATACTTAAAATAAAACATGATCTCACACTTGGAACTCTAAGTATTTCCCCATATTATTTTCATAACTCATTTTTTTGACTTTTATTATATTTAATATGATCATGAATAGAATTTACATTTGTCATCTTCTATTCAACAAGTTCTGGGCCTACAAGTTTAATTTCACTGACTTCATCCCAACATGTTGAACTATGAAACATATTTTCATATAATGATTCAAATGGATCCATTTGAATACTTTAATAGAAAATATTATTATAGGAAAACTCTACCAAAGGTAAGTACTGATCCCACATACATTGAAAGTCGAGTGAGAATGACCTCAACATGACTTTTATTAATTAAATAGTCCTTTTAAACTTTCCATCAGTTTGGAGATACTATGAAATACCAAAATAAAGATCAATATTGAGATCCTTCTGATTAATTTTCCATATTTTTGACGTAAATTAAGGATCTAGATCAGAAACAATTGATAGTGGTCCACCATAAAGTTTTAAAAATTCATTAATAGATAGACTTATGGGGTGATCAAATAGAGGGACATCTCTTATGGAATATAAATGAGCATATTTGGTTAGGTGACCAATAATAACCCGCATTATGTCATTACTTCTAGGAGTATTTGGTAGTCTCATGAAAAATACTATAGTAATTTCATCCCATTTCCACATAGGAATAAGAAGAGGTTGCAGGACTCTTTTAGGTTATTTCCTTACATCCTAAACATGTTGACAAACCAAAAATCTAGACACATAATCAAAAAATTTCCCACATCATGTTGTCCGAGAATTTTTTCCATTCAAGACTCTAAACATCTTTTTCTCCTAGGGTTTATAGAGAAATTTGAGCTATATGAATCATACAACAACTCCATTTTTAGATTACATATAAATGGAACACACAACCTCTTTCCAAATTTCATAACACCATCTTCACACAAAAAATATTCTAATTTGATTTCATTCTCACCAATTAATATCTTTTAGAAGTACTCATCATTAGATTAATAATTCTTTATCCTTTCTAATAAATATCTTTTTGAAATAATTTTAAAAACTATTGATGTCTCCCCTTTCTTTAAAATTCCCATATCCATCTTTATAAGATCCATGATAATAAAATCCTTATGAATCATTATTTGGGTTATAAATCCATGATCCTTTATACTCAATGTATCTTCTACCTTATTTTCTTTCCCTGGTTGGTTGTGTATTGAGAAATCATAATCCTTGAGTAATTCAAGGAAATGAATTTGTCTCTGTTTGATCACTTTCTAATAGAATATGTATTTCAAGATCTTATGATCTATGATATCTCACATAATTCTCTATATAGGAAATGTATCCATATTTTCAAAGTGAAGATTACAGCCACTAACTCAAGATCATGGTTTGGATAGTTCTATTCATGATTCTTTAATTTCATTGATACATAAGAAATAACTTTATCATTTTACAATAGGACACAACCAAGTCCCTTTTTGTTTCATTACTATATATAAAAAACAATAACTCTGAGATGGTAGATTCAAAATGAGATAATTGAATAATATTCCCTTTAGTTCATCAAATAATTCTTCATATTCTTTTTTCTATATTAACTTATCCCCTTTACATGTATGTTTGGTTAATGGGTTAGCTAATCAAGAAAATTTTGAATTAATCACCTATATTAACCTTCCAAACCAATAAAACTATATACCTTAGTTATTTTTGTTGGTGTAGTCCATTTTAGGATTTTCTTTTTCTTTTAGAGTCGAATTATATTGCATCCCTAGATAAAATATATCCAATAAAAGAAACATCTTGAAGCCTAAAATCACATTTACTTAATTTCCCATATAACTCTTCCCTTATAAGAATCCTAAGAATAATATTCAAGTGATTTACATGGTCCTCATATATTTTAGAATACACTAGAATATCATTTATGAATACCGAAAACAAATTCAGGATATTACTTGAATAATCTATTCATAACATCCATAGAAATATTGTTTTTATTAGTTAGTCCAAATGGAATTACTGTAAACATGTAATTTCTATACCACATATGAAAAGATTTCTTCATAACATCTTCCTTATTTACTCACAACTATTGATACCCAAAACAAATATCAATCTTTGAAAAATGTTAGGCTCTATGAATATGATCAAACAAGTCATCAATGTGAGGTATTGAAAAGTTGTTCTTTATTTTAATTTCATTGATTTCCCTATAATCAACAAAAAAATCTCATGGATACATCTTTCTTATTAAGAAATAGAAAAGTGGATCCCTATGGTGAACCAATAGGGTAAATAAATCCCTTATTACTCAAATCCTATAGTTTTTTATTCTGCTCCACTAATTCCACCATGTCCATTTTATTTGGAGTTTTTGATATTTTCCTTTCACTGGGGATTAAATTAATAGAGAATTAAACTTCACGCTCTGGGGGATGTCCATGTATTTCCTTGGTAAATACATCAATGTATTCTCACACAATAGGTACATTTTCAATTTTAATATTACCTTATTCGTCACTAGACATTGTTTTCTCTTATTCCCCATAAATTTCATTCAGTAGATCTATTGATGGTGGATCTAAATAAGAATCCAGTGATGAAGCTTCTTCTATAAGAATTAAGGTTCCTACATCTTCTTCAAAAATTGTTATTTCCTTCCTATTATAATAAATTTTTACATCATATCTAGATATCTATTCTATACCAAGGATAATATCAAAGTCAATAATAGGTATGATAATAAGGTCAACACATAAGGGATTTTTATGGGTCATAATTGGGACTAGTTGATGCATAGTTTTTCAATGATACTTCCCTTATGATTTTTGGACAAAAACACACTTATTAAATCAAATGAAAAATGTCTATGTTACATTGAAAATTGGGTAGATATAAAAGAGTGAGACGATCAAGAATCAAATAATGAATTGGGTAAATTTTAAGATATGATTAATACACCTTCCACCACATCATTTGGTTCTTTACCTTCATTGTATAGGTCACATAAGTTTGTCCATCTCCCATTGGTCTCTTCTGTGGTAGATTCCCTTGACACTTTGGGAATGTTTTTTCATAATTCCCCATATACTTATAGTTGTAACATTAGATATCATTGTTTTTATTCTCTATTTTATATTATTTAATATGATTACCCTTTTATCCACACTTAAAATAAACTCTTATTCCATTCAAGAATTTCCTATGGTGACTCTATCCAATGTTTTCACAAGATAGAAATTTCTAAAACTTCATCTTTTTCTTTGATGCATTCTATTTTTCTTAGTGCTCAGAATACCTCTTATTTTCTTGGTTTCTTTTGAATACATTGGATCTTGATAACTCCTTCTCCATATTTATGGAACATAAAACTATTTTTTCATATGATGAAGAATTATAATAAACTAGTTCCCTTCCAAAATTTGGCTCATGACCGTCAAATAAGTACTCGACCTTGCACTCCATGTTGTGAATGTAATATGTTGCATACCTAGATAAACTTGTAGTGGTAGCTTCATAATATGTAACATTTACTTCATCCTTTTACTTTAAGATAAATAGCTTACTCTTAATATAAATTTTTTGATCAAGAGGGAAGTAATTATTTAAAAATTTCTCTTTAAAAGTTATCTATTCCATGATTTCTATTTTTTCTGCATCTATAGTATTCTAGATCAAGGACCACCATTGATGAACATCACCCTCGATATAATAGACTATATGTGTAGCCATTTAAATTTCACTACATTTTAAGTACATAAATATAATCTCTAGATACTAAATCCATTTCTCATTGACAATTGGATCAGTATCCCTACAAAACTTTGGGGAATTTTGTCACATAAAGCGGTTCATTATAAAAGATTCTCTCTATATAATAGGTTGATCCATTCAGAAAAGGATAATTATCAAAACGTAATTAAGTTTACACCATATTTTCATAATTTGTTCCATTACAATAACAGATGTATTGGTTTATTAAGTATGTAAATCTATACATTTCCCAAGAGTATTGATACTATTCTTTTTTCCAGGTTCCATTTCTATTCAATATAATATAATAGATTTTCTCATAAAAACATAACATATAATTCCAGATTTGTAATAGGAAATAAATTGTTTCCATCATAAATATTAGAATCATAAACTCTAGATTCATTAGGGGAATCATTAATTTTAAAACCTTTATAATGGTAGGTAAATAAAATCTGAACTATCCAAAGTGTATCCCCAAGAGTGTCAAACCAGGTGTATGGTAAGGCCTGTTGTCGTGTACTAGGTTACACCGAGTCAGGATCATCACACTTTGTTGGATTTGTTACTCGCATGTACATATTTTTCATAACCACATCCACTTTTAGTATTTATAAAGAGGTGTATTTCTTAGAATAACCACATAATATCTACAATACAAAAAAATCTATGATGTTTTTCTATACTTACCTTCAATGTTTATCTTAGGGTTCCATTCCTTAATCCACATTTTCTAAATCTAGTTTCTAAGGTTATTGATAAAATTCCTTTGGTAACAATTATAATGTCTCAAGCCTAGAATCCTAGAGTTGATTCATTATATTAATACATTAGCATGTTTTCAAGGAATAAAATCATAATGAACTGATCGATTTAGCAGTCTTGGAATTTTAGATTACATACACAATACCCATAATACATTGGGAAATGAAAAATAAAAACATGATACAAAACAAAATGAAATAATATTCATCCTTGAAATATTATTCAAAGGTTTCTTCTTCAAAACCTTGGGAAAGGAAACATAATAAGGTTGAGCTCAAATGCTCAGTAAGGGTAAGTAATGTAGAATCAATAATGGATAAATTGGGATAAATTAAACTGAAAAGGTAAATAAATGATAACAGAAGACATTAAATTAACTAGATAAGGAAAAATAAATATGTAAATGGATAAAATAGAAACACATTTCTTCTATTCAATAATTTGAGAATGAACTATATCTATATAAATGTCTATATAAAATATCATGTATAAATCATTACTGAATCTATATAAGGAAAATTCTTAATTATTATATGCCATGTTTCCTAAGTATATGGAACCATTACCGTCATGACCATTCACAATAATGTTTAACATATTGGGTATAAAACTATCTAATTTTTCCAACATAATTTCTCTTATTGAATAATTGACTCGAATAATAAATAATATGGATTATCAAATATACATATTGAATAAAGGATATATATTTATCAGAAGATCCCTAGTGGAGGCTAAGTTGCAACAAGGGATATTGGTGTTAATGAATGAAAAAACCCAATTTAAATATCATTAAAATAGTCTTGAGGGAAATGACATTTAAACATTCAAAAGTGTACCATACCACTTTGAAGCATTTAAATCATAAAACCCATGAAATAATAATAATGAATGAAACTTTTAACATTATGAGATTAAGGATATTTATGATATAACATTTCAAAAATATTTAAATATGAAAAATAAAAGTTAATTGGTGCTTAATGATAAATAAATCTTAAAAATATAAATTGGGATAAAATTTTATCACCCTGATCTCGACTTGTCATTTGTGTCTTTATCTACCTGGATAATAATATTATGTTCATTATCTACTTTCCTCAAAACCTTTTTTATATTTATTATTACCTTAATTTAAATTATTACCATGTTGTATACAACTACTTAAAAATTATGTTTCAGTCAGGTGTTTTGACGAAATTCAGTTTATGTGTCAAAAATAACATTGCTAGATCAACTAATTTCAAAGAGGTTATCACATAATATTTCCAAAATAATAATTATGACATAATTATAATATTTATACATGAATTATCCTTGTGAAAAATAATTAAATATAGCTATGAAAAATGAACCAATGTTATAATCTTGTAGATGTTATACCATATGTATGCATGAGTAACATTCTCATTTTTTAAATTTTGTTATTTAAAGAAGGTAAGTACAGTTATATCATTAAAAAATGATCATTATATCATAATTTATATGTAATTTAGTCATATATATTTACAAATGTAATTCATGTAATGTAAAATTAATCACATTGTAGGGACCCGATGCTTGACGTACATGGACATTACATTACTTTTTTGGAATAATTAATACATAAAAAAATAAACACACAAGGACCGTAATAGTTTAGTGTCTTTGGAAACTCATAATAAAAAGATCTTCAACATCTCCCATAAAGATCTTCCCATTTTTTTTCTTACCTAAAACCTTTCTTTATATCCTAGGGAAAATAAAACATAAAAAGCGTGAGCTCAAATGCTCAGTAAGGGTAAGAATGGATAAAATAAAACATACTATACACATTTGAACTTAAAAACATGAACATAATGTTTAAACATCAAAAACTTGAGCAATGACATAAAACATGGAAGTACGTAAGGCATAGATCATAAAAAAACATTAAGAATGATAAAATAGCATGGGAATAAAACATGTAATTATGGAAACCATTAATCACATGATATGATTTCCATATTAGCCAAGGCATTTCTGCCAAGACCATCTTAGTGGACAAAGTCCCTTTCTGAATCGAGTTCACTCCTCGTTTTAGTCCAGTATTACTGAACCGGTTTAACTTGCCGTTCCAGCCATGTTTATCTCATAAGATATAAATCTTTACCCAATGCATTGGAGGGAGATATAGGTCCCACCCATCTCATAATGAAATCATTCTTACTTGTTCAACAAAATAAACATACATCATTCATAATAACCCAAAAAATGAAATGGGTTTCAAAAACATCATCCCATCATCACATAATCCATATAAAATAAATGGATATCATTTTATAATAAGAAAAGTGAAACCAGGTAAATCATAGAGACATTATACTTGAAACATACACATATGAAATAATGTCATCTTAGATGAAAAAATGGTTTTGATAAAACACTTGAAATAAATTATTGAGGAAAATATCCTTTCTTTTTCAAAATCAATTTCTTTTCACAAAACGTCATGCAATTTTAAAAGAAATAGATTTTTTTTGAAAATAGTCTTGAAATGTTTTATAGGAAGCTTCATGAAAATAAGGCTTTATAAAACCGTAAAAATCTGTTCTTGCCGTATAAGGTAAAAAAAACATTCTTCTCGTACTTTTTCCAGAAAAGTCAAAAAAGTACCTCGTAATGTAAAAAAAGAAATATTCCTTACATACTATATAGTAAAATTCAAAAATGGGTAAAAAGGAATTTAAACATACATGAAAACACTTTTATAAAACATGGACATGGATGATAGAAATAACCCCAGTAAATACTTACGAATAAGCAATCTAGGATAAAAATGAGATTTGCAAAATTATCACTTACCTTATGTCTGATATGCTTCGTATGTATCCGAACCTCTTGTATAATGATTTAAATAATGTCATTGACTTATTACATAATCATATTCATTGTTATGATATCATATATGGTTCACTTATTACTTTATATTACCCGTTCTTTTGTAAATTCCATGTTAAAGAGCGTTTTGGGAAAAATCGTTTCATTGGTCGTTCGTGTTTTGACTTTTAATTATTCATATGATTAATTAGATCATGATTACTTAATTACAGAATATAAAACATGATTTATATATAATATATATTCAGAATATATATATATATATAATAGATCGATAAATGGAAAGAAATACACCGTTCATGGAGACGGTAGGCCGTATGTACGCATGAACGCTGTTTTCGTTTCCTTATTCAGTTGAATAGAATTTAGTAGATGACATAAATATATATATATATATATACATAAATACAGTAGCTTTATAATGTCATATATTTCATTATTATTTCTTATATATACTTTATAATCATTCTTAAATGGTTAACATGGAGAATAAATCTCATCGCGTCGTGGAGACGGTAGTCTGTACGTACGCACGAGCTATGATATCGTTCCCATAATTATTTAATTGAATTGGATAGGATGATACAATATATCATAATCATTATGATGTTATAATAACTATGTATAGTTATTCTTTACACCATTATACCCATCCAAGTAAGGTGGTGTTGGAAAAACAGATTACACGACGGCGTGGAGACAGTATTCCGTACGTACGCATGCGCGGTGATTTCATTTTCCGTAGGATGGATAAATGATGAAATAGGGATGTCTCATAATTATAATAAAATATCAGTATATTAGTGATACTGATGTTATTAATTCATAATGAAACAACTAAAGAAGAAGAAGTATAAGAAGAAATAAAGTTGAAAGAATCAGTAACGGACATTATCTCTTCTTTGAAGTGCCTCTTTGAGACCTCCTCTTAGGGCAGTAAAATTGGTATTTGAAGAAGACCAGGTCCTATAAGTTGTTTCTAGGGATGTTTAGAAGAGAATTTGGCAGGTTTTGGCCAAGCATGAAGGCTCAAATTGGTGTGAGGAAGGGAGGGAGGAGGTGCCCTTTTATAAGGGAGGAGAGGGGCACCTTTGGAAATCTTAAAAATATTAATTTATAATAAATCTAACCCCACTTAAAACCTCCAAAAATGACTCATATTTGAATATTAGATGATATAGGGTTTTAATATCATCAACCAATCAAATTTATACATGTTTTTATTTTATTTTAAACCTTATCATTTTGATTTATCCTTATTTAATCTATTTAATTTTATTTGTGGTAATAAAATTCTATAATTTAAATTATAACAAATAATTACTTATTTGTTGTGAATTGTCCATAATTGGATACTTTATAACATTTTTGACCATATAAATTTAAATTTATAATTTTTAAATATTTTTTTGATTTTTAAACAATTTTATAATATGTTATTTTTATAACATAACAATAGTGTCAATTTTGACACTATTCATTTATTTGAATTTAAATAAAATATATACAGAAGATATGTTCAAAATAAAAGCTTAAATAGATTCATAAAATGTCATATGTATCTATAAAATTATTGGAGCATATTAAATAGTTCATATAATATTTAGTTCATTATTTTTAAAACCATTTATTTGGTTTATCTCTTCATAAAATAATTACTACAATATTTTTGTATAATTATTTAGTATACTTATTTGTTGCATAAAAATTAAAAATAAAATCCTATGATTAAGATAAATCTATTACCTTTCACAATAATACTTTTAATTGAATTTATCATCTTAAACTCACAATATTTAAATTGTTATATTTATTAAATTATGAAGGTGACAACTTTGGAATCATTTAAAATAATATAATATAAGTGTAATAATCTATTTTATAAGGCTCCAAATGGTCAAATATTCGACCACTGGATGATTATGGTTTACATTTACATGAAAAATAAGTTTTTATGGGTTGTTTTCCTTTTATGGTCAATATTAGTTTAATAAAAACTATATTGTTGATTTTTCACTAGATAAACAATTTTTTGCATCACTATTGTGTCACAATTAATGATAATTATTTAATCCCTAACAATTATAAATAAATTCATATGATTTATATAATTTTATTAGATTTCTGGGTACTATTCATGTTCTAAGTTTCATGAAATTGATCTCAAAATTAAAATTAATATACTTATAAGATTTAAGAGAGTGACATGTTGTCACTTTCTTTGGTTTTAATAATAATTAAGTTATTTTCATGGAAAAAAGTCCATTAAATGATTTTAATCCGACCCTTAGGTGATATGAGTCGACTTTTAGTCATCCAATAGGATTTTGACAGGTGTTAGGGTAATTTTATAATCTTATATTTACCCTTAATTACACGATTTACCTTTAACTGTGGTAAATAAAATTTACCGTAGTTACTGTTCATAATGCCCAAAAATAAAAAGTACTTATTAACATAATTTGGACCCAATGATTCCAAATATGGAATCCATTTTTCAAAATTCAAAACACATAAGTTGTAGTAATTAATTTAAAATTAATCCCATTGTCGAAAGAGAACGGGTTTTTGTTTAAAAAATTGCAAAAGATTGAATTGATTTAACCTACGAACTCAAGATAAAATCAATGATAATGACATACATTGTATTAAATGGTAAAAATATATTCTATTTATACTTTAAAACCATTCAATATTATAATTTAACCACATAAATTATTATGATGAAAAAAGTTGTTTTTAATTAAAATATAGCGTGTTTTTACTATTCATTAAAATATGAAAGTTATCAGAAAAAGATCAAAACTTTATCCAATGTAAAGTTTTATATCCTGATTAAAAATAAGAAGTTTATTTTGTAAAATTGAACTTATAAACATTTCAAAAACTATATTTAATGTGGATGCGCCATCAAAAGGCAGCAAAACTGCATTTTTTTTGAAAAATACTTATTTTGCCCGAAAAAATTATTTTTTTCTTATACCATGTTCTAGAAAATGTGTAAGATGAATAATAATGTTATAAAATTCAAAATTTAGTTAATACTATTCATAACGTCTAGTTCATAATAATATTATAATAATATATCATTGTTTTGTAAAACCCGGTATTGCGTGCAACACACGCTATCGAGGAAGGTCGCGACTGCGTGTAATGAAAGACAAGTTAGGGTTGCGTGTAGTGCATGACTCTTTTGTTGTTGCGTATAAAAAAATACATTGAATATATATATATATATATATACTCATTGTTTTGTAGAATAACTACTATCAAACAAACATGAAATTGTGTGTAACACGATCCAAGAATAGTGTTGCATATACTGCAAGCTAATACGGTGTTGCGTATAGCGCAAGATAATCTTGGTGTAGTGTACAACAGATGATATGAATGAAATTAAAACGAATATATCTTATAAAATCTTAGGTTGTTAAATTCTGCCCCCCTTAAAATGAATTTCACCCTCGAAATTCGTCTGGGTTATAAATCATTTACTATTCATAGAAACCCACATCGAAAAAAGGAATACTAAAACATAACTTTAAAAAAGAATGTTAGAAATGTAATGGTCACCCAAGGAAACTCAGCATTGGGTTTCCACATAGGAGAGTATAGGTGAAAATATGGATATGGAGGAAAAATCTAACCATCATGTTCTGATAGAGAGTGGTAGAGAACATGGCTATGAAAAAGCCAACAATCACAAAGCCATAGATTTGTGATGATCTAAGGTACCATCTGATTCATCGGATATATGGTCACTAGGAAAACATTTTTGGTTTTCAAGATCACTTCCCTAAAGTTGATGAATTAAAAGAAATAATTACATGATTTTGGTACAATGTCACTATTGTTCGTGAATTGAACAATTTACACTTCATCCCTTAAAGAAAGGAAGTTGAATTTGTTATTCGTGATGTGTTAGAAGATCATGTGATAGAATGATGGGTCATTCCATCTATTTCAAACAAAAGGTTAGAAAAATTTATAAGTCCATCATATGGTTAGATTAATCGTATATGGTTCCAAAAATGAACTTATACTTCATATATCATACTGCTTAATAAAATAAAACTAGTTTCTACTAACCAGGGACTTCCTGTAGGCCAGTGGTATGCGATAAAGGCCAATTGCACTTCGGTTTTGGGTTAGATTCCCATATCCTTGTCCGACGCGATGGGTTGTCGCCAATCCTGTAGGTTGTCCTTTTTCTAAAACAACATTACTATAACATCCCATCAATAATATCGAAAAAATTTCTATCCTTAAACAATATGAAATTATGTCCAACATAATCCATTCCAATATTTAGGCTTAACTAAAATACTTCGGTCCAAGCTCATAGTATAAGAAAATTATTACTTGAAATGTCACATAACAATTATGTGAATGCCATCATTTATCCCTCATATATCTTGTTGGTCACATTCCAGTCATGTGAATACCTTAATCATGTATTCTCTTGAAAAATGAATACCCATTGGATCTTAGTGAAACCATTAGTACTGTCAAAGGTTAACTTTTTCCACATACCAAAATCCTCAAAATTCTATATACTCAAACCATGATATCACTTAGTCCTTATATCAATCGTGAGCTCATAAATACTATCAAACATTTCATTTTCTCTTTATCCCTTCATTATGTTCATATCATCTGCTTTCCAAAATATTTGAATCACTTTTCATGGTTACCAGTACAATAAAATTATTGAAAACCACAATAGACTAATAAAAAAATATTCTAATACACCATAAAAGTACCTCAACAAAATTATTCTTGAATACCAATACATAAACACTTCAATCATTCCTCTTCAATGATTGTCCTGGAATAAGTCCTTCCTTGATTTTAGAAGATACTTTTTAGGTCAGGGCATTGAGTTGGGTAATTCCCATGTTCTCTACAAATAAGACATTGAACACTATAACAGTCTGTCACTCTACGACCCTTTTCTCCACACAGATAACATATGTCCCACCATTTGAGGTATTCCTCAAGGTTCTTCTTCCCTTCTTTAGAAATCTCAATATTCCGTTCTTTATTCTCCTCAACATGCAAACATGCATAAAAGTCTATCTTCCTCTTTTTTGATGAATTAGGCATACCACTAAATTTAACTTTGTTAATCATATATCGTGATGACTGATTCAGCATAATCACAATATCTTTGTCTCTAGGCATTAATAAATTTCGTTGCTCATAGTCACCAATTTTTCCATTGGATTCAATGTTAACCGAATTCCTTCTGGTTCCCTCCATTGACTAAAACATAAAAATAATTATGTGAGAGGCAAAAACCATGCTAGGAAAAAAAACATAGTAAAGGAGGAGTACCCTCAATATCTAACATTTTAGGTTAAATTCTAAGATCGTTACTGTAGTTCTAGGACTATATCCTATACGTATACTTATCCTTAGGTACATCCCTAAACATACCTTAGAAACATCTCTAGGGATCTAACTAACATTTTCGCATCCTAATTTTCAAAGGTTGACTAAAACTTTCCTCTGATACCAACTGTAGGGACCCAAAGCTTGACGTACATGGACATTACATTACTTTTGCGGATAACTTAATACATAACAAAAATAGACACACAAGGACCCTTATAGTTTAGTTTCATTAGAAACTCGGAATAAAAAGATCTTCAACATCTCCCATAAAGATCTTCCCCCTTTTTTTTCTTACCTAAAACCTTTCTTTATATCCTGGGGAAAAGAAAACATAAAAAGGGTGAGCTCAAATGCTCAGTAAGGGTAAGCATGGATAAAATAAAACATACTATATACATTTGAACGTAAAAACATGAACATAATGTTTAAACATCAAAATCTTGAGCAATGACATAAAACATGGAAGTACATAAGGCATAGATCATAAAGAAACATTAAGGATGAGAAAATAGCATGGGAATAAAACATGTAATTTTGGAAACCATTAATCACATGATATGATTTCCATATTCGCCAAGGCATTGCTGCTAAGACCATCTTAGTGGACAAAGTCTCTTTCTAAATCGAGTTCACTCCTCGTTCCAGTCCTGTATTACTGAACCGGTTTAACTTGCCATTCCAGCCATGTCTATCTCATGAGATATAAATCTTTACCCAATTAATTGGAGGGAGATATAGGTCCCACCCATATCATATTGAAATCATTTTTACTTGTGCCACAAAATAAACCTACATCATTCATAATAACCCAACAAATGAAATGGGTTTCAAAAACATCATACCATCATCACATAATCCATATAAAATAAATGGATATCATTTAATAATAAGAAATATGAAACCATTTAAATCATAGAGACATTATACTTGAAAAATACACATATTAAATAATGTCATCTTAGATGAAAAAATGGTTTTGATAAAACACTTGAAATAAATTCTTAAGGAAAATATCCTTTCTTTTTCAAAATCAATTTTTTTTCACAAAACATCATAAAATTTTATCAGAAATAGATTTTTTTTAAAATAGTCATGAAATGTTTTAGAGGAAGCTTCATAAAAATAAGTCTTTATAAAACTGTAAAAATCTGTTCTTGCCGTATAAGGTAAAAAACATTCTTCTCGTACTTTTGCCGGAAAAGTCAAAAATGTACCTCGTAACGTAAACAAAAGAAATATTCCTTACATACCATGTAGTAAAATTCAAAAATGGGTAAAAACTAATTTAAACATACATGAAAACACTTTCATAAAACATGGACATGGATGATATAAATAACCCCAGTAAATACTTACGAATAAGCAATCTCGGATAAAAATGAGATTTGCAAAATTATCCCTTACCTTATGTCCAATATGCTTCATATGTATCCGAACCTCCTGTATAATATTTTAAATAATGTCATTGACTTATTACAGAATCATATTCATTGTTATGATATCATATATGGTTCACTTATGACTTTATATTACCCGTTCTTTTGTAAATTCCATGTTAAAGAGCGTTTTGGGTAAAATCGTTTCATTTGTCGTTCGTGTTTTGACTTCTAATTTTTCATATGATTAATTAGATCATGTTTACTTAATTCCAGAATATAAAACATGATTTATAAATAATATATATTCATAATATACATATATATAATAGATCGATAAATGGAAAGAAATACACCGTTCATGGAGATGGTAGGCCGTACGTACGCATGAACGCTGTTTTCATTTCCTTATTGGGTTGAATAGAATTAAGTAGATGACATACACATATATATACATAAATCAAGTAGATTTATAATGTCATAAATTTCATTATTATTTCTTTTATATTATTTATAATCATTATTAAATGGTTAACATGGAGAATGAATCTCATCGCGTCGTGGAGACGGTAGTAAGTACGTACGCATGAGCGATGATATCGTTCCCATAATTGTTGAATTAAATTGGATAGGATGATACAATATATCATAATCAGTATGATGTTATAATAAATATTTATAGTTATTCTTTACACCATTATACCCATCCAAGTAAGGTGGTGTTGGAAAAACAGATTACACCACGGCGTGGAGACGGTATTCCGTACGTACGCACGCGCAGTGATTTCATTTTCCGTAGGATGGATAGATGGTGAAATAGGGATTTTTCATACTTATAATAAAATATCATTATATTATTGATACTGATTTTATCACTTCATAACGAAAAAACTAAATAAGAAGAAGTAGAAGAAGAAATAAAGTTGCAAGAATCGGTAACGGACATTACCTCTTCTTTAAAGCGCCTCTTTGAGACCTCATCTTAGGGCACTAAAATTGGTCTTTAAAGAAGACCAGGACCTCTAGGATGTTTCTAGGGAAGTTTAGAAGATAATTAGGTAGGGGTTGGCCAATCTTGAAGGCTCAAATTGGTGTGAGGAAGGGAGGGAGGAGGTGCCCTTTTATAAGGGAGGAGAGGGGCACCTTTGGAAATCTTAAAAATATTAATTTATAATAAATCTAACCCACCTAAAAACCTCCAAAAATGGATCATATTCGAATATTAGATGATATAGGGTTGTAATCGCATCAAAAAATCAAATTTAGACATGTTTTGATTTTATTTTAAACCTTATCATTTTGATTTATCCTTATTTAATCTATTTAATTTTATTTGTGGTAATAAAATTCTAAATTTTAAATTATAATAAATAATTACTTATTTGTTGTGAATTGTCCATAATTGGATACTTTATAACATTTTTGACCTTATAAATTTAAATTTATAATTTTTAAATATTTTTGTGATTTTTAAACAATTTTATAATATGTTATTTTTATAACATAACAATAGTGTCAATTTTGACACTATTCATTTATTTGAATTTAAATAAAATATATACAGAAGATATGTTCAAAATAAAAGCTTTAATAGATTCATAAAATGTCATATGTACCTATAAAAGTATTGGAGCACATTAAATAGTTCATATAATATTTATTTTATTATTTTTAAAACCATTTATTTGGTTTATCTCTTAATAAAATAATTACTACAATATTTCTGTATAATTATTTAGTATAAATATTTGTTCCATAAAAATTAAAAATAAAATCCTATGATGAAGATAAATCTATTACCTTTCACAATAATACTTTTAATCAAATTTATCATCTTAAACTCACAATATTTAAATTGTTATATTTATTAAATTATGAAGGTGACAACTTTGGCATCATTTAAAATAATATAATATAAGTGTAATAATCTCTTTTATAAGTCACCAAATGTTCAATGATTCGACAATTGGATGATTATGGTTTACATTTACATGAAAAATAAGTTTTTTTCTGGGTTTTGTGCCTTTTATGGTCACTATTAGTTTAATAAAATCTATATTGTTGAATTTTCACTAGATAAACAATTTTCTGCATCACTACTGTGTCACAATTAATGATAATTATTTAATCCCTAACAATTATAAATAAATTCATATGATGTAGTTAATTTCATTATATTTCTGGAGAATATTCATGTTTGAAGTTTCCAGAAATTTATCACTAAATTAAAATTAATATACTTATAAGATTTAAGAAAGTGACATGTTGTCACTTTCTTTGGTTTTAATAATAATTAAGTTATTTTCATGGACAAAAGTCCCTTAAATGTTTCTAATCTGACCCTTAGGTGATATGGGTCTATTTTTAGTCATCCAATAGGATTTTTACAGGTGTTAAGGTAATTTTATAATATTATATTTACCCTTACTTACCCGATTTACCTTTAACTATGGTAAATAAAATTTACCGTAGTTACTATTCATAATGCCCAAAAATAAAAAGTACTTATTAACATAATTTGGAACCACTGATTCCAAATATGGAATCCATTTTTCAAAATTCAAAACACATAAGTTTCAGTAATTAATTTAAAATTAATCCCGTTGTCGAAAGAGAACGGGTTTTTGTTTAAAACATTGCAAAACATTGAATTGATTTAACCTACGAATTCAAGGTAAAATCAATGATAATGACATACATTGTATTAAATGGTGAAAATATATTATATTTATACTTTAAAACCATTCAATATTATAATTTAACAACATAAATGATTATGATGAAAAAAGTTGTTTTTAATTAAAATATAGCGTGTTTTTACTATTCATTAAAATATGAAAGTTATCAGAAAAATATCAAATCTTTATCCAATGTAAAGTTTTATATCCTGATTCAAAATAAGAAGTTTATTTTGTAAAATTGAACTTATAAACATGTCAAAAACTATATTTTATGTGGGTGCGCCATCAAAAGGCGGCAAAACTGCATTTTTTTGAAAAATACTTATCTTACCCGAAAAATTTATTTTGTTCTTATACCACGTTCTAGAAAATGTATAAGATGAATAATAATGTTATAAAATTCAAAATTTAGTTAATACTATTCATGACGGCTAGTTCATAATAATATTATAATAATATATCTTTGTTTTGTAAAACCTGGTATTGCGTACAACACACGCTATTGAGGAAGGTCGCGATTGCGTGTAATGAAAAGCAAGTTAGGGTTGCGTGTAGTGCATGACTCTTTTTTTGTTGCATATAAAAAAACTACATTGAATATATATATATATATACTCAATGTTTCATAGAATAACTACTATCAAACAAACATGAAATTGTGTGTAACATGATCCAAGAATAGTGTTGCGTATACCGCAAGCTAATACGGTGTTGCGTATAGCGCAAGATAATCTTGGTGTAGTGTACAACAGATGATATGAAAGAAATTAAAACTAAAATATCTTATAAAATCTTGGGTTTTTACACACGTCGTGTTGAAGAGGTGATAGTACACACATCCACGAATGATGTTATCACTTTTTAAGTATATATGAAAGGGTAATAAAGATAATGATATATATTATATTTCCAAAAAGGTAAATCTGTCATGAATATCGTATGTAGAATTTTTATTTCACATATGTTTAATTAAAACAATCCTTTATATGTTCCATGTATAGTGTGAATGAATCACAACGCTTTGAGGGGGCGGTAGTTCACACTTCCAAAAATGACGTTATCGTATTTATACAAAATGGAAAGAATAAATATATGTGTTTTAAAAGAATTAAAATATAATAAATACATAATAAATGTCTTATATATTAAATAAAAATAGATTTTTCATCATAATTACCAACCATGAGTGGTGGTAAAGGAAAATGAACAATCATCATTTCGTGAGGTGGTAGTTCGCCATACACGTAAACAGTATAATTGTTACCCATGGAAATATGTGTAAGTTAAGGTAGAACCTTTATAATAATAGAATCTCAGTATATTTAGGATACTGGTTCTGTTATATAATCGTGGAATATAAATATTTTATGTGTTGGATACTTTAAATAAAACTAAAGAGCTTGAGGAATGACGTTACCACTTAATTGGGTTTCTCCTTTTGGTGTGTAACAAAATGATTCCTCAGATTAATTCCTTACCAGAAGGAGGATTAAATGATTAGGGGATGGATATTTAGGTTATATTTGGTTATATATTGTTTGATGTTATGTTTCTTGAGAGGTTTGAATATTGGGGAGATTTGGTGGCCTTTTATAAGGGTGGGAGGGGACACACTTGGCATTTTTTAAAACAAGTTAGGTGTACCTAAATTTTTATCTCACGTTTTTAAATAACCAAACTCATAAAAAACCAACAAAAATGAATAATGTGTGGTTTATGTCCAAATTAGGAATATAAAATGAGTGTTTTAAAAGTGTCTAGGTCATTTGGCCCCTTAAGTTTAAGGTTTAGTCCATTGTAAAGCTTAATTTCACCTTAATCATTGCAATTAATTTTAATTACTTTCAGTAATATTTATGGTGAAAAAAATTTGGACCTTATTATACATTATAAATTATGATTTTTACAAATATTGAATCCATTTTTCCAAATTATAATCATAAAAGTGGAAAAAATTAATTTAAATTTAATCCAGTAGATTGGATGACAATGCGGGTTTTAAAAGAAAAAACGTCCAAAAGTTTAACAAGTTTTTATACCAAATTTGAAAGTGAGATTGATTAAAATGATCTAAATTGGGTTAATTGGAAAATAATTGATATAATTTGAATTTAATTCCAAGTTTTAATATAATTTCACACTATAAATAATTTTTTTTAAAAAAATATTTTGAATTAAAATTCAGTATTCTCACTATTCATTGAAAAAATTAAACTTCACAGAAAAATACCAAAAATTCACTATAACCTATTTTTTTGTACCAATTTCAACGATGATGTATATTTTTACATATTAAATTTATAAAAGGGACAAAAATTGTATTTAAAATAGTTTCTCCATTAAAAGGATTCAAAACCACCTTTATAAAAATATAGTAGTTTATATGTTATATTGGGTTTTTTCTTATCAAATATATTGGATGAGTGTCAAAAACTTTAGTTGGATTTATAATATATACATTTTCTATATATAACTACTAAAATTTTTAGAATAATTTTTTTAAAATTGGATGTTGAGTGTATTTTAAATCTATAATAAAATTAAATTTATTTTTAAAGGAAAACATAGTAAAGTCTTGGGGTGTTACAAAAATAAATTAATTACATCATTCATAGAAATGTTAGGTCGTATATACACTTGAACATTATGTCCATTTTTTTAACAAATGTCATAAAAGAAAGGTAAATAATTATTCAACTTTATAGAATATTTTATATATTATATATACCATATATATCATATATATTTATTAAATATATCCATATTACCATCCATGTCAAAATAAAATGAAAAACCAATCATGTCGCTTAAGGGAGGTGGTAATTACAAATTAATACTAATTAATACTTATTATTACTAATTATTCCTAATTATTACTAATTATTTCTAATTATTACTAATTATTTCAAATTATTTATAATTATTACTATTTATTAAAATTTATTACAGTTTATTAATAATTATTACTAATTATTACAATTTTCTTACTAATTATTACTAATTATTTCAATTTATTACTAATTAACACTTAAGCATGATTATTCATAAAAATAAATACTAAAAAAATATCTAATTATAATTTAATTAAATTACATCTAATGAACAAAAATTATAAATAATTTAAAATAAATTAAATTAACTAAACTATAAAAAAATAGATAAATACATTGAAACTGAATCTTTCAGAGTATAAAAGTCAGATATTATACTCCGATTAAAAAGTTTCAACTATGAAAAATTTTAGAAGAAAATTTTTCAGAATAGATAGAGAAAGAAGTTGAGAAAGGAGTTGAATGAGAGGGAAAACAGATAAGGGTATATATAGGTTAGATTAGTTGCAACATTCTTATTTACGACGGCCCTGTCACAAATACCCTCTACCCACATTAATTATAGTGGGTCGTTAAAATGTTATTTGTGGTAAGCCCCATCGCAAATGGGTACCTGTCGACAACGAATTTGTGATGGGATAAGTATCCCATTGCAAATACTAAAAACCGTCATTAGACATTTGTACAGGAATAGGAACTCATCAGAAATACCATGGACCGCGGTTTTCCACGTATTTCATGCCAAACCTTTTGTGATGGGTCCATCTCCCCCCCCCCCATTGCAAATAATAGTTATTTGCGATGGGGTCCCAACCCGTCGCAAATGACAATCTTTCCCGTAGTGCCAAAAACCCAAAAAACCCATAAAAACAAAAAAAAAACCTAAAATCCCATAAATCCACTAAAAACAATATATCCCTTTAAACCCCCTACAAATGTTGCAAAAACCAAGAAGACATTAAAGCCCCTAAAGATAGAAAAACCCCTAAAACCCCAAAAAACCCCCAAAAAACATAACAATACTAAAAACATTTTAGAAAACCATAACAATCTCAAAATCCCTAAAAACCCTAAAATCCAAAAAATTACTAAAATTACTAAAACATAAAAACCCAAAAACCATTGAAAACTCCTAATAAAATGATAAAACCCTAAAAACACATAAAACCCCTAAAAACCAAAAAACACTAAAACACCCTAAAATACCTAAAACCCATAAAACCTCTAAAAACCGTAAAAACTGTAAAATCTCAAAAAACCCTAAAAACTACTAAAAAATATTAATTCCCTTTAAACCCCTAAAATGTTAAGAAACTCTAAAAAACTATAAAAACCTAAAAAACCTTGAAAAAACCATAAAAACACAAAAAACCAAATAAGCCCTAAAAACCATAAAAAATTTAAAAACCCTGAAACCCCTTCAAAACTCTAAAAGTACCTAAAATATAGAAAAAACTAAAAAAAAATTAAAAACCATATGAAAATATCAAAATACTTAAACCCTTAAAACACCTAGAGACCTAAAAAAATTCTAAAACCCAAAATAACCTAAAAACCCTAAAAACCCGAAGAATCGAAAATAATAATAAATACCCTAAAACCATAAAAATCCTAAAAAAGAGTTAAAAATCCGTAAAAACATAAAAAACCATAAAACGCCTAAGAAAACTAGACAAAGATAAAAACATGTAAAACAATGAAAATAACCTAAAAACACCAAAAATCCAAAAAAACCTTAAAAACCATTAAACCCCTGAAAATGTTAATAAACCATAAAAATACATAAAACTCTAAAACCATTAAAAACTCTAAAAACCTCGATACCATAAAAATGTTAAAAACCTTAAAACACCTAGAAAACCTAAAAAATTAAAAAAACACTTAAATCCCAAAACATAATATAACACAAAAAAACCGTAAAACAACTAAAATACCATAAATACCTTAAATAACCTAAAAACCAGAAAAGTACCAAAAAATACCTAAAAATCCGAAAAAACCTAAAAATTCCTAGAAAAATTGAAACACTTGAATTAAACAATAAAAACCTAAAAACACTTAAAAATGGATAAAACCCAAAAAACCTTATAACCCTAAAAAACCATAATACCTTTAAAATTCCAAAAAACTATAAAAATAATAATTTTTTTAAAAAACCCAAAAAATTGTAAAAACACTTGTGAAAAACCTAAAAACCTAAAAACAATTAAAAACCTTAAAACCCTTAAAAATGATAAAAACCTTCTAAACTATAAAAAACCCTAAAAACACTAAAAACCATAAAAACCAATAGGTCCTTAAAAACCCCTAAAAAACCAAATTACCTATAAAATCCAAAAAACTACAAAAAAAACTAAAAACTTTTAGACCCTTAAATGAGTTATAAAACACTAAAAACCTTAAAAACACTTAAATACTCAAAAAACCCATCAAAATTGAACAAAATCATAAAATCTCTATAAATACTAAAACTCTAAAAAAAATTAAAAACCTAAAAACCATAATAATCCAAAAAAATCCCTAGTAATCCCGAAAAATGTAAAAAATACAAAAACCCTTAAAACATCCTAAGAAAACCATAAAAATACTTAAAACCACTAAATACCTAAAAACCCTAAAAACCCAAAAAACCCCCAAAAAACCCAAAAACCCCCAAAAAACCCCAAAACCTCTAAAAACCAATAAAAATCCGAAATATCCATAAAAATCCACAAATACATAAAAACCCATAAAACCCTAAAAACCACCAAGAAGTTCTTAAATACCAAAAAACACATAAAACTCTTAAAAACATAAAAATGATAAAAACACAAAAAGACACTAAATCCAATAATATCCATAAAATTTCCTTAAAAACTAGAAAACTCTAAAACCCCCAAAACCCTAAAAAACCACTAAAACACTGAAAACCCGTTAAACCCCCTATAAGATTTAAAAATATAAAAACACATAAACCCTTTAAAAAAACATAAACCCAAGAAAACTAAAAGAACCTAAAACCCCCCAAAAAACCCCTCAAAATCCATAAAATCTTTAAATACCTATAATTATCCTAAAAACCCCTAAAAATCCAAAAAATGGTAAATACCCTAAACACCCTGAAAACCCCTAAGAAAACCTTAAAACCCAAAAACACACCGAACAACTAAAACCCTAAAAATTCAATAAATAATAAAACCCTGGAAAACCCTAAAATCACCAAAACCATAAACACCCCTAAAACCCATAAAAACAATAAAATTAGATAAAAACCATAAAACCATTAAAACTAAAAAACCAATAAACCCTTAAAATGTTTAAAATCTCTAAAAACCAAAAAAACACTTAAACCCCCTAAAAACAAAAAAATGATAAACCCCCCAAAAAACCATAATCCCGAAAAACATGAAACCTTTAAAAAATCTAAAAACCAATAAAAAAACAAAAACCCACTAAACACTCTAAAATACCATTAAAACACAAAATATGTTTTAAAACACTAAATACCTTAACATAATAAAAAACCTAAAAACCTGAAAATCATTAAAAGGCATAAAAAAATAAAAACATAAATGTCCCTTAAAATACTTAGAAAAGTGAAAACCCTTAAATGCCTTAAAACCCTTAGAAATCTACAGAAACCTTAAAAAATATAAAACCCTAAAAACATAAAAAATATCTATAACCCCAAAAACCCCAATAATCATAAAACCTTTAAACCCCACAATATCCATAAAACCCCAAAAACCCATGAAAATCCTAAAAATTCTTTAAAAATAAAAAATCATAAAAACCCTAAAAACCCTAACAACCTCTATGAAATATGTAAATCCATAAAAACATATAAAACCCATAAACAACCTAAATTGTAAAAACCCATAAAATCACTAAATACCCTAAAACACTTAAAAACTATAAAACCCATAAAACCCATAAAAACCCTAAAAACCAATAAATACATGAAAACCTTCTAAAAACGTAAAAATGTAAAAAAGTTATAAAAAAACATGAAAACCCTAAAATGATCAAAACCCCACAAACCCCAAATAAATCATAAAAACTCTAAAAACCCTCAAACATTATAAATACCCTAGAAACCATATAAATATTAAAAAATACCTGAAAATATCTTAAATGTAAAAACCCAAATAAAACACTGAAAACCCATAAGAAAACATGAAAACCCAAAAAACACATAAACCCTGTAAAGAACCTAAGAAACCTGAAAAACCCAAAACCACTAAAAAACATAAAAACCAGAAAACCCTTAAAGAGATTTAAAACCCAAAAAATTATAAATGAGTAAAAACTATAAAAATCCTTTAAACCACTAAAAATCTTAAAATCTCTAAAAACCTAAAAACCTTAAAAACCTCAAAAAATTCTAAAACCTAAAAAAACCTAACCATAAAATCAAAAAATTTCCAAAAAACCTTAAAAAACCTTAACACTCTAAAAAATGAAAAAAAAACCTATGAAACCCCAAAAATAACTAAAAATGTAAACCCCCATCAAAACCATGAAAAATCCCTAAAACCTGTGAAACCCTAAAACCCAAAACATGCAAAAAACCCCTAAAAACCAAAAAAACCATAAAACCCCACTTCAGACACTAAAAACCCATTAAACCCCTAAAAATACTAAAAAAAATAATTATTATTAAAACCCAAAAAACTCAAAAACCCATAAGAACCAAAAAAACCATTATTACCCTAAAAAACCCAGAAAACCCTAAAAATCCATAAAATCTCAAAAAAACCCATAAAGTATTTAAAAATCCCTAAAAATACCTAATAACATTAATCCCCTAAATCCCCTAATATCGCTAAGAAAACCATTAAAATCAAAACACAGTTTAAACAACTAAAAAATAAAAATGATAAAAATTTAAAAACCTCTAAAAAACCTAAAAACCCTAAAAACCTAAAAACGAATAAAAACCTAAAAATTCCTAAAAACCCTAAAACACATAAAAATCTAAAAAACCACTAAAAATCACCAAAAATGTAAGGACCCCTAAAACCAATAAAAAATCACTAAAAATCCTAAATAACATTAAAACTATAAAATCCCCAAAAAACCTAAATGACGTTAAAAAATATAAAGACCTTAAAAATGCCTACAAACCATAAAAACCAAAAAAAACCATAAAACCATAAAAACATGAAAGCCTCACTATAAACTCCGAAATAACATTAAACCCATTAAAAAGTTAAAAAAACTCTAAAAACCATTAAACCATTAAAATCTCAATGGAACAAAAAAACCCTAAAAACCGTAAAACCCTAAAAACCTAAAACCCCTCATAATCCTCAAAAACCCTAATGACCATAATTATCCTTAAAATCCATTAAAATCTCTAAAATCATGAAAACAATAAAAACCATAAAAATATTTATGAAAATCTTAAAAACCTAAAAACACTTAAAATACCTTTAAAACATAAAAAATGCTAAGAAGCCTAGAAAATTCAGTATCCATAAACCCATGAAAACACCTTAAGACCTTAAAAACACTAAAATATCACAAGAACGCTAAAAAATATTAAATTCTCTAAAAACACTATAATACACTAAAAATTTTATAAACCTTTAAAAACCCTAAAAATTGAACACCCCTCACTTAAAAACTCAAAAAACTGTAAAAACCCATAAACCCATAGAAACACTAAAACCCTAAAAAACCATAAAAACTGTAAAAATATATAAATCCTAAAAATTCTTTAAAAATCCCAAAAAAACATAAAAGACCCTAGATAACTTTAAAAACCAAAAAACACACAAAACCCCAAAAAACTAATAAACCCTAAAACCCCTAAAACCCCCAAAAACCACAATTTCCAATGAATTAGCGAAACTTCTTTTTCCCAATGAATCATCCCCTTTCAACATTCAGTGACTCAAATCACTATGAAAATTATTCTCCGAAATTCAAATATCCGTTTTCGTATGCACAGGGATGGAGAGCAGGAAGGCCATGTTGTACTGCTCTCCAAGCTCATGCATACAAAAATGTATATTTTTACATTATAGCAGACCGTTCATAGTAATTTCAATTGTAGAAAGTTCAAGGGGATGATTCGTTGGAAAAAATAACATCTTTTATCCAATGAATCATCACCTTCCACATTTATTCGACTTATGTCTCTATGAAAAATCTTCCCTGACATATGTCTGAGTTTAATTCTCATACTGATTTTAGTGGGAAAAGTTATAAGGAGTTGAGACATCGATCAAAATGACTACCACCAATCCACTGAAAATTGTGACAGTTCATTAATGTACTCAAATTTATTAGGATTTATTAAAAATTAGTCCTAATTATTTCTAATAAATCCTAGTTATTACTAATTATTTCTCATTATTTCTCATTATTTTAAATTTTTAGTAATTGTTACTAATTTTCACTAATCATTACAAATTATTTTTAATTAATCTTAACTATTACTAATTATTTCTAATTAATCTTAATTATCACTAATTATTACAAATTAATAAAAATTATTCTTAATTATTAATAATTATTTCTAATTGATCCAAATTATTACTAATTATTACAAATTATTTCTAATTGATCATAATTGTTTATAAGTAATAATAATTATTACTAATTAATCTAAATTATTACTAATTAATCCTAATTATTAATAATTAATCATATTTATTACTAATTAATCCAAATTATTACTAATTAATCCTAATTATTACAAATTAATACTAATTATTACTAATTAATTATAATTATTACTAATTATTACTAATTATTATTAATTATTACTAATTATCACTACTTATTACCATTTTTTAAAATTATAACGAATTATTTCTAATTATTCATATTTATTCCTACTTATTACTAATTATTACAAATTATTACAAATTATTTATAATTATAATTAATTATTTCTAATTATTACTAATTATTTCTAATTATTAAAATTATTTCTAATTAATCCAAATTATTTCTAATTATTTCTAATTAATCCTGATTATTACTAATTATTACAACTTTTTTATAATTATACATAATTATTACTAATTAATCACACTTATTAATAATTAATCCTAATTATTACTAATTAATCCTAATTATTACTAATCAATCCTAAATATTACTAATTATAACTAATTATTTCTAGTTATTTCTAATTATTACAATTTATTTCTAAATATAAATATTTTTTGATAATTAATCCTAATTATTACTAATAATTACTAATTATTCCCTATTATTACAAATAATTACTAATTATTATAAATTATTACTAATTATTACTAATTATTTCTCATTATTACTAATTATTTATAATTATTACAAATTATTGCAAATTATTTATGACAATTTATAATTATTACAAATTATTACAAATTATTACAAATTATTAGTATTTATTAAAAATTATTTCACATTAATCCTAATTATTACTAATTAATCATAATTTTTACTAATTTGTCCTAATTATTACTAATTAATCTTCATTATTATTAATTATTACCAGTTATTACTAATTATTACAGTTTTTTCTAATTATTACTAATTGTTACAATTTAATACACATTATTGATAATCATTGATAATTATTACTAATTACTCATAATTATTACTAATTAATACAAATTATTGATAATTATTACTAATTAATCATAATTGTTACTAATTATTAACAATTATTAATAATTATTACTAATTATTTCTAATTATTAGTAATTATTTCTAATTATTACAAATTTTTTCTAATTATTACTAATTACTACTATCTATTTCTAATTATTAAATTTTTTTTTCTAATTATTACTATTTGTTCTAATTATTTTTAATTATTTCAAATTATTTCTAATTATTATTTATTATTTCTAATTATTACTAATTATTACTAATTATTACTAATTCTTACTAATTATTACAAATTAGTACTAATTATTACAATTTATTCCTAATTCTTACTAATTATTACAATTTATTACGAATTATGACAATTTATTACTAATTATTAAAATTTATTACTAATTTTTACTAATTATTACTAATTAATATTAATTTTTACTAATTAATACTAATTAAAACTAATTAATACTAATTATTACTAATTATCACTAATTACAACTTATTACTACTCATTATTACTAATTAATACTAATTAGTACTAATTACTACTAATTACTACTAATTATTACTAATTATTCCTAATTATTCCTAACTATTCCTTACTATTCCTAATCATTACTAATTAGTAGAAATTATTTCTAATTGTTACTACTTAATCCTAATTAATCCTAATTATTAATAATTATTACTAATTATTACAAATTATTTATTATTGTTACTATTTATTAGAACTTATTACTAATTGTTACTAAATATTACAATTTATTACTAATTATTACTAATTATTTCAATTTATTACTAATTAACACTTAGACATAATTATTCATAAAAATAAATACTAAAAAACAAATATTTAATTCAAATTTAATTGAATTACATCCAATGAAAAAAATATAAATAATTTAAAATAAAACAAATTAACTAGACAATAAAAAATAGATAAATACCTTGGAACTGAAGCTTTCAAAGTATAAAAGTCACATATTATGCTTCTATTTAAAAGATTAAACTATGATTTTTTTTTGAAAATTTCTTTCTAGAAGAGATAGAGAGAGAAGTTGAGAAAGGAGTAGAATGAGAGTAAAATGAATGAGGTTATATGTATATTAGATTAGTTGTGACTGACTTATTTGCAACGGGACCCGTCTCAAATGCACTCTGCCCTTATTAATTACAGTGGGTCCTTAAAGAGTTATTCGCGACTTGCCCCATCACAACTGGGTACTTGTCGACCTAGCATTTGCGAAGAAAGAGGTATCATGTCGCAAATACTAAGAACCATCGTCGATCATTTGTGATGGGAATAGGAACTTGTCACAAATACCCCGGCCTGCGGTTAGGTGCGTATGTCGCGCTAAACCTTTTGTGACACCCCCCCTGTCGCCAATAATAGTTATTTGCGATGGCCCCCTGACCTGTCGAAAATGACCATTTTTTCATAGTGAGTGTGGAGACGAACTCATGTAATTTCATAAAGTATTAAATTAATATAAATTAACTTTTATATAAAACATATACAAATTGATAATACTATAATATAAGATAATTTTCAGTCGAAATAATCTCATAAAATATTATAGTTATCTAAAGCAAGAAAGTGACATTTTTTTCTTTTCATTATATAAAGTATTATAAAGTTCACAGTCATTGACATATGGAAAAATGTTATATATTAGAATTGTGGATGTTTATGGAAAAAATATTCTCACAAAAAAAAATTCATGTGTTAGCGCAACTTTTTTGTCCTTATCAAATAATTTTTTACCCTTAGTTAACCTATTTTAACCTTACTGTGGTAAAAAATATTTACTATCATTAATATTCATAAGGACAAAAAAACTGACTTATGTACCAATTTTTTAGCTGATAATTTAAAGTATGAAATATTTTTCCCATTATTCAAAACACATATGTGGAAACTTTTAATTTAATATTAAACTGATAAAATGCGATGAAAAATGGTTTTATGAAAAATGAATTTTCCAGAAATATGTGATCTTATATTAACTGTATGACTAGCGATCATTATTATTTGAATTTAAATTCACATAAATAGATATAAAATTTTCATTAAATTTAAATATTCAATATTATTGGTTATTTTAATTAATTAAAATTGAAAAACAATATGCACTTTAAAATCTATTCTCATAAAACTACATTTTTAAGCCAAAAAATAAACTTATACTGAAATCATGAATGTTATTGGTTAGAATAAAATTAATTAGGTTATTATAAATCAAATGTTTAATATGTAACATTAATAATAAATAAAAAAATATAATGGGACTTTTAAATTAGTTTTTGTAATTAAAAGGAATATCAGTATTTGAAAAATCGGTATTTTTATTATTCATTGAAAAATAAATAATTATAGAGAAAACCTAGGATTTTAGCTTGAGTAAATTTTTATTGGATGTTTTAAAAAATTCACTTAATTTTATCAAATACGTTTTCTAAAGTTTACCTAAATTTAATATATTATTTTCTCACAAAAATAAATTATTTTTTTAAAGAGAACATATGTTTTGAAGAATAAAATGTCATTATAAAAAATAAATATGTATTTCCTAAGAATGTAAAAATAAATTTATATTTAGTAGTATATTTTTATATATATCATAAATTATATAATCATATTCATACTCTTCCATTTAACAACTAGATTGTAAAAATATTACAATAATATTTCATGGTTTGTTTAGGCTCAATGTCACGTGTCGTATTTGTTATCCTATATAACATTCTTCATTTAAAATCTCATGGTTTTTTATTTTCCCCACCTCCAAAAAATTTATTCCATAAAATTTTAATTTGTGCTTAGAAATCAAGGGGTTGGAATTTAAAAATTCATTTTTGGAAAACTCACCTCTTAAAGGGGTTAATAAAAATTTCTCTTAAAAAGAGGGAAAGGTAAATTCAAAGGTCATGTAGAATAAAAAAACAAAATTTTCAAATATGTTAAAATTTATGTGAAATGAAAATATATATGTAGAGAAGAAAGAAAATCCCAATGACTAATAAAGAGTGAAATAAAACATGGCTAGGATAAAGTTAATGAAAAAAAATCCATAAATCTGTGATTAGTGAATGGACCATCAATTTCATCAAAATGATCTCAAAAGGATACCACTTTTTTCAAGATCATTTTCCTTGAGTTATGGGATTACATTAGTATCAATATAGTGTAAAATTGAAAATATACCTACTTTATATATATTTATTTCCTAAGAAAAATTCCACTGATTGGTTATGCTTTAATCAATTTCCACCTCATTTCTGACTCCAAAAAATGAATATGCAAGGTTAATTTTTATGCCTGAAGCACTAAATTTAAATTTTAATAGATCATATAATCCACAAAATAATAATAAGGTATTTAACTTATCTTTAATAAAAGTAAAATGGTTTCAAAAAATAAATATAATACTTGAAATGAATAAACCTTTAAGTTACTAAATAATAAATTAATCTCTAAAATTCCTTAATAGAACCCAATGTTTGATATAAATCATTTCCTAAATTAATAACCGTACATCCAAATTAACCTCAGTAAACTCAAAATTAAAAAATATTTTAATCTCAAAGGTTATCTCATTCCCTTTTTTCTTACACCAGCAAATATATAATAACATTTCCCTAAAATAATCTTTTATAGTAAACGTAATTGTTATATATATATATATATATCTCTGTGTGTGTGTGTGTGTGTGTGTGTGTCAACCAAATAAAACATATCCCAAAATCTCATTCATCCCCTTAAAATCATAAAAATTATAAATAACTGTCTTATAATAAGTTTCCGAAAATCAGCTTAATATTTATTCATTAAACCATTTGAGTAAGAATGGTGTCATATTAACCAATACATCACATAGGCTATTTCTAGGTGTTGTAACCTTATCACCTTTTGGTTGTGGGTTTATCCCTCATGACCTTTTCAATTGCGATTGGTTTTCTCTTAACAAGTGGGTTGTCTATTTTCTAAAACTATAATAACATAATATTTATAAAATTCCAACATATAGGATGAAAATCATCTAGAATAACATTAATCATCAAATCACTTTTTAACCACTAAGGATTTACATGCAGTTTATTTTTATATAAAATATGATAATTTTAATAAACTATTATTAACTTAACATCAATAATCACATTAACCCTAAAAGATATAAATACCTTTAAACATGTATCCATAAAATATTAAAGCATAATTCAACCAAGAAACTTGTCGTTAAAACACATACTAAACCCAATGAAATTTTACTATAAATGATTACCAAAATATCCATAATCATTTTAAACTCCCATAACAGAATACCTAAAATGGAGTATATTTTCTTCTAAAAATATGATTGACCTTAGCCAAAACATCAAAAGAAACATTAGGTTTATATCATATCACTTTGTATATCATTGAATTTTGTAGGTTTTATTCCTTAATTCATCATAATAGTTGATGAAGAAAAGTTGAATTAATGTAAGTACATCCCCCAAGAGTTTCAAACTAGGTGTGTAGTAAGGGAACACAAACCATGAACCAGAATGATGGTCGGGATATACTCGACCAACTCTTTTTGATGTTATTACCTCAAGATGAATCTATTAAAAAAGCATGTCCATTTATAGTATCTCTCTAAGGTTATGTTGTTAGGAAACCCAAATAATATCCACCAAACAAAAAAATTATGTTGTTATCATATACATAGACTTATCGACAAATTAGTTTTTATGGTTATGTTTCCTAATAGGTCTCTACTAAACTTCTAATAATATAGGTGTAAAAACCCCGACCCTTGTATTATAGAGCTAGTGGTAACTTTATTACATTGGAACTAGATACATGGAATCATGTTTAAAAGGAACGAATAGTTTAGTTGTCTTGGTAAACTAGATATATACTTGAATCTCACATTAAATTTAAAAATAGAAAATACAAAACCCAGTGAATGTAAATATTCTACATTCTTGAACTCAATCAGACACTACTTCTTTATATCCTAGGGAAAGGAAGAAAATAAGGGTGAGACCAGATGCTCAGTAATGGTTATATATATCATAATCCATCATTAGTAAATATGGAATAATCTATATGGTTTGGAAAATATCATAAAATATATTCCATTTAATCAATAACTTGAGAATTATGAATAATATAGAAAGAATAAATGATGATAAAAAAACTCTATATAACTAATCACATGATCTTTAAACTTATCCATGGATATCATAAATATTAAAATAATCACATGTAAATAAAAAACTAATCTCTTAATGTTGTAATACATAATACAAAACATTATAAATCTATCATTATAGCCTCTTTCCAAGATATTTTACATAAATTGGTGAGGCTTCGACCAAATACCCATACCATTTTGAATCATGAGACTTATAGATCTGTCGGATGGATATCTATAACTATGCCAAACCATCAATGCATGTCCACTGTATTCCTCATATATTGAATGATCAATTCATTCCATAAATAATATTCCTTAACAAAAATATATGTATTGAGTAAACAATACAGATTTATCAAGGTTTTACTCAGTCAATCAAATAAATTTCAATTTAAAAAACCATATATAGAATTGATATATATATTAAGAAATAAAAATATGCATGATAAATAATATGGATATTTAAGGGAAATGAAACATACAATGATCATAAGAAAATTAATGTTTCAAGGGAGAGTTAATTAATAAAAAACTAATCAAGAAAGTGATTTTCAATAATTTTCCTGGTCAAATGGATCCTAAATCATCTAGATAAAGAATAATAATGACATAATTAGAACATAACCCCTATTGAGAATATGTAATATATGGGGTTTTTTCGTTGATGAATTGAAATACCATAAAAATATCATTAAAATATTTCTTGAGAAATATACACTTTTGACTTTGAAAATAACCTTTAGAAACTACTGAATTATATAATATTAAGAATAATTGTCTCTCTCAAAATCAGTTTTTAAACTTGTAATTAAAGATTCAATGAAATGAGAACTCATTATTGTGAGAATACTCTGTTCATTCCATGTACCTAAAAACAAATATCACTTTCACATTTTCGATAAAAATTGAAAAAAACCTTATTCAGAAATTGAGAAGAATATTATTTTTAAAAAATAGTATAAAAATTAAAATATGGGTAAATATTTATTTGAAAAATAATTATATAATTTTAAAAACATACCTTTAGATATTTTAAGGAATATATGGGGATGGAAGTGAATTATTTTTGAATGAGTAGAAAAACACAATCTATTTTCATTAATGAAATATTTTATTATCTTTATTAATTAGAGTAAATAAATTGAAAGGAAAAATTATAATTTATATAAATGACCATATGAGAATAAAATATAGTTTTTTTAAGATAGTAATTTCATATAATTCCCCCAATGGATACTTAAAATTAATTAATCATGAATAATAATGAGATTATGAAATAAAATCTTACCTAATGTCTGATTTACTTCACCTGTATTTGAACCACCAGTATTATAAATATATATTTAATATTAAAATATTATATAACCATACTCATATATATCATAATTTCTATGATTTAAACATAACACTTTTTCTCCCATTTATTAATAATTCTTTATTAAAATCCTTATTCTCGGTTATAACTGCTTCATTTTTCATGTATGTTTTGGTTCAGAAGTTTTAGTCCTCATACAATAAACGTGGATAAAAAATCTCTAAGGTTTTAATTATATATATATTAATTATATATATGTTTACTTATTTATAGTTATTCATAAAAGTTAAAGATGAGGAAATTAATTATATTGTTCATGGAGATGGTAGGTCGTACGTATGAATGAATGTTTTTTCCATTTTTTAACGGCTAAAACAAAATAAATATAATTAATATTTTACCATTAAAGAATAATTTTTATATCATATAAATTAATTAAATCTATCCTTATTACCACTTATGTCATGATAAAAGGAAAAACTAATCACATCGATTCGCCGAGGCGACAGTCCACACGTATGCATAAGAGACATTACCATTTTCCAACAGATTGGAATGTAAGAAGATATTTGTGATATTATAACTAAATAGATATAATTATCTCTTAAATATCATATATAAACATTAAATACATCATTATATCCATCCATGAAAGGTGATGATGTAAAAATAATTACATTTTTTGGTGAGGTGGCAGTCTGCCATGTACAAGATCGAATGTTTCATTTCCCATTTGATGGATGATAATATAGATTTAGGTTATTAAATAATATAAAATAACATATAAGTATATTTAATATAATGGTTTTATTATTTTAGAAAATTTTAAGAATATTTTAATTATTTTAAAGAATAAATAAAATGAAAATGTATGGTTAAGAATGATACATATTCTTCATAAAATCTATTTAGGTTTTCACCAAAAGCCTTCATAGGAGGGTTTTATAATAAAAAGAAGCATCTAGAAAGTTTGGATTGATGTAATTAGGGTATTTGGGTAGGAATTTATCAGAACCAAATGCTTTTTATGTATGAATAAACTAGAATATGTGTGCCCTTTTATAAGAGCAGGGATAAGCGCTCTTAGAATTTCGTAAAGTATTAAATAAATTTAAATTAATTTTTACATTAAAATGGATCTAAATATATAATATTCAATTATAATATTAGTTTTATTATAAACACTATCATTTAATAATAACTGAGAAAATATAGGTGATGTTTTTAGCATTATCTTTTTGTTTTATCCAGTTTTAACCTTTTTTGAGAATTATAGGGGTATTGATGTTTTAATATTTAGGGGCTAGGAATGTTACTATAAAATATAAAATGGCTCATAAATAGAACGTGGTTGATACTGAAAACAACATACCATTTACAAGGAATATTATAAGACTATTCATGAATTTAAAAAAATTAATAAAATTATAGTTATTATAAAATAATATTGATGTCGTATTTTGAACAATTCATTTCATTTAACTTTGAAAAAAATATGAGAGAAAGTTAATTTGAATGTATTCCATTAAAAAAATATAGGATTTTTTATATTTATATACAAAATAAATAGAAAAAACTAATTAAATCAAATTATATTTCTTTTAATATTTCAAAAGCAGTTTATTTTATTTTTCTCTTAACTGAATAAATATTGTGTCAGCGTTGCGTAACAATTTGTGGTAATTATTTCATTACTAAAAATTAATAAAAATTACCCTGATAAAAAAATAATTTATCCTCAAAATGACTTTTTATAAACAAATATAATTTGTTTTTATCCCTTTCAAAAAATATTATAGTTATTTAAAGCAAGAAAGTAACTTTTTTAATTTTATTTCATTAATGTATTTTAATGGTCATAATCATATTCCTTTGATAAAAGTCATATACTCGAATTATATATTGTTATTAATGAAATATAATCATAAAATAAAAATAATTCAAGTGTTGAGGTTACTTTTTATTCCATATCAAATTATGTGTGCACTTAATTAACCTATTTTTCCTTTACCATGATAACAAATACTTACTACACTCACTATTCATCATGAAAAAAATAAAAGGGAAAAATTTAACAAATTTTTAACTCATGATTCCAAATATGGAATACATATACCATTATTAATTACATATAAGTAGCAAAATTTAATTTAATATTAAATCAGAAAAATATGATGAAAAATGGTTTTTCTGGAAAATGAAATTTTCAAACAAAAGGTTATTATATATCAACTATATGATTAAAAATCATCATTATATGAATTTAAATTCATATAAATACAAATTTGATATATAGTTTATTTAATTATTTCTTTATTATGGGATATTTCTATTAATTTAAATGGGAAAAATTTATTTACTTTAAAAATAGTTTCTAAAAAATTGCATTATTAAGCATAAAAATAAACTTATACCAAAATAAGGAAAATTCATCACTAAAATGAAATTAATTACATTATTATAAATAAAATGGTTTAAATTTGACATTAATACTAAATACAAAATATAATTAAAATTTTAAATTACTATATTTATGAAAAAGAAATGAGAGTATTTGAAAAATAGGAAATTTTTATTGTTTAGTGAAAAATCATTCATTTTAGAAAAATATGTAAATTATAACATAATTTAATTATGATATTCTGATTTTGAATTTTTTTTTAATTTTATCAAATATATTTTCCAAATATTTGATAAATTATTTATAATATTTTATCATAAAAATCAATAAAATAATTTTTGAAGAGAACATATTTTTTTAAGATTAAAATGTCCTCAAAAAAATTAAGTTCGCATTTCATAAGAATTTATCAATACATTAATTTTATGTAGATTATTGTTTTCTATTTCATAAACCAATTAATCTTATTTATATCCTCCAATTTAGATGCTATTTTTTAATGGTCATATTGTAATATTCCATGGTTCATTTATGCTTATTGTTGTGTGTCATATACACTATCAAACATAATGTTCTTATTCTAAAATATCGAGGTGTTACCTCACCTATGATTTAAAAAATGTGATTAATTAAATGTTCATTTATAAACATTTATTATAAACACTAGTAAAAAGTGTATGACTAAATTAAATATGTTTTTATGAAATGAGGCTAATTAGTCCCTTTTAAAAACATGACTAATTTTCCCAAACATAAAATTGTCAGATTTTTATGAAATGTGAGTACAAACAATAGTCATGTTTATAAATGGGATTTTCTTAAAAAAATAATAAAGGATAAATGTATTTTTTTGTTAACTTTACATAACCTAGAATTAGTCTTGATAAAAAATAAGAAATTGTCCCCATATCTTAGAGAATATGACATTTACTAACTCTACATAAATACTACCCACCCTAAAAGACATTATAGTTTTCATAAGGTTAGAATAACACCACATTTCATCGATTAACATCAATAAGGGCCTTCTATATTATTATGAAATCCATTCATGAAACAATATTAAAGATGTATAAATTAAATATAAGAAAGTATGATATCATTTCAATATCAAATATCACCACAATATAATAATTTCAATTTAATTTTTTATCTTTCTCCTTTCCTAAAATATTTGTAATTTCTGTTGAATATGATATAATTTCCTCATGAAAAATCAACTCATAAAATATTTTAATATATTCAAAATTATTTGAAGCACCTGTATCAAATAAATATATAACTATAAAAGATTTAATAAGTATGGTATCTCAAATTATCATAGGTCCATCATTTGATTCTATAGGTGCATTATTTATAGATAATATATTTTCATTATATTTCCTTTATAATTATAGGATTTAGTTAACACTATTTTTTTTATTTTATGGATACTTATTACATATTTAGTTTATAGGTGTATTTTAGAGTTTTATTAAAGAATAAAATAATTACGGGTTTTTAATTTACTTTATTCATATTAGAATAATTTTGAATATATATAAATTATTCTAGAGTTAAAATATAAAAAAATTATTTATCTTATGTCTCAACTGGAAAAATATTATACCATAACTAAATAAAAAATATATCTAATTAAAAATTTTTATGTGAGATAATATTTTATTACATGTAGAGGTTATATATTCTGTATTGAAGTTAGTTTGATCTCACATGATTGAAAAAATATGAAAATTATTTTACTTTTGTGGTTAATAAAAAATTTAAAAAATATATAATAAAAATGAAAAAAATGATTACCCCTGTTTGAAAAGAACATGGGTAATTAGTGGTCCTTTTACCAAATTTTAGTAAAATCATAGTAAAATTTTCTGTGACTACATTAGCAGTGTTTCTACAAAACATAACTTTTTAGTCACATTTAAAAACATGAATAATTTACAAACACATTAAATAAAAACATTTTACTTTTACATGGATAATAAAAAAGTAATAATTTTTTTAATAAAAAAAGAAAAAATACCCATTTTTAAAAAATATGTCGGTAATTAATGGTTTATTTACATGATTTTAGTTCAAATACAATT
This sequence comes from Viscum album, assembly GCA_963277665.1. Classification (NCBI taxonomy): domain Eukaryota; kingdom Viridiplantae; phylum Streptophyta; class Magnoliopsida; order Santalales; family Viscaceae; genus Viscum; species Viscum album. The sequence continues at coordinate 1,644,040,392 of OY728159.1, forward strand.
AAATGGTGTGTTAATAAATTATCTATGTTTACAATAAATTTATCCAATTTCTCATGGTTACGAACCTGACTAATTTACCCAAATAATAAATAATTTCATTTTTGTGAAATTTGGGTGAAGAAATCATTTATATATAAAAATATACTTGATATAAAAAAGAAAAAAAATCTAAATGTGACTTTTTTAGTGCCTCTATAGCCTCAAAAAAAAGTTTGATAGTTGAAAATAAATTATCACAATTCCCAATTGAATATTCCTTTCTATTCCTCCACTTTGATCACAATTGACTTGGAAGATATGAGTGTTTTCCTCAGGTGAGAGGAACACATCATTTTTTGATTATTGACAATATGATAATTTGATATTATCATCCAATTCATTCTCAAAACAAATTGGAAGATTTTCATGTTATGTATAAGAATGTCCAATATGATTTGAGTATCAATTATCAACAAAATATAGTAAGGTATCTTCCATCCTTGATTGTTCTTCTTCCCCAAAAGTTAGTAATTTCAATTATATTATTTTATCAAATCAAATTGAAAAAATAGTTGGCTAAATAATTTAATAGATATAAAATAATTTTAAGCAACTATATCAAATAATTCTATAACCTAGAAGATACAATAATAATAGTGCCCAAAACTATCATTGGTCCAGCCTCTGATTCCACTGGTATGTTAACATAGATTTTAAGATGTTTCCATAAGTAATATAGTTACACAGAAGGAGGATATGTGCAAAATTGTAGCAATGGTGGGTACTTTAGCATACATTGTAGCATTATTGGGTATTTAATAAATTACTATAGTTGAAGTTGGTAATGCAGAACTATTTTTCATAGAATGTGACATGGCCTATGTAATGGGATTTAAATCCACTTGTCCTTTGGTCCATCGAAAAATTATTATGTGTCCTTCAGGTCATTTGTGTCATGTAAGGTTTCCCTCTTAACCCATAAAATAGGATTCATCATGATATAAAAATTGAATTTGAATTGTAAGCAGTTTATATGAGTATTTTTGTATTTAATTGAAAAATTGATTAACAGATGGTTTTAAATGATTTTATTCATATTATAATCTTTAGAAATATTCTTCCAAGTATCTAAAGTTATAAAATAGATATTTAAATTATCATATGTTTGAAATAGAAAAGTAATTCACATGAGATTAACTATAAATCAAGCAAAGTGAAAAAATTTATGTGATATAATATTTTCTTATGTATGAAGATTACATCTTGAATATTGAAATAAATTAATGATAAAACAATTTTAAAAACTCAAAAATTATTTTCATTTATTGTTAATAAAAAATTAAACAACAATTATATAAATAAAAAAACAATTAACCATTTTTGAAAAAAAAAATAATAATTAATGGTAAATTTACCCAAATTTATTAAAAACACTGGTAAAATATGTTTGGAAAAATTATCCATGTATCATAGAAACATAGTAGATTAGTCACATTTAAAAATACAATACATCAAATATTCATATTTTATATTTTCATGGATAATAAAAAATGAAAAAACAAAAATAATAATAATAATAAATCAAAAAAATTTCCTACGTTTGAAAAAAACTTATGTAACTAATGGTTCATTTACACATGTTTAGTAAACATTTTGGTAAATTGTGTGTCATTAATTTAGTCACATTTCACAAAAATATGGCTAATAAGTCACATTTAAAAACATGAGTAATTTAACCACACATCAAATAGACAAATTTTTATGAAATGAATTTACAAACATTATCTATGTTTATAATTATGGATAACATTAAAAATGAAACATGGCTAGTTTTAACATTTTTTAGTGACTCTACAACATCTAGAATTAGGATTTATAGTTGATAAGAAATTTTCCAAATATGTATATAACAGACCATGTACTTCTTACACATATATCACACTCAAACTGAAAGACATCATTTGTTTCCATAAAGTGAGAGGAATGTTGAATTTTGAGGATTACAGTCAATATGGGACATTGATATAATCATCCAATCCACTCCATGAATAATATTGAAGATGTACAGGTTGAGGATAAAAAAATATTATATTATTTCTGTGTCAGATATCATCTCAATATAAGAATTTTCTTCCATCCCTAATCATTCTTCTTCCCAAACATATTTATAATGTATAGTGCATATGGAATGAGTTACACCTGAAAAATCTATTTGGAAAACTACTCTAATAGATATGAAAAAAATTTATGAATCTATATCAAATAATGAAATAATTATAAAAGATAAAATGAGCATAGTTTCTTGAATTTTCATAGGTCAAGCCTCTTATCCCTCGATCCAATTAAGAGAGAATATATTTTTATTATATTTACTTTTTGATTCAATGATTTTATTTCAACTATTTTTATATTTTATGGGTAATTATGACATATTTAATATAGAGGTGTATTTAAGAGTTTAATTGAAAAGTAGATTATATATTGGTTTTTTATTTATTTTATTCATATTGAAATCATTTTAAATGCATACAAAAATTTAGAGTTGAAATATATAAAATTAATTTATCTTTTGTTGGTCTTAAAAAAATTAGACGTGGGATGAAATAGAAATATGGTTATGTAAAAAATATTATGTGAGATGATATTTTCTCATGTATGAAGATTATATCCTATGTATTAAAATAAGTTGGAGCTCAATTGATTGAAAAAAACATTCAAATAATTTTCATTTAACTAGAAATAAAAAATAAAAAAATATAACAATGAAATAAAAAAATACCCCGATTTGAGAACAACTTTGGTAACTAATAGTTCATTTACCCATTTTTAGTTCAAAAGATAGTAAATAGTGCATCACTAAATTAACCACATTACAAATAAACATGGACAATTTTTAACATTTAAATATATAAATAATTTTACCACACATAAAATATACATATTTTACTTTTATATGTGTAATAAAAAATGAAACAACAATTATAATAAATAAAAAATTACCCTTGTTTGAAAAAATGTATTTAATTGTTAATTTAGAAACATTTAGTATAATGATGGTAAATTTTTTATCACTAATTTGGAAATTTTTCTAAGTAATGTGGATAATTAATCACTTGTACAATTTTCACTAATTTACCCACACTGCGGTATTTTTTGAAACACGAGTACAAATAGTATCCATATTTATAAATGTGATTAACATAAAAATGAAACAAAGTTAAATGTAATTTTTTTCCAGTATCTCTATAGAATCTATAAGTATGTTTTCTATATTATAAGAATTATTCCAATATACTAAATAATATTCCCTTTCATGCCTTCACTTAGATCCCACACCCATTAAAATACCTGAGTGTTTCTGTTATGTGGGGTTAATACTACATTTTAATGATTAAAGTTAGTATGGTGCATTGAAATGATTATAAAATACATTAACAAAATAATATTTAAGATATCCGTGTAATTATTAATAAAGTTTGATATGATTTAAATAATTGATAAAACCATAATATAAGAATTTCACTTCCATCCCCAATCCTTCTTCTTCCCAAACGAGAAGTAATTTCATTATATATTGTATTAGTTCCACTTAAAAAATCATATACTGAACTACTTTAATATATATAAAATAATGTGAAGCACCTGTATCAAATAAATCAAAAACTATAAAAGATGCTATAATCATGGTTCCTCGTACTCTGAAAGGTCCACCCTCTGATTCTACTAGTGCATTTATAGAGAATATATTGTTATTATCTTTGCTTTATAATTCCATTATTTTATTCCTACCATTTTCACATTTTTTTATTGACCACATATTTAATTTATAGGTGTATTATGAAGTTTAATTTGAAAATGTCTTAAATACTAGAATTTAAATGATATTATTCATATTGGAATCAATTTGAATATGCCTATAAGAATCTTGATTTTAAAAATAGAAAATTCATTCATCTTACATTTTTACTAGAAAAATATTGCACATGAGTGGAATTAGGAATTTGGTAAAGTAAAAGATGTTACGTGAGATAAAATTTTCTTATACATGAAGATTAAAACTTATGCATTGAATGTAAGAGGAGCTTGATTGATTAGAAAAATAGAAAATTATATTACTTTTATGGTTACTAAAAAATGGAAAAATAATTATTATAAAAAATCAATTGTCCATGTTTAAGAAAATGTTTGTAATTAAGGGTTCATTTACCCACATTTAGTACAAACACAAGAAAATAATGTGTAAATATGTTAGCTACTTTTATAAGAAACACGACTAATTGGTCATGTTTAAAAACTTTTTTAATTTATCTATACATCAAATAACCCCACATTACTTTCATGTTGGTAATAAAAATGAAATAACAAATATAATAAACAAAATGGAAAAATTACTTACTTTAAAAAAAACGTAGGTAATTAAGGATTTATTTACACATTTTTAGTAAAAATACAAGTAAATGGTGTCTAACTAAAATATCTATGTTTCTAAGAAACATGGATAATTAAACACATTTAAAAACATGACTAATTTACCTATACATCAAACATATACATTCATTTGGAACAAAAGTACACACATTATCAATGTTTATAAATTATTTTAACAAAAAAAGAAACATGGATAAATGTTATTTTTTATAGTTGTCGATTCCTTCCAAATAAGCATTGACAAAATCATAAAGGATGACATACCTGAATATGTGTATTATTTTCCCTGCAAAAACAATGAAGAAGGGGATGGGAAAATATTCATGAATACTCTGCGAGACTCTTGATCGCATGACCATTTCATGGTCACGTGAAGGCCCCAACATGGCACATTGCCTGCGACTAGTCCTACGAAGCCCTCTTAAATAAACCTAGATGATCTTGTGAATCCCCCCCCAACAGATGAATTAGAACCCCCTTGCCACATGGGTTTTCTTGGGAAATTTCCTAAAAACCCATCCTAAATTTTTCAAGAATAAAGAGGAATGGAATTTTAAAGATAGAGACACCTAGTGGCCATAAATATCATGATACAAAACATCACTGGGAAGAATAAAACACCATGATGATATCTAGGAAATTTCATATGACCTCTGATCCTTTTCCATATAAAACAATGGAGATAATGGGGAGGAGGTGAGATGGGTTTTCGGTCGCTGAAAGACATGCGATGTGCACCCAGAGTGATTTCCGAGGCACCATGTAACCTATTAGAAGCCCTATGGCTTGTCAACCTTCCCACATGGATGTCCTCAGACATGTCAAGGAAACCCCACAATGTTATAAGGATAGGCAGATAGAACATTCCACTATATTATTTCACACTCTCTATATAACCCATATTTTTCAAGTGATACATCATCCAAAAATTGATTAAAAATCATATATACTACTCATGAAAACTCATATGATCTCTGTACATTGTAAAATCATACAAAGAATATAAAAAGGGAGGAGGATAGAGGGGTTTACAGTCACTAAAGGACATGTGATTTACCCCTCATGACCCAAAAAGAACCACAAGACCTCGGTGACATGCCTAACTTGTATCATGGAATCCCTTTGGATTTCCATCCTCGTCTTCCAGAAATGGAATGCTCATTCACACCCATGTGACCCATATTGGGCATGTGACACATCTCTAAAAAAATAGAAGAAATACCCTTGACAAAACATTTTCAATCTTGAATTAATCCCAACCTTTGTTACAAAAAACAAATAGGATCAAAAGAGAGGTGGTAAGAGGTACTCGTGGTTGTCGAAAGGCATACGACGTACCTATCACACCCACAACACTATCCTGTGAGACCCTAGGACAAGTCACCCAAGGTCTTTCATGTGTCTTCTCATGAAACTTGGATCCTGTGTGATCTTTTAGACATATCAACATAGAAAATAAAATTCCTTTGACATGTTTTCATGATAAAAAAGTTACTTATAATCAGTAATAATTTGATAATGGAAGAGATTCACGATCACTGAAAATCTGGTGAAGCACCAGAAGAATTCCAAAATAGTGAATTGAGAAACCACATGGTGCTAGACCCCCTTTACTGGCTTCATCCTAGACTCACACAAGATATGCCACAAATACTAGTGTGTACCCAGGGTAGCGAGGCCTACAAATTTCTTGCCTTAACACCAATAAAGGATTAGATTTGTTGAGGACTACTATGTGGGTTGGATTCTTGATTCCCAGACTCTGTAGGATTTTTCTCTTGACCCCTATGGACTTTTCAGAGCAATCATGTGACTTTTTATCTTTTTTATATGTAATACACTAAAAGATAGCTGAAGTATCCATGCACCAGGTGTAAAATCACTTCGCGTTATCATTCGTAGATCATGTGAAGTATCTCTGGTAGGTTTTGTGAAGATATTTCCATAATCCTACTAGATCACATGATTTTATAGATTAACTAACACTAAAAAACTCCAAGGAATTCTCATTACAAAGGTTAAAACAAATATCAAAGGTATAAGGCATAAACGAATGACATGCCCGCTTCCCCTCATGTGCTTCGCGTGTGTCATCCGAAGACACATGAAAACACCCGGGAACATTGCCCAGATTTCACGACACCCATTACACATGTCATCTAGGACACTTGAAGTCCTCCATAGATGACAAGGCACATAATATAGTACCCCCATGTGTTCCACTTAGATCTTCCAAACCATATGGGTCCATCACCCAAGACTTGTGACGTCCCTCAGACACATCACCTAACTCATATTATGGAACCCGCTCATGTCAGCCAAGTATTATGAAATCATCTGTATATAAAAATAAATATCTCGCAACACCCCTTGGAAATGTCATCTGAGACTTGATATTCCCTCCATATGTGGCAGGTCGGGTCTCGCGACCTAGTTGTGTCAACTAAGACATATGACACCTCTCAGACTATACTACATTGGCTCTTGGAAAACCCCTATATGTGTCAAGCCAGGTCATGAATGGATCCCAAGATATGACAACTAGGTCATACGACACCCTCCACACAAGAAGACAATGTCACTAAGGACGCCTCCATGTATAATCCCTGACATATGTGAACTACAATAAATTTGATTCCCGACATAGATAAGATACATAGGATACCTTCCAAAGGCACGAGCTCTATACAAAAAATCCCAGGGACTATCCCATTAGGAAATTTCCATATCCATATGTCATGAGTCTAGTCATTCACTCCCCCTTGTCTCTCTCCCTGAGCATAGATCATGTGAGCTTAGGGGGATGTAGAGAACACCTCGTAGAAATCATAAATCCTTGCTATCTAGGGAAACCTCAATGTGTAATTCCTGACATAAAAGGAACTACATTGAATCTGATTCCTACTATATTCAGGATATATAGGTTACCACCACATGAGGTTCAAACTCTATATTGGTCATCTAGGGAAATCCTAGTATCTAAGGCCCTTACCCAAAGAAATGAAATTTTTTATTTGTTATCCCTTGTTTCTCACAATGAGCATGGATCACATGGGTTTAGGGAATTCTAATGATCACAAAATCTACACTATAAACCTTCAAAATGGTACATGGAATCCGCATTATGTTTGTCCTTACATAAAGGGAACTATGGAGAATCCGATTCCTACAATATTCAAGATTCATAGGCTACCTCACCTCAAGGTTCGAGCTCTATATTGGTCATCTAGGGAAATCCTAGCATTTGTGCCCTTCATTCAAATAAATTACAACATTTAGTCACCACCCCTTATTTCTCACAACGAACATGGATTACATGGGATTAAGGAGTTTCAATGACCATTCCATCTATGTTTTGAACCTCCACAATGGTATAGCGCATCTTCAGTATATAATCCCGGACCTATATGAAGTATGAGAACTTTGAATCTTTTCATACCTAAGATACTTAGGATGCCCTTATTTTGGTTTTGATAATGAATATTTGGTCCCAAACATAAGTCTTTCAGGATGACGTTAAACTAAATGGGTTAAATGAACTATGTGTGTTTTGATTTCTGAAACATTCAGGATACGTAGGGTGCCTCATAATAGATCAGTTCCCTCCTTGGAATATCAAATACCTTCTCATATGGCATCAAATTTTAAAGCACTTGGTTATATTGTTACAACACATAAAGAATCTATTCCCCATTATGGAAACGAATGAAGAACATCATATACATATAGATGGATCTCTCAACAAGACCCCCTTATTTTTCTGAAGAGATATATTTATTGATAAAACATTTTTCCATGGCAACTGATCATGTATCAGGATTAGGAAGAGATTCAAGAGCATATCTTAAATCTATAAGATATTATTAAGGTAGAAAATAATCCCCTCAAAAGGGTGTGTTGAGCCCGACCCCCATCCTCTCAACCAACATGTGTCCCCAACAGTCATTAGGCCTGAAAACCCAGATGACTACCGACGTTTGGAAATTAGGTCTGTACTCAGCTCTGGATTAGGAAACTATTTTATGTTTCTAGAGAAGAAGAAAAAAATAGATGGCCCAATATATGCAACTGAGATAGGTCAGAAAATACACCTCAGTCAAACCATATATGGAAGTACCACTTCATGTTCCACATCTTGAAAACCCTAACAAAACAAAAAAGGTGAACCCTATTTGAAACTATACAATGAAAAAATGATCAACTATTTCCCATTGAGTGTTCTTTTTTCCCATATATGAAAACAAAATGCTAAAATCTGCATGAATCTCATTAATGACAGAACGATTGGGTTATCATGTGCAATGTCACTTTTTTTAACCCTATAAAAACAATGCAATAAGACCAAAATAATCTTAAAAATAACCCTCATTTATCAAGGTTCAAATAAGTACATCCTTATTTTGATATGTCCAAATTAATTGAATGGAATAATTTATAATAAAAGAAAAATGTGTTAACCATGCAGATATGTTTGAGCATATTATGCCTATGATAATCCAAAAATAGGTAACCTTATTCTTTATCGCTTTCATAATTTTAGATACTAATTCAGTAGCCTGATTTGAGATGATGTCGCCATCATCCATCATTTGTTCAAGGAAATCATCTACAATTTCAACTTCTACAGCTCATAAAAAAATCTCACTTGCACAGAAACTTCAATAGATGTTAGTGATTATGATTTTCCAAGAGTCCCACCGATATGGTACTATCCTCACCATGAAGGATGCTCATGAATTCATCCATAAATGATAGTCAATGATCCCACATTGAATAGGAAAGGCTGCTGTTGAACTTTTGGATCTCATCATTACAACAAACAACTTTAGGATCTTATCCCTACATCACGACAACTACCACCTTCTGTATCTGAGGATCATAGACCAAGAAGCCGAATATGGATCCCTTTAGGTTCTAGAGCTGCCCAGGAGGGCTCCTGTAAACTATTGTCACTAACACTATTCTTCTGATACCCCTTAGTCACTTACTGATGGTACCATCCGATACAGAGCACCCTCTAATGCCCATGCTCAGGATGTAAGGAAAACTGGTCGAAGGAGAAAGGTGCTGTATATCTAAGAGAGTGTGCATATCCTCACTCCTATTGATGATGACGTCCTACATACTCAAGAAGGGTCCAACTAGTAGGCTCATATCACTACTCGATATGAACAAGTTTGTAGGAATATTCCCACAGTAAGCATGGGGGAGGCTCATATTACTACCCCTGTATATAAATTCCATTGGCATACCTTGATGGAAAATGGAGGAAATAATTGGGTGCATATCCATTCTTTAGTAGAATTCACCTTCCAGTTTATCATGGATACATACAATTTGTAGGATCACATCCTGCACACACTTCTCTAAAATGAAAATACATTTTAGTACAAGTTGAATAACTCTTCCAGTATATTCTGTAAGTGTTGTAGATGAAGGGACATGCACATAATTCTATCCCAATAGCCAGGAAAACACAAAACTCTAATGAGCACAAATAGGTGGTTGTACCGAAGTAAAAACGCAATCGTTCTCCCACTTGGGAGGATTATTGACATATATCTATGAAGGGTGTGGCATCATATTAGGCTTCTATACATGTTCCAACTAGGACCAACCAAGTGAGAGTGGAAAACTCATCGGGATAGGGGAAAATTCTTGTTGAATAAGTCTGGTGACTGAAGTTCCCAGTCAGGATCCATGTATCACTGAGAGGGGGAGGGGGTGAATCAGTGATATCTTTTTTTAAGTTTCCTTATTTATGAAACAACCTTCGCCTCCTATTAAAGAGTTTCTTCCCTATTGAACACACACAACCACAGGAACACAAGATTTACAAGGTTCACTACTCAATAAGAGTAGCTACGTCCTTGGTATGGTACGAAAATAATCCAATACCACACAATCCATTAGAAAACAATCCTTTGATGTAGAATACAACGAGTAGGATATACCCTTACACTCGTGTAGCACTTTGAAAACAATCCAATAGTGCGTGTTCTCCCTCTTAGCACAAATAGGGTAATGAAATAATTCTGTGCTTCTTGATGACCTTTCCTAGTTCAAATCTTTCAAAACAATTCTTCACTTTCCTACCAAGAAGCTGGTAGAAACCTCCTGGAGAAAATAGCTTGTGCGCCTCCTTCCACTTGCACTCCTTCTTGAACTTGCATGCCTTCTTTATACTTACACACCTCTTTGTGGATAGTACAACACTTGAGCGCCACCCTTACCACTTATGCGACAGACTTTCATGACAGACTTGTGCGACAACACTTGCGCGGAAACACTTGCATGACAGACTTGCGTGACAACACTTGTGCGGCAGAGTTGCGCGCCAACACTTACGTGGAAACACTTGCACGATAGACTTCTTCGACTTGTGCGCTTAGAGATCAAAATATTTCTCTAAGTCTCGAGCCTTAAAAAATGAGGAGGCGAGTTGTCTATTTATAGGCATTTTGTTGACCTACACGACCTTGACTTGTGTGCCACCACTTTCACGTCACCACTTGCGCGCCACCACTTGCACGCCACTTCTGTGCCTTCTTCTTTCCTTTGTCATTTTTGGATATAATGATGTTGGAATATGACTTGCGTGACAAACTTTCACGCTAATACTTGTGCGCCAAATACATGCGCTCCATTTTTGACTTGCGCTCCACTTTATTTCCTTTGCCATATTTCTGAAATAATGCTCTTTTGAAATATGAATTGCATGCCTCTACATACTTGCGTGCCTACTGCATACTTGTGCACCTACATCTTTCCTTTGCTATATTTTTGTTCTGATGATATTTGTGATATGAATTTTCCAAAAACACTTCTTTGTCACTCCCTTTCCTTCATAAGGCTTGCATCACAAGTTCCCCAAACATATGATATTTGTGAAATACAAATCAGTAAAGCATCGTCTATTTTTACAAGTCTTTTACAAACTGAATTGATTTAGCTTCTTTTTCAACAAAAGAAAACACTCTATAATAGAAAACTTTTCTTACTTCCTTATCCATTCAACTTGGTCCCAACAATCTCCCCCTTTGGATTTTGTTGACAACCATGATTCATAAATCACTGATCTTTGTAACCTTACGCGATGGATTTCTTACCAACAATTCTAAGCCTACGTGAGCTGACTCATTGTAGGAAACAAGAACTATTGATAGCCAAAACCATGATGTCCAAAAGTAGTGACTATGAAATCTCATGAGCGTACCTACTCAGCCTTCTTCAGAACATCTTTCAAGATTCTACTTCAGCATTCTTCACTTACTCAACTCTCCTGGAAAACAACATAGTTTCCTACAACCACTCCAACAAACAGTTAGAATAGTTCACACACATACATGCTGGATTCACAGCTTACTCACAACTACCCCTTTATGCATGCATCTATAAGGATAGATTTATGAAAAAATTATCCCCCTTTGAAAACTCTATCCAAAGGAAAGATGAGAGGGGGGGGGGGGAAGAAACACGTACCTTAACCTTGATGAGAAGGAGGATGGACACCCATGTTCAACCTCAATTTTGCAAATGGTTCTTTCGGTAAGGGTTTGGTGAATATATCAGAAACTTGTTCAGATGTAGGAAGATACTCCAACCATAATTCATTCTTTTATACCTTCTCTTTGATGAAGTGGTACTTTATATCAATGTGTTTTGAACGAGAATGTTGTACATGATTTCTTGTAATATTGATTGCACTCTGATTATCACAACCCAAGAGCAATGGTAGATTTACTTCAACAAGTAGATCTTCCAGCTGGGTCTTCATCCACATTAATTGAGTTGTAGCCTGAGTAGCAGCAACATACTCAGCTTTAGATGTTCTAAGAGTTACTGAATTCAGTTTATTGACATGCCAACTAACACAACTTTTTCCTAGAAAGAAAACTCCACCAGATGTGGATCTTCGATCGTCAACATTTCCTACCCAATCAGCATCAGAATACCTGAATAAATCAATATTTCCTGAGCCATCATACCTGATTCCAAAATTTGTTGTGCCTTTGATATATCTGAGAATTATTTTTCCAGCAATCAGATTTTATTCTTTAGGAGAACTTTGAAATCTTGCACATAAGGTGACAACATAGACAATGTCGGGTCTTGTGGCAGTCAAATACAACAGACTTACAATTAGCTTTCGAAACTCTTCCTGATCAACTTACTTGCCTTCTCCATCTTTAGACAACTTGGTTCCAACTGAGATAGGTGTGGACACTGGTTTCTAATTCTCCATGCCAAACTTCTTCAGAAGTTCCTTAGAATATTTTTCTTGAGACAGAAAGATATGATTCCTTTTCTGTGAGATTTGTAACCAAAGAAAGTATTTCATTTCACCCAACATGGACATCTCAAATAACTTCTTCATCTCCTTGGAAAATCATTCAAATGATCTTTCATCATTCCCAGCAAATATGATGTCATCAACATAAATAGTAATAATCAGTGAAAACTCCTGGCCCTCCTTGATGTAATGATAGCTATCAACTCTTCCTTTTTTAAAATTCATCTTCTTCATGAAAGTATACAATTTAGAATACCATGCCCTTGGAGCCTGTTTTAGCACATACAAAGCCTTCTTCAATCTGAACACATAGATTTCATCGTTTCCAATAACAAATCCATAAGGTTGATCAATGTAAACTTCCTCGTCAAGGTCACCATTCAAGAATGCGAATTTGACATCCATTTGAAATATTTTGTAACCTCATTTTTCAACAATGGCAATAAAGATTCTGATTGTTTCTAATCTTTCTACCGGGGGAAAGGTTTCATCAAAATCAATGATTTTAATTTTGGAATACCCTTTGCAAACCAATCTTGCTTTGTTTCTTATTACTTCACCTTCTTCATTCAGCTTGTTCTGGAAAACCCACTTTGCGCCAATAATGTTCTTATTGTCCGGCATGGGTACAAGTTCCCAAGTATTGTTCTTCTCTATCTGATCAAGCTCTTCATTCATAGCATGAACCCATTCTGAATGCTCAAATGATACATTTACATTATTCGGTTCAATTTTCGAATAAAGGGTTGTATGTGATATAAATTTTTTTGTTCTTCTTGTTTGAACCCTCTGGTCTTTATCTCCAATAATGTTCTGAGTCTCCACTTTCTTCCTCAATCTAGGATGATTTGTTTGAACTTCTTCATCATCACTCGAGATCTCTGAGTCAGATTCCTATTCTTGAGTAGGATTAACACAGTCTGCAACATTATCAGAATTATTAACAAAAACTTCTCTATCCTGCTCAACTTCCACATCAATATATGACTGCTTTTCTTTCTCAACATTTTCAACAACTTTTACATCTGAAGAATCAACAATTCTTCCTGTTTCATTATTGAGGCATCTATAACCTCTTCCTTCTGGAGCATAGCCAAGAAAAATTCCGTCATCTCCTCTTTGCTCAAACTTTCCTAGGTTTCCACCTTTCTTCTTTATAATGCATGGACTCCAAAAGACTCTCAAGTGTTTCAGACTTGGAGATTATTCATAGAACATTTCATATGGAGTCATATCTGAGTTTGGCCTATAGAAACATCAGTTATGAATATGCACTGTGGTTCTCATAGCTTGCCTCCAATAATAATGAGAAAGGCTACGTTCAAGTAACATAGTTCTCCCCATTTCCACCAGACTTAGATTATTTCTTTCAGCAACCCCATTTTGTTGAGGTGTGTATGGTGAACTGAACTCATGCCGAATTCCATGTTTGTCAAGGTATCTTGCAAAATCCTCATTCTTATACTCTCCACCATTATCAGTTCTCAACTTCTTCACCGAATACTCACATTCCTTCTCTGCTTTCCTCCTAAAACTCTTAAACATTTTCAGAGCATCTGACTTATGTCTCATGTACATAACAAAAGTAATTCGAGTAAAGTCGTCAATGAAAGTAATGAAGTAATTATCTGCATTTGTAGATTGCTTGCTCATTGGTCCACAGATATCAGAGTGTATGAGTTCCAATGGCCTTTTTGAGTGAATTTCAACTCTCTTATGAATAGAGTTTGTAATCTTCCCTTTCTAACAAATGGTGCAACACCAATCTCTTTTTCTTGATAAATCAGGCATATCTAGGACACTGTCTCTCTTTGATAGCTTGAACATATTTCTCTGACACATATGTCCCAGCCTTTTATTCCATAACTGATTTTCATCCACTATAACCATGTAGCAAGAGCTCTGCACTTCACCAACATGAAACAAATTCCCTTTTGTGCGTTGGCCTCTCGTAACTATATTTCCACCATTTTCACTTTTAACAATAAATCCATCTTTTTTTTGAAGATAACTTTGTTTCCTTCATCACAGATTTGTGCCACACTAAGAATGTTATGTTTCAGTCCATCAACATATAATGTTTTCCTGGATTTCATCTTTTCTTTTCCAATGATGAATGATCCAACACCTTTGATCCTTAGAGATTCATCATTTCCAAATGTCACTGTTCCTTGTTTGAAGTCTTTCACATTCTTTAGTAGCTTTAAGTATCCTGTCATATGACATAAACATACACTATCAAGAATCCATGTACATTCTCCTTTTATAGCTTTCAAAGCGGTTTCAACAACAAGAGCTTTTACTTCTTCCTTTTCTTTCTTCACCTCCAGCTTCTGAGAATTGTTAATGAGCTTTTGTTGTGATGGTAACAAAACATGGCATCCTTTTTCAAGATTTCCGGGTTGTTCACATCTTTCACAAATAGTTTCCAGGGGTTGTAACCTATTTTTAATCTTTACTCCAACATTCTCAGGTTTCTTTACAACCAACTTTTCTGACTTCTTTCTTTGAGGAGATTGACTCCCCCCTAAAACCCTGCCTTTCATAACCTGTGGAATAATAGTAATGTTGTTGGTTGAACCAACACATATTTGTAGTATGTCTGAATCCACCACAATACCAGCACTATCCATAGAAAGAGTGTATACCTCTGAAACTTCCATACTGACAAGAATTGAGAACACATTTCTCTGCCACCTTCCTGTCTTTCTTTTCTGAGCCACCAGCCTTTCTGTTATAAATCAAAGTATTGCTTTCTATTTCAGTTCTATCAAAACCATAAGTTTTGGAAACTTTTCCGGATTCAGAATGTTTTGAATCATTTTTTAACTCAGGGTTCTTTGAAACAACTGAATTCCCAATTTTTTTGGTCTTTTCAGCATACATAGCTTTCCCAGTATTCTTTATTTTAGAACCACTTTTACTTTTCTTTTCAACCTTTGAAGGAAACCCTTTTTTATCCTTCTTAGGTTCCTGCTTCAAAGAACAATCAACAACTTCAGAGATAGATTTTTTGAAACTGATACTCATTTCTTTAGCTTTATAATGTTTTTTTTTGGATAGCTTCCAACTCTTCTTCTTTTGCCTTCAGCTTTACTTCAAGATGATCATTGAGATTCTTTGCATTCTCAAGAGAATTCTTCAGATCATCAATCTCTTTTTTTATATTGATTTTCTCATCAGTAAAACCTTCTTGATGGTTTATTGCAGAATTTTCATTTGTCAACTTGTTGTTTTCCTTCTCAAGCCTTTTTATCTTTCTGAAACATTCCTTCAAATCTTCTTTCAGATAGGATTCAAGTTGAGTTTCTTCTTCTTTAGAACTACTTCTCTCATAATCATCATTATTCACAGTTTCAACAAAGGTATTCTCTCTAGATTTCTCAGCAACTGAATTTTCAGATCCAGTCTCACTGTCATCTTCTTCTCCACTTTTCGAAAACAAGCTCATTCTTTTTGATTTGAAGAAATTTTTGTCCTTACCTCTCCCAGAAGAACTATCTTTTCCACCCTGTGTCTTCCAAGACCTTCTTGGTCTTCGGTCTTCTTCATCACTGTCTTCAAATTTTTATCTTTTTAGGACAATTAGCCACGAAGTGACCAATAGCTCTACATTCAAAACATTTCAAGGGAAGTTTCCCTTTATATTTTCCTGTACCTCTTGTCACATTTTTAGAAAACAAGGATAAAATTTCATCAAAGTTTTCACATAACTCATTTTCGGAGTCAGAGCCAATAACATCATCTTCCTCATGAGCCTTCTTAGATATTTCTCTCTTGGAAGCTTTAAAAGGCATTTCTCTGTCAACTTTGGTTTTATTCTTCATAGTCTTCTCCCTTCTCATTTCATAAGTGATAAGAGTGCTATGCAAATCATCGAGAGATAATTCTTCAGGGTCTTTATCTTCCAATGAAGAAACTTTAGCATCAAATTTGTCAGGAAGAATTCTTAAGATATTTTCAACGACTGTAGAATCATCCAACTTTTCACCAAGACATCTGATAGTGCTGAAAATGTCATTTACCTTGGTAAAGAAGTCCCCAATAGATTCTGCTTCTCCCATTTTTAAGTCTTCATACTTCAGTCTCCAGATTTGTAGTTTAGCCTTTTTCACTTTCGTATTTCCTTCATAGATGTTCTTCAGTTTGTCCTAGATTGATTTAGCTGTAGAAACACCTTTCAATCTTAAAAATTCACTCTCGGACAGAGATGAGAGTAACACATTTTTAGTTCTTCCATCATTCTCAAGATTCTTCTTATTGACAGTAGTAAGAGGAACCTTGTCATAAATAGCAGGAAATCCATATGTTGTAGTTTCAAGTACTTCATATCCAAGAGACATAAGATAAGGCATCATTCTGTACTTCCAGATGTGATAGTTCTTTCCGTCAAAAATCGGAATCCCCTTACTGTTCACGTAGTTAAGATTTTCCATCACAGCTTCTCTTCCACAACTTCAGCAAAGAATAGACGAAGGGAACCTGGCTCTGATACCAATTGAAGTTCCCAGTCAGGATCCAAGTATCACTGAGAGGGGGAGGGGGTGAATCAGGGATATCTTTTTTCTTTTTAAGTTTCCTTATTTATGAAACAACCTTCGCCTCCTGTTAAAGAGTTTCTTCCCTACTGAACACACACAACCAGAAGAACACAATATTTACAAGGTTCACTACTCAATAAGAGTATCTACGTCCTTGGTATGGTACAAAAATAATCTAGTACCACACAATCCACTAGAAAAAAAATTCTTTGATGTGGAATACAACGAGTAGGATATACCCTTACACTCGTGTAACACTTTGAAAACAATCCAATAGTGCATGTGCTCCCTCTTAGCACAAATAGGGTAATGAAATAATTCTGTGCTTATTGATGACCTTTCCTAGATCAAATATTTCAAAAAAAATCTTCACTTTCCTACCCAGAAGCTGGTAGAAACCTCCTGGAGAAATTAGCTTGCGCTCCTCCTTCCAATTGCACGCCTTCTTGAACTTGCGTGCCTCCTTTATACTTGCGCACCACTTTGTGGATAGTACAAAACTTGCGCGCCACCCTTTCCACTTGCGCGCCCTATACTTGCACGACAGACTTGCATGACAGACTTGCGCGGCAACACTTACGTGGAAACACTTGCACGACAGACTTGTGCGAAAACACTTGCGCGGCAGACTTGCGCGCCAACACTTGCGCGTCAGACTTGCATGACAACACTTGCGCGGAAGACTTATTCGACTTGCGCACTCAGAGCTCAAAGTATTTCTCTATGTCTCGAGCCATAAAAAAACGAGGAGGTGAGTCGTCTATTTATAGGAATTTTGGTGACTTGTGTGACCTTGACTTACACGCCACCACATGCGCGTCACGACTTTCACGCCACCACTTGCGCGCCACTTGCGTGCCTTCTTCTTTCCTCGGTCATTTTTGGATATAATGATGTTGGAATATGACTTGCGCGACACGCTTGCGCGCCAATACTTGCACGCCAAATACTTGAACGCCATTCTTGACTTGCGCGCCAATTTATTTCCTTTGCCATATTTCTGAAATAAGGCTCTTTTAAAATATGACTTGTGCGCCTCTACATACTTGCGCGCCGACTACATACTTGCATGCCTACATCATTCCTTTTCCATATTTTTGATATGTCGATATTTGTGATATGACTTTTCCAAAAACACTTCTTTGTCACTCCCTTTCCTTCATAAGGCTTGAATCACAAGTTCTCCAAACTTATGATATTTTTGAAATAAAAATCAGCAAAGCATCGTCTGGTTTTACAAGTCTTTTACAAAGTGAATTGATTTAGCTTCTTTTTCAACAAAAGAAAATACTATATAATAGCAAACATTTCTTACTTCCTTATCTGTTTAACTTGGTCCCAACAGTGAAAAAATCCAAAGGCTCTGGATCAAGCATCTATCCTCATTTTGGTCAAGGATGACCAAGTGAAAATGACACATGCCTTAATATAAACTCATATTTCAGTCAATGGATTCATCCAACATATTTGTGTAGATAATCAAAGTAAAGCACATATTCTTACTTCTACTGATGAATGAAAACATTAGCATGATTCTAAGGCAACACAGGTGAAGGCTCATATTCCTCTACTCATTTCGAAGGTTCATCGACATATTCTAATAGGAAATGCGTATTCAGAGCATGCTAGTATTCCTGATGAAACTGCGGACAGCTGGTTGAGAGTGGCACACACCTTGGGTTAGGCTCATATTCCTTCTTTTAAAGATATGCGGCATATCTCAAAGGCTCAGGATCGGGCTCAGAATCCCATCTTGATAGAAGCTCACCAAGTGAGAATGAAACAGACCTTTGGACAAGCTTACATTCATATAAATAATGAGACATATCATCAGAATATTTTAGTAGTTTCTATATACTAGTCTCATTTACCTGCCACATTAGATGATTATATTCTAGTTTTGGAAACCATCATATAGCAGGTTCATATCCCTACACAACTCCAAAAGGAAATCTGGTATATTTTGACCATGATGTAAAACATGTCCCATATCCCAAATCCTCTCAATGCTAGTTTCCTTGACGTTTTTTGAGACACATTCTCAACACCATGATCGTCCATCATCTCTACCTTCAAAGCATTAGTATAAATTTTTAATTACCATGATATTCATATTCATGGTAGTGTTGAGATGAATTGTAGGGACTCTACTCCTGACATCCATTGTGGCCAAACCCCCCATGGTGATATATCCACTAGAAAAGGTAATCCCCCCTTGACCATACACCTTCATATTTAAAAGTTTTTCAAACTCTGACACCTTCATACAGAGAGGTGCTTGAATCATCAGAGTCAAATGTATATGGTTCCCCATCAACTTCTAACATCACCCCATTCCTATTAGAAGGTGACCATCAAAGCCATCACTTATGGTCTGATCAGATGGAGGCATGAAAGTATGTTAGAGGGGAGGCCAACATGAACATATGGATAGAGTTAATGATAAAATACCTCCACATTTTCTTCTGTCCCCTCACCACAATTGACTATGAGATCCCAGATAATCTAGAGAAAGACTGAATGCCTTATCTATACCAGAATATGTGGTCCACTCATCAAAGATTGAAGGCTCGACATCTCCATTATCTAGGATATGAGTGTCAGTTCTATATAATCAATATACTCAATTGTTAGCTAGACCTGGCTTCTATATCCATGGCCTGAGATATGAAATCGAAAATAAACAGTGGAAATATAATACATTCTGGTTGTCATTGCATCATGACTCTTTGACAGCTGATCTCCAAATCCACATTATGCAATCATATTTGAGGATGTGGACAGTAAGAAGAATTACACTTTTTTTCTCCCTTTGAACAGTAGAGACCCTCAGATATGGAATCCTATAATGTTATATGCTCTGGAGAGATCAAGGTACCATGAAATGCTTTAGAATGTTAGTCACTACAACAGAATGTATCCCCTACAATAGTGATCAAGCATTACAGACAGAGGGGGGATAACCAACCAGACTTAAATTGGGACCCTCAAAATAATAAGAAGATATTTAAAACATAGATAGTGATGTTGGGATAATTCGGACAACTTCCTCTGAGAAATGATTCTCATCATGGGTCACCATCACACACAACTTCTATGCAAGCACAATTTCGCCACATCAAGCAGGCCACTAATGCAACTATGGTATCATCCATTCAAGAGTCGTTCTATCCCATAGGGTTGGGGTAATATCTATTGTCGCCTCCACCTCTCAAATCATCAATTATTGAGAGAATTTGGTTCACATCAGTTGTAGTTGTAAGAAAACCCAAACCTACTGGGATGGGGGAATTTATTTCTCAATCACTATACCTAGGTTTATCATCCCTTGAGAGGACACTGAAGACATCATTGATGATACTAGAACAACCCCACCCCACTGGTCTGGGGGAACTTATATCTTAATTTCCATCCTAAGAGTTATCAAATACTCGAATGGATCCATTGGATCCTCAAAAATTGGACTAATCAATGCCAAATGTGGCCTTGAAAAACTCCCCCCCAAAGGAATGGGGGAATTTTCATCAAATTCACCACCAAAAAGGGAATTATACTTCTCCATATTGGGATAAATTAATAATCAGTCAACATCCAACCTACCGCGAGACACACCTCTGTCGGTTGGGGCCTATTCAACAACCTTGATCGGAAACTCCCTCAGGATCATGGTTCATAGACTAGAGTGGTAGGAACAAATTATGAGGATGGTTAATCTCAACTAGGTACACAATCCAAAATGGCCCAATAAGGCCAAGGGTTCAAATAATGACTCTAATGGAAACTATATTGAATCATCCTGTTGCATCAAAAGAAATGAAAAGAAAACTATTGCCTAATATGACTCTATGAATTTTGTCACCATCCACATAGAATATATTGATCGCGGAAAAAATACAGAGGGTCGTGACATAGAAAAAATTCCTTGGGAGGAGGGTGACTTGAATGCACCAAATGAGGCTACACACACCGAAAACCCAAGATGGCTCCAAAATATAGTAATTCTGAATATTGAGTTGCCACCTCCTCGAAGGAATTATTTCAAGGGGAAGGGAAAAACCAAATATTGATCACATCCCTAGAGGAGTGAAGTTCCTTCCAAGTAGGACCGATTTTAACAATATGATAGTGAAATACACGCTCTTTAGTAAGATAATGAGGCGTTACTTAGGATGAATAATCTCATAGGGTATCATCTCCCGACAGAGATAAATGTTCTCCCTCTCATAGTTGATCCATAATCAAGGGAATATTATCAATATCAAATTGTCTCTAGGACTGGTCATCCGACCCACATACTTGAAGAAGTTGAAAATGATCATGACTTCCCTCTGTTGTGTCAATGACCTATCCCCTATTTGGATAACCATTCAGTCCTCAAATGAGTTGAAAATTTATAGGAGATAAAAATGGGGCCACCTCATCAACTCTTTCTAGCTCCCCATGGGTGGGAAACGGTCCATGCAGTAGTGCCTCCAAATCTCCTTAATGTTTACAAGTCCCTTTTTACTCGAATGGAATCCCCGTAAGGGTGATATATGCTTGTGTAGCTTGAAAGGAAGCTATAACCTGAATTGGTTGATGATACCCAACCTCCACCCAACATTAGAAATCCTACCTTCTCCACCTTGGAAGGTGTGGGAAACCTCGAGTAGCACCTCACACACTTCATTTACCAGTGTGGGGAGATGATGATCCCTTGAGATAAATCGGAGGTAACCAAGATGAGGTGTTTTTTATAGACTCTAATAGGGTCAGCCTTCATTTGGTATAGTAGTATTATAGAAGGATCTATGTTAGGATGGGAGGACCTCCATCATCAATTCCTCAACTAATTCAATTCTACACTGAGGAAGAAAATTAGCTTCAACCTAACAAACTAAAAACAACGATAAAATGATAGGTTGTCTTATTTCATAGCAAGTTTGAAGGGTTTGACCTACACAATCAGTATCCCTCTCTCGAATGAGCAGATACTGGAACTCTACGCCAGAAAATATTAGGGCTGAGTTGTAGAAATCCCTGATTATAATGAAATATCCAGGAAGATTCTATGAATGTTCTGAAAGATCACAATGTGTGGAGGAAAAAATTCAGTAGACCCGATCCAAAGATCGACTAATGCCCATGGAATTGGGAAAAGTTCCGGCCAAAATGGAAGTTGCAGCTATCAATCACGAGCCAACAATAACACCAATCTAGATTCCCAGGTAGACCCCAAACCACCTAACACCTCCTATAATGTGGTGAAAACCATATAATCATGCTCAACCATAGTCATAGAGAAATCAGGGGCGTTCAGGATTTAATGAAAAGATGAATAAGGTGTACTTATTCCAAAATGAATAGGTCCCTAGTTATTTCTTGGAATCCATGGACTAATCATACTCACACTTCCACAACCCAGGAAACCTGCTGAGGTTAACCTCACCGACCGGACCGATTACGGCCCTTTCCAAAATAGGTTGGGTCATAATATCTATAATTGTTTCATCTTCAAAGACATCCTTTAAGACATGATCGATTCTAAACAAGTGGTGATGGATAATTCCCCAAAGAAAGTGGCTTGCATAACCATGGTCCAACCGAAAGAAGAGGGTGATTGGAAGGAGGTCCTGACAAGATGGGAATGAATGTTATTCAACCATATGGTTTAGAAGATAGTTGATTGAGCCCAAACCACTATTAGAGCACAGTTTCACATGATAACAGTGGCTCTACCACCCAATAAAGTGGCATCAAATGCGCCTCCCAAAGGTTGGTGTGACCACCAGTGATGGGATGAAATAGAAGAGGAAGAGTCATATTCTCCTCTAAAGAATAAATTAAACCTCACAAATTTCATCCCTATGATATCATAAATATGGGAAATGCCCCACCAAATAGAATTATCATTAGATAATGAAATCATATTTAGTTATATCAACAAAATAAACCTGATAGACCCCTTCTATAATGTGTAATATGCCCTCGAATATGGTTTTCACGCATATAACTGAGGAATTGGGGGACACAAGTGATGGATCCAGAGATACAGGGGGCATCACTAATGTTGTCAGACTTAATATTTTGGTCATATCCCCATGGGAGAAATATATCTATCCGAGAATCATAGATAAGTGCTTCAGTATGCTCAGAAAAGGTAAGGAGGTGCCTCATAGCCCTACATCAGTTTCCCATATTCAATCATCTTGGATGACCACTTAGTGGGGGTTCAATCTGATCAATCCAAGAAATGGGGAAGGCTAACATGACCTACACCACTAGCATAAGATAATTCCTCAACTACATCACAAGATCTAAGTCTATCTACCTTATATACTTTAGATCTGGAACCAGATGCTCCATCCCCTGAGCCACATGCCCACAACCAACCCCATATTTGGAAGAATCAACCTGTAGCACAAAATAATGATGTTATGAAACATATAGATATAGTCCCATTCAAACTCTTGATCTTGGATGCACTCATTCATTCAATAGAACTCAGGGAGACACTCATCAAATCCCTTCAGAGTCCACAGTAATTTAAGATAGAAGTTGTTGTCACTGATGTATATCGAGTAGAGACTATGTCTTTTGGATTCCATGTTTCCATCTCATTCACTAATCAAACTCAGGAGGATTACATCCAAGGGAACATCAGACCCATATACATTAAAACAGACTCAATAATGTCAATGTCCAAAGGGTGACGATTTCTAATGGATTAGGGATCAATCTTATCTTAGTCTGGACCCTCTAAGAACTGGGGTATAGCGAAGAGGACTTATCCCCTACAAAGATGACCATCTAGGGATATGAAAATCATGAAAAGAGACCCCTAGGAAAGATTAGACTTGAATCCCAATTTGGGGAGCTCACATATGATGTCAAGTTCATGGTTATCCAGCAAATACTGCATATAATGTTCTGTTTGGAAGGCCCTAGATCCATAGCCACCTCAAGATACCATCAACATTCCAAAAATGTCTTAATTACCCATCAATGGGATGCTTGGCATACTACATAGTGAAATCTCCCCTTTATAGGCCTGTAGAGACACATATGACAAAGAAGAATTCTACAAGAAGGGATGAAAGCAACCGTTGGTGGATGATGATATATGGGAAGCATCTCTTAATGTCTTAGGAACTACCCCTATAAATCCATGGAGAATTATCGATGGTGATTATGTGATCCCCATAAACATGGTAGAGGTAGGAGATCTGATCCAATAAGTCCAAACCTCTCATATCCCCAACTACAATTATCTCAAGCATCTCCCTACAACAACCCATATATCTGGGGATAATGATATCTCTTCTAAAAGAATCCATTTACCTAATACTAATAGAGAGGCCTCCAGACTGCCATACTCACCTGAATACATCTCCAAAGGCTTAAAAATGAATGAGGATGATCCCAGAAACACCCCTACATCATTCAATAAAGGTGTCTCCACTACCATATATGAGATTTGGAATATAAATCTGAGAACAAATGAATTCCCAAACCTACATTAATTATTTTCAATATTCCTCTTCAAGAGAAAGAGATGTAATTTTCATTTCTAAAGAAAAAATTATATTTTTTCACCTGGAATTACACATAAATTCCTGGACTGAATCCAAATGTGGTTATGCATCATCTCAGAATTCCTAACGATCATTGAGGCTTCAATAATGCTGCCAGGTGGATACATGCCTCCCATGCCACTAATGTAGAGGCAGAATTCACCAAGTTGATCAAAGACAACTTTGACCAAGAATTGGAATACCAAGATGGATTTCCAACAATGTCCATGTCAAACAGAAGAACAAGTATATTAGGGTCTACATTGACTTCATAGACTATAATTGGCATTTCCCAAAGGGATATTTCCCATTATAGACCACATAAATCTTGATCAATGAAATAGCTGTCTTCTTGGACCTTTCCTTAATGAATGATTACTCAATGTACAATCAAAACAAGATGGCCCTTGAGGATGAATAACTAACTTCATTCAGAGCAACTCAATGGTTATTCTGTTATAATTTCATTATCTTTGTATAAAAGAATGTGGGAACCACATATCTGCCTGCTATGCATTGCATCTTTAAGGCAATCTTGGGAAGGATAGCTGAGTGTCATATTGAAGACCTAGTTTGTAACAACATGAGTTTTTATGGACCATTTCTTTGAATAAAATAAAATTTTCATTTATATCTTCCATGCACTAAGTTAAACATTCCTTTCACACTAAACCGACTTGTTGTATGTTACACACAACACTGAGTTAGGGTATGATTCATGCAACAATAAGTATAGATTTTGTTCAATATATAAAAGAACTATGTTTGGATTATGTTTTACATAACTCCAAAGAAATCTTTCACTATACACAACACTGAATTGTCTTGCGTTACATGCAAGAACGACCTTCCTTGATAGCTTGTGTTGTACACAATATCGAGTTTTACTAAAGAACGATATATTATTAAAATATTATTATTTAATGGGATATAAACTAGCCATTATGAATATTATTAACAAAATTTTTTATTTTATATAACATTAACATTCATATTATTTATTTTCTAGAAATGATATAACAAAAAATTCATTTTTTAGATAAAAGAAGTATTTTTCAAAAAAAAAACAGTTTTACCACCGTTTGATGGAGATCCCTTTTTAAATCTATTTTTGACAATTTTATAAGTTCTATTTGACATAATAAACTTATTCTATGAAATAGGAATGTCAAAATTTTCCTTGGTTAAACTTATTTTATTTTTCTGATTAAATTTAAATTTTAAGGAATAGTGAAAAAACTCTTTTTTAATTCAAAAATTTCTTTTCATCTAATTTATTTATATAGATATATTATCCTATTAATTGGTTTTAAAATGAAATTGAATTATTTTTTTATAATTTATTCCAATTTTGGTTATTTTATGTATTTTTATATTTAAAGTGGACATAAACACATGTCAATCTTTTCATAGTTTTTATTTCTCAAAAATCCACTTTCTCATTTTGAAAATGGGAATTAATTTTTAATTAATTTTAGACAATTATATGTTTTGAATTTGGAAAAATTGATTCCATATTCGGCATAAGAAGTTACAATTTTTTTAAAGAGTTACCTTTTATTTTTTGACATTATGAATAGTAAATTCAGAAATTATTTTTATTCACCATGCTTAAAGGGTAAATCTAGTAAATATGGTTAAAAATAATATTATAATGACATAAAAATACCCTACCACATGTCCTAATATTATTTTATGAGATATCGTTGACCATGGTCATCATTGGGTTGATTTTGGGACCACATGGATCCACTTGGGTGTGATAATGACATGTTATAATAATTAATTAAAAGTAAAGAGAAATATAACATAAACATGTATCTTTTAGTAAAATTATATTAAATTGGTTTATATAAATGATTTATTCAAATATAAATAGTAAATGGAAACATAATAAGATTTCCTACATCATGGTATTTTATTTATAATTTGTAGACATTATATAAATCAATTTATTTATGATACAATGATGATGAAGTGATTGCCTTATTAAAGAAAGATTCAAATAAATTATATTATAAATAATAAAATAAATGTAATTTGAACATTTTGATACCATAATATAATTTTATGGATATTTATTACATGTTTTATTTTATTTAATTTAGTTTTTTTAGAATAAATAAAGTTTTTATGACTTTAACAAAAATCAGTTACTAAATAGTGTCAAAATTGACATAAACGGGTTTTTAAAACAAATACTATTTTATTAAATGATATAATAATACTAAAAATATATGATTCAGAAAAATTAAATTTATAATGTTAAAAATGTCATTAATGATCCATTTTTTCTATTATTGGAATTTTATAGTAACTATAGTAACCATATATTATGAAAATAGAGGAAGATATGGTAAGTATTAATGTTTTTAACTTTGGGTTAAGGATAAAAGATATACTTAATTTTGTATCCTAAACTTGTATAAAACCTATTGGATGAAATTATTTTGACCCATAATAATCTTATAGTATAAATAAACGCGTTTGGGTTCATTATCAACCGAAAATAAATTTATAAAAAATTAAAATTTAAAGAAATTCTTAGAGTTCCCCTCACCTCTCCTATAAAAGGGAACTTTTCTTTATCTTTTATTAAAACCTCCAAAGACATTTAATTATCATTCAAAACCTAAATAAATCTGCTAAAAAAATTCATACTTTCATCCTTGAGGACACACTTTTTGCATAAATATATCATAGGGAGACCTTTTGCGCAAATCAGAAGGGTACACTCTGAAAAGAGTTAATTGTTTCATCATCTCTTTAAATATTCTTTTCTTATTCTACTTCATCTTATTATGTTTTTTCAATACTAAAGTAATAAATTCTGTATCTTATACATGATTATATATTATTATAATTATGGTAAAACCTTATAATGAATTTTACCCATCTTAATAATAACAATATCATCATTCTTGTGTACGTACGACTTGCCGTCTCCACGCCGTGGTGTAATTTGTAATTCAAAAATAATTAATTTGTATGGGTATAATGATGAGTATAATGGATGTAAATAATTAATATAACATGATAATTATTGTTTATAATTAATATAAAATCAAATTCCATACCATTTAACCATTAATTGAATGATTTCATCCCTTGTGCGTTTGTAAGGCCTACCATCTCCATGACACGATTAGACTCATTATTCATGTTAACCATTAAAGAATTATTATAAAGTATATAGAAATTATAATCATTAAATATATGAAATAATAAATATCATGGATATATATATATATATATTTCATTTAATTAATTCCATTCAATTCAACATGGAAACAGGAATAACGTTCATGCGTACGTATGCCCTACTGTCTCTATGAACTGTGTATTACATTTCATTTATCTATCTATTATATATATTTATATACTTAATATTTACGATATATAATGCCTTTTTATATTATTTAAGTAAGTAAATCTTTATATATTTAATAATATCAATAATAACAAGTCAAAACATGTACGATAAACAAAACGATTGTTACCCAAAACGTTGCTTTAACATGGAATTGATAAATAAACGGGTAATATAAAGTCATAAGTAAATCATATATTATATAATAAGTATTATTATGGATCTATTACCAGTTAATAATATGTTCAAACCAACAATATAGGATTTTCATATACATAATAAAGAAATAGTACATAAGGGTAGGGATAATTTTGGAATCTCATTTTTATCTGGGATTGTTTATACGTAAGTATTCACTGGGGTTATATTTATCATCCATGTACATGTTTTATAAAAATGTTTTCATAAAATGTTTAATATTATTTTTTCTGATGCTTTTACGTCGGGGTGCGCGCGCGCGTCCGTCACGCGGTGGGAGGACGCGCGGTTTGATGCCCCGCCTTCCCACTTTCCAAAGGGGGGTGGCATTCGTTCCTTCTTTAGGGATGTTTGCTCCTTGATCGAAACAAGGATGATGGGATAACAGTTCTTACTTCCATATATTCCTCCTCAGAGCTTGTCACCTAGTCCGGGTCTCCCTCATAGATTTAAGACGGGTTCGTGAAGCTCGTTCTCAGCGCCATATCTGCATGGACGCCAGTTAATAACGCTGCTTCCACCGAGACGCTCCAAGGGGTCGTGTTGGGGAAGCAACCTTTGGTGATGAGAATGGTCATGCTGGGGTGTTGTCGGCATGTCTTGATGCTAGGGATTGGCATGTATGTCTTATGTCCCTTATTATAGGGCTTCTCGAGGGCGCGAAATCCCGAGGTATCGCACATCGAACACGAGGAATTGTGTATCATCTGAGGTTTTCCTCAGCTTCCCATGTTTAACACGGGGTATGCCACGAGTTTAACATCTTGCGGAGATAGATTGGATTGATCAGAAGACTGAGAGTGGATCATATTGAAGGACCCCATAGGGGGAACACCGATGTTGGTCCAGCATGTGGGCAGCTTCCGAGATACTGTGGAGAGGAATGAGGTGGCATGATCTCACCGGGATGTGGCGGCCCGGGTAAGGATCAGGATGGGTGATGGAGTGATGGGCATGAACCTCGTGGAGGCTTCCTACGTATCCCCATGGCAGGGAATCAAAGTTCGCGTAGTTCGGTGATACGGTGGGACACCTGAAGAGTCGACATGTGTGAATGAATGCATGGATTGGAGCCTGGATGAAGTATGATCTCCGGGCTAGGGCATGAGCTTCCCAAGGCACGTGGGCTCGAGGGGGAGGTCAGGATGAGAGGTGGGTGTGAGGTATGGGGCTTACGCTCTGAGGCATCCCATAATGGGGAATACGGGGCTTACGCTCTGAGACGGACCATAATGGTGGTGGTGAACCGACGCGCAAGGGTCGGAACAACTAGGTGATGGGCTTGAACCTCGTGGAGGCTCCCTACGTACCATGCGTTAGCACAGATCAAAGTCCACGTAGTTCGGGGAATACAGTTTAACTTCATGTGGGACGGGATACAGTTTAATGTCATGAGGGACAAGGGAATACAGTTTAACGTCATGCGGGATGAGGGCATTTGGGGCTTACACTCTGAGGTAGCCCAAAGTGTTGGCGAACTGACGTGAAGAAGTCATAACGACCGGGTGGTGGGATTGAACCTCATGGAGGCTTCCTACGTACCATGCGTTAGCACAGATCAAAGTCCACGTAGTTCGCTGGGATGGGGTTTACGCTCTGTGGCAGCCCATAGTGGGGATTTCATGGTCGATGCTCACTCTAAGCCCATTTGATTCATGCTCGGTGTGAGAAACAAGAGGCAGTAGGGACCAGACGATCACATCACGAAGGGTGCATTCGTGAGAAGTGTAAAGGGTCTTATGCGTTGAGCGGTCCAAAGGGGAAACAGGGGATTACGCATTGACCGGCCCTTGGTGCTGGGGCTTACTCCAGGATGGAGGCCCGTGGTGTGACAAAGCGCAGTGGGAAAGGGACTCCACAGGCCTTGGCAGTGGGGAAGTATGGAGGTGCATGGGTGAAACCTTCCGCAAGAGAGGCTAGGGGATTACACTCTGAGGTAGCCCTTACCCCATAGATAAACGCCACTCCGACAAGGAGGATCTCATTCCATGCGAGGAAGATTCCATTCTCGTGGAGATGAGAGGCGTAAAGAATGTCTGAGCCAGGGGGACCCTACGTGCGAGGCACAGGAACAGACCACAGTTTAACGTCATGTGTTATGGACGAGGTGCTTAGTAGTTTAACATCCTACAACTTGGACGAGGTGGTTTCTCTCCACACCCCTAGGGCTTACATGCCCAACACCCTCTACCCCTTGTGGGAGGGAAGGCATCGGCAAGTCTGTAGTGAAGGGGGGTCGTAGGGCGAACCATTGAGGGGTCCACGTTAGCGTGGATATGTGAAGAAGCAATAGCCATTAGTGTGCCTATGAGGAGAAGCATAAGGCAAAGAAATGCAACGTGAAACACCACCCAAGGGACCTTGAGGTTACTTCTTATGATCCTAGAAGGCCGTACGAGAAAACAACTCATGGAATTCATGCCCGACATGGAAGACATCGGGTGCTGGCGTAGAGAGGCAACCAAGGGGCGTCAAGGTGAGGGGTCCTGGGTTTTGAGCATAAAGAGAAGGTTTGCGCACAAAACACCAGGATGACGCGCAATTGGGCCATAAGATTGCGTGTAGATAGTGGATTTCATGCAAAGGGCCTCGATTGCGTGCGGGGGCACGGGCTGATCCCTATGGAATGAAAAAACCTAACAGAGGGATTGCGCGCAATTTAGAAGAGATTGCGTGCAATTGGAGGGGATTGCACGCAAAGGAAGAACCTGAAGGCATTGGTAAATTCACTTAAGCCAGTGGGGTTGCGCGCAAAGGAAAACCACGGGGCAAGGTTTCGCGAAAAAAGGAATTACCTAGAAGGCATCTTGCGCGCACGGGAGCGGGTCTGAATTCCTTAACCCCGAAACAGTTGGGGTTGCCTTATATTTATAGGCATTCGCCGATGCAGAATCCAGGCAGCATGTGAAATCTTCCGCACTAGGACTAGTCAGTGTGGAAAGCCTCAGCGCGCGGAATTGGGCGCGCAAAATTGCGTGCCATCCCGGTGTTTTTTTCCACGAATCCCAAACTTCCTTCACGCGAACACCAGTTTTCACGCGAGTCCTCTTTAATTTCGCGCACCACTTCCGAGACGTCCGGACCGGGCCTCTGAGTCCGAATATGATTTTGCTTCATCATTTCGAAACTTCCTCTGGGTGTTATGGAATTTTTCGGCATCTACAAATGCCCCCCCTCAGAATTGGTTCAGTGAGAGGTCGCAACGATCGGATTCTGAGGGAAACGCCGAAGCAGTGCATCTCCTGGGCATTTTGTGCACAAAAAACCGATGGGGCACGAAAAATGACGGATCAGCGCGGAATTTTCTTTCCGCGTGGCGAGGAACCCTGGCCTCGCCTATAAAAAGGGGCGCTAGGTCCCAAGTTCCGTACTCAATATTTTCCGTGTGATAGGAATACCGATCTCGTGCATGAAATTACTCCCGCAGCTACGCATAAAAACTATTTGGCAGGACATAATTCCATCCGAATTTTGGCTGCATTTGTGTGCCTACTCAGGATATTCTACGCCTAGAGTGCCGATTGCGCACCCAACTC
Source organism: Viscum album (assembly GCA_963277665.1). NCBI lineage: Eukaryota > Viridiplantae > Streptophyta > Magnoliopsida > Santalales > Viscaceae > Viscum > Viscum album. The sequence continues at coordinate 1,644,072,290 of OY728159.1, forward strand.
CTAGATTTCGCACCGCCGCTTCAGATTTTGCACAACTCTCTCTGATTCCACGCACTACATCATGATTTCATGCTACTCCCGAAATATTCGAGATGGCTGCAAACCAAGTTGATGGTGGGGAATCCGCCGTTCGTAGAGCCAAAATGGTGGCGAACGAGGAGTTTTATGGAGCCATGGTGATTGTTTCCAACAAACTAACCTTGTTCAACCTGCTGACCCCCGCCCAAAAGGAATATCCCTTATCTGAAAACCTCCCGCTCTCGAACTTTGGCATCCTGGAGGAGGTTCCCCTACCGGGCTTTGAGGTGGACATACCGCGGTCATGGGTGACCCAAGAGGACAAGCTTCCCCGCTACAACTTCACCAACAACGGCCATCCTTCCAGGGAAACCATGCATATGGATGTGTATGTCATGAACCCAAGGACCAGGACCATTACCGGGGATGAGCCTGTTGCAGAGAACTATCCAGCCCTCTACATGAGTACGTTCCGTCAGAGCGTCACTGATGACACTAAGGGCTGGCTGAAAGATTGGGACCTATAGTCCAGGGGAAACTTCACTAGTTAGTGGGCCTGGGCGTTCTGGGTTCACCATACTTGCGACCAGTTTGGGCCCAAGATGCGGGATATTAGCCTGTTCGAGGCAGTATGGACGTCGCAGTTCCACTTCCACCGTCAACCTGAGCTCAGCCCATAGCTATTCACTTGGTGGTCCCCTGATACCAACACATTCCAACTTCACCATGGGGAAGTTGGCATTGGCGTCTGGGACGTTCACTGCATCGGAGGTATCCCACTGGAGGGATACCTATATGACGAGTTCGTTCCTCCAAAGAACACCTGGGGAGACAGGTCACTGACCCCCATGCTAACGTGGCACCTATTGGAGCTAGCCAAAGAGAGGTTGGGGGTCAAGGAATTCCTGAAGGACATTATTTACAAGGGCTGGTTCAGCCAGTTCCTAGAGAAGGACACAACAATCAAGATGTCATGACGGGGAAAATGGTGCCCAACCGCAGCTTAGAGGAGCAAGGATGGGTCGTATTGGAGGACCCTGGAGACGGGGAAATACTAATCATGGGGCTACATAATCATTGAGGCCCCGGACCTGAATGTCCGGTACGCCGGGTTCCTCACCGCCTTCCTGAGCGGATGGCTCCTACCGGTGCGAGACGCGAGGATGACCGTCCATCCAGCAACACTGGTGATGGCCAGTACCATGGCCGCCAACAAACAGTTCAACTTGGGGGTCCCCATTCTAGCCATGCTGTATGCCATCCTGGGAAGAATCTCACGAGAGGGGTTGCCTCGGAGGGTATGTGGCCCCTTCCAGATCTTCCACGGCTAGGTAGCGGCTCATCTCGGTGGGTACACTTTCCCAAATGCCATCCATCCTCCAGGCAACGACCTGCGACCATCCCTGCTGAACATCATCGGGGTGGCGTCGATGATGCTTAATGAGGAGGGCGTGAAGATACGCATTGGTAACCACACCAACTTCAACTTAAGCCCATTCCCCACCCCGATCGGCTAGATGGGGGACAATGGGCGCGGCTCTCTGGAACAGCAGGAGTATTTTCAGAGCATCCAGGGCAGGGTGCTCGTAGCTTGGATTGACGGGAAGTTGATCTGTGAGCCTTACGTGCCTTCCTAATTCGCCAGGCAATTCGGGTGCCTCCAACTGATGCCAAAGAAGGTATTCACGACTGTTTGAGAGGAGAAGAATCCCCGCGTTCTGCACCAGATGTGGTTGATGTTTACCACTTTCGGCTTCGGCAACATCATCACTCTTCCTCCCACCAGGGTTGACGTCGGCCTAGCGACTAAGTATGCCGAGCACTGGACCATTGCGTACCCTGAGGTGCTTTTACGCAAGCGAGTCCGGCAACTCGAGGCTACCCGCGCGGAAACCGGGCGATGAGGGGGAAATCAAGGTGCTTCTAGAAGGGGGAACCAGGGGTGCATCAGGCATAGAGGCCTACGCAGGCCGGGACCTCAGTGGCGGGAACATCACAAAGTGCCGCCGCGAACTCGTTTCTCGTAGGGGGGTCACATGAAGAGGCTAGGGAACTGCTCGGGAAGTAGATAAGGTACCTGATTGAGCCTTCCCAAGATGAAAGTTTCCTGGCACTGTGGTCGGCCTAGATGACCCTACGACAATCAATGGGCATTAAAGCCATCTGGCACAAGATAGTGCAGAACGGGATCCAGCTTCTAGAGGTCGGGCTCATTCAAGTTACCGAAAGAGTGAACTTGCATCGGTGGCATGCTTATCTGATGGCCATGGACACATACGCGTGCCAAAGGGGTCGGCTTGCGGAGACAACTTTCCTAGTGAAAGTGATGCTCGACCAAGAGCATGATCTGGAAGTGATGCCACCGGGAGAAGGTGACAATGACGAGGAGTCGGAGGGGGGGGGGGGGAGGAGACCAGAGAAGACAAAGGAGAAGGAGAAGATGAGGGAGAAGGAGAACCCGAAGGTGAGGGGTCACCGGGGGAGAACTGCCAAGGGAGTCTCCGGGAGAGCGGCGAGATTGTCGGCTTTGATCTAGACATAACCGAGATACTCGATGTCTGTCTCTATCTTCATTCATTTTCTTTCTTTGTCCATTATCCTTTGTAATTTCCAACCCATCTCTCTACCTTACTCAGGAGCGCCTAAGTGTTAGTAAGGCATCCACATTAGAGGAGGGAGGAGAGGAACTGGTGGGATAGGATGGGGATCCGATGCCCATCATTGAATTGACAAGCACAGAAGGGTCTCCTGTCATGGCAGCTCCTGTAGTGGTCAGAACACTGGAGGCCGACGCTCCGGGTTCCTGTTAGTCCCACGCTTCACTATTGGCACTTGTTTATCAAAATATCCCAACTAATCAGGGTATGCCTTGCGCAGTGATCTCAACATTGGAGGCTCGTCAGGTTGCGGAGCCCGGACCGTCCGTGAGAAGACCAGTGGAGGACATACCACCTCGTTCAGAACATGCTCCCCGCACTGAGTCGGCCCCGACAATTGGTGAGTAGGGGGAGGCAGACATCAGCGGTGCTGTCCTTGGGGCAAGGCCGGAAGCTGACGGAGGTGCCGTCGCTATCGGGGTGAGAGAGGAAGGTCACCCGGAAGTCGAGGATCCAATTCCTCATGAAGACATCCTTGAGGCAGATCCTGCTACCGACCTGCTGGCTTCCTTTCCTGTGTATCGGCCAGCGGATCTTGAGGAGGTAGACGACTCGGACTCAGAAGCGGCCGAGGAGAGCCGAATGACACGACGCAAAGGGTGGAAGTGTATCCAGCACTTTCTCAGACAGCCCCAGTCGGATTGGCTGAGGCGGATGGGATCACTCCAGACCTGGATTAGTTTCCTGTGTTCCGGAGGGGCTGATGCATAGCGCCTTCATCTAATGGTATGTGATTGCATGGACGAGAAGATACGCGAGTGCAGCCGGCGCACCGACATTTCCCAGTGTCAGGAAAGATCAGTGAGCACTCGAGCGTTTCTAAGGGCGGAGCAGGAGGTACGGCGTCTCAAAGGGAAGGTGGCAGAGAAGGAGGCCTTCATTGCAACATGCTCTGAGCTCATGGAACAACTGACGAACCAGCTGGCTGATGCCCAAGAACAACTAACAGATGCGAGTCACCAGATGGTCATACTTCAAACCGAGCGGGCACAGGCGCAGGCTAGGGTTGGTGAGCTGCACTCTCCAGCTGTTGATGAAGAGAGAGTCTTCAAGGAGCGAGAAGAAATCCTGGAGGCCACCAGCCAAAGGGTAACAACGTTGGAAAGATCGATCCAACATGTCGATCCTTAAAGGATTTGTTTGGACGTCTCATGAACTTTTTGCTTTTACTTCTCAACATTTTGACCCATGTATGGACCAATCTGTTTATCTGTACATTTGATCTAATATTCTCACCATAATTCTGAAATGAATAACAACTCACCCCTAAGCTCCTGTGGGTCGCACCCAACATGAGAAGTAAAGGATGATTGTGTTATCATTTCATCCAACTGTGGGGAATTAACCAAGCTTCAGGCATCCGAACTCGGGCCTGGATTTCTGAGGAGAAGAGGGAGGTCCAACCGATGGGAGGGGACCTCAGACCGGTCGATTTATCGTCTCCTCCCCATGCCCTAACACACGAGCAAGGGCAATTATGGGGGCATTGAAATTCATCCGAACATAGGGAGATGAAAAAGGTGAATCATGTTACCTGAATTCGGAACACAATGGGGTGCGACGATGGAGGACAAATGTTAACCGTGGTGGAAACATAACATCTATATCTCATTGGCCTGAAATGGGGAAAATAAATTAGGGTTGACCGATGACCATGTTCACAACACGGGGCCTAACTCAAATATCACCGATCAGTCTTCCGGAACATTAGCCCAGGATAGTAGGCGGACTATAGGTCTATCATCCATATTGCTACAATAGGTGGACCAATGTCTATCATCCATATTGTGGTAGCAGGCGGACCAAAGTATATCATCCATACTGTTAGGGGGTCCCATCAAACATGACCAGTCCTCCGGGACGTTGGCCCAAGACAGTAGGCGGACCGTAGGTCTATCATCCATACTATTAGTGGGTCCCATCAAACATGAAAGAGGATGATAATCTGAATAAAGGGGCACACAAAGCATGGAAAGTGGACTGGTGGTTTGTTTGAACATAGTCCAACACTCCCAAAATTCCGCCACTGTGGTGGAGGCGCATTAGGAAGACTTATCAACATGATCACAGATTGTCCCAATTTCCAGACAGGACCTCATTTGTGAGAGAACTGTCGCTTCCCACCATCACTATGGGGCATCCCAAACTTATTCAGGGTAGATGTTACAACTACACTACTCCCCAAGAAGTAAGGCCGAGAGACAGACAGAAAGGAGGGATGAGATTCGGTAATCCCTGGGGCTGGACCCAAGAAGAAATGTCCATGCGTTCCTACGTATCTCATAATGATGGGAATCAAGCCACACGTAGTTCTTGATAGGTGGCGTGGCACGACATGGCGCATGTGCAAAGGACAAGGGATACGTGCGGGTCTAGCCCTCTCACCAAAAGAAGCGTCATTTGATATATCTTGTTTTTCCTTGAAGGTGAGTGGTTTTTCTTTTGTGGTGCGACCAGCCTAGCGCAGGAACTCCTGGCGTCGCTACAATAATCAAGCTGTAATAGGCGTTGAAAAGTGGTATGGAAATTAACCAATACCCAATGTGATGTCCCCTATGTGGAGGTCACCACAATGCAGTGCCGTTTCTCACTGTGAGGCAAGGACAATATCATCATAGTTTATTGTCATGTGGTGGGACCAAACGGCATAGTTTAAGGTCGTATGGTTTGGACGTGATAGTACAGTTTAAGTTCATATGGTTTGGACTTGAGAGCATAGTTTAAGGTCATTGGTTTGGACCTGACACCACTGTTTAAGGACATATGATTTGGACATGACAACACTGTTTAAGGTCGTATGGTTTGGACCTGACAGCACAGTTTTACGGTCGTATGGTTTGGACCTGACAGCATAGTTTAAGGTCGTATGGTTTGGACCTGACATCACAGTTTAAGGTCGTATGGTTTGGACCTGACATCACAGTTTAAGGTCGTATGGTTTGGAACTGACAACATAGTTTAAGGTCGTATGGTCTGGACCTGAGGAATATGCATGATGCGTTGAGGCGTACCCGGTGTGGATGAGGGCATATCCTTATACCGTCACTACAGGCGATTCTAGGAGAGGGGTCTCAGGCCAAAGGGGCCTACGAGGGTCCAACAATCATGGGGGTAGGAGATGCTAGCTCGCAGCTACGCTGGGCCTGAAACGCGATGTCTGGGCAACTCTTCGTTTCCCATGGGGATGAGGGTCAAGCTGCACGCAATCCTTAAAAAAAACCCAAGCACATACTCTAGCACTCAGATCGCGGGAGACCCGAGAGACACCGTTACACAGCTTGGTCCATCTGACGTGTGGGGGTTCACTGAGGGTTAGTGCAAGGAGTGTCGAGATTCCACCTTGACCCGGTGGGGTGGAACATAATGTGAATCATGCAACCAAAACTCAGGGACCGAAGAAGCCGGCATGACGACTAAGGATTACTGCTGACCATGTTCGCAACATAGCATCCTGTCGCGTTAGCCTAGAGATAGGGGCAAAAAAATGAGCATAAACCACGTACCACATTCGCAACATGGAATTTGTATCAATTTGTTGCCCGAAACCCTTGGGGGCGTTGGCCCGGGACGGTAGGAGAGCCCTTAGGTGTTGTATCTAGGCCGTTCTTGGGGGTCCCTACGGGTGTGAAAGATAATGGGGCCCGAATGAAGGGGATCACGAAGCTTGACAAGTGGACGACAACTTTCCTAAGTCAAATATGACACTCCAGGTCTTAGAATAGAGTACTCTGAACACATTAGTAGACCACTGGAAAGGGTCGAAGGGATCAGTATGAGAGCGGCCAAAAGATGGTGGATTCCTGGGGGAAGGGGCGTAGTGTCAAAAACCATGTACCACACCTATATGTCCCCCCCGTGGGGAGGGATAGGCCAAAACACCGAGGTGACTGGGAGATCATGGGATCTCCTAAGAGTTTGGGATGGACCTGAATTCTAGGTGTTTAGGCGGTCCTACATATCCTATACGGATGGGAATCAAGCCGCACGTAGTTCTTGAAGCGCAGTTTAACCTCATATAGGACGATACATGTCACTTCGTCCAGGGGGTGTGCATGGATTAGTGGATAAACCGTCAAAAATGAGGACCTAATCCTACACTACACCACACGCTCCAGGTGAAGGCTGGGGCTGAGAGGCCTGAGAAGGCCAAGGGGCCTGAGGTTGGGCCTCGGTCAGGGATTCCTAACCAGCTTTCAGTTTAGCATCTTAAAGTGAGGACGGGCATGCATTTTAGGGTTATGCTAGACCATAAGGGTCTTAGTTTAGGGTCATAGAGCTCAGACCAGAAAAATAAACGAAAATTGGAGCTAGACCCAAGAAGAAATGTCCAGGCGTTCGTATGTATCTCGTAAGGATGAGAATCAAGCCACACGTAGTTCTTAAGAGGTATTAGTTTATGGTCTTAAAACTCGGACCAAAGGGGGCCATATATAGTGCCAAATGTAGTTTAAGGTCAGGCTGGACCATGGAAGGATCTTAGTTTTAGGTCTTAGAACTCAGACCCAAGGGGCCTAGATGTAGGGCCAAATGTAGTTTAAGGTCATTCTAGACCGTGTAAAGATCTTAGTTTTAGGTCTTAGAACTCAGACCCAAGGGGCCTAGATGTAGGGCCAAGTGTAGCTTAAGGTCATGATGGACCGTGTAAGAATCTTAGTTTTAGGTCATAGAAATCATACCCAAGGGGCCTAGATGTAGGGCCAAATGTAGTTTAAGGTCATGTTGGACCGTGTAAGGATCTTAGTTTTAGGTCTTAGAACTCGGACCCAAGGGGCCTAGATGTAGGGCCAAATGTTGTTTAAGTTCATGCTGGACTGTGTAAGGATCTTAGTTTTAGGTCTTAGAACTCGGACCCAAGGGGCCTCAATATAGGGCCAAATGTAGTTTAAGGTCCTGCTGGACCGTGTAAGGATCTTAGTTTTAGGTCTTAGAACTCCGACACAAGGGGTCTAGATATAGGGCCAAATGTTGTTTAAGTTCATGCTAGACCGTGTAAGGATCTTAGTTTTAGGTCTTAGAACTCGAACCCAAGGGGGCTTAGGAAAAATACCATTTGATGAACTGGGCTTTGGTGGGAGGAGTGACACGCTCACCATCCATAGTCACCAGGGAGTACACTCCATTGGGATAGACCTTATGGACAATGAAAGGCCCCTCCCATTTGGGCTCCAACTTGGGTGGTTTCCTGCCAGGAATCATTGGAACTCTGAGAGCCAGAACTAGGTCACCTTTTAGGAAGGAGTGTAGGAGAACCTTCTTGTTTAAAGCTCGAGCCATTCTGCTCTGATGCCTTTCCAAGTTACGTAAAGCGCGAAGCCTATTTTCGTCCAGTGCTTCCAATTCAGCTAGATGGATTTCAGCAACTCTATCTGGTGCTTGATGGTCATTGACCTCCGTGCGGAATGAGGGCAACTGAATCTCGATAGGAAGGATGACCTCAGTTTTGTATACCAGGGAATACGAAGTCACCTGGGTGGAGTTATGAGTTGTCATCCTATAAGCCCATAGGGCATTGGGAAGCTTGTCCGACCAACTTTTCTTGTTCTGACCAACCATTTTTTGCAAAATGTTAGAGAGGGTTTTGTTAAACTCCTCGATCTATCCATTCGCCTGCGCATGATAGCGAGAGGTGTGGTTAGAACCAATGTTGTACTTGGCGTACAATTTCTTCATCTCGGCTGCTCGGAAGTTGGTTCCGTTATCCGTGAGGATAGCGTGAGGTACTCCAAATCGATAGATGATATTGGAGCTCACGAAGTCAGAAATAGAATAGGATTTGACTTCCTTGAGAGGAACTGCCTCTGCCCACTTGGAAAAGAAATCTGTAGCGGTCAAGATGAACTGGCACTGGTGGGCCATCGCCGGTGGGTAAGGTCCTATGACATCCAACCCCCAGACTGCAAAGGGCCAAGAATACTTGGTAGTATGGAGAGGATCCAGTGGCCGATGCACAAATTAAGTGTGGACTTGGCACGCATGACACCTCTTGGAAAACTCGATGCAGTCGTAGATCATGGAGGGCCAGAAGTACCCTAGCCTCTGAATCTGGTGGGACAACTTCGACCCGGGTTGATGGGCGCCACAGGAACCAGTGTGCACTTCTTGCATAACCTGTGGGATCTCGACTCCTTGAAGGCAACAGAGAAGAACACCATCAAATCTGCATCTGTAAAGGAGCTGCTCAAGGCCGGGACCACTCTGAAGGGTAAACTGCGACGCGCGGCATTGGATTTTCTTTTGCTTGGCTCGGTTTGACGGAAAATTGTCATGCTAGAGATATTCAACCAAGGGCGTCCTCTAGTCAGGAACTGTCTCGATTACCACATCTGAAGCCCCCGAGATCCTGACGTAGGGGCACCAACAGTGAGATTGTTCACCCGCGGGACACGATCATCCTCCATAATAATAGGAGCAATGATTCTCCGATGTGCCACGTGGATAATTAGGTCGTTCTGTTCGGGCTCTGTAAGTGATGCGACCATGTCGGACAAATCATCTGCTCGACTGTTCTGCGACCAGGGGATATGAACGACCTCTGGACGAGAGGGTAACTTAGCCATTAGACGGAGGGTGCACTCCAGCAATGTCATGAGTTCTGGATTTCTGACAACATAGCCACCATTGACCTGCTTGATGACTGGATCAGAGTTCCCTTTCACATGAAGATGGGGTACGTCAGTCTTGAGAGCCAAATCGAGGCCAGTGATGAGGGCATGATATTCTGCCTCATTGTTGGTGCAGCCTTCTGACAACAGGAATGAATATGGCAGAACGTCTTGCTCTGGGGTGATGAAGACAACACCCAGACCCACTATGTTGAGCATAGGTTCATTGAGCATTCTACTGGTGGGGCTCCGGGAGGCACCGTCAATGTGCATCTGCCATCATGGGATGGAAATATCGGCTGAGAGTATTACCTCATCAGGAAAGCCTAGCTCTAGTGGCTGATCCGTGGAGGTTGGATGAGCAGATAAGAAGTCTGCCAACGCCTGTACTTTGATAGCCTTCTGAGGCACGAACCTGATGTCGAACTGCTAGAGTATCACCGCCCAGCACGCCAATCGACCGATCAAAATAGGTCGGGGTAAAGATTTATTTCAGCGAGTCTACCCGAGAGACCACCTGTACCTCATGGTGCTGCAAGTAGTGCCGTAATTTCTTCATGGAAAATACGAGTGTCAGGAAGCTCTTCTTGGTGGGATAATATCTAATTTCCATATCGAGGAGCATGCGGCTGAGGTAGTAAAGTCTATTCTATGTTCCCTTGTTTTTCTTGTTCCAGGGTGGTCACGTAAAGGACCAGCGGCTTTCCAGAAATGGGTGGAATCAAGACCGGAGGTTGGAGCAGATACTGCTTGATTTCCTCAAAAGAGATCTGACACCCTTTGTCCCATTCATAGGCAGCACCTTTCTTTATGATCTAGGAAAAGGTCTTACACTTGCCGGCCAGATTCGCAATGAATCAACGTATATAGGCTAAGTGGCCTTGAAGGCCTCTCAGCTCCCGAATATTACTCGGGGGAGGCATCTGGTTGATGGCCTTGATCTTCTCCGGGTCGATCTCGATGCCTCAGTATTTAACAATGAAGCCAAGAAACTTTCTGGAGGTGACCCTGAAGGCACACTTTAATGGTTTCATCTTCAAGTGGTGAGAATGGAGGAATCCGAACACTTTATCAAGGTCTTTGATATGGTCCTGGCACTGGCGAGATTTAACCACCAGGTCTTCCACGTAGAATTACACCAGTGTCCCGATAATCGACTTGAATATGTGGTGCATGGCACGTTGATAGGTGGCACCTGCATTTTTCTGGCCGAAGGGCATAACCTGGTAGCATAAAGTACCTTGGGGGTCCCTGAAGGCAGTGAACTCTTCATATTCGGGGGCCATTCGGATATGGTTGTACCCGGAGTACCCATCCATGAATGAGAGGGCTTGGAACCCATCCATGGAATCGATCAACAACTTCGTCACTGGAAGGGGAAAATAATCATTTGGACAGTGGCGATTGAGATCGCGAAAGTCAATACAGACCCTCATATGTCCGTTCTTCTTCCTGACTGGCACAATATTGGCTAGCCACCAGGGGTACTTAACTTCTTTGACGAAGTTGGATTTGATGAGCTTATCAACATCAGCCTCAACCATGGAACTATAAGAGGGGTGCATCTTTCTGGGAGGCTTTTTGAACCCGCGGTGGTTTGCTGGAAGGCCAAGGCGGTGGACAGCTACCTGGGGATCTAGTCCTGACATCTCGTCATAACTCCAAGAGAACACATCACGGTGTTTTTTGATAAAGTCTACATACTATTGCCGTTCCTTAGGGGGCATAGCGGCACTGACCAATGTGGGTCCTGGGTCCGCCTCGCTACCAAGGTTCACCTGTACTAACTCTTCGACCATGGTGGAGACGCCATCCTCAAAGGTAGGGGGAGCATCTTTCATGTCCTCCTCTCCACTTGTGGAGGGATCATCCACGAGGGGAGTCGTTTCGGGGCTGCCAGACCCTAATGGGAAGCTGGTGCCGGCTTGGGCAGCAGAGGCCATCACGTCAGAAGACTCATGCACTACGGAGACCATGGCGACAAAGGCGGTTGATCTAATCCCACTTGTCCTTTGCCCCAAGGGGCCACGCTTTATGACATCAATGCAGTAGTGGCGCGTTGTCTTGAGCCGGTCGATTCCTGCCCAGCGAAACAGACACGTATGACGTACTTCCATTGCCATGAGCCTAACGTCCTGATATCGTATAGGGGTAGGAGGCTCGGGGATCACTTGAGCCTGGTTGGTGTAGGAGTACGAGGTGATTTACTGCCGCCGCTTGGACCCGGAAATATGCCTTCCTCTGATATCCTAAACAACAAAGCACCGCCCCATGTCAGGGGTTGTGGCCTCCAACCGATGGATTGGGAAGACATAAGCATCATCCAAACCTACCCAGTGAGCACTTGTGACAGTGGCGGGCTCAACCTCACCTATCAGGATATGCTTGTCCTTGATCTTGTAATAGTCAGCGTCTAGATAACGGGCTTCACAAGAGGCAAAAGGAAACGCATCTCCTTGGGGAATGCTTAATTGACCCTTAAGGGAGTATTTGAGGCACTGGTGATATGATGAGGGGACCACTGCGTGAATGTAGAGCCACAGCCTGCCCATCAACGCATTATAGGCGGTGTCCTGAGAGACAAACATGAATTTGGTATTGGCAATTAGGCCGCCGAACTGGGTCTTCAAGTGAATATTTCTGAGTGAAGTTTTCTCGGTCCTGTCATACCCCTGGATCCTAAGGTCGGAGGGAGTTAAATCATCCCCAGACAGGCCCAGTTTCCACAGTGTTCAAGTTGGGATTAGGTTAATCCCAGAACCCGTGTCAACAAGACAGCATCGAACTTCCACGCCATAGAACTGGCTGGTTATGTATAGTGGGAGAATGTGCCCCTATATGGGAGGGTCATCATATTCACCGGAGAATGAGATAACCGCCTGACATTCGGCGTTCTCAATCATCTTGGTGCGGAAGGCTTCTGGAGATGCTACCTCCATCTCAAACTGGAGTGGGATCCTTAGAGCCTCAGCGAGCACCTCACACATTTCAGATGACAGGCGAAGAGACTCAAGGATATAAAGTCTTGCTGGGATGCCGGTCAGGTGCTTCAGAACATCATACTTTCGAGCCAAACGCGAGCTTATGCTTACAGGAGGCCGCTCTGCGATTGGAGGCATGACGGGCCCTGTCGGTGGGACTGGTGACTGACTGGTACTAGGCACGTCTCGCTGTTCACTAGTCGAAGCCCGTAGGGTGGCTTCCGAATTAGGACCAAAAGGCTGGGGTTGGCTGGTGGTAGGGCAGAGCTGGTCGTGGCACGACCGAGGCAGTTCTTCCTGATCCAGCACCACAAATTGTGGTAAAGGCAAACCTGTCGACACTGGATGAAGGGGTCGCATGAACTGAGATCTGTATTGGGCACGATGCCTAGTCTCAGTAGCGTGCACGACCTGACTAGAGGTGCCGACTACCGTGACCCAGCGATTCATGTAGCCACAGCTCTGCCAACATTGGTGATGGCTGGAGACACTGGGAAGGTCCACCTGGCATTCCTCGTCGTCAAGGAGTAAAAAAGGGATTTACCAACTCTACGGTGTTAGCTGAAGCGTACCTCGGGCTTTCACTCGAGGAGCCATCCACTACCAGACGGAGTCTCAGAGGGATCCCCATTTCTGGGGGCATAAAATTGCCAAGAGTGCGGGATGATGACAACATTGGCCGGGCACGTTCTTTCTTCTTGTGCCACCTCTTGCTCTTCTGGGAGGAGGTAGGCTAGGATAACGATGCTGAAGTGGCACTCGCAGATTCTGAGGGCTCTGGCTGACTTAGGCGGGCACAGATGATTCCATGGGCGCGGGTGACCATCCTGCATGCCATCCAGTCGTTATACTTCTGGGACCCATGGTCGGAAACTTGTTTCCACTCATCCTCGTTGCCACTACTGCCATCTACTCTCACGAAGACACCTGCCACTTGCTTCGGGGCTAGGCCAAACCTGACTATGTTATTGTCAATCTGGTCTTGGATTCAATCCTTGAAAACATAGCATCACTGGATGGTGTGCCCCAAGGTCCGGTGATAAGGGCAGTAGTTAGGGTGATCAGTGAGATGCGCCTCTTTTGGCTTCCGACACTCGGGCAGTCTCACTATACTCTTCTCCAAGGAACTACAAAAATAACCGGGGACCTGGGCCTCATCAAACGAGTGAGTCTGATTCCTTCTGTTTGGAAAAGGGGCTCTTGGAGGCTGGCCATGACCAGGGTCTGGAGGAGCATGTCGAGGAGGCAGAGCCTAATTATCTCACCTAGGTGGTGGTGGTGTGTTACGCGGAGGCGCCTTCCTATTTTGAGGCGGTCGCTGCTGGGCCGGAGGCTGTGCCCATGGGGGTGGGCCCCTATGGGGTTGCTAAGCTGGCCTTACTAATAGCAACTCTAGCTTCCTAGGGGCCTCTATCTAGGCCACAGTAGTGGTCTCGGCTCTGGCGGCTCTCCTTGCAGGGATTACAGGAGGCAGCAGGCATGCCTGACTGGCCTGTTGCAGGGCTTCTTCGAGGCGTTGAGCCTTTTCTGAGAAGTCTCGGAATCCTTCGAGGTAATTATGAGTGATCAAAGAAGGAACCAGATTTTCCTTGACATTCCCTACGCACATTATCAGTAATTTCTCCTGAGTTATTGGCATGTCAAGGGAGTATGTGAGCCCCTTCCACCGGGCGACGAAGTCCGCGACTCGCTCATCGGGCCTTTGTTTTCACCTGAAGAGGTCTGAAATGTTCATCTTCCATGTTTTGGAACTGAACTGGTAGAGGAATTTCCTACGAAGTTTCTCCCAACTTGTCATAGATCCGACGGGGAGCTGGCTGTACCAAACGAATGCTGGTCCTTCTAGCGTCTGAACAAAGCAACAGATCTTGGAAGCCTCTTGTTGTGCCGGAGTCCCTAACATAGGCTCGCACCTCGAGTTGAAGTGGGCCAGGTGTTGTGGCGGGTCTTTGGTCCCGTTAAAGGGGGAGAAAGTGGGGTTCCCAAATCCTGGCGGTGCTGGCATATCATCCACCCATGCTGGGTATGGCTTGCCGTCCGGTGGGATTTCCACCTACCATGTTTCCAGGGCCTCTAAGAGGGCAATTAGTGCTTCCATTAGATTGTCCGGATGCGGATTCCTGTGCTGACGAGGATCTCTAACTATAAGTGCATTGTTGGGATCTTCAATCCGGTATTCAAGCTCAGCGGCTCGCGGGGTGGCTGGCGGAGCGACTCTTGGGGCAGCGGGAGGAAACCGAACGGGGTCCCTCAGGTGATCACGCCACTTAGGAGGGTTTAGCGAAACCTATCACGCCCGCTTTCCATGGGCTCCGGCCTCTCCCCTATCGATGAACACATCATGGTCGTGGTTTCCCGGGGGAATCTCGTCAAGGGGTAGGTGATCCTGCCCCTGTTGTCCTGACCTAGGATTACCATATTCAGGTTGCTGCTCTGAAATGCGTTCGTCCAAGAGCTCATCAACCAGCCTCTTTTTCTCAGCAAGCTATTGGTGTAGCGTGGCCTTCTCAGGATCTTCCTCTACCTTCTGTACCAAGGCAGATGGGTCGATAAGCTTGACAGCCCCGACATTCTCTTTACCCTTGCCGATGTTTCAGCTCAGTGTTAATGCCTCGGTGGGTGTGGGGAGAGCTAGGAGGTTCCTCTGTTGGCGATTCATCCTCCCAGATGGGTCCAGTAGCGGCCTGTCCTCAGGGGGTGAGTCCCAATCAAGGAGCTCCACACTGTTTCCCTCACCCGAAAGGTCGTCCATGTTGACCTCCACTACCCTTGGCGACATTCCCTCAGGGCCGCCCAGTGAGTTGGGCTGGTGGCGAATCGTATTGAAAAGGAGGGTAGCGTACTGCCCCCATCCGCGGATGTGCGCGTGGGGGGTGGCTTCCTCGATAACCTTGTGCAGTATTTGGAAACTATGGACACATTTTTGTTGGAGGGCCCTGTGGTGGCCAAGTGACTCGGGGTGTCGAACTGCAGGGAGCACAGCCAGGTCGACCCGACGACACTGCTCACCGATAACCTTGAGATGTGCTTGACTCCCGGGATAAGGCTCTAGCTGATGGTGAAGACGGGAGTGAGTCACCTGGAGAGTCTGGCGGAAACATTCAAACTCTCCCGGGGTGAGTGACTCTGGTATATCAAAATACGATCCTGCGACCAACCAAAACTTCTCGGGGAAGTGGCCTTCTGTGAGGACGGTCCAGAAGCTCCATGACTCTGGTTCAGGATCCGACCCTTGCTGCCCCTGCTCATTAACTGAGAATGGCCGGGGAACTGGCAGCGGTGCTAAGGCAGGCCCCTGGGCCGGTGGGCTGACCGACGGAAAACACGGCGAGTAGGCCGATTGGATGCCGATCCCTAAGTCGTCCTCCAAGTGTTGCAGTATCCTGGCTCCGACATCATGATAGGATGGGCCGGAGAATGGGCCTCCTACCACAACTTCGATGCTTACCGAGGGTGTGTCATGTCGTGATTCTTCCGTCGGTCCCCAGAAAAGTTCCCCACCCTCCCTGACTGAGGTGGAAGGTGCTTCTGGGGAGGGCAACGGTAACTGAAAGTTTGATCCCCGGGGGTACGCCAAGTCCTCATCCTTTGGGATATACATTAGGAGGGAGGAGGGAATCATGCAGACCTCACATTCGGGGAGTACGAGACTAACGTACCGCATCCCCATCCCTGCCCTCGACTCAAAGGTTTGGGAGGAAGGTTCCATCGTCGAGTCGTACTCCGCCTCAGAGTCCGAGAAACGGACTGGTCTGACTTCCGTCTGGACTCCCCGGACATTCCTCTTACGGCGACAGTATCCCGACTTCCTCCCCCTGGGTGGCTCCTCAGGGCAAGGATGATTCCGTCAAGGAGTCTCCTGGCCGCAATGGTGCAAGGGCAGAGAGGACTAAAGGTAGAGGTGCGAGAAGCACTGGGATAGATGTCGAAAGGGACATGGAGAGGACCTCCATGTGGGTGAGTGACCAGATACGCAACGGATCCATACTTGCGGCCAGCGGTAGGGGAAGTGACCTCATAACTAGTGCAATGAGTGCTGGGAAAATCCATACCCAGAGTATAGCTATCGTGGAGAATCCTTCTTCTTTCCAGATCAGTGGCACAGAATGGGACTTCATGGTGGGTGGCACTACTGCGGATTGGTCCGCAGTGGCCATTGCCTGTGCCCCGCGACTGGGAGAGTCGACCCAACCTGCCTGCAGGGTGGTGAGGGCCTCGATCTAAGTCGGGCATGTGACTGCCCCTGCTCAACGTGTGAGAGGGTCTGGTAATAGGAGTTAGTAGTGGCTCGGGCCACAATGGTTGATGATGTTGGTGCCCCAGGGCGGGCATTCTCTTCCGCTCACGCCCGACACTGGCATCGGGTCAGATGGGTTAGAGTCGGTGGTGCGGGCACGATGATTACCTACTCCTCGGCCTAGGGAGTCATGCGGCGGCATCAACACATCCTAGAGGGGGCTCTTACTGTGAACCCCTGGGATGGGTCTCTGATCGTGCGGACTCGGACATCCCCCACCTCATCGGCGTAGGGGAGGGAGGTGTCATGGCACTCTGGGGATAGGCTCCCGAAACGGTTGAACGTCGGAGTGGAAAGCAATGGCTCCCGGCGCGGCCCTTGGGGGCGGCGATGGTGGTGAGGTGCAACTGCCTCTAGATCCAAATGGGCCATGTCCCTAGTTGGGATGACCCCTTTCTCCTCATTCCTATGAACCAGGTTGTGGATCACCCTTCGTTGGATGATCTCTGACGAGGAGAGGGGGCGTGAGAGCCCGACAATCGTGGCAATTGGAGTTAGATCAGCTGTGGGAAAGGCGGGGCCACGCGGGGTGGCCACGTTAGTACTGCCCCTGCCCCTACGCCAGTGGGCAGGTGGCGATCGAGCCCCAGATGCAGTGATCTGATTTTTGGAAGCATGGAGATGAACCCATTAGCGCTAAAAGGAAAAAGAGAAATCAACAACTAATAGCTCAGCATCATTCCATATTCCGTAATCGGCGAGAGGGATCCACGCTGACGACGTCGCAGAATGGATTGATCAACGTCCTGACGGCCTCGACCCCTGGTGGGTTTCACATCCCGGTGCTAGGTACCAGGACCTGGTGACATGCTAATCTTCCGACACCCCAAACTCTACCATTCTCCGTATTGAGGAGAAGAGATTCATGTCGGTTTCACCATTTTCTGTTTCTGTCACTTTTACACTGGGACACGCGCGCGTGCATCGGTCATGCGGGGGGATGACGCGCAGCTTGATGCCCCGCATTCCCGCTTTCCAAAGGCAGGCGGCATTTGTTCCTTGTTCAGGTACGTTTGATCCTTAATCGAAACCGGGATGATGGAATGACAGTTCTTCCTTTCGTGGATTCCTCCTCGGAGTTCATCACCTAGTACGGGTCTCCCTCATAGATTTAAGACGGGTTCGTGAAGCTCGTTCTCGGCGCCATATCTGCATGGATGATAGTTAATTACGATGCTTCCGCCAAGACGCTCCAAGGGGTCTGGTCGGGGCATCAACCTTTGGTGAGGAGAATGGTCATGCTGGGGTGTCGTCAGCATGTCTTGATTCTGGGGATTGGCATGTCTGTCTTCTCTCCCTTATTATAGGGCTTCTCGATGGTGTGGAAGCCCGAGGCATCCCACATCGAACACGGGGAATTGTGTATCATATGAGGTTTTCCTCAGCTTCCCATGATTAACACGGGGTATGTCGTGAGTTTAACATCTTGCGGAGATGGATCAGACTGATTGGAACACTGAGAGTGGATCAGATTGAAGGACCACCTAGGGGGAACACCGATGTTGGGGCCAGCACGTGGGAGGCTTCCTGGATACTGTGGAGAGGAATGAGGTGGCATGATCTCACCGGGATGTGGCGGTCTGGGTAAGGGTCAGGATGGGTGATGGAGTAACAGGCTTGAACCTCGTGGAGGCTTCCTACATATCCCCATGGCAGGGAATCAAACTCCGCATAGTTCGGTATCGATACGGTGGGACACCTAAAGAGGCGACCCGTGAGAATGAACGCATGGATTGGATCCTGGAGGAAGTAAGATCTCCGGGCTAGGGCATGAGATTCCCAAGGAATGTGGGTCGAGGGGGAGGTCAGGATAAGACGTGGGTGTGAGGTATGTAGATTATGATCTAAGGCGGCCCATGATAGGGAATACGGGGCTTACTCTCTGAGGTAGTCCATAATAGTGCTGGTGAACCGACGCGAAGGGGTCAGAACAACTGGGTGATGGGCTTGAACCTCATAGAGTCTTCCTACGTACCATGCGTTAGTATAGATCAAAGTCCACGTAGTTCCGGGCATAGAGTTTAACGTCATGCGGGACGGGATATAGTTTAACGTCATGTGGGACGAGGGCATACAGTTTAACGTCATGCGGGACGAGGGCATTTGGGGGATTATGCTCTGAGGTAGCCCAAAGTGTTAGAGAACCGACATGAAGAAGTCGGAATGACCGGGTGGTGGGCTTGAACCTCGTGGAGGCTTCCAACGTACCATGCGTTAGCACGGATCAAAGTCCACGTAATTCGCTGGGATGGGGCTTATGATCTGTGGCGGCCCATAGTGGGGATGTCATGGTCAATTCTCACTCTAAGCCCATTTGAGTCATGTTTGGTGTGAGAAACAAGAGGCAGTAGGGACAAGATGATCACGTCGCGAAGGGTGCGTCCATGAGAAGCGGAAAGGGGCTTACGCATTGACCGGCCCAAACAGGAAACAAGGGCTTATGTGTTGAGTGGCCCTTGGTGCCAGGGCTTACTCCAGGATGGAGGCTCGTGGTGCGACAAAGCACAGTGGGAAAGGGACTCCACTGGCCTTGGCAGTGCGGAAGTATGGAGGTGCATAGGTGCAACCTTCCGTAAGAGAGGCTAGGGGCTTATGCTCTGAGGCAGCCCTTCCCCCGTGGAAAAATGCCACTCCGACAAGGAGGATCTCATTCCATGTGAGGAATATTCCATTCACATAGAGACGAGAGGCGTAAAGAATGTCTGAGCCAGGGGGACCCTGCATGCGAGGCATGGGGTCGGACCACAGTTTAATGTCATGTGTTAAGGACAAGGTGCTTAGCAGTTTAAAGTCCTGCATCTTGGACGAGGTGAGTTCGCTCCACACCCCTAGGGATTACATGCCCAATACCCTCTACCCCTTGTGGGAGGGAAGGCATCGGCAAGGCCATAGTGAAGGGGGGGGGGGGGCGTAGGGTGAACCATTGAGGGGTCCACGTTAGCATGGCTATGCAAAGAAGCAATAGACGTTATCATGCCTATACGGAGAAGCATAAGGAAAAGAAACACAATGGGAAACACCACCCAAGGGACCTTGAGGTTACTTCGTAAGTGTCTGGAAGGCCGTACGGGAAAACAATGCATGACGTGAATTCCCGACATGGAATATATTTGGCGCTGGCGTAGAGAGGCAACCAAAGGGCGTCTAGGAGAGGGGTCCTGGGTTTTGTGTGCAAAGAGAAGGTTTGCGCGCAAAACACCGGGATGGTGCGCAATTGGGCCAGAGGATTGTGCGCAAATAGTGGATTGCACGCAAAGGGCTTGGATTGCGCACAGAGAGGGAATTGCACGCAAAGGGCCTCAATTGTGTACGGGGGCACGAGCTGATCCCTATGGAATGGAAAAACCTAACAGAGGGATTGCGCACAATTTGGAAGAGATTGTGCGCAATTGGAGGGGATTGCGTGCAAGGGGAAAGGATTGCACGCAAAGGAAGAACCCAGAGGCATTGGAAAATTCACTTAAGCCAGTGGGGTTGCGCGCAAAGGCGAACCCCGAGGCAAGGTTGCGCAAAAAAAGGAATTACCTGGAAGACATATTGCACACGCGGGAGTCCGAATTGCGCGCACGGGAGCGGGTCTGAATTTCTCAACCCTGAAATGGTTGGGGTTACCTTCTATTTATAGGCATCCGCCGGCGCAAAATCCAGGTGGCGCGTGAAATCTTCCGTGCCAGGACCAGTCAGCGCGCAAAGCCTCAACGTGAGGAACTGGGCGCGCAAAATTGTACGCCATCCCGATGTTTTTTTCCATGAATCCTAGACTTCCTTTGCACGAACACCAGTTTTTTGCGTGGGTCCTCCTTAATTTTGTGCACCACTTCTGGGCCGTCTGGACGGGGCATCCGAGTCCGAATATGACTTTTCTTCTTCATTTCGAAACTTCCTATGGGAGTTATGGACTTTTTTTGCGTCTACAATTATTCTATGTATGTTTATAGTCATTTTTACCCATTTTTCACTTATAATGCATGGTATGTGACGAATCATTATTTTTATTACCATACGAGGTACTTTTTGACTTTTTTTTGGAAAAAGTATGATGAGAATTCTTTTCTAACCTATATGTCATGAATGTATTTATTTATAGTTTCGTGATGCCTTATATCAATGAATTTTCTGCTAAACTATTTAATGTTTTTTAAATTAAAATTTTTTCATCTAAAAAGGTATGGAATTTGGAGAAGAAAAAAACTTTTTTCAAGAAAAAAGGATATTTTCCCCAAGAATTAAGTTCATGTGTCTATAAAAATTATTTTCCATCTAAGAAGACTCTTTTAAATAGGGTTATTTTTTATTAATATTTTTAAAATGATTTTATTGTGTTTATTATGGAATTATATTATATATGGATTAGGTTATTATGGAATGATGTTTAAGAAACCCATTTTATTTCATGGGTTATGATATGATGAATGATTTATATTTGTGTGGCACATGTAATGACGATTTTATTATGAGATAGGTGGGATCTATATCTTCCTCTAATGAATTGGGTAATGATATATATTTCATGAGATATACATTACTAGAATGACAACTAAATCTGGTTCAATAATACAAGGTTGGAACAAAAAGTAAATATGGTTTAGTAATACATGGCTTGGAACAACAAACAAAACCCGGTTCAGTAAGAGAATTTTTCCACTATTATGTTATTGGAAACAATGACTTGGATACTATGGAAGTAATATTATGTGATTTTTTATTTTCCACAATTCCATGTTTTGTGCAAATTCTATTTTATCAGGGTTAATGTTCCTTTTTGATCTATGCCTTACATACTGCCAAGATTTATTTCATGACTCAAGATTTTGATATTTAAACATTATGTTCATTTTTTTTACATTCTTATGTTTATAGTTTGTTTTATGTTATCAACGTTTTTTCTTATTGAGATTTTGAGCTCATCTTTTTTATGTTTTCTTTTCTCCAGGATATAATGAATGATTTTTGGAATGAAAACAAAAGGGAAGATCTTTATGGGAGATTTTAAAGAACTTTCACCAAGTTAGAATATTATGTTCCACGTTTCCAAAGACACTAAAATAATAAATTATTTAGGAGTATATTTGTGTAATGTATTAAGTATTCTACAAAATTAATGTAATGTACATGTACATCAAGCTTGGGTCGCTATAGTTGGTATTAGAGCAAATGATTAGTTAACCTTTGGAATCTGGGATGTGAAAACATTAGTGATATTCATAGAGATATTTCTAAGGTATGTCTAGGGATGTCCCCAAGGTTATGTCGAAAATATAGGTTATAGTCCTAGAATTATGGAAAAGATCATCAAAATCCCAGGATTAAACCTAAGATGTTAGAAATTTAAAGAACCCCCAATTGATTATGTTATTTTCTTAGTATGATTTGTTTTATCTCACACTATTCTTTTGGGGTTTTATAAAATGGTTGGAAACAAGAGGATTTATGTTAATATAGAATATAATGGACAGCGGAATGATATTCTTCATGATTAAACATATGAAATGGGAGTTGGAAGGTGAAATGTCATTATTATTCCTAATTAGAAATCTCATAATATGACAAATAATCTCAACTTTGGTGAGTTTTCTAACCTAGCTAATAAGAGAAAGATGGAGTTTCATGGTGATCATAGTGGAAATTAAGTTCAATTTTATTCATGTAAATCATATGGGAATAGGCATCAAAGGTAATGTTTCAAAGGAACTAGAATATGATTTGGGTGTGGAATAGAAGGACACAAATCCATTAATTGCAAAGGAAAAGGTTCAGTTAACACAATGGAAAAGGATAATGGTATTGCTAAGAAATCAAAGATAGTTTAATGTTTTAAATGTGGAATATACAGGCATTTTGAAAATCAATTCCCTAAGAAAAAATCTCATTATGAGAATCAGCATGGTCGTATGGGTAGTATTTATGTTGATGACGATGAAGAGACTAAAAATTATATTTGAGATGAAAGAAGAGTTAAGGGAAAAATATGATGAAGCTCACTCCATGGCTTAGGAAGATATTGGAATGATTACATGATTATCAAGAATAAGGATATATAAGTAATTTTATGGAATTATTGAATAAAGAGACATCTAATGATCATTACACCATTTGTTTCCCTTAAGTATTTGAAAGTATATATTGAACAGTACTGGTAACCATTAAAAGTTATTTTGATATTTTTAGAAAGCACATGATGTGTTCTTAATGATGGGATAAGGAGATAATGAGATGCTTGAGAGTATTAATGACCTCATGAATGATATAAGGACAAAGTGATATCATGGTTTGATTATATTGAATTTTTGGTATTTTTTGCATTTGGAAAGAGTTAATTTTGACAGATTACATGTTTTCACTAAGCTTCTATGCTAAATAATGTTATTATCATGTTTCAAGAGAATACATGATTAAGGTATTCACATGTTTGGAATGTGAAAACCATAAAATGAATAATGATATATGAGAGAAAAATTTTAAGTCAATAGATTTCACCTATTTATAAATTTATAAATTTTTAGTTTTTGGAAAGATTGTAATGTTATCCATTTATGGATAGTTTAAGTTATTTTATGGTGTAAGTTTGTTAGATTAATGTATTATCTCACTATATGTGGACTTATGTATATTAAATAACTTTTGTTAAAACATTTTTTGATAAAAATGGAATGACCTATGATTCTATCACATGATTTTATGGCACTCCATGAATGAAAAATTCAACTTCATTTCTTTAAATAAGTGAAAACGTGAAAAAAATTCAAGGCAGTAATAACAATGATATTATACCAAAATCAATTAAGTATTTAATGTCATTAAATATTATTCAACTTTAGAGAAAGGATATTTAATCCTCAAAATTTTATTTTTGTACCTTCTTATCACATGAATCTGATGGTCCCTTTAATCATCACATATTTATGGCTTTCTGGTTGTTAACATTCTCCAACCTTGTTCCCTATCACTATCCATTAGAACTTGATGGTTGGATTTATATTCCATATCCATTTGTTCACTTACCACGTATGTTACCATATATGGAAACCCAGCAATGAGTCATTTTGGGTGATCATTATGTTTCTATCTTTCTTTTCTAAAATAATGTTTTAATATTTCTTTTTATGATGTGGGTTTCCATGAAAGACACTTTCTGGTAGTAAACATTTCATAACCCCAAAAAATTTTGAGGGAGAAATTCATTTTAAGGGGGTATAATGTAACACCCCAAGTTTTTATGTACCATTTTTTTTTAATAATTTAAAATTTTCATTTCTATCTTGCAATGCACTAAGTAAAACATTCTTTTCACACTAAATCGACTTGTTGTCTGTTACATGCAACTCCGAGTTGGCGTACGATACATGCAACACTGAGTAAGGATTTTGTTTAATTTATAAAGGAACTATGTTATAAATGACAAAAAATGAATCTTTCACTATATACAACACTTACTTGGCTTGCGTTACATGCAAGAGCGACCTTCGTTGATATCTTGCATTGTACGCAATATCGAGTTTTACTAAACAATTATATATTATTAAAATATTATTATTTAATGGGATCTAAACTAGCCATTATGAATAATATTAACAAAAATTTTAATTTTATATAATTTTAAAATTCATCTTATGTATTTTCTAGACTTCATATATGAAAAAATTCAAATTTTCACATAAAAGATGTATTTTTCAAAAAAGTACAGTTTTACCGCCTTTTGATGAAGAGCCCTTTTTAAATATAATTTTTGGAAATTTTATAAGTTATATTTGAAATAATAAACTTATTATTTAAAAGAGTAACATAAAAAATTGGTATTGGTTTAAATTTTGGTATTTTTATGATGAAATTCATATTTTGATGAATAGTGAAAATACTGCATTTTAATTCAAAACTGCCTTTTTGTCGATTTTATTTATATAAATAGATTATATTTTTATATGGTTTTAAAAAAGAAATTTTCTTTTATCATTTAGTAAATTTTTGGTCATTGGAAGTAATTTTACATTTAAATAGGACATAAACAGATGTCAATCTTTTGATAGTATTTACATATCAAAACCCCACATTCTGGTTTTGACAACGAGAATTAATTTAAATTTATTTTATGCCAATTATATGTATTGAATTTGGAAAAATTGATTTCATTTTTCTAATCATAATTTACAAATATTTTAAATAGGTAACTTTTATTTTTTGAACTTTATGAATATTAACTTTAGTAATTATTTTTATTTACCAAGGTTAAAAGGTAAATCTTGTAAATAAGGGTAAAAAATAATATTATAATAATATTAAACTAACATAAAACATTTAATAATAATATTTTATGAGATATTTTTGACAATGGTCATCCTTGGGTCATTTTTTGGAAATCATGGATCCTTTTGGGTGTGATAATGACACGTTTTAAGAATTAATTTAATGTAAAGAGAAATATAACATAAACATGTATCTTTTATTAAAAGAATTTTAATTTTGTTTATATAAATTATATACTCAACTAGAAATAGTAATTATAAATATAAAATGATATCCTACATCATTGTAGTTTATTTATAATTTTTAGACATTAAATAAATAAATTTAATTATGACACAATGATGATGCAGTGATTACCATATTAATGAAAGATTCAAATAAATGATATTATAGATATTAAAATAAATGTAATTTGAAAATTTTGATGACATAAACGAATTTTATGTGTTGTTAAGACATGTTTTATTTGAGTTAATGTATTTTTTTTATTAAAATCAAGGTGTTATGAATTTATCAAAAAACAATTACTAAATAGTGTAAAAATTGAAATAAATGAGTTATTAAAACAAATATTAATTTATTAAATTATATTACAATCATAAAAATCTAATATTCAGAAAACTAACTTCTATAATGATAAAAATGTCATTTATTATCCACTTGTGGTTTAATTTTCATTTTATAGTAACTATACTAACCATATGTTATGAAAATAAAACAAGACATGGTAAGAGTTAATGTTTTTAACTAAGGGTTAAAGCTGAATGATAAGGTTAATTTGGAAACCTAAACTTTTATAAGACCTATTGGTTTCAATTATTTAAACCCATAATAATATTATATTCTAAATAAATTAGTTTTAACAATTATAAACCTCAAAAAAAATTATAATAAATAAATATTTGAAGACATTCCTAAAGTGCCCCTCACCTCTCCTATAAAAGGGAACTTCTAATTCTCTTCTATTCACACATAAAAATCCATTTGGATAGGAAAAAAACTTCCAAAATATCCTTAAAACCTCTCTAATTTCCTCATAGGGCCCACAATTTTTGATGAAAGCTATCCCAGGGATACCTTTAGTGCAAATCAAAAGGGGATACTCAAAAAATAGGTAATTGTTTTATCATGTCTTTCAAAATTATTTTCTTTTTATACTTACTATTATTATGATGTTTCAATACTAAAGTAATAAATCTACTGTATTATAAAATTTAAGATGTTATTATAATTATTTTACAACTTATACTTCCTTTTAGACATCCTATGAATAACAATATCACTATACGTGCATACGCACGACTTACCATCTCCATACCGTGGTGTAATTTGTTACTCAAAAATACATAATTTAGATGGGAATAATGATGAGTATAATATATTTAAATAATAAATATAACATGATAATTATTCTATATAATTAACATACCATCCAATTCCATATCATTTAACCATTAAGTGAATGATATTATCGCTTGTGCGTACGTAAGACCTACCATGTCCATGACGCGATGAGATTCATTCTCCACATTAACTATTACAGAATGATTATAAATTATACAAATTAAATAAGAATGAAATATAAGAAAAAATAATGATATTATATATATATATAATTTACATTCTTCCATTCAATTCAATAATGAAATGGAAACAACATTCATGTGTACGTACGACCTACCGTCTTCATGAACGGTGCATTCCATTTCATTTATCTATCTATTATATATATTTTTATACTGAATATTTATGATATATATAGAATTGTTTACATCATATAAGTAATTAAATCATGATCTATGTTATAATAGCAAATATAAAAAGCCAAAACACGTAATGTAAATAAATTGATTATTACTGAAAACGTTGCATTAACATGGAATTGTTAAATAAAAAGGTAATATAAAGTCATAAGTGAATCATATATGATATAATAAATATTATTATGGTTATATTACATGTTAATAATATTTTTAAACCCACTATAAATTAGTATTAGACACATTGATGAAATTAGACTAAAGATAATGGATAATTTTGCAATATCATTTTTATCTAAGATTGTTTATACGTAAGTATTTACTGGGGTATATTTATCATCCATGTAAATGTATTATAAAAATGTTTCCATAATTTTTTAACTATTATTATATGTATGTTTAATGTAATTTTTACCCATTTTTTACTTTTACTACATAGTATGTAAGGAATCATTATTTTTTTACCATATGAGGTACTTCTTGAATTTTATAGAAAAAGTATGAGGAGAATGTTTTTTTAACTTATACGGCATGAATATATATTTTTTTACCACTTCATGAAACCTTATTTACATGAATATTCCCCTACACTATTTTATGTTTATTTTTAATTAAATTAGTTTCTATTAAAATTTCATGGCATTTTGAGAAAATAAAACACTTCTGAATAAAAAATGAAATTTTCCTCTAGACATAAAGTTTAAGTGTTTTATAAAAATTATTTTTCATCTAAGATAACGCTCTTAAATAGGGTTTTTTTCTATACCTATTATTACTATGATTTTATTGTGTTAATGATGGAATGATATTTTATATGGATTTTTTTATGATGGAATGATGTTTAAGAAACACATTTTATTTAATGGGTTATGCTATGATGAATGATTGGTGTTATTGTGACACATGTAATAATGATTTGATTATGATATGGGTGGGACCTATATCTCTCTCCAATGCATTGGGTAAAGATTTATTACTCATGTGTTAAACATGATTAGAATGAAATGTAAATCGGGTTCAGTAATATAGGGTTGGAATGACAAGTAAATATGGTTCAGTAATACATGGATGGAATGAAAAATAAACCCGCTTTAGTAATGGATTTTTTCCAATATGATGGTCTTGGAAACAATTCCATGGCTAATATGGATATAATATTATGTTCTTATTTTTTGGACACAATTACTTTTTTTATGCTGATGCTATTTTATCATGGTTAATGTTCCTTTATGATCTATGCCTTAGTTAATACCAAGATTTATTTAGTGACTCGAGATTTTGTTATTTAAACATTATGTTCATGTTTTTACATTATTATGTTTATACTTTGTTTTATGTTCTCAATTTTTACCCTTACTAAGAATTTGAGCTCACCCTTTTTATGTTTTCCTTTCCCAAGGATAAAATGAAATGTTTTAGGTAGGAAAACAAAAGGGTAAGATATTTATGGGATATGTTGAAGGTCTTTCACCACGTTAGAAGATTATGTTCTATGTTTCTGAAGACACTAAAATAATATGGTCTTTAGGAATATATTTGTGTAATGTATTAAATATTATGCAAAAGAAATGTAATGTACATTTACTTCAAGATCGGGTTACTATATGGTTATCAAATCTCGACAATGATGTGATCACTTCATGGGTATCTAAGAAATATTTGACAAGCTATGAAAACATAGAAAAAAAAGATGAATCCACTGAAATTTGAATTCAGGGTAACATCAGTAATGTTTCTTGGCTATGTGGTACACCACTATGGAATTTAGGTTGACCAAGAGAAGACTGGTGTTATTTTTGAAATGTAACCCCCAAGAACCTAAAAGAACTCAGGGGACTCCAAGGGAAACTCACCTCCTTTTGGTGATTCATAGCCAACCTGGATCGAAAATATCTCCCTTCATTATGTTAATGAAGAAAGGATTCACCTACCAATGGGACGATGGATGACAAAAATCCTTCAAAATTCTCAAGAAGTACTTATTGCACCCACCAAATTTAATTTCTCTAGTGGAAGGGAGGCTACTCATATTTTATGTGGCTGCAATGGAATTCTCATTAGGCTCACTTATCACATAAAAGAATGATACAGGTAGCAAGAATAGTCTCTACTACCTTATCTGAACCATGCTAGGTACTACTGAAAGATATTCTAAAGTTGAAAAGAACTACCATGAACTCATATTTGCAGTGAAAAAGATGAAGAACTACTTGAAGAACCAAATGGTCCACCTGGTCTTTTGTATTGTCCCAATCAAGTACATATTTGGTCACCCAATGTTATCTAGATTCTTGGATTGATGGGTAGTCATTCTGTAGAAATATGAGATTCAGTGAGTATATCAGATGTTAGTGAAAGGGAAAGCCCTAACTAATATCCTCACAGCACACCTTCCCCCAGAAAATACACTAGAAGACATTGAACTCCCCTATGAAGAGGTATTGTATGCCTGTGACAGTCCCCGAACATGAGATATGTATGTCGATGGTGCCTCCCAGAGTCCCTTTGGTACCATAATAAAGAACAAAAAACTCAACCGGGTTGGTCTAGGAATTGTATTTGCCTCCCCATCTAGATAGGTTTTTTCCTACTCATTCTCACTGTTCGAAGGCTACACAAATAATGAGACAAAATACCAAGACCTCAAATTTGGATTGTAACTAGACCTACAGCTACACATAGCATACGTTAATATCAAGGGGGATTTAGAGTTAGTGATAAATCATGTCAATGGATAATATTTCATAAAATAAGGAATTTCCCCCCCTCACTAGCAACATTAGGGGACTAATGCGGAATTTCCCTCTGATCCCACACTGCATTATGTCCCTTGATCAGAAAAAGCTAATGTTGATGCACTAGACAATGTAGTCAGCATTCTTACTGACCTTTATCGGGAGGAAGAAACCTTCCATATTACACATCGAAGAATGGTCTCATAAATAGATGTATGTGATATAGGAGAGATCAACCAGGTTAGCACCAACCTGGATTGTAATTAACCAATGTCCTCCCATGGATGGATGGAGCCCATAAATAGCTATCTTTGATATTGTGCGCTCATAATAGATCATACTATAATGGAACAGATTCAACACCAGATAGTGAACTTCACTCTGCAGGATGACCCAAACGAGAAAACAATTCTCTATAAACATGGATTTGATAGAATTATCCTTAGGTTCACAGGAGAAGGATAAGTTCTTTCCATCATGGTGGAAGCACATGAAGGATCTTGTGGTGACCATAAATATGAAACTAGGATCTCCTACTAAATCAAGAGGTTAAAATATTACTAGAAAACCATGGTACAAGAATGTGTGTAATTCACCAAGGAATTTAATTCATTCAAGATCCATACACATTTCATCCATTAGACCCCATAATTTCTACATACCACTAAATTTTCTTGGATATTTTATATTTGGGGGATGAATATTGCGGGGACATATCCCCCAACCACCACTAAGCAGTTCAGGTACATCCTTACTTCCACCAACTTCTTTTCCAAATTTTCTAAGAAGATACCCCTCAAAGAATTCAGGTCAAATAATATCATCAACTTCATGAAGTCCCATATCATCACTATATTCAGAGTACTTCTCACAATATTAATGAACAAAAACACCAACTTTATTCCAGGGAATTGAAGAAGATTTACTAGGAGTACAACATAGAGTCCAATCACTTGTACGACTATCATGCAATCGAAAATAGAAAAATTGAGGCCCTTAATAATACTCTTTTGAACATACTCTAGAAGATGGTGAATGAGGATGAGAATTCTTGGCAAGATAAACCACTCTAGGCATTGTGGGCGTACTATACCACCACACGTACTACTAGAAAAGAAACACCATAATCACTGGTGTATGGGATGAGGTAGTGTTTCCCATAGAATTCCTACTACCCTCAATCTGAATAGAAATTTTTGGACAACTCTCAAATGATGAAAAATCACACAAATGTATGGATGGGTTGGAATGGATAGATGAGAAGAGGTTTTTCATGATGCACAACCTTAAAGTTCACCAGAGTCAGATTGCACGATCCTTTAATAAAAAAGGTTTAGCTCCGCTCTTTCCTTCAAGGAGAAGTAGTGTTGGCTCTCAGAACATCAATGATACTAGTAAAAAAGCACCTTAAATTGAATCCCAAGTGGGAATAACCTTAAATCATACATAATTTCTATAATAATGGAGCATATTCACTAGTCTCCATGGATGAGAAGAATGTCAAACCACCCACCAATGCGAGATTTCTCAAGAAATACTTTGCATAAGCTGCTAAAAAAACAGGCATTCACATCAGAGTAAGCCTTGTTTTTATTCCTAGACACATGAAATTAAACTACATGGAACATCTTTTCTTCACCATATGATGTTAAATTGCATGTAACATTTCATCCTGACCACATGACATTAAATTGTATGGAATTTTTCCTTACCACAACACATAAAACTTCCTGAATAATGTCCTCACTGCACAACATAAAACTACACGGATCCATAGCTCCCCTTCCTCTTCATGTTGGGTGATCCATCATCCTTACCACATGATGTTAAAACTAAACAGTTGATGTCCTTTCAACACAATATTAAACTTCATGGTTTCTCAAGAACTATGTACATCTTGATTCTCATTTCAAATGAGATACATAGAAAAAACTTGATCTTATATGTTGGTCCAACCACCAAATCATACAAAATTCTCATGTTATACCCCTCTTTTACCTATGCACTATAGGGGAACCAATGCCACTCCTTCTTTATCACATTTATCAAAGCTTACGTGATCTTAGTAATTATGGTAGGGATCTAACTTCACAACAAATACATAGAGGTATACACCAAATACATTACAATATTGAGTTAAAGATAATAAATGGAATTCCATAAAGCCTCAACACATGAATTTAAACTGCATGGTCAATGACCTTCATTCATGAAATTGAACTAAAAATTCCTCCATGAACTATATTTGGTTTTATTATCATCTCTATGAGATACATAGTTACTCCCAATATTTTATGCTTGGGCCCAACCATGATGTTCCCACCAATTCATGTTGATCCACCTTCTTCCTCACCGCGTGATGTTAAAATACATGAAACATAGGAAAATACATGTTGATTTATTACCACCCATACAGGATACATAGTAATGCATGGATTTCCATTCCTAGGCCCAACTGTAACTTTCAATGGAAATAATGTCCACCTCTACGTATGGGTTAGAACTGTGTAAACTATTTTCTTTTCTAGAACTATGTGTCTTGATTCTCATATTCATGAGATATGTAGTGAAATCAAGACATTTCATCTTCGGGTATAGTCACAACTATAACCTTTTTTTGGAAATTTGGATAGAGTCTTCATGGAATGTTGGGTGGTGTGGTTAAGACCTCTTTGTATATCATTCATGTCGGATAGCTTCCTGGAACCACACCACAAACCCCCACTTTAGGAATTCCACCTCATGGTCTTTTCCACATGACCCTAAAATGTCTTCATGTATCCCTACAAAGCGACATTAAACTGTTCTTCATCATCCTCACCACAATACATTAAACTGGACGACCACATAGAACAATGTGTGGCTTTATTCTCATTTACAGGGGATCTGTAGTGATTCAAAGTTCCTTTTTTAGCCCAGCCACAACATTACCACCTTTCACATCGGTTTTTATTTCCTTACCACATTATGTTAAACTACACAGAAGCATATCCTTACTGAATGATGTTAAACTATATGACATTATGTATTCACTGCATGACATTAAACTACACAGTTTCAAACACGTCCCCACTACATGACAATCAACTATGCATACCATCTCCTATTTTTCACTCCCCACCAAAGGACCTCAAGAGATGTAACTTAGTCAACCAGAGTATGTGGTGCTTCCACCATCCTTTTAGAGAACCTTAAATCCATACACCACACATCATGTCTTGAGCGTCTCAGAATTTTTTAAACCATCCATGGACCTATGAAAGGATACCTAGCTTCAAGGACCCGTTTCATGATTATGCATCCATGCCTATGGCTACTACATATGCTCTTATAGCTATAAAATTAATGTGTCTCTCTAAAAAATGAAATTACAATTCTCATGAATCCTCACATCATCAAGGAATTACTCAACACCCTAGTGCGCTTGAATCATTCCTTGTATGAATTTCACATGCAATTACTCATGACCTAAGAAACTTGATCAATGATTTAATTTATTTCCCTTCCATGCTTGAGAAGATATTGGAGGGATCTTAACCCTAGGTATACCAATTAGTTTATCGTGTCACATATTCCATGTTGGGTCCATGTAAGTCAAGACATTATATTTTCTCTAATTTGGTCAAAGTTGTACGTCCTTAAAATCTAGACCATAATGGTCCAAATAGAAAGGCTATAAACTACCAATAGAAGAGACAAAAAACTTGTCACGTTGAAAACCAAAAATGGGAGACCTGAGAAACTTTTTAGTCTCCAACTGTTATACTCTTCATACTCAGAGTTTAGGAAAAAATTTGGGTGCAAACATAAAAGAAACAAAGCTCATAGGGTCGATAACCATAGTAAAATCCATGCTATTATTACTGGACCCCTTGGTCCCCAGAAAAGCTAGGACAATATTTTCCACATCTCCTCTCCATGAGAATATGTTCTATAGGTAGTGACAAAAACTTTATGGCAATTAAACCCTCCTTGGATTTTACATATTTCTCAAACCACACTTCATGATTTGGGGTGTAAAAAGTCACCATATCCATCCGTATCCATTGGAAAGAATATATGGCTTCATGGTCCCTTTGATGGACTATTCTGGCATGCATGTGGCTCTTGCATATGCGCCTATGGTCATCAACTAAATGTGCCTCTCTGAAAAAGGAAATTATAATTCTTGTGAGACCTCACATCATCACGGCATCACTCATCACCACATTGTGGCTGAACCCCTCATTTTATGACTATCCCATACAATTATGTTGATGTGAGTGCTCCATATCATGATTTACAGTCCCCATACAAAACTATCTAAGCAATTCAATATCCTCGAGGTTACGTCACCTTTTTTTATACCCTTTATCAAATATGTACTACAACACTTCATTTCCAAGCCTTTTATAGACCAAATTTATTTATTAGAAACCACATTGCATAGGTCTCAAGCTTAATTTTAAGATCTAGCTTCCCTAGGGTTCCATAACCCTTCCTGTATAACTTTATTCCCATATCCAACTTCATCATAAAGATGTTTGAGACTTTATGGATATTCTATAACTATTGGAAATAAGTTGAGATCATATTTGTTTATCCATGATACTGACACTTAAGGGCCTTGAACCACCAACTAAATACATCTTCTCCATTCTAGAAAGAAGCTTCGATCTTTTCAGCTTTTTCAACACTGCGTTAGAACCTACAATTTAATAATGTCAAGGGACATACCGAACCTATCTCCACCATCTCATATTCATGGAATAAAAATATCAGGTTATGATTTTAATCATGAAAACCCCAAAAAACCAAGTGGGGTTTTTATCCCAAGTATTCCAACCTCATCAATATTACCTCTAGAGATCTTCTGTAACCCTTGGAAAAGATACCCAGATTCAAGGGAACCCATTGCTTGACTATGCATATATGCCCCTGACTATTGAATATGTGCATGTGTCTATCAACCAAGAGTGTCACTCTGTAAAAGGGAATTATTATCCTCATGAGCCTTAGCAACACCATGGTAGGATCAATCACCTCAAAGTGTTTTAGTTCATTCCTGACACTTCTTCACCATATCCCATGATCATATAAAAAAGGTTCAATCTAAAAGACATTAAACTAATAAAATAGATGGTCCGAGCTAAAAGACCATAAACTAAATTAATTGACAGTCTTAGCTAAAAGGCCTTAAATTAAATCATTAGATGGTCCAAGCTAAAACACCATAAACAAAATGAATATATTCTCTAAGATAAAAAAATAATCTAAAGTGCATGGAAATTGTTTTGAAGCCCACTACATGGTCTTATTATGGTTGAGATGATTTCCACAGATATGCAAAGAAGTAATTATAAAGGCCATATCTCTTACCTATACAATCCCTCTACACATTAGGTGATTTCAAGATAACTATAATATATTACCGATACGAAACCTCATATGGGTATAGACATCATGAGCATTACTCAATGAAGATCTGGAAATATTTCAACATAAAATTCTAGGAATTCATGATCATTAAATATAAATCAATGTATGGGTATCCGTAGAAAAGTAATAGAATATTGGGATATCATACAAGGTGAGAAATTGTATAGTAATGTCAAAAAAACTCATCAATTCACAGTATGAAAAAGAGTTTAGAATCTACACATTTTGGAGTCTATATGAAACATCGACAACGAAAATGGAGTGTAGTGAAAAAAGTGTGGGATTCAATACAAAAAATTGAGTCATGGAAAAAGATGGTTGGTAGTGCTAGACATGTCAACAAGAGTATGGAAGGAGGCATCAATTGATCGTTGGAGTGTCTCCTTCCTCGCTTCTTCCAACTCTACCTCAGGGTGAACAACTTCAACCAGAGTATTCAATTCATCAACCCTTATATGAGCATGTCCAATGAGGTTGATGATGTTGATATGTTGGAATTAAAATGAGATATCATCTCTTCCTGCCTTCATATTTTCACCATGAAAGTAGCCATCCGGCTTGCAGTTCAGATGACAATCAGCGACCCAACTCCATCGCCTTTTCCACCACACTAATTTTGTTAGAAAGAGAGGCCTCATAAACGAGGTCATGAAATCTGCTTTACTGCATGCCAAATTTTAATTGGATCAAGATGATCAACTGAAAAATTTTATACATATGATACTGATAGAAGTTTTTAGCCCCTAGATCATGAACTAAATAGTGAAGATGCTCCACTTGATAGCAGAATGTCTCCAGAGGGGTCTCAGTAATAAAGAAATGGAAATGCTCCCAAACCATCTTACTATGTTATTGACCCTCGGTAGCCAATGAAGAAGTTGTAGCTAAAGGATGACCAACCATGTGAATGAAAATTGAAATAGGATAAGAATCCCTATACTTCTCTCTCTCAATAAGCATATCACCCATAGCCTTCACTAGAGGACTGGTCTCCTTAATAGAATCTGACTTACCATTTGAATAACCATCATCTGGGAAAGGTAAATTCAATGACACTTGACCTAATTCCTAAATAAATTCCATCAGTTCCACATATTGGGGCATTGGTGAATCAATGGTCCTGTCCACATGGAGGACTAGTTGACCTAGAACAACATTAGGATAAGCCACCACCCATGCCTGGGAATAATCTTGAGTGATGAAAGTTGGGGTGTCGGTAGGTGGAAATATGGTCATAGTTCCAATATCTTCCTGGAATAGTATCTTCCAAGATTTTCGAATTATTCTAGGATGTTTCTCCCCTCAGAAGCTAGCTAAAGGAATGGAGGAAACTCCTTGAAAACAACTTAACTTTCAAGAAAACTGTTATGGCATGTACGAGTCACCGATAAGCAGCTCATCCACCCTAGCTGCAAAGATCCCATATTGAAGAGAGATCATATAATATATATCACCAAGAGAGACACTTCTATAATTAATAATCAAACTACCCAGTTCATGGAAGATATTAAATTCAAATTTGTCAGATCGGAATAGTGCACCTTTGACTTCTGTATTGGATAAAGACAAAGATCCAACACTATAGATGTTTAGAAATATAGGGATGTATATATGGTCTTGGATCCTAAATATATTATAGTACTCATAAAAATGGAAGTACTCTTCTATATATTGGAACTGGAAATGGAGAGGACAACCAATCATGTATGGAGTGATTCCTTGTTGGTTATGACCTATAATTTAGTAGAGGTGGGTAATAATTGGTACTGCCGAGTAAAGGAACCACCCTTCTGCACGATTTTATGCAATTACCAATGTGCTAATGAGAATTCCCAAGTGTGTATCACCATCCGGGAAGATCCACCCATTTAGGAACATAGAAAGACAACATACCAACCTAAGGTATAAAGAAACATCAGTATTCACCTAATATCCCTATGAGGTATAGTCCCCAACTTCCATAATGACCCAATATGAGCTAGAAATGTCGCGAACTTTCTGGGAAGGGAATCTATAGGGGAAGATAAAATTGGGTCTCACCCTGCTTCCATATAGAAAAATATTGATCCATATTGTAATTGATATAAGTGAGAGCATTGTCATCTACCTCCCTAGATTTTTCTTCACAATGGCTATCATCTCCTTCACCATAATTATAGTATATATAAGATCATCCCAGACATCCTTTGTAGGATGAAATTTGTCATACACATCTCCAATAGGAGGGATGTCACCCAGTTTATGGATATCCCATAAAATGATACCCACCTCACCATGAGGAAGATGGAATATGTTGGTGCTATGACACCAACAGATAATCATTTCCTATAGGAGGTCAGGTTAGTGGTAAATTATTAATTGAGATTCCCATATGGATTCCTGATGATGAACCCTGTATAGATCATCAGTAAATTCGAAATAGCCCTCCCTCACCCAGAATGGCCATGCCCATTTGTCGGAGAAATTTTTACCAGGATGAAGATCCCATTTTGAGTACCATACGCTGCCAGAGGTGTCCAGAGAAGAGGAAAATGTTATTCATTAACTCTAGGTGATTGGTTATTGCGCAATTTGATGACATAGGGGTGAAAATTCCAATAGATAAGACAAGCCATGATATTGGGTTGTAACCAGTTGACCATCCATACTAATTTTTGCCTAAAAACAATCTGGGAGAAAGATACCCGGTGAAATGGCATGTTAAAATAAGGGGGAGGTATAGAGGCATCATATCAAAATTCAAATATGTATAGTAGAAGTTGATTAGATAAGGGATAATTCTAAATTTTAGATGAAAGGAACCTCTAAAGGAACACATTATTAGTACACATGTGATAGCGGGGATCTGCATTTTGATTCATATAAATCATGTCCCTCTTGTTGGCTGTAGCTAAGGAACCTTGGTAGTAATTAGAATCCACATGAAAATAAGTAAGTGGCACATGTTAGACAAATAAAACACAAAGTCATGATAAAAAACCATGAAACAATACAACGACATCATGCACATTACATGAATCATAAAGGGGTTTGAAAACCACATAAAGAGTTCATGAACTACCTAAACACTAGAGGACATGTGGGGAACATAACCCCTATAGGGAATTACACAAATTTCGTGACCCCCTGATGAATTGTGATTGCATGACCTAAACATGGTCACGTGACATGAAAATGCTCAAATGGTCAGGTTATCAAATCTCAAGAAACCACATGAGGAAACCATGAACCTCCCAGCTGAATTATAAGAAATTAAAAAAAAAATTCACAGTTAAGGCAGTCAAGTTTCTGAGTAGAAAACAGCCTTATAAATGAGCTTTTGGTGGAACAGATTCATGGAGAAGACTTGTGGATAGGGTTTATGATTGGGGTTTGTGGTAGGGTCTTGTGATGGGAGAAAAGTGGGGGTGCACTAGGAATATGAAGCTGGTGGGATGAATTTCCCTCCAACCCCCTATATATAGGCATTTCATGGAATACCAAAAGTTGATTGGTAGAGAAAATGTAACCCAAATAACCGGTTTGTGACCCCATCAGAAGCTCTTTTGAGAATTAGTTTTCCTCCAAACCGAGTCCTTTCCCCCTTGGACATCACTCCTAAGGGGGGTCATTTGTTGATGCCTTCCAAATAAGCATAAAAAAATAAAAAAGGAGTAAATACGTAAATACAAGTATTATTTTCCCCTGAAAACAAGGAAGAAGGGGATGGTGTAAGATTCGTGCAGACTTTGAGAGACTCACGATCATGTAACCATTTCAAGGTAATGTAAAGGCCCCATGCATGGTGCATATCCCATGTCTAGTACCACAGATCCCTCTTTAACAAACCTACCTGCTCTTGTGAAGCCCCCCCAAACAACTGAATGAGCACCCTCAGGCCACATGGTTTTTCATTGGAAAGTGATTGATGAACCATCCTAAATACATTGAGAAGAAAGATACATGAAATTCTAAAGGAAGAGACCCCAGTGGTCATGAAGCTCATGTGATAAATCATCCTTGGGAAGAATAAAATCCCTTGGTGGTATCTAGGAAATCTAGCATGACCTCCAAGCCTTCTCCACATAACATGAAGGAGAAAAGGGGAGGATGTTAGAGGGGTACATGTTCATTGAAGGACATGTGACGCGCACACCAAGTGATCCGCGACACACCACATAACCTCACAAAAATCCCTCTATCCTATCATCCTCAATACATGGAATTCGTCAAACATGTCCAGGAAACCCTGCGGTGCTTTAAGGATAGGCGGATAGACCTGTCCACTACATGATTCCACACTCTCCATATGACCCTTATTGGACAAGTTGGACATCATCCAATAATTGAGTAAAAGGAATAGATATTACTCAAGAAAACTCTTAGGATCCCTAACCTTTGTAAAACAAATCAAAGAATAAAAAAAGGGAGGAGGTGAGAGGGTTTCACAGTTGCTAAAAGACATGTGATGTGCCCCTGATGACCCACAAATAACCACAAGCCCTCGGCAACATGCTCGCCCTATCTCACAGAACCCCTTTGGCTAGTCATCCTCATCTTCTGGACATGGAATTCTTACACACCCCCTTGTGACCCATATTGTTTCATGCAACTCATATAAATAAATAGAAGAAATACCCTAAAAACACACATGAAATCTCGTATGAATCCCAAAATTTGTTACATCAAGAAAATATGATCAAAAGGGATGAGGTGAGAGGTACTCGTGGTGGATGAAAGTCATGCGATGCATCTAGAAGACCCACAATGTTTTCTCACAATACCCCAGAACAAGTCACCCAAGGTCTCACGTGTGTCTTCTCACAGGAACTTGGATCCTGTGAGAACTTTTGGACATGTAAACATGACAACATTAAAGTCCTTTGAAATGTCTTCATAATCAAACTAGTCCCCAATAATAGAAAATAATATGACAAAGGAAGAGATTCACGATCTCTAAGAATTAGGCAATGCGCCCAAAGTAGACCATGATAGAGACTCATGAAACCACGTGGCACCATCCCCCTTCGCTGGCTTCAGATAGGACTTATGCAAGATAAGTGTCACAAATCAGTGAGTACCAAGGAAAGTGATGCTTATAAATACCACTCCAAAAAAATGTTTTATTTTATGAGGACTACTATGTGGGTTAGATTCTTGATTCCCAGAATCTACAAGATTTGGTTTTCATTTCTTACAAACTTTTCAGAGCGATCACATGTCCGACTAGCTTTCTGTCAAGTAATACATCGGCGGACAACCAGAGTAGTCGTGGGCTTGGAATATAAGAACTTTTTATGATCATACATAGATCAAATAAATGATCTATAGTAGGTTATGTGAAGACTATTCTATAAGATTACTAGATCACGTGAGACTCAAAACAAACTGACATTGAATGAAACTAAGGAATCTTCAATACAAGGGTTAGAACCAATATCAAATAAGGAAGGATTAAGTGAAATTCATGCTTTCTTCCTCTAATGACCTTCATGCATGTCATCTGAAGACACAAGACAACACGAGGGAGCCTCACCCAGATTTTGCAACACCCCTTCGACACGTCATATGGGACACGCAATATCCTTCAGACATGTCAGGGCACATCATAAAATTCCCCTGTGGGTGCCACTTAGATCTTGAAAACCCTCTAGGTCCATCACTAAGGACTTAATACATCCCTTAGACACATAAATTGACTCATATAACGATGCCCTATCATGTCAGCTGAGTCTCGCGAAAGCACCTGGACATGAAAACCAAACTATCATGACACCATCTCAGCAAGTCAAATGAGTCTCGTGATGCCATCCATACATGGCAGGCTGGGTCTCGTGATGTCTCTTAGAGGTGTTACCCAAGACACACGAAACCACTTGGACTATTCCACAATAGCTCTTAAAACGCCCTACATACATGTCAAGCTAGGTCATACGATGGCTCCCATGATATTCCAACTGGGTCATGCGACACCCTATATACAAGAAGTCCATGTCACCAAGGAGCCTCCATGTGTACGCCCCAAAATATGTGAACTACGAGAACTATAATTCCCACCATAACTGGGATAAATAGGACACAATCCTAAGGCCCGATCTCTATACCAAACATCCCAGGGACTATCCTGAAATGAATGTTCTATATCCATATGAATAGAGAATGCCATTCACTCCCCCTTGTCTCTCACCTTGAGTATAGCTCATGTGATCTTAGGGGGATGTAACAAACACTTCACAGACATCATAAACACCCACTATATAGGGTAACCCCAATGATTAAGTCCTAACATAAAGGTAACTACAACGATTTTTATTCCTTCCATATTCAAGATATGTATTCTACCTCCCCTTGAGGTTCGAGCTCCAAATTGTTCATCCAGAGAAATCCTAGAATCTAAGGCCCTTACCCAAATAAATGACATTGATTATTTTTATACCTTGTTTCTCACAATGACAATGGATCATTTGAGCTTAGGGAATTGAAATGATCATGAAATCTGTACCATAAACCTTTACAATGATATAGGTCAACCACAATGTGTAAGTCCCAACATAATGGGATCGACGATGAATCTGATTCCTACCATATTCAGGATATGTAGGCTACCTCCCCTTGAGGATCAATCTCTATATTTATCATCTAGGTCAATCCTAGTATCTGAGCCCTTCATTCAAATAAATTAAAATGATTACCCACCACTCCTTGTTTCTCACAATAAGCATGGATAACTTGGACATAGGGTGTTACAATGATCATGTCATCTACACTGTGAACCTCCATAATGGTATAAGGTTACCTCAATAAGTAATCATTGACTTATATGAACTACAAGAACTATAATTCTCTCCATACCTGAGATACATAGGATGCCCTTGTTTTAGGTCTAAGATTGAATATTTAGTCCCAAACTTAATTCCTTCTGTAAGACATTAACCTACATAGGTTAAATTAACTACGTGGGTTATGATTCCTACAACATTAAGGACACGTAATGCACCTTATAATGGATCAATCCCCTCCTTAAAATATCAACAAACTCCTCAAATGGAATCTAATTTTGATGAACTTTTTTATATGGTTACAACACATAAATCAGCTATTCCCCATTAGGGAAATAAATGAAGAACCTAGGATACATACAGATGGATCACTAAATAAGACACCCTTCTTCATCTAAAGATGTAAGTAGATGATAAACCATTTTCCAAGGTAACCAATCCTATATTGGGATTAGGAAGATATTTTTGAACATATATTAAATCTATAAGTGAGTACCTGAGTAGGAAATAATCCACCCCAAAGGGTGTGATGATCCTGACCTCCCATCCTCTTGGCCAAAGTGAGTCCCCAAGAGTTGTTGAGCCTGAAAACATAGACAACCACCATCCTTTAGAACCTAGTTCCACACTCATCTATGGATAAGGTAACCATTGGATGTTTCTAGAAAAGACGAAATAAATGGCAGACCTAATGTATGGTATTGAGAGAGGTCACACAATATCCCTTAATCAACCCATCAAGGGAAATGCCAATCCCTACTAAGTATCCTAAAAAGGAAAATGAAATTGTATTTTATCTACAAAATATACAAGAATTCTTGATAAATGATAAGAAATTATCCCAATATCTCAAATAATAGGCCCTACCTTTCCTGGAAATATATCTCACCCCCTATAAAAGGAATGATTATTTCTATTGGGCGAGAGGAATGGAACATTTTGATGATTACAGTAAATATAGTCCATTGATATGGTTGTCCAATCCATTAAAAAGTTTTATTTCATACATCAAAATTTACTTCAAGAAATTATGATATTATTTCAATATCAAATATCACCATAATATAAGAAGGAATATTCTATCAATGATCTTTATTCTTCCCCAAAGGGTTGTAATTTCCATTGTATATGGTGTCATTTATAGTTGAAAAACTAGTTAATCTACTACATTTATAGATACAAATGACGTTAATTACATGTATCAAATAAATCTAAAAACATAAAAGAATCAATAAGAATGGTACATTGAACCCTCAAAAGTTTAGCTTCTAATTCTTGTAGTGGATTTTAAAAGCATATATTATCATTATCAAAACATTATAATTCAATGATTTTTTTCCTGATATTTTCTTTTTTATAGGTAATTTTCACATCTTTAGTTTATGGGTGTATTTTGGAGTTTAATTTCAAAATGTCTTAAATAATAGTTTTTAATTCATTTTATTCGCATTATAATCATATATAATGTTTTTATCAGTATCTAGAGTTAAATATATCAATGTTATTTATCTTTTGTTGGGATTGGAAGAATATTATGCATGAGAAGAATTCGAAATCTGGATAAGTAAAAAATGTTATTTGATATAATATTTTCTTATGTATGAAGATTATATCTTACAAATAGTGTCTAAATTATTTTTGTATAAAAATGAATTCTTTTGTTTCTTGTATGAAATATTTGTCTCTCATATGGAAAAATTATCTTATGCATGAATAAAAATAATAATATTTGTAATGTCTTTATTATAGATATCAGGTTAACATGATATTTAATAGAGTTTTTTTTCATGTATGGAAGTATCAAAAAAGAATAAAAATTGTTTTAAGTAGCAAGATAATATTAAAAATGTGGATTATGATTTTTCATTATAACCAGACAAATAAAAAAAATAAAATGAAGCCTTTGTGAGACTAATTAGACTTCACATAGCTCACAAAAAAATGTTTATGGACCACATTAGAATTATATTCCACTCATGTCAGATAAATGAGGACCCCCTAGTACTACATCATAATTACTCAATGTGGAGTGAGTTTCATGTAATAGTACTACCCGAAATCCACTACCACATAAGAATACCATGTATTTGATTAATCTATCAGGACTGAAGCTCACATACGATTAATCTCTTATCTATGAGTGTTATGTAAGAAGAAAAACAATCAAATTTTATGCATTTACTATCTCCCTCAGAAATTGATCTACCTAGATTATTCCATATTAAGCCTAGATTCAATACACATATGAGATTAATCAAAACTCTAGAGAGGGAGAAGTTAAATTAAACTAGTCACTATGGGTTTCTCCGTGTATACATCTAGAGATCCAAGGATAAAAAGATATTCACATTTCTATCTTTGATTACATGAATTAATCCATGGGATAAGAGGTAAACTATATGGTTAATGAGATTTAAAGGGAATAAAAACACCAAATATCATCAATATATTTAAAGAAACTAAAAAATCATGACCTGTATGGACAAATTCTTTTTCATAAGATATACCATGCACATAGAATTCCCCAAATGTTTCTATTTAAATTGTTGTTCTATCCTTTAAAAAAGGATTTCCGATTCAAAGGTTTACCTTCAATCCTCTACATAATTTAGGGTTTTACTATTCTTTATTCTTTTTAAATTTATTATGTATACTTTGGTGAATTTTTTTTACATCTTCCTATTTTTTTCT
This sequence comes from Viscum album, assembly GCA_963277665.1. Classification (NCBI taxonomy): domain Eukaryota; kingdom Viridiplantae; phylum Streptophyta; class Magnoliopsida; order Santalales; family Viscaceae; genus Viscum; species Viscum album. The sequence continues at coordinate 1,644,116,448 of OY728159.1, forward strand.
TTATATTCCTCCATCATACATCTCCAACACTTCATGATGGTTAAGTATATAAACTAAGGTTTTTCCTTAGGGGAGGATCTCTAAATGTTCCTAAATCATAGATCTTAATTTATTAATGTTGATTTTTTATTTACAATGAGGTAGTAGAAAATGTTATGGGTTGGTGTGGTAATTTTTTACCTCTTTATAGCATTATTGTAAATATTATTTTTCATGTTCAAAATATTTACTCCTTACCTTCTCTAAGGAATCTCTTCATATGATGGAGTTGAGTTTGATTAATATATGAATAGTTTTGTGATCTATTTGGGTCTTAGAAGGTGTCACATACTCAATTGAGGTGTGTCTATCATTCATAACTATTTGGGGAAGTGATATTTGGTGTATCGAAGATATATTACATGACATATATGTTTCATACTCAAATTAGGGGATGGTAGTTCATGTATGATGGGATGCCATATAAAATTTAATTTATATAATAATGGAAGGTGAGTATCCATCACTAATATTGAGACCTTTCTCACTCACATGTGTCTAGGTTTTATTTATTTTATTTATATTTCATGAATTTTCTTTAAACATCACACCCTCATATTTTTATTAACATTATAAAAATACTAAAAATTCTAAAAATATTTTAAAGTGAAGAGATTATTGAGTGTTCCAAAATTGGTCGCTAGAGATAAAACCCGAGTGGTAATTATATTGAACTTGAAGAAACATAAATATTATTTTGTACCACCTCATGATAGAAGTGTAAAAATATGGAACCATTTACATGGATCCAAGTCAATCACTTTTTATTTCAATAAGAGTTTGTAAATAATCTATCATTGTTTTTATTTAAAAATTGAAAAATTTGGGTTTTTTTGATGATGTATTCAAATTAAATTTTTTATTATTCAAGGAATAACTAACCACATGTGAAAAGTGAAAAATTTTGAAATTAAAGGGAAACCTAGTTGAAAAGGATTAATGAGGACATACAAGAGATAAATTAGTATATATCCAAGATAAAATAATACCTCCAAGCATAATAATAATAGTATCTAGATCGGTAAGAATGGGAAAAGTTTGAGCCTTATATTATAACACAGGTCATTAGACTTCTAGATCTAGATAAGGTTGAGAAGAAAGAAATTAGAATATGTATTTTTACCTCATATTAACCTTTCTAGAAAAGATCATTTGAGCAAGGATTCCAACTGATATATGTATGGAAAATAAAAAACTCTTAGATACATACTGGAGTAACATTGTATAAATTGACATTCAATATAAATCTACCATCAATTAAAAAGCATCATAATAACCACTTTACCTCTATATGGTATTATAATATTAAGAAACCACCAAGGTTTTGACATTTGAAGTGAGATTGGGGAAAATAATTGCCTGCCTACAACCCCAATAATACAAATCTATGAGGCACCGAATAAAGAAGAATAATTACTAACCAATCTAGAATAAGGGGTATTCTACTCATAAACATATTTTTATAATGTTTTAAGGAAAATAAATGTATCACTAACTCCCACCATTTTAATAATTTATATTTGAATAAACCATGGATTTCTATAGAGATTGAGAAAGAGTAATAAAATAAAATTCTAGATAAAGACATGATGTTCCCTAAACATATTAGATATTTTTTAAGGATTATTAATTACTAAAGGTATTACATGAGGAGAAAAAGTTTCAATATGATCACATTGTGGTGGAAATTTTAGATATATAATTTATATTTCTTTAACTCTATTTAATTTAAATAATTCATTTACTCACCCTATGATATATTGTGGTTTTGTAATAATAGAGCAGGCTCTAGACGTTGAAGACAGAGCTACATAAAATGTTGAAGAATTGGTATCATACCTATAACTACACCTTCCCCACCATATAAGCCAAACCTCATTACTAAGGTAGTGCACATACATAGCACATATATTAAGAGCCTCTATAATTAGTGTAAATAGATACGTACTTGAAGGATAAAAATGTGGTGGTTTATATCAAATAATCTCAACTAGCCATCTAATATTGGATCGTAGATGGAAATACATAACTAGGGGAAGTAAAAAAATCTATTTCCAACATGGGGATTAATGAATGGATTATATCTTTCCTTTAACTCATTAAAATTTTCATTATTTATTTATTTGAATAATTTCTTAATTATTTTTATCTGGTTTGTAATAGAAGGTGATGATTATAAGTTTAACTCAATCCTCTTGATCTATAATAAAATTGGTTTGTATTTATCCTTATTTTTTAATCCATGATCAATATTTAAATATAACTCTTCTTATGACTCAACTCTAATTAGTAGTTTCAAACAAGTTTAGGAGAGTTCCAATATGTTTTAAAGAATTTTTATGCATTACATTATTTTTTATTTTTGTGAACTTTATTTGGAATTAATATCCATCATCATTTTCACTCTTGATTTTATTTTGAGAGATTTTTTTTGATAAAATTTATTTATAAATTATTATTGATAAGGAATGATTTCCGTGAATTTTATTTTCAAACATTTTTCTGATTTTGACTAATTTTTGAAATCTATATCCATAAAACACTTAAAAAATTATTTATCCTATCCTAAAAGTTATTTATTACCCTTTTGGTGTATTATTTTAAATACCCTAATTTTCTTTAAGGGAAAATTTGAACTTATTTGATAAATAAAATTAATGATTATTTCTATTTCAAAGAATTTGAGTTCATGAATATTTTTTAATATTATTGAGTTACTTCTTTAGATAGTCAATATTTTCAATTTGGGAGATATATTTTTCATAAATCCTTGTGTTTTCATTAGAATCCATGAATTTACTTACAGGCTCAATCCACATCAAAATACGTATTTGCCTTACATTCACTCTTAATATAATTTCATGATTTTTTCATGTTTGGATGTAGGATAAGGGACTTTAATATGTGTGTTATTTGGGAATAAGTTAATTTTTAGGAGATATAAAATTTATGTTCTATCATTCTAGGCATCTAAAATGATAATGAGTGGGTATCATACATTGTATTTTGTTATTCTTTTAATTTTCTCATAAAAAAAATAAAGTGAAAAATAAGTGAAAGAGAGGATATAATATCAGTTTATTCACTTTTATGACTCATGGACCTATCAAAAAATAAATTAAATGAATTTTCATTCATTCATTACAATATTTATCTTCATATCCTCTTTGAAAAAAGGATGAAGATAAAAGAAAAAAATTGAACATGGAAAAATAGAATACTAAAGATGAAATCAATCATTTGTTTTATTATTTGTCTCATGGCCTATATAAAGAAAGAGTTTGTGTTGTTACATATTATATGATCATTTGAGTGATTAATTTTACCCAATATCACTTTAATATTAATAAATTATATTTATGAGTTTAACCTCTACATTTCATCCTTTGAGCTTTAAATGTTTTTACCACCAACCCTCAGAAAAAAAATATTATCAAAGAGCTCATGATTGGATACATATTTATGTTTCATAAGGTATAGAAATGATAATTTTTAGAAAACTATATTTATACATTATTTTTCAATTATTAGTATAACTCCATATTAAATTTATATTGAGTGAAGGAAGAACTTAAATTTCCATGTAAGATAGGCCATGATTGGGTCATGGATGAATTATTGAGTATTGAACTAATTTAAATGTTAGAGAAAAATTAAAATAAATACTTTTTCATAAATGAGCCATGATATTTTTTAGGAAAATATTTTAGAACATTCTCCTATTATGTTTGTATGAATTTGATATGGATGTATAATGATTTGTTAAAAGTAAAATATTTAAATGTGAGGTAATTGTTAGAGCATATATTTTTTTTATATTTCATTTATAATTCAATAACTTTTCTCAATATTACTATATTTTATCACGATATATAACATATTTTATTTATAGGTGTATTTTGAAGTTTAATTTCAAAATTAAATAAACACTATCTTTTAATTTATTTTATTCATATTTAAATCATTAGAAATATTTATACAAGAACAATAATTAGAAATATGGTAATTCCATTTATCTTAAGTTTTCCCTAAAAATATTATGTAGGAGATAAATTGAAAATCTAGATAAGTACACAATGTTAAATGAGATAATATCTTCTTACATATGAAGATTATATCTTACATATTATGTGTGGAATATTTTTACTAGAATAATTATATCATAGGAAACATGTATGAAATATTTTTCTAACAAATCAGGATATTATCTTTTATATATATTTCTAGAAGTTGGAAAAAATCATTCATATTACATATCAAGTGGAGAACCCTGAGATTATAGTATGTGTTTTCTTGTAAATAAATACTACATTTAATATCATATATCATATGGAGCACTGAACGGAAAAAAATACTATGATATACAAAATAATTAAAATGTAATATAACCATTGAATTAGAGGGGATAAATAGAATTAAACACATTATAAAATCTCTATTGAAAGGTGATGAAATAGAATCCATAAGTGGGATTCATCGTTAGGAGGCCCATTTATTCAAGATTTAAAAGGAATTAGCATCACTAGGATTTCCCCAAAATCAAGCCCAAGTTGATCTGCAATAAGTATGGCTTGAGTGAAAGAATCTATAAGAGAAGTTTGAACTCATGCATATCACTAAAAGATCAATTCTATCTAAATAACCACCAGTGAAGGAAACCATTTATTTTCATACCCTTATATCTTATATAGAGGTGTTGAGTGTTTTTTATGTAGATTTTGGCATAATATAATCATGTAATTAACAATATAATATATATCCTCATTATTTATAATTTTTATAAAGTTTAATTTCGAGCTCAATTTTGGTTCAAAATTAGTTTCCGTAATTGGATTTTATGGCATCCTAATATCTTATTTTATATTCCATCTAATGTGGTAATTTTGATCAAAATGGAAACGAATACTGAGACAGCTAAATTTGTTCACTATGTTTGGGTTTAGGTGGATGATTAATTGAGATCTATCTTGATTTATAATATTGTTTTGATAGCACTAAATGATGATATTCATTTAAAAGTGGAATTTGTGAGACTTCCCAACTTTTTTCAGGAGTGTCAAATTATTGGTCATGTCAAGGATAAATGTTATGGGTATATGGTTTTCTCATATTATTCCTAAAACGAACACCCTAAATATTCTTGTAGGAATAAATTGAGGAAGCATCCCATAGAAAACAATGTGGAATTTATGGTTTAACACGCCACTATTGACAAAGGAAATGTGAAATTAGATATGGTTCAGCTAAGGAGTCAATACAAGATACTCATGGGTCTTGAAAGATGGCCCTAGAGAGTGTCCAATCAGAATAGTGAGTAATTTTACTTGGAGTGGATTCCAAGTAATAATACGCTCATGAAATTGAATCTAAACAAAATATGATTTATAATGGTAATTTTTTAAGGATTCAAGAGGAAATAAATAAATTAAGGGAAGGCCAGGGTGTCTATAGAAGGGGGAATGAGGTCAAGGATGATTCCCCCAACAAATCTTCATACAGTATAGTATTTTCCAGAGGGAAAAATGTTGTTGTGGATGATTAATTTTTTCAACTTATTCCTCCCAAAAAAGTGAGAGGGTGGAATGAATATTCTTATATGAAGCCGACTATAGTCCCTAGGTATCATGGTTCCCAAGAAGATTCTGACTGGTATGATGATTATGACGATTCATATTAGTTTGATTATGATTTTTAATGTCTTTTATTATTTATTGGCATGAGGCCATGATGCTTGTATGACCTCATCCATGTCTTTCTTGTATTATCTTTTCCTTTTTAATAAAAGGAATCTTCTCAAAACTTTCCAGTATAAAATATAATTTTAATATAAACATAGAAGTTTTGATTTAAATTTTTTTATTAATTATTAGAAAATATGTAATTATTTTTTAAAATTATTTATAAAATCTTATTATTTTTCAAAGGCCTATTTTACAAAAAAAATATATTTAATATTTATTTTTATCCTAATAAACTAAATTGATATCTTTTGAATAAAAAATTTATCTAAATGGTTTTATAATATATATATAAAAGAACTAACACTCATTTAATGATTTTTATTTAGTAAGGAATAAGACTAAATTTACTTTATGCATAATTTTTTTTAAGAATTGTTTATCAATGTCATGTTTTATGATATTTTAAATAATTTTTATCATTTTTAAAAATTTAGTCATGTAAAATATATTTCATATTTGCAATCAGATTTTCTATACTAGGTATTAAATTCAATTAACTTTTTCTTCATTTATATAAGTTTCCAAGGAAAAAATTGTCACCTTAATAAAGGAAAAATAAGATAAAAACATTAAATAAAATGGAAATATCTTAACATATCACAAAAAACTCAAATATAAATGGTTAGAGGAAGGATTTATTTCACTTAATTCAACTTTTAGTCTCTAATTATTAATTTTGGCTTCACATTTCTTAAATAATGCATCTTTTTATATTAATAAAATGAATTTTACAAAAAATATACCATTATCACCTATAAAAGGATACCTTAACCACCCCACCCATTCTCACACATAAATATTACTAGATCAAGAAAATATAAAAAACCCTCCCTATCCATCTTTCCCATGTGCTTGAGATTCTGGTCTCACTAAAATATCAATCTATAAATGTTAAATGAGTGGTCTAAAAGAGGATATCAAAGGTATATGAAATTTTTTTAATGGAGTTCTTTCAAGTTTCCTGCTTGCACTACCTCATCCAAAAAAATTATAAACATCCTAATATAATAAAATTAGCATCATTAGTATTTTAATATTTTATTTTTCATATGTGATAATAATAATTTTCCTCTCTCCCATCCACTAGAAAATAAAAATGTCACATATGTTATGGTTAGATTACCAACTCCAGGAACAATGTATTTCATTTTTCCTCATCACAATAAATAGATGCTTATAATAGATAATTTTATAAAAAGACCCAATATTTGTGAAATTATTAATATTCTAGAATGATAAATTAATAAAATAATAGTAATATTAACAATAAATAGTCAATGTAAATTTAACCGCCTAAAATAAGCATACCAAGACACTTCTTAATTTTAATCTATTTTATAGAACCTATTAAATTGTAAAACATTTGTGATAATATAATGATAAATAAAATTTATCATTAAAAATATTTAGATGATGAAACTATTTTATAAATCCTTTCACAATGATCAACATATTGTAGTTGATTTGGATGAATTGACCGAACAACCCCAAGTAGTCAATGAGAGAAGAAAATATATAATAAAGTAATGACATTGGATCATAAATGCACCTTAATGAATAAAATATACATGAAATTTTTTTCAAATAAAATATTTAAAAATATAAATTTGGTTTTTAGGAGGTTAAAATCACACACCAAATGAGGTGGTATTTGATGTAAGGGTTCTTTATATCAACTTCCATTCCTTAAGACATGTTTCTTATCATGTACCAATTTACTTTTATATGGTGTAAATAATACCCTATTGAATTATTATATCTTAAATAAATTTTCTTGATTTAAATAATACACCATGAAATTATTACATATTAAATATATTTTTATTAGTATTAGTTTCACTTTAATTTAAGTTTTCTATATTCCTTGACATTCAATTCATTACCTAAATCATAGGGATTTCTATTAACTTATTTTACTTTAATTAAGTTATAACCTTTATTATTAAATTTCATACTTATAAGTTCATATTATTATTTCATTTGATTTCATTATATTGTATTTCCTCTTTCTTGTCCATATTTTACAAGTCTTCATGAAATTTTACCACGCTTTGGTTCACAATTCAACCAAACGATTGCATGAAAGTGGACTCGACCATAATATCTTATTTTTGATTGATATTTATTCTCTTACATTTCTATATTATTTTTATTTATTCACTAATGTAATTATATATACTTAAAATAATTCATAAGTTCATTTTATACTCTCTTTTACTTTCTTTAAAACAGTTTTATAATTTTACTTTATAACATTTTCCACACATTTTATTTTTTTACTTTCTTTATAAAAGTGTAAAAAGTAAACATCATTTTTAATTTTTTTTATAAGAAAGTATTTTCAAAATTTTATATATTATATTTATTATAAATATTACTTTCATGTTTCCATGTTTTTTCAAAGAAACTCATATTACCACTATTCTATTAATTTATAATTTTAAAAATAAAGTTTAATATTTTAGAAAAATAAATAAATGGATTTCATTCCACATATGTATATTTTTATCCTAAAATCCACATTCAATATTTTTATCATCATCAATTTAATTGTTTAAATAATTGGAATTATTTCTAAATTATGATTTTCAAGGTCTAATTTTCATCCCTTGAAATGAAATTTTACAAGTGGCTTAGAAGTTTGTTTTACAACCACATAAACAAATAATTATGAAAATTATTTTTATAAATTTTATAGTGATCCATAATTTTCATACGTAGATATTAAATCTTATTATATGATTACTCATTTCAATATACAAAAAAGAAACACACAATAACCGTAAATTTTTAGATACTTTAGAAACTTTTATACATAATCAAGTGGTTCATAAGTAAAATACATCATCTACAAATATTTTCTCCATAAATAGAACCCCACTTATACATATCATACTTAATACCATTATTCATAACCCTGGGAAAAGAAAATATAGAAAAGGGTGAACTTAGATATTCAGTAAGGGTAAACAAGGGTGAAATTAGTCATTACTTGAACATAACATGAGGATAAGGGTATGAGAACATGGGTATAATCTTTTAAAATCACACCCTACATATCATAAATCATAATCTTGAGTCATGGAATAAATATTGGTAGTTTATAAGGAATGAATAATATAGTAATAAAAGAACATGAGTAATGGTTGTATAACATTGGCATAATACATGTGTTTTTGGAATACACATAAGAATAGAAAATTATTTCCATAATAGTAAAGGATCATTTCCAAGAATATCATAGTTGACTGGGTTCAATCCCCAATCTATCATAGAAATACAGGTTCACTACCAAGACTATCATAGTGTATATAGTCTCTTATTGAATTGGTTTCAGTCCCCATTCCATTATAGTAATCCAAGTTCACTCCTAAGACTATCACAATGGACATAGAACCTTACTGAATTGGGGTTACTCTCTATTCCGGTCTTGTTTATGTCATTAGATATCAATATTTACCAAATTCATTGGATGGATATATAATTCTAGACCTAGCCATCACATAATAAAATTCATAAATTTTTAAGATATAAGATAATACAACATTCATTATATCATAACTCATCAAAAATATAAGGGTTTCATAAAAATTTAAACATATAATAACCCATGTAAAATAAATGGTTTTTGTAATCATTTCATTCATTTATCTTAGAATAAACCATCGTAATGGAATGAGTTTCATAAAATTTTTATCATAACCTATCATTTGGAATAGGAATTGGTGTCATAAATATCTTCTCATCATAATCATAAAATGTATATAGAAATAATAATTATGTTATCATTGGATAATATACCTAGTGAAGCTTAAGTAACATCAATGGATGAAAAATTAGATGAAATATTTTCATTAAATGATCACTTGGAATATTTATTGAGGAAAATACCCTCTTCACTATAAAATCACTTCATTAAAATATAAAAATTTCCAAAATATTAAGGACACAAGTTTATTTGAAATATAAACATGGAATATTGTAATTTAATATTCAAGGTATTGAGTGGTCCTAATGATAAGAAATTATGTTCATACAATATACGTTAAAAAATTCCTTCCATACATTTGTAAAAAATAAAAAATGTACCTCATTTGAAAAAAGAAAAGAAGATTAATTTAAAATAATTTTTTAAAAATTCAATGATGGGTACAAATTACTTTTAAAATTAATTTAGGAAAATTAAAAACATTCCTTAAAACATTTTTTAGAAAACATCGACATGGAAGTGAAAGGATGTTTGATCAAAGAGAGAAATAAAGTCATTTTCTATTAAAAATTTATTTTAGACTCTTGAGTACATAATGTGAGAAAAATTAAATCAAAGCATGCATTATAAATAAATAACCAAAGGATAATAAAATAAATCAGTTTATTTTGAGTTATGTCATAATATTATATCATTATAAACTTAATCATAAAAAATCTCAATAAACTATGTGGTTATAACATAAAACCCTTACAACTTTGGTAACTTTTAAATAGTAACACCCATATATAAAATACCCTCAAATGGGTTTTTATAGAACATAATTTATTTAGAATAGTCCTAAAATACCTTCAGGGGTGTATATACATCACAAAAAAATAAATTAGCGAATATGGTATGTGTCCCATGGAAATAAATGTGAGATACAAATCCCTTACCTCAGGTCTCCCATCCTTCATAAGTGTTTGAAACTCTTGTATAATAAATATATATTTAATATAAATATATTAAAGGAAAATATAAATATAAATATATCATATCATATCTTATTTAATTATAACTTTTTTTCACTTGTTTAAAAACAATTCTTTATTAAAATCACTACTCTCGGTGATAAATGCTTCATTTTTAGGTATGTTTTTGTTTAGTAGTTTTATTCTATGTACATTGATCACAAATAAATAATTTTAAAAATGTTAAATAATGATATAAATATAATATATATTATTTATATACATATTTAGAGTCATACATTATATTATATATATATAAAGGACCTACACCGATCATGGAGATGATAGGCTGTATGTACACATGAATGAGGTTTTCATTTTTTGATGAATAGAGAGAAAGAAAGGTAAATATTAATTCAACTTTAAAGAATAATTTTTATATCATATATATATATATAATATTATAATTATATATATCCTTTTTACCATCAATATAAAGTGGAAATGAAAAATTAATCACATCACTTTGTGGAGGTGGAAGTCCAAATTCACGCATGACCGGCATTATTATTTTTAAACTGGGTGTAATGAAATAAGTTTATAGTGATATTATAATTATATAAGTATAATTATTTAATATGTGTCATATATAAACAATAAAACCATCATAATAACTGTCTATTTAATATGGTAGTTGAAAATGAATTGTATTTCTATGTTGATATGGTATGTCATACGTACACACGAGCGATACTTTCACTTCCCATTTAAAGGGAAAGAGGGTGGATGACAGTGATTTAATAATCATAATAAAATTTATGAATATTTATTATTATAAAATTATTATTTTATAATAAATATTTTTTATTTATAGGAGGTAAAGAATAAGTATAAATAATGTGATTAGTTAAGGAGATTACTTCTTTTTTAGAAGAAATTATTTAGATATCCTATCAAGGATCTTAGAGTCAGTCTTTTGGGATGAAAACAACCTATATAAAGTGGATAAATATATTTAAAATATATTTTTTCAGCTTATTATCAAGCTATTCCTAAAATTGTTGTGAATAAGAGAAATTAGAGGTGTCCATTTATAAGGGGGGGGGGGGGGAGAAGAGACACTTGGAATTTCATAAAAGATTAAAATATAATTAAGTAATTCTCCAGTAAAATGATTACAAATTACCATTAATTCAAACAAATTTTTTTATGGGTATAATAAAATACTCCAATAGAATTTATATATGTTTTGGTTCTATTTTAAACCTTATCTTTTTTACTAATTCCTTTGTTAATTATATTTGTCCTTAACTGTGGTAACAATTATTTTAACAATAAAGGGTTATGAATGTTATTATAAATGGAAAATTGACTCATTAATGGACCATGGATGATTTTTCCTACCATATTTCATTAAAATGAATAAATACCATACTTTATGAATTTAAAATCATTTAATAAAATATTAATTATTATAAAATATCATTAATGTAAATTTTGGAACTATTTAATTAATTTGAATTCAAAGACACCAAGAAAATAATGGAATTCGAATATATTATTTATAAACGTCACTAATTTTTTGTTTTTGTCTAAAATGTTGATGGAACACTATAACTCACTAAAATTATATTATTTTAATATTTTTAAAATAATTTATTTTATTTTATTATTAACTGAATAAATATTGTAATAGTGTTTCATAGGCATTTAAGGTAATTATTTAATCACCAAAAAATTGAAATAAATTACCATTATGAAGATAATTTCAATATGCACAAAATTATAATTAATATTCATTCACAACTTCTTACACCCCAACCATGGATACCTATTATTTTATTCTTTTCTCAGTCCCGTGTCTTTTGGACAGAGTTGGGTTTGGGTCCAGGTTTGAAATTTTTGAAGCTTTGATGTTTTTGGTGGGTCTCAGGCCGGTGCACGGTCACCGTATTGTTAGAGGTTCCTGCAGGTTCAGTCCTGGTGAATGCGTTGTTTCTTGATATGTAAAATAACTAAATTTTATAAATATTTAAACCACCATGATAATATTATTTTTTCAGATAATAATAATAATAATATCACTAAATTGATATTAATATTATTCTTATTAAATTTCTATTAGTATTATTTTTCTATTAAAATTTCATTAATATTATTACTACCATTATTATTAATTTTTATTATTATTAATATTATTATTCTTATAAATAAGATAATGAAAGAGTTAAATATATTATTATTATTATTATTGGTTTTGTTTTAGTTTATTTATTTATTTATTATTATTTATTATTATTTTAATGTTTTTTAAGTTGTTTTTTTCTTTGAAGGGAAACCCTAAGGGGGTATTACCCCCCTCCCCTCTCTTCTTTCTGCACACAATGCATAACTCCCCTTGCCTCTCATTCCAGCGGCACGTGGCGCCCTCCACCTTTCCCTCCTCTTCAGTCTGGCGGCCTCTGCCTCTCCAGTGTGACCCCATCCGGAGGTGCCCCTCCCTGCTCGCACGACCTCCTCTAGTGCACCATCTCTCTTCATTGACCTCCCTATCCCCATTTCTGTTTGCACAACCACCTCCCTAACGACCTCCCTCTCTAACACTTCGCGATGACGCACCTTCCATGGTGGACTCCCGCCTCGCACTGCCCCTACCTCCGGAGCCCTAGCCCTCCATCCAGTATCCCACCTCCGGCCAGTAGTGCCCCACTAGCTAAATCTGGCGTAGCCTCTCCTTGTGCGGACACTCTATGACATCCTGCCTTTTTATCACATAAACGTTCAATACATTATACAAAACCAAGGATCTTTAAGGTTAAGTGTCTTGGAAACCAGGAACTCAAAACATGAAAACATATAACATTATTCATAAACACTTGAAAGGCTTCTCCTTATGTTCATCCTAGGTTCATTACTGCATCTCATAACCAGAGAACATACATCAAAATAAAGGGTGAGCAGAAGGCCCAGTAAGGGAAACAAGGGAAACATTTAACATGTGAACTTGAGATACATCAATAAAGTCATGAAAAAGAACTTTAAGGCATGAGAAAGAAATCATGGGGCATATCATAACAAAATAATGTATTTCATAACTTGAAGATGTGGCTACAACATTTAACATAGACAATAATTTCTGTTCCACTAAGGTCCATCCCCAAGGTGTCATTAAAAATTACCACGGTTATTCACCAAGGCGTCGTTAAAAAATGGTCATCTCTAGAGATTAAGTCTTTACCCAATGCATTGGAGTGCTATCAGTGAGCACCCTTAAATTTGTCTTTATTATCATGTGAGACACATATATCATCATCAATCATTTCATAAACAACCCATATATCATAAAATAAATGGTTTTCATTTCATAGTCATCACATTTTAAAAACCGCTTTAAAGACACGATCTTTATGTCACTTTAAACCCACAGAAAAGGAAAGAGGGTCTCATGTATGTAAATCCCAGAATTTAAAATAGAACATGTTCATATATATGTGATTAACCCTTTAGAAGAAAGAGATTTTATTATTCACTTAAAATAAAATAATTTGAGAAAAATAGAGAGACATTTTCAGATGGAAATTCGGCAGCATAACAGCTATGTTGTAGGGTTTTAGAAAACATTGAAAAGATAGGGGACATGGGTATTCCACTCATAAATGATCCGTAAAATAGTAGGGGGCATAATATAAAGGATTTAAAAACATGTTAATGAAATTTTAAAGATATACCATATGAAATGAAGAACATGAAAGGAAGACAAAAATAAGATTTCTTTTATGAAAATTCGGCAGCCTAACAGCATCACTTAAACTTCAAAAAATGAATTGATGAGATCAAATAGAGTCTCTCATAATATGAACATAAATTATAAGTATGATAGATTTAGAGATCATACCTCAACATAATTAAAAGTAACTTTAAAAACTTGACAAGAAAATAGAACATGAAAATGAGAAGGGTGAAAGAATCCCTTAAAAATTCGGCAGCCTAACAACGTCACATAAACTTCAAAAAATGAATTGATGAGATAAAATAGGGTATCTCATCATATGAACATAAAATATTATTATGATAGATATAGAGATCATGCCCTAACATAATAAAAAGGAACCTTAAAGACTTGACAATAAAATATACCTTGAAAAAGAGAATGGTGAAAGAATCCGTTACAAACATTTCGACAGCCTAACGACGCCACTTAAACATTCCTAAAAATAAATGATGAGATTAAGAGGGTATCTCTCATTATATGAAAATTAAATAGGGAATTAAGAGGAATATAAAAGAACATCCTCCAACATATGAACATGGAGCATAAAAGAAACGACTTAAAAGAGAGTATTTGAAAAGAAAGAGAGAGGTTGGATCCCTTACCTTAAAACGTAAATCATAAAACTCAAAGGTTGGGACCTTGAGGGATTGGGGGAAACATTGGAGGAATTATTGGGAGGTAATGAGACCAGAGCTTCGTTGGGGGAGAGTTGGGAGTTAAAACTAAAGGAGGAAAGGGTGGGTATTTATAGGGAAAGTGATGGGACAAGGCATTAATGGCCAAGGGACACCTCATGGGTGGTATTGGAAAAACCATGGGCTTGCCCAAGGTATTTTCCCATAGTATTGGACACTTGGGACATATCATACCTTATATTACTATTCAAAAGTCGACCATATTGATTACATACTTAATACATCATTTAA
This sequence comes from Viscum album, assembly GCA_963277665.1. NCBI lineage: Eukaryota > Viridiplantae > Streptophyta > Magnoliopsida > Santalales > Viscaceae > Viscum > Viscum album. The sequence continues at coordinate 1,644,131,588 of OY728159.1, forward strand.
TGATGCCATTAAAAACCTGTAACTTAAAAACTGTATTTTCACTATTCACCCAAAATTCAATTTTCTCAGAAAAATCCCAAAATTTGACCTTAACCAAATATCGATGATCTGATTTAAAAAATGAACTGCATTTTATAAAAATAATTTTCTAAATATTTTTAATTTAATTTTTAAATAAAAACACTATTCACCAAAATTCATTTTTTTCAGAAAAATCCTCAAAAATTACATTTAAATAATATCGATGCTCTGAGTTCAAAAATAAAGTCCATTTTATAAAAATAATTTTCTAAATATTTTAAATTTAATTTTTAATTAAAAAACACTATTCACCTAAAAAAACTAATACTTCACTAATAATTTATGAATCCGTTATTTAACCATTTTATTGAATCACATTACTTAATCAAGGTGAATAAATTATAATAATATTTTATTTAAGTGAGATTACTAATCCATTTGGTCACATTACTAATCCTAAGCGTAAATCACTATTCATCAAAAAATAATTTGATCTTATTAGACTCTAAATTTTGTACTGAACATAATTGTAGAAGAACATTTTTTGAAAATCATTACACATAATTATTTATCTAAGGTTTACATAAATATTTTCAAATATCCTTTTTCTAGAATTCATCATAAATATGCATACTATATTTATCTGGACATTTGAAAAATTCATGAACTTCATCATAAGAAGAAATCACAGTTTTTATTTAAAACAAAGAATTACACAAGACAGTTATGGTCTAGTTACATAGCCCCTTATAACATAGGCATATGACCTAAGAGTAAGGTGTGATAGGGTGAGAGAATCTGAGGGCGGCTCGACCAACATCACATGAGTAGTAATTTCTATCAGTTTGAACTTCTCGCGAAGGAGATTCCATTCTAGCTTCACACGATGGAGTTCATCTTGAGTTTGGTCCAGAGCAAAGACCAGTGGTGCTACCTCATACCCATGTTCTGTTAGATGGGCTTCGATCGGTCCAAGACTACTGGATGAGGCCATCGAATCTTTTTTCTATATTAATTAACCAAGATCACTTGTATTTAGAGACAATAGTCACAACATTCAGTTTCCAACGGTCATACTGACTAATGGTCATATAATAGTCAAAACCCAACAGTCTCATTTTAATTATACTCATGTTATCAAATGAAACAGTTTTTTTGAGTATGAAAAATAAAATAACACAAAAAATTAGGAAACCAGATTTATTCAAAATTTCGGGTGGATACATTCTTCCCCCCATAAGAAATTGCGTCCTTGCAATTTTTAAAATTGGCCTTGGAAATTTCATTGAAAGTCCCACATTGGAAAAAGAGTCCGTAACACTATTACTTTAAAAGAAACAAAAGGAAGTACAGAGGCCACCCGAGTTAACGCAAACTAGGATTCCATGTAGGAAAACATGGACATGGAAGAGAAAACAAAGGGTCACGTTCTGAGGGAGAGGGATAGAAAACATGATTTGGAGAAAGTTAATAATAAGAAAATCACAAACTTATGATGGGTTAAACGGTATTTTATTTCCCAATAGGAAACGTTAACAGACAACATTTTTGTTTTACGTTCCTTTTCATAGTTTTTAGGAATTCATTTAAAACACAAGGAAATATATTTACCTTCATGTAGAGTTTCATCCCTTAATAAGTTTCTACCAAAACCAATCTTTTCTCCAAACGATGAGCATTAAAAAAACACCTGGTCTCATCAAAAGTACAAGAATCATCTTCTAGAGAATCACATAATCCACCAAAGATTAACTATCTATTTCTTCTATCTTTAAACATTATCCCAAAACAGAAAGGGTAAGATAAAACAACACTTTCAAAATAAAGAACCCCATAGGAAGAGAAACTATTTTTAAATCTTCAAAATTCCATGGTACTACCCAAAGTTCATCATATACCATTCTATAAATAATTGTCCTTAAAATTCTATAAAATAAACCAAACTAAGATTGAAACCCAAATACAATAAGGATTTGATAACATAGTCTTCCAAAATAAAATTCATTGTTCATCTCCAAACAACATCAACCACTCCTAATATCTTAGAACAAAAGTAGCTAACCTAAACATATTTTCCCCAAGATAGGTTAATCATTTCCATAAGTATCCTATATTACCATAAGTTCACCTTAAATTCGTTGATTATTCAAAATATAAGTGAACATTTATTCCTCAAAGAAAATACCATTGTAATTTATTTACCTCGATCATATAGGGTTCCCAAAATAGTGAACGACTTCCAAAATAATACTCACCATTAAATCCCCTAATCAACTTTATCATATAAACATCCTTGAGACTTTATCTTCTTCTTCCTTGATGAATTTGGTCATTCAACTAGGTACAAATTATTAATTGTGATTTTTGATAGCTGGTTTGGCATAATCACAATATGTTCAACTTGTTCTCTCATCATCTCTGTCATATTAATAGGGCAATCATCACATTTCCTGTCACCTTGGTTATTGAGACATGTTCTTCTATTTCCCACCATTAACTAAGAAGAGAGAGTATAATTAGGGGCTTAAATACTTAGCCAATAATCATGAAAAAGAAAATTTAAGCATAGAAGGAGAAACTTTTAGAAGGAATGTATACCCTAACTTGTGATCCCCTAGGTTCCAATCTAGGTTATCCGTGATCATATATTCTAATGTGAATCTTTATTTTATTTTATCTTTGTTCCTTTAATAATGGTTCATACTAAGATTATGAATTTACCAAAGCATATCCCCCGGGAGTGTCGTAACCAAGAGTGTAGCAAGGCCCGTTTTCCTGTACCAGTTCCCGTTCATGTCTAGCTCAAAGCAAGGTTTTAGGGTTGTACCCCTATGCACATCTGTGCCAGATCTACCTCTACCTTCTCATATCCAGACATGGATGTTTTTTCTTGGAAACCCCTTACTCAATACTCTCCAAAATACTAGGAAGATTTTCTATATTTAAACTTTTCTATAGGGTTCTTCCTAAAGTTTTCATATCCTAATTTCAACAAATAACTAAACCATCCTTTGATACCAACTATGACATCCCGCCTTTTTATCACATAAAATATCAATAGATTATACAAAACCGAGGATCTTTAAGGTTTAGTGTCTTGAAACCAGGAACTCAAAACAAGAAAACATATAAAATTCTTCTTTAACACGTGAAAGGATTCTCCTTATGTTCATCCTAGGTTCATTACTGCATCTCATTACCTTGTGGCATACATCAAAGGAAAGGGTGAGTAGAAGGCCCAGTAAGGGAAACAAGGGAAACAATTAACATGTGAACTTGAGATACATGAATAAAGTCATGAAAAAGAACTATAAGGCATGAGAATGAAATCATGAGGCATATCATAATAAAATAACGTATTTCATAACTTGAAGATGTGGCTACAAAATTTAACATAGACAATCATTTCCATTTCACCAAGGTGTCATTAAAAATTACCAAGGTTATTCACCAAGGCGTCATTAAAAAATGGCCATCTCTAGAGATTAAGTCTTTACACAATGCATTAGAGCGCTATCAGGGCACACCCTTAAATTTTTCTTTATTATCATGTGAGCCACATATATCATCATCAATCGTTTCATAAAAAACCATATAGCATGAAATAAATGGGTTTCATTTCATAGTCACCGCATTTAAAAACCGCTTTAAATACGCGATCTTTATGTCACTTTAAACCCACAGAAAAGGAAAGAGGGTCTCATGTTTGTAAATCCCAGAATTTAAAATATAATATTTTGATATATATGTGAATAACCCTTTAGAATAAAGATCATTGAGTATTCACTTAAAATAAAAGAATATGAGAAAAATAGAGAGACATTTTCATACGGAAATTCGGCAGCATAACGACTATGTTGTAGGGTATTAAAAACATTGAAAAGAGATGGGACATGGGTAAAACACTCATAAATGATCCATAAAACAGTATGGGGATATAATATAAAGGATTTAAGAACATGGTAATGAAATTAGAAAGATATACCATATGAAATAAAGAACATGAAAGGAAGACATAAATAAGATTTCTTTTATGAAAATTCGGCAGCCTAACGGCGTCACTTAAACTTCAAAAAATGAATTGATGAGATCAAATAGGGTCTCTCATTATATGAACATAAATTATCAGTATGATAGATTTAGAGATCATACCCCAACATAATAAAATGGAACATGAAGTACTTGACAAGAAAATAGAACATGAAAATGAGAAGGGTGAAAGAATCCCTTAAAAATTCGGCAGCCTAACGGCATCGCTTAAACATCAAAAAATGAATTGATGAGATAAAATAGGGTCTCTCATCATATGAACATAAAATATCAGTATGATATATATATAGATATTACCCCAAAATAATAAAAAGAATCTTGAAAGACTTGACAAGAAAATAGAACTTGAAAAAGAGAAGGGTGAAAGAATCCGTTACAAAAATTTCGGCAGCCTAACAGCGTCACTTAAACATTCATAAAACGAAATGATGAGATTAAGAGGGGATCTATCATCATATGAAGATGAAAAGGTCACTAAGAGGAATATCAAAGAACATCCTCCAACATATGAACATGGAGCATAAAAGAAATGACTTAAAAGAGAGTATTTGAAAAGAAAGAGAGAGGTTGGATCCCTTACCTTAAAACATAACTCTTAAAACTCAATGGTTGGGACCTTAAGGGCTTGGGGGCACCTTGGGAGAACTTATTGGGAGGTAATGAGACCAGAGATTTTTTGTGGGAGATTTTCGAGTGAAAACTAAAGGAGAAATGGGTGGGTATTTATATGGAAAGTGAGGGGACAAGGCATTAATGGCCAAGGGACACCTCATTGGTGGTATTGGCAAAACCATGGGCTTGCCCATGGTATTTTCCCATGGTATTGGCCACTTGGGACACCTCATACCTTATATTACTATTTAAAAGTCGACCATATTCATTAAACACTTAATACCTCATTTAATGATGCCATTAAACACTAGTAACTTAAAAACTGTTTTTTCACTATTCATCGAAAATTCAACATTCTCAGAAAAATACCAAAATTTCACCTTAACCAAATATCGATGCTCTGATTTCAAAAATGAACTCCATTTTATAAAATTAATTTTTTAAATATTTTTAATTTAATTTTTAAATAAAAACACAATTCATCAAAAATTCATTTTTCCAGAAATATCCCCAAAAATTAACTTAACATAATACCGATGCTCTGAGTTCAAAAATAAAGTCAATTTTATAAAAATAATTTTCTAAATATTTCTAATTATATTTTTAATTAAAAAACACTATTTACCCGAAAAAACTAATACTTCACTAATAATTTATGAATCCGTTATTTAACCATTTTATTGAATCACATTACTTAATGAAGGTGCCTAAATTATATTAATACTTTATTTAAGTGATATTACTAATCCATTTGGTCACATTACTAATCCTAAGCGTAAAATCACTATTCATAATTTACTATTCATCAAAAATTAAGTAGATCTTATTAGACTCTAAATTTTGTACTAAACATAATTTTAGAAGACCATTTTTTAAAATAATTACACATAATTAATTATCTAAGGTTTACATAAATATTTTCAAATATCATTTTCCTAGAATTTATCAAAAATATGCATACTATATTTATCTGGACGTTTGAAAAATTCACAAACATCATCATAAGAAAAAATCACAATTTTTAATTAAAATAAAGAATTACACAAGGAAGTTATGGTCTAGTTACATAGCCCCTTATAACACCAGCATAAGACCTAAGAGTAAGGTGTGCTAGGGTGAGAAAATATGAGGGCAGTTTGACTAACATCACACGAGTAGTAATTTATATCAGTTTTAACTTCTCTTGAAGGCGATTCCGTTCTAGCTTCACACGATGGAGTTCGGCTTGGGTTTGGTCCAGAGGAAAGCCCAATGGTGCTACCTCATTCCCAAGTTCTGTTAGATGGGATTCGATCGGTCCAACACTACTGGATGAGGCCATTGAATCTTCTTTCTATATTAATTAACCAATATCACTTGTATTTAGAGACAATAGTCACAATATTCAGTTTCCAATGGTCATACTGACTAACGGTCATATAATAGTCAAAACTCAATAGTCTCATTTTAATTATACTCATGTTATCAAATGAAACAGTTTTGTTGAGTATGAAAAATAAAACAACACACAAAATTAGGAAACAAGATTTTATTCAAAATTTTGGGTCGATACACCCACCTTGTGTGTCCCCTCCTTGCATGAACTCTTCCTTGCTGATGTTCCTCTCCAGTCGTGACCTCCCTTTCCAGAATTCTCCTACTTCTATGCATGTTGTTTTTTCTATTTTTAACGGTATTGGCCAAACCCTAACATTGGGGGATAATTTGTGTGTGTTTCTCAATTTTTTAGGGCGTACGAGGGGTCCATGAAGTTATTTTCTCCTTTCTATTGAAGTTTTGTTATATTCACACACCTCCAAGGAAAGAAAAGTTTCATATTTCATTTATAGACCACTCTTCTGATGTTTTCATTCATCCATTGAGTTTTAAAACTTGATTTGTAGCTTTTTTATGCCCTTAATTAGCCTACTATAGTGTTCTTGAATATATTTGAAGTTGTTTAAAATATTTTTTGAGTTTTTTCCCGGTTTATATCTTCATATATCTATAATGATATGCTTGTTTAAATGCCCAATATTATTTTGATAATTTTTAAAATATAATTCACATCTATATAGTATCCATGTATAGTTTTTTGTGTTGTTTTTGCATTGATGTAGTTGATTAAAATTAGTCTTTTTGTGATTCTTTAATTATGATTATTTTAATGTAAATTGATTTTATTTTGAGGGTGTTTCACTTAGTTATGTTTTTTAAAAATGGTGAAAATGTTATTTGGGTTTTACTTGTGATCTTGGTAGTTTTTTAGGGTTGTTTTTTAAATTTTATCTTGTTTTCTTTATTTGGATTAAATTCCTTTTTAGGGATTTGTGGCATTTTTGAGTCCTAGTGATTTATCGTAGGGAGGTATGGTCAGTTTCAAAGGCGCACACACATATTCCCAGGTATGAATATGTATAGATATATGTATCTTCAGTGTGCGTGTTCCCTCATGCTGTAGGGAACACATGCATCATTTTAAAGATATATATATATATATGGAAGTGCGTATGTGCGAGCGAGGTTCTGTTTGAGTTAGAAAGCATGGTGTGACCATTTTTAGGTAGGTTTTTCCATCATTTCTCTCATCTGGACTTCATATGCACTTGAAATATTTCATTTAATCTATAAAGGATTTTCCCCCTTTATAAGAATGATATTTTAATCATTACAATGTTTTTTTATGATGGTTAAAAGTGTTAAAAATAGCTTTGAAATAGTTCCTTGGTTATGTGTAGGTGTTTCAATGACCTTGCTCCTAATTTTAATTCATTTAATACATGTTTTTTCTTAATTAAATCTTAGACTATGTTTGGAACCTCTATTATGTTTATAGTTAACTTATCGAAGTGATTTCCCATTGAAAGACTTGATTAAAAATGGATTTTTTGAATGATCCTCTATTTATTAACATGTTTATACCTTTCCAACTTTGTTGAAACTAAAATCATATATCTGCAAATGGTATTGTTGGATTTCATGGGTGGTTTTTACTTGTAGAAACATTTTTTGGAAATTGTTCATTATGTGTTGGTTAGTTTTATGAAACTTAGTGTTTTTGTAGAAATGATTTCGTCTGTCTCTTTGAATTGGTATTTTTCTTGAATCCTTGGTTTTATAAGTGATTCTTATTTTCTAAATGTTGTGGTTCTCTTCGAGTGGTTCTTTATATTGGTTTGAAAATAAATCCATGAGTATATGCTTGTTCGGCTTTTGGTGTATATATTTTGTTGAGTGCTTTGTGTAAGACAAATCTTGGTTTTTTTTACAAAATTTAACTTAGTATCACAAAATACTTTTACGTCAATTCTTTATGAGGTGGAACTTAAGGGCCTGTTTGGATTTTTAAATAAAAAAGTGGTGTCTAGAGCTGTTTTCGAAGAACTTTTGGAATATTTTCATAAATGAATTTGATTATGTAAAACTAAAGGCCAGATTTACAACTCCAAATGTTTAATAAAGTGGTTTTGATTACCGAATGATGTGATGTCCTGATTGAAACTTTGAATGTTTTACATGTATGAAAATATATAAAAGTATATGGGGAGATCCTATCTAGGGTAAAATTTTATGGGTGAACGCATAATAAGCATCCATGTTTGGGGAAGGCAAGTGCGGTGAGATGAGTCACACGTGTAAGGTACTTCCTACCTACACAGTATTATTATAACCACTATGGGTTCTTAGGCATCGTATTGTTGATCGAGTGATGGTTGATTATTATCCTCGATTAGATGGTTTGGTACCCACTGGTAGGTGTATAGTCCAGAGGGGGAGGGTCGTTGGTTTCTATTACTGTGAGGGTAGCCAGTTGGTTATAGATATAGGGGTTTCACTATACACTGAAAGGTGGTTCCGAACCGAGTACGTCCATCAGTCTTCTAGGGATGTTTAGGATCACCCATGGTTACCTTATTATATACTTTTCTTGTTTACTTTCATTAATACCTATTATTTTATTTCTATTTTGTAGTATTTATTTATTTCTTTTGGAACAATATTTGTATTTCTGTCTTGGTTGTGTTTATAAAATGTCAAATGGTTTTAGAAGTGGTATGTAGCATGTGTTGGGATTTCATTATATGGTAAAAAACATGTTGCTTATTTTAAAATGTAAAAACCTACTTTCATACTTGTATTTCAAACTTGTGTTTATGGGATGCTTCGGAAAAGTGGTCTTTTGGATTCAGTAGTTTATTCCTATCATCCCTACTGATAATCTCAGTGCTCACACCTATTATATCTTTCCAGTTGCAGGTTTAGTTTCTTGTTTATGTTCCTGGTTTAGCTGCTCAATGTTAGAGCAGACTTGGTTCTATGTTGGGTGGTGACTTGAAGGTTCGCAATGAGGTATGCACATTTATTTTCATTCCTCTACTAGTATTATTTTATTATCATGAATCTTTATTTTTTTTGTTATCTTTCATTCATGGGCCAAATCATTCCCAACAGTTAGGTTTTGATGACCGACACTATTTTTCAGCCTGTGGGGATTGGGAATGCCCCTCGAGCCATGTCGCGGGCTGGATCAGGTGACCGGTTCAGGTTCGAACTTGGTTACTTCATGAAAAAATGGTATCATGGGACTCCCGTGTTATTTGGGTTGTCTGGTAGAAGGAGATTAGGACTCCCATGGCTCAAAAGGTAGGTTACGTGTCAGTTCTTGTTCACCACCTCTCACGATGTGACCAGAGTTACCAGGGGTAGTCCGATATTTGAGTCTTCTGTCTTTGGTTTTTTTGGACTGAAGGGTGAAAGTGGGGGAAAATTAGTTCACGTTGTGACCTCACATGGGGTGGTGATCCATGTGGAGTCCAAGTGCCCGATTTAAGGTCCTCTTAGTGTTATTCCTTACTTGGGGCATGGTTCACCACCATGTTGTCGGGTTAGGCACAAACACTAGTTCCCCATTCCGATGGTTTATAGTTGCTTTTGTTTCATTTTAAACTTAGTTGATGTGAGTGTGTGTTAAAACTGAAGGTGATTTTTAAATGAAAAAAACAAGGGGTTTTCATCCAAATTGTTTTTGATATTAGTAAAGTAGGTTTTTAAAGATAACATGTATAGGTTTTGAAAAACATGGTATGTGGTGGGGTTTTTTAAGGAAAAGTCATATTTGAACATTGGAACTCCTTATGGAGGGTCACACGTGCATGGTTATGTACGGAGAGTGTGTCTGGGGCACTTGTTCGTATATTATGTGAGCGAGATTGAATGAACGTGCATGTGACAGTTCATAAGGCGCCATAGGTGAGTTTTAAAATTTTAAATAAATATCGGTTTTGGAGAAGTTATTTTTTCTTGTGTTTTTATATGTTTGGATTATGGACCTATTTCCCATATCTTTTGTTGTTTATTTTATTGATTTTTGTTTTGATAACTGGTTTCAATGGTGTTTTTCATGTTGTTATGAGTATACCGCACAGAAAGAATCCAAAGGTTGTGAATGAGTTATGCCTAGTTTCCAGTTCTTTTTGTGTGTTGCCTGCTTATTGAGGTAATCGAAGTCTGTTAGAGGCAGTTGTATAGTTCCGAAAGACAGTGTGTCTTAAGTTTATTGGGAACTCCCAGGGTAGTTAAGGTTCAAACCATCCCTGAGTTATTTGAGGTTTCAGTTCTGGACTAGTAATGTTGGGATGTCTCGTCGTCGTTATAGTCTCTAGTGTAGTTAGTGGGGGTTAGCTCATGTGAAGGTTCCCCTTCTAGCAAGGATCTTCATCTATACCAACTCCTAGTTTGTTGAACCGTTTTATCACATACGACTAGTCTTTCCAGTTTAGGAATTCAAATCCACCTTGTCACATCCCTCTAAAGTCTTGCTACTGTGCAATTACTCAAGCCATTAGGGAGAGTTTTGAAAGAAGAATCATTTGTGATGAATGAGTTAAGTTCAGGAGGAAGAAAATTCTTAAATTGTGAGGTAGGAGATGCTTCAGCCATCAGGGCCCCAGCTATAGGTCTCGGGGTGAAGATCGCGCACAATCAAGAGTTTCTGAGGGTGTGTGGAACCTTGGTCCGGATAATGTTTTCAGCTTTGGGATGGAAATATCTAAAATTTTCTTGTTATATTCTTGCCGTTTTCATAAGCTCATCCTTGTTGTGGTGGCATGATGAGCTCGTTCCACCATAATCCAAGCAGTCTTATCTGCTCTTAGCATGGTTTCCAAATCATTCGTTGTCCTTGAAGGTTGTTAGGCCTATGAATAAACCAACATGTTCTGATTTTGAGTTGGTTTTAGCTCTGTTCATTAGGGGTATGTTTCATTTTGTGAAATTGATGTTAGGTGTTGAGTTAATTTATCATTTGTATGTTGCTGGGTTGTTTCATAGAAAGTTTTTTTTCAAAGACTCAGGTGTGTAGTTCGGTCCATGTAGGAAAAATTAATGAGTTTGGTTTGGGATTTCCCGCATTAGAACCCACAGGGGGTTGTTTGTTCTGGTTTCAAGGGTTTTTTTGTTAGTGAATTCTCTTGGTGGGGAGAACCCTCCCATGTTCTCTCCTCAATATCAGGTTGTGGTCCTCCTAGAATTGGTCGGGTGTGACATTTTTTTGGAATGGTCACCTCGAGGCTCTCGGTTCTTTGTGATTTTGTCTGGGCATGGACTCAAGTCATGTCAATTGTTGGCTTGGTGACTTTCTAGGGGGTAGAAAGTGTCTCCGGTGGGGAGAATTGTCACACCCCAACCACGGACGCCTATTATTTTTTTCTTTTCTTAGTCCCACCTTTTTTGGACGTGGTTGGGTTTGGGCCCGGGTTATAATTTTTTGATGCTTTGATGTTTTTGGTGGGTCTCGTCCCGGTGCCCCATCACCGTACCGTTAGCGGTGCCCGTGCATTCGGTCCTGGTGAATACGTTGTTGCCTGATACTTAAAATAACTAAATTTTATAAATGTTTAAACCAACATGATAATATTATTTTTGTAGATAATAATAATAATAATATCAATAAATTGATATTTATATTATTCTTATTAAATTTATATTAGGATTATTTTTTTATTTACATTAATATTATTATTACTACTATTAATAATTTTTTTAATATTTTTATTCTTGAAATAAGATAAATCAAGAGTGAAATATATTATTATCATTGGTTTGGTTTTAGTTTATTTATTTTTTTAATTATTATTATTATTATGTTTTTTTTAAGTTGGTTTTTTAAGGGAACCCCTAAGGGGGTCGAACCCCCCCCCCCTTTTCCTCCGATGCACGGTGTGTGACTCCCCTCCCCTCTAACTCTAGCAGTGTGTGGTGCCCTCTACCATTCCCTCTTCTCCGGTCCAATAACCTATGCCTCTCCAGTGTGACCTCGTCTGGCGGTGCCCCTCCCTTCTCAGGCGACCTCCTTGGGCGCACCCTCCCCTTCTAGTGACCTCTCTCCCCCTTCCAATTCTGGTAGCCACCACCTTCACGACATCCCCCTTTGGAACTTCCTGACAATGCACGCTCCTTGGCAGACCCCACCTCGCACCGGCCCTATCTCTGGCGCCCTGGACCTCCGTCCAACAGCCCACCTCCATCTAGTAGCACACCTCAAACTAGGTTCTGCATGGCCCCTCCTTGCACGACCTCTTCGTTGCTAACGTTCCTCTACGGCTGTGACCTACCTTTCTAGTGTTATCCGGCTTCAGTGCATGTTTTTTTGTCAATTTTTAAGGGTTTTGACTAAACCCTATTATTAGGGGATAATTTGTGTGTGTTTCTAATTTTTTAGGGTGAGAGAGGGGTCCGTGAAGTTCTTTTCTCCCTTCGGTTGAAGTGATTTTGTATTTGTGCACCTCTAAGGTAGGTGAATTTTCATATTTCATTTCTGGAGCACTCTGCTAATTCTTGAATTCTTTCATTTAGTTTTAATACTTAATTTGTAGCTTCGTTATGCCCTTAATTAGCCTGCTATAGTGTTCTTGAATATTCTTGAAGTTGTTAAAAATATGTTTTGAGTTAGTTCCTGGTTTACATCATCATGAATCTATGATAATACGATTGTTTAAGTGCCAAATATTATTATGATAATTTTAAAAATCTAATTATCATCCCTATGGTGTCCTTGTATTGTTTTTTTGATGTTTTGGAATTTATGGAATTGGTTAAAATTGGTATTTGGTGTGATTATTTAATTATGTTTATGTTAAAGTAAATTTTTGTTATTTTGATGGTGTTTCCCTACGTTTTATTTTATAAAAATGGTGAAAATGTGATTTGAGATTTACTTGTGAATTTTGTGATTTTTTAGGGTTGGTTTTTAAATTCTATCTTGATTACTTTGTTTGGGTCAAATTTTATTTTAGGGATTTCTGGTGTTCTTGAGTTCCGAGGATTTATCGTTGGGAGTTGCGGTTGGTTTCAAAGGAGTGCATGCATATTCACAGGTATGGATATGTATAGATATATGTATCTTCTCTATGTGTGTTCCCTCATAGCATGGGGAACACATTCATCAGTTAAGGATATATATATATATATATACATATAGAAGTGCGTGCATGCGAGCGACCTGCTGTTTGAGTTAGAAAGCATGGAGTGACCATTGTTTAAGGTAGGTGTTTCCATCCTTTCTCTCATACAGAGTTTTCCATATGCGCTTTCATTATTTAATTTAATTTATAATAGTTATTCAGACCATTATAAGCCTGATATTTTATTCATTTCATTTTTTAGGATGGTTAAAAGTGTTAAAAATAGCTTTGAAATAGTTCATTGGTTATGTGTAGGTGTTTCCATGCCCTTGCTCCAAATTTTAATATATTTATTACTTTTTTTTCTTAATTAAATCTTATATTATTTTTCATACCTCTATTATGTTTACATTTAACTTACGGTAGTGTTTTCCTATTGAAATATTTGATTAAAAATGGATTTTTTTTGATGCACCTCTATTTACACACATGTTTATGCCTTACCAAATTGGCTGGAACTAAATGACTTTACTTGAAAATGGTATTTTTAGATGTCTTGAGTGGTGTTTCCTTATAGAAAAATTTTATGGAACTTGTTTTTCCTGTATTGGTTAGTTTTATGGAACTTAGTGTTTTTGTATAAATGATTTCGTGTGTCTCTTTGAATTGGTATTTTTCTCGAATCCTTGGTTTTATAAGAAATTCTTATTTTTTATAGGTTGTGGGTCTCTTCATGTGGTTTTATAAATTGTTTTGAAAATAAATCCGCCAGTATATGCCCATTTGGATTTTGGTGTATATATTTTGTTGAGTGCGTGGTTTAAGGTAATGCTTGGTTTGTTTTTACGAAATTGAACATAGTATCAATAAATACTTTTATGTCAATGCTTTGAATCATGGAACTTAAGGATGCATTTGGATTTTTAAATAAAAAAGGGGCATCTAGAGCTATTTTAGAAGAACCTGTGCAATATTTTCATAAATTTATTTGATTATGTAAAACTCAAGGCCTAATTTACAACTCCAAATGTTTAATAAAGTGGTTTTGATAATCGAATGATGTGACGGTCCGATTGAAACTTTTCATTTTTGACATGTATGCCTATATATATATAAGTACATGGGGAACTCCTATCTAGGGTAACACTTTATGGGTGAATTCATAGGACGAGTCCATGTTTGGGGTAGGCATGTGCGGTGAGATGAGTCATGCGTGTGAGGGCCTTCCTACCTACAAAATATTTTTATAACCACTATGGGAACCTGGGCATCTTATAGTTGATCTAGTGATGGTTTCTTATCAACTTTGATTATATGGGTTGGTACCCACTAGTAGGTGTATAGGCCAGATGGGGAGTGCCACATGTTTCTATTATAGTGAGGGCATCCAGTTGGTTATAGACTTAGGAGTTCAACCATATGCTGACAAGTGGTTCCGAACTGAGTATGTCCAAGGGTCTTCTAGGAATGTTTAGGATCACCCATGGTTACCATATTATATACATGAATTTTTTTAATTTCATTTATACTTGTTATTTTATTTCTATTTTTTACTGTTTATTCATTTATTTTTTGTACAACTTCGGTCTTTCTATCTTGGTTTTGTTTATAAAAATTCAAATCTTTTTATAAGTGGTATGTAGCATGTGTTGGGTTTTATTTATATAGGAAAAACATGTTTCTTATTTTAAAATGTGAAAAACCTACTTTAATACTTGTATTCCAAACTTGGGCTTATGGGGTGCTTCGAAAAAGTGAACTTTTGGATTCGATGGTTTATTCCAAGAATCCCTACTGAGTATCTCAGTGATAATGCATATTATATCTTTCTAGTTGCAGTTTCAGTTACTTCTTCAGGTTCTTGGTTCAGATACTCAATGTTGGAGCATAATTATTTCAGAGTTGGGTGGGGACCTGAAGGGTCACAGGGATTTATGTACATTTATTTCCTTTCCTCTACTAGTTTTATTTTCTTATCATCAATCTTTATTTATTTGGTTATCTTTCGTTCATGGTCCAATCATTCCCAATGGTTAAATTTTGATGCTCGACACTAGTTTCCAGCACCTGGGGATTGGGAATGCCCCTAGAGCCATGCCAAAATCCAGCTTGGGTGACCGGTTCAGGGTCAACCTAGGTTGGTTCATGACACAACTTTTTTTTTCATATGGGAACATATAAGAGATATTTAAAACTAAGAGAGTGACATTTTTTAACTTTATTTGCTTTAAATATTTTATAGGTCATTTTCGTTGACATGTGTCTCTAAAACAACAAAATTTTAAGACTATGATGATAAGTTCCAAATTATCTTCATCCAATTGAAATTGATATGAAAAATGATTACTTTATTTTTATCCTAGATTCACCGGATTTTGCCTTTATCGTTGTGATACATTTTACCACAATTACTATTTATAATGCTTAAAAAATGGATATCTGTTACCAAATTTGAACCTTATGATTCCAAATATGGAATTCATTTTATCAAATTTCATAACTACAACCAAAATAAATTTATTTTTAAAAAAAATATAGGTGCGTAAAATGAAATTAAAACCTCTTTCATAAAAATACTGTTTTTAGCATAAAACTAGACTAATTCTTATCAAATGATTAGTAAAAATATTTGATTAATATTAAAAAATTTGATTTAATATATAATATATAAATTTAATTAAAATAATTCACCCATAGTTATTAATTTAATTTATTAATTTAAATATACATTGTGTGCATAAAAAATGTTTTTCGGAAAAACATCTTTATTTTCAAAAATTATATTTATTTTTATTTCTAATTAATTAATAACCAATGATTTTATTTTAAAAATGTTGAAACCATAATATTTTAATTAATTAGTTTATTATATTCATACAAAGCAATTTAATTATTAGGTTATAATGGTATACTATATTACAGTTCATTTTGACCCAGGTTTGTGTGTATCACAGGGTATGAAAAATATTATTTAAATAGAAATTTCTCATAAAATCATTATGTGTTACAATTTTTCATGCATTTTATTCACAAAATATAAAATATATATCTATTTTAGAGTTATTTTTCATGTATTAACTTCTAAATCCCAATATAAATTTATAGTTTATACCTCATCCTGTTCAAAAGGGTTATGTTCCTTATCACTTTAGACCTCTCTCTTGACTTTATGTTCTCCTTCATGCCCATATTATTTAATTTTATTTATATATTCAATATATGTTACACTATATTTATATTCTTAATACTATTATTTAATTAATCATGTAACCATTACTCAATACATATCTTATTTGAATGGTTATTACCAATAAAGTTATTCCTTTTATGAACTAGGAAAATATTATCATTCTGTATATTTATTAATTAAATATTGTTGTTTATTGGTTACTAAATAATGTTGGTTATGTATTGTTTTGTTTATTAATTTCCTAATATTATTAATTCATGAGACTTAATTTTCAATCAGTGGGGTCTATAATTATATATCCCCCTGATGTATTGGTAGGTGTTTGATGAAAAACCAACTTAGGTATTTGGTGTAATCCTTACCCATTTATGAATGATATCTTGGTATAAGGTCTTGAAATTATGTTTATTTTGTTCATAATTTTTCATTCCATCACAATGAAATCATTTAATTTTTTCCATGTCATAATTTACATTCTTATTTTATCCATGGATATATTACATGATCATGATAATCATTATATAGAATCACATTATTTTGATTTATTCCTTCTATATTATGAATGCATTGTTAATTCCATGATATCTTCTATAATATACTATCCCTTACAAATAATTTGTTCTCACCCTTATTATGGTTCCTTCTACCCATTTTACAAATAATTGTATTAAGTAAGACATTCCTATATGGGTATCAAGTGTGAATAATTTTGAGAGAGATATTTAAGACTTATTGTAAAACAAGAAATCCTGGGCTTAGAGGGGACAATTTTTATTTAGATGAAAAAGATATGGGTTGTTTTAGTTAAAAATTTTTCCTAACTCTATAAAAAATTAAACCTAAAATGTATTGGGTTTGTATGTGAATCAATATTTTTTGTTGATATAGTAATTTTAGAAGATTATGTTTTAGTCATATTAGTTGGTTTCAAAGATAATTTTTATGGATAATTTTTTGGCACTGAATCTAAGAGTGTGGGTTTGGGGTGCCACAATTAGTATCAAATAATGGTTTATATAACAATAGAGGTCAGTATGTTATAAAGTGATGATAATTTAAGAGTTTTATATTCCATCATGGGTTGATATGTTGAAGGTTTATAATAATTTTTAAGGAATAAATAACCCCTTTTGAGATCAAATGTGATTGGTTTTTTTGGTGATTACTGATATTTTAATATATCTTTATTTAGTTTCAAAAAAATACATGATCAAGGTATAAGTATCCTTTTGATTTGGTATATAATTTGATCTTAATGATGTTAAAATTATTTTTTGGAAAATGATAAAATATTTTTAGAAGTATTTATGATTGAAGTATATATTGATAGATATGCAATATTTTCTTATTTGGGAGTTTAAGGTAAGTTGATTTAAAGGATCAGAGGTTTCTAAGAGTTTTGGGTTTGGGATTTAGTAATAATTATCTTTATTTAATTAATATATTGTATTAAAACAAAAATAAGTTAGTGGAAACCCTAGTAATAAATCGAGATATAGGAAAAAATATGAAAATTTTGGTAAAGTATAGAGTGTGGTATTCTAGCAGTAACATCCATGTTTGGATATAAACGTGTAGATGCAGACTCTGGATTAGATGCACATAGGGATAATAAACCTAAAAATGTTTGGTTTAGTATTAACTTAATATTTACTCGATGAAAATAAGATGGGACTAACTGTACACCCATTTTGACACTCCCATGGTATATTCTTTATGTTATTCATGTTTATGAATTATTATGAAATATTTGAATACATTGTTATATCATGGGTCATGAATATATTAAGAAAACCCTCATATATTTTCATTGATGAGATAAGTTAAAATAATTGGGATGTTATTTATTTAAATGGGTA
Source organism: Viscum album (assembly GCA_963277665.1). NCBI lineage: Eukaryota > Viridiplantae > Streptophyta > Magnoliopsida > Santalales > Viscaceae > Viscum > Viscum album. The sequence continues at coordinate 1,644,149,701 of OY728159.1, forward strand.
TAATTTAACAGCTTGAAAATCTAGTTAATATATTCCTTTAATGAAATACAATGTTTAATAGCTTGAATCTTACCGAACACCAAACTAAAAAAAACCATGATATCTTAAATATGACTGTTATAATACCACTTTTTAGCTAGCTGTTATTAATATAAGTAACCCTCTTGTAAAATATATATAAAGGAGATGAAATAGAATCAAAAAGTGGGAGTCTTCCTTATAAGACTCGTTTTTATGAGTTTGTAAAGGATATAGTGTCACAAGGAGTTTCCCTAAATTAAGCCCATGTTTAGCTTCAACATGTATGTCTTAATATAGAAAGTCTGCAGGAGAAGTTCAATATCATAGAAATTATTACATGATCCGTTCTAATTGAATCACCACCTAAAATGGTCACAACTTCATATCACACCCTTATATATTATGAAGATTTCTTTGGGGGGATTGTATGTAGAATTTGGGATGATATGAGCACGTAATTATCATTATAATATATGTTCTCGTTATTATAAATTTTTATAAAATTTAATTTCAATATAAATTTAAATATTTTATTTAATAATTTTTTTGATTAATTTCTATGAAATAATTAAATACTTAAAATTTATAAATTAAACCAATTGGTGTTTAAGAGATCAATTTTTAAAGAATTTTTTTTATATATATTATGTATTTTTATATTAACAAATTTAGTGGATCACCAATGAATAATTTATTTAATGATATTTATTTATTATATATATATATATAATAAATTTAAACTCACTTAATGATTTTTACTTCCTATGGAATAAGAATAAATTCAGTTTATTCTTAAAAATTACATTATTTAAAAAAATGTTTCTCTACATAATACATTTCTATATTGAAATTATTTTTTTTAACTTCTATAAATTTAATCTAGAAAAATGGTTTTCATATTTGAAATTATCAATTCTACATTATTTTAAAAGGTTAATTGAATTTTTCCTCATAAAAATAAGTTATCAAGGAATAAATTAGTCACCACGGTAAAGGTTAAAATGAGGTGAAAATATTGAATCAATAGGTAAAGTACCAAAAAAAAATAATATTATCTCTAAATTGGTGTATTATGGATTTATTAACCTTAAGTTATATTCTTATATATAATTATCAATTTTTTATCCAGGTTCCCATAATAATTGATTACTTTTTATATTAATAAATTAATATTTTCAATAATGTCACCGCTCTCACCTATAAAAGGACCCCTTCACTAGCCTAATTATACTCACACATAAGGATTAATAGTTTAACCAACATATTAAAAAACCTATCCTAAATATTATTTTACACATCTTTTAATTTCTTGTCTCACCAAATTACCTATGAAGACTTAAGGAGTGGTCTAAAGGAGGACATCAAAGGAATAGGTAATTGTTTTAACCGAGTTCTTTCAAGTTTCATCCTTATTTATTCTCCTCAAAATATATTATACACATCCTAATATAATTACATTAGTATAATAATTATAATTATTTGTTAATATTATTATTGTATAACAATTATCTACTACCTTCCCATCAATTAGAAAATGGAAGTGTTACCCATGTTATTGTCAGATTACCACCTCTATGAATGACATATTTCATTTTTCATCACTACCATACATTATTACTTCTAAAATTGGATTTAATAAATAAATATTTTACTTATGACATTATTAATTCTTTCAAAATATAAATTAGACACTATTAATAATATTATTTGTATACAGTCATTATAAATTTAACCACCTAAAACGAGCATGACGTACACTTTTCATAATTTGAATATATTTTGGAAAAAATATTGAGTTATATAAAATTTAAGAAATTTATAGATAAAGAAAATATTTCTCTATAATTATGGATATGATGAAACGAATTTATTACACATTTGACCATTTTCAACATATTAAAGCAGTTTTGGAGTAATTGACCGAATAACCACAAGTGACAGTTGAGAGAAAAAAGTATAAAATAAATGAATGACATATGATAATCAAGAGAACATAAAAATTAAATATAATTGAAAAATATATAAATAATTTATTTAATAAAGATATTTTTGGGTTTAGATTCACTCACTAAGAGAGCTAGGGCATGAGGAGAGGGTTCTTTGTTACAATTTCAATTCCTTGGAACATGTTTCTTATTGTAGACCAATTTACATTTATATTGTGTAAATAATTCCCTCTTGAATTTTTTTATCTTGAATCAAATGTTATTTTTAATATTTTCAATTTCATTTTATAATTCCATATTACATGACCTTATAATTATTACTTAATTCATACGAGTTTATATTAACATAATTTAATTTCATTAAGTTATAACATTTTTTATTGGACTTCATCCTTATATCTTTAGAGTCTTATAAAATATGATTGTATTGTATTATATTTTATATTTATTTTATCATTTTTACAAGTTTTATTTACATTTAAGAACCTTTTAGTTCACAATTTATCCAAATGGATTCTTGTATGTGAGTTCAACCTTATTCCTTCTTTACGACTGGGAATCTGTCTCTTCCATGTCCATTTTCTTTTTATATTTTTTAAGAATGTTTTTCTATGTACATAAAAGTTTTATTAAGGTAATTTTATAAAATATATAAATTTATTTAGAAATGTTTTAAAACGGATATTATGAACATTTTCTACAAGGTTCATTTTTATATTTCATTACAAATGTGTGTAAAAAACGTTTTTTAACATTTTCAATATGAATGCCTTCTCCAACTTTTATGTATGTTCTTCATTTTCAACCTTCCATTAAAATATTCCATAGTTTTTGAAAGATAATAATATTCATATTATTAAAGTAAATTTTATTTTTACAAATTTAAGTACTTTTTTTAGAAGAATAAATAAAAGGATTTTATTATACTTATGTCCATTTTTATCTTCCACTCTAAATTTCAAATTTTTAACTTTTTTTCTTTCAAGGATTAAATATATGAAATTATATTAAAATTAATTTTTTCAATTGTCATATTTCGACCCCATGAAATATATTTTTTAAAGGGACATATAAATTTGTTTTTCAATCATATTAAAAAATAATTAAGAAAATTATTTTTATTATTTCACTTTTGTTTTCATATAAAACTCTAAAAGAACTATCACTTTTAGAGTTTTTTTCATGTATTACCCTCTAAATTACCTTATAAATTTATAGATCATACATCACCTTGTTAATATGAGTTATCTCTCTATCACTCTCCATAACTCTCTTAATTTTATTTTCTCTTACGTATCTGCATTCTTTAATTTCAGGAATATATTCTATATCACATCCATTATTTCTATATTTTGATTCCAAGTGTTAACTTGACTATACTATCATTACTCTATATGATTTCATTTTTAATGGTTCTTAACAATAATGTTATTCCATTATTAAATAAGAAAATACTGACATTCTATATATGTTTTATTTTAATATAGGTGTTTGTTGATTACTCACAGATGTTGGTTATGTATTGTTTTTTATTCATTCCTTCATATATTTAATGCAGTAGACATAATTACTGTGGGGTGGGGACTAGAATTATATATCCCCTCGATGTATCAGTATGTCTCATGAGAAAAACATTCTTGGGTATTTGGTGTAATACATAACTGTTTATATATGATGTCTTAGAACAAGTCCTTGACGGTATGTTTGTGATGTCTGAAATTATGCATTCCATCACTATGAAATCGGTTATTATTTTCCATGTGATTATTTACATAATTATTATTTTCTTGAATATTTTTTATGATCATGTTATCATTTATTTGTTATTATTTTATTATTATTCATTCCTTTCATATTATTTATACCATATTTATTCCATGATAACTAATGTTGTAAGATACCCCTTACTGTGCATTTGAGCTCACCCTTCTTTTGTTTACTTTTCTATAGGTTATTAAGAAGAGTATTGAGTATGATACATCCATATGGGTATCATGTCTATATATTTTTTAAGGTATGTTAAAGGCTTATTATAATATAATGAATCCATGGTTTATAAGAAAAAATTTCCATTTTGTGCAGAAACATATGGGTTTTTTTAGTTAATGGTATTTATAACCTTTTAAAAAATATTCACCAAAAAATTATTTGGTGTGTGAGTGGATTGATATTATTTCATGATATTTTAATTATGTTTGGGACACATTAGTTGGCCTCAAACCCAATATTTAAAGGATAATTTTATAGTACTAAATCCTAGAGTTTGTGTTTGGGGAGTCACATTGGGTGAACGTGATATTTTCCAGAGCTTTTTATTTATATTGAGAGATCGCATAATAATTAAAAGGTTTTTTATGGGTTTTATAGAATTAAATGCACAGAGTAGGATACTACATAAGAACAATCAATTTAAGAATCTTCAAAAATAGGTTTTTTGAGATACATTAACCTTCATATATCTCATGTCAAATTGATTGAGGAAAACCTAAGAATAACCCACCTATTGTGTGAGATAATCCAAGATACTCCAATACTAGGTTAAAATCACTGTGTATTACTCAGTATTATATACAGGAAACTCTCAAGAATTCACAGTTTCATAAGAATCCCTCACAATAAATTAATCTACAGTGAATAATCCTCATGTATGATTAACCACTTGACAATATTCAATTTGTAAGATTAATATAAAAAAATAAAGTGTGTTGAAAGTCTCCCATATTGAAGGATTCGACTAATGTATGTTATATTAAAACCTTATTTAATGATCATGTGATATGAATCAAAACTCATGATATGGGGAACTCTAGATAAGAAATTCATTATTTCGTTCTTCATGATTTGATCTAGAGATCCTTAGCCAAAAAGATATTCTCATATCTATGTTTGACCACATGCATTAATCTAAGGGAGAAGAAGGAAAAATATAGTGCTAGATATTTTAAGGTAAGATGAATAACCCAAATATAACTGGACTATTTAAAGGAATAAAAAGATCATTTTCCATGTAGAAAAACCCTTTTTTGAAATCCACCCCATTCACCCCTTGCACATTATGTATATATTCTTCTTATTTTTAAATAACTTTCCTTATAGTGACAATGAATTTCTAGTTCACAAATTATCATTTACCCTTTATTGTAGTTTATAGTTTTATAGTTCTATTTTCCTCTATAATTCATTTCATGTGTGTTAAAATAGAGTTATCCTTTTTCAATCATTTTCTTTGTGTTATTACATCATACCTATTGAAAAATATATGGTGTAGAGTATCTAACCCAATTAATTTCCTTGGGGCCATTCTCTCAGTGATCTCAAATCCCAACTCTTAATTTCATATTGTTGATTTTATATTTATAATTAGGTAAGGGTAATGTTAGGGGGAAGTATGGTGATAACCTATATCTCCATAACATGATTCTAAATCTCATTCAATTCCTTAAAAATACTAATTCCCAACCTTATTTTCGGTATATATTCATGTGATGGAGTTAATTTTGGTAAAGACGTGAAAATTCATTTGATAAATCCGAGTAGTTGGTGGTATCACATGGTTAATGGAGGTTTTTCAGCAATCATGTTTAATAGAGGAGGATTTATTTGGTGTGTTAAAGAGATATCCTTGTCATGATATGTTTTATACTCAATGTAGGCAATGGTAGTTCATGTATGATTATATGAGGTATAAAATAGAATTTAGAAAATAAAGAGAGAAAATAAAGGAAATAGAGTATCCAACCCTAAGATAAATAAATTTGTTGCCAACAATTTTTAGGAAATCATTGATTTCCATTATATTTTATTCATTTTCCATAAACAAAACACCTATATATTTTAATTTATTTTTAAAAAATATAAAAATACTAAAAAATATAATAAATTTAATAGAATATTTATCGATTCAAAACAATATCCTTTGTTAATGACCTTGATTATACATGAACTAATATTAATATAAATATCATCCTTACCACCCCATGTCAGGTCTGTCTTTTATGCTCTAAAACATAAAGTTGATAAGCTTCAAGCTGAACATAAGATCTCCCACCAAGATAAAACCTTCTCTGTATATGAATTTGTCCCTAATATAGTTCATTTCATCATCTATATTCCTAAGAACAAGTCTTCGTTACCTCATATGCATTATAATGAAATTAATATCCTTTTGAAATAATGAAACCAATAATATTACACTAAATAAAAACATAGCTATAAAATCATTTCAATTGTCTCTAGTATGAAAAATTATGAAAAATAATCATTTTTATGAGAAAAATATCTTAGAATATCCCATATTACTACATTACATGTATACCAATGTCACACATATGGATGAACCTAGTGATGAGGGGTCAAACACCAACTTTTAAATCTATGACCTCCCCTCCTAAACTCTGGTCACTTCCTCTTCAGACATGGTAAGGTACCCTTGCTAATATTATGTATAATATAATTAGTACACATTATAGTCATTCACATAATTTCTATATAAACCATCACTTCTATATTGACCACTTTAGTATATAAGTCCATGAAAAAAGAATAATCATTGATAAAATATTGGACATAAAGCCTATTTAAAAAATAAGCATTTAAAGCATCATTTTCCGTGTCTTTAGATAAAAATAATGATTGAATAAAAAAATTAAGCTCGTCTAATTAATATCATTGTGTATATTATCCTATAACAATTAATCCTACCATTCCTAACTTATAAATTTTTGAATATTTCTGGTAAACATCACCTTATAAATTTCAGATTTTTGGAGGTAACCAATGGTTATTTCAATCATTTCCATCCACTCTTTGGATTATTTGGACCCTTAACCACCATGAATAGTATGTGGGGTTTTCCTATTATATTTTATGATCCTTCCATAGATAAATCTATATCTAAATTTTCCTCTCATCTCTAAGAGTAAATATTTATGATGAACTTATATTATAGGATCACATTTATAGGAGGAATGTACAACAAAAAATTATGTGTTCCCCTTCCTAATAATTTTTCAACACAACTTTTAGAGGAATTTAAATAAAATTTATAGAAATAAATATATCAACAAAACATATCCAAAAAAATTAAAGGGACATAAATTAAATGAAAAATTAATAAATTAATATGAAAAATTATAAAAATATCATAAAAATGTCGCAAACATAAAAAAATCATTGAACTCATATTGAATTATAAGAATAATGATCAAATAAAAAAAGGATTTTCTCACCTTGAATGGTTATATTACATATTCTAATGGATTGTATTTCCAACTATGTAGCACACACTATATGGACATAGTGAGGTTGGTGGTCCCATAGGAATGGTTTTTGACATTTTTGTATAGACCATGAAATCTAAATTTTCATCCATTTTTCACTCCAATAGTTTTAATTTGAAAAAATAGTTCATATAGATTTACTATAAATCTAGATAATAATGATTTTCATCCATCCATCAAAATCCTTAATTTTCGTATTTTAGAAAAACCCTTATTGGGGTTAATAGTGAACCATCATAAATCATAACAAATTGGATTAAACATAAAAGAAGGTATACAAAAAATTGAATCAAAAAAACATAATTCAAACAAAACAACACTAAAATATTTTTACCACTACCCCCCATTTCACTATCACCCAAACATTTCATCTCATTTTCCATGTAATCACTGAATACAATCCATCAATAGTTTAATCTCTAAAAATTCAAAATTGAAACTGAACCATGCATCTTTCCTAGTCTACTCGCTAAAGGCTATGTGATTCAATCTTATTTACCATGATTTTCACCATTATACTTCAAAAAATGCTTTAACATATCAACCTTATCGACATGACCACTGAAACCATTCAAGAAACCCAATCCACACTCCTCTAAATCCATCATAGTAATAAAAACAAATAAACACCTTCAAATGGTTATGACTCCTGGAAACTATTTTCCGCTCGAACACTGCAACCCAAAACCTCTTTAGAGGACACTACTCCCGAGAAACTAGGTAGGGAGAATTGGTATAGGAAATCATAATAGATTTTAATAGAATACATTCCTTCGAGGACCCATTTAATCATCATACTGGGTATGAACATTATAAAGCTAACTTCCCTTGAAACTCCATCATCTTTATCAAAGAAGAAAACCATAAATACTCCAAAATAGAAATAGACTCAGAAAGTTAAGAAATAATTTATGCAGAATCCCTTGTTCTACCTATGATCACATACCCTATCTCAATCCCGACCCCCCATAGACTACATCACACTTGACGATATTGAAAAATAATTATTGGATTAGAGGAAATATAATAAGGGGAATGGTGTAAAAGGAACCTGAGCATCGGCAATATAAACCCACCAATGATATAGAGAAAAGGAAAAATAGGAAAAGGTGAATCAATCATAGGATCTTCCATCAACAAAACCCACTGAAAAACAAAAAATATCTCCCAATAACCAATAAAATAAACCATTAATGGGGTCGATTATAGTGGGATGGTCAAACTAATAAGTGGCATAGAAAATGGTACCTTTACTTTTGACCGTTAAATAACCAACACATTACCATATTTGAAGAGTGGATGGGAAAGAAAAATCAGAATCATAAGTCAAGACTGTATTGGGAAGACGAGAAAAAACTATTGTAGGTGGATTTATGGAATAATGATGAGGCATAAAATTAATTTCTATGAAGGAGAATAAAAGTGGAGGTAAAGGGGGGAACCCATAAATCAAAAAAGGAAATAAAATATGGGAGTTAGGATAGAAGGGTTCCAACCTTTTCTACTTCCAATGATTTCCTTCAAAATATAGGGGAAACAATAAATAAAAAAATTAAGTCAAAGTAAACTTTCTCAGTATCCCATGGAAACTAAAGCATCATCAGTAAAAGTGTCTGATATACACTTTCTTGAGACATACTATTTGGATTCTAATTATTGAACAATAATTTTTCATCAATGTGGATGAAATTTAAAACCACAAAAAAATATCACTATTTATGAAACCAAAACCATGTAAAAACTATAAATAAATAATATTTTGTACCTTATATAATATATAGATACTTTTTTTGTCCTCATTATTATGCTTAATGAAGATCCCTTAGAGGAATACAATAAACTTTGTCCTCTATAAAGTATTCATGATCTGAATATTAATCACCCAACACTGAGGTATAATTTCCTATATCTACCGGAGTATATTAGTACCTCTCCATGGAAAAGGGAGGATGATAAAGAGAGATTTAAGATGATGGGAGAATCATAAGTAATCAAATACAACTTCATACTCAACCATCTTAATGGAATGTAATTATATATCGATAGAGATAATATCAAAGCCTCTATATATTTTACTCATATGTTATGAAATGTTTGAGTAATTGACTTTAGTTAAAACTCATTTTAATATTCATATGATGCAACTCTCATTCATTCCATAATATAAAACAACTATAATCAACGATAGATTACACAAAAGTTGGATATGAACATTAACACTTTACATTCAACTGCGAAGATCATTCATAGGGTGTAATACTAATCATACAATATGATTCTACATGCCTTATGAAATATCAAAGTCATATATTACAATTATAATTATATATGTTATATGATAACACTATATCATATAAAATAATATTCTTATAAGCCATAAAGTATTCCTTTTTCATTATGGTTTTCATACTATACAATTTACCCATATCAACTCGTACGATATAAGATAATATATTATATATATATAAGGATTTAGGTCATTACTCTATTAATAACCCACTTTTACTAAATCCTCATAGGTTTTTCCATGTAACCTTATATTTTATCACATTCAATAACTTTTTAAACCATATTTAAATATCCTTTTAGATATTATACAAACCAATTTTGGAATACTCTCATAAACTTCACCTTGTATCACATGATATGAAATAACTTTTTAACATCCATCCAAAAATCGTTTTGGTTAAACAATAAAAAGTCTTAGAGAAATAATTTATGTTTATAAAACTTGATCCCCATTTATCCAACCATAATGTTTGATCCCATGGGACTTCTTTTTCATTGAAAATAAATATAAATTTCTGAATTCATAAATATAACCAAATATTGAACTCTAGAAAAGAATCAATGATACTTAAGATATAAAGGGATCTAGCACGATCTCCATAAAACAAATGTATCTCTATAATTATGTCAACCTTTGTATCATATACAGGCATGCATTTTCAAATGATCTAGTTTTCCAAAGATGTTGGGTATTCACAATAAATAGAGTATATACATCTCATATAGTTATTAATATATTCTTGATTATATAATTATAGAATGACAAGGTTGATGAATACATCACATTTGATTCACCCTTATATATATTAACATCATATACTCCCATAAAATAGATTCAAACATCACAATATTATCTTGGTAAGTTCATTCACTCCATCAGTTTATCTCAATCGAGGTCTGAAATTTCATACTCATCACAAGACTGTAGAAATACTGTCGGGATTAATCCACAATTGATAAAATGATTTGAAATATAACCCAACAACTATCTAAATAGAAAATCCCTATGGATTTGGTTAAAGATTATTCAAAGTATGATGGTTCTCATACCTGATATCTTACCAACATCAAGTATGGTAAAATTATAATATATAACATGAAACCCAAATATACTAAAGATATTGTGTATGACACTCCATATCGTACACTTCAAGGGTCATCTAGTACAAAAAACACATTTTGGAACCCCCCACTTCCAAGACAAAGTCCATGCACTCTGATCCAAGGGTTGATGACATATTTGTTAGGTTAAAATGTGGTTTGGATCCTCCCAAACCTGTTCAGCTACAGGGTGAATGCAGTCCTTCAGTGGCTCCCTCCTTTGCTGAAATAGTTAAGGAGGGTGTCTTGCAGAAAGGGCAGGTGCCAGTGAGTAGTGATCATGGTCCCGGTGGCCTGCAAGGTCATGGACGAGAGGACAATATCAAGCGGTTACAGTTTATGGGACGTGTATATGACCAGCTTGATGGTGTTGACATGGTTCAGGGGAAGTCCTCCAAGGAGGTTTCTCTTCACTACGGATTGGAGAACAAGGATGGTATGGGTATGTCCTCTAGTGCCCACAACCCCCTCAATGAAGGATCAGAGTTAATTTTGGGGAACCGTTTTTCTGGTTTGGAGGTTGATGAATCGCCATTGTCTCATGAGGAGTTTTCTTCAAGTGACGACAGGCTTTTCCACTCTTCAATGGACAGCTTGGATCGTTTTCAAGGGAATGGACCTCATAACGTTTGGAGGAAGAAAGGAAAACAAGGAAATCGAGACCTAGCGGATTGTATTGTGGTGCGGGGGAAAAAATCTAAGGCTCACAAAGTCTACTCCCATCTGCCAAAACCTATAGAGACCAGGTCGGCCAAGAAGGGTATGGAAAAGGAAAGCACAATCCCTCAAAAAGGGGGGAGTAAAGTAGTGGTAAAGACTTCAGGAGATAGGGATGGAGATGATGGGGAGATCTTGAGGCTCATCTTGCACAACAAGGAAGAAATGCTTGAACAAGAGGTAAGACCCAACGTCTCAGAAGAGGATCTTAGAAAAATGGATGAACGGAAGATACAAGTGGAGATCAATGAGGAGCAAATAGCATGGATAGATAAACAAGACCGCATTGTGACCCGAGGCTTCAATCAGAATAAAGTAAACTTAGAGGAATTCATTCATACAATGGACCGATTGATCTCTCACTATGAAGAGCTCATTAGCAAGGATCCGGACACCCAGGTTAGTGCACTTCACTGGGAACTATATAGAATAGCTGAGTCATGTAATCTTAGTTTGGTGTTCAATGATTTTGTGAGCTCTTTTAGCACATAGTGGCTTTTGGCTGTGAACCTTGGTTGCCATTTTCCCTTAAAATGACTTTATTTTATAAAAATTTAAATTTGGATGGATAAGATCATTACATCTCTATGTAATTTCTACCATGTCTCTATGTGAGCACATGATAAAACCCTCCCACTAAACTCTTTTGTGAGTTACATCTATAAAAAAATTCAGTTTGAATAATGGTGAGACATAGGAATTATAGTACTAATGTTTGAATCATTGAAAAAGTAACCAAACTCATTTACTTCAAACATCCAATGTTAAAATTTTAATAACTTATGTTTCTTATTATAAATATTTCTATGTTTATTATCATCATCATTCATGGTAGCTTTCAATCAAACTTTTTCTCTGGTATAATATTAGTAAAAAATATGTATCTTTACATTATTCTTTAACAACACTTCCTAAATTTATCTAGGATATAAATTTATATCCATTTTATTATGATAACTAAATTAAACTACTTACATTTCACTTCACTTACAATCCCTACAATCATTTAGGATATTAAATAACATTCAATTTTAATTTTCACTAGTATAATCCAATATTTTTTATCATTTAACTTCTATTATTCCAAATATACTCCCACTAGTCTCTTAGAAACTATATTCTCTTCAGAATAACATACTATGAAAAAAAATTACTTTGTGTTTGTAAATAACACACATTTCCATTTTTGGGAATATTTAACAAATAAATTACTATATCCATATCTCATATGGTATTATATGTATTTAGATCAGTGTATAGAAACTAATATTTTATTCACTAAAATATACCGTTGATTTTGGGTGGGTTTACAACCCTCATATTTTTAAAAAAATCTGTATAAAATCCATTAACATGGATAATTTTTTTTTCATATTTATCTTCCTTTCATGAATGTTATACGTAACACCCCAAACTAGAAGCCATTGAACTAGTTCCCAAAAATGGTTCACCACATGACATGAAATGTGTCTCCTTGTATTAGAGAGGCTACCGATGGTAGTGGGGGTATAAAATGGATCTTTTAGGAGACTATACCACAATATTAAAGTGCACAACCAGATGAAAATAACCAAATATCATAGTCATCAGAGTATGCATAAAGAACACATAAAATGAAACTAAACCATGCTATAATAAAATGAATTGCAATAAAGGGCTCAAACTTCCATGTTATACATATAGCCAAATAGCCACTCAGATAATTAAAATATATACCAAAATAAAAGAAACTATAAATCGGCACCACACCACTTTCGATCCAAACCCATTCGATCATCTGATACAACTAGAGAAATCCTACCAGATCAATCAATATTTAACATAGGCCTCTACCCAATCTATGCCTGCAACAAAAAAATAATAGATTATCAGGTACCCAACTAAAATAGAGGCCTAAGAGGGGTGTTAGTGAACCCTAGAAAGGTAACACCAATTGTGTGAAATGAAAATACAATTAAGTGTAATAGTGTATGTAGAAAAAGGTGATAATAGTAGACAAGTAGGTAAATAAAATAGGTTTCATGGAGCATAAATCCATGAATCCAACTGAAACTCATAACGTCATGTCTGACCATCCCATCCTTGAAATGGAATTCCATGTTCATACCCTTGGGTCTAAATGAATAATTCATTCCCCTGAATAACTATGGTGCCCCAGGGAAACTGAATAATCATTATACCCTACCCAAAAATAGGGAGTGAAGCGTGAGTACAGAATTCTATTACCATTAATCACAGGTCGACAGACATAGAACATTAGTACATGAATCCAATTGGGACTCATAACACCATGTCTAGACATCCCTAAAACCAATTCATTATAATTAATTTCCATTTCATTTAGCATTTACATAATTCATCATTTCATATCACAAAAAAAACTTCATAATTAAACATTTTCATCCTTTTCCCAAATACACATTTGTAAAATTTTCTTCAAACTATTTAAAAATCAAACACATCCTTTTTACTATGTTAATTTACATTCCAAAATACTAAATTTACCATGGTCCTAATATATCATTAAATCAACACATGGGTCATTAAAATCCATCCCCATATAAAATTCATCACACCAAAATGAACCATTTTCATTTACCATTTCTAAACCACCCTTTAAAAAATGGACCTTTAAATTTGAAAATAAAATGAGGTCCAAGAACTTCATAATCCATGGAAACAATTTAATGAGTCAATACACACCCAATTAAAATGAAATATTTAAAAACCATTTAAAATCCATCTAAAATCACATTGAATTTAACACCTTATTTCTAAACAAGAATCATATCAAAATATAGAATTTTTCTTTTAACATCACAAAACCAGGTCAAAACCCAAAGAAAAAATTAAAAACCATTTTAAATCCCTATATTAATTTTGATAAAAACTTAACACATAAAATATTCCACTTATAGAGTTTAGAACAACCATGGGTGGTCACATGTCTCGTATCACATCACCAAAAATCCAAAAACATCCTTGGAGGGTCCAAGGTTTCAGTCTAAGGCCACAACGAATTTCTTATAATAAGAGAGTAATCATAAAACACATGGTATCTAAGTAATATACCATAATAAACATATAAAATAATTATAAACACTATGTGTAAATCTCCTAGACCACCTACCTCATTGGAGAAGCTTCCCAAAACATTTTTCAAGGCATAACGGCCTAGCCAAGGATCATCCTTGCATTGCCCAAAACACTCACCACCAAATAAATCTCATAACCACTACCCAAGATCTAGTATCAAACCGAGAAACAAATATTAACTAATTATAAGAATTATAATTAATTAATTAACCAAAACACAATATGGAATAAATCCAAAAACACATTGGGTCAATAGAATCATTTCGAAAATCAAAAACCCATCATAGGAGGTCCACAATGGATCTCTAACACCATTTTTTGGAAAATACCTAAGAGGTAAAAAAAATCATCAAAAAAATAAAATGTTGGAAAAATCTAAGGGAATTCTCCACAGATTCATAATTTAATGAAAAAACTTGCAATGAAGTGTGGAGTCAGTCTTAGGATCTCTTCTACCCAAGCTGACCTAAACACATATGAGAAAAAACTTATTCTACCATAATATAGTTTAATCATCAATAAAATACTAGTTGAAGAACTCAAAATTATAGAGAAACATGTGGAGGTTCGAAGGAAATCATGAGAGGGGGATAACTCACCACAAACACCGAAGAAACACCACCGAATCATGTCTTTGATGATTCTTAAAGGGGAAAATAGAGGAGAACCCCCTATAGTTCATACATGTGAGGGTATAGGAAAATAGGAGGGTTGATTTAAATCATAGAGGGTAAAGATGTTAAAATTCCTTTTTAATGAAAATTTGGGAAACCACATAGTTTATCCACACGGTTTTCCAAACCATGCACCAACCTTTTGGTTGTATCTGTACAAGACATACCACTCACATAGTTTGGTAATACAGTTTTACAAACCATGTTCTAACCACGAATACCCCTACTATCCAACGTATAGGACCTATATCATTTTATGAACTGTGCACTAATTATTATTTCAGTAATGCCACCCTCCTATATTAAGGCACACATATTTTCTGAAAACGTGTGTAGCCCATGCACTATTCCTCAGATTCTTCTTAGGATCGCAAGGTTCCTCTTTTTTCCTCAAAAGGTCTACTCCAAACCATTGTCTAAACATGAAACCCAACTATTATCAGTTCAAAATGAACTAGAAACATCTTGAGAATCATGGTGTCACATAGTTTCTCCTAAACAGTGCACACCAAAGCATACACCCTTTCTAGAAACTCGTAAAACATTCAAGATATAACACAATTTCTTTAAGACTCCTCAAAACTCCTGAGATACCTTATGAGAATCATTCCTCATCTCAAAATACCACCTTGATTTATTCCAACCCTTAAATTTCATTCCATGTTCTAATTCAAGATTCAATCCCTCTAGTAATGAAAATTCAAATTACGTATGAAATTGTCCAATCTGTCATGATGTAGGATCTTAAAACCTCCCCACCATAACACTCATCATCCTTGGGAATATTTGGTGGTTATCCATCTACATCACATGACCTACATATTCCACCACAATTTATCTAATATCTTTGTTCGGATCTTAGTATCCTTAAACACTACTGATGAACAACATCCAACTAAAGACCCCTAACTGGCTGAAAGCCCATGCTAACACCTATTACCAAACCAAAACACCACAACTGTGTTTACCAATTCCCATTCAAAGAAAGAATTTATTATATCATCAGCCAATAGGTCATCAGGCTATTGTGATCCCTACCATAAGGTCTGACATATAACCACTAAAATATGATACATAACAATCTTACCATCAGGGAAAGTCCCACTCGAACAAAAAATGCACCTATAATTTATGAAGTGACACAATTAACAGAGACTAAAACCATTATAAACCACTAAAGTTTCTAACCCCAACCATATTATCCTCAACCAACTCATTTCCAAAGCACCTAGATTTATCTACTGGCTCATTGAAGACTCATATGGTCTATATTCCCTCTTACTCAGGGGAATTCCAAAAGCACCCATAACACACCAACTGAAATCCATAACCAAAATACATTCTAGAACCACCTCATTCCTATCCCTGATTTTTGTCTGGATCATCTTCCATAACTGATATTCCATTAACATTCTCAATGGGATCATCCACACACCTCTATGGTTCTACACTAGCATCATAATTCCATCATGACTAGTTCCACACACATGTAACCAGTCTAAGCAACGGGTCATATTATTGTAACTCATACATCACACCCCATCATAGAGGTATCGCCATCTCCAAATCACAAAAACAACCATTACTACTTCAACCCATGGTCCAACAACAACTAACCAAATAATCAGATGTGGCTATCTTTCCTTCACCTGAGCGACTAAACAGAACATCAACTATCACCCATATAGATTATCTCAGAATGAAACCCATGGTATTCTTTGGCATCCTATCCATCCTAAGGACCTCATACAAAAAAAATTGAGGGCATGATCCCTACCAAATTTATCTACATTCAAAACTCTATGAGCATAACCTATGAGAGGCCCCATATCCAAAAAAATAATATTAGGGTAGCCGAGTGTATAACGACTTCCCTCCAACTATATGTAGGATGATTTAAAGGTACTGGGCATGATCTTCACTAACTAAGAGAATGCTAAGATTTTGTCGATGAATACCACCACCACTCATCCATTTCTGAAGTCACCTATGTCTCCATGGATTGATCAACCTGTACAATGGTCCTGGTAATCTTAATCTACATGCATCTTAACACATCCACATCAGTTCTTAACTTACTAATAGCTATCCACAAAACAGTACCACCCAAAATATATGATCCCGTCACATCTGATTCAAAAACCAAATGAAATATCACATCATTATCCACTCGAGACTCCATGATCCCATAAAAAGTTACCCATTACATGTCCTTATGTAACCTAACCACATAACCCATTTACAACAATAGTTATTCACTTTTCATGAAAATTCGATTCACAAGGCATTTCTATTGGTCATACCTACCATGGATTCTTATCTCACCCAATGGATAGTACCCTTGGTGCTTTCTAAAACCAAAAGAAATCCAATAAACCAAAAATATATTCTGAAAGACACATCTAGAGATAACTAGGCCAAGCACCTAACTGGTCCTTCCCAACTAAACCACATATACCAACGCCGCACCAACACTTCAAGTTCCTCCCATATCATAAAAAAATAAAAACCCCCCTGTGACTCATAATAAAAACAAACTCACATGCTTGGACACCACAAAAATAAAACATATACATTCAGTATATCCCAAAACCACTAAAAAATATCTTCTTGCACAACTGTTACCCGAACAAGTCACTCAACAAAGCCTTCCCCTTATAAAACCATTCACAATGCTGAAACACTAGTACCAAGATGGTTTTTTCCAAAAAGAGGAATACCACATGCCAATACCCCATTCTAGGATAAATCCTTTGTGTACTATTCCAAAACACCCATTCTTATCTTACATATCCTAAGGAACACAAAACTCGATCGACCCCTCTCACGGGTCACCCTCAAAATCCAGATGGTATCAACTCCCAAAATTGGGGGCATGTTCAAATGTCACTACTTATACTCACCCAAGGTAAACACTATATCATAGAAGTACACAACTCATGAGGAACCAAACACGCACCCTTATCACCATCACATGACATTACCATGTAGAATCACCCTCCCATTGGTTCCCAATCTAAAAAGTTACATACACCAACCAAATACCCACAACTAGGCTGACCATCCTATACAATCATATACACATCATACCACTCCCTGGAGGACTTGTACATACAACCAACCATATAAAACAACCATAAGGGGTCCAATTATCCCATACTCACACCATACCGAACTTTTAGGGTGACTGCAACAACCGCACATGAGGACCGCACCTATGTCCTAATTATTGAACACCCCGTCGTAGATCCACAGAACCATCCATCATAATAAATTTTATAAAATCAAAATCTAGTAGGCCTAAAACTTGTGGATCATACATGCATATCTTGATGCATGAGATTCATTTTACCTCTATAGGGAAAGAGTCAAAATCAAATCATAGTCCCTTTTCCAATGGTCCAAGAGCCTGGAATCTATTATAAACCATCAAATATAAAAAAAATATGTGTTTCTTAAAGAAAAAATCATATACATCTATATCAACATAAACCAAATTAATAATCCCAGCCCCTAGTATCCTAGACATCCTACTAAAACAGTTATTCATGACACACTAAACAAGTATCCATATAAAACTCTAACACATTACTATATCTCATGTCTACTAATCCCCAAATAATAAAATACTAAGAAAAGAACCGGTCTACTACCAATTTGTAACACCCAGAACCTGGTTCCATTGAATGGGAGCCTAAGGTCGGTTTTCTAATTGACCTCAAGCATGACTCCTCATACGCCAGAGGTTGCCAACTAAAATTATTGGTCAAAAATAGAACAGTGAGGATACTATACACCCATATAAAAGTTCATATATAGAATAAAATAACAAAATATCATACATATCGGATTACATAGAAAGAATAAATAAACAAAAACTAAAACATATTGTAATAAAATGAATTTTGAAAAATGTACTGAACAACCTCATCATACATACAACCAACTGCACACTAGTTTAATTACAATACATGCAAAAATAAAAGGAACTAAAAAGAGGATCCATAGCATCATCAAGCCACACCCATCCAATCACCTGGTACAAATCGAGCAATCCTTCCCAATCAATCAATACTCAACATGGGTCTTGGCACAACCTATTCTTTTAAAAATCATGTGAGAGATGCTTAAGACCCTAAATTTATTGGTGGTCCAAGAAGGGTGTGAGTAAAACTCAGTATAGAAACACCAATGATTTCTAAATAAAATACTTTCAGTGTAACAGTGCATGCCAAAAAAGGAGATAAGAGTAGAAAAATAGAGAAACAAAATAGGTTTCATTATTTAACTAGGTTCAATTGGTCAATTTTATTATTTATTCCAAAATTAATCTATTTCCATAAAATCAACATGGCCTATGGTCGGTCCTCTGATCTATATATCACTGAGATCACTAGTCAGAAATCATGGAGCCTCATTCCAATAATCCAACTGAGAACTAGGACACCATGATCGTCCATCCCAACCACTAGTTTATAGGATAGAAAACATGGAGCATCGGTCCATGAATCTAATCGGGACTCGGAACACCATGTATGTCCATCCAAAAATTTAGGCTACAAGTCAGAAAACATGGAACACCTATCCATGAATCCAAATGGGACTCAAAACATCATGTTTGACCATCTCAGCCTTTTTATGGAACACCATGTCCACACATATGGGTCTAAGAGTGTTATTCCTTTTATCAAAAAACTATGTTGCACCGAGGAACTAGGACAACCAGTTTGGACCACCCAAAACCAAGGAGTGGAGCATCATTCCTAAATCCAATACCATTAATGGCATGTTGGAAAACATGGTGAATCAGTTCATGAATCCAACCAAGACCTGAAATTCCATGTCTAGACATCCCTAAAACCATTTCATTATCATTTATTTCTATTTAATTCAATATTTACATAATTCATAATTTCATCACATTAAACCAAATTCATAAATAAACTATTTCATCATTTACCCAAAAATACATTTATCAAATTTTATTAAAACCATTTAACAAATAAACACACCTTTTTTTCCTTTTCCATTTCCTTTCAAAATTAAAACAATTATCATGGTCCCAAAGGATTTTTAAATCAACACGTGGCTCAATAAAATCCATCCCCTTAAAAAATCTATCACACCAAAACCAATGAATTTCAATAACCATTTCAGAACCCCCTTTTAAAACATGGTTCTTTCACTTTGAAAACAAAACGAGGTCCAAGTCCTCCATATGCCATGAAAATAATATAAAGTGTCACTATACACCCATTTCAAATCAATAGTTGAAATCCATTAAAAATACATTAGAAACCCCCTTTAAAATGATCTTGAGTTCAACACCTCATTTCAAATTAAGAATCATTTCAAAACATATCATTTTCTATTTGACATCCCAATATCATGTAAAAACCCAGAGCACACATTGAAAACAATTTCAAATCCATGTTGGCATTTTCATAAAAATGTAACACATAAAATATTCCACTGGTAGAGGTTGGAACACCGCACAGGTGGATATAGGTCCAATATCACATCACTATAGATCCAATGTGATCTGTGGAAGGTCCAATGATTCAATCTAAATCCAAACCCATTTCTTAAAATTTCGGAGAAAGCATAACACACATGGTATCTAAGAAATATACCATAATGAACATACAGAACCATTATAAAGAATATGGGTAATGTTGTTAGACCACATACCTTATTGGAAAATCTTCTCGAAACATTTTCCATGGCACGATGTCCTTGCCAAGGCCCATACATGCATCCTCTAATCCTCTCTCCACCCAACTGAGCTCATTACTACCACCCTGGGTCTAGTGATACACTAAGAAACAATTATCATTTAATTATAATAATTATAATTATTTAACTAACCAAAACCCAACAAGGCATAAAGATGAAAACTCACTGGGTCAATCACCACTTGTTGAAACTCCAAGAAACCATCCAAGGATGTGAAAAATTGATCCCCAAAACCATTTCCTTGAAAAATCCTAAGAGGTGATACCAAATAGTCATCCAAAATAAATTAAAGCATTAAAAATACCTATTAAAACTTATCGAGGTTGTATACCTTAATGAAATTCCTTATAAAAAAGTTCTAAATCCATTTCTGGATCTCCTCTGCCCAATTCGTCAAAAATATCCATGAGAAATGGATGATTCCACCAAGCTCTAATGGAATCATAAATGAGTCCCTAACCAGAGAACTAAAAAATTAGAGAGAAATGAGATGGGGTAAGAAGGATAACACCAGAGGAGGGGAACTCACCTCAAATACCCAAGAAACATCAACAAGCCACCTATTTGCATAATATTAATGAATGGGAAAGTAGTGGAGAACCCCCCTTTGGTTCGTACATGTGAGAGGAGAATAAATTTGGATGGTGACTTAAAATCCTAGAGGGTAAAATAGTAAAATAACATTTTAATGAAAATATTGAAAACCACATGATTTGGCAACAGGGTTTTCCAAACTGTGTTATAACTGTGCAGTTTCTTATTTCTAAGCAATCCACTCACATGGTTTGGCCATAGGGTTGGCTAGATCATGATATAACCAAGTAAATTACTATTGTCAATTTAATATCCCTGGCCTGGAATCCACTAATCTATTTCTATGATATGGGTCACAACATTGTCTCAAGAATGCCTCCCCAAATTCTAGAGATTTCCAACAAGATGTGATGGACTAATAAGTCACTTGGAGAGACTATACCCTTTTAACCAAATTAATTCAAAACAGATTAAAAAATAAATAGCTAAAAATTGTATAATAACCAATGAATAAGAATAACCAAACATATCCCAAAACTAGGTACAAACCTCAATCTAACAATAAATATTCCATTTCATTCTAATAGTGAAAAAAGTATAGGAAACCCCCAAATAAATAATATCAGCTATTTTTTCCAAAATAATATTGACACCAAGTCTGGAACCTCATTCAGGTGTATCCAGAGCTCAACTCAACCCCCAAGAATGGGGCCCTTTCCCTTATCTTGACCTGATAACATGAATTTTTCTTGGGGTACCCAACCACAGTCCAATAGGGTGTGAGTACAGATCAGTAGGCCACCACTAATAGAGTCCAAAAAACATCACGTTAAATAGATAGTGCTTACAAGTGATAAGTAAAGATAAGATAAATAAAGAAAACCTAGGTATCAATAATTAACAAGGTTCACTTAAGTCATTGCAAGCATTATTTCCCATTTCATTACCTATCTCATCTTCATTACATAACTTACTCTCAACACATGTTCAATGGATTAGGAATACCTTGCATGTTCAATGCATAAGGGGAAAGAATCAAGTTCCCTATCTCACTAGGGATAAATATATCACAAGAGTCAGATAGTCCTCTCCTCGAAGCCTTAATCCAGTTGGAATGAAACTATCAAGGGAATAGATCTTTTTCCCCTTCCCTAACCTATGAATTATGGAATAGAGTATAGATCCTTAGTATAACTCAACTTGTGGATGTAGAACATCATGTAAATACCCCAATCTACCTCTCCATGTGCACATTATTATTTAAAATTCACCATACACATACCCCATAATGGAAAACCATAGAGAATACAAATAAAAATTTCACAATCTAGGACAATCAATATAGACATTAACATTATGCGACAATCTATTAATAAATTTACCATTTATGTCACATAGCAATTTATCCCAATTCCCATTTTATATTCCTAATTCACTAAGAGTATTCAACATACTTCTTACATTAACCAGTTAACATATTCCAAAACTTCCACATGTTAATTCACTTAACCCATTCATCATTTCCCATGTATTAACCCACTTATGCATTTCCATGTACAAATCAATATTCATTTGGCATATTCACATTAATCCCTTCAAGCCCATTTTCATGAACCATATAATTCAGAATATTCAAAAATTTCATTACATTACCCATTAATCATATTCATCAGTTCACAAGCCAATATCATTTCAATGTGTTCAAAATTTCATACACACTAACTCTCATAGGGATTTCAACATAATTCACAATCCCTATGACACAATCTCAATTAACTTAATTTATCCCATTACTATTTCATACCAAACAAACCTTTAAGACATCATCAAATATAAGAACACTATCATATTACATATTAAACTTAACTTAACATATTAACATGTTCAAAAAAGGATCTATGTTATGACATGTCAAATCTACACATAAATTTACCACTTTCTTGGTTCAAGAATATTAGTTCACCCCATGGGTGGTCGTAGATCGTTATAACCATACTTCATGCATATCGAGGGGATCATGATGGTTTATATTCATTAATTAAACACCCGTTTTACCAAATACCACTAATGAAATCAAATTAAAAACAATATGGAACCAAGAACACAACATGCATGCACAACTCGACATAAAAACTATGGGATATAACACGTAGACCAGAAACCTAAAATCCATTGATGAATGTACTCTCAATCATATCCTTAGATATAAAATAGAACACCCATTAAATCCCTAAACTAGAATCCATCAGAAAAAATGTTTTTAGTGTTTTTAAATAAAATTAGAGAAACCAAAACCCCTAATCTTGAAATGAGAAGCAAGAGAAAGATTAGACTTATGTGAAGTATCGATCTGCAACCAACCACACTCAATATAGCCTAGAAATGAAGGATAATCACCCTTATGAAGCTTGGTTCTTCCATGTTAGTCAAAAGGGTTGAAAGGGAGGAAATGGAGAGACAATTAAGTAAGAGTTTTGAAATCATGAAGTTGAAATTTTTAAAAAATTTCAATATTAATGGGACACATGATTTACCAGCACAATTTTCCAAACCATGTGAAAACTGTGCAAAAGACACTACCCAAGGGAAGTAGAGTCGCACAGTTACCTAAAGAACCCTTCCCAATTTGGAAAACATGTGATGACTATGAGATATGCCTCTATCCCAAATTTATCGGTCATTCTGAGGAGGATTCATGGTTTACGTGAATGTGCACCAGCCATACGTCAATGTGTGACTTGCATAGGTTGACCCCATTTGGATTTCTTCTATTTCACAAACCCTAGGTACACCCTCGAGGTCCTTCATACTCCCAGGATACATTTTATTTACCAAAAAAAGAGTTTGAAACCAA
Source organism: Viscum album (assembly GCA_963277665.1). NCBI lineage: Eukaryota > Viridiplantae > Streptophyta > Magnoliopsida > Santalales > Viscaceae > Viscum > Viscum album. The sequence continues at coordinate 1,644,173,948 of OY728159.1, forward strand.
AATTTAAATATTTAGATACCTCTATGATATCTAATATCTTATAGTCTCCCCACCTTATAAGAGTTCACCCTCGAGTTGTGGTCCCAAGAATAATTAAGATCATAAGAAATGAGATTGGGCCACTAGGCCAGCACATACAACTCACATTCCTATATTTCCTCTTTAAAGCTTCCATAATTTCATGAAGCTCAATCAAAGGGCACAATCATTCCTCAGAAGAATTTCTCACTTCTATCCATGATACAAACTGAGTGTTATTCAAGGATTCATCAACCACAAAACTTACATCAACAACATGGACTCCATAGGTAGGGCTTATGTAATAATGAATAAATCGAAACATACAGAAACTTCACACATATAATAATTCCATTCCAAAAATTCCAATTGGCACCCCATCAGCCCAATACTCCTCACAACTCATGGCCCAAATCAATTGGTTCCATTTAACATTGTTTCCAAAATTATAACGGTGACCCAAACTCGCCACCACCCAAAGAAAACACCTGGTCTTTCTGACTAAATTTCCAAAATAAATAATTCTAAATCTTATGGCTTGATGGTCCCATTCAATAATAAATTATACAATACACATCCAAAACACGTGAGGAACTCTACTGGTAAAACCTGATCCCACACTCGCTATCAAGGAAAAATAACTTGAATGAAAACACTCGCATCTATCAAACCCAATCAACGATAATGTCATCAGCCAACCTCTTACCCACTGTGGTGACCCCACACACTTTATCTTACCTCCACCACCATCAAGTGGTTGGAACCTTTGCTACCAAAAAAACATAAGAACCTCAACTGAACTCTCACAACAGACCTGATGTTTTTCCAACTCACTATTCTCGAACATCTGTATAGACTGCACCTTACATCGGCTTTTATCCTTGTCATCAAAACCACCAGGGAGGATATCCTTACACCCTCCATCAATAGAATTAGTACAACCTAAACCCACTAAAGTTCTCATTCACTTACAAAAATCACTTACCACTACAACAAAACACTAGAGGTGGTGAAAAACATACCACACATGTTCCTTTTTCTGTATCGTGTCGGGCCACCCCTGACTGGCTTGTTTCAGAACATCCTTTTATCATTGTTGGTACACTACCCCTTTTACATATTCAAGTCACATACTAACTTGAAGCCTTTCATTATCATCCAACACACCTACTAGGTTCGTTCCCTGACTTCCGGTAGAACTCCACCGATATGAAATTCACTATCCTCCAAACCATCACCATGATCCACCAAACCCAAAAACAATCCCAACATAAGCACTTATACCATCTATACACTAACTAAAGATGGGTAAGTTCTTAATAAAAGCCATTAAAAAACATTAATTTACATTTCTATCCAATTCACTGACTGAGGCAGTCTATGATTCATCACATTCAACCTTAGCTTATAGCCGAGTTGAGTTGTTCCCAACAGACTTATCTTGTAAATTCTTAGATTCCCAATTAAAACACCATGACCTCACTTTTCTCTGGTTAATTCACACCTAAGGACACTCCATGGTGACCTGAACATACCTAATGGTACTCCCTTTATATGAACCACTGACATGAATTACCATGATCTTCAACATTTTTGATATAGGCATCTCAAAAAGCATTTGGAACCATCCTAAGCTCAAAGACAACATTTAGCTCAAGAAACCACTTCATGCAAGGAAAACCTAAACATTTCTGGTGAACCATATATGAACTTCTCATGTTTATCATCGACATCCTGATGTCACCACATCGACTCCGCACTATGCTCCATCATCTATGACTAATCTAACACTTCCCACCTTAGTAGTGTCATTACCATCAATTTTTTCAAGAAGGTCCAACCACCAATGCTCACACATAGATCTCAATTTGAACCCCAAAACATGGACATAGCCATCTTGATTTTCCTAGATTTGAAAAAAAACACCACATGATACCCATTCCCAACTTCCATGAATAGTACCATGGAATTCATTGACACCCTATCCATCTCGAGGACCTTACCTGTAGATGGTCGACGGTGTAAGCCCCACCATCTAGCACCATATGCCGCACCAATAACACAACCTCCATGATGTCCAATATTCATCCAGATAAGTTCAAGTCACTATACATAAATCCAGATATTTCTCAGTGTACCCAAGATGATATAATGATTTTGAGCATGATCATCACTAGCTATATTTACAATAATAAATTGAAAAAAAAACACCACAATAACTTATCCATCACTAATGAAACCTCCCACTATAGGACACCATGACATGCCAAGTGTGTTGGGTTCCCCCTGACTGTACACACCTCATCACTACTTAACCACCACTACTCATGCATGATTTCTAACCAAGACCTACCACCACTGCATGACCATCACCAAGCAGTTCTGAATCAATTTTTTATTTAGCACTACTACCACCACATCACTCGAGTTATTCTCTAATGATCCTGATCGATAACAACCAAGACTCAAGGGTTCACCACACAAATAAAAAATCAATGGTCTCTCACATAACCATGATTACCTCTCTAATCCCATAGAGAATGATATATTCTTATCCTGAGCCATCAGTTCGCCCATCCCAAACAGACTCATTCCTTACCAATGCATTCCCGTATTTGAACTTCGTTTGAACCTTCAAGGTTTCACACTTTTCTATGACCACACACTTAAAACAACTTTAGATTACACAAGCGAAACATCACCAGATCCCATCTCAGTGCCTTATTACACTTCTCACCATGCCTCCTAGTACGTTACAACATATACCTCATGGAATTATCGCAATTTTACCCAATACACAATCCATTATTATAATAATCCAAACCACATGACCATCCTCACATCATATGTCACCTACATAATGAGAAATCTTACCCTGATTTAGTCACCCTCATATCACCCACCAGAAGTCAAAATAAAGGTCTCCAAAAATTGTCATCCAATAGATAGGATGAATAACCAATTTGTTCCACCCTTATAAATGAGCCTTTCATCCAACCACTAACACTATATCACCTATATTGAAGAACTAGGGAACAACCAATACATTTATTGATATGTGAAAGTTCTCATTTTTCATCAATTCAATCTTTGAAAAAACCCTCATGATTCATCTTCCAAGGAACCTAAAACATTGGGACAATCTCCCATAAGGCCACCCTCGATTTTTCTAAGGTCACCAACTCATGGTCACAACTCAAATTATGTCTCCCAAAACCATTTACTTCTCCACTGATGCCTCAAGGTTGAATCTACACCTATTCAAAACCAATACATCCATTAATGCGTGATTCTCCCAAAAGAACTGAGAAAATAGCCGACCAATCTCATGGGTCACTTTTGAGGACCGAATGATACAAAGTTACAGACTACAGTTAGGGGTAACAAGATACAAGAACCTAGAAAACATTCACTACAGGAACCAAAAAAACAACTCATAAGGCCAGAATGTACATGGTTCACCACACCCATAGTAAAACACCCATAACTAATGATGCCAAAACCAATAAATTCGTTCTTTAAGTCAAACAAATAACCCACACGATTACAATACACACGTTTTACCACCTTCAAATTACCAAAAAACATATCAAAACATTTAGTTTAAAAACATGATGAAAGTACAACAAGGAATACTCATCCAACACACATCAAGGCACATAAAGGTCACCAAACACATAATCGAGGTCTCGTCCTAGGGAACTCCCACTACCTAAACCACCCATATAAATAACTAGATAACACCACAAGTAATACTCAATGTTAGTCTTCACCGAAATCTATATCATCACACATCCTCTTATGACTAAATTCACCATTGAAAACCCAAAGGTATAGGCTTTAAAACAATATATTTTCCCAATATTTCAAAAAATCCCATACTTATTCAAATTCATTATTCAATTTGTTTGATCAACCAACATTTCAAGGGATGTCCAATTAGTGCAGACCACAAATAAAAATACATTACCTAAAATAATCAACCCATTCCAACAATAGGTTATGGTTAGCATGGGGTAAGTCGACTATCATAAATACAATTATTTCACTAAAAACTCCACTTAAATCCATTTTCATCTTTACAATACCAGAAATTCTTTTTTAGGAACATTTCTATCCTCAAATTTCATTACAACTAAAATTTTAACTTATTCAAAAATTAGTATTACCAAAATTTTAACCCAATTACACCCCTTAATTAAGAACAAATATTTAACCACACTTTAACATTCCCCATATTTTTCTATTTTCACTATTTAATTAGACACCATTTTCCTTGAATTTTCAAGAAGTTCAAATTCATCCTACCTTTCATACCCCACATAACCATACCATGTGTGTCTATCAAGATTTAGGCCACTCATATACCTAGGTTCTTAAAATGATGAAAGAATTCACAACCTTATGACATTGACTTTATGAGATAAATATCATAAAATAGTCACATCACAAAAAAAGTGTATCACCCACTAGTTAAATATCATCAATTGTAACAACACACAACAAAAATAATAATTCCCACCCTAGGCACTTGGTTTTCCCTTTTACATGGGTTAGTTACTCCCAATAATGAGCTCATTTCCAAGGATCAACATTTTCTAATATACTGTATACAATCCCAAGAAATAAAACTATACTCTGATACCACTTTTTAATTTCCCCAACCCGAAAACCATAAATCTAGTGCATTGTTTCGAGTTCCCACATGAACTTAAGTGTGCCTCTATATATTCCAAAGATTTCCCACAAGAAGAGAGGGTCTAATAAGTAAACTGGGGAGACTATACACTCCTTGACATAGTAAGTTACAATAGATACAAAAATAAATAGTGGAACAACAAGTAATAACTGATGAACAAGCATGACAAAAAATATCTCAAAATTGGGTAGAAACCACATGCCAACAACAAATATTCCATGTCATGCTAACAGTTTGAAAAGGTATGGAAACCCAAAAATAAATAATAACTTCTAGTTTATCCGAAATTTTATTGACACCCTATCTAGAACCTCATCCATGTGCATCTCAAGCATGAATAAACTACCAAAAACCAGTCCCTTGCCATTATCCTGGCATGTAAGCATGAATTTTTCTCGTTTTACCAAAGACGACCAAGCTGGGTGTGTGTATAACTCGGAAGGCCACCAACAATTGTGTGTATAAAATATACACTCAAATTGATAGAGTATGAAGTTATAAGTAAATAAAAGATAAATAAAGAATACTTGAGTACCAATAGTTAACAAGGTTCACTTAAGTCATTTCTATCATTATTTCTCATTTCATTACTTATCCCATCTTCATTACTTAACTCACTCTCAATATATGTCCGATGGATTATGAATAATCATCATGTTCAACACATAAACGAAAAGAATCAAGTTCTCTATCTCACTAGGGATAAACATATCACAAGAATCACCTTGTCCTCACATAGAATTCTTTGTCCTAGTGGAATGAAATAGTTAGGGTAATAGAGCATCATCCCCTTCCTGACCCCATGCATTGTAGGGTGGAATTTAGAACCTCAGTCTAACTCGACCAGCAAAAATTGAAAAAAATTTCAATACTCCACTCTACTAAGAAATGTGTACTTTATTATTTTCCATTCACCACACACATACCCCATCACAACAAACCATAGTGACTACCAATAACAATTTCACAATCCATGACTATCAATATGAAAGTTAATATTATGCCACAATCCATTAAAACATTTAACATTTATGTTATATTGTCATTTAGCCCAATTCCTATTTCTTATGTCTAATTAACTAATAATATTCTCTATTCCCCTTACAATAACCATTTAAAATATTTCACAATTTCCACATGTTAATTCAGTTAACCCATTAATCAATATTCATGTATTAACCCACTTATGCATTTCCATCTACAAATCACTATTTATTTGGATTATTCATACTAATACCTTTAGGACCATTTTCATCCCCCATCATATTTTCCAAATTCAAAAATTTTATTAAATTAACCATTAAAAATATTCTTCAATTCATGATCCATTGTTGATTCAATATGTTCATCATTTAATACACACTAACTCTCAAAGGGATTTCAATATAATTCACAAGCCATATGACACAATCTCAATTAACTCAATTTAACCCATTACAGTGCCATAAAAAACTACCTTTTTATACATCATAAAATCTAGGCAAAATATCATATTCCATTTTCAACTGAACCTAACATATTAACATGTTCAAAAGGGGCCCTAAGTTATCACACATCAACTCTACACATAAAATTATCACTTTCTAGGTTCAGTAATATTGATGCACCCCATGGGTGGACGTAGATCATTCTAACCATCCTCCATGCATCCCAAAGGGATCATGAGGATTTTTGTTCATCAATTAGACAACCATTTTACAAAATCCTATGAATGGGATAAAATTCACAACAATATGGATTAAAGAACACAACATGCATTCCCAAATCAACATCAGAACTATGGGATATAACTTTTAGACAAAATTCCTCAAATCCGTTAATGATTTCACTATAAATCATAGAATTAGATCTAAATTAAAACATCCTTTGAATCTTCAACCTAAGAAAAACCAAAAAATGGGGGTTCTAGGACTTTATAAGAAAATGGGAGAAACTACAAACCCTAATCCGGAAAAGAAAAGAAAGAGGGAGATTAGAAATACCCAAAACATTGATCTACAACCAACAATACTTCAAATGGCCTAGAAATGAAGGAGAATCACTCTTGGTAATCTTGGTTTGTCCATGTTTTTTACTAGGGTTTCAGGGGAGGAAATGTAAGAGAAAATCAGGTAAGATTATTATAATCCCAAAGTGGTTTTTTTGAAAACTTTTTTACTTTAATGGGCCGCATGATTTCCCACATAGTTTTCCAAACACTATACAGACCATGAACAAGAAACAAAGCAAGGAGAGTTGGGTCACATAGTTACCTGGATAATGATGCAGAAATGTCTAGAGTCACAAGAAAATAAGGGAACAATTCACAAAAGAGTAAAGGTGAAAATATAAAAGAAGAATAATAATATATTGGATACTAAATTTTACATGGTTTTGGAAATGTTCCATATATCTACAGAGAGGGAGAACATATCACTATAAAAAATCCGAGATCATAACTACAAGGATATCTCTCAAAGTTTCTAACTAAGAAACCCTAGCATGAAATGGGCTATAAATGGAGGAAGACGGTCAACTCCTCCACCAACTGCATAGGTAGTCTGTATCGCTAAAGTGAAAGGTGGATGAAAGTTTATGTCACAACAGTATCATGGCCATACATGTCTAAAGTGATATAGTGGGTGTTAGCTAGAATTATATTTCTCTATAGTACTATTAACTCTAAATTATAGATCAGTCTACACCAATAAAATAGATAACCCAACAAGGTTTAGAATCCATGTACCGACTGTGTTATATTCACCTATCAAAAAATAGACAGGTCTACCTATGGTGGCCACACGGTTTACTTAACCATGTTCTAACCATGCACTGATCATGTTACCTATATAGGTTGGCCTTGTTTTCCATTATTTAGTGTCTTGAACCCCTGATACACCCATGAGACGCCTCATACTCATGGGAAACATTTCATTAATGTAAAAAAGTGATTGAAACCCAAATTTAAACATGTAGATACTTCCATGATGTCTGGGGACATACAATATCACACACAGTCCCAGAAATGTTAGGATACATGGTTTAAAAAACCATGAACCAATATTGCTTCTAGTATTACCTCCCTTATACAGCAAGGCACAATATTTTTTTTGAAACCATGCACAACCCATGTGTTATACCCCATAACCTCTTTATCCTCACATGGTTCCTCCTTTTGTCTTACATGGTTTACTAAAAACCATGCTATAACCATAAAACCTAACCATTATTAGCTCAGAATTAACTAGAAACCTCTTTATCATCAAGGTGTCACACAGTTTCTCCTAAACCGTGCACACCAAACCATTCACCCTTTCCAAAAACTCCCAAAACTTCTGAAACGTAACATGAAATCTCTAAGACTCATCCAAACTCTTTATATACCACCAAATCTTAATTACCTATCTTAAACTGCATATTTGATGCATTCCAACCCTCATAATCTCATTCTATGTATTAATTCAAGATTCAATATCTCTAGTAAAGAAAACTCGATTTCCTTCAGAAAATTTCCAATATATTAGAACATGAGATCTTAAATTATAGAATATGATAAATCTTAAACCATGTTTATTAAATACATCATCACATATTATTCCCAAAAACTATTTTTTAACAAACAACTTCACTTATTATATAATAAAGATGATGTAATTATACACATTATTTCATTTTATCCATTTGTGATTGATATTTTTTTTGAGATTATGTGTATTAATTAATAAAAATTTGTTTCATTATTATTTAAAAAACCTTTTTTTAGTTAATTGATTCAAAATCACAATCTTTATCATATCTTACCATTGATTTTAACCTCCCATTTTGCTACAACATTTTTTAAATATACATTTGGATCATATACCATTGAAATCAAAGAATTTATTTCTATAACATTTTTTACTAACATGGAATTTCCAGGGAGCTTAAAAACCCCCATTAAGTATCCTAGAAAATTTCCATAATATGTAATATTTTCCTTCCATACTGGAATCTCCTTTTCATTTCAATGACCATGGCTTGTAGCTTGAAGAATCACTCTTAGGATTTCCAACTGACTTTTATTCTTTTGGTTTGACCTTTTATCCATTTACAATATTAATACAACATCAAAACATATAAATCACAATCCATATTTAATCTATTCTCAAAACATAGATAAAAATGGTTAAAGAATTTATTAAACACATTAACATTGTCAAAACTATTACAATAATGATTTAAAAATTAATTCCATAGCTAAAAAATGAATTTATAAACTTACACGATCACATTGAGTCTATTAATAGAGAATAATGTTCTATTTCATATTTTTTATTTAATTCTTCTAAAAACTCATGTAAATCTCATTATACTTCCCTTAAACATCTAGTTTCTAGTGTTGAAAATTTTCAGTAGTTGGTTAACCAGGCCATGGTTTTTTCTAACACATATAATTTTTATCCTTCTCATGAAATGATCTCAATGCTATTTAAAATTGTGATGATTACATTAATCTATATTAGATGTTTTTTTTCCAATGGGTAACATTTTTTAAATTAATTTAATAAATAATTTTATGAAAAAATTTCCATTAAAATGATATTCCCTTTTTGGATCTTATATAATATCCATTAGTATGTCTATATCTATATCTCACTACGTAGTGAGTCTACTTTAGCGTTACCCTCATTTATGAGTTATTTAGGTATTCCATTATTCTAATATTATTAAGGATAACTCTTTGATTATTAGTGGACTGCTCTTTTTTCAATACATCATATAAATAAACTCAACATCATTCCTCCTATATAATAACTGTTAGAGTTTCTCATCTAAGTGCAACCAAAAGAAAACATAAAAATTGAGGCACCTAACTCTTAGGGTTACCTCATTACTAACTTTCCTTAAATAAGGTAATCATAGGGAAGAATGATTTGGAATGAACCTACCTAGTTGGTCGATCAAGTTCATAATAAGTGTTCTCTTTAGATGGTATCTAACATATAGTATTTTTAATGTGATTTAATCTCAATCTCTTATCTCATGTTATTATCTTAAGATGTATGAATAATTAAAATTATTCCATATATCTTTCACAAAATAAACTTGTTTAAACCATATTTATGTGTAAATCTTTACACAAATCGTGGATTGTATTAATAATAAAAATTATAATCCAACCATATTCATGCATATTCAAATGCATCTCATGTATAAGGTATCTTAAAACATTTACGTATAATTATTTATAATAAAAAATATACACAATAGTAATCTTGCAGATACAAATAACCAACACCCACTTCTTTAGCATAAGCCTCCAGGATAGTGAGTAGTACAACCTTAAGTCTCTCTATCCAATGTTACTTTACTCAAGAGAAGCCTTAATTATACTAAAATTCTAACCCATAGCAAGTATACACAATAAAAAACCATAAAATATTAACTCATGACTCAACACAATCCAATCCAAGGAACAATAAAATAATTTCAATTACTAAACCTATCTTTCAATTTCGTAGTTGCATGTATGATAATTTATATAATCAATTTAACACTTTAAACTACAGAATACATTAAAATTCATAATATAACATTTATATTCTTGAAATAATACAAGGAATAAACTTAATAAATATAAAATTCATAAATTTATACTTGAGATATAAATTTATGAACAATTCATAAATAATGTAATTATAAACACTTTATAATTTAGCTTTTCATTATGGTCATTTAATAACCAAAAAATATATAAACAATTTAAATTGTTTACTATATTAACTCCTTTATAATATTTTTTATATAAAATTAAAATTAAATATATTATATTAAATTACATATAAACATTATACCTTTCTTACATTATAATTTAAACGATTTAGACACTCTAAAATTATTGTATTTAATATTATTTAAACCTTAATCATATATATTATCAAAAAAATTATAATGTTTGAATAATTTCATAAATAATGCCGTTAATTTTAACATTTCAGATTTATAATGATGAACAATTTATAATTTTATATATAATCACATTTATATTTTTTTCTTTTTTTTTAATTTATAACACATTAAAAATTTCACTTATAATTTCCCTATAAAAAATTTATATCTAAATTATAAGCCATGACATATAATTTTAAAAAGGTATTTGATATTAATATTTAATAATATATAAATTTTAGTTAAAAAATGTCTCATCAACATTTAATAGTTAATTATAAACATTTTCTTATCAATTAATTTATAAATTTTTATAAATTAAATAAAGACCAAAAATAAATTTTCCTATAATTGATAAACAATTTATAAGTTATATGATTCAATTCATTATGGAATAATAAAAAGTTAATATTTTTCATTCGTATCATATTTAATGATATATCTATATCATAAAGTGCATCTTTCCGCACTATCTATTATATTTTATAGTATATAATCTTGGATTCAATTTATTTATTAGTGCAAGGGATATCATTCATTATGGTATTGTATATATCATAATGAAGACATAATGCTCTATTTGTATGTCTTGTGTATGATTAACACTAGTGACTTTTTAGGATACAAAATATCATATAATATACTTGGACATATCAGAATACAAAAATATTAAACTAAATAGTATTTTACAATACCATATATCATATAAAATGTCCATATCATAGATTATGATACCACATATCATAAACCAAGACATAATACAAATTATAGTATATTTAATGACACTAGTTATGATATCTATTTTTTTAACATAAAATTCCTTTTGTTTCCAATGATTTCTAATTCTAAATGAACATGATATCTATGTTTCATCATTTCAAGAATGATTTCACAAATCATGGAACGTTTTGAAGATTTGATACTTCTGATAGGTTTGTAATGATCAGAAAACAATTGTTCATCATTATAGAAGACCATATGAATCATGAAAACTAAGATCCCCATGTATTAAATTGAAACCATATAAAAAATGTAAATGAAGAATATTTACACCATAGATGGGTAGTATTATTGTCTTACTTTATATGCTTGATGAATATCTATAAGTTTTAACCATATAATCCCTCCTTCATGGTGTATCCATGGGATAAATCTAAATCACCAAATGCATGGGAGTAATTCTCCATATCACCAATGGAATGAAAGCACCTCTTGGTGGAAAATGTAAGATAATGAAGAAATATTTAGGATAATGGGAGAATCAGAACGAATCAAAGACAATATCAAACACAAACTTCTTGATAACATGGACTCCTTATATATCCCTCATGAAAATCAGGAATCCATTATAGAATTTACTTATACATTATAAAATATGAGAGTAATTAATTTAGTTACAAATTTTTGTAGGATTTGGCTGATAAAAATCTCATTCATTCCATCTTATGAAATGAATATAATGAATGATAATTTATCTTGAGGATGGATCTATATATAAAAATATTACATTAAATTACTAAGATCACTCATATTGTGTGATATGAATCATAAAATATGTTTCTTCCTGCCTTATGAAAGAGCCAAGTCATACACTATGATCATCTTGGAAGTTGTAATGTGACATCTCTATGTGGTCTAAAATAGTATTCCCATAAGGAATAATATTTTAGGACCCAACCTAAAACATTACATAGACTAGTGTCTTTATACTAGATTCTATTTTCTTCCATTCCCAAATATCTTTTTCGTTTATATTTCTAGAGGGTTTGGTCATAATTATTACATTATAATATCATATATTACCAAGAGGATGATTTTAATGACTATCCATTTTTTTACAATATAAAACTTTTAAAGTAAAAATTGTTTTTTTTTCAAAAAACATTTCACAACAATCAACTATACAAATTAATTTAATTTAACCATCCTTAATCCATATGAAAGACATTTTATAATGTAGGACAAGAAAAAAATATTAATAAAGGGTATAAAAATAGATAAAGAAAATATTATTCAATGAATACTTATAAAAAATCTACTCTTTCAAAATAAGCTTTAAGCTCAAAATAAACATTTTCATACCAATGAAATCACATTCTTTTCCCAACAAAATCATAAAACTTTTCATAATAAATATTAAAGGAAAAATATAAATCATATTTTTTCTTTTAAATAAGGAAAAAATCATAATAATTTTTTAAAAAATTGATACTTTTCAACCTTAAAAAGTAGCATATACATTTTTAAGGATAATATCACCCTCATAGCTTGAGAAATCATAATATTTCTATAAAAACCCATAGAAAAATAGATAAATCATGTAGGTAACTTAAGGAATCTTTTCAACATAATTATTTCATACACATGGAATCTCTATCATGGGTAAATGTGAATTATCCTTCATAGTTACACTTGAAATGACTATTAGAATTATACTTAGAATAACAACCACATTATATTCACATAATCTTTTAGGATAATCCTAATCAATTAATTTTTTCCATTAATCTAATGCATTGGACATATATAATTGTCTCACCCAATCTTGTTTTTTCACAGAACCACCCATCCTCATAAACAATGCCTAACAACAATAACACATAACATAAAATCTTTCATTATAAAAATGTTCTTTACACCTATAAGAAAACATTTTCTAATATTGATATATCTATTCTATTTTAAAACCATTTTTGAAAATAACAAGAAAATAGTGAATGAGGGTTTTAATTTAAGAATACATCAAAGTTTATAAAGTAAGCTAAAAATAAAATAATGATTATGGCAGTAGGAAAATTCGTTTTCATTGTATACATTAAAAGAGAAAATTTCTTTTTTTCTTTTGTAAATGATGCGAAAACATTATATATAAAAATTAATTTTGAAAACACTACAGATAAAGTCAAAAGAAACATAATTTATTCTTTATAATTTACTTATATCCATATAAATACATCCATAAAAATAATTTTAAAAATATGGAAATGGATAAAAAATATAATTTTAAGGGAAACATTAAAAGATTATTTTAAAAAATAAAGTCTCTTACATTGAGTCTGACTCATCATGTCTGTTATTTAATATTAAGAATAATAAAATTGGGTTAATTATTTACATTTTTATTTATTTTTTCAGGATTATTATTCCTTTTTTTATCTCTTAAAATTCTATATTTAATTTTTTATTTTATAAAATTAATGACAGATTTTTTGACGATATTTGTTTTATAGGTCCACAATGGACTTGGTAAGTTGACCATACTAAAATAGTTCATTATTTCATAATATATGGATTAATAAAAATAAAATAATTAATATGTTTATAAATAAATAATAATTTTTAATCAAATCATGAAATATTATTATGAAAAATTAACTATGTTACAATCATGGAGATGGTAGGTTATACGTACACATGAGTAACATTTTCATTTTTGAGAGATCATTATGAAAATAAGGTAAGTATAATTTTCTAATTATAGAATGATAGTAATATAACAAATATCATATAATTTATTTAATTATACTTATATATATCATCCTTATGATGTGATGATGAAAAATGAATCACATCGCTTCGTAGAGGTGGTTGTCCACACGTACGCATGATCAAAGTTATTATTTTTTAGTAAATGGAAAGGTAAGAAAGTAAATCATATATTATCTTTTAGGAATGAGAAATATGTTATGAATATCACAAATATATACATTAATTCCATCCTTATAACTAGTAATTAGAGATGGTGATGGAAAATGAATTTCATTGGTTCGTGAGGCCGTAGTTCATCTTACACACGAATGATGGTTTTATATCTCATTTGATAGAAGAAGATACGGATATTAGTTGTTTCATTAAGATATCAACACCATGGTATATGGATGAAAATAGTTTTATTATATAATCATGGTTAAGGAATATTTTAAAGCGGTGTAAGTAGAAATAAAATAGAAACAATCGGTTAAGAATGATACATCTTCTTTAGACAACCTCTATTTATTAACACCTTAATATCATTTACATTATTTTTCCATTAATCTAATGAAAATTACATCAGTGTTTTGTAATCATTTAAGTTAATTATTTATTCATTGATAATTAAAAAAATTTGCGATGATGAAGATAAATAATTTATATTTCAAAAAATATTTATAAAAAAATAGTCCTCGGTTATCCATAGGTCAAAAATATTATAGTTATTAAAAAAAAGATTTTGAATTTTTTTAATTTTCATTAAATAATATATTATAATGGCTATAATCACACCCAAATGAAAACAAAAGGTCATATTACCAAATCATGGATTATTATGGATGAAATGTACTCATACAATAAAATTACGGAATGTTTTAGGCTTATTTAGTCTATATAATTTTATTTTTAACTGAAATTATAGGATTTAAACTTTACCATGGTAAAATGAAAAAATGTAACTCAAAACAATTTCTTAAGAAAAATTTCCTTTCAAAATATATAATGTTATTATGCCAAGTTCAAGTATGAAAAATTTGTTTTTAAAAAAATAACCAGATTATTTGAAACCAAAAGGAACTTTTTAAATTTTTCAACTAATAAAAAATATAATTTTATTTTTTAAATATTTTAAAAGAAAATAATGTTTTAAATAAAAATTTGTATTTTTCACAATTCATTGAAAATAAAAAAAATTATTCTAAGATAATTTTGAAATGATGAATTCAAAAATGAAATTTAATTTTTTAAAATTCAAATTCTATACATGGAAAATTAATATTTTAAATAAAAACATATAATAATAGAGTTTAATACAACTATTTTATTTGTTTTCTTTCGAAAAATCATAATGAATATAAATATCTTTCTGAAGAAAACTTATAAACAAGAAAAATATATATTCAGTTATTACCTGAGTTATTTCATTCCTCCCACATTTTTTATATTACATCCCAACAGTTTTATGCATTTATAAAATAAGTGGGGATAAATTTCCCTCATAGAATCTTCATACCCACATGTTTCTTCTTCTACTATATGGGTTTTCCAAAAAACTTATTCCTAGTGAATTACCATATTTTGAAATAATTTGTATCTTCATTCATGAATCTTAATAGTTTATTCCTCATAAGAAAGGTACCCCTCCAAATGAACTATCTCAACACTCAAAACATGAGATGAATCTGGAACATAATTTCTTAATATCAAAACATGAATTTTTTTTTGTAAAAATGATAAAATCATAAGTAAGCATACTCAGTAAGAAAATGATCCAAATTTCATCAGGATTTCATGTGGTCTAATGAACCATGGACTTACATTCAACTTTTTAAAAAAAATCTAAAACATTTTCTCATAGAGATACTTTTAAAAAATATGACTGTATGCCTCCAAAGTGTCACGAACCATCATCGGGGCCCGTTACGTGACTACCCCAAGCCCGCCTTCCATAGGCCAGGGGATGGAAACTAGCACCAAAGGTGTAAATCCCGATAAAAAGGGAAGGCATTTCCTTTATATAGTAAAAAAGCACAACAGAGTACGAAACAGAAGTAAGAACAAAGTAAAACAGTATACAAAAGTAAGTGATGAAAAGAAAGGGGCCATAAATACAAGACCAATAGTAAGTATAGTACAATGGAAAGACTAGTACAACAGCAGTAAAGTAATGCAGCAACCACTGAGTCATCCTCTGGGAATCCCACCTGAAGGTTGGGTAC
This sequence comes from Viscum album, assembly GCA_963277665.1. Classification (NCBI taxonomy): domain Eukaryota; kingdom Viridiplantae; phylum Streptophyta; class Magnoliopsida; order Santalales; family Viscaceae; genus Viscum; species Viscum album. Next base: position 1,644,190,262 of record OY728159.1, read on the forward strand.
AAATGGTCTCCTCATAACCTTGAGATCGTCTGTCCACTCCGTGTACATCCCGCCGAGTGGTCCACCTCCGGGTACCGTCCAACTCCTCAAGTCTCCACCTCGATCAGTGCTGTCTGTCGTCTTCATCCAACACAATGAGGTTCGGGCATAACCCGTGCAGAGGTGAGTATGATGATACTCATTAGGGACCATGAGACCCTAAAGGTCTCACAAATCCAACAAGGATAAACCAAAAAGTATGATATCAATGGATAACCACTACTTAGGTATATGCCCATACATACAACTAAGTTATCAAATAACCCATATCAATCATGAAAAAAACACAAAAGTCATTGACTCAACTCGAACCAAGATTTTTATTCACGATGTCGAAACCACGGCTGCTGGAGAACTCTTCCTCTGTTGAGTACAGTGGGCCTGTCGCTACATCCAAGCGCTTCCCACTTTCTTTGGGAGATAAAGTAATCCACCTGTTGAGTACTGTGGGTCTACTGCTACAACCAAGCGCTTCCCACCATTGGTCTGCCGCTACAACCAAGTGCTCCCCCTCATAGACTACAGAGGTACTCCTTCTATCGAGTACCACGAGTCTGCCGCTACAACCAAGCTCTCCTCTGTTGTGGGTCTGATGATACAACCAAGCGCTCCCCATTGGGACATCCGAATCACAACAAGTCAATTGATCAGTAGTCATCAAGTCTCATCCAGGTACTAGGTCTCTGCAATCAGCTCGCTCATCACCATGAGGGTCTGCTCCACGTGCCAAAAGATGATACTCCAAGTGTCACAAAGTCTCACATAGAAGTATCACAAAGTTCTTTTGTGTCATAGAGGTCTCAATGCAATAGACAGTGTGTCAATCGGACAGCTGTTCTATGAGTTATTTGCAATTCCGTTCCAAGAGCCCCATTGGGTTTTAAGCTAAAACCAACACGACCATACTCCAACTACGTCCAAACCTCAAGTGGAGTTTTCCAAAAGAACTATCTCATCAATATTAATCCAACGTAGTTTACAACACATCAATCGGACGTCCGGTCCTAAACTTATAAGCATTTCTGCTCCGAGGGCCCGGTTGGTTTCAGTTTCGAACCAACCCAGCTATTTTTCCAAAGTCGTCCAAAACTCACTAAGAGTATCGCAAAAGGACTACCTCATCCTAAGGGTCCCAGTGCCATAGACGGCGTGTGGATTAGACTCACGGTCATAAAGTTATACACATTTAAGCGAAACCGGGTCGTCCCGTTAAGCCCAGTGGGCTGGCAGGTTAGGTCAACCCGGTTTTGGCGGGTCCGACCCGGTAGTGGGTCGAACCGGCACGATGAGTCACGTGGCCAGGCCCGAGGGGGTGCGGCCCAGCCCAGTAGGGCACGGCCCGGTCTGGCACGACTCGACCTGGTCCGGCGCGGCGCGACCCGACCCGGCGCGGCGAGGCGCTACCCGGCACGGCGCTGCCCGACACGGCGCGGCACGCCCTAGCCCGAGAGGGCACAGCGCGGCCCGATAGGGCACGACCCTGCTGGTCACGGCTCGGCCATTGGGCTGGGATGCGGCCTGGGTGGATGAGCGGTTCTAGGAGGGGCGCGACCCCCCGCTTTCCCGAACCGGCGGCACCGCGCGGCGCCCCCCTCCCAACCGGTCAGTTGAAGCCAGCCGGACTTCCTCGCAGAAGTGACACATGGTTGCGGGCCGCGATCCCTCTGCTGAGGCGCCTATTAGCGCCACGGCTCCTTCCACCCACCGGCCGACGAGCCACCCGGTTCTTCTGCCGGAGTAGCCCGGCCTGTGTGGGTCGTGGTTCTCTACAGTGCGGCGCCATGGGGTGCTGCGGTTCCACCATCCCGGCCAGCTATGGCCGGCCGGTCCTTCTTCGGCCATGCGGCCGGCGGTCATGGGCTGCAGTCTCCCTTCCGCGTGGCACCCGGTGTCGCGGTCCTCTTCGGGCCGGCGCGTGGCCACCGTCTTCGGTCATTGCCGCCTCTTCCAAAACTGCCTCTATCGCCAAATAAAACCAACAAGCATGGGGGAGGTTCAGGCCGTGTTCGAGCGGCCCGAACCATCCTCGTTATTACATTAACAGTTGGCAAAATTACACACCGCAATAAGAACGAAGGAGTTTGGAGAAGAAAATATGAACAAATCTAATAAAACCCTACTGCAAATTAAGGTTTTCTCGTAGTCGGTGTCGTGGGGTGGCGGCATCAACTCGTTGACATCAGGGAAGAAGGAGTCGAGGATGGCATGTTGTTTGCATTCCTTGCAGGTGGCTCCTTCTCCTCTGACTTGGCCGAAAATTGAAGGAGATGATCATCATTCTTCTGCAGTCCTTCGTTGGAAGGACGATGTTCTTCATCGAGAGAAGAACTATCTCCTTTAATTCTCCAAAGTCCCCCCCTAAATATTTTCCAAGAAAATATTATATTAAGCCTCTCCATTTTTAAAAGAATTGAAATGCAATTAAAATTATTTCAAAAATGGGATGTGCCAATAAATTAATGAAGTATTTAATTGGTTAGGGTGGCATAATCAATGGGTGGAAGGTGATAAACATTTAAGGGAGAAGGTGGATAGTTATATGGATTAATAAGGGTTTTCATGGGGGTTTAAGGGAGTTAAAGGAGGAGTTTAAGGGTTAGGGTCTCGTGGAGGCCCCACCACCCTTAGTTATATCCTACCATGGGAAGTTAGGTGGGGTGTGTGCCCCACCTATAACTTCTCTTTGGAGGAATTAACTTCCACTTAAAATAAAATTGTAACACAACAATTTTATTTAAGTCTTAATTATTCCCAATTTTTATCTTCCACATACGACAATAGAAAACTACGGTAAAGGTCCCCTTAAGTGAATACTGGCGCTGCGAGTTCATCAGAGCCCTCAGATTTCAATTCTGAGCAATGGTTCAAAAAATAGAAAAACCCACATGTACGTTTACTGAATGTACCCAAACAAAACTTCAGAAATTGATTCCGGGCACACAAGGCCTCGGAATCAGGCGCCGTCAGAAACCACAGAATCATAAAATTCCAAAGTATTTAATAAAAAAATTTCCTTGAAATTTATAGGTCTTTACATTACGCCCACCTCAGGTCTTTACGTCCCCGTAAAGCTACAACTCACACTAGGGAAACAAATGAGGGTACTGAGCATGCATCTAAGACTCCTACTCCCATGTTCTCTCATGGAGGATCCCGTACTTCCAGCGAATGCGCACCAGAGGAATCGACCATCCATGTAGGACATGCTCTTATCAATCCTCGATCTCCAATGGGACCTCCGTGAATGTCTCCCCATCATCGATGTCCAGCTCCCCATGGTCGATGATGTGGGATAGGTCCTGCACGTATCTCCTCAGCTGAGATCCATGAAAAATTTCATGCATTCGATGCAACTGAGGTGGAAGGGCTAAGTGGTAAACCACCTTGCCTACTCTACTGAGGACCTGGAAAGGTCTGATGAATCGTGGAGACAACTTTCCTCCTCTTACAAATCTCTGTAGACCTCATCGAGGTGAGACCCATAAGAAGATGTGGTCACCATCCTCGAACTCCAGTAGTCTCTGTCTCTTATTATCATAGGAATTATGTCTACTCTGGGCAGTATTCATCCACTCTAGGATGTATCTCTAGAGGGGAAGTGTGAAACTCCCTTACCACCACCTCTTTTAGTGCAACTGGTACCGTGGTACATTCCCTGAAGAGGATGACGTGCTCCACTCCTTCATAAAATCCATCAGGTGCCTTCCCTGCGAATATCTGGGCACGTCACGTCTCATAGTCAATGTCCCCATGCTGTGCCTCTCTGAATTTCTGAATAAGTGGAGGAGTGACTATGAGAGACTGAAGAAAGGCTTCTCCATCTCTATCCACAAAGGATATCTGCAACGCGGGTAGCTACTCCGTCACCTCTCCTAACAGATTTATACGAGTCCTCTTTTTGAGCGTATCCCTAACAATGTTCCCCTTCCCAAGAGTATAAAATATCTCGAAGTCATAGTCCTGGAGGAACTGGAAACTCAAAACTCCAGATGCCATGAGGGTAAGGTTGGCCAACTCAAGAGTGATCAGTTTCACCCTCCTATGCATGAGTTTAACATGTGCTTCCTGGGTTTCCTTTTTCGACGACTAAGGAAAACCACATCTCAACATTGTAGATAAACCAAAACCTCTTTTCCTAATACAGTCCATCTGAATGTGAACTATTGATGTCATGTCCAAACCCAAACTAACGTCGTAAGGCCTCGACGCTGCCACCAAGAGGTTCCAACCGAAACTCTCGCCTTTAGGTTCAGATCACACCATCAGCATAAGTGTGATTATCGAGTCTCCCTTCAAAGGTAATTCCAGATGTGAGGGTCAAGTAAAGAGTTAAACCAGAAACTCTAGGTCTAGGAAAAGATTCGTGGAAGGAAGGAATGATTAGTACTTATGTCTATTGTTACGGTAGCTATTAGTAGACACAGACTGTACCTTGAATCATTCCTAGATCCCTTGGGTCACACTCCTTGACTGCATGTAGCTACTCTCTTCCCATGCCCTCCATCTCCCTGAGCCTAGCATGGACTACAAAGGCTTGTGGTTGTAACAAGTCAAAATTTTAACCACCTCATGATGCTCTCCTAACTCTGCTTCAACGTCTGCTGCCCTGTAGATTCATCTATCATTAACACTTCCTCTTAGAAACATTTGCAGGCTCATGTCTCTGAGACTGATGCCAGTTTCATGCTTTCCAACTGTTAACATTCACTGGCTGTATCCATTCAGCTAGAGAACATTCAACCACAATGGTTCTCTCTAGCACCCTAGCATAAGTAGGAATGCATATAGGAAAAATTTTGGCTCAATTTTACTTTAAACACATCTCTCTCAGTAATCCAAGCACCAAATCACTGATCGTATCATATTCATCGATTACCCAGAATGATCGGTATTCATCTATGAATACTCAGCTACCGACATGTCATTCTAACGAAGCTATATAAGCTCTAGAAAACTCTTAGCCACCTCCTCAAGCTATTCCTCAACTGCCTGTGAGTTGGTCTTTCCTCGAAACATGAGGGGTATCTGATGCTGATACACGTGTTAGGCACTAAGCCAACATGTGTCATCTACCAGTACTGCTGGCTGTAGCTGCTGACCAACATGTAGTGATATAGGGTACACTACCTGAAGGTATTATCTCAAGCATAGGTCCATGTACCAAAACCTCATCACTATGAAGCCTATCCTCATGGTCACTCACTGAAAATCACTAGTAGCTAAGTCCACCATCTGCTCTACTGGTGTCTCAACTAGACGAAAAACTCTAAAAATCGCCTCCAGCTAGTCATCTGCTGCCTGAGAACCTGCCTCACCTCGTAACCTTAGAGGCCTCTACTGCTGGAACTCGTGTTATACACTCTATCAGCATGCACTGTTATTCAATGAAGATGGTGGAATCTGCTTCCCAACGGGTGGTGGTGCTGGTGGTATACCACCCGAAGGTGCCAACATAGTAAGAGGGCCCTGCACTGGAGCCTCGTCGCTTGGTGGGCCATCATTGGGTACTCCCTCGAAACTCCAAATAGCTGTCTACGTGGAGGCATCAGGAACAGATGAGACACTGTCAAAAGTCTATACCTGGTGAGCTGACCAGGTTTGAGCTGACTTAAAGAAAACTTTTAAAAACACACACGCAATCAGTGTTTTCGTGTACTAAGTCGGAAATCAGTAGTTAGGGTCATGGTGTATGGATACGTCGGCCGCCACACCATCACTAGACTCCTTGAACTAAAAATGACACTCAGTACCTTTAACATTATTGCTTAATAGAAAAGAAAATATCAGAGTCCTAAGTTTTGTGGTTGCAAAAACTCCTATAATACCAATTTTTCATGACCCGTCCTCAGGGCCCGTGTCGTGACTACCCGAAGCCCGCCTTCCACAGTCCAGGGGCTGGCGACTAGCACCAACGTCCTAAATCCCGATAAAAAGGGAAAACGTTGCCTTTATATAGTAAAAAACACAATATATTACCCAACATAAGTAAGCACAAAGTAAACCTGTATACAAAAGAAATTGCAGAAAATAAAGGGGCTGGAAATACAAGCCCAACAGTAAGTACAGTAAAACTAAATGACTAGTACAACAAAATTAAAGTAATGAAGCAACCACAAAGTCATCCTCCGAGAATCCAACCTGAAGGGTGGTTATAGGTGGTCTCCTCAGCACCTAGGGACCGTCTGTCCGCTCCGTGTACATCCCACCGAGTGGTCCACCTCCGGGTACCATCTAGCTCCTCAAGTCTCCACCTCGATCAACGTTTTCCATCATCTGCATCCAACACAATGAGGTGCGTTCCTAACTCGTGTAGGGGTGAGTATAACAATACTCATTAGGGACCCCGAGACACTCAAGGTCTCACAAATCCAACAAGGATAAACCAAAAAGTATGAAATCAATAGATAACCACTACTTAGGTATATGCCCATACATATACCTAAGTTATCAATTAACCCATCTCAATCATGAGAAAAACACAAAGGTTATTGACTCAACTCAAACGAGGATTTTTATTCACGATGTTGAAACCAGGGATTCTATAGAACTCTTCCTCTGTCAAGTACAGTGGGCCTTCCACTAAAAAAATGCGCTTACCACTAACCTTGGGCGGCAGAATTACTCCACCTGTCGAGTACTGTGGGCCTGCTACTACAACCAAGAACTTCCCACAATGGGCCTGCCACTACAACCAAACGTTGACTCTCAAAGCCTACAGAGGTACTCCTTCTGTCGAGTACCACTGGTCTGCCGCTACAACCAAGTCCTTCTCAACCATTGTTCTGCTACTACAACCAAGCTCTCCCCACTGGGCCATCCGAATCACTCTGAGTTGATTGATCACCAGTCGTCAAGTCTCAGCCAGCTTCTAGGTCTCTACAATCTGCTCGCTCTTCACCAGGAAGGTCCGCTCCACGAGCCACAAACTGATACTCCAAGTTTCATGAAGTCTCACATAGAAGTATCACAAAGTACTTCCACGTCATAGGGGTCTCAATGCAATAGACGGTGCGTCAATCAGACGCGAGGTCTGTGAGTTATTGGCATTTCTGTTCTAGGGGCCCGGTTGGGTTTTAAGCAAAAAATAACCCGACCGCACAACAACTACATCCAAACCTCAATTTAAGTATGCCAAAAGAACCATCTCATCAAAATTAATCCAACTTATTTGATTGTATGTCAATCGGACTTCCAGTCCTTAAGTTATAAGTGTTTTCACTCTGAGGGCCCGATTGGTTTCAGTTTCGAACGAACTCGGCTATTTTTCCAAAGTCGTCCAAAAATCACTAAGAGTATAATAAAAGGACCAAATCATCGTAAGGGTCCCAGTTCCAATGACGGCGTGTCGATCAGACGCATGGTCATAAAGTTATATTCATTTAAGGGAAACGGGCCCGACCCGTTAATCCTAGTGGGCTGGCGGGTCGGGTCAACCCGGTTTTGGTGGGTCAGACCCAGTAGAGGGTCGAACCAGCCTGATGAGTCACGCGGCCCGGCCCGAGGGAGCGTGAGCTAGACCAGCGCGGTGCGGCACGGCCCAGTGCGGCGCGTCCCAACCCGGCACAGCGCATCTTAGCTGGACGAGCGGTCCGATGGTGTGCGTGGCCACCCACTTTCCTAAACCAGTAGCACCGAGCGGCGCTGCCATCCCAACTGGTCGGCCAGCCTTTTGGGAGCAAGAGACCCTCGGTTGTAGGCTATGATCCCTCCGCCGCTGCACCTATGAGTGCCGAATCTCCATCCGCCCAGCCGGCCGAGAAGCCGGACTATTTTTTCGCTGGAGCTGTCGGGCTTGTGCGGGCCACGGTTCACCGCAGCGCAGCGCCATAGGGCACTGCGGTTCCAACAGCCCAGCCGGATATGGAAAGATGGTCCTTCTTCGGCCTTGAAACCCATAGTCTCCCTTCCACGCGACACCCTGTATCGCGGTCCTCTTCGGGCCGGCGCGCGGCCTTCCTCTTCGGTCATTGCCACCTCTTCCAACACCGCATCTGTTGCCAAATAAAACCAACAAATATGGGGGAGGTTCGGGCTGTGTTCGAGCGGCCCAAACCCTCCTCATTATTACGTTAACTATTGGAAACATTACACACCACAATATGAATGATGGAGTTCAGAGAAGAAAATATGAACAACTCTAATCATCCCCCTACCTTGAATTAAGGTTCGCTCATAGTTGGTGTCGTAGGGTGGCGACGTCAACTCATTGACGTCAGGGAAGAAAGAGATGAGGATGGCATATCGTTGGTATTCCTTGCATGTGGCTCCTTCTCCTATGACTTGGCCAAATATCGAAGGTGATGATCTTCATTCTTCGGCGGTCCTTCGTTGGAAGGACGATGTTCTTGGTTGAGAGAAGAACTCTCTCCTCTAATTCTCCAAAGTCCCCCCAAATATTTTCCAAGAAAATATTATATTAAGCCTCTCAATTTTTAAAAGAATTTCCATGCAATTAAAATTGTTTCAAAGATGGGATGTGCCAATTAATTAATGAGGTATTTAATAGGTTGGTGTGACATAATCAATGGGTGGAAGGTGATAAAAATTTAAGGGAGAAGGTGGAGAGTTATAAGGATTAATAATGGGTTTCATGGGGGTTTAAGGGAGTTAAAGGAGGAGTTGAAGGGATAGGGGCTCATGTGGGCCCCACCACCATTATTTATATCCTCTCATGGGAAGTTAGGTGGGGTGTGTGCCCCACCTCCAACTTCCCTTTGGAGGAATTAACTTCCAATTAAAATAAAATTGCAACACAACAATTTTATTTATGTCTTAATGAATCCCAAATTTTAACTACCACATACGACAAAACGAAACTACGGTAAAGGTCCCCTTAAGTGAATATCGGCGCTGAAAGTTCATCGGTGCCCTAAGATTTCAATTCTGAGCACCGGTTCAAAAGATATAAAAACACGCACGTACATTTACTGAACGTACCCGAACAAAACTTCAGAAATTTATTCCGGGCACACCGGGTCTCGGAATCCGGCGCCGTCAGAAACCACGGACTCTTAAAATCCCAAAGTATTTATGAAAAAAAATTCCTTAAAATTTTTGAGTATTTAAAAAAAGACAGATATTTTATCATATTATCTGCTTTAATTTTCTTCCTACTATATCATTTCATTATATGTTGTTAAATTAACCTCAGATTCCCAACTATTCCCTTTAAAAATTCAGGTCTCATCAACTTCATTTTACATAATTCATCTCAAAAATATAGAGTCTTACATCATTTTCCATATAATGCCTCAAAAGTTGACATCTTTATATTGAAATGAAAACTATTATTATAAAATAACTTTTATATAGAATGATATTGATCCCAACATCCCTAGTAATCAATTGAATAAGAATGAATTATTATTTTCAATGTCATATTGTTTTAATCAGTTTTTCCATTAGATAGAGGAAGAAATGTCACATTGAAATTTAATTCAATACCTAATGAATTCATATGTTCTTTCCAGAAATTTTATGTCAACCTAGGATCATGGTTAGATTCAATGAAAATAGGAACTTCATGTAACATGACTATCTCTTTAAGATATATTCGACAGAGTTGATATAAAAATAGTGTATCTCAAATGGGAAGGAAATTCATAGATTTGGTTAATCAATAAACAAAAATACAAATTTCATTATTACGTCAATTAGTTTTTGTTAATCCCACCATGAAATCTATATAAAAATTTTATTATTTCCCCAATGAAATCGTAAAAGGCTAAATCATCTGCATTGGTAATTTTCATACTTCTTTAACTCATTGATAGGTCAAACATTCCATGGTACAGTTAGAAATAACTCTTTTCATTCTATCCCACAAGTAATACTCCTGGAGGTCTCTATACATCTTAGTAAAACTAGGATTAATGGAAAACCTGGAACAATGATCTTCCCTAAATAATTATCTCTTCAACTGAGAATCATAATGCACACATAATCACTTTAAAAATCTCAAAACACAATATATATCGATGTTAAATTCAAGAAACATACCCTTATTAACCAATTATACATTTTCCTATAAATCATTGTCTTTATACTAAGATTACTTAATTATTTCTAATAGATATGGTTATAATAACACCAAAAAAAAAGTAGATGCTTCTTCATACACTACTTCGAGGACAAAATTCATCAAATCATTAAATAAAGGGGCATGTTCTATGTGTAACATGGTTAGTGAAGAATTTTTTTAATCTGAAATCAATAGCTATTTTTTCCTTTCCAGGATGGTAATAAATTGTGTAGTATTAATCCTTTATCAATTCCATACATCTACCTTTTCCCATGTTAAAATATTTCTAAGTAAATATATACCTCAAACATTTGTGCTAAATATTTTTTTGACACATGGATTTATTTTAACAATTTATCCAAATTTATAAAGTAAAATCACAATAGCAAATTTCATATCACGTGTACCATAATTTTACTCATTTTCTTCATGAAGCGTAAGTAATTACTGGATCATTTTGTATTAGGAAACAACCAATTCATTCTAATAAAACATCATTGTATATAAAAAAATCACTATTTATATATGGAAATACTAAATATGGATTTGTAGAGACCCGAAGCCTGATGTACATGGACATTACATTACTTTTGCGGAATACTAATACATAACAAAAACAGACACCAAAGGACCGTAATAGTTTAGTGTCATTGGAAACTCGGAATATAATCTTCTAATCTTGGTGAATGATCCTCAACATCTCCCATTAAGATCTTCCTTTTTTTTCTTAGCTAAAACCTTTCCTTATATCCTGGGGAAAAGAAAACATAAAAAAGGGTGAGCTCAAATGCCCAGTAAGGGCAAACATAGTGAACATAAAACAATCCATAAACATTTGAAAGCAAAAACATGAACATGAAATTTAAACATCAACATCTCAAGCAAATACATAAATCATGGAAGTACGTAAGGCATATATCATAATGGAACATCAACCATGATAAAATATAATGGGAATAAAACATGTTATTGTGGCAACCATTCAGCATAAGTTATGATTTCTATAGTACCCAACGCATTTCTACTAAGACCATCTTAGTGGACAAAGTCCCTTTCGGAATTGAGTTCACTCCTCGTTTCAGTCCTGTAACACTGAACTAGATTAACTTACCGTTCCAGCCATGTCTATCTCATGAGATATAAATATTTACCCAATTCATTAGAGGGAGATATAGGTCCCACCCATCTCATAATGAAATCAATCTTACTTGTGCCACAAAATAAACATACATCTTTCATAGTAACCCAACAAATAAAATGGGTCTCATAAACATCATCCCATCATCACATAATCCATATAAAAGAAATGGATATCATTTCTTAATAATAAAAGAGAAACCATGTAAATCATAGAGACATTATACTTGAAACATACATATATGAAATAATGTCATCTTAGATGGAAAATTGTTTTGATAAAACACTTGAAATGAATTCTTGAGGAGAATATACTTTCTTCATCAAAATCAATTTATTTTCACAAAACATCATGAAATTTTAAAAGAAAAATATTTTGTTGAAAATAGTCATGAAATCTTTTGGAGTAAGCTTCATGAAAATAAGCCTTTATAGAACCGTAAAAATCCGTCCGTGCCGTATAAGTTAAAAAAACATTCTTCTCGTACTTTTGCCAGAAAAGTCAAAAAGTACCTCGTAAAATAAAGATTCCCTACAAAACATGTAGTAAAAGTCAAAAATTGGTAAAAAGGACTTTAAAAATACATGAAACCATTTTTATAAATTAGGGACATGGATGATAAATATAACCCCAATAAATAATTACGAATAAACAATCTCGAATAAGAATGAGATTGGAATAATTATCCCTTACCTTAAGTCCGATATGCTTCGCACATATCCTAACCTCCATTATAATGATTTAAATAATGTCATTGACTTATTATAGAATCATATTCATTGTTATTATATCATATATGGTTCACTTATGACTTTATATTACCCGTTCTTTTAGAAATTCCATGTTAAATAGCGTTTTGGGTAAAATCGTTTCATTTGTCGTCCGTGTTTTGACTTGTAATTATTCATATGATTACTTAGATCATGATTACATAATTAAAGAATATAAAACATGATTTATATATAATATATATTCATAATATACATATATATAATAGATCTATAAATGAAAATAAATACACTGTTCATGGAGACGGTAGGCCGTACGTACGCATGAACGCTGTTTTCGTTTCCTTATTGAGTTGAATCGAATTAAGTAGATGACATACATATATATATACATAAATCCAGTATCATTATTATTTCATATATTTCATAATTACTTATTATATATACTTTATAATCATTCATGAATGGTTAATCATTGATAATGAATCTCATCGCGCCGTGGAGACTGTAGTCTGTACGTACGCACGAGCAATGATATCATTCCCATAATTATTGAATTTAATTGGGGTGGATGATAAAATATATCAGAATCAGTATGATGTTATAATAACTATGTATATTTATTCTTTACACTATTATACCCATCCAAGTAAAGTGGTGTTGGAAAAATATATTACACCACGGCGTAGAGACGGTATTCCGTACGTACGCACGCGTGGTGATTTCATTTTCCATAGGATGGATAGAAGGTGAAATGTGGTTGTTTCATACTTATAATAACATATCAGTATATTAGGGATACTTATGTTATTAATTCATAATGAATCAACAAAATAAGAAGAAGTGGAAGAAGAAATAAAGTTGAAAGAATCGGTAACGGACATTACCTCTTCTTTGAAGCGCCTCTTTGAGAACTCCTCTTAGGCAATTAAAATTGGTCTTTGAAGAAACCTAGGACCTCTAGGATGTTTATAGGTAAGTGGAGAAGATAATTTGGCAGGGTTTGGCCTATCTTGAAGGCTCAAAGTGGTGTGAGGAAGATAGGAAGGAGGTGCCCTTTTATAAGGGAGGAGAGGGGCACCTTTGGAAAAACTAAAAATATTATTTTATTATAAAGTCATATTCGGTTTTTAATAGCTCCAAATTGATTTTTTTCTAAGATAATGTGGGGATGGGTCGAAATAATCTCATCCAATAGAATTTGTATGATTTTAGGTAATTATGTTAACCTTATCATTTAGATTTAACATTAAGTTAAATAATTTAACTTTTACCGTGTCTTCTTGTTTTCTTACACTATAAGGTTACGAAACATACTATAATAAGACAAAAGAACCCTAAGTTGTTTATTATTAATATATATAACCTTATCTAAGTCATTTTTCAGAACCTTATATTTTTTGGAATAAAATAAAAATTAGTAATATAATATTTGTTTTAAAAACAATTTTATGTTAATTTTGACACTATTTGGTAATTGATTTTTTTTGAAAATCATAACAAAATTATTAGTTCGAAAAAAGTTAATTAAATCAATACTAACATGTCATTTTAACCTATAAAATTATTTTAATTCATAAAAAGTCTCAAATTAGATTTATTTGGGTATTTATAACATACATTATTTCAATATTTCATTAATAAGATAATTACTGCATCATCATTGTGTCATAAATAAATTAATTTATTTGATGTCTAAAAAATATAAATAAAATACAATTATATAGGAAATCGTTTTAGATTTATAAGGAATATTTATAGTCGAATTTATCTTATGTATAACACTATATTAAAAATAATTTACTTATTAAACTTGAATTTTAACTATTTTAACCCTTCTTTAAATAAATTAATATTAAATGTTCTAATCTAATCCAAGTGGGCCTAAATGGTCATGTTTTATTCCTAACGTTGTTTTGGGTCTAATTAAACCTATCAAATAGAGTTAGGACATGTGTTAGGGTAATAATAATATCATTTTTACACTTAATTACCCTATTTGCTTTTAACTGTGGTAAAAAAGTAAAAGTTACTATTCACCAAATATTATTTTCATCTCATTGAACCACATTTTACTTACTAACATCAACTATGTCTCTCGGAATTTTTAAATTCCAATCACAAAAGCAGTAAAATTATGTTTTATTTAAATTTTCAAATTCTCATAGGAGGTGGGCAAAAGACGGTGAAAAGTTAAATAAATTTTTAATATATCTAAAATTATTATAAAATGACTCCAATGAATTACTTTGAACTTATATAGGTATTATGTATCAATTTTGACCTAAAATGAAATTAAATAAAATAAATAATTATTTAAATAAAAAGTCAGTTTTTAAATAGTAACCCAGCATTTTCACTATTCATCAAAAATTGAATGTTTTCAGAAAAATACCAAAATTTCACCCTAGGCTAATTTCAATATTCCGAATCCAAAAATGAAGTCCATTTTAAAAGATAAAATTTATAAAATTTAAAAAATTGGGTATTAAAATTTATAACGGCTAGTTCTAATAATATTTTAATAATATATCGTTGTTTAGTAAATCCCGGTATTGCGTACAACACACGCTATCGAGGAAGGTCATGATTGCGTGTAATGCAAGCCAAGTCAGGGGTGTGTGTTGTGAAAGACTCCTTTGTTGTTTCGTTATAACCGAATCCAACTTTTTTCATTTATACATTGAATATATATATATATATATACTTAATGTTGCGTAGAATGACTATTATAAAACGAACATGAAATTGTGTGTAAAAAAATCTAAGAATAGTGTTGCATATACTGCAAGCTAATACGGTGTTGCGTATAGAACAAGATAATCTTGTTGTAGCATAAAACACATGATATTAAATAAATTAAAAAGAATACTTATCATAAAATATCGGGTTGTTACATTCTACCCCCCTTAAAATGAATTTTGCCCTCGAAATTTGTCGAGGTTATACATGGTTTTCTACTTGAAAGTTTCTTTAATTGAAACCTACATCATAAAATGAAATACCAAAACTTATGTTTAAAAACAAAAGTATGAAACGTAATGGTTACCCAAATTAACTCATCACTGGGTTTCCACGTAGGAGAACATAGGTGAAAATATGGATATGGAAGAGAAATCTAACCATCATGTTATGATGGAGAGTGGTAGAGGACATGGCTTTGAAAACACCAACAATCACAAAGCCATAAATTTGTGACGATCTAAGGTAGCATCTGATTCATCCGATATACGGGCACTAGGACAATATTTTTGGTTTTGAAGATCATTTCTCTAAATTTGAAGAATTTTAATTAGTAGAAATACTTACTTTATTTTGATATAATCTCACCATTGTTCATGCCATGAACAATTTCCACTTAATCTCTTAAAGAAATGAAGTTGAATTTGTCATTCGTGAAGTGTTAGCAGATCATGTGATAGAATGATGGGTCATTCCATCTATCTTAATCAAAAGGTTAGAAATAGTTATATACATAAGTCCATCTATTGTATATCGTTCAAAAAATGGACTTATACTTCATTTATCATACCACTTAATAAAATAAAACTAGTTTATACTAACCAGGGACATCCTGTAGGCCAGTGGTAGGCGATAAAGGCCAGTCGCACTTCGGTTGTGGGTTCGATTCCCCCAGCCTTGTCCGACGCAATGGGCTGTCGCCCGTCCTGAAGGTTGTCCTTTTTCTAAAACTACATTACTATATCATCCCATCAATAATATCAAAAAACGTTCAATCATTAAACAATACTAACTTATGTTTAACATAATCCATTCCAATCTTTAGGCTTATCTAAAATACTTCGGTCCAAGCTTATAGTATAAAGAAAACAATTACTAGAAAGGTTATGTACTAAGAATGTGAATACAAGAATTTATCTCACATATATCATAAGATATATCTTGTTGGATGCATTCCAAACACATGAATACCTTAGTCGTATATTCTCTTGAAACATAAATTACTATAGAACCTTAGTGAAAACAAGAATATTGTCAAAAAGTAACTCTTTCAACATACCAAAATCCCAAAAAAAAAATATATAATCAAACCATAATATAACATAGTCCTTATATGAGATCTTGAATACAATCAAACATCTCATTATATTCTTATCCCTCAATTGTGCGCATATCATCTACTTTCCAAAAATATCTGAATGAACTTCCATGGTTCCTGATACCATTCAACATATACATTCAAATACTTTAGGACAAAAAATAGTGTAACAATCCTTAGATTATTCTTTATTCCATAGTACCATACATTATTCTTTATAAACATACAATCATTCCACTAACTTCTTAAACCATTGACCGAGCTTCAACATTTCTTTTATCTCACATATCATTTGTAGTCTCTTCATCATCATCAATATAAATACTACCCATACGGCCATGTTGATTCTTTTCATGAGGCTTTCCCTTAGGGAATTGGTTTGCATAATGCCCGTACATTCCACATTTAAAACATTTAACCGTTTTGGATTTCTTAGAAATACCATTATCCTTGTCCATGGTGAGAACTAAACATTTTCCTTTGCAATTACTGGATATGTGTACTTCTTTCCAACACCCAAAGCATCTACCAGTTCCTTTGAAACATTTCCCTTGATGTCTCTTCCCACATGACTTACTTGAGGGAAATTGAACTTTCTTTCCTCTATGATCATCATGAAACTCCATCTTTCTCTTATTATATGAGTCGGGAATATTACCAAAGTTGAGATTATTGATCATATTATGAGATTGTTGATTATGCATAATAACGATTTTGGACTTCCAAATCCCGTTTCATTTGGTTTCTCATGAAGAATATCATTCCATTGTCCGTCATATCCTCTATTATCTTGAATCTTCCTATTTCCAGCCATTTTCTTAAACCCAAAAAGAATAGTGTGAGAGGAAAAAATCATGCTAGGGAAAACAACATAGTAAAGGGGGAGTACCCTAAATATCTAACATCTTAGGTTAAATTCTAAGATCGTTACCGTACTTCTAGGACTATATCCTATACGTATACTTATCCTTAGGGACATCCCTAAACATACCTTAGAAATATCTTTAGGGATCTCACAAAAAATTTTGCATCCTAGTTTCCAAAGGTTGACTAAACCTTTCCTCTGATACCAACTGTAGAGACCCGAAGCCTGATGTACATGGACATTGCATTAATTTTGAGGAATATATAATACATAAAAAAAGACACCAAAGGACCGTAAGAGTTTAGTGTCTTTGGAAACTCAGAATACAATCTTCTAATCTTGGTGAAAGGTCCTCAACATCTCGGATAAAGATCTTCCTTTTTTTTCTTACCTAAAACCTTTCCTTATATCCTGGGGAAAAGAAAACATAAAAAAGGGTGAGCTCCAATTCTCAGTAAGGGCAAACATAGTGAACATAAAACAATCCATAAACATTTGAAAGCAAAAACGTGAACATGAAATTTAAGCATCAACATCTCGAGCAAAGACATAAATCGTGGAAGTACGTAAGGAATATATCATAATGGAACATCAACCATGATAAAATATAATGGGAATAAAACATGTTATTGTGGTAACCATTCAACACATGTTATGATTTCCATATTAGCCAAGGCATTGCTGCCAAGACCATCTTAGTGGACAAAGTCCCTTTCTGAATCGAGTTCACTCCTTGTTTCAGTCCTGTAACACTGAATCGGATTAACTTACCATTCCAGCCATGTCTATCTCATGAGATATAAATCTTTACCCAATTCATTAGAGGGAGATATAGGTCCCACCCATCTCATAATGAAATCATTCTTACTTGTGCCACAAAATAAACATACATTATTCATAATAACCCAACGAATAAAATCGGTTTCATAAACATCATCCCATCATCACATAATCCATATAAAAGAAATGGATATCATTTCATAATAAGAATAGAGAAACCATGTAAATAATATAGAAATTATACTTGAAACATACACATATGAAATAATGTCATCTTAGATGGAAAATGGTTTTGATAAAACACTTGAAATGAATTCTTGAGGAAAATATCCTTTCTTTTTCAAAATCAATTTCTTTTCACAAAACTTCATGCAATTTTAAAAGATAAATATTTTGTTGAAAATAGTCATGAAATCTTTTGGAGTAACCTTCATGAAAATAAGGCTTTATAAAACCATAAAAATCCGTTCGTGCATTATAAGTTAAAAAAACATTCTTCTCGTACTTTTGACAGAAAAGTCAAAAAGTACTTTGTAAAATAAAGATTCCTTACACACCATGTAGCAAAAGTCAAAAATGGGTAAAAAGGACTTTAAACATACATGAAACCATTTTTATAAATCAGGGACATGGATGATAAATATAACCCCAGTAAATAATTACGAATAAACAATCTCGGATAAGAATGAGATTGGAATGATTATCCCTTACCTTAAGTCCGATATGCTTCGTACGTATCCGAACCTCCTATATAATGATTTAAATAATGTCATTGACTTATTAAAGAATAATATTCATTATTATGATATCATATATGGTTCACTTATGAATGTATATTACCCGTTCTTTTGTAAATTCAATGTTAAATAGCGTTTTGGGTAAAATTGTTTCATTTGTCATCCGTGTTTTGACTTGTAATTATTCATATGATTACTTAGATCATGATTAAATAATTCCAGAATATAAAACATGATTTATATATAATATATATTCAGAATAAACATATATATAATATATCAATAAATGGAAAGAAATACACCGTTCATGGTGATGGTAGGCCGTACGTACGCATGAACGCAGTTTTCATTTCCTTATTGAGTTGAATGGAATTAAGTAGATGAAATAAATATATATATACATTAATAAAACATCATTATTATGTCATATATTTCATTATTACTTATTATATATACTTTATAATCATTCATTAATGGTTTATCATTGAGAATGAATCTCATCACGTCGTGGAGACGGTAGTCCGTACGTATGCACGAGCGATGATATCGTTCCCATAATTATTGAATTGAATTAGGGTGGATGATACAATATATCAGAATCAGTATGATGTTATAATAACTATGTACAGTTATTCTTTACACCATTATACCCATCCAAGTAAGGTGGTGTTGGAAAAACATATTACACCATAGTGTGGAGACGGTATTCCGTACGTACGCACGCACGGTGATTTTGTTTTCCGTAGGATGGATAGAAGGTGAAATGGGGTTGTTTTATACTTATAATAACATATCAGTATATGAGTGATACTTATGTTATTACTTAATAATGAAACAACTAAATAAGAAGAAGTGGAAGAAGAACTAAATTTGAAAGAATCGGTAACGGACATTACCTCTTCTTTGAAGCACCTCTTTGAGACCTCCACTTAGGGCATTAAAATTGGTCTTTGAAAAAGACCAGGACTTCTAGGATGTTTCTAGGGAAGTGAAGAAGATAATTCGTCAGGTTTTGGCCGAGATTGAAGGCTCAGAGTGGTGTGAGGAAGAGAGGAAGGAGGTGCCCTTTTATAAGGGAGGAGAGGGGCACCTTTGAAAAAACTAAAAATATTATTTTATTATAAAGTCATATTCAGTTTTTAATAGCTCCAAATTGATTTTTTTAGAATCTAAGGTAGGGATGGGTCGCAATACTCTCATACAATAGAATTTTGACAAGTTTAGGTAATTAATTTAACCTTATCATTTAGATTTAACATTAAGTTAAATAATTTAACTTTTACCATGTCTTCTTGTTTTCCTACACTATAAGGTTACGAAACTTACTATAACAAGCCAAACGAACCCCAAGTTGTTTATAATTAATATATATACACTTATCTAAGTCATTTTCCCAAACCTTAGATTTTTAAGAATAAAATAACAATTAATAATATAATAATTTTTTAAAAAACTATTTTTTGTCAATTTTGACACTATTTGGTAATTGATTTTTTTTTGAAAATCATAACAGAATAATTAGTTCAAAAAAAGTTAATTAAATCAATAATATCATGTCATATTAACCTAAAAAATTAGTGTAATTCATAAAAAGTCTCAAAATACATTTATTTGGGTATTTATAACATCAATTATTTCAACATTTCATTAATAATATAATTACTGCATCATCATTGTGTCATAAATAAATTAAATTATTTGATGTCTGAAAATTATAAATAAAATATCATTATGTAGGAAATCGTTTTATCTTTCTAATTAATATTTATAGTCTAATTTATCTTATGTATTACCCTATATTAAAAATGATTTACTTATTAAACTTTGATTTTAACTATTTTAACCCTTCTTTAAATAAATTAATATTAAATGTACTAATCTAATCCAAGTGGGCCTAAATGGTCATATTTTATTCCTAAGGTTTTTTTTCGTCGAATTACATTTATCCAATATAATTAGGACATGTTCTAGGGTAATAATAATATCATTTTTACCCTTAATTACGCTATTTACTTTTAACCGTGGTAAAAAAATTAAAAAGTTACTATTCACAAAAAAATATTTTCATCTCATTGAACCACATTTTACATACTCACATCAACCGTGTCTCTCGGAATTTTGAAATTCCATTCACAGAAGCGGTAAAATTATGTTTTATGTAAATTTGCAAATTCTCCTTGGAGGTGGGTAAAAGACGGCGAAAAGTTCAATAAAATTTTTATATATCCAAAATTATTATAAAATGACTCCAATGAATTACTTTGAACTTATATAGGTATTATGTATCAATTTTTACCTAAAATGAAATAAAATAAAATAAATAATTATTTAAATAAAAAGTCGGTTTTTATATAGTAACCCAGTGTTTTCACTACTCATCAAAAATTGAATGTTTTTAGAAAAATACCAAAATTTACCCTAGGCTAATTTCGATATTCCGAATCCAAAAATGAAGTCCATTTTGAAAGATAAAATTTATAAAATTTCAAAAAGTGGGTATTACTATTCATAACGGCTTGTTCTAATAATATTTTAATAATATATCGGTGTTTAGTAAAACCCGGTATTGCGTACAACACACGCTATCAAGGAAGGTCGTGATTGCGTGTAATGCAAGCCAAGTCAGGGTTACGTGTTGTGCAACACTCCTTTGTTGTTTCGTTATTACAGAATCCAACTATTTTTCATTTATACATTGAATGTATATATATATACTCAATGTTGCGTAGAATGACTCTTATCAAATGAACTTGAAATTGTGTGTAACACAATCTAAGAATAGTGTTGTGTATACTGCAAGCTAATATTGTGTTGCGTATAGCACAAGATAATCTTTTTGTAGCATAAAACACATGACATAAAATAAATTAAAAAGAATACTTATCATAAAATAAAGGGTTGTTACAGGATTATTCTCCAATATTTTATTTAGTTCTTAAAAATATTCATCGTATTCTTTTATCTAGATGAATTTAACTCCATTTCAAGTTAATTTAGTCTATGGGACAGATAACCATGAAACGTTTTCAACAAGCCACTAGTAATATCGTACAATCCCAAGAAAACTATGAATCTTAGTAATATTTTTTTCACTTTTTTATTCATTAACCACTTTAGTTTTAGTCAAATAAACTGTTATTCTGTATTTAATTATGATGTATCAAAGGAATGTAATTTTTTTTATGACAAAAAATCTAATTTTTTTTAAATTCATTAAATTCATGTCTTTTAGAAGAATCCTTAAATTATTTTCATCACCCTATTAACTTTAAAAAAAATATCATCAATTAAAACAACAACAAACATATCCAAATATTCCTAAGAGACTCTATTCATAAGAATTATAAATATACATGGGGAATTTGTTAAACAAAAGGGATTAAAAAAACTAATAATTCTCATATCTATCCTAAAATATTATTTTTATAATGTCATCCTCATTCACTTTTAGCTGATAGTACTCAAACCTTAGGTCAACCTTTGAAAAATATTGTTCTTCCTGGAGACGATCAAACAAATCACTAATATTTGGAAACCTATACTTATTAATAGCAATGTTATTCAAAGATCTATATTAAATTTAAAGACTCATGGATCCATCATTATTTTTAGAAAACAATCTCAGATCACTCCATGGTTATGTAATAGGATGAATTAAACCTTTATAAAAAAACACATGTAGATTATTTTTCAATAACAGAAGTCAGAATTAAGTTATTCGATAAGGGGGTTTTGAAATTTTCTTCGCATTGGGAACTATTTAAATTGTAAATTTAAATTCTTGGTTAGGTATTACATTGGTAAACTCCTGAAGGAAAACATCAATGTATTATTTTACTACAAAAAAATCATTAATCAAAAAAATTCCCTTATAAAAAACAATATTTACAAGAAAACATTCATTCCCATCTTTTAAAAATTTATGCGATTCTTAATATATTATCAAAGGTATGAGTTCATTACTATATACAAGCTATAATTATTCCTAAAAAAATAATTAGTTTAACAATATATCTTAGTATAGTAAATAGAAATCCAATCTATACCAAGAATAACATAAAAAAATACTAGGATAAATAAAACAAGGTTTATAGGTAATTTATTTACAAATAAAATGATAGAAATATTATTATAATTTATTGTTTCTTCAATAAATCCCCCATCCTTTTTCACCAAATGTTATGGATTCATTTATTGAGGTCGAATTTATAATTTACCAAAAAATTCATATAAAATGAAAGAATGTGTAGACCCCAAATCCAAAAATACATTAGAATAATCTGAATAAATAAAAAATATACTAGATACTATTCCATTCAATGGACCAAGATATGTTGAAGTGTTTATAATGTATTTTACAACACCTTTATAATTCATGTTTGGTTAAATTATCATCATTTGGGTTTTTATTTGGACACTCATGTGTATAATGACGCATCTCATTAAATTTGAAACATTTTACTATATGTTTATTAGAATTTGTATTACCACTATTATCTTATTTTTCATTTCAATTATGGGACATATTCATTATCTTACCACATAAAAAGCATTAACAAGACTTTATATGGAATTCCTCAGTGTGATTTTTACCACAACTTTTGGAAACTAAATAATTAATTTTATTACCATTGGATATCTTGGATCAATTATTCCATTTTACCTACCACATGTAAGTCTTTTTCTTACAGTTTTATAAGTACATATGATCATTGTAAAACTCCATTTCCGCCTTCTCAACAATTCAAAAATGTTTATCATAAATTTTGAATTCACAGGAAACCAAATCTCTTTAATATATTAGATTTAATCCTAATTAAAACTAATTAATATTAACATCAATATCATGGATAAAATTCTTTGTGTATCATTCCTATCAAGAATTTTTTTATCATACCTAACATTTGAATCTTCTTCCTTTTATCTGAATTCCAAGAATTTATTTCATATCCTAAATTAAATATATTTAGGAAATTATTTCTCATGAAATATATTTTTAGAATAATCTATTTCCCATCTATCAATCTTCTCACTTTCTTTAATATTATTAACCATTTTTAAATAATATTAGGAATCACCTTCAAAA
The DNA here is from genome assembly GCA_963277665.1 of Viscum album. Taxonomy (NCBI): domain Eukaryota; kingdom Viridiplantae; phylum Streptophyta; class Magnoliopsida; order Santalales; family Viscaceae; genus Viscum; species Viscum album. The sequence continues at coordinate 1,644,213,716 of OY728159.1, forward strand.
TGTTAAATATCAAGTCTTACCTTTGGATGATATGAGCATCCCATGAAATCCAATAACTTTCCTAAGGATTTAATCCTTTATTTATCTACCAATGGTTAGAAGATCCACTTAATGAAGTAGGATTATTGCTTATAAAATATACCATTATCGACCTATTCATTTGTTGTATAACTAGATAATCCCTAGTAGATATACCACTTCCATTTACAACCCTCTTCAACTGAGCCATCATAGAAAAAAACTCCCATTTTCAAATTCTAACCTTTCCTGTTTTTGGATTTAGAATAATATCATCCCGTTGGTCTCTTCATAATTTTGATTCCCTATTTCTTATGCAGAAAGCCATACTATACACTCATAGTTTAAATATTTAAATAGGGTAATATTAAAATTCTTTGTCATGTCAATATAAACATAATGTAAAATATATTAAAGGTATTCTATTAATAATAATCTAACCTCTAATGTTATCCAAACCTTTCCATAATAACAAATATAAGGATCCAGTCTTAAATATTACTTAATCTAGTGTCTTTAGACTATGTTTCATTTTCATTCATTCCTAAATATATTTTAGGTCTATAGTTTTATGGGTTTAGTTCATCAATTTATATAATAATCCCTTAAATAAAAAATTGGACACTACAACTCAATATCCTATTTTTCCATAATATAAAACATTTAAAGTAAAGCATGATTTCATTTCATTACAATCCTTATAACCTTAAAATTCACTTAATAATTTAATTTATCCATCCTTAACCACTGTAGAAAACATTTTAAAATTTGTGATTAAAAAAACTCAATAAGGGACACAAAAATAAACAATTAATTCGTCATTCTGTGAATATTTATAAAACAAATTCCATTTTCAAAATAAACTTTGTACATAGAGTAAGAAATTTATTACCCCAGAAATCACATTAACTAACAAAGTATTTCAATAAAAAAATTTATAAAAAATATTGATGGAAATAATGAAACTCATAAGGATCATTTGAAATCCTAAAACACTCATTTTTTTTTGAATTTAAACTTTTCACCCTTAAAAATCAGCATATAACTTCCTTTAACCATAAGATCATTATATTACCTTGAGAAATCATAATATTTACATAAAAACAAAAATAAATCATAGATAAGTCATGTATATTACTTTTGGCGTCATTTTAATATAATTATTACTTACACATAGAAGATCCATCAGGGTTATACTTACTATAACCATCCTAGTTAAACTTGAAATAACAATCAGAGTTATACTTAGAAAAACCATCACATTGTATTCCGATAATCTCTTTTGAGAAACCTTATTAGTTAACAATATACCTTTACCCAATGTATTGGAGATCTAAAATGGGATCACTCGACCATGTTTTATCATAGAACAACCCATCCACATAAATAATTCCCAAGAACCACAACATGATACATAAAATCTGGTATTAAAAAAATATTTTTTCACTAATAAGGAAAGATTTTTAGATATTGATATATCCATTATATTTTAAAACCATTTTTAAAATAAATATAACATAGTGATAATGTTTTTATATTTTAAAAAAAAAATATGAAATCATTTAAATGAATCTAAAATTTAATAATGGTTATGGTGGCCGAAAAAAATTTCGTTGTTGTATACGTTAAAATATAACATTCCTTTTTCTCTTTTTATACAGGATGTCAAAATATTCCTTATAAGATTCATTATTAAAACCTTTGAAATAAATTATAAATAAACATAAATAATCCTTTATAATTCACTTATATCCATATAAATATATCGATACAATAGTTTTAAAATATGATTATAATAGAAAAAGAGACTTTTAAGGGAAACAATAAAAGATGATTTTAAAAAAGATAGTTTTATATCTTGAGTATGACTCAACATGTATGTTATTTATCATCTGAAATAAAAAGAATAAGTTAATTATTTACATTATAAATAAATTTCTTAAATTTTATTATTACTTTTATTTTATATATTTTTAATGTATATTTAATTATTCAATCAGTTAAATTCAAATCAGTTGTTTTAACAATATTCACTTCATAAGTCCAAAATGGATGTATTGAGTATAATATGGTCATAGTGGATACTATTTTATCATATCTACAAAATAATCATGAAATAATTTTCATTTTTTATATCAATTATACTTTTAAAACCAACTATGAAATATAGTTATCAAAAATAAACTATGTTAGAATCGTGGAGGAGATAAATTGTACAAACAAATGAGTAATGTTTCCATTTATCAATGATCATTATGGAGAGAAAGTGAGAATAATTTTAACATTATTAAATTATGATAATATTATAAATATCATATTTTTTATTTAATTATACTTATATATATCATCAATGTGATGTGGTGATGAAAAATGAATCCTATCGTTTAGTTGAGGTGGTAGTCCACGCATATGCATGAACGATGTTATCATTTTTTAGTGAATGAAAATGTAAGAAAGTAAATGATATATAAAATCATATGAATTATAAATCTATCATTAATATAGTATGTATTCATTAACTCTGTCATTATACCATCCATGAGAGACTGTGATGGAAAACAAATTGCAACAGTTCGTGAGGTTGTAGTCCTCCGTACTCACGAATGATGGTTTCCTTTCCCATTTGTTGGAAAGGGAAATGAATATAGGCTGGGATATTAATATTAACACACATAAGTACATGAAATATATTTAATATTTTATATTCATAAATATGGATGATTTTAAGGAGGTGGATGAAGAAAAATTGAAACACTCGTTTAGGAATGATACCTCTTCTTCTGACAACCTCCTTTTTAACACCTTAAAACTAATAAAGTTGGTATTATTCTCTAAATAATGACTATGAAAAGTATATAATGATTTTATTATGGTTTTTGTTAAGTTATTGGACGAAAAATGGGTTTTTATTTTTTAATTAAATGTACTAATATATTCTATTTTATAAGAGAGGGGAGGGACACTCTTGAAATTTCTCAAAATATTAAATTAATATTATGTAATTTTCAATTAAATAGGCTAAGAGATGTTTTTAAAATATAAAATGATTTATTATCTACATAATCTCATAACATAAAAATTATATAGGTTATTATAATGTTTTAACCCATATTGTTTGGAATTAACCCATCGTTAACCCTTTTGACAATTACTGAAATATTAATATTTTCACCACATTATATCTGATTAATGATACTAGAAAATACAAATAGTCCTATAAATGGACCGTGTTTAATTTAATTAACCATATACCAACACTTTTTTATGAATATAAGAATTTTTAATAATTTTATATCATTTCATTAAATATTATTTTCATAAAATATCAATAATACCAATTTTAGAAATATTCAATAACTTTAATTTTTTTTATATCATCAAGGCAACAAATAAATTAGAATATAATCAATTAATATATCCTTATCATGTTATAGTTATCTAAAAAAAATATGGATCACATGATTTATTTCAAATTATATTAATTTTCAATATTTTTAACATGATTTATTTTATTTTTCAATTAATTGAATAATTACTATCAACATCTTGTAGGCATTTAAGGTAAATATTTATTCTATAAAAATTCAAAAAATTACCATGGGAAAGATAAATAATTTATATTTCTAAATAGTATTTATAACAAAAAAATATCCATTATTTATTTCTATATGAAAAGTATTTTATTTATTAATAATAAGAGTGTGGCATCTTTTACTTTCCATTAAAAAAATATTATAATTATTATAATCAGAAATAAATGGAAAAAAGGACATATAAAAAATTATCATATGATTATAGAATAAATATACTTATCTAATAAAATTAAGCCACGTTTTAGGGTCATTTTATAGTCCTTGTCATTTTATTCTAAACTATAATTGCTCAATATACCCTTTATCATGGTAACAAAAATTACTAAGGTTAACATTCATATTAAAAAAAATAAATGGGAACTATTTACCAATTTCTACCCACTGATTCCAAATATGGAATCTATTTTAAAAATTCAAAATACAGAATGTGAAGAAATTAATTTAAAATTAAACTGGATAAATACAAAAAGATAATGGTTTTCCAAAAATGTTTTTTAAATATAAAATATTTTTATACTAAAATAAATTATAAAATTAATTTATAAAACCATAATTAGGTTATTTTAAATCAAAATTAAATATTTATATTTTAAAACAAATGAAAAATTGAATTTTACAATATAGATACTTTAATAGAAAATATTGTTTTCAATAAAAATATGTATTTTTTACTATTTATTGAAAACCCAATATTTTTAAGAAATTATAAAAAGTTTATCCTAAGATAATATTAACATGATGAATTCAAAAATTATTCTAATTTTATCAAATTAAAATTTACTAATTTTAAAATTAATCTTTTAAATAAAACAATATAATATAAGAGTTCAAAAAATGGTTTCCTTTTTTATTTAAAAAAATATGTAAATAAAAATATCTATATCATGAATAGAAATAAATATGAAAATGATTTGTTATATTATTATCCGGGTTTTCATATAGTTTTTTTAATATGGATTTCATACTATAAAAAAATAAAAATATCTTCTCTTATGATACGATCCAAAATATCTCATATATATACATATATATAGATTTTCGGCATAATAGTATCATATGCTCCTTGAGTTTTAATAAACCTATCTTGGTTCTACCAATACATTCCCAAATAAAATATTCAAATAGAGATATAATACCATTTTAATTTTTACCGATGTGGGTATTCTATTTTAACCCCAATTTTGTATTCTAGAAGGCCAAATGCGCATTCACAATCACCATAGAATGGAAATTTGTTTGTGGAAATCAACTATTTTTCTTTAAGAATGATTTGAAAATATTTAACATCATGTACTATGAACTAGGATTTATATTAAAATGCTTGCATGAAGTATCTATGTATTTGACTTTCCATGCTAACAAAAAAGGAACACTAAATTTAAATTAAATAAAACAAGTTAGAATTAAATTTTCAAATAATAAGACTAAATGATAACAATAAAAATTCATGACACATTAACCATAAATACAGAAACAATAAATAAATAAATAAATATCAAGGTTTTCATTTTTATACTATTTAAAATAAAATAGTGATAAAAAAATAAAGTAAATTGGTGACTGGTGTTTCCTAAAACAACACATCTGAAAAATGAAACTAAATCAAGAACAAAATAATCTATATATCCTCATAACATATTGAAATCTCTCTCATATCACTATGAACAAAGAACTATATACATATTCTAATGACCCATCTTTTAAAGAGAGGGATGTATTTCCCCTACAAGTGCTTGGGATAATCAAATATACATAAACCAAAAAAATTTAATGTATGGATTATATATAAATATTATAAATATGCACTTAAGATCAAACCACTACATAGTGGTATAAATAATGTTATAGTTTGTAATGGTATAAACCAAGAAGTAGTGAGTGTCACTATATCATGGTTTGGTGTATTGTAGTTAAAAGATGTGTTGTGAAAAAATGCCTATATTATTCTAGAATCTATTTTTATTAGATCATCATGTGATAATTATTAGTGGAGTTTGAATATTGAAATAATTTAATGAAGGTAAAGTAATTCGTGGTAGGAATTGAAGTGGGAGTAATAAAGGAGTTGTAATGTTGGAAAAATTTGAGAAATGTTTGATAAATAAGTATATGTATTTGTTAAATGGATAATCCTTATAAGGGATATGTGAATTGGTTCATTCCTAGTTTCATAGGTGTGGTATTTAAAATTTTTATGACATATTTTTGAAACTACTCAAACTAAACAACTCTCACTCTCTCACTCTATTTATATTTAACACAAAGGTTTTGGAAAACAGTGAGGAATAAGGAATACTTCCCAAGAATTGGGATATTAAAACATCCCATTGATACCCCAGGAAAAAGGAATATATTTTTTATTTCCCAGTTATCCCTACAAAACTAGTGTTAATGATCTCTAAAATATTGGATCAATGGAGAAATGGTATTCATTATTCATTTATTTCATTCCTTACAAACAAATGGATAGATATGTTATAATAGTAGTTCTTATTAATCATTTTTTATAAATTAAAAAAACATTTATCCCCTAAAATCTCTTTTAGTGGCATCATGTCTACTTTCATACCATTTTTATTAAATTTTTTATAGTTGAAGAAACTATAAATTTTTATTTTCATGAAAAATAATCTGTTTTTTGAAAAAAATCATGTTTATTGAATCCATTCAAACAAATTATTTTAAATAAAAATTGGTCTGGTTATATAACATATTTAGAAACACTTCATGGTTTTTAAAAAATAGACATTAAAATGTTTTATAAAAAATAAAGCATCACGAATATGATTATATTTCTCCATGGTTTACAATAAAAATAGTTATTCTTAGTGTAGAAATATGGTTTCGTTGAGATATCCATAATTATTCAAAATGAAACTTTTCATGATATAAAGTGTGTGATTTATGGAGGCTTAACCTCAAAATGACATCACCTATGTCAAAATGGTCATGGTTTTCTACCATGACCATAACCATCACCCAGGATAAACCATGACTTGTTTTTCATGAAAAACTGTCATGGTTTTATTAATTTCAACCACAAATGGTTTCCCTAAAAATTCATTGAAACCTTCCTTAACATGAGGCTGGGGTGGATATAATATTTTTTAATTTGGATTTATATTTTTTATTAATTTATAACTTGGTTTTAAATTTTAAAATAAATAAAAAATAAAAAAGATTTTATATTTATTTATAAAATATTTATAAATAATAATATGAAATAAAAATATTATAAACCATATTTTATAAATTTGTTTAAACCATAATAAAAAGAGTCATGGTTGATTTTATCTATGGTTTAAATAAAGTATAATATATGATATTTTATTTATATAAAATGCTTACCTAAAGTATGTAATGATTATATAAATTTAAAATTTATCATAAATATCACATATATATTAATATAAAATATCTCATATCAAATTCCATGTAAAATAATAATATGAAAAAAAATTATACTAAAATAAATTTGAAACATTCAATTTACTTATTTATATAATTTCTCTAAAGTATATTTAATTATATAGTGCTTATAATTTATTTATTTAAGAAATGTTCATACTTTTTTATATTATTTATAAGTTTTTGAGTTGTTAATTTATTAAATTTATTTCATGATTTATAATATAAATTGTTTATATTTTTAATGGATGTAATATTTAGAAAAAAAATGTTAAACCACTTCTTATAAATATCATACCACACATGTAAAGAGTAACATGCTTGGTCTGACATATGAATTAGTTACGTTCAATCATGAATATGATTTTTTTATGGGTTATGAACATGGAAGTAGTTTTTGATTATAATTTATAAATATTAGATATTATGATTATATTTTAATTGAGGTCACTCTTAGTTATTGATCCATAGATAGTGGGAGTTTGGGTTGGGGTTCTCACTATCCCAAGGGAATTGGTTTTGTATAAAAAAGTGGAGGTAGGATACTTCTTGCACCATGATTGTTCTTGTGGGGACTTTGTTTTAATATTATTATATGAAATTACATATAAGTATTTGATATACCATATTCATGGGTTACATTCAGGTTTTATATGAATAATACTAGATTTTATTTGTAGTTAAGTAATATAGATCATGAATTGTATGGAGTTTTATACATTAATATTTTTATTATATATTTGTTTGATTAAAGTAATAACATAATAAAAACTAAATAATTATAGGAATGTATACAAAAGGGGAATTCATGAGATAATATGGTAATATTTTAAATCACCTTATAAATACTAAGAGTTAGATTTTTTCAAAATAAAACACATGTTAATACCTCAATCATCCAACTGCGTATTATTTACCAGAGTATAGTGAACATGGATAATCATGTATATATAATGTAGGATATAAGTGACACAAACAGTTATGTGTCTATTCCTACTGTGAGCTTGGGTTACACTTATATAGGAAACTAAAATAGATAATATACTAAAAGAATATATATGAGATAAATACATATGATGGATTTGGAAAAGATTTATTCACTCTACTATCTATTATTCATATGTGATAATATTTTCATAATTGTCTATGATATGTCCTCATGGATTATGTTGTGGGATTTATGAAGAAATAAATGTCTTGGAAAACGAATGGTTATCATGTAAGCATTCTAAAGTTGTTTTAATTTTAGTGGGATGAAATTTAGGAAAAATACATTTTAATTACTGTAAAACATGATACTCATGTAATAAAAAACATATATTTTAAATTAGAATGGAATAAACATAATATAGTTTATCTTTGAGATCAATTTTGTTGAAATAGAATCATAATGGGAATAAATATTTAGAATAGTATAAGATCTTAAGAATATTTATGAAATAAGAAAAATAATTCTTTGTGTAAGAAAAAAATCAACCTAAGGAAACTCTTTCCATATAAAATAGTCAAGAATAAAAATATATTTTGGTATGCATAATAAAGATTATCTTGATTTCTTTACATTGATCCTCATTTTGATGGATTTTAATATTCAAAAGCAACATGATAATATAAATTATTTTAGGATTAAAAACACCTAAAATGATTTATTAATAATAGGTTATTGAATAGAGATATGATGTTTCAAATTTATTCCTTTAGTATAACATGGATGTAGGCACCTTAGTCTCAACTCATTGAATTCATATGATTGGGTATGTAAATGAAAAAGAGAGACTGGGGTCACCACTCAAGCTTGATCTATCCATATATTTCATTCTTAAATAACTGTGGGAAATGTTCTTATATTTTATTATAAATTTTAAATTAAATGATTTGAAAAAACATTTACCTAATATTCTTAATATATTGAGGTCTATTGAATATGACATGGGAGGTCAAGGGTCATGTTTCATGATGATGGTACATAAATCAAATGGGAATTATTTTTTGAGGATAAGAAGAGAGAATTTGGAGAGTTTACGCCACCCTCTAAATCGATGAAATAAGATTTTAAGAGAGAGAAATGATTTTATTATGGAATGTCTTGACATTGGATATGGAGGTTTAAAAACTACCTTAAAGGGTGGAATAATAATTATAGAGAGTCTACATCATGTAACGATTTTATATAATTCAATTATTTTATTTTGATTGGTATATGATACCAAATATACTTTATAAAATTCTATAAATATGTACATGAGTTCAAAATAAAAGAAAAATTTATGGTTATCTTGAATTATATATTAAAATAATTAATCAAAGGGTTTCTAAATCAATGATTTGAATTATGTGGATTAAAGTAATGCTCTTAGTGGATTGCAATACAAAATTTGTATTTTTCATCTTGTTTTTCTATTTTGTGATAAGATAAATTATTTTTATATAGTGGTTGTTGTAAATAACAGGAGATGATTATTTTTATATAAATGATTTTTATTGATCCTTTTTTGGAAAATTTTCTTAAATAAGATAAGGAAAAAAAATTATTGGATAATATAGTTTATACAAGTTATTTGCTAATTTTTAGTGGAAACTTTTTCACCAACCTTTAGTGGAATATTTTAAAGAATAAAATTTTATTTTAAATTATCTATAAAAAATAAAAAACCCTTGTATATGGGTGTTAAAAGTTTATTTGTTAAATATTATCAATAAAAGAGATAGGTTTTATTTCCTTATATGTGGAATTTTTTGTCTAGGAAATATATTTTAGGGAAAATATTGTTTCTAAGGGAATATGAAGAGTATATTTGAACATAAATGAGTTCAAATTGTAACAAATAAATTATTATACTATTAATTCAAATGTTAAAGACACTTTAAATCCTAAATAAGTTTAGGGTATATTGGTAAATAATTTTCCTTATATAGAGAGTCACATTAAAATTTGTTAACGAAAGGTATTAAAGAAAAATTAGAAAGATTCAATTTGATAATGATGAACCTTGAAAGTCTTTTAAGAAGAAAAAAGAAGCTATTAACATTGTAAAATTTTATTTTATGATGTAAATAATCATGAATTATATATTCAATTAATCTTAATATCACAATTATTCAAAAAAGTGTTATTCATATATATTACCCATTAATAAAATTCAGAGGGATGATTTATCAGATATTCAAATAGTGATGTGGTGGGAATTAGATGAGTATTTATACATAGGTTTGTGAATATTAATGAAGTATTTTGAAAATACAAAATGTTTCATGTTATATAAAAGGAAATCTATAATTTATCATTCGTTCATGTTGGCTAAATATATTTCTTAAATCATAATGATAATTGAACTCAAAAAGTTTAAATTTGAGTTATCCTAATCGATGGTCATTATCGAGTATTATAGGTTGTGACAACATGTGAATATTAATGTGGGTTGGGTTTCATAAAGAGATATAGAATTATATCATGGGGAATAAATTGATTTTTTTGTATTGGATAACCCATTATTTATACTAGAGAAATTTTATTCACCATTTATTTGCTATACTACGGGTGATCAATTCATATTTAATCCCTATATTTAAGGTTGAAAATATTACTATGATGAGAACCTTTGTGCCTTGTTATATTTCATACCCCATCCTTAATGTTATGATAATATAGGGTAATTTGGGGTTTAGTTGATCATTTCGTCAGTTGAGTTTTAACCAATGTGGTATTTTTCATCACATATGATGGGTTAGGCATCAAGGTTCTTGATTGAGATATATTAGTGAAGTGTCTTTCCATACCGATATATGTGATTTAAAATGTTCTCATTTATTTATATGGGGGAATATGATGTTATCAACTATCTAAGTGGGTGAAATTTTAAATGACCATTAATTTGGTTATTCTATACGTGGATAATATAGAACATATGGTTAGTCTATAAGATATTGACATTCTCAATATCTTTTGATCACTCAATTCCTTGAACAAATGGATTTTATAATTATGCATACTTTTACATGTTACAATTTTTGGACATAGGTATGAGGATACATGTGTTTGATATAGATCACACCAAATCCATTTATAATTTTATTGGAATTAATTCATTTATAGAGTCATATTTTTTATAATTATTGATTATGGGACATATAATTATATTTAATGATAAAAAATAGTATGGGTCACAATTTGTTATTGTTTTAATAAGGATTATGTTTTGTTACAATGTATTTGTATCTAACATTTAGAGATACCCCAAAAGTGTTTTACAGATATCTAAAATAAATTTTAAATATATTTTCACAATGTTGTTCAATATGAAGTAACATATTGTAAAAATGAATAATATATTTTCCTAAACTAGTTTTGGAAGATATCCAAAAATAGTTTTGTATATAGTTTCACTAGTTTTCATATATGATGTGACATAAAGTGAAAATACGAAATTTTTATGGGGTTAGAGTAAAAGTGGAAGGTTTTTACCATAATTATTTAATTTAAAATCACCACATGGTTTTATAAATAGCATTTTGGTTTGTGATGGTATAAACCATGACATAGTGAGGGTCCCCTTGTCATTTTTTAGTTCATGGAAAAAAATTTATATAGTAATGAGTCTTTCTTATACTTTAAGTTGTCATTTTATATTGGATATTCATATGATAATGATTAAAGGGGTTTTAAAATTGGAAAAAAAATATATTACACATTACCCATTCAATGTGAGTAATTAAAATAATGTTTAAAAAAGAGTTTTGACATTTGAAACGTTTGATAAATTTTTAATCAATTGGAAAAATGTTTGATTCCTATAGATCATCCTTAAAAAGCCTATATAAATTAGCTCATCCCTCGTTTAATGTGTGTGGTTTCCAAAATCTATACGATATATTTTTTAATCTACTCAGATCAAATCACTCTCACCCACTTATTCTATTTTAATTTTACTTGATGGTTATAGAAGGCCATGAGGAATATTGAATAATTCCCAAGAAATATGAATTTTTTGTATCCTAAGGATACCTTGGGAAGGATTCTGATGTCTTTTTTAGTAATCCTTATCATGATAATTTTGAGGATATTGTATATATACAAACAACATGGAAAAGGTTTTTATTTCTAATTTATTTCATTCAATATAAATAAATGGATAGATCTATTGATATAATAGGGTTTTGATTCACTTTTCTACTACTTTCTCACAGGTTTTATACCTTCTAAAACCCTTCAGTAAATCCTGTAGTATATATTCAATTATTTTTTACATTTACTTTCAAAAGGAAACCCAAATATACTAGTTTTAAAATAATAATCAAAATATTATCATTTTCATATAAATAAATAATAAAAACATAAATAGTTTTTTATATCTTATTTTTTGATAAGGATGGTTTGAAAATTCATTATCAGAAACATATTTTTAAAACATTCTATGTTATCAAGGAAATATAATTCATCTTAAGAATATTCACTAATTATGGGATATTTCCATAATTTATAAAGGTTAAAATGTAGGATTTGATCCTTACAGTACCATCTCATTAGTGATTGATGTGATCCAAAGATAGCTCAACTTATATAAACTCAGTCAATAGAGGGTTTACCACTAGAAAGAGCATGATTCTAACTAGGGGTAATAACCATGGTGTTATTATTACAACTATATCACACTTCTTTAGAATTCCTACTCAAATACTCACAGGTTCCCAAGAATGTTTCAAAACAATAATTTATGAAACTAAGAAACACATTTATAAATCACTCATATAATCTACCAAACACCCTCAAATAGAAAAATAAACTTTCAAATTTATGTTAAACCACTCTATATAATAAATTATGACATTAAATTTAATAATAATAAAAGGAATACAAAATTTATAAAAAAAATTCTTTTATGTCATGCTAAAAAAAGACATTAAATATATTTTATGATCTTTAAAGTTACATTATTAATAAAAAATTTATTAATACATAAAGTTATAAACTTTCCAACAAGGTATAACTAAAATTAAAATCATGTTAATTTAAGAATTTGGAAACATAATCCCATATTGAAATTTTTGACAATTAAACATTTATAAAACTTTTGAAAACATGTATATTTTAAAAAAATTGAAACTCCCAGATAATAAAATATTAGTAATAAAAAAAGGACATAAAAACATGGTAAATAAAGTTAAAGTACTTATGATCATAAATGTTTTTCAATATATTAACAAAAATTTAGAAAATATTCAATATTTAGATAAAATTGGGGATTGATAAGTCTTTTCACCACTTAAACATCATGAAATTGATATTTAGAAACAATATTACAATGATAAATGACCTACTATGGGAGATTAGATAAATAAAGGGAATAAATGAGAGAAAAGGAATATGAATGAGAATGGAGAACTAACCTTTAACTTTCATCAATAGATTACAAATATATATACCAAAATCAAGAGATGTAGAAAGTTGAAGAGCTAGAAGAAACTAGAGGGCCTTTTTGGAATATTCTTGACGACCCTTGGGAGAAATATAATAAGTGTAATCACCTAATTTGGGGGTTCTAATTTAAAAAAGGGTGGAGTTGTTATGTGGACACATAGTCTGGCTATTCTCATCCCAGTATGCTAGCTTCAAGTGTAGAGTGAATTGAATGATATAAAGAATTATAAAAATATCCCACTTTAAACAATGTTAAGGTGAAAAAATACTATTTTATAAACTAATTTAATAAAAAATAAAGTATAAATGCAGTGGAATATAAAAATAATAAAGAATAACATAACCAAATAGAAAAGTAAATGGAATAATTAGAATAACAATCTTAACAAAATTAGAAAATAATGTGGTTTATTATAGAAATTTACAAACCCCTAAAAACTTTTATTAAAGTATATATCTAAGTTATAATCCTTAAAAATTATTATCTTTTAACCCAATGTGGTACACGAATCTATTTGCAATTTGAAAGAACACATGTTCTGAAATAGAAACATATTTGATAAAGGGATTGAAATATCATGATATTACCCAAGATATTTATTAAATAGAGATTAAATTAAGGCTCTCCTCTATATCTTATTCAATTAGCTTATCAATATCATCAAGTTCCCTTCCCTGAAACTTATTTAAAATATTTTAGTAGTTAGTCCTCACCCTTGGAATTATATAATAAAAAAATATTGAGATCACAAGTTCCTATCCTCAAAATGTATTTTATTAGAAGATAAGAAGAGAATAACTAGACTAAAGAAGAACATAAATCACACAAATATTTAAAACTAATAAAATTTATCAATTATGGGGTAATAAAAATCTCTCAAAAGTATTCAATTTAACCTCTCAGTATCTCGTCCTTGATTCCTTGGTCTCCTACTTATAAAATATGGGTGTAATGAAATTGTAACAAATTCTATGAGTTCTTTGTGATGAAAATGGTCATAAAAAATTCTTTAGAAACTTCATTATATTATTTCATTTCAATAAAATGTTTATATTTTTCAATAATGAGTTCCAAAATGTGTTAGGTCCGGAGTAATTTTTTCCAAATTATAAAAATTTAGAAGATAACAACATTTTATAATTTGGAATATATAATCTTCTATAAGAAAATATAATACACAATTCAAGTAAAATTTACTAAATTAGGGATTGTTTTTTGATTCATCAAAATAATTATTCCAAAGATTTCATTTAATAGAATGAATTATTAGATATATGGACTATTAAACCATTTGACTAACCTTGAAAACCTCAATAGAATATTATCCTATATATTCACCTTTTATATTTTACTAGACCAGGTGTTCTAACCATGACCCCTCGGAAAAGGCCTATAAATCATTAAATTTACACTAGAACCACACTAAAATATATAAAATAAATAATAAAAAATACATACCACTAACATGATGGGTTTCACATGCATAACTTTATTATTCCATTCATTATATAGTATAAATACATAATGAAGTTATTAAAATCATTAATTATCTCGTTAGCTTTCTTTGTATTCATGCTCCATATCGGGATCAAGTGTTTTAATTACTTATTTTCAATAAAAGACGCACTACCTCCAACATTTTATGTTTTTATTAAACTTATTAATATAAAAAAATCAAATATTTTAAATTGTTCAACTAATCTCCCTTGTCCACTAAACTTTTGGATAATATTGTGTCAATTTGATTTAATTAATGATTTTTTTTAAAAACAAAATAATGATAGTATCAAATAATATCAACATGATTAAACTTTTTTCAATACCGTAAGGATCAGTTACAATTGAAATGGTAGAAGTTAAAGCTCACAAATACAGAAAATGTTATCATTAGGGTTTCCTAATCATTATTTCAATAATAAATTAATTTATAACCTAGTAACACTAGTATAATGCTGAGAAGGATCATATCCACATAAAAGAAAAAAGAGCACGTGAACTGAGAAAGTAAACTCAAAATATGAGAAAGGAGTGACAAGTGATAAGAGAATAAGAAATAGTGAAAAATAAAGGTTAAGAATGTAAAAAATTAGTTATTTGTGATGAAGTTTGATGAGTGAAATAATTATACTAGAATGTAAAACAACCCAAAGATTAGTGAATAGAAAGTCAAAAAAGAAGATGGAATTTATACTATATAAGGAAAATTATATTTCTCATTCAATGTGAATTTGAACTGAATCAACATCCTATAACAATATTTCTACTGACTATTACAAGGAATGTAAAACGGAATGTTAAATCCCATAATTTCGTAAATAAATATTTCAACAAAGTCCTGAAATAAGATTAGGATTATAATAACACGGATTAGGCAAATGATAAATCAGAATGTTATTTCCATAAAAATGATACTAAAAATAATTGATAAAATATTTAAATGGAAAATGATTCTAACAGTTTGATTATGATTTAAAATTATGGCGGTTATCAATTCATAACGCATTAATGAAATATTAATTCTAAAAAAATGATAAATAAGAAAAGTGATGAAGTAAAAAAGGTGACACAACCCAATGAAAATAGAAGAATTAGATAAAAAACATCCCCCATTGAAAAAATAATTGAATAATCATTTTAAAATCAAATAATTTAAATAAATTCATTAAAAAATATGAACAGAACAATAAGTGTTTATAAGGAAATAAATCTTTCTCCAAAGTAGATCAACCTTCCTCTGAATCTCTCTCACACTATGGTGGACTTCTTACTAATGCTCCCATAGTGTCATCCTACGTTATCCAAATAAAAATATATATTTCCTGAATGTCTTAGGGGTTTTTTCCTTCTATTTATTGCATAAACCGTAATTTTAGCTCTAAATATCTTGGAAGATTCCCTTAATCATTTTTTCCAATTTTCATAAAATCTTATTATTTTAAGTCATATTTATCTAATAGTCATGTAATAATAATTTTTTACTTTAAGATAATTAATTAATTCACATGCATGTAAATATTTATTAACCTATAAACCCTTATACTCTCTAAAAAATCACCCATATCCCTAATTATCTGAAATATCTATTTTCATGTATATCTTAAGGGGTTTTCGATGTTTTTGTGTTGAGTTTAGGATGGTTTAATTAAGGTGAATTATTCATTTTGTTAGATTTATGTTTTTTTATAACAAAAAAATATATGGTATTTGGAAGAATCTAGTAAAAAGTGTGGAATTATAGAAATATTTGGAAAATTAATTTTGTGGTGTGAAGAACCATGATGTAAATCTATGAAAATAGGGATGAAGCCAAAATGGGGGATTGAAGTTGGAATAAATATTGAGCAATATTGAAGATAAAAATAACTTTAGAACCTATGAGAAAATTCTTTTATATCATGAAATGAATTTAAAACTTGAATCAATATGGAGGATGAGGTATGGTAAAATTCATTCCACCACTTCACACTGAAACATGTGGTTTATTGCTTATTTCAAAGACACATTGATGAGTCTTACATAATAACTTCAACTTATGATGTAAATGTTTTGGGAAATAATATTTTTTATGCCTTGAAAACTACTTATGATGTGAGTTCATCAATTGAGAAGACCAGATCCACAACATTTAAAGCGTAAAACATGAATTCATGATGTAAACACAAAATCAATAAAAAAATTAAAATTTTGAATTTTTGGATTATCTAGGTAATTAATGCAATCGTGATCAGGGTATTTTAGAGTTTATTTATAAACATATTTAAGAAGGTTGAAAGTAAAATTGATTTACTCATTTGAAAATTAGTTGAGAGCTGTTTTGGGGGTTCCAACCCATGAATCATTTTTCATAGTTTGGGTTTTATTCATACTTTCATGTTTTCTATTTTTGTAATAGTGGATGATTGATAATTTAATTTTATTATTTTTTCTCCATTATTTATCATTTAATTTCTTCCCTATGTAACTTAGATACCTCATTTTTAGAAATCATGTGATAATTATTGGATAAATCAATATGGAAGAGAAGAATCTATTAAAGGGTGTGCATACCAATAATGTTTGATTTTCTGTCACTCATAATCATATTTTATTCAATAATATCATGTTGTGTTAACAATTTTTTTACTTATTGATTCATTTATGAGTGAATTCTGACATGATTGAGATTATTAATTCTCGACCATTGAATTGGATTATTATTTTTCTTTTGGAAATCTATTCTTAATGCATTTTTGTTATTTTATATATTTATACCATGATGAATTGAGATTATTGGTTATATTCATATAGATTAAACATTTATCAAATCTATATAATTTGGTGTTTTATTATCTATTTAATTTGATTGGTTTAAAAAGTTAAGTTGAATTAATTTATCTAGTAAAACCGCCTCTGGAAACTGGTTCTGCCCTCATATATTTCCAATATTTTTGTCTCCATCATAGTTATTTATTTTTAAGTCATTAAATTTGTAAATAGGTCAATTATAATTTTCACAACCCAACCTTTTTTCAAACATTAATGTAGTGTTATATACTGTTCATGGAATCATCCTCGTACTACCACTATACTAAGGCGTTTTAGTTGGTTTGGTTTAAGAACATTATAAGTTTCTAATTTTATCAACCATGTGGAATTAAAGACATGGTGTTGGCCGACAATCATTACTCAAAGATAATAATATCACCCATACATATATCCAACATGACCCTTACATGATATGACATTCACCCTGATGCAGATCTTTGCAGTTACCCATATATGGGTTTTTATAACACTTATAAATTCATTGACCATTGAAAATAACCTTGATGTTGGTGGCTATTTGACCTTTAGGAAAGTAAAAATATTCATATGAACCTAGTATTTATATCAGGATCCAATTTAAATCATACTATACCAACACACATGATCAATATAGATAACAACAACATTGAAAACAATCTTACCCATTTAAACTGAAAGACACCAGCCTTAACCTGTGTGGGTGGTAAATATATCAATTGGTCTCCTCGACCTTCTTATTCAATCATCCAATTCACATTCCAGATATCACACGCTAGAGTTATGATCGAACGAGTTGAAACAATGGAATTCACAACTTTATAATCAAATATTTGAAGCTCTAAATTAATATGAATGTCCATGTAATCTTTTTCTCCAGTACCTAATGTACATGAAACTATGATAGAACAACCATAGGACCCTGGAGATGTGAGGCCCCTCCATTTTCTCCAACCGCTCTACCTTGTAAACAAAACATTCTACCAATACGAAAATATACAACTAAGATCATATTTATCACCTATGAAATGAGAAACATAGATCAATTATTTGATTTTGATATCCTAAACATCAATGTAGAACTAAGGATTAGGTTTCCTAAAAAATAAAATAATGGATAATTATCATCCAAGATAATTGTTCAGATTATGAGAGGTGGCTCAATAATATTTCCCCATGCGTAGGTTTGGGCTCACTAGTTCTATAGATACCCAATCCCAATAACAAAATGTTGGTGTTTATTCTATTATATTTTCATTGGATACAAGGGATCACATCACCAAGGGTTAGTCAGTTTAGCAGTCTTGAAAATCCAGATATATACATTAATCCTATATTGTATTATAAATATAAAATAAATATTATAAGAAACATTGTATCATCGATGATATTATTCATAATATCCTTTATTATGACAACCCATAATTTATTACACTTTAATTCTTGATTTATTACATAAAGATACACTTAATACAACACAAGAAGATCAAGAGGCCTAATGTAGTTAGGAAATTAGGTGCATATCATAACAAATTGAAAATAAATACAAAAATTTTATTTAAAAACATCATAACATGATCTTATATTCCATGGATCTTCTCACACATCATGGGATAACATGTGGACGTACACAAGAAAGGTTTGAGTTATAAAGATTAGTAAGGGAATAAAAAATCATATATTAAGGTAAATTAGTAAACTTGATCCAAGAGACCTATAAAGGAAACATAATATGGGTGAGAATCATAATCATGAACAATTAGGCATGAAATTGTATGATAACATAAAGAAAACATAGGAATGTAGTGACAACATAAAACATGAATTCATAAACATAAGTAAAATCTAACCTCCAAGAAATCATTACATAGTGTTATTAGGATGACCTCCAATGAACTATATTGGGAATATCATGAGATAAAAATACAACTCAATGCATTGAAGGGATATATACTTATGGGTCTACCCATCCCTTTCATATCATATACATGAATAAGTGTGCCACATAGATCATGAAACATAAGGATTATTTCATCAATTTTAACCCCATGATTAAGTATTTTAGGTTATATATATGTAAATCACCAATAAATGAAGTATTTGTACAATTAGTTGAATAACCTTATATGGAAATAGATATGGGTATTCACATCACAAAAGTTTGTCATGGAAAATAATAGGATAATATCAGCAGTATAACGAGTGTAAAAAAGTTTTATAGAAGGGGTGAATGAGAGAGAAAAGGGTCTATCATTAAATGGGAATCATAAGGACAGTAATATGGATGTTTAAAAACTTATAAAAACATGAAATATTATAAATCAAAAGGTATAAAAAAAATAAGGTTCTTTAATAAAAGAGAGAAGGAGAGGATCCCTTGCCATGATAGGCCACTTTTAAAAGATTAGGATGAACATATTATAAGCTTTGGGTCACCTTGAGAGGTACTAATAGAGGTAATTTAAGATTATATTCATCCCCCATGTGTTTTGAGTAAATAAGAATGGAAGGTTGGGTGGGATAATTTAGAATAAGAGAGGATGATTGTTTATTAATTTCCAAACATAGGTTTTGGTCTATATATGATAAAGTAATAAAAAATAATTCTAGTGATTTTTACCATGGTTTTAGACAAATAGGATTGAATTTAATTATATTATATGTATAGGATGTGATCAAATTAAAATAATTCCATTGGTGATGTAAAAGCGGATTATGTTCTAAAAGAATTGATTTTAAAATATTAAAATACAATATATGTTTTGGAAGATTCATCATGAATTTATAAAATTACTCAAATAAAATAATAAACATAATATTTTAAATAGAAAACATAATTTTGTTCATGGATACTCTTTAGAGTATTTATTACATTATTTTTTTGGATTTTATGAAATCATATTACATACTGTATAATTATACTATGTTTAATTTTTATCCAAAAAGTTGACTCTCTTAGAAAAGTATGAAAAATTCACCATTGGATAATTTCAAAAAGTTAATTTTAAAAAATTATTTTATTAAAATAATTATCTAAATATTATAATATACATTTTTGAATAAAAATTGCCCTTTGTTTAAAAATACTTGTTTTTTAATATTTGTATTTTTTCTAACCCTTATAAAAATTAAATTTGACTTCATAAAATGAAATTATAATTTATATTTTAAAAAATATTATTTCATAATAATATTTTATTAATGTAATGTTTTATAAAAAATTACCGAATTCATAAAAAGGAGTGTCTTCATTGAAACTATTTATTTCCTAAAAATACAATTTGTGTTTCATCTTATCAAACTCTAATTTTTATCAAAATCATTATTTAATCATTTAAAAATTAATAATAAGGTATTAAATTTAATAATTATTTTATTTGAAATAAAATATAAATTTTTAAATTATTAGGGTCTAAAAACACATCCCTTTATTATACTATTAAATACTATAATGGTAAGGTGTGTGATGATAGAATTGTTTTTGTTGGTTTGGAAAACATGGTTTGGGTCGGGATCTCGATGAGCTCAAAATTCTCCCATACATTCTTTAATTCAATATTTTGTTATTTGATCTCAACATAGGATTTGTTGTGGAAAAAAATACAATGATGTTATATTTCATAGAAACTCTGATAAATGGGCTTCAAAGGGTACAATCCTAATGGTTGAGGACATCACTTCCTTTGTTTATGTCAACTACATTCTATTATAACCCTTAATATATACTAATAATATGATCTCTTTATAATGGATATACAATCAATGATTATGATTATTTATATTCTTTTAAATATTATAGGATTAAACTTATCATAGTCTAAAATAAACAAAGTATTTCATGTTTTTTCTATAACTTCATTTCTTAATAAGTAATTTAATCATTTATAAATGGATTTTCACTTAAAAAATATTGGGTCATTACATTATTGCCAATTCATAAATTTCTCCCTCAAAATTATCATTTCACGCAATAAAGTAGATGATGGTTCTTCTATTTCTTTACTGTTTCTAGTTCCAATGTCTCTACCTCAAACTTTTGTTTATGACGTTAGACTTTGTAAAGGTTATTCATCTTGTTTTGTGTAACTTTGTCTCTATAATATTAGATCTTCATCGACTGCTCCTCATATGAAATATCATTCTATAATGATACCACCTCTGGATTCAATACATATGGGGGATTTGGTATGTAATTCATTAAGAGGGACACATAGAACATATCATGTACTAGATATAAGATAGGTGTGAGTTTTAGTCGATACGTCACCGCTCTCATTTGATCAGTGATATCAAATAGGATGATGTGTCTTGGATTATGATTTCCATTTTACCAAAACCTTATGAATTTATTCCATGGTAAAATATGATGGAAAACCTTATCTATGAACTTAAACTCCAAGTCTCATCAACTACCATATTCATACTTTTATTGTCAACTTTGTGAGGATTTCATATGTCATTAAAGGGTTTGAACCTTATCTATCATATCATGGTCAAGATCAAGTCCCATAACCTTCTTATCATGATCATCAATCTATCATGTTGGATTATAAAACCTCTTCTAATACACTGCCTCATTAGGTTACATTTGAATTCTAGAATCATAACTATTTCTATTTGAGAACTCCAGTATGGAGAGATGTTAGTCCCAAATGTAACACCCTATGATTTTTAAAATAGGAACCTCATGTTCGATAGTGTTTATGACACAAAACACCAATCTTAGAAGAGAATATAACACCCCAAGGAATTATGATATATATTTTAAAATAAAATCAATCTCTTCAATATCTTATAATAAACATAGCATATTGTTTGAACGAAACATGATACACTATTAATATATTATTATTTAAAAATGACCATTATAATCTAGTTAATTAGTAGGAGGGTATGAATAGTACTAACAAAATTATGAAAATTAAATTGTTTACAAGTGTATAAATAAATTCAATGGTTATTTACTGATTATAAATAAAATAAGAATCATTTTAAATTAAATGAATTATTTTCTAAAATTCATCATTTTTTTAAAAGCGATATAGTCACACCTTGTGCACATAATTTATAATTCATTTTTCTACTTTTGAATTTTTTTTTGAAAAATAAATTTTTTTATTGAAATCATAATATCAAATTTATCTTAGGTATATATTTTTTTTATATTTTCATTATTTTTTTATTTTTTATGAATAATGAAAAGTACTAATTTTAATCTAAAATTACATTTCATTTAAATTTTTTACAAAGTTATTTATATTTTAAATTATATTCAAAGTAAAATTACGTTAATAATATTACAATTTAACTAATTTTGGTCATTTGAGTCAATTTAATATTTAATTTTGATATAAAAACTGCGTAAACTTTTATAGATTTTTTCATTGAAAACTCGCTTTCTTATCGTGCCTATATGATTAATTTTAAATTATTATTTTTTAAATTATGTGAATGGAATTTTGAAAAATGGATTCCAAATTTTGAGTCTTCATAATTTATATTATCTAATTAGTTTGACTTAGTTTTTAACCATAATAAAAAGTTTAAATAACAAAAAACATTTAATGTTGTGACATTGAAAATGGGTTTACCTAGGGGTTAAACAAAAATTATATGACATAAAAAAACCCAAATATTTTCTGACACACATTTTCATGAAATATATAGAAATTATAACTTTAAGTTTCTAACACCCAAAAAATTTCTTACACACATTTTTTATCTTTTTGGAATGTGAAAACGTGGGTATAACTTTTTCATTTGATAAATTATGAGTGTGCCACTCACCTAAATTAAAAAAGTCTATCCACTCTCATATCCTCTTCATAATTTCAAATCCCATTATCCCATCCAATAAATACTCAAATCTCTTCTTTAATTCACTCACCTTATCCTATTATCCTTATTTTTTCCATAAATCCAAACTCGTAATGATTTTGGTTCAAACCAAAAGAAGTTGTCTTATAAAGATGAAACATCCCTTATAGGGATTTTAATTTTATATCTCCATCCTCCTCTATAAATTATTATTAAACCATTATGATATAATAACTTTATTATGATAAATCTATAGTTTTTTATAGTATGTTAATGACCGATTTAAATCTTCTCTATCATCAAATGGGAAATGAAATCATCAATCGTGTATACGGAAGACTATAGTCTCACGAACTGATGTATTTTGTTTTGAATCATCACTTTTAAAGGCTACTTGAAATGTTTTTTTAATATATTTATATTATATTTATGATATTATAATTATTATTTTAATTACCATATCAAATATATGATCTTACTTTCAATTTGTGGGGGATGCGATAATGTCACTCATATGGACAACGGACTACCGCCTCATGAAGCGATGTGAAACGTTTTTCACTTATGTTTTACATAGAAGTTAGTAAGGATAAAGTTAATTAATTTATTTGATATTTATGATATGAAAATAATTGTTTAAATATTACATGAAATTTAACTTCTTACCTTCCATTCCATTAGAAAATAATTACATCGCTCTTGCGTATGTCTAGACTACCACCTCTACATAAGGATGTGAAATGTTTTTCATTTTATTTTTACATGCGTGGTAATAATTAGGTATTCTATTAAAATAAATTATATACATATAATGATCATTTAAGGATAATTATTATTTCCTTTGCTCTAATTCTATCTATCTAGATAAATGGAAACAATAGTCATCCATATGTACGACCTACCAACCCTATGAATAATGTAACCCCTTTTATATATATAAATTTTTATATTACTATAAGTACATATATAATGAATATATATGATATTTATGTCATGTATTAAATTATAGAGATGATTTAACAATGATAAAATTAAACTATCTGAAATTACTGAAACAAAACATACATGAAATATGAAGAAGTTATGACCAAAAACAATGATTTTAATAAAGAATTGTTAATAAATAAGAGATAAAGAATATAATTAAAACATATGCGGTATGAGATATATGAGTATAGTACTTTAATATATATTGAATAAACCAATTTTTATTATATACGATGTTCTTCAACATTTTAAGGAAAGTGAAAATGTGTTAAAGGTTTCTCGTATCACTTTTACTTTTGTGAGACATATACAAAATTTACCACTTATTTCCTTTTTTGGGTGTATATAATTCCCCTTTCAATATTTTTTATATAATGAATCTATTTAAACTAATTATATTTAAATTTTACTTTTATGACATTTATTTTATAAGGATAATGATATAGATCTTACCAATGTTGTAAGGGTTTATTTCACAACATCATCATTATTCAAGATTTGATTATGTTTAAGTCTCATTTGGGGGAAGTTTTTGATATTTATATCATAATATCAATATATTATCTTTTCATATAGTTATTAATAAAATTTTTAATTAATAGTACATTTGTCCACTCATTTCAACTTAAAATGAGCAAGAATTGTTTTATAAAAAAAATCAAACAATATTTCTCTCTTTAGTCAAAAACTCTTTTTCTTCAAAATATTTGTATTCTAAAAATGTTCTCAAAAATATTTTTATTCTTTTAAAAATTATCAATTAAATACATGTATAAATTTTTTTATATTTTATTAATTTTTTTGAAAGAAATATTTATGTCATGATCAAAACATGGATTATTCGGATTTTACAAAAATGTGAAAGGAATCATAGTTTTAATGTGCACGATATGAATGTAATTATCTACCTTCTTGAAGAATAAGTGTTTTAAAAATTATTTTACATGTTTTCAAAAGACATTTTTTGAGAAAAATATTTCAATATATTTTTTTAACATATAGTTTTAAAAATATTTTCACTGTGAAATGTTTATTTTCCTCAAAAACAATTTAGTGACATTTTTATTATTTTTATGTTCATTAACATTAAAAATATTTTTTTATATTTATGATATATGGGGGTTATGTTGTATTGATACCATAATTATTATCTATTTGAATGGTTTATGATCAGTTTGGTTAGGGATGTAAATTTTATTACCATTCACTATATTACTCTTTATATTTTATGATTATGTTTATTTATGTGGGTATGTATTAACATTTAAAATATTTGTTTTTCAATACCAATGTTTATGTTGATTATGTTTCACCCCATTAGTATAAGTAATTCATTTTTATTTTTATTATATGGGTGGAACCTGAAATTACATAGACCCTTGATGTATCGGTAGTTATCATGGGAAAAATAGATGCGGTTTTGGCCAAAACCTTAAAAATTATTTTATATTTCTTTGAATAATGTCTTAATGGTTTGTTTTAGATTTCTGAAATTAGGCATTCAATTATTATGAATTCATTTATTGATATTCCATGTGATTATTAGATTATTTAAAATATACATGATTAATTTTTCAAGATCATGTAATTATTTATGTGTAATTATTTGATTATAATGTATTTCAACCATATTATTCTCCATTTATTGATTAAATAGTTTGTGTTTTAGTTATTTACCATGAAACATTGATTATTCCTTATTTATTAATAGATTATTCTATATAATTACCCTTATTGAGCATCTGATATCACACCTTTCTTATGTTTTATTTTCCAAGGATACCAAGAAATGTTTTTTGATTGATATGTTTGTGTACACTATGAGTAATAATAGAGTTCTCAATGAAAATAATTTTTTTGTTTAATCATTTCAATAGTAATAATAATTTCAAGTATTTATTCAGTTTATCAATAATACTAAACCATTCATTCTTTCAGGGTGTGATTACTTGTATCTTATGTGAATGTAATTATGTAAGTACAATCTTTGGCTATTGGGGTTAGGTTCACTATAGTTGGAATTAGAGGAAGTTAGGTAGAACCCTTTGAAAACAGATTTAAGAAAAAATATATTAGGGAACAAAACTCTACGATAGAATTTGAGGATATGCATATGATAACATCCTTGTGTTTTGGTAAAGAATAGATTATGTGGATTTTCCAAGAAAATGAATCCATTCCTGGACACAACAGGTTGATGTGTTTCTAAAAATAGTATACCAAGGGGAAATGACTATGAGAATAGTTCATTTGGATTAAGCTAATCATCATATGGTGCATGAAAATGGACCTTACTATGTACCTAGATGGAAAATCATTTGGGATATGCTTAGGATAAATAAAATTTCATTTATAAACCAATATGAAGGAGTTGAAAATAAATATATTTCCAAAGAATCCATGTTTATGACTATAAGTTTAGCTTTACGAAACCTTTTAAATTTATGTTGAGTGTTTCACTAGTTTTGGTATTATACATTATAGTTCATAATATTATGATATAATCAAGTGTATTCAATTATCTAGAAAAAGCACATAACATAAGAAATGAAAAATGTATCGATGCAGGTACCCCATGTAGGGATTTAACCCAAGGAAATATAGTGAAGCTACCATAAGAGACAGAGTTAGAACTGGTCATATTATAATCATATTGGGTAATTTGAATTAGGTTAAGAGTAATAAAAAATCTCATATGGATTATCATGTTGATCCACAATATGATTTAATGATGTTAGAACACTTAATGTGTTAGAGAAATCCATCATTCACTGGGACAACAAATCCATTTTTAGTTGAGAAATAGATAATTTAATTAAAGAATATATTTCTCGCTCTGGGAATTTGTGAAAGGGAGAATTTTTCATGTAATTTTATCATCTCACAAGACATACAAATCAATTATGGTCATAAATTTTAATATACAAGGATGAAGAGAAAATATAAATCATCGATTAGAATGATTTCAATGTACTCTTCTTGGAGAAATATTTTCCTCATGAACAATGATTAGATATGGAAAGATAGTTTTTGAGTCTATTATAGAAAAAAGTGGAAAATGTTGCTAAGTATAAAGCTAAATTTATAAGTTTATCAAGGCATGTTGTGTAATATTTATGTAATATAATTAAGAATATTGATTGTCTCTTTGTTTGTATGAAGACAATTCTATAAGGAGAACTAGTCACAGAAATTTTTTTATCATATGAGGATATAATATGATGTGATATCAAGATAGATAAATAATTCTCCAGGTCTTATAAATTCTAAGTGAAGAAAGATAATAAGAGGATAAAATAGAAAAATATAGTTAAAGGGAATTAGGTAAATAAGGATTTTCAAAATTTTGATACATATTGAGGAAAAAAACTTGGTACATGCTCAAAAGGAAGAGGAGTTTTCATCAATTATAAAGAAAAATTTCATCATTATAATTAATTTAAGGTTAGGGGATAATCCCTTAATGTATAGTTCTTTAACTATAAATATATAGGGATTTATTCCAACCAATGCACCAAGTGTTAAAGGAATATACATTTGAATAATATAAATGATCATGGTCACTCTTATGTTATTACCATAGAAAAAGGGGAATGATTAATGTGTTTGTGTTGGAATTCAATAATTATGTTATAAGAGTATTTTTTCAAGGATATAATAGTTAGAATAATTATGAAATGTATAATAATTGTACGATGGTTTTGTTTTATTATTAATTTGATAACATATGTAGAAAGGTTCTTATGACTATAAAAAGTGGTTTAGTGAAAAATTAAACCTCTTATAAAAAATAGGATTGATGGATAAAAACCCTCAATATGTTTCTGATATTGATATAATAATGATATATTCATGGGATAGTGTATAAAATCGTTAAATTGGTTAGATTTTTGATGGATTATGTCACATTTTATGGATTTTACTACATGTACTGATTTATGGAATATATTCTACAACCTAAGATTTTATATTTGACGGCATTAATATATTCATAAATGTTTTACGATGATCAAGGTATTCACATATTTGGAATATTTCATTAACAATTAATCTATATGGTATGGGTAATATAATTTTGATTTAGTGGCCTTCCTTAGAAAAATCTGGCATTGAATTTAGATAGATAAATTTTAGATGTGTCTTGAGCCGAACTATTTATAGAATGGATGAAGTAGAACTTTTAGTGTTATTGGATATCATTTTATTACTATTTTGGTTTTTTAGAAAAATCTAGATATTATAGGAATGAGTTTTCATTATTTTATTAAGCTAATGATCTATTAACTGTTGATTTTAGTAATTCAGGAATAAAAACTCCAATTGTATATTATTTTCTCAGAGTGAGATATAAAGTATGAATTTATCAAACCATGTATAAAGGATAATCATTTCTTATATAGAGGTATCAAGTCACTATGTTTTCTTATATTCTCAGTCTATATCGTAAAAGAATTCCTCAACTCTTGGAAAACTATATTGAAACAAAATTTTATCTTAATAACACCATTTATGTTTAACTGATGGTCTTTTAAATCATAATAGAATAATGGTTTTTTGGTTTTTAACCATCTATGGATCACCCACTTTATTGTGGTCAATGATCTCAAACAATCTCCCTAATTATTCACACTTTTCTTCCATATCCACTTCTTCAATTCTAACCTTTTTTCCCTACATATAAATTTTAACACCCTAGGTTTCAAAGTAAGTTTTATGTATTATGAATGTTACAAAAACGAAATAAATAAATAAAATTCTCCACACAAATATAGAATTGGTAAGCATTTTATTTATACAAATACCTTAATACACCTTTAACACACATGAAATAACGCATTAAACCCACTGCTATAGATAAACAAAACAACTGGAGTTCCTCCAAGAAACACAACAATGTCGACCAGGTAGTTCACATCTCTTATATCTATTATAGAAATAATGGTTATAGTAAGAACAATAGAAACAAAACAAAGAATAATAGGAACATATAAAACCATTCCAAAAGCAGTGGTGTGATCATTGAAGAATTTTTATATGTGTTTGATTACCCTTAGATATTGATATTTATAATGTTTTTGTCCAACTGTTATAAAATATTCAGTTAGGACTTTTAAATTAAAGATGAAAAATGACATATGATAACCATTGATATATTAATAATATATATATATACAATATTAATTTAATTATTATTATTAAAAATAGAATTGTTATACAATAAATAAACTTTGGGTATTTAATAAATTTTCTTATAGAATATATATATTCCAATAAAAAATAATGTTTTAAGCATTAAAATCAATATATTAAAAATTTTAAAATTATGTGAACATTACTATTCTGAATTATAAAATATTATATTAAAATTATGATATTAATATGAGTATTATATATATAACAATTATTGATTACAAGTATAAAATTAATGAAGTATATTATAATATTTGAAAATTACATATTATCATATTAATATTACTAAAAAATGAAATGATATATGATAAATATATAAAAATGATATAAATTGATTTTAAAAAAAATTAATGAAATGATAAAAATATAGAAGATGAAATTGGGTTGAGGGTTCAGGTTTTTGGGGGGCCGAGGTCAATGCAAAGAGGAGAAGTCTGATGCAGCATGGCTTCTAATGAAGGATGCTGATCAAGTTTTATCAAAGCTTAAGATCTTAAATTCAATGAATTAAAACATGGAGGAGGTAGAATCATGTATGATGATTCACTTCATAAGATCAAATTTTAGTCGAGGAAAAACTAGATCTAATTCGCATTAGGGTTTCAATCTTCGTGAGGTAGGGTGATCTTGTTCCAAATGTCTGAATATTCTTGTATGAGTATGATTAATGACTAAATCATCAGAAAATTAGGTCAATAGCGATGTGTGTTGTCAATTTCCTTGTTTTTCTTCTTGATATCAATGAAATCCTATACATAGATCTACAAGTATGATTAATTTATATCAGAATCTTATCTGATATAACTATGTCAAATTTTTAACATATCATTGTTTTATCATTTTTAAGTCTTTTTGGATTTAATTTATTCATCCATATTCACAAACTATACATATCTGAATCTTTTTATTTCATGAATATTTGTCTTTTTTTCCTCTTGCATTTTTCAATCGGGTTCCATTCATCAATCCATTGATTTTTCTCTTCATAAATTCCTAGCTGAAAAAGTCCATATTTAATGCAATTTTATATCCCTCAAATTAATTCATTTAAATTTAATATTTGAGTTTTTGACTGAATATAAGATACGTTATAGGTATCTATCTTATCTTTAAACCCACTTTCACTGAAGTCTATTCACTATTTGAAACAAACTATATATTTTTTAGCTCACTAGATGTATAAATATTGAATGTGGAGAACTTACTGAAGGTAATTGTTATTATGGTATTAAATTAGTTTATTTTATAAGAGAGTAGTGTGTTTTCTCCAAGAAGGACTTAGAGTATATACTAGTGAGGCAGAGGGCCAAAATATGTGTTTTTCGTCCTTGTGTTATCACCTTTTTTGAGAGGTAGTGAGTATAAAAGACCAAATTTTCTCAAACTCTATAATATTTCTTTAGATCCAACTATAAGGGAATTAAGAGTCAAAAGGGTAAGGGATAAATATTAATTTCAAACAATTATTTATTTTAATATATTATTTTGGTAAGGGAACCATTTTTTCATATAATTCATTTCACCAAAAACATTTCAACCATTTTACTTAATTTAGTAATGATGTTCAATTTAATTTTAATGTTTTTATATTTTTGAAAATAATATGTGAATAATAATGTAAGATTTTTTTTTATTTTCATGTTTAATTTTATATATTTTAAATTTTAATTTTCAAGGGGAGTCAGTATTTTTAAACCCAAACATAAATTTTCTCTTTTTCAAAAGAACCCTTGAAAGCTAGTTTTAGTTTCTAAAATGATTTATGGTTTCTAAGTTATTTAATAACGCTTTTATTTATTTATTTTGAAGAAATTAAATAGTCATTTTACTTTCTATTTATAATAATTATTTATGGCTTCTCATCATATCTTATGAATTCATGGATGTCAAAATAGGAAATGGACATTATTTATAAAATCATGACATTTCATGTTTTCACCATAATTTTAAAAAGTCATTGCTTTATGTTTATATGAGTTATTTGTTAGTATTTTAAGAAATGATTATTTAACATGGTATTAGATCAAATTTTTATTTAAACATATATTTAAATATTTTATTATGTGGTATGTAATAATATTTACCAAAATATGATCAATAAAATATTAGATATGAAATTATAAATTAATAATTTCATAAGTTCACCATGTCATATGTAAGTCAAGCACAAAAAATAATTATAACCATATATCGATTATTTTTCATGCCACTTCATACATGGATATACATAAAGTTTATTATTTATATATATGTGTGTATATGTGTCTGTGTGTCTGTTTCTATGTTTGAAATATATATAAAAATTGGTTTTATGAGTTTGGTAAATAAAATTTATATTTCATGAATATTAAATATTATTTTATCAGCATTTTATATATTAAGAAATTCTTAAAATTTTAAGGATTAAGTTGTTCCTAATATAGAGAATGAACATCAATGAAGTTTACTATATATAAATTTATACATAATTATATGTATATTCTTGTTTATGTTTTGAAATAAAAAAACTCTAGTGAAAACATATATATAAGTAAATCAAGCTTAAAATGTTTTCAAAAACAGTGAGGCACTTTAATGTTATAAATATTTTAAGGAATTGAGGAGTGAACCCAATGCCTCAACAAGTGAGTAGACCAAAGATAGCCTTCAATGTTTCCAGTTTCTGTAAGCCACAATATTTTTTTTTCAAAATATTGTGTAGAGTTTTTTGAAAAATCATTGGATTACATATAATGAAATATTATTATGTATGTAATTTTAAAAGTGGTATATTATTTTAAATGTAAGTAATTTCAATTAATTTTTTCAGAGGGTTCTTTGGAAATTATTTTTTATGTTGTCATCCAATGAATTTATCAATGTAATTTTTAAGGAAATATTTTCTAAAAAGTTTTTAAACAATTAAAAAACTTCTTAATGGGGAATTGATTTCTCACCCATTTTTAAAAAAATATTTTCACATGTATCTTAAAAGTAAGAATTAGATGACATCTCTTTTAGAGTTAGCGCATGAGAAAGCATAGTAGGTGTTTGTTTTATTATTATTCAACTCTGATAAATGTACAGTGTTGTCTAATCCTCCATAACCTAGACTGATAAAAGGCACTCATTTTTTTAATATATTGTGTAATTGTTCAGTTAATTTTATAAGAAAAAAATTACACAACATATTTTTAAGCACTATGTCTAGAAGAGCTTGCTCGGGGCATTATAATTGGTATTAGAGGAATGGTGTAGATAACTCTGGAAAATTAGAACCCTTCGATATTTTGAGTATCCTTTCTTAGTAAAAATTTATCTTTAATTTTGGGATGGAAGGAAGGAGAACTCAAACAATTCTCTTATGCCTTTTGGATGAATTACTTTCTAAAATCATTGGAAAATCCTAAAATAAAAAATATCAGTTGTAAAAATCCATATGACTTACTTATATAAGACTTTACAATGTATCAGGTACACCTGATATACCTAGATTTCATCACAGTTCGGGTTTTTTCTTCGAAGACATCAGGAAGACACAATTCTTCTTCTATAAACACCATGGGGTGTATCCCGAAGGACGTTTTAGGTGCTTTACCATGTTTGAGAAACACGAATAAATCTCATTATTTTATAGAGAAGCAGAAGAAGTAAATATTTATGAAACTTATTTGATCCAACCTTGAAGTCCTTGTTTCACATGGAGAATCTACGATGACTTCAAATCATTCCAAGAAAAAGAAATCTCTTACAGGATCCTGCTTGGCATCCAAAAGACCTAGGATTAAATTTAGGCAGGGACAAAATTCTAGGGTACTATAGTAGTACTGTAGAAGGGCGATGTAGTAGTACTACAGCAGTGGTGGAACAGTTGTAGTGGTGGTACTATAGCGGTGGAGGTACTGAAACATGTATTGTAGCGACGACGGTACTCTAGTGGCATAGGTACTATAGTAGTGCGGGTACTATAGCAGTACTTTTCATCGAGGGGTCCTTTGTGCCAAAAAATGGGCTTTAAAGGCTTGTATTCAGGCCACTTGGCCTTAGGCCTTCAGGCTATGTTTTGGGTCTCCCTCTACCCACACTAAAGAGGTCCTTGCTTTAAATAATAAATTAAGGCTTTGACCCCAACCTTTAAAAAAATGATACTTTCCTATAGGAATCAGATTCAAAATGACCTCTTAGAGTACTATATTCATTATCCATCCTTAAGGAATGTCTTTTGGTGTTTACATCCATACAACATTGCTTTCACAAGATTCATATAGGCAATGGAAGTGGATGGATTTAAATCCTCCTTAAACATTAATTTCATAATGTGTTATGCTGGTAACCATGGAAAACAACATTACAGACCTTGGGGTCGGGGCAGATGAAAACTAGAGGTGATGAGTATAAAAAAGTTATGAGGTTTCAATTCAAACAAGGTGGGGGAGATGTAACACCCAAGGTTTCAAAGTAAGTTTTATATTGTATGCATGTTACAAAAATGAAATAAATAAATAAATTTATGAATGTCAAGACAGAATAAGTAAGCATTTAATTTATATAAAGACATTAATACATCTTTGACATACAAGACCTAACCCATTAAACCCACTGCTATTGATAAAAAAATGACTGGAGTGCCTATGAGAAACAAAACGTTATTGAATGTGTAGTTCACATCTCTTGGATCTATTATAAGCACAACGATTACAGCAAGAACAATAGAAACAAAACAAAGAATAAGAGAAACATATAAAACCATTCCAAAATAAGTGGTGTGGGTATCAAGGAATTTTTGTATGTGTTTTATTGCCATTAGATATTGATATTTATAATGTTTTTTATCTGATAGTTTTAAATAATCTCTATTAGAACTTTTAAATTAAATTTGAAAAAATTCCATGATAACTGTTGATATATAATTAATATATATATATATATAGTTTTTATTTGAATATTATTATTAAATATGTAATTATTATGCAATAAATAAACTTTGTGTATTCAATAAATTTTCTTATTATATATATATATATATTATAAGATTAAACAATTTTTTAAGAATTAAAATGAATATATTAAAATTTTGTAAATTATGTGAACATTACTGTTTTGAATAATGGAATATTTCATTAAAATTAAGATATTAACATGAGTATTATATAGATATATAAGACTATTCTTTTAAATTATAAATTTAATAGATCATATTATATTATCTTAAAATTATTAATTATTATATTAATATTATTATAAAATGAACCGATACCAGATAAATATATTAAAATGATATAAAATTATTTTAAAAAAATTAAATAAATGATAAAAAATAGAAGATGAAATTGGGGTGAGGGTTCATCTGTTTGAGGGGCCAAGGTTGATGTGAAGAGGCGAAGTTTGATGCAGCAGGGCTTCGATCGTAGGATGCGGATCGAGTTCTATCGAATCTGAAGAGCTTCAATTAAATGAATTCAAACATGGAGGTAGAATCATGTTTGAGGATTCATTTCGAAAGATCAAACACAGGTCAAAGGAAGACTAGATCTATTTCACGATTAAGGTTTCGATCTTCATGAGGTACGGTGATCTTGTTTCTAATGTCCAAATATGTGTGTATGAGTATGATTACTAACTTAATCTTCAAAAAATTGGGTCTATAGTGAGGTGCGTTTTCAATTTATTTTTTTCATATTGATATCGACATCCTCCTATTCTTAGATATTCATGTAGGATTAATTTATATCTGAATCATATCTTATATCACTATGTTAATTTCATCACCTATCATTGTTTTATCATTTTTTTTGTTTTTGTGGATTCAATGTATTCATACATATCTATAAATTCTATATATTCGAATCTTGTTATTAAATGTGTGTTTTTTTTGTTTATTTATTTATTCCCATATGTTTTTCAATCTGGTTCCATTTATTGATCCGTTGATTTTTCTCTTCATCAATTCCAACCTGAAAAAAATCAAAATTAAATGTAATTATATATCCCCAAAATTCATTCATTGAAATTTAATATTTGAGATTTCGATGGAGTATAATATATGTTGAACATATATATCTTATCCGTAAACCCCCTTGCACTGATATCTATTCACTATTTGAAATTATCTCTACATTGTTTAGTTCACTAGGGGTATAAATACTAAATATAGATAATCATTCAAAGAAAACTATCCTTCTTTTTTGATTTAGTTGATTTTATAAGAGAGTAGACTGTTTTCTACAATAAGGCCTTAAAGTACATACTGGAGAGGCAGAGAGATAAAAGAGGTGTTTTCTTTCCTCGTGTTTTTCCTTTTTGAGAGGTAGTGAGTATAAGAGACCCTATTTTATCAAACCCTAGTATGCTGCTTTAGATTCTGATGCAAGGTAATTATGATTAAAAAAGGTAAGGGATAAATATTAAATTCAAACATTTATTTATTTTAAGATCTTATTTTTGTAAGGGAAACATTTTTTCATATATTTATTTTCATCAAAAAAATTTAAACCATTTTACTTAATATAGTAAATGTGTTCAATTTAATTTTTACGATTTTATAATTTTGAAAACCATATGTAAATTATATTGTAAGGTTCTTATTTATTTTAATGTTTAATTTTATATCTTTGAAATTTTCATTGACAAGGGGAGTCATTATTTTCAAACACAAACATGAATTTTCTATATTTCAAAACAACCCTTGAAAGCTAGTTTTATTTTTTAAAATTATTTATGGTTTCTATGTTATTTACTAAAGATTTTATTTATTCATTTAGCAGAAAAGATATAGTCATTTTACATTTTATGTAAAATACGTTTTTATGTGTTCTCATCATATCATTTGAATTCATGGATTTCATAGTAGGAAATGTCCATTATCTATAAAATCATGACATTTCATGTTTGCACCATAATTTTAAGAACACATTGCTTTATGTTTATATGAGTTATTTGTAAGTATTTTAAGAAATGATTATTTAACATAGTATTGGATTGAAGTTTTATTTAAACATATATTTAAATATGTTTTAATGTGGTATATAACAATATTTAACAAATTATGATCAATCAAATATTATACATGAAAATATAAATTCATAATTTTCATAAATTTATCCTCTCATATGTCTCTCATGCGCCAAAAATAATTATAACCATATATCGATGATTTTTCATGCCAATTCATACATAGATCTACATCTGGTTTATTATTTCTATTTACACACACACACATATATGTGTATGGGTATGAAATATATAAAAAATTGGTTTTATGAGTTTGATAAATGAAATAATATTTCATTAATATTAAATATTATTTTATCAGTATTCTATATATTAATAAATACTTAAATTTTTAAGGATTCAGTCGTTTAGTATATATGAAATGAATATTCATGAAGTTTACCATATATATATTTGTACACAATTAAATGTATATTCATTTTTTTGTTTTGAAACAAAAAACTCTAGTAAAAACATATATATAAGTAAAGAAATATTTTTTTTCAAAAGATTTCGTAGTGTTTTCAGAAAAAATCACTAGATTACTTATAATGTGATTTATGTACGTAAGTAATTTTAAAAGTGTTATATTATTTAAAATGTAAGTATTTTCAATTATGTTTTTGAGAGGGTGTTTTGAAATTTATTTTCATGTTGTCTTCAATGTAATTTCTCAAATTTATTTTTGATGAAATATTCACTAAAATTTATTTAAACAATTTCAAAACTCTTAACTAGACAATTGAATTATCACCCTTTTTTTAAATGATTTCCATATGTATCTTAAAATTTCAAATCAGATGTCATCGCCTTTAGAGTTAGCACAAAAAAAAGCATAGTAATAATTTTTTTTTTGATTTTTTTCAACTCTAATAAAATTATGGTGTCATGTAATACTCTAGATCTTGGACAGTAAAAGGTCCTCATTTTTGTAATTTTTGGTATAAATAATTGGTTTATTTTATAAGAAAAAAAATACAATGTCGGTTTTTAAGCACTGAGTATAAAATAGCAGGCCCGAGGAATTATAGAAACCTAGTTATTTTATTATTTAAGAAGAACATCGAAGTTACCTTTCTCTCTTATCAAGTTGATTTATTATTAACACTTATCATGATATGGTATTTTAATAAAGGAATTTTCAAATTTTAAAACCTTGATTATCAAGATCTAGATTAAATAATAGGGACAATTTTTGTAAGGGGAGGGGGATAATATAACACCTCCTGAATTTTAAAATAAAATCCTCATGTTAGATAAAACTTATGACACACAACAAAAATATTAGAAGACATTATAATACCTATATAATTTGTGATATTTTTATTTTTAAATAAATTCAATATTTTCATTATCTTACAATCCACGCAACAATAGGTTTGAATGAAACATGATACTCTATTAAAATATTATTATTTAAACATGCAAATTTTAACATAGACAATATGTTAATGGGTATACATATTAATGACTAAATTATTATTTTTTGTTTAAACATTTATAAAACAAATTCAACGGTAATATTATGATTAGAAATACAATATAAATAATACTAAAGTAAAATAATTGTTTTATGAAAAACTATTTTTTCTAAAAGGAAGTTTAGTCTTGCATTGCGCGCATGATTTATAAATAATTGTTACCACATATATAAATGTTATTTAAAAAAGATAAAATTTCTGAAATTATAATTTCAAAAGTATATTATGCTTTATTTTAGGTATTTTTATGAAATGTTGTATTTTTTGATAAATTGTGAAAATACTTATTTTTTCTAAAAACTTCCATTTCATTTAAATTATTAACATAGATAAATTATATTTTAGTTTTTTTAATTAAAATTATTTCATTTATTTTAATTTTTAACTAATTTATTTTACTTAGATAAATTTAATATTTAATTTTGATATAAACAATAATGAAAACATTTGAACATTTTCTCTTTGAAACCCTGCTTTCTCATAACATCTATATGAATAATAATAAATTAATATTTTCTACATCAATGAATAGAATTTGGAAAAATGGATAATACATTTTTGATAGTTGTAATTTATATTATTTAATAACCTAAACTTAATTTTTTACAATAATGAATAGTAAAAATGCTAAAAATTACTTACCTTGGTTAAGGTAAAAATGAGTTTACTTGGGGTAATCAAAAGATAATGTTTAAAAATATATAAAAAATTATCTAAAAAAATATTATGACTATATTTAAACCTTATATATTCTAGTATCTATTATAGACCATTTTAGAGTCCTGTTTCTTGTGGAAAACCTAGGGGCACCATTTTCTTTTCAAAAATTATAGGTGTCCCACTCACCTCACTTAGAAAAGGTGACCCCTATCCTCTCCTCTTCACACTTACAAAACAAATTGGGTCAAAAAATAAATTCCCAAATAACTTCCTTAATTTCATTCCATCATCCTAGAACCCTAATTTTTTTTGAAAATCCTATATAGGTATGATTTTGGTGCAAACCAAAAGAAGTTTTCCGTATAAGAGATAACATCCATAACTGTGATTTTTATTTTATTTCTTCCTCCACCTCATTAAATTATTATTAAAACATTTAGATATAATATCATTAGTATATTTAAAATTATTATATGTTTTAATTTCATGATCATGACCTACATCATTCTTCCATTCCATCAAATGGGAAATGAAATCATCGATCATGGGTACGAGGAACTATCACCTTGTAAACTGATATAGTTCATTTTCCATAACCACCATTCCAAGATGGATATAATTACGGATTTAACATATTTATATGATAATTATGGTTTTATTATACTTATCTGATTATCATATCACATATACCTTCTTAATTCCCATTCCATGAGGGATATGAAAATATCTCTCATGTGTATGGCGTGTTACTGCCTCTCGAAGCAATATGATTAGTTTTTATCCTATGATTTACATGGAAGGTATTAAGAATAAATATTAATAAATATATATTACATTTTTGATATAAACATAATTTTTAAATATAATATCAAATATAACTTTTTTTCATCCAATACACTAGAAAACAATATCATCGCTCGGGCGTACGCGATGATTACTGGCTCCACATAGCGATGTGAAATGTTTTTCATTTTATTTGTACATGGAAGGATTTAATTAATAAAAATGATATATATATATATATATATGATAATTATAAATTTTTATAGTTTTATTAATATTCATTTTCCTTTCATTTCAACCATTGAGAAAAATTGAAACAACGTTCATCCGTATGTACGACATACCATCTCAATGAATGGTGTAATGTATTTTATATAAATAAAATTAATCAGATAAAATAAATATATTTATATAATCAATATATATTATATTCATATCATGGTTAGAATTATAAATATTATGTAACCATGATCAAATTAAATTTACTAAAATTATTGAACCAAAACATACATGAAACACAAAGTAATTATCAACTGAAACAGTAATTTTAACTAAGAATTATTAATAAAGGAGACATACCAAAATATAAATAAAAAATATATGATATGATATATAATATCATATTAATTTAATATAAATTTAATAAAACAATAAATATTATACAAGTGGTTAAGACACATACAAGGAAAGTCAAAATAGTGATAAGGTTTTCTCATCTAATTTTTACTTCTGGGATGCATATCATATTAACCAATTATTTTTTTATTGTGGTTTCTATACTACCCCTTTTATTAGTTTATATCATGAATATATTTATATTCATGTAATTTCATGTTTATTTTGATGTTATTTATTTTATAGGGCTTATAATTCAAAATTTTACAAAGTTGTAAGTGTTTATTTCACAATCACATCGTTATTCAAGATTTGTTTGTGTTTATGTCTCCCTTGAGGAAATTATTTGATATTTATATTTCAATATCTATATATTTTATTCTCCCCATGTAATTCATTAACTTCTAAAGTAATGGTTCCATACTTTTACTCTTTTATAGTTATAATTATTGAGAAAATGTTTTTAAGAAAATTTTTCCTTATTTCTATCTTTTGTAGAAAATCATTTTTCATCAAAATAAATGTCTTATGAAAATAATTTAATTTTTTTATAATTTTTAAAAAGATTTATTAAATAAATTTTTACCAATTTTTACTACTTACAGTTATTTTTGAAATGAATCTTTGTGTCATTTTCAAAACAAAGTCTATTTTGGTTTTTACTAAAAAATGTGAAAAAAAAATTGTTTTAATGTGCATGATAAGACCATAATTTTCCACAATCATGACCACTGAATGTATGAAGGATTATTTTAATAGTTTTAAATGTTTATTTTCAAAAAAAATTATTTTCAAAATATTTTTTCAAATTATAGTTTTAATTTTTTTTAATCAAATTTAAAAGGTTATTTT
This sequence comes from Viscum album, assembly GCA_963277665.1. Classification (NCBI taxonomy): domain Eukaryota; kingdom Viridiplantae; phylum Streptophyta; class Magnoliopsida; order Santalales; family Viscaceae; genus Viscum; species Viscum album. Next base: position 1,644,254,786 of record OY728159.1, read on the forward strand.
ACTCAAAAAAGAGTTTAATAACATTTATATAGAATTTATATTCATTAATGAAATACAAAATTTATTATAATAATGATCCATTGAGGATATATAATTTTGATACCATAAATATTATTATTTAAATGGTTTATGTTTAGTTTGACTAGGTATGTACAATTTTATTACCATTTACAATATTATTCTGGATGGTCATGATTATGTTTATTGATTGTGGTATGTATTAACATTTCATATGTTAGTTTTTCAATCTGAATTTTTATGTTTATTATATTTTACCCTTTCATACAAGGAATTCATTGGAATTTTTATGTGATGGGTGGGGCCCAAAATTACAAATCCCTTCAATGCATCGATAGGTGTAATGAGATAAACTAGTTTTGGTCTTGGATGAGGACTTACCTATTTATTTATATGACTTAGAACATGGAATTTAAAGTATGTTTTAATTTTTCTGAATTATTAAATCCATCATTATGAATTCATTTGTTGATATTAGATGTGAATTTTCCATTAGTCAGAATATCCATGGTTGAGTTTTCAAGATAATGTGATTATTTATATGGAATTATTTGACTATCATTTATTCCTACCATATTAAGCTCAATTTATTTATTAAATGGAATATGTTTTATTTATTTACCTTTTCATATTTATTATCCATTATTTATTTATAAATTCCATTGTATGATTACCATTACTGAACATCTGTTCTCACCCCATTTGTATGTTTTATTTTCTCCAGGATACCATGATTTTTTTGTGATTAATATGAAGGTATTCACTATGTAAAATAATATACATCTCAATGAAAATACTTTTTTTATTTTATGTTTTTAATTATAATAATAATTACAAGTATGTATCAAGTTTACCATGACTAATAAACTATTCAGTCCTTTGGGATGTGATTTCTTATATCTCATGTCGATATAATAAACTAGACACCATCTGTGGGCTATTAAGGTTAGTTTCACTATACCAAAATCCTTGGAAATATATTAAATATTATATCATTATATCCTTTAGAGTTTAGATGGACCTTTTGGACTAACCATCCATTTGAGGGTGACAAGTAGTGTCGAAGCTTAATTATATATCTAACACTTGCTGAAGGATTCTCCAAAACATTATGAAAAAACTACGATCTCAATCTTATACATTAGATATTGGATGAATTTGTAGTCTTATCAGTTCCCTTATATGTATCATGGTGAGTTTTTAAATAGATAAATCCTCATTGATAACAATGAAATGTGTTGACTTGGTAAGGAGATCAACTACCACCCAATTTAATTTATTTTCTTTAGGTGTCTTGGGAATTCCAATTAAGAAATCCATGGTAATGTCTTCCCGCATACATATTATTATAAGAGATTGTTTTTTCATACCCTTATACTTATTTTATTCCACCTTAACTTTTTTTCATACCAAGCATCGAGATATAAACTCTCCAATCTCCCTATTCATGTTATCCCATGAGAAGTTTTGCTTCAAATATCAATATACTTATTTCTTCATAGATGAATATAGAATTATGAGTTTTTCACACAATTCATTATTTCCCTATCCAATTATGGTTTTGACAGGACAAATATCTAAGTTCAAAACCTTATAACTCCATATTCTATAATGTTTAACTGTGCAATATTTGATACCTTCATCTATAGAAGCTAAATTTTTTTGGGAATTCCCAATCCTATCAAGAATTAATGGTTGAGAATTTATTTGAGTATGGTAATATGTTGATCATTTTATTATTCCCATATCCATTCTTTCCATGTGTATGTATATTGGATCCCATTCAATCCTTATCTTGGAGAGGGTTGTGGGTTACTTTCTACATAGAGCATCAACCACTTTGTTCAATTTACCATGATAGTAATGGATTGAAAAATCATAGAACTTGATCATCTGTAACAAAATTCATTGGTTTATATTAATCTTATTTATAATGAATATATATACTTGAGGGTTTTAGGATATGTATATATGTCACACTTTTCTTTATAGATAAAATTTCTCCAAATTGCCAATGTCAATGTCATTGTTTCCAATTTTAGATCATGTGGTGGGTTATTATACGCATGGATATTTGACTTTTAGGTGACATAGGATATCAATTTTTTTTATTTAATGAGTACACAAATCAATAACTTTTTTGGATGTGTCAGTATTGATAAAAAATCCTTCCCCACTAGTGGTTAATTTGAACATGGGTGTAGTGATTAGCATCTCCATCAGCTCTTTAAATCTTTCTTTGTCATCATCAATCCAAAAAATTGAATCAATTATGAGAATTCATAGTTAGTGGGCTTGTAAATCAATATAAGTTTCTCATAAATCAATGATAGTACCTATCTAATCCATAGAAACTATGTATTTTCATCATATATGTTGTTCAGGGCCATCCTTTCACTTCCACTATTTTGACAAATCCACTTATGTCCCTTTGTTAGTGATAACATTCCATAAGAAAGTTACTTCTTCCAAAAAATCACAAAAACTATACTTTGAATATAAATTTTTCTTTCTATAATATATTAAATATAGTATTTAAATACACCTGATGTTCCTGTGTATTTTTAGAGTAGAAATGAATATAATCTATAAAGACTACCACAATTTTTTCAAGGTAATCCCTAAATAATTTATTAATAAATTCCATGATTTTTTTGTAGAATTACTGAATTAAAATAAAATCAAAATAAACTCATATGATCCATAACTAGTATGAAAATCAGTCTTAGGTTTATCCTCTTTCTTAACATTTATTAGATAATATCCTAAATGAAGACCCACCTTAGATAAGTATTGATCTCCACATAGTTGATCGATTAAGTAATCAATACCTGAAATATGATACTTTTTATTTATCCTAATCTTATCATGCTCATAAAAATTGTGTATATGCACATTAAACCATCCTTCTTCTTGACAATGAAGATAAGCGCACCCTATAGTGAAGCAATTGGGAGTATAAACCAATTATTTATATTATCCCATAATTGATTCTTATGATCCTCATGTTCAATAACATACATTATATATGCTATCTTTGATATTATAAATTCTTTGAGTATGAGATCAATTGAGAACTCAACCTCACATATAAGAGGAATATCGTGAATTTGTTTGAGAAAAAAATCAGAAAATCCCTTAATATAGGCATGTATTGAAGGATTATCTTCTCTTTATCATAAATTATTTGATCTATATATTCTTACTCAAAAATAATCAATATACGTCCTTGAAATGATGGTACTAAATATGATTCATCCTATTTCTTTCACTTATATAGAATCATAGGAACATTTGATGTATATCAGGTGATTTACTTCTCTCAGAAATTTATGTTGGCTCTATACAAGGAAATCCAATACATTCCCCAAATAGAATTGCATTCTGCTAAGGTGAGTATCAAAATATATGATAAGAAATTAAGACAAAAAATTTGGATAATATATGAGTTATATTCTTAGGATGAAACAATTGACCCATTTGTAATTTTCATTGATAAATCGACTTCCATGTATTGCAGTGGTGTTTTAATTGTTCTACTAAGCTTCTGGTATACAAAATAATACATATAAATATAGTCATATATAACATTATATGTTCATTAATTATTGATATGCCAAAATTTTAATATTTTATTCTCATTATAATCATTTAATTCATAGAACTAGGGATTATAATTTTCAAACAATTATATACATAAAATGGAAATTATAAACATTTAAGGGAGAACTCATAAATAATTTATATTCCTTAACCTATGAGTTTTTAGGTTTCAATATAAGTTTTTTCTAGGATCTATTTCTTAATATAAAATAATAGCAGAATTTTGTTCCTTTCATAATGGTTCATAACTGAATTTTGAATTTACCAATGCATGTCTCCCATGAGTGTCAAACCAGATGGGTAGTAAGGCCAATTATCATGCACTAGGTGAAGACCGAGTCTATTTCATTACACCCTTTTTAGGATTATTAACCCTAGGTATATCTATACCAAATCCATATCTACTTATAGTATCCATATAAGGATATATTTTCTTATAAACCTATTACTCTATAATTAACCAAAACTTAGGGATGTCTTACTATGTTTTGTCTTATCCCAAATGATTTCACTATAGTTTTAAAATCATAACCATAAAAAATAATTAGACTGTACTCTAATACTAACTATGAAAATCCATATTTTATTAATCCTTAATTTGTGATTTATTACTTAAAGTTACACTTAATACAACCTTAAATGATCATGATGCAAATTTTATTTGTAAAAGTAAGTACATATCATATCAAGTTGTAAAATTAATATAAAAACATTATTTAAATACTTTATAATATGTGATTATATTCTATGGATCTTCTAAAATAGCATGGGATTACCTGAGAATGTAGATAAGAAAGTAGTGAGCCATAAATACCATTAAGAGAATAAAAAATTAATATCATAAGGTAATGCAGTACATGTAATCCAAGAATCATATCAATGTATCATAAGAGGGTTAATAATCATAATATTGAATAATGAGGCATGGTATAGAATGATAACATAATGAAAACATAGGAATGTGCAAAATAACATAAAACATGAAATCATAAACATAAGTAAAGTATAATCACCAAGACATCATAGTATATTATGATTAGGAAAACATCCCTTGCACCATATATGGCATCTCATGAGATAAAAACACTACCTAATGTATTGGAGGGATATATAATTTCAGACCCACCTGTTACTTTTATATAATGTACAAGCCTAAGTGTGCCATATAGGTCATATAACATTAAAATGTATTTAATCATTTTTAACCCTATGATCACGTTAAACTTCAATTAATGAAGGATTGGTATAACTAAGTGAATACCATTGAGTAGAAATAGATATGCTTATCTCAAAGATAAATGTTTTTCATGGGAAATTGTAGGATAATTTAACTAGCATAACAGGTCTACATAAAGGTTTTTAGAAGGGTTTAATGAGACTGAAAGGGGTCTATAATTACATGGAAATTATAAGGAAAGTAATAGGGATGTATAAAAATGTATCCCAACTTTAAAAATTCGAAATAAAATGGCATGACATAAATAAAGTCCTTGAATAAAAAGGAGAAGGAGAGGATCTCTTACATTGAGATAAAGATTCTAAAAGATGTTGAGGATATTATAAAGAGAAATGGAGAACCTTTGGAGGGATATATAGAGGTATGGGAAGTGTAAATTAGTGATCCAATATTTTTTAGTGAAGAGGGATGGGAGGTTTTGTTGGTTTATATAGAAAAAGAGAGGAGAATTATTTATTAATTTTTGAACAAATGTTTTGGACTCTATATTGTGATGTAATCAAAACCATAGACCTTATCAAGGGTTTTTATCATGGTTTATTCCATATAGAAGTGTTTTTGAATATTTTATAACTCTATGAACTGAAAACATTAATATAATTCCCTTGGTGGTGTGGAAGTGATTCATGTTTATAAAGAATTCTTTTAAAACCCATAAAATATAAAATATGTTTTTGAAGATTAGTTAAGGCTTTATAAAATTAATCAAATAACATAAAAAAATATTTTAAATTGGATAAATAATTTTTTTCATAGATACAATTTATTGTATTTATCACATCACTTTTTATGATATCATATTTCACACTGTATAATTATATGTATTTAATTTTTACCAAAAAATTGAACTATCTTAGAAAAGTATAAAAATGTCATCATTAGATAATTTTGAAATTATGATTTCAAAAAATAATATTTATTTTATCAAACTAATTGTATAAATATTATATCTATCACTTCTAAATAAAAAATACATATTTAATAAAAAATATTAGTTTTTTTATCAATAATAGTTTTATGACCCATATAAAAGTAATACAAGACTTACTAAAATTATATTAACATTTAAATTTAATAAATAATATTTAATAATAATAATTTATTAAAAAAAATTTTTTTTAAAAAAATTCTTAATTCATCAAAAGGAGTGTCTTGATGGAAAATATATATTTCCCAAAAACACAATCTATTTATTATCATATAAAAATATTATTTTTATTAAACTCATTATTTATTTATTTAAAAAGTAATCATAAGAGGAGAATAAATATAATAATTATTTTATGGGAATAGAATGTAAAAATTCAAACTATTAGGGATTGAATACAATTCCCTTTATTACATCAGTGAATTCTATAAGGGTCAGGTGTGTGATGGTGAGATGTCTAGGGGTGGTTTAGCGAACATGGTTTGGGTTGTGAACTTGATGTGCATGGAATCTCCTCACGAACAGATTCACATATGATTTATCTATTAAAAATTAGCTTGGGATTTAAAATTAGTAAATAAAATTGATGTTAATGACATGATTCACTAGGGCCTGATTGGATGGCAGAAGGTTGAGCTCTCATAACCCCAAGCCCTCCGCTGTAAGACCTGGGATGATGACATGGACCAAGAAAGCATATAATTAATGTGATACATTTTCCTAATTCAACTATATGAAAGAACCCAACCATATCCATTTATAAATATAGATGAATAATAATAAAAGACAATATCATCTTGAGTGAAAAACCCATGCTTCTGATAACCTCTAGGGTTCAAAAAAAGTACGATAATGTAATTCTAAATATAAGGGAAAAATACACTTCTGACTAGAAAAGATGCCCCAAACTGATAGAAACTAGAATAAAGTAATGTTTGTAGTGATCAAATCCTGATTACATTATCATCCACTATATACGGTCTACACACTCATGTAATGTTATGCTTCATGGTAATCACCTTTGATTTATCTATCTCTTACCAAAGACACAACACATGTTAGAAAATCCCATCTAGGGTTGACTATATACATACCTAGTAAGGCACCATAAAATGAAAAGGGAGATATAAATAGATATAAAAATAGTTATCTCAACCCAAATTAATAGTAAAACAAAACACAGTACATATATATTCTCAAAATGAAATCCATATGAGAGAGAAAGGGGATCTCTATCTCACACCCCAACAATAATCAATGAGTAAGCCTCCAACTATAGTATTCCATCAATGATTCCAAAAATCAAATGTAAAATCACTAGAATATGTTTGGACGTGATTTATACTCACCACTATGCTCTACATCCGAGGAATCTAGGCTCCATGGAGGACCCACATTGCGTTGGAGATCAAAGACAATGGAGTACCCCTCTGTAGATAGAGAACTCGCACCATGGATAGAGGAGTACTTTCCATAATAGACTAAAGAGTATAGGGGACTCATACCATGGTGTTATATGGTATTACCATCCATATAGACATGTGACTTGTTCCCTAACTTGGAGAGTACCATATTTACCTAGAAAAATAGTATGGGGGATACGTACTTTAGTGCAGAAGAGGATCATCATCTCCATAGATAGAGGACCCATTCCTTAAAATGGGGAGTACCATCTCTACCTTACTAAAGAGTATGGGGGTGCCATTACTTGGTTATATAGGGTAGTATTATCTCCATAAATAGAGGACACTTTCTCTAAATAGGGTAGTACTGTGTTTACTCAAAATCTCTTCGATGATCATGCCCGATCAATGCCATCATCAATCATTTCCTAAAGAATCATCACACTTGAAACATCACACATATTATATTGTATGCCCCAATAGAGGCCACCATTTCATATATTCATAAAAACACATAGGATAGGATATTCATAGGTCAAAATTGGAGTTCAAATGATGAAGATATGAGAGGGAAAATATTCACATAGGAGTACACAATGTGTAAAGAGTCTACGTGGTGTGTGGACCAGCTCTGTTGAATGGTTGTGTTTCCCTATAGAAATATCTCCGAGGACCTGTTAGGTTAAATGGTGTCAAGGGAGTCTACATATCATTTACCATATAATCAAGGCCTGGCTATGTGCTCCTCATCATGCCCATGTACCTAGTCATGTCTAGGTACTGTCTCATTCCCGTGTACTCAGAGATTACATGGAATGTCCTCCCACATAGGATCCTTGAAACTTTTAATGTATCACACATCCTAGATTCTCAAGGAGGGTCATATGACATGTGGGCCCACTACACGATGTGTGATCATTTTCCTCCCCAAAACCCTAGTCATCATAGCTTGGTGGGGCTACACAACATGTGTTTTTCAACTATATGATATTTTTATCAATTTTTTCTTAGTATTTATGCTTATTCATGTGGTTCTCTAGATTCATACCCCCCACTATGAATACATCTCTTTGACTACTCAAATCTAGTGGGGTTTATCTATAGCCTCAATTCTAAACTTCTAATGGCCAGAAAAAAGAAACCACTTGATCGCAAAAATCTGCAAGTCTCTAGATGTGCTTCCCATTTTCTCTCACTCATAACCTATCCCATATCTACTATAAAAATCAACTACATCCCACAATTAATCTCAATCAATTTGTAAATAAACATCCCTATCATCGTTCACACAACTATCATGAAACAGGGGGTTCGATCATGCTCAAACCTGCCTAGGTAATGCCGAACTTCCACCCCATAGGCCAACAAAGAAGAATGTGAAGAACAAAGGGGAAAATAAAAATAAAAAAGGGTGATTTACATCACTAGACATGATTTCTTGAACTAAAATTTCATAGAAGGAAAATTAGGTTGAAATCATGGAATAAAAACAATAAATTGAGTACAAAAATTATTTCATCAATGGGATAATGAAATGCATTGGAAAACATAGATCAAAAGTAGATAAACATATATATAAAAGCTAAATATTTTAATCAATATAAGAAATCATAATTTATGAGCCCTACCCTGATTATGGATCAGTCATTGGTGAAATACACATTCTCCAACAAAGAAGAAGACCTTCTTTGTTCCTAGTATACCAATCACCCTAGATCCTATCTGTCACCATCCTATAATGTGATCTACCAATAAAGAAAAATGAATCTCCTCCTTTGAAATACTCCCAAGTTTATGTGACTAACCCTAAATTTGTTTTCATAATATGGTATTTATAGAGAATTTATATTATGTTATTTAAAATAATATAAATAAATTTTGTTATTCATTTTAATAAAATGAACAACCAATGGATGCCTCTACCAGACTTCTAGCACCGAATAGAATTAGGTCGCACCTAGGGTAAATCCAGTGATCTAGACAAAACCATGATCTCATAATTATTATATAAATATATACACAGGATATAACCTATTATTTAGAAAAAACTATGTGTGAGTGATATTAATATGTTTAATATTTTTGATAATAACAATTTACAGTTCACTGGTCCTCATAATCTCGTATTGTCTCAATTCCTTGCACTGAAAAATAAATACCAATATACTTCAATATCTTACAAGAAAAAAACATGTAACTATATTATCAAACCATTTAGTTTTTTCATCTTCTAAAAGTATAAGATAAACAAAGAGGTAGGAATCATGAGCCTATATCTAGCCCTTTTTCTCCCATGATCTCTCGTATATGCTCTTGTACTGAAACAATATATGGAGAAAGGGAATAGACCGTCCTAACAGGATCCCCTCCTACTGATCCTCAATCGACACAAGGTACTCTATGGAGGCGGTTCTATCGTTTATATCCAACTCACCCCAGTCAATGATATTCCTAGGATCATGGATGTATATCCAGAGATATGACACATAGAATATTTCATTTATCTGCTCCAACTATGAGTGTATGGCTATGAGGTAAAAAAACTCACCAACCCTCCTTAGGATTACAAATGGACTAATGAACCTTGGGGATAGCTTTCCTCCCTAGATAACATTAGTAAGCCAATTTTTGTAGACACTCTTTGAAAAAAATATTCCCCTTGACTGTACTCCAAGGGCTTTTGATTTTGTTCTATGTAATATCTTTGTTAGCTTTGGGTTTTTCTTCATCTACTCATAGGTCACCTAGATCTTCCTGATTTTCGACTACACCATCTCTTTCCCAATAAGTGATGTCTCTCCAAACTCAATCCAACATAAAGGGGGCATACACGATCTCCCAAACAAGTCCTTGAAAGGTATAATAATCATCATACAGTGATAAATGTTATTTTAAGAAAATTATAAAATTGGAATGTAATCCCCTTAGATTTATCAAGAGTCCAAAAGACGAGATATCAATATATATTCCAACACATAGATAGATTTATTGATCTTCCCATTAGTCTAGGGGTGAAATGTCGTACCCATCTGCAACTAGGTCCCAAATTCCTTTTGTAGGCCCTTGAATAACCATGATGTAAACCATGCATCGTGGTTGGAGACAATCATTAATGGTACCCCATGGTGCTAGATGATCAATCACATATAAAATTATCCCAAACCCTCCATCGAAATCTACTTCCTGAAATAAAGGAAGTGTGTTGTATTCATAAGTTGGTAAAATATCATCCAAATTCAATTGCAGCCTCACAGTTTACATAGAAGACCTATCACAAGTTCCAATGATATTCCATCCCATTTACACTCTTGGATAACAAGAGGATGTGGACAACCTACCAAAACCTGGGGCTTAGCCTTCACCTAATGACATGTGAGACAACAAGTTATAAACACAGTGATACTATGCCTCATACCAGCCCACCAAAACTACAAATGAAGGTCCCTATATATATTACCTCCTCCATGATATATACCCAAAAGAGAAGTGAAAAACTCTCTCATCACCTCCTCGAGCATCAAAATTGGAATCACCATCTATACCTTGTAAAGAATTATGTGTTTTACCCTTTCAGAGAATCCATATAGGAAATCTTCTAAAGATATCTTATCATGAAGAACCTCATAGTCAGTGTATCCTAACTATGTATCCCTCATACACCGAAGAATATGAGGATTCAACACCATCAAATGAAGATAATTTTCACCCCTCTCATCCACCAAGGTCAGTTATAAATAACCTAGTGGAAAAAATCTTTCTTCCAAATGGGAATGGGAATTCCTACTAAGGGAATCCTCTACCAAATTTACCTTCCCATGAGTATAGAATTTCTAGAATTCATAGTCCAATAAGAACTTGAACCAGTGCCTCTATCTCATGTTCAAATCTCTCTGTGTAAAGATATACTCGAGACTCTAGTGGTATTTAAAAAAACAAATATCTATCCCAAAATATAGTGCCTCCACATCCTTATAGAGAAGAGTACAAATGATAACTCTAGGTTAACATTCTTGTAGTTCTTCTCTTGGGGTCTCAATAGCCTCAACCCAAATACAATAAATGTATGAATTTGCATCATAAAACCTCTTATCCCAGTTTCAGAGGCATTGAAATTCAATACGTATTCCACAACCTCCTCTGATAGTCTAAAAATAAGAGTATTGGTCAACCTCAGCCTCAGCTCCTCAAATAATCTCTAAAACATCTTGTTCTAGATATACAGTTTTTCTTTCCATCTCAGGGTGGTTAACTGGGATGGAATCTGGGATAAGTCTTCCAAAAACATCGTGCAGTACACCTGGAATCCAAGAAAACTATGTACCTTTTATTTTATCATGGGTGTATCCCACGAAAGCACTTCATAAACATTAACTGGGTCTATAGATAGCCCATGATCAGAAATTATGTGCCCCATGAAGTGAACCTCGTGAATCTAGAACTATAATTTAATATCTTAATATATGTTGGATTTTCTAGATGTAAGTCTTGGACCCATCCTATGTTATCTACATACAAATCCTCTAATTTTGAGTATATGTGTATGTAATCAATTGTTACAATAATAAATTAGTCTGATTATATCTAGAAGATATGGTGTATCAAATCCATAAGCACATCAGAGAAATTCATTGCATCAAAAGGGGTCACTAGGAACTCATAGTGTTTGTATCAACATTAGAATTACATCTTTAGAATATCATCCACAAAAACCCTCAACCTGTGGTATCTAGACCTGATATCCATCTTTGATAACCAAATTGTGCATTGAAACTGGTCATAGAGGCCATCAATCCTTTTAAAGGTGTACTTATTCTTTATCATTTCCTAATTCTAGTGATGATAATCAATAAAAATTTGTAATCTCCCATCAAACATTTACAAAAACAAAACTAGATCAGCCAAAGGGGAGACACTAGGTCTAATAAAACTCTTCTCTCAAAGGTCCTCCAAATTCACCACTGCTCCTTGAGATCCTTAAGGGATTTCCAATATTCCCTAGAAGATATCAGTATGGTCTCGAGGTACAATTTATTAGAGAACTCTATCTTCCACCTTAGAGGTATCCATAGAATATCCTCAAGGAATATATCCATAATGTCCTCCACTACCAAAATAATCCAAATTCTCAAAGATCCCACTGTTCCAAGGGCTAAAAATTCCAACTTATGGGTAACGGGATACATCTTCCTACCTGCAAGGAATGATCACTCATCCCTGAGACATATCTATCCCAAAAAGGAGAATATCATCCCATCTATCCAATGACATATAAATTTACTATGATGATAGTCGATATGGGATCAAATTGTGGAAAAATAGTCCTTAATAAATATGATGTCATAATGATTCCTCGTGATGACCAGGAGGTCCCACATGAAACTATGTCAACCAAATGATTGATTATACTACTGGAATAAAAGAGACATCATTGAATCACACAAATTTGGAACCTCTAGAAAATGTTGAGGTGATAAGGTCTTAATGGAGAGATCTAGATCTCATGAAAGTGATAAAAAATTAAGAAGTGTATCACACATGGGTCTAAAATTACTAGATAAAGTGTATAATAAAAAAATATCATACATGGTATCATCTCTGAAGCAGTTGGCTCATAGACTTCATGGCCAGCTATTGTGTGGGACCCCATCCTCCAGCTCCCTGAGCCAGGTGTGGACTACCTATTTTTGGTGGTAGAAGTATCTTATAACGTTACCCTCCAACAACAGATCCTCCTCCTAGATCTCCTCCTACTCCTCTACCAGTCCCACCTTCTTGGGGGTCGCACTAGCCAAGCCTAGAAGATCCCTAATCATGTTGTTTTTACTGATTCAACAGTTCATCTACTTTCAACTTTCCCTCATAGGAATTTTGGCTACATAAATGACATTCCATGTCACCAAAATCATCATATACATAACAACATGTATCTCTGTACTTCCCTAGTGCTCCACATGATCCCTAAAATTTATGACCATATGCCTAAGTCTTAGCATGGATATGCCTCTTATTTTGAAACATCAACTTCTTTTCACTGCCAGTCACTGTGAATGACTCAACCCTAGGATTCCCACTATTAGAACCATCCACCCAACCTACCTCTTTTATAAATATCTCTATAACTAAATCTCACTCCAAAACTCCCAAATAGTTAGGTAGACATAAGGAGACCACGATGGACTAGATTTTTATATATAGCATACGCTGAAACATCCTTTCTTGAAATAATCCATCTCACACCCTGTTGACCCAATACTTCATAAGTTTAGTGATTCTAACATCATAGTCATATACTAACATACAACCCTATAGAAGCTCTAGAACTCATAAATATTATTTGAGTAGAAGTACAAGTTGTAGTACTCCTCACAAAGCAGCTGTTAAAAGTTGGGCCAAGAGAACATTGAATCATCAGGAATATATGTGACTAGACTCCACCTGTGCCATGTTTATCCATTGAAAATAATGTCTATCATAAAAATCGTCTGATTAGTTATTGGTATACACTATCCTAAAGACATGGATAACCATCTCAAGAAAATCCACCACTTCCTAGGGATATTTCTCATTAAAAAACCTTAATGGACACTAGAATTGGAACTTTCATAGTACATTAAGCCTACACACATCCTTAGCCTTCCCTAATAATATAATATATTGCATGAAATGTGGGGGTACTGATACCTAACCTCCTAGAAGAAAGATCTAGTGATATGGACCCTAAACTAACGCATCATTGATCATCATATCATCATCATGATCCTAAATTAGTAACCTGAGTAGCTATCTTCATGAAGGAATCCTGAAAGTAATCAAAATTTTTGATGGTCACATGAAAATATAATTATAAATATGTGGGGGAGATAAATAAAGAAATGTAGTTAATGGAATCAATACTTTATGATTCATGTACCATTGTTCCTAAAAAATAATGTCTTGGTATGATGTGTCAAAAAGAAGGTAGTCAGAGTCCACGTGTATATATACATCGACTGGTACACCTATAGAATGTTCCATGGCCTAAAAGTTGCACTTGAGACACATTGATATTGTCTTCATATGTAAAAACCAATCCTCATAAGGATACTAATGGGAACACCATCCTATGTATGAACTTCTTTGATACCACTCTTTAACGACCTGACCCACTTGGCCCACCAAGAAATTGGAAGTCCAAGCCATCACAACCCCAATCTCAAATCCATAGGCTAGAATCCAGTTAAAATTGACGAGAATTCATAACAAAAATGGGAGTAATTTTCTTGCTATAACTATATAGACGCACCCAACTGTCTCTATGTATATGTGAAAACTAATAATAATAAATATAGAAATATCTAGAGTGAAAACCACACATGTGATAACCTTTAGTGAAAAATAAATAGTATGATAGTGTAATATGAAATATAAGTAAAAAATAACCACCCAAATAGAAATGATATCCCAACAAAAAAATAGATTAAATAAATTAAAGATGAGGTATACCAACTTCAAATCTCCAAGATCTACTAATGTACAAGGTCTGTGTACTAGTGTATCCCTATGCTCCACCATAATCACTATTTATGTATCCATCATCTCTATATTCCATGACACATTCAAAAAAATCCAATGTAGGGGTGAGTATATAAATACATAGTATGACACTATGAAACTAAAAGTGAGAAATTGAGAATTAAAAAATATTCATATAATCCTAAACTGATAGGGAAATGAAACCCAATAAATTTACATTGAAAAATAAACCCAGATGATAGAGAAAGGGGATCTCCATCACATAGCCCAGCCAATGTTGATGAGTAATCCTACAGTTTTAGTATCCCATCATCAATGTCAAACATCCAATATAACCTCAGTAAAATAAGTGTGGAGGGGTCGAATCCCCACCATTACACTCTACGGTTGAGGGATCCACACTCTATGGAGGGCAGGTACCCTATCTGAGCTCAAAGATAAGGGTGTATCCCACTATAAATATAGTATTCATTCCCCAAATAATGGATTATTTTACCTACCTAGCTAAAGAGTTTGTGTGATGCATGAACTAGTGCAATAAGAGAGTATTGTCCCCAAAGTTAGAGGACCCGCACCCTAAAAAGGTGGGGGGGGGGGTACTATATCAACCAATAATAAAGATTAATGGGGACCCAACCCCTGGAGTAGAAAGGAATTAGAATCCCCATAGATAGAGGAGCATTCCCTAAAAAGGGGAGTACCATATCTACCTGACTAAAGAGTATGGGGGATCTGTTCCCTAGTGCGATAGGGGAGTACCATCCCCATAGATAGAAGACTCACACCTTGAATAGTGGAGTACCATATCTACTAAGAATATAATGATAATATTTCCATATTACTGCCCTCTCTAAGAATTTCATAAAGAATATTCATGCTCAAAACATCTCGCACCATATATTCTATTATGCAATGATGAAGACCATCATGATCTATGTGAAAAAAACACTAAGGATAGGTTACTCATGGGCCAAAAAAAGAGTTCTAATGAAGTAGATGTGATAGGTATTAAATTAAAATAGGATTACATGGTGGGTAATGAGTCTACATGAAATGTGGTCATGTGTTACTACGCTATCGAGTTCTCCTGTGAACACAACTCAAAGTCCATGTCAATGTACAGAGAATATAAGGAGTCCACATGGCATGTCCTGGACACTTGGGATATTCATGTGTCCTATTTTCCTTGGTTGTGTACCTAAACGTGTACATGGGAATTATTGAGTATTATTATATACATGTGTGCTTCTATAGTACATGTGGGGTTCTCCCGTACGATTTCCCGGGAAAGTTTCCATTGGCAGATAGCTTGGATTCCCAGGGAGGGTCACATAGCATGTGGGACCATGACATGGTGTGTGATCCTATTATTCTTTAAAACCCTTTCCATTGCAGTTGGGTGGGGATACACAACATTTGTTCTTTTATTACATTCCTTGTAGTGGAATTTTTTTATGGAAACTCTGGTTATTCACATAATTCTCAATATCCACACTCGCTGCTGTGAATCTAACTGTTTGGAAACTTATAATAGGTGGGGTTTTCTCCAGCTATGGATTTTATCCATCTGTTGGCTATAAATCATAAAAAATTGATCGCATGAAACCTCACATCATCAGACATGCCTCCCATTTTATGATTCCTGTATGGAAACCCAAATACATGGGAATCATCATGATTTTCCCATAATGAATCTTGATATGTCTGTAAATCGTCATACCAATCATCATTATCACAATCATCATGTATCCAAGGGCAACCCAACCTAGTAATGTCAAACTATAGCCTCATAGGGTAGCAATGAATAACATGAAGAAAAATAAGGGAAAATCATTATAAAAAATGATGATAGAAATAATTGGACAAGAATTATTATCTTACGATTGAAAAGAGGGGAAATAAAGGTGATATCATAGTATTTATATAAAACATTGAATGAAAAAAATTAGTTCATCAATGGGATCATGTGATGGGTAAGTAAATTCTGATCAAAAAAATATTGACATATATATACATGTTAAATCATTCAATCAAGGGCGTAAACCATAATGTAAGGGTTCTAAATTGATTATTGATCGATCAATGGTGAAGAATTAATTCTCTAGTGAAGGAGAAGATCCATTGTGTTTGTCATTTTCATATCCACCATGATCCTATCTCTCTTAATCCTCTAATGTGATCCCCCAATAAAGAATGATTAATCTAATACTCTGAAATTTACTTATTGTTATGTGTTTAATCCTACGGATTTTTCACAAGAGTGTATTTATAGAGGGTTTAGATAAGTCATTTAAAATAAAATAAATACATATTTTTTTAAATTAATGCACCACCAATGACTACCTATATTAGACTTCTCATGCCAACCAACCTTAGGTCACACCTAGGGTAAACCCCATATTCCATACTCAACCATGGTCTCATATTTATGATTTGAGGCTCTAATCAGAAGATAAAATATTATTTATGAAATAATGAATTAAAATAATATTAATATTTTTAATATTTTTATAATATCAATTCCAAGCTCTCGAGACCTCAAAATCTCACATTGTTATAACACAAAGATTCGAAAAATATTTCTTAATATATTTCTAAGTATTATAAATAAAAAACTATGTCACTACTCTAAATCACATGGAAGATCTAATAAATGGGATTCATTGGGTTTGATCATGCTGGTTGGGGTCATAAATTCCTTTTTTTTGTTTCAATTATACTTTATCATAACCATTAATAAATTCTAATAAAATTATTATTGTATAATATTTATATACTATCAAAGGTTATGATGCATAACAATATTTTAAATCCGGTAGGATATAACTTATAACTGTTCAAAATAACTAAATTAGGGCATGTGTTTTATATAAATTTATTTCTTAATAATTCATTTAATCATAGAAAAAGGAAATTTCCTTTACAAAAGTTTATGTTGTTACATAATTAATATCTCAGGGAATGGAAAAAAATAAATAGTAATATTTTTGATTCTAAATAAGGGTTACATATAGTGGAATATATCATGAATAAATAAGTAATAATAGATATCTAAAGGTAATCAACTGAATATACATGAAACTTAATCAATAACATGAGAATGAAATGCTTTCATGGGGAAAATCAATATAGTATTCTAATGGATAATAATAAATGAATTCTAAATTATGGAATTGTTTAATATTGTAAATCATGATCTCAAGCATCATTATATCTTTACTAATAAATCCTTGTTCCATTATAGTTTAATTAAGGGGCAAGAATACACTCAAAACACATTTAATAAATCTATGTAGCTAGTTTGTCTCATGAGACATGTCTAGGAATTGATGGGATCTCTATAATAGGTATATATCAGTCAATACATGTCTATGAAATTGCTCATATATGGAATTATCAATTTATTCCACAAACAATACTCCTTATCAATAAATTTATATATTGAGTAAATAATATGTAATGTCAATATTTCCCCTCTAATGAAATAACTTTCAAAGTAAAAAATTATATGTAGAAACTGTATATAATTTATAAAATAATCGTAACAAAGATACAAATAATTAGGATAGTTAATATAAATTTAATATCCAATGACTACAAGAAAGTGAATGTTTCAAGAGAATGTTAATAACCACTAAATTAATAAGAGATAAAAAAATAACCATTAGTTCATCAAGAATAAGTGTTTTTAATAAAATAATGTTCATTGATTAAATGAAGAAAATGGATGTGAAATATTAAAATAGTATTTTATTAAAGATTTATATTTTTAACACCATTAATAAATTACAAGAATAATCTAAATAGCGTAAAGTTGTTATGCTGTTGGTAAAAACCATTAAATTCTTATATGTTAAAAAGAAACATTCCTTTTGAAATTTTTGTAAAAGAAAGTAAAAAAATGACCAATTAGGAAAATAATATAAAGAATCATTTTCAACTTTGTAAAAAATAATTTTCACAAATAAATGTATTTTTTATTTTTTTTTCAAATGAATAGATATGGTAGGAAAATATACATGATCAAAAAAAGAAACAAGATCAAATTTTCTTTCAAAAATTTCATTACTTGATTCGAGTTCCAAAAATATGATAATTTTAAATAAAACATGGAATAAAATTAAATATTTAGAGGATAATAGAATATATGGATTTTATTAATAATATGTTGTAAGATTAATTCAATGAAAAGTATATGACAACCCAAAAAATTAGATTGTTAAATTACATCTTTGGTAAATTTTAAATTGTAACCCCTTGAAAGTGTAGACATTAATTTATACTGAAATAACCATTAATAAATAAATATTCATTTCAAATACCTCAATGGTATTGTATATATTATAAAATACCCAAACTCGTACTCTCGAATTCGGTGCTGAAATCACAAACATTACATTTTTGGAAATGATATCAACAATTGTGATTTATTTTCTTCCATCCAAACCATATAGAATCAGAATAAATAATTGGATCAATTATTTTATGAAGGAACATATAGATTTATATTTTTAGATAATTAGTAAAAAAAACTTTTACTTAAAAAATACCCATGTTGTTAAATGAGAATTTCTCTAACATAAATCTACATTTCTCACTTCAATATTAGTCATTATCAACATCCATTTAAAATAAATTCTAGAAATAATTTTTTAAACATTATTATTTATAACATGTTGGAAATGAAACACAATAAGGGTGACCTCTAGTGATATTTAAGGTTAAACTTACGTATTAAAATTGAATGTTATCAATGGACATAAAAATTGTATAAGAGTATGAAGACCTAATGGGATTGCATGAGTGAGTTATAAAAGCAATCATAACTATAAATACCTGATTAATCAATCATGAAACATTTCATAAGTCTTGACAAAAATAAATAAAACAAATCTTGATCTGTTTGACATCATTCATGATCAAATGAAACATTATAATCTTATGGAAGTCATAGATAAATATGTGTTTGTATCGTGGAAAATCAACATCCCAGAACCCTTAAAAATCTCTTATAAAACCCTTAAAATTTAATTAACCATACAAATGACTTCCAATATAATTATATAGAGAATATAATCATTACCTAATGCTTTAGAGAACTATCTGGGCACACCCATCATATAAGATATAACCGGACCACTTGGTGTTATATGGGCACACCCATCATATATAATTTCCAAGAACCATAAATAAAGTACATAGAGATTTTATTTCATCATAAAACTCATAGAAAAAATTATTATTCCTTTTATAACTTGATTAACCCATGGAAATGAAATGGGTACCTTTTAAATCCATTAAAATAATGATTGACCCATAGAAAAGAAAATGGGTTTCTGTAACAATATCAATGAAACTTGGTGAACCCGTGGAAAGGAAATAGGTTCCTTAAAAATATATTTCAAACAATATTAATCCATCTAGAGAAATAATTAGGATGGTATCATTAAAAAATATCTCCACTGGAGCATAAGTAATAATAATGGTTGTTGACACTGATGAATAGAAATACAATTAAAATATTGTTAATTTTTTGGGAAAATAATCTTATCATTTTGAAAATCACTTTTTCAAAACTAAAAAATCACAAAATATTGTGAAATTTCTCTTCTTTGAAAAAAAACATTGGAGACATATAATGCAAACTTTAAGATCAATTAAAACATTCCATGGAAAAAATATCCTTTCTAATTTGGAAAAAAATTGAAATATAAAATATTTGGAAAATAATATTATCCAAAATTAAATTTGAAAAATTATAATATAAACATGAAGTAGAATAATGTTTATGAGAAAGGGAAATTTTGTTTATTCTATACATGTTAAAACAAAGAACCCTTCCACATTTTTTGTAAAATCCAATCGATAAATATTTTTGAAAAAAACATAAAGATTCATTTTATATTATTTTTAAAAATTAAAAAATTTGTAAAAATTAAATAATAAATCATTTGAAAAAATTAGAAACATTTTTTAAAACATTTTTAGAAAACATAGTTTTGGAAGAAAAAAGGTGGTTGGTCGAAGAGAGAAATAAAGATGATTTTCCCTCAAAACATTTCCTTAAGATATTAAGTAAATAAATAAAGAAAAATGAAGGGAAAACATGTATTCTCATGATAAATCCATTGGATAATAATATTCATGGTAATTATTGAGATTTTGAACATAATATTTTAACATTATATACTTAATCACAAATAATACCAATAAGTGATGAGATTGTAACATAAATCTATTACCACATTGGTAACTTTGAATCATAATCCCCATTAAAAAATAAAATTAAATTAGACTTATAATATCATGAAAATAAATATATTCATGATATAATATGTGAAATTGGAATTATATACACCTCATAAAATAAGATAGTTGTATAATATATCATACTTCTCAATAAAGGAAAATTGAAACAAAAATTCCTTACAGCTTTTGTAACATTCAAACCATAAACCCCATGAAATAGAGATACAAAAAATGGATATGTAAATCCCAATAATATTTAATTATAATTATTATAAAAATACATTTATGGGTAGTATATACACAATACAACAAAAATAACTGGTGAATATGGATTACATCTCACATAAATACAAGTGAGACGTGAAAACCCTTCACTCATGCTTCATTTTGATAGATCATGATTTAACCTCATGTATTGTTATTTTAAACATATTATTAACTTATTAAATATCCATATTAATATTTATAATATCTTATATTATCCTTTTATAACATCTTATCACCTTCTCCTGAATGATCTTTCATTATTTTTATTGTTTTGGGTGTCAATTTTCTTGTTTTGTATTTCATTCATTATTATAATAGTTTCATATTATATATTTCAATCATATTAAGAATAATAATAATGAAATATTATCATATTTATACATTTATTATACTTTATGGCTAATCATGAAATATGGTTATGAAAAATGGACTCTATTATAATCTTAGAGATGGTAAGTCATACGTACAGATGAGTAATGTTTCTATTTTTCAATAATGATTGTGGAAAGAAGGTAAGTAAAATTTAATATTTAAAAAATTATCCAAATAACATATATACCATATTATATACTATAATATATCTTCAATGTGTTGTGGTGGTGAAAACAGATCCACGCCGCTTTGTGTTGGTGGAAGTCCACATATACACAAAAAATGTTATCATCTTTAAGTGAGTGGAAAAATTAGAAATAAAATGGTATGAATTATCCACAAATAATGGTAAATATATCATTAATATCATAATTATTTCATTTATATCACATATAATCATTAAATGTATTCTTATCTCCTTCTATGTTAAGCGTTATCGAAAGACGAATCCCATCGCTTTGTGAGGCGGTAGTCCACCATACACACAAGTGACGTTATCATATTGCATATGAAAAGGAAGGTAATAAAAGATATATATGATATAAATACTACATAGGTATAAATATGTTATAAATATCATATATATACTTTAGATCCATCATCATACCCAACCATGGGATACAGTAATGGAAGAATAGAGTACATCATTTCGTTAGGTGGTAGTCCTCTGTAGATAATAAAGATGATTTCATAAACCATTTTATGGAATTAGAGATGCTAATAGGTCATGAAATTATTGTAAAAACAAAAAAATATTTGGAAGATACTGATATTTTTATATCATCATGGTTTAAAATGAATTTAAATAAGTGGATAAAGGAATAAAATGAAGACTCTCGTTGAAGAACATTACATCTTCTTCTATTTTCATCATTAATTTGGAATTAAATCCTGTCTAGGTTGTCTTTATGGCCAAAATAATGTTTTTTGGATTAGGTTAGAAAATTCTGGAAGTGATATGGGTAATTATTGGTTGAAACAGTAGTCTTTAGAGGTTTAAATAAGTGAGGGGAGTGAGTTCACTTTTATTGTTGAGGATGAATGAAATTTTGAAAATACTCAAATATATTCAATAATGGGAGGTCACCCTCCCCTCATCTGGATCCAAAATTCATTAAAAATAGATTTTTGGGATTATATGTTCTATAAATACCATCAACACATAAAACAGAATCACATACTTATCATGTCATTCCTTAGTATTTAGGTTTACTCCAATTTACCCTTTTAGTTTTATACCATGGTAACTTGTATCTTTTTATTTACCAAGGTAGTTTATCATTTAAGACTAAGAATAAATTATCATTGTTTAATAATTTATATCTAATCACTATAAATATGAAATAAAATTTATTAAATAAAAATCCAATGTGTGTGTAAAATTAATTTTGACACAAATTCAAGTAATGCCCAAAACTTTATTTCAACATTAATCATGATAATTAATTTTTACTATTTTCACTAATTATTTTGATCAAAAATTAATTTTAACTTGTTAGATAATATAAATTATTATAATTAAAAATATTTAATCCATTTTTTAATTTCCAACTCATATCATTTGTAGAATTTAATTTAAAATAAAACCCATATATGTAACAAAAAATATGGATTTCAAGGAGAGTATTTTTTTGAGCAAAGCATGATTTTATAATAACTCTATGACTAAAAATTGTCATTATATGAAACTAAAATAATATATATTTATATATAATCTATAAATTTAATTTAAAAAATTCCCCATTAAGTATTATTCTAATTAATTAAAAGGGAGAAACATTATAAATGTTAAAATATCTTTTAGAAAAATATCGATGTAATACCCAAAAATAAACTTATTCTAAAATAAAATATAAAGTAAATTCTGAACAATTTAATTGGATTAAATATATACTATGAATAATAATGATAATTTAAATAAAGTTCATAACATAATGGGATTTATAAATTACCTAAATTATTGAAAATAAGTGATGTTTTTTTCTAAGATCAGTATTTTCACTATTCAAAAAAAAATCAATACTTTCTGAAAAGTACCAAAAATTAAACCTATGATAATTTTGATATTATTATTTCAAAAAATGAAGTTTGTTTTTTAAACCAGGTTTTCTAAAAGTAGTAAAAATTAATTTTAAATTAAGTGCACAAAGTACGATTAAACAATATTTTAGAAAAATATTATTTTTTAGAAAACATATATTTTTTTAAAATAATTATTATTTTATTTATAATAAATAGATATACATTTTATTTATGGTTAAACTGAATTATTTTATTAATTTAGTAAGTAATATTCATACCAACCAATTAAATTATTATATTATAATGGTTATATATACCTTGGGACGTTTAAACTCAATGTTGACTGTTGAATATGCCATTAAACATTAAAATCTCAGGGTTATGTGTAAGAAGTTTTATTGAATATATTAAATTAATTTAAAAATAAATATATCATAAAGGGTTATAGAGTTATATTATTTTATGATTTATGATTTTCATGTCATTTATTCTATCATATAGATTTTTCTTCTTTTAAAATCTCTAGGTGATACATCCTACCCCCTTTAATAAATTGTGTCCTTTCAATTTGAACATTTTCTCAGCAATCAAAGTATGGATATTTGAAAAAAACTAAACCCACATCGTAAAAAAAATTAACACAAAATCTTATTTATAAAAGTGAAAGTGATGTATGAGGTTAATAGATAATAACACATAACTAGGTTTCTAAGTAGAGTAACGTTGGTAGGATTGGAAGAAAAGAATAAATAATTATAAAGAGTGATTTAGGTCATTGATCATAAAAAAGTAAATGATCATTGGAATGTTTAGGTCCTAAAAACCATAAATATATGTTGATCAAAAATACTATCAGTTCATCATTAATTAATGTAATAGGATAACATTTTTGTTTTATGATACTTTTCCAAGAGTTGACAAATTATCTTACCTTAAAAACTAAAAGAATAAGGAAATATACTTACTTGATGATTAAAATTTCATTGTTTTTTAAATTTGAACTACAATATATTTTTTTTCCAAATAATGAGTATTCATATTGAATTATTCCCTAAAAAACTAAAATTAACATTTAAATACCACATAACCATAAAAGGGATAATCATGTTACTCTACCTATCAGTAGAATTAACCAAAATCAATATTGTTAAAGTGTGGTAAGATAATTACCAAAAAATAATAATCCTTTATTTGAAAAATTAATCTTAAAAATTAAATATTAATTCCTAATTTTGACACTAAATCATTCCATAACCCTATATCCCAAATAACCATAGCAACCTAAAAATTGTTTTTTAACCATAATGTTTATCTCATACCTTATATAATTCTAGGAAAAACATATAGGGATCTTAATTTGAAGTAACATTAATCACTTAGACCCCAAATAATACTTCAAACCTTTGGTTATCTATATGAAAAACGTTTTTCCCATAATTACCACAATATACAAGATCATATAAACCATAAATGTTATAAATACTGTAAAACATATTTTTTTTAAAAAAAATAAATGCATAATTAATGTTAAACCAAATCTTTACAAGTATTTGAACATAATAAAATATATCCTAAAATTTCATTAACCAAATTAAGATATCATTGCTTAAAACATAAAAGTTTTATCTAACATTTTGAACTTATGATCATCGTTTTTCTTATATTCAAATGGTGGTATCCATAACTCTTAATATAACCTCACATGAAAACATCCTAATATCCAAGGTTATTTAAACCAACATTTGATACCAACTATAACATCCTGGAACCAGCACTCCCAGAATCGGTTCTAAAATCATAAAAGTTACATTTCTGGTTATGATACCAATAATTGTGTCCCAATTTTTTTATCCAAACTATACAGTATCAAAATGAAAAATTGGATCACATTCATTATAAAGGGACTTCTAGGTTTATAGTTTTTGATAATTAGGAGAAACTCATACATAAAAAATACCAGTGTTGTTAAATGAGAATTTATCTCACCTAAACCATCTCTTCATATTTCACAATATGTTTTCATCATCATCCATATGAAATCACTTATTGACATAATTTGGTCAACCTCATTCCTTATAACCTAGTGAAAAGGAAACATAATTAGGGTGATCTCAAATAATCAATAAGGGTAAAAATAAACATTAACAATTGAATTTCATCAGTGATAATAAGAAGTGCATAATGACATGAACAGATAATTAGAGTTCATGATATGATTATAAAATAATTCATACCCATCAATACCTGAATCAAAAATCATAAAACAAGTCATATGGATTTAACAAAATAAAGGGTCATAAGAATCAATAATAATGAGCTATGTGATTTAAATATTGATCAATGTAAACATTATAAACTCTTGGAAATCATATAAAAGATGTGTTATTATCTTGGAACATCATCATTTTAGAAAACTTGAAAAAACATTACAGAACACTTACAATTAAAATAACAATACTGATGACTTAAAATATAATTATTAGCAGAACATAATAATTACCCAATTCATTTGAGTCCTATATGGATGCACCCATGAAATAATATATAATGGTCTCTCCTAATGTTATATATGCACATAAATCATATATGATGTCCAATAACCATAAATTAAGTACTTAGAGGTTGTATTTCATCATAAAAGTCAAACATAATAATCATTATTACTTTTAAAACATGATTAAACCATTGAAATGAAATGGGTACCATACTAATACCTTTGAAGAATGATTAACCCATGGAAAATAAATGGGTTACATAGAAATATGTTTTAAACATGATTAAACCATGGAAAATAAACAGGTTTCATAAAATTCTATTTGAAACAATCTTAATCTATCTAGAGAAAGAATATAGATGGTATCATTACAAAATATCCTCACTGGAGCATAATTAACAACTTCTGTTGTTGACATTGATGAATATAAATACCATTAAAGGACCATTAATTTTTTTGGGGGAATGATAAGCCTTAAATTTTTAAAATCAATTTTTTTAAAATAAAAATAAATATGCATTTCCTTGTAAGTAACTATTTAAACATATAAAATAATCTTTAACAATCCTTTAAATAATTTATTGTAGAAAACAAACCTTCTATATTGAAAAACACTTTTTAAAACATAAATGATTTCGAAAAACCTTTTATTTGAAGATAAAATTAAAAAATTATAAAAGAAATATTTACTGAAAAAATGGTTATAAAGGTTGTAAATTCCATTAATTTCATACAAATTTAAATAATTAATCCTTTCACGTTATTAGTAAAAGTTAATAGAATTTTTTTTAAATGTAATGAAGATTCATTTTAAAAACAATTTGAAAAATTAAAACATGGTTATAAATGTATTTAATAAATAATTTGATAATATTAAAAACGTTTTTGAAAACCTTTTTAGAAAACATGGTTTTTTGAAGAAAGATGCTTTTTGTCTAAAGAGAGAAATAAATTTTATTTTTCATAAAAAATAATTTATTTAAAATCATGAGTACATAAATAGAGTAAAATTAAGGGAAAACATGTATTCTCATGTAATAACCAGTGGATATGAAAACACAATAGAAATGTTGAGAATTGGATTATAATATTTCACTATTATAGACTTAATCACAAACAATCCCAATAAATTATGAGAAAATACCATTAATCTATTTCCACTTTAGTAACATTGAATCGTAATCCACATAAAATAATATTGTTAATTGAACCTAATAATTTCATGTAATTAATTATATTCATGATAAAATACTCCAAAGGGGAAGTATATGCATCTTATAAAATAATATAAGTGTATAACATATCACACGTCTCAAATAATGAAAAAATGAGGCAAAAATCACTTACCACTTTGGGAATTTTTTAAATTGTAAACCCCATTAAATAGATATCCTAAAATTGATATGTAAATAAAAATAATATTTAAGTATTATAATAATAAAATCAATCCATGTCAACTATATACTTCACACAATCGAAATATGTGGTGAATGTGGAATACATTGCATATAAATAAAAGTGAGATGAGAAAACCCTTACCTCACTCTTCCTTTAGGATGATCCTGATTTAACCTCATGTATATTATTTTTTAAAAATGTTATTAACTTATTAAATAACCATATTAATATTTATAATATCATATATAATCATTTCATAAAACTTTATCACCTATTTGTAAATATTTTTTCATTATTTTTATTTTTGGGTGTTAATTGGCTATTTTTCTATTTCGTGCTTTGATATGAAAGTGTCATATTATATTTTTCCATAATCTCTATTTTAATAATCATGAAATAATTATAGTATTTATAAATCAACTACTTTTAACACTAATTAAAAAATGGTTATGAAAAATGTACTATGTTATAATCATCGAGACGTTAGGTCGTATGTATGAATTTGTAACATTTCCATTTTTAAATGATCATTATAAAAAGAAGTTATGTAATATATATTCATTCCATAATGATAATAATGTCATATATAACACATTATAAACTTATATAAATCATCCATGTGGTTGGGTGATGAAAGTATATCCATATAGCTTCGTAAAGAAAGTAGTCCACACATGCATAACCGATGTTATCATCATTAAGTGAGTGGAAAGGTATGAAAGAAAATGATATACATTAACTTTTTCGAATGATAAATATTTAATTAATATCATAATTATTTAACATATATCACATATAATAATTAAATGTATTCTAAGTATCTTTCCTATTAAGCATTAATTAATGATGAATCACATCACTTTGCAAGGCAATAGTCCGCCATACACACAGTCAATGTTATAGTATCATGTATAGAATAGAAGGTAAAGAAATATATATATATATATATGATATAATTAATAATGAGGTATAAATATTTTATAAATATCATATATATACTTTATATCCATCATCATACCTAACCATTAATGGTGGTAATGGAAGAACGAATGACATCAGTTTGTGAGGTAGTTGTATACCGTACAAACGAATGATGATTTCATAAACCATTTGATAGAATTAGAGTTTTTATAGGTCATTACCTTATTAAAAAAACAACCCAGTAAATGGAGGATCCTTAGGTTATTATATCAATATGGTTTAAAAAACATTTAATGAGGTGGAGAAAGGAATGAAATAATGATGCTAGTTGAAGAACATTACCTCTTCTTCCGGTATCCTCCTTTGGGTTTCACTAAATCCTTACTAGGATGGATTTATACAAACAATAAGTCTTTTAGGATGTGGTTAGGGATTTTTTGAAGTGATTTTAAAAGGTATTTTCTAAGACAAATGGATCAAGATGTGGGAAGAAGTGAGGGGAGTGGGTGACCTTTTATATTATATATGATGTTTAGGGGTATAATTACATCAAACACACACACACCGCACACACCAAGGCCTAAAAGGCAAGTCATATCCCCCAAAGTAATAAATCACCCAACTACCTTCTTTATTACATTATATATATCTGGCCCGAAGGCCCAGTGGGCATGTAGGCAATTACATGGCCCGTAGACCCGAAATTTTTGGCCCAAGGCCCATTCTATGAACAGTACTGCTGCAATAACTTCCCGCTACAGTACTTCACACAGTACCTACTACTGCTATTTTCCCACTGGTATTACTACTACACTTACCAAAACCACTACACTGTCATCGCCTCTACTATAGAGCTACAGTACTGATACAGTTCACTTTTATAGTTGAGAAATAATGACATGTTTGTAAATACTCAAGAGTGTTCAATAATGGGAGGTCACTCTCACCTCATGTGGCTCTAAAATTGATTAAAAATTGTGGGTTGGTTTTATATGTTCAATATACCCCACCACCATACATAAATAATCACTTTTTTATTATGTTATTTATTATAATATATGTTTACTCTATCTTACCCTTTAATTTTTACCATGGTAACATGTATCCTTTTATTTACCTAGATAATTTATAATTTAAGACTAAAATTAAATTTGAATTATTAAAAAATTTATAACAAATATTTATAAATATTTATTAAAATTTATGAAATAAAAAAACCTATTTTTTAGGAAAATTTTGTTTGAGATAAACACATGTAACGCTCAAAACCCTATTTTATCTTTAATCATGGTAATTAATTTTAAATTTTTTCACTCATCATTATGGTAAAAAATTATGTTGAACATGTAAGAAAATACATATTAATATAATTCCAAAATTTTAATCCATTTTATTAAATTAAACTCCAATATGTGGAAGATTTTAAATTGAAACAAAACCCACCGATGTGATGAAAAATCGAGTTTGCAAGTAGAGTATTTTTTTGCATAATATAATATTATATTAGCTCTATGATTAAAAGTAATCGTTGTATGAAAATAAATTAATATATATTGATATATAGTCTATAAATTTTATTTAAAATACTCCACAATTGGTAAAATTTTAAAAAATTTAATAGGAGAAACATTATGAATTTTAAAATAGTTTTTTGAAAAATCCCATTTTTTAAACCCAAAAATAAACTTAATATAAAATAAAATATAATTTAAATTAACAATAATTTAATTGGTTTAAATATATAAAAATAATAAATAATTTAAATGAAATTCAAAACATAATTGGGACATTTAAATTAGTTAAATTACTGTAAAAGTTACGTTTTGCAAGAAATCGTTATTTTCACTATTCACTGAAAAAATCTATATATTCTTAAAAACCAAAAAATAGACCCTAATATAATTTTTATATTTTGTATTAAAAAATTATTTTTTAAAAAAGGATATTATAAAATTGGTAAAAATTAATTTAAAAATATTTTGGTAAAGCATGATTAAACCTTCTTTTTGAATAATACTATATTTTAGAAAAAATTTATTTTCCTTTTAAATGATTCTATTTTTGTTTAAAATTAAAATATATTCATTTTATATATGTGTAAACAGTATAATTTTAATAATTTAGTTAGTAATATTCATATCCTATAATTTAATGACTGGGTTATAACTGTTATATATATTGTGGGTTGTTTAAACTCAGTGTTGCATGTTAAATACGCAATCGAACATTAAATTATTGGTGTTGTGTGGACCGCAAGATATTAAATATATTAAATATATTTAAAAAGAAATATATCATAAAGTATTTTGGAGTTATCTTTTAGTATATGTTCAGTGTTTATTTTCTTTTAAGTTATCAAAAATACTTTTCTTCTTTTAAAATCTTCAATTGTTACATATACACCACATTAAAAATATATGTTTATAATAAAAAATATATCTCAATGAATTTGAAATTGAGATGAAATAACTTACCTAAATTTTTACTTAATTTAAAAGTGATTTAACCTAATATATAATAAATTTTAATTTATTATACTACAATAACATATTCATGGATATACCTATAATATCATATACAATCCACTTATAACATTTAAATTCTTATTAATTAGTAATCTGATATTAAAATTTTCATTTTATGGGTGTTAATAGTTTCATTTTATGAGAAATTTGGTTTGGTAGTTCTAATATGTGTACTTTAATTATAGTTACATCATCAACAAAATTTTAATCATGGTGTAAATATCATATATATTCATTATATATATTTATAGTTGATATCTATGTTTTTTACTATATTTTGAGGGGTTTTTATATATGAATTCATCGATTACTAATTTATTGAATATGATATTCTTACATGATATTTTTTTGTATTCTTATGCAAGACCAACAATTGGAATAATAGAGAGGTATATGTGACATTATTTATAATATAAAGACACTTCATGGAGAACCGTGAAAAAACATGGAAATATAATGGAAATATGGTAAAGTCAAGATTAAAGATTGAATCCAAAGAGGCCAATAATTCCATTGAATGGAAGCATCCAATGGTTTTGGGTGATCATCGGATGTTTTGTAGCCACAAAACTAAATAACTAAATAAAAATGAGCTTCTAGAGATGGAAACATTCCCTACATGCCATGTACTCATCACACAAAATAAAATTATATAGGTCATGAGTAATTTCAAGGTTGTGATAATAAGGGAAATTGCTTCGAGTGAAGTTCACATGTTCCATGGCATGACACATATGTGTTATTCCATGATACATGTCATGATTCCCTAGAGTATATTTCAATATGTGTAACATTCCAAGAATGTTTCAATCCCACACATTACATGTTTTGTAAATATTACATGATGTGAAAACATTAGATATTGAAAAAATCACTAATTTTTAACCAATATTTTAACGAAATGATATCCTTGATGACTCGAATGACTAGTAAAACATATCTTTGACCCATGGAAGATATAATATTATATTTGGGATTATAGATAAGGGTTATTTATAGAGATAAAAGGGATTGTATTCCAGTTATGGAAAGGCTCGACTACTGAGAGGATGTTGTAGGGTTATGACTCATTATTCATCGTAGAGAGGTTTTCTTTATTCATTGTTGTTTTCATTTTTATTCTTTTAATATAATGTTGAATAATTTATAGTTTAATTTAAATTTCTATATTTTATTCATTATTTTTCTAATTTTTCATCTTTTATTATCTCCTATATAGATCACATTTAATTCATTGTTGGTGATTACCTAATGATGATTTGCAAATTTTGTAGGGGGAGTCGAATCAGTCAAAATGGGTGCATACCAAATTGTTCTATTTAATTATTTAGTTGTGTGATGATTTTTGTTTTATTTTTATTGTGTTTTGATTCAGTTTTATTATATATATTGTTAAATCATGGACTAAAAATGTTTAATAGTAAACGAAACCCAACATGATTAAGATAATTAATTCATGGCAATTGAATATGATTATTCTTCTACAATTTCAAAATTATATTAATTAAATTTGGTTATTTTAATTCATCATGCCACCATGAATTGATACACTAGGGTATATTTATAGAAATTGACCATCTCTTCTACTGATTAAATATTATTGATTGATAAAAAATGATTATTATAATTTTTGAAGTGCAGTCATGATTTCTTTTTAGTAAAACCACCCGTGGAAACTGATTCTTTATCTTCTTATTTTCTATATTTATTTATTTATTTTTTAATTTAATTATTTTACATATAATCAAACATAAATTGGAGTTACTTTTCCTTTAGTTGAGAGTTTTCATTTTTTACATTCCATGCTCTCTGTGGGATCGACCACATACTTCCACTATAATAATCCTTTGTAGTTAGTATGGTTCTGGACAATAAAAAGTTCTAATTTGATAATTCATAGAGAACTTAACGACTTCATATAGACTAATAAAATTTTTTCAC
Source organism: Viscum album (assembly GCA_963277665.1). Classification (NCBI taxonomy): domain Eukaryota; kingdom Viridiplantae; phylum Streptophyta; class Magnoliopsida; order Santalales; family Viscaceae; genus Viscum; species Viscum album. Next base: position 1,644,287,676 of record OY728159.1, read on the forward strand.
CAATTCTGGGGAGTAGTGGAAAATTACAGATGAATCGGGAGTGATTTATTATGTCAAATAATTTTCTTATCCTATTTTTGTTGTCTGATTTTTTAGGTATTTGTTTTTGTTTTCATTTATTATTATTACTATTATTTTTCAATATCATGATTGTAGTATTTTTTGTTATTGTGTAGGATATATTATTTGATAGATAATTACCATTCCACACCACCATCATATTACATTGAATATCATGGAGAATCTATTATTTAGAAAGCATTCGATTGCGATGGGTGGTCACCATAGAATGACACTTTCTATTATCCCTATGGGGGAGATCTGGACTATCAAGGATACCAAGAATATTACTACCCTAAGAAGTACACTCATGAAAATATATAATTTTATAAACCTAAATAGGGGAATCCTAAAGATATAATTTTCAGGTTTCTCATGTAAAACATTAAAGGGATTGATAGGAGGATGTATAATCATGAGGCTGAACTCAAAGAACAAGGAGAATTAACAACTCACCTTAAAAAAATAATTTTTAATTTAAATTATCTTGCTAGTATCTTAAAAATAGTTTCTTATACTGGTATAGGATGGTTTGAAGAAGAAGAATATCAGGTAGTGGAGGATGTAAAAAAATTTGACACAAAAAACCTAAAGATATGTATATTCAAGATGACATTAAATTTCTACCAACTCAAAAGAATAAACATAAATATGGACATACCAACTTTATGACAAATTTTCTTCCAATGTTGGATAAGTGTATGGATGATCATGAGGCCTGGCTCAGTGAATATCATGAATTGTCTACCCACATGTATTAGTTTTTTTCAAATTTAAATTCTCTAGTATGAAATATACCATTAAAATATAATGCAGGGATAGGTTGGTTTAATATCAAATAATAGAAAGAGGTGAAGAAATCAATATTTTTAGAACAACGAAGGAAGAAATATCAGAGGTATAAAAAAATAAGAATACCTAGAGCATGTTGAAAATGATAAAAAAGTTGAACCTGTGGATTTTTTAGATGTACCAGAACCTAAGGCCTCACTTCTGCACATAAAAAAAGACCTAGAATAACAACAAGAATACCTTTTTAAACTTTAAGAAGAAAAATAAAGAAAGAAGGTGGAAAATTTTTATTTCATCGATTCAGAGAAATAAGAGGATTTTGAAGTGTAATAATCCTTAAAATAAAAAAAATAAGAATAGTTAAAGGAATAAAATGTTGATCATACATAAATCAACCTCTTTAGAATTCTAGAGACTGGATAAGAAGGGGTTCCCTCCTACAATTTCAAAATTAAGAGGGAAAAAAGGATCCCCATATCAATAATTCATTCCAAATTATAAACCTATTAAAGAAAAAGAAAATTATTTAGTGGATCGTATGATCAATAACATCTGTTCAGATTTTGATTTCATTATATTTTATTTAGATTTATCCCCAAATTGTAGACCACCACAAGAACCATCATTAAAAAACCAATGGATCAGGAATAAAATAATACCAAAAATGCACAACATATTCATAAGTTTCTAATTCTAAGACAGTTAGATTTATACTATGTTCTAATTGGATAACAAATTTAAAGGTCGATATTGACAACCATAAAATAGAGTAGATAACGATAGGCAACCTGGATTTTTAAATTATATTTCTATAAATTATATCTATATAAGGGGATTAATTTTTTACTTGAATATGTTTTTTTTCATCCCTAGTTTTTTCAACAACGTGATTTTGAAAGAAAAAAAGGAAAATGAGTTTAATTATTGCATGAACTGAATTGAATTATTTTCACCCAATAAAATGAATGAATATTTTGTCTCATACTCCCTAATCTAGGAGAAACCAATAGTTATGAGAAGTATTTGTACATGTTGTAAAATTTGAAATATCATGACCATAAATGTTCCAGATATAGATGGATATTTTAAAATTTACAAGCTTACTTCAATTTATGATTTCTTGAAAATTATTATTGATATGATTGGATTTCATGATATTGATTCCTAGAAGATTTCATTGAATAAATTGATTATTTATTTTCATTCCATGACTTGATTGACCTATTTTATGGTCTCAATCATAAAAGGATTCTGGGATAAATATTACATATTTTTCTAAACATATTTATTGAGTGAAAAATTAGGAATTTAAAACTACTAGAACATTTATTTTATCTAGTCAAAGCTACGACTGAATAGAATAACTTTTGAAATAATTGATGTATTTTATTGAAGATCTATTTATCCTAATACCCACATTTACATTTATCCTTCTTAGATAATAAAATCCATGGATGACCTTGTTATGATTTATCCACATTACAAGACATTATTAACATCCCTTTACCATTATTTTAGGCATGTTTTATGCCTTGTCATGGTTTTAATTTTTCGTTGTCTCGGTATGGCTAAGAAGGTGTTTGGAGAGTACTTTTAATGGTGAAGTTTGAGTTTATTGGATTTTTTAGCATAAAACATGCTGGGGATTTATATTTCTTATAATATCATTACAAAATTTCTAAATTATAAAATAATAATAAATCTATTTTTAACAAAATCCAACAAGTTCTTCAGCATTTATGGGACTTCTCAATTACATGATGCATAATTGGGTTTCAGGTTGTTTAAAGTCTTGAGATATTTTCTAAAAAAGGATACTTGATTGAAATTTCAATTTACTTTTCTCCATACTTCGTTAATCTCAAACTAATATCCATACCTATTAGATTTTGGAGCCTTCCAACCCTTTTGGGACGTTTCGTTCAGCATTTGATCATTTTTTAGGTTGTGATGTGACTCCTTAGGTAAGCAGTCTCCCTATCTATCTATATCATTCTCTTTCCCTCCTCATTTTTTGTTATATCATCTTGGGATTGATGGATCTAAACTATTTTTTGGTGAATCTTGTATCTAGGTTTATTTCCTAGATCTTATGCACCTTCATTCTTATTGGTGGGTTTCATGTGGGTGTTTTGTTTCCATAAAAAGGCAGATGGTTCAGTTATGATGGACAATTTTAATTAACCCTAAATTGCATGATATAAAATAAATTGATTTATTTAAATTTAATAGATTGATGATTTTATTTTATTTTATTTATTTAAGACTAAATGCCATTTAATTGGGTGATTTAAATTTTTACATGGCATGAAATTAGGGAAAACCCCCAACTCCATTGAATGGGGGTATGTTTTGAAATTGGGTAGAAACTGTTTGGCACATGAGCCTCAACCCAATTGGTGAGGACTCCTTAAGTGCATCCAGGTGACCCGAGATCAAATCCAGGTGGAGGCATATTTTTCGTTAGTGTAGCTGTATTATAGTAGGTACTATAGTAGTAATATCGTAGGTATTGTAGAAGTTACTATTTGGCACTATGGCAGTAGGTACCATTCCCCCATTTGGTCCATCTGGACACCGATTTGGTCGTCGGGTCCTTTATGTCTATCAGGCCAACTAGGCCTTCAAATTAGTGAGGCCTTCAGGCCACCTTATAAGCAGATGTAAAATAGAGAACCTTCAAGGAACAAGCTCCAGGATAAGGATGATCAAGGAGCTTTCACCATAGCATAAGATAAATGATTTTCAAGAATGAGAGGGTATGTAACATGCCATTGGGACAAGCCTATACATGCATGGGAAAGCCTAGTTGAATATCCATGAGGAGGTTGAGAGATGATTTCACGATGAACATTCTGGGGAGGAGCAGTTCCATGTAGTTAGTCTCGGTTTTATGAAATGTTGGAAGCCTTTGGGCAATGAATTACTATAAGGCCTACAATCCATGTAATAATTATACCTACAAGCCTTGTAAGGTTTCCACCTCACCCCTTGAAAGGTGTATTATCAAAATCAATAAAAAATGAAGGCCTTTGGTCCATTGGAGGTGGAAACTGTTTAAATTAAATTGTGGAATTTGAATTGTAAAATTGATTTAATAAAATTGATTTCAAATTGGTATTTGATAAAATGGATTAGAATGATATTGATAGAAACCTATGTGTTTTATCTTTAAAAAGGCATGTTTTTATTTAAAAACTCATGTGTTGATTTTTAAAATGAAATAAGAATATTTAAAAAACAATAATGGGATGAATTATATTTTAAACTATTTTAAAATAAATTTCCCATCACTTATTTTTATTAGATCACATGCAAGCCTAGGTATTTAGTGAGTTACTAGGATTGAACTCTTTTTCAAGATTTACAAATGAAACAAAAACCTAGTTTTGTTGCTCATATCCCAGATGGGATGGTGATGAATCCTCTTTTGTCCAGTGTCATATGGATGTTTGTATACATATATTTCTATGATCACCTTCAGGTGTGTGAGATCCCATATCCTAGAACTATCATACATTTGGTTTGATAACCATGTTGCACATTGTTTGAAATTGATATATATTCCCTTGTTTTTTGTAAACTCGTTTACAAATGCCATATGAATTTAAATGATCTGTTTTATATAAAAAGGTTGTATAAGACATTTTTTAAAGTATTTCAATTTTTTCGAATTTAAAGTATTAATTGTTTCAGTTTTTCTTTTAACTTATATTTTTGTTCTTTAAAAATTGAAATCTTTATTTTTTTTAATTAAATTTTGGAATCTTATTAAGGAATCCTTGGTAAGACCCTATTGGGAATTATATTCACACCCTACTTGTACCCTTAATTGTTTGTATACTGGCTTAATCTAGTTTCAAGCAATGGTAAGGAACAACTTGGAGGTGGTAGTATCTGTTTATCCTTGGGATTGAAGAGTTGTGTTTTTTTGGGACATGGTATATTATCCTATCTTCCTAGTACTTTGAGATGTACTTTGGGGTTGTTTACCAATTATAGGATCAAAATAATAATGTAGATGCTCAATATACAAGAGGGGGGAAAATTTTATACTTTATAAATTCTTTTGGAACCTTTAAATTTTGTCTAAAACTATCATTTTTTACCCTTAAGGAAAAATATATTTAACAAAGTTAAACAAGGTTAATTCAGAAAACCTCTTAGTTACAAAAACATGTTAGGTTCCGAAAAAATGGTTTCAAAAATGAAAATTGTGAGAATATTACAAGGAAAAAGATTCTCCCTTAAAATGTATAGAATATTACAAATCAGAGTATACGTGTATAAGAAAGTATAAGATAGTTATAGTTTCCCAAATAAACAAAATGCAGTGGAAAACAAACTTGAAACAATACAAGTAATAAGTATGAAATATTTAAACCCAAAGAGTAGGGTATCCAACAACCTTGGATAAAGGTCCCTTGATTTATACTTTCAAGAAAGTCTATTTTACCCACACAATGGTATGCCCTCAATAGGAATATCGGAGTTTGTCTTACTATCCCCGCAATCCCTAGAACTTCAAGGTAGTCGGCACCTCTGACTTCCTTCTCAAGGAAGTCCTTGAACTTTAATGTAGTAGGAACCTCTGTCTTCTTATCCATAGAAGCCCTCGACTGTACATAACAACAATAGAGTTCGTACAAAGAAAGCGGAACAAGATGTTCAGTACGCACAAGGCATGAGAGTACCTCTCTATAGAAATCACTTCAACTTCATGTGGTGTCTAGAGTTGTAGAACTGTCATAAAAATTTCTGAGCTTGTTCAAATGAGCTCTTATTTATAGGCATTTTCCCAACGGCCGACTCCCTCCTCCAACTGTCATATTTTTCCTTGAATCTTAGAGGGACCTATACACATGTCACTCAAACAACATTTAGTTATAAATAGAATACAATACATTGTTTCATAACTATAAAAAGGTTAATTAAAATATGGTTACTCTATCAAATATATTTTATAAAGTCTAAAGAAAAAATAATGGTTGGAGTATAAGAAGAAAAACATTTAAGTCTATATTCCATGGATATTCAGATTATGTTTTCAAAGGAATTCAGAATCATAATTTTATAGACATTGGAGTCTGAATTCTAAATAATTTGGAGTCTAAATTCTAAGGAATTTGGAACCTGAATTTCAGATAATTTTGATTCTAAATTTCAGAGAATTTGGAGTCTGAATTCTAAGGAATTCATAGTCTAAATTATAAAGAATTCAGAATCTAAATTTTAAGGAATTCAGAACCTATATTTCAGAGAATATAGATTCTGAATTTAAGAGAATGCAAAGTCTGTGTAAATTAATCCAGAGTCTAAATTTCAGAGAATTTAGAGTCTTAATATCAGAGTATTAAGAGTTCGAATTTTCAAGAATTCGGAGTCTGAATTTCAGAGAATTCAGAATCTGAATTTCAGTGAATTCTGAACCTGAATTTGGATCCTGAAAACAGAATACTATATATCTAAGTATTTATATAATTCTGAGGTTTTAAATGTGAATCATATTTTTTTACTTATGAATAAAAAGTGTTAGATTTAGAGAAACTAAAACATGAACAATAAAAAATAGGTAAGGATAAATTTTCCTTGGGGAAGAAAAATTTTCCATATTAAGGAAAATCTGGGTAAGAAGAAAATTTCCTTAAAAAATCATAGGGAAAATAAAATTTTCCTTGAGATAAAGTGTTTGTGATTTTCACGACATAGAGGAATGGAAAAGTAATAAGGAGTCCTTATTAGCTCAAAAATATCCCCCTTTTTGGAAAGCCCAAACATCATAATTAAAAATAATATACAGACTTTGAAATTTTTATGAACATGAAAATAAAACTTATCTCCCTTTACTTATGGATCATAATGAATATGAAAAAACCCCCTAGTCTTTTAAATCTATAAGGATATTTTTCTGGATTTTTTGAATGAGTGTTTGTAACTTCTTGCATACGAAACTCTTCATGATAAAAAACTCCCCCTTAGATTAACTTCCCCTTACTTGGGGAAATTTCATATTTTCTTAGTGTTCTTTTTTTGACATTCCTTTCTCCCCTTTGTGATTTTAAAAAAGGAATTAATGGAATGGAAAAAAATATAGTACCTAAAATATTAGTACTAAAAAACAAAATATATGAAGTGCAACAAAAATTTAATTAAGATTAAAAGAATTTGTACTATAGGAAATTACAACAAAAGAACATATTTGAATGAAATTATCCCTCTTTATACTTCAGCATCAGCTTCGTCACAACAGTCTTGAGCTTCATTAGTTCCTTGTGATCATTTTCCATGCTCTTGAGTAGATGATCTTGATCTTCAGTTTTCTTTTCCAGGGCATTAATTGTTTTTTCCTTGAGCCTTAAGCACATTAGACCGAGCCTTCAAGGCTTCTTCTTGTTTAGAAAGATTTTCCTCAAGTTTGATTCTAAGATCCCTTTAGCTCTTCCAACTCTGAGCAACTGGATACAATTTCCCATTCAGTTTATTCACTTCTTTCTTCTGAGTAGTTTCTTCAAGAGATAGATTTTCTTCAAAAGACTTGGTGAGATCTTGGAACTTAGAATCTTCAGTTTCAAAATCATCCTTGAAATTATCATGAAACTCATCGAGAATTATCATCTCCTCAACAATTTTCTTTGACCAAAGAGTCATCTTCTTAATAGATCTTTTATGGTCTTCATAATTAATGAAAAAAGTTTTGAAATTGACCCAAAGTTTGACACACTTATCCATAAACATGGATACTGAATCTTTTTTCCGATTTAAGGATTGATGATGCATTTGGAATCTTGAATCTATGCTTAGAAATAATATAATATTACCTACCATCTTCTTCAAAGACTGAACAACAACTTCATGGACAAGAGAAGATGATTTAGAATTTGAATTTTTTGTTGATGAGGATTCCATTTCAAGTACATAATCTTTCTTTTTTGATAAAGCACCAGCATATTTCTTACTGACCAAAGACTTGGTAAGAGTATAAACCATCACCTACTTTCCCTTATCTATTCTTGAAATTATTTCTTCTTGTTTAGGTGATTCATGTTCACTATCAGATATATGAACAATCTTATCATCATCAACTTCATATTTATCAGCTCTTGTCTCAACACCCTCTAGCTGTATGAAATCAGGATTGTTACTTTCTTCTTCAGAAAATTTATTTACTTCTTCCTCACCCTTCTTATCTTTTCTTGGGGTAGCAAGTATTTATGACTCACATTCAGAAGTTCGGATTGACAAATTCTATGAAGGACTCTCCTTCTCATGATAATCTTCTACATGCTTTATCATATCTTCAGTATCACCAATCCATTCATCTTCTTCTTCTTGCACTATTTCTTCTTCTTGATCACACTCCGTAATCACCAACTTCTTTCCCGGAGTCTCTAGGATTGAATAATAGTCCTCTTAGATTTGGATCTTGTAACTCTCTCAGGAATCCATGCTTTCTTATGATTTGAAGTTGTTACAAAAGAAACACTTCTATTTCTATTCTTTTTCTTATTCATACAATCATATCTCTTCATTCTAGTATTATATTGAATAAGAGTTCCAAAAATCTAATCAAGAGTAATCTATAATACCTTCCTATTCTCATCAATAACTATTATATTTTATTCCCATTCATTAGGCATGATGTCTATGATTTTTTCTACAAGAGATTCATCATCTAAACCTTTTTCACCCATGGATTGAAAACCATTAAAAATATTCATAAACCATTATTGTACCTTTCCCACTGGTTCTCATAAAGAAATAGAAATACATGAAATTATGCTATAAACATAGCTCTTATATTTTTGATAACTTTGGATGTTTCAAAATGAGTAACATCTAATTTCTTCTAAATACAATTTGTAGCTTCACAAGAATAAATTTGGCTATATGTATTACTAGTCATGGAACACAACAAATTATTATATACCTTTTAGTTTAGTTGATATTATGACTTTTCATGATTATTAAAAGTTCTTACTTCCCTATCAAGAATCTTGTAATTTCCAGTAAGCATTACAAAGTTTTCCACTCTAGTGTTAATGAAAAAAGTCTTCATATGATCTCTACAATATTCAAAATCATTTCCGTCAAATATAGTTGGTCTTTTATGATTAAGATTTTCAATCGAACCAATATACATTCCTTCCATCTAAATGAAAAAAAAATCTTTCCACAGAAACCTGTTAGTAATAAATGTTTTTAAATAAGGATAAAAATTCCTAATAAAGGAAAAATAGAACAAAGGAATCTTGAGAAAGAAAACTAATATGTGAATATAAGTATTTTAGATACCTCCTCTGATACCAATTTTAGGATTGAAATAAGAATGTAGATGCTCAATATAAAAGAGGGAGTGAATTTTATACTTTAAAAATTATTTTGGAATATTTAATGTTGGTATAAAACTCTCCATTTTAACCTTAAGGAAAACTATAATTAACAAGGTTAAACAAGGTAAATTCAAAAAACCGATTTGTTCTACAAACTTGCTAGGTTTTAAAAATATGCTTCTAGAAGTGAAACTTATTAGAAGTTTAAAAGGAAAAAAGATTATACCTTAAAGTGTATAGAATCTTAAAAATTAGAGTATACAAGTACAAGAAAGTATAAGATAGTTATAATTTTCTTAATAATCAAAATGTAGTGGAAAAAAAACTTGAAACAATATAAGTAACAGGTATGAAATCTTTTAACCCAAAGAGTAGGGTATCTAACAACCTTGGATAAAGGTCCCTTGATTTATACTTTCAAGAAATTATCTCTATCCCACACTAGGTTAAGCCCTCGGTAGGAATATTAGATTCTGTCTTGATATCCCCTCAATTCCTTTAACTTCAAGGTAGTCAGTACCTCTATCTTCCATATCAAAGAAGTCCTCAAACTTTAAGGTAGTCGGCACCTCTATCTTCCTATCTTTGGAAGCCCTCAATTTTACACAACAACAATCAAAGTCACACGAAGCATGATGAACAAGATGTTCAGTATGCCCAAGGCATGAGAGTATCTCTCTCTAGAAATAAATTCAACAACATGTGGTCTCTACAGTTGTAGAATAGTCATCAAATGTTCCGAGATCATTCAAATGAGCATCTATAAGTAGGCATTTTTCCAACGGTCAACTCCCTCCTCCAACGGTCATATTTTTCCTTGAATCTGGGAGGGACCTGTACGTGTGTCACTCAAACAACGGTTGGTTAGAAATAGGATGAACAACATTGTTTCATAACTATAACAAGTTTAAGTAAAATATGGTTTCTCTATAAAATATTTTTTTCAGAGTATACGAAAAAAAATTTCTAAGTCTACGAGGAAAACATTCGGAGTCTATATTATATGGATATTCAGATTCTATATTACAAGGAATTTGGAATCAGAATTTTGTAGACTTCAGAGTCTGAATTCTGAGGAATTTGGACTCTGAATTCTAAGGAATTTGGAACCTGAATTTCATAGAATTTAGAGTCTTAATTCTAAGGAATTCAGATTCCGAATTATAAGTAATTTGGAACCTATATTTCAAAGAATTCAGTTTCTGAATTTTATGGAATTCAGAATATGTATTTCAGAGAATGAAGAGTGTGAATTTCATAGAATTTTGAGTCAACTTTTTAGAGGATTCAGAGTTTAAATTTCAGAGAATTCAGAGTCTGAATTTCAAAGAATTCAAAGTATGAATTTTATAGAATTCGAAACATGAATTCGGATCCAGAAAAGAGAATACTCTATACCTAAGTATTTATTGAATTCTGAGGTTTTAGATGTGAAACCTAATTTTTCAATTAATAATAAAAAGATTTATATTTAGATAAACTAATATATGAACAATAAAAGAAAGGTAAGGATAAATTTTCCTTGGGGAAAGAAAATTTTCCTTCTTAACGAAAATATGGTTAAGAAGAAAATTACCTTAAAAAACATAGGGATAAAATTTTCCATGAGATGGAGTTTTTGAGATTTTCAAAAGATAGAGGAATAGAAAATTCATAAGGAAAACTTATTGACTCAAAACCCATTTCAATTCTATTATAGTTCTCCATAATGAGTTTTTCTTATATTCATAATAACTTGTTTATCTTTCTTATGCAATGTTTGTGGATAATTTATTCCCACAATAATTTTATTCGATGCAAGGTGCTAGTATCCAACCCATGGGGGTTAGTAAAGCCCTTCGAACCATGTCATGATCAGCTCAGTTATCATTCTAACATGGTATATGGTCTAGTTCGTGACACATTATTTCCATTTATTACACTACTATTTTTATTTTTCATGATATTCAATTGAATGAGTGTGGGGTAGGGTTTATTCATGGTGGATATATGATGTTTTTCTTGAGAGGATAATGTATGGTGTTTTGTTGGGGTTTTAAGGGAAGGTTCATATTTATATTCATTTTAATTCTTATTTTATCTCTCTTGTTGAAATAAATAGTAATTAATAAATAAATGGGGGTTTTGAATTTTCATAATATAAAAATCACCATTACCAGACCGATGGTATTAATCACATGTGATTTGGTGGTGGATGAAGGGTTCATTCCTATCATGAATTTAAAAAAATATAAAATAATAATGGTTTTTTTGGGTAGTTAAAAAATTCCCACTTTTAGACTGATGATCTCAAAATCATTTGTGTTTAGGTGATAGAATTGAGACCTATCTGAGGTACAACTTTTGAAAAATAATGCAAAAAATAATAATAAGAGATAATTATTTTTCATTATGATTATGAATAATTTGAGTCTTTACTTTTCTCTTGGGGTGATGTGAGATGTCATTATATTATTGTGAGGATAATTTCACAGAGATTATATTTTGAAAATTATATATTGTACATTATATTTTAGCCTCCTCCTTGAGACTTAGTTAATTTTCAACATTAATAACAACCTACCCTTATCCTCATATTCATTTTATCCTAATAGAAACTCCCTATAGATTAATTATGATTTTTTTCTCTATGGTGTGTGGAAGGTAAATTTAACGCAAGCCTATAGTTAGTAGAATTTACATGAGGTATGAGCATAACTCCATTAAAATTGATACCTTGAGTAATGGGTGAAAAAATCAAGGTGAGGTAAATCATAAATAACATGAATGTCAATGAATTATTAGAAATAGTATGTGAAAGGTATAAATGAATTGAACTGTAAATTATAAGTGAATCATGATTTTTGGATTCTATATTTAGTGTGTTTTGACTTTTTATAATCTCTAGTTATAATTTTATTTTATTATAATCATAATATTAGAATTACCCTTTTATGTATGGAACATTCGTCTTTTGATGTTAAGGTTTTTCTCAAGGATGATAAAAGATTTGAGTGTGGGGGTATTAAATATCTCTATTTTCATCTATATTTTGATTTTTTTATATTAGTTCATTGATTATTAATTGATTTAATATGAGATTCATTCTAGATATGAATTTTTAATGTATTTTTATGTAAGAAAAAAATTGGATCAGTAGATATTAAGATGTGACATTTGAGAAAATAAAGGCACTTCACACGAGTCGTGATGTGGTGTAGTGCAACAATAGAAATATGATGAAATTGAGATTGAAGATTGAATTCAATGTGACTAATAAATTCATTGAGTGAAGGTTTCTATTGATGTTGTATGGGCATGGGAGGTTCTAGAGGAAAAAAACTAAATAACTAGATAAAAATAGAGATTTCAAACATGAAACACAAGTTACATGTTATGTAATCCTTACGCAACATAAAATTATACGAGTTGTGAACCATCTGCATGCTATGAAGATAAATAAAACTTAATGGAATGTTGTTCAAATGTTTCATGGAATGACACATATCTTGCACACTATGATATATCTCATGATGGAATGGAGAATATCTCATGATTTTTAACATTCCTTGAATGTTTTAGTCTCACATATTGCACATTATGTAAATACTACATGACATGAAAATGATGGACAAAGAAAAAAAGGCTAATTTTCAGTAAACATTTCTTTGGAAAGATATTATTGATGACCTAAATAACCATTAAAACATATCTTTGGACTATGTAGGATAGAATATTATACCTGGTCTTATAAATAAGGGTTATATCCCAATAGAAAAGGTATTCCATTCCAGGCATAAAGATGATTAACTACCGGGAGGTTGTCATAGGGTTATGACCTGTTGTTCTTTATTGATGGGATTTATTTTTTCTTTTTTGTTTTCTATTTTATTCTTTAATATATTGTAGAATGATTTATAGTTTAATTTCAATCTCCATATTTTATTCATTTCCATTATCATTTACATTCATCTATTCTCTTACCTATGGAATATGGTTTATTCTTCATTGACAATCACCTAATGATGATTGGCTAAATCCATAGAAAAGAGTGGAATCATTCGTAATGGATGTATACCAATATATTCTATTTCATTTTTCAATTTCAAAATTATTTTTTTCAAATTTTATTTTTATTTTTCTAATTCATTTTTACTATATCTATTACTAAATCAGGGACCATGTTTGTTTAATAGTATATGAAAATCAACACGATTAAGATAATTTATTCATGACAATTGAATATGAATATTTTCTATAATTACAATATGATATTAATGCAATATAGTTATTTTAATTTTTCAAAAAACAATAAATTGAGATTCTAGGGTATATTTATTGGGTTTTAGCATCTCTCAGATCGATTAAATATGATTTATTTCACAACTAATGACTATTATCATTTTTCAAGTGTAGTCATGATTTCTTTTTAGAAACACTACCCATGGAAACTGATTCATATTCCTTTTAATTTTGAATTTAAATTCATTTATTTTCATCATTTAATTAGTTTAAATAAAATAAAATTGAAATTCGAATGATGTATTGAGAGTTATTATCGTTGGGTTCCCCACACTCTATGGGATCGACCCCATACTTCCACTTTAATATGGATTTTTAGTTAGTGCATCTTAGAAAAATATAAATTTATAATTTTATCATGCATATAATATTTAACTATTTCATCTAGAATCTTCAATATTCATCCATAAAATCTAGAGATAGAAAAATTAATTACACTGTTCATGAAGACGGTAGGTTGTATATACACATGAACATTGTTTTAACTATTAAAAAAATAAAATGAAATAAAGGTAAATTATAATTAAATTTTATAGAATTAATATTATATCATATATATCATATATATTTATAAGATTTAACTTTACAACCATCCATGTAAGGAAGAAATAAAAAACGGATCACATCGCTATGTGGAGGTGGATGTCCAGACGTACGCACGAGAAACATTATCATTTTCCAACGTAATGGAAGGTAAGAAGGTAGATATTATTTTATAATTATATAATCATATAAATTTAATAAATATCATATATATTCATTAGTAAAAACTTTACATCCATCCAAATAAAGTGGGGCTGAAAATTGAATTACAATGCTACGTGGATGCAGTAAGTCATATGTATGAAAAAGTAATTTTTTCAATTTTTTAATATTGTAAAAGACATGTAAAATAGTTTTACCATAATTATAATGATTTTTTTTTTATATTTATCATTAGTTTTTTGTTATTTTAAATTGTTTACAACATATTTACATGAATTATAAGAATAATAAATTTGAAAGAGTTTGAAAACCTGATTACCTCTTCTTTGGATAACATTTTTTAATTCCCCTATTAAGAGCCCATAGAATGGCCTTTTAAGAATACCATCACCTATAATTCAGGGATATATAAGTTTAGAATAATATTTTAAAGGGTTTATTCTGAGATAAGTTTCCGAATAACATGTAATGAAAAGAGAGAAGGGGTTTCCTTTTATAAGTGAGGGGAAGATCTCTCTTATAATTACATAAAGTATTAATTTATGATAAATTAATTTTGAATGTAAAATGAATCAAAATTGGAATATTTATATTATTTATTTATTATTATTATAAATAATCACATACTTTTAGTTTCAATAAAATGTTAAAACTTTTGAAAATTACCTTGATATCAATGTTTTTTACTCATTATGGTCATGAAAGTTTCAATAAAATCTAAGTGATCAATAATTAGTTCATGGTTGATACTTTAATAAATATCACATTAATTTTAATGAATATAAAATTTATATGAATTTTAAATCATTTAATGTAATGTTCATTAATGTATAATATCATTAATGTGGTTTTTGAAAATATAGGATATATTATAATTTGATATATCTATAACTTTTGTAAAATGTTTCAAAAAATAAATGGATTAATATATAAGGAAGACATGGCATTATTATAATCACCCAATAAAATTTATATAAGTTTATATATCATTTTAGGCCTTTTCTGTTGGTTTAACTTCTTGTTTAACCAATCTTTATCTTAACCAGTATAATGAATTTCTCAATATTAATGGATCATAAATTTAATTATAAGGTGATAATTGTCACATAAACTGATAAGAGATACATTTATAGAATATTTATCATCCTAATTTAATTCTTCCATGATTTTTAATTTATATAATTTAATTAAATATTATGTAACTTAAAATAACATTAATGTCATTTTGAAACTATTCAATTAATTTGAAATTAATGTCATCATGATAGTAATGTAATACAAATCTAAAACTTTCTATAGAGACCCAAACCCAAAGAATTCCAGAGTTAGTTTCTTTTTACCATTACATTGGTATAAGATATAAGTAAATCACATCCCAAAATATCAAAATGTTTAGTGTTCTTGGTGAACTACATACATACATGAGTCTTTTATTGATAATTAATATAATAATGACAACAAAATTTTTTTATGTTGGGGATAATATCATTATTAGATATAGTTTATCCTTACATAAATTTCCTAGTACACTCCTTGGAATCCTTGGTAGAGGAAACATGATAAGGGTGAGCTCAAATGCCCTATAAGGGCAAAGTACATTATAAGAAATAATGAATCAAAGATAATAGTCCATATGAAAATGTAATAATTTAAGACACATGAAATGTAATCAATAAACTAAGAATGAAAGGAATAAACAATATGGAATGTTAAATAAATTAAAACACATTCCATTTAAATAACTGGATAGTGCCAAATCAATATAGAATAGAAATTGAAAACACAAGTCATTATAATTAATAAAATAATAATGAAATAAATCCATGAATATGTAGATGAAAAATCTCAAGGATGAATAAACATTAAATAAAAATTAAGACAATTATTAATTATTTGGTAGCATTTATTTGGCACATTAACCACTACCATCAAGAGATTTCACAAGATGGTTTATGTCTGTGGGTAAAAATCTATCTCTTCTTTTTAGAAACAAATGTGAAGGGTTTTTTCTCTAAAAAAATCATTTCATGAGACTACAGATACATCAATGGGATTACATTAACCAATCTCCAACCAGTTTATTTCTTATCCAAAGCATTCCTCATATATTGAAAAATCAATTTAATTAATAGACAATGTGCATTATCATCAAATATCTATATTGAAATAAAGATATGAATTTATCAAAATATCCAAAGTGGAGTAAAAGAGAAAAAATGTTGATAGAATTTATTAATGGATATTTCATTGATGTATCATTAAAAATTTCTTGACGTGAATAATATTTATACATTCCAAAGTGTACCATACCACTTTGAAACATTGGAATCATAATTCCCATGAAGTAATATCATTAAATGAAACCTTTAATATCATGAGAATAAAGATATTAAGGATATAAAATATAAAATTGTAGTATTTACACCATATAAAATTGAATTGGTGAAAACAACAAATATTTCTCAATGTAATGTTAATGGAGACGAAATACAATACATTATGTTTCCTTTTCGGGAGAACATCCCTTAACATTATGTATAGTGGGTTAAAGAATGTTATTTAATTATTAAAAAATCATATTTATATTCATAATATCATATATTATGTTCCTAAAATATCTAATTACCCATTTGTTAATAATATTTCAGTATTTTCACTATTTTGGGTGTTAATGTTCTAGTTTTTCGTGTATGTTTTAACATTTTACTTGTTTTTACTATTACATAGATCATGATTTCATCATCTAATTTTTTTAAAAAGTAACATAATAATCATATATATATATTATTTAATTATAATAATCTATAATTAATAAATATTGGAAATGAAATTCATTGTTTTTTGAGATGGTCGGTCATACGTATGCATGGACACTATTTTAATTTCCTTATTTTATTTTAAATGAATGAAAAGAAAATGATATATATGTATATGTAAATTATAATTAAATTATCATATATATATATATAATATACCTCACATGGTTTTATTGAAATCATAATTTATACATTCCATGTATAGAGTGAATGAGTCACAACGCTTTGAGGAGGTGGTAGTCCATGCTTCCATAAATGATGTTATCGTATTTACAGAAAAATGGAAAGTATAAATATATAAGTTAAAAACAATTAAAGAAGCCTAAATAAATTATAAGTATCACATATATAATATATATAAAGTGTTTTAATCATAATTCCCAACCATGATAGGTGGTAAAGGAAAAACAATCAACATCATTTTGTGCGGTGGTAGTTCACTATACACATAAACGATAATATCATTACCCATTAGATGAAATTGTGTTTAATTGTAGTTTAAACACATATAATTACAAAATATAAGTATATTTAGGATAATTTTATTATTATATAATCATGGAATAATAATATTTTAAGGTTTGGAGAATGAAAATAAAATAAAACATCTTGAGGAATGATGTTACCTCTTCATTGGGGAACTCCTGGTCTGCAACAAAGGAATTCCTTGGTTTTATTTATTACCAATGTGATGATTCTAAGATGAGGGAAATAATTTTGAGGATCTATTTGGGTATATATTTTTTGACCCAATGTGCCTTTAGTGGTGTGAGGAAATGGTAGGGTGAGTGACTTTTTATAATGGAGGAGGAGTGGAATTCTTGTAATTTTTTCAAATGCGAATTAAACACACATTTTTACTATAGAAACTATATCCAATAACATAAAAAATTAAATTTAATGGATAATAGGTTCTAAATATTTCCAAACAATGGATTTTGGATAATTTTATAGGTCATTTTGGCCCTTAAGTTGAAGATTTATTCCCTTGTTAAACTAATTTTTCTTTTAATTATTATAATAAATTTTAATTACTTTAACTAATATTTTAAAAAAACAAATTTGACATAATTATAAATAAAAAATTATTCTTGTTAAAAATATTTAATCTATTTCTCCGTATTACAATCACATAAGTATTAGAAATTTATTTAAATTTACTCCCAAATACTAGATAACAAAGCGGGTTTTTAAAGTAAAAATGTTCAAAATTTTGAAATATTTTATATCCAATTTCAATGTGGAATTTATTTAAATGAACCAAATTGTATAAATTGGTTTAAAATTAATCTAATATAACTTTAAAATAAATAAAAAATATGATTTAACCTAATAAATAAATTAGATTAAATATAATTTTTTGAATTGAAATTCAGTATTTTTCACTATTAATAAAAAAATGAAACTTTATAGAAAAATACCAAAAATTTATCTTATCGTAATTTTGATGTTTTAATTTAAAATATTAATTTTATTTTAAAATATAAATTTTCCCAATTTTCCCAATTTTTTATTTTAAATTGGTTCTCCATTAATAGGTGGTAAAAGTGCCTTTTGAAAAAAAAAATAGAAGAAATATTATGTTTGTTCTTATATTATTCCTATAAAATATATTAGATGAATTTAAAAAATATTTTATTTAATATATAAATTATATTATATTAACATCACATGCTAATTTTGTGATGCCCCAAAACGTATTTCTCATTTAATAATAATATTGTGGTTTTATATTATATAATTTTCATGCTATCTGAACAACACTTGAAAATGAACACAATATTTCCTTTATTCGATGAACATTAAAATGGTTACATTGCTCCAACTAACTAAAAATACCTAATAAAATTCTTTTCAGAGCTACTAGAAGGCCACCTAACGCAACAACAAGACCTGATAAACAGTGAAAATCCATCGGGTTAGTTAGAATGAAAAAAATCAAAGCCGGAACCATGATAGTTGTACTGAGAATTATTGGTACGATAAGTACCATTTTAACAATGTTGTCTAGAAGTGGATAGACCCTAAATATGGTTTTATAGGGCCTTAAGTTGACTGTTTCCCTTCGGGGGACCATTGAGTTTCTAACAGCTATAATTATATCTGTTGCTTATTTTGATAGTTTAAATTAAAATATTCAAGATTAATTAGTTTTCCAAAATATTTAAATTATGTATTGAAATTATAAATTTAAAACATGTAAAAACTTTTTATAAATATCTTAGCTAAACTTAGTACAATTTCAAAATTAGGTATTTATTTCAAATACCTTTCAAATATTTCAAATTCGTTGAAAATAATTTATAAATATTATCATTCATGACGTTTAAACCATGGTTTTAACTAAATCTATTTCATTGATTTTTATAATACTATAAAATATTTTCTTAATGTTGTATTAAAATTTGATTTATCATTTTTTATTTTAAAAATTTTGTATTTGTAAAACTTAGAAAAATATTGGTTTTAGGATATGGTTTAGATATAATATATAATTAATATTTGTTTAAAAACACCTATATATGTATATGGAAACCTAGTTTTATATTTAACAAAAATAAACTTTTACTATGATAAAATATAGGTGAGTATCCCACCTAGAATAGGGACACCTTAGATAGCCACTCAAGGCCTTGATGGGCATCTCACCAACACCCCATGATAATAGCTTAGGGGTGGTGCACACATAGGGTGCGTGCTAAGTTGCACGCATTATAAGTATAGATTTCCATCAATTCACCTGGGTGTGTGTGCAACAACCATAGTGCACCACCGTGCAGGGCAGCACAATGGCGTGGGTGGGCACAAGAGTATGCCCATATAAGAACCTGGTACGGGGTAGTACCGGGAAGGGGGAAGGAGTAATCTGAGCGACTTCTTGGAGATCCAGGCTTATAAAGAAGCTACAAAAGCCTCCTTGTTTCGATGTGGGATGGTGAAAATCAACCAAGATTGGATATGGGTCATTTGATCACACTGTGCGTGATCCGAGCCACCTGGTCAGTTCGGCTTTCAAACCCCTATGGTCACAGATATCCTCTTCATTTTTGTGAGCCATCCGATCCATCGTTTATCTAATCTCGGTCATCTGAGTCTTTTAAAATCACCACATTGATCTGATCCATCTGATCTAATATGATCTCATCTAGACCGTTTTTCTGTTTTTATATCTCTACGTTGCATCATAGTCGTCTGATCATCTCCTCCTAAAATCTTAACCATCCATATCTTTTAAAATTCATGGACTTGACTCAACTACTAGATCTATCACTGTTAGATCTCGGTCGTTCATTTTTTCCGATTTTTCCTCCTCGTGGAGTCTTCTTATTCCTCTGCATGCACTACACTAGTGTATTCTTCCTTTTCCACTTACACAAGTTCCTCTACCTGTGACACCAGTGGCCCCTCCCTTGCCCTCATTTTGCATAAAGTCTCACCCTCAATCATTTTATTTAAACCGAGTTGGTATCGGTTGTCCAGCAAGTGGTTTTAGAATTATAATATATATACTTTATATATTGTATCTCGCATTTCATTTGATCCCTATAGGTTCCCATTTTCTCCAGCATCTTCTTCAATCCTCCAGTGAGTTTCTCGAGCCTCTCCTCCTCATTCAAATCAGTTAAGGGATTTTAGTTGCCTTGTTTTGTTGTGTTGAATATATATATATATATATATATGTCTACTCATATATATATATATATATGTGTAGATATATATATATATATATATATATATGTCTACTCATATATATATATATGTGTAGATATATATATATATATATCCTTACAGTTTAGATGAAAACTTTCTTATGACCGACTATAGGACTTCTGGAATTTAGGTTTAAAAAGTATTTCTAAACCTAAGGTATTAAATTTCTCATGAAAAAACTTATTCATATATTTGGTATATTTGGTTTTACACTTGAACGTATATTTATACATTTTAAAAACAAACCTTTAATATTTTATGTCATAATTTTCAATTTATACCCACTAATTTACTAATGTTCCTAATGGGATTATAACATGTAAGAGTCATTAACCATTTGATTTTTTATTTTATATCCTTTATATACACTTTATATAATCGGTCGAATATATATATATATATATATTTATATTCATACAGGTTTAGATAAACCTATATCATGATATATTTTAACATTCATAAAAATAGAATTCCAATGTTTAGGTTGTTTTTTAGAATTATATTCTCATACAAAATTATTATATATTCAACTACATGTATATTATTATTTAGGTTTTTAGTTATAAACTGATTTAGTTTTTTATAAAAACCTATTTTTTTATTCAAATATGTTTGTGAGATGTTCAATGATTTATTAAACCATGGGTTGTCGAACATATAATTTTTATCCCACATTTATACAAGAATAATATTTACCCTTGTGTATGCCCTTTTAGTATTTTTAGAAGAATGAAATATTTTATTTTATTTTCTAAAACTCTTGAATCTTCCACAATTAATGTATTCAATCATTAATTTCTATCTTGTTAAATACTCCCTTTTATCAGCATGTGTTTTAAAAATGAATGACAATTATCCTAATTTATAATTTTTCATTATGAAATATAAGATGTTCACATTCATAATAAGGATTTTAGGGATTGAAAATTTAGGGGATAAATGTATATTTCTTTTTCTGCATTAGTTTTCATTACACATGCTATAATCTGCTTATCATACTAGTAATTTATTTCCATTTCCAGGAAACTATTGGTATTGTTATTAAATCTTACATGCATGATTCACTTTATATATCTGTAAATGCTAAAAATTAAATTTAACTATTGTAAAAAATTATAGATTAAACACTAAATTATTTAAAGTGGTATGGGACACTTTCAATAACATGGAATGAGAATTAAATATTGAAAGTGGTATGAAACACCTTGAATATATGAGATAAGAAATAAAAAATTCAATGTGGTGTGGGACACATTGAATATAAGACCCCTCATATATGAGGAATATATTAGACTTAGAATAACGTGTTGGGGACCAGTTAATGAAAGCCTTGCGGGTTGGGGACTGGTTAATGAAATCCCCTCCATGCATTGATAGTTCTTATGAGATAAATCTGGTCCTGGCACATATCCATTAACATTTCAGGTCTGGACATGAGGTCTTGACACAGTCCAACATTATACATTTCCCTCATTATGTTTATGTTAATTAATTAACCAAGTGAATGTTCGACTAGTATAATATCCATGGTTAAGAGCCTGTACTTATGAGTATCAAAAGAAGTAAATTCTTATGGAATGATGTTTATTTAGCACACAGAGAATTTATTAGCTAGTTCTGGCTTACATTTAACAATGAAAGAAATTGATGTTATTATTTTATGCGTAGCTCTGATAATGTATTACTCATAGATTTAAATTTAGTACTTGCATATACACATGTCATATCCATTAAAGTTATAATGACTTCTACTTATTATTTTTTACACCAAACGATTTGTATGAGCATGCTTATAAATTGAACATGTATCCT
This sequence comes from Viscum album, assembly GCA_963277665.1. Lineage (NCBI taxonomy): Eukaryota > Viridiplantae > Streptophyta > Magnoliopsida > Santalales > Viscaceae > Viscum > Viscum album. The sequence continues at coordinate 1,644,310,183 of OY728159.1, forward strand.
TATAACTCTATTAGTATCCCTTGAAGTATTGTCTTATAATTCTTAGACAAAGTGTTAAGTTATAATACATGTGTTACAACATTCCTTACGAAAATGTTTTATGAATAATTTTAATGGAATGATATCAAATGGTTTTAATAGGTATACTATGTTATTTTGAAACCCCTTACTTGGAATTCATACACTCACCCTATGATTTCAATCTGTTTTCCTTCATATGTTCAGTATATTTGAGTCCCTCTGTTTGGTGACTGTTTAATGAAGAAATTTTTTTTTCTGTTTTGATTATTCTTTAATAATTGTATCTGATTCTCCATGACCTAAAACAAAACAATCCTTTCTAGTAGAACATGTGTGTGTGATTTTAGAAATTTTTTTATAAAAACAAAATTACACACCATTCTTTATTTAAACTCCACACAATCTTTAGGGCGGTTTGGGGATGGGGCGTGATAGATGGTATCATAGGATTTGTTTTGAAAACCCTGGAAAATTAAAACAATACTAAAAACTTTGATAGGTGTTACTAAGTAGTAGTTTCTTTAAATTTTCAGATGGCTGATAAGTCATGCTTTCTATCTCTTCTAATGGATGTATTGGAGACATTAGTGGGCGACTCATGTGTATAAAACTATGAGACTATTGAAAATAATTTTTATCATGAAAACCCTCTACTTTTTATCTAATTATTCTAGTTTACTCCAACTTCATCGAGGAGTAGGCTTCATCTATTATCTCATGATGAATGCTCAATTCCTATTCTATGTATGACAAAGGAAATACTTTTAAGGTATATTTAAAGGTTTTACCCCATCCAATATTTTCTTCTCTCTTGAGGGCTTTGATGAGGCTAAACAAGGGGGTGACCTCTGATCAGCATATCTATGTCAATTATTGACCTACAGTCTTCGTGGTCAAGTTATGGACATTTAGGACATCGAGAAAGAGACTACCCATTTACATTTCTGACATCAAGTTCATATCAATGACAGTCAACTGGATACTTGACATGCTTATCTCAATCTAAACTTTAGATGTTCACATGTCGTTAATCCTAGTTGTACATGTTGCATCTAGACCAGGAATATAGAACAATTTAAAACCACATTGGGAATTCATTTGTTTGGGAACTAGAAAAATCCCCAACATCAGTGGTACCTATGAGGAGTCATATTAGAGGACGTCAGGAAATCTGTAATAGTGTTTTGTGGGAGGGATAAAGTGATTATGTAATATCATGAGTTTTATAAATCATGTCTGAATGGATAATGTTGAATTCTCTATTTTGATATTCTTTTATATAAAACAATGACTCTGTTTTAAAATAAATTTCCCTTACTGAAAGCTGAATTCCTAAAAAAATTCAAACAGAAGACATGAGTTCACTAAGCAATATGTTATCTCTTCCTGCCAAACCGTTAGAGATTATAATCATCAAGACATGCTCTGAGGATTACAATCCCATTGCAATCTTATGTATGACTTGTAAATAACTCTATCGGGTGTCAAACAGCCCAAAAATCATACTTTATTACCAATAAACAATATTTCTTATTACCATATTGAAAATGAAAAATTTTTAGAATATTTGAAAAGAAGAAAGTATCATGAATCCCTTTTTCTATGTTTCACTTTGGCTGATAACTTCAAAGATGTAGGTAAGTTTCTAGAAGTTGATTTGGATGGTGACCGTGGAGCATCCTACCTATTCGAGTTCCTAAGTTTTATTATGTATGGGGAACTCTATGACATCAATATTTTCATGAATGATGTGGTGCATGGGATTTATAGGGATTTAGTCCACTCTGAAATCTCCTACCTCCACACCTCTCATGCCTCTCTATGGAAGGCTGAGTGCTTTAGGCATAGGTTTGACCATAGGTGTTCACAGTGTATCTGGGACAAGAAAATCAAGGAGTTGAATACAACCTTAGGAATCCACCAGAGGTCATCTGCACCCTACCCTCAGTGGTGTTATTGGTAAAGGGACCTTGAGAGTGACATGTGTTTGGTGTTTCTATAATCATGTATGATTATTTTAGAATTTCATGGATGCATTTATCTGAAGGGGGAGATAATTTGATGCCCCAAAACTTATTTCTCATGTAATAATAATATTGTGGTTTTATTCTATTTAATTCTCATGTTATCTAAACAACACATGCAAATGAACACAATATTTCCTTTATTTGATGAACACTAAAATGGTTACATCTTTCCAACTAACCAACATACCTACAAAAATCCCTATCATAGATACTGGAAGCCACCTAACGCAACAACGAGACCCGGTAAATAGTGAAAATACTTCGGGTCAGTCAGAATGAAAAACATCACAACCAGAACCATAATACTTGTACTCAGCATCAGTGGTACGACACGAACCATTATCCCCAGGCTGTATAGAAGGGGATCAACCCTATAATAGATTTATAAGGCCTTAATTTGATAATTTCCCTTCAGGTGAACATTGAGTTTCTAATGGGTATAATTACAGTCATTTCTTATTTTGGTTTTTTAAATTATAATATTCATGTATAATTAGTTTTCCAAAATATTTAATGTATGTATAGAAATTATAAATTTAAAACATATAAACTCTTTTTTTAAATATTTTAGCTACATATAGTAAAATGTCAAAATTAGGTATGTATTTCAATTACATTTCAAATATTTCAAATTCGTTGGAAAGCGTTTATAAATATTTTCCTTCTTGATGTTTAAACCAAGGTTTTAACTAAAACCATGAATTCGATTTTTATAATACTATCATAATATTTTCTTAATGATGTATTGAACATTGATTTATAACTTTTTGTTTTAAAACATTAGTATTTGTAAAACCAAGAAAAATATTGGTTTTAGGACTTGGTTTAGTTATAAAAGATAATTAATATTTGTTTTAAAAAACCTATATAGGTATATGGAAACTTAGTTTAATATTTAACAAAAAAAAACTTTTACTACGTTAAAATATAGGAGAGTATCCCGCCTAATTGAGGGCCACCTTAGGTAGCCACTCAAGGACTTGATGGGATTCTCACCAACAACCCCCTTGTGTTGGCCCAGGGTGGTGCGCACGCAAGGTGCATGATAAGTATCGCACACATGATGCATTGCTTGCCCTCAGTGCACACAGGTGCAAGTTCAAGGACGAGAGTGCACCACCATTCGGGGAGGCATGACAACGCGGGTGGGCGCCGGAGCGCACCCGCAGAAGAACCCAGTACGGGGCGGTACTAGGAGGGGGGAAGGAGTAATCTGAGTGACTGGTCGGTGCTCCATGCTTATAAAAAAGATATGAAAGCCTCCCCATTTCAATGTTTGTTGGCGAAAATCATCCAGGAGCGGATTTGGGTCGTTCGATCATATTGTGCACGATCTGAGCTGCCCAATCAGTTCAGCTTTTGAACCCTCATGGTTGTATATATCCTCTACGTTTTTGTGAACTATCTGATCCATAATGGATCTAATATCTACCACCTGAGTCTTTTATATGACCACAACAATCTTATCCATCCGATCTAATATGATCTAATCTGGACCGTTCGTCTATTTTTAAATCTCCGCATTGCACCATAGCTGTCTAATCATCTCCTCCCCAAATCTCAACCGTCCATCTCTTTTAAAATTTTCAGACTCGCCTCCATCGCTAGATCAATCACGATTAAATCTTGTCAATTCATTTTTTCTAGTTTTTCTTCCTCATGGTGTCTTCTTCTTCCTCTACATTCACTGTAGCATTGCCTTCTTCCTTTTCCACTAGCACCAGTTTCTCCACCCATGACACTGGTAGCCCCTCCATTGCCCTCATTTTCCACCAAGACTCACCCTTAGTCTTTTTTTATAAACCACGTGGGTCTCAATTATCTAAAAAAGTGGTATTAGAATTAAAATATATGTATTTTATATATTGTATCTCGTTTTTCTTTTGAACCCTACAAGTGTTCATCTTCTCATGCATCTTCTTCATGCCTCCAGCGAGTTTCCCGAGCCTCTCCTCCTCATTCAAATCAGCTAAGAAATTTTAGTTTTCTTATTTTATTGGGTTGAAAATATATATACATATATATATATATGTATACTCAAATATATATATATATATATATATAACATTATGGTTTAGATAAAAACTCTCTTATGACCAACTCTAGGAATTCTAGAATTTAGGATTAAAAAGTATTTCTAAACCTAAGGGATGATATTTCTAATGAAAAAATTATTTATATATTTGGAATATTCGATTATACACTTTTACTTATTTGTATATATTTTTAAAAAAAATATTAAAAATAATGGGGAATGATTTTTAATTTATACACCTTGATTTACTAATGTTCCTACTGGGCTTAAAACATGTGAGAGTCATTGATCATTTGATTTTTTATTTCAGATCCTTTATATACACTTTATATAATTAGTTATATATATGTATATATATATTTATATTCAAAAAGGTTTAGATAAACCTCTATAATGGTTTATTTTGAGACTCCTAAAAACATAATTTCAATGTTTAGGTAGTTTTGTAGAATTATATTTTCATACAAAATTCTTATATATGTGGCTATAAGTATATACATCTTTATGTTTTTAATTTTAAAATAATTTTGTTTTTTATAAAAAATATTTTCTTTTTATTTAAAGATGTTTGTGAGATGTTCAATTATTTATTAATCCATAGGTTGTAGTATATATAATTTTTAACCCACATTTATACATGAACAATATTTACCCTAGTGTATTCCCTCTTAGTATTTTAGAATAATGAAATAATCTATTTATTTTGCTAAAACACTTGGATCTTCCGCTATAAATTTCTTCAATCATTAAGTTATATTATGTTAAATACTCCCTTTTATCAGCAAGTGTATTAAATATTAATGAAAATTATATTAATTTATAATTGGGAATTCTGAAATATAAAATGTTCACATTTATAATAAGGATTTTATGGATTGAAAATTTATGTGATAAAAGTGTATTTATTTTTGTGCATTAGTTGTTATCACATATGCTATAATCTTCTTGTCATAGTAGTCATTTATTTACATATCCATGAAAATATTGATATTGTTATTAACTCTTACATGTATGATTCACTTTATGTATAGGTAAATGATAAAAATAAAATTTAACTATTATGACCAAATATGGATTGAAGACTAATTTATTCAAAGTGGTATGTGATAATTTGAATAATGTGGAATGAAAAATTAAAAATTCATAATGGTATGAGACACCTTTAATATACGAGATAAGAAATTAAATATTCAAAGTGTCATGGGACACTTTGAATATGAGACCCTTGACATATGAGGAATGTATTGGAGTCAGTATAACGGGTTGTGGGCTAGTTAATGAAAGCCCTACGGGTTGAGGAACGGTTAATCAAAGCCCCCCAATGCTTTAATAGTTGTCATGAGAAAACTCAGGTCATGGCATGAGGCCATTGACATTTCAGATATTGACATGAGGCATTGACACAGTCGGGCATTATACATTTCTACAATTTTGTTTATGTTAATTAATTAACCAACTGAAAATTAGACTAAAATAACAACCATGGTTAGAAGACTGTTCTTATGAGTATTAGAATAAGTAAATTCTTAGGGCATGATGTTTATTAAACACACAAAGAATTTATTATCTAATTATGTCTTACGGTTAGTAATGAAAGAAATTGATGCAAGTATTTTGTGTGCATCTCTGATCATGTATTACTCTTAGATTTAAATTTTGTACTTGAATATTCACATGTAATATCCATAAACTTATATTGACTTTTACTTATTATTTTTTACACCATATGATCTTTATGAGCATGCTTATAAATGAAACATGTATCCTTATAACTCTGTTAGTATCCCTTGAAATATGATCTTATAATTCATTGGAAAAGTGTTAAGTTATGATTCATGTGTTACAACATTCCTTAAGAAAATGTTTTATGTATAATTTTATAGGAATTTTTTCAAAAGTTTTTAATTTTTATACTATGATTTTTTGAAACCCATTACTAGGGTTTTGTATTCTCACCCTACATTTTAAATCTATTTTATTTTACAGGTTTATTAGATTTGAGTCCCTCTATTTGGTGACTGCTTAATGAAGACTTTTTTGTTCAGTTTTGAAGGATTTGTAATTATAATACATGATTCTCCAAAACATAACCCAAAACAATCATTTCTAGTGGAACGTGTGACTGTGATTTCATCTTATCTTTTTATAAAAAATATTACACGCCGTTTTTTATTTATAATTTGCACTAGCTTTGGGGCAGTCTGGGGCCAGGGCGTGACAAATTTTTACTAATTTAATTTGTTAGGATAAAAAATCTTTGTGGTAAAAATAGTTTTCAACAAAAACATTCCATTTATTTTTAACTGGTTCTCATATTCCTTTCTAATTCATTTATAACTAGTTAATTTGTTTTATATTTTTTTAAACCATATATTTTTAAAAGTTTGTTAGTACTATTATTAATCACTAATTTAATGGAAAGGTATTATCTTATTATATTAAATAATACTATTTTAATAATATATTATTTTTTGGTTAATCTCTGTCATATGTGTAACACAAGCTATTGAAGAAACTCATTGTTGTGTGTGATGCACACTAAGTCATTATCACATTCATTTTAGGCTATATCATATATCTTTTTTATTTAAAATAGTAAATATATTGTAAAATCATGGGATATTATACCCATTATGTTCTTGGTGTTTCATTTCATACATGCTATTGAATATAATGTTATTACTTTATAATTTTTGGGGTGTTACATTCTCCCCACCGTAAATAAATTTCTTCATTCTAATTTAAACTCGATAATTCTAATTTTTTTTTTTCATATTTTTCATTTTTAAATCCTATATTGGGAGAAAGGATCATAAAAATTCCCCTGAATAAAATAAAATTGGAATTATAGTGGCCACATGTATTTACATATATCTTGGTCTCTAAGTATGATTATTTTAGCAGAAATTAGAGATACATACATAGAATAAAAATGTAAATATTTATAGGGAGTGATTGAGGCCATAAATCGCAAAAAATTAAATGATCAATGGAAAGTTCAGGGCCTCAAAGTAATAAATCTATTATGATTTAAAAAGGCATCGATTCAGAAAAATTTAAGGTATCAGGACGAATTGTTTTTATCATTTTCCTAATGTTGAATAATTATTTTACTACCTAATAATATAAATAAATATAATTACTTGATATTTTTCAATATGAAAAATTCCATATTTTGGTTGTCCTTTGATAAAATTATAATTTATACATTACATTAATAAATGGATATCCAAAAATTATCTTTCATGCCTGAAGTACTCAAATTAATGTTTAATGGATCGTAAGGCCCTTAAAACGGTGACAAGTTTTTTCTATTTGTCTCTAATTATTCTCTAAAGTTGATATGGTTGATAAATTAATCTATAAACATAAAAATTAACACTATTAGTTTATTATAAATATGTATTCAAAAAATTGTTTAGCTAAAAACAGTGACATATTAACTAGGAAATTTCATTGGCTAATGTTTGGTGTTAAACCCTTATAATATTTTTGTCATGGATTCATGTCTCACGACCTTGTCAGATATGATGGGTTTTTAATCGGTATACAAGTTGTATTTTTATAAAACCATATAATTAAAAAAATATGGTTTACATCAATGAAACTAGAATAATAGGTAAATAACCTTTTCTAAACTATTTTCAATAAAGACTCAATGCATAAATGATTCATATATTTAAGAGTTATGTTTGTTGGGACGTGGTATATTATCCTATTTTTCTAGTACATTGAGATGTACTTTGGGGTTATTTACCCATTTCACTTCTGGTAGAGTTCTCTATATGGAGTTTTTCTTATATTCATAGTAACATGTTTATCTTTCTTATACAATGTTTGTGGAAAATTTACTCCCACTTTAATTTTATACGATGCCAGGTGCTAGTATCCAACCCATGGAGGTCATGAATTCCCTTCGAGCCATGTTAGGATCAGCTTGGTTATTAGGTTAATAGGGTATATGGTTTATTTCATGACACATTATTTATATTTCTTACCCTAATATTTTTATTTCTCATGATATTCAATTAAATGAGTATGGGGGTAGGGTTTATTCATGGTGGATATAGGATTTTGTTTCTTGATCGGATACTGTATGGTGTTTCGTTGGGGTTTTTGGAGAAGTTTCATATTTACATTAATTTTAATTCATATTTTATCTATCTTGTTTAAATAAATAAAAATAAATAAATAAATAAATGGGGGTTTTCACTTGGGATAATAAAAAATCACCATTACATGACCGATGGTTTTAATCATATGTACTTAGGTGGTGGATGAAGGGTTCATTCCAATCACGAATTAAAAAAAACAGAAAATAATAGTGGTTTATTTCATGGGTAGTTCAAAAATCACCACTTTTAGACAGATGATCTCAAAATAATTTCTATTTAGGTGATATAATTGAGACCTATCCTAGTAACAACTTTTAAAAAATAATGAAAAAATAATAATAAGAGATAATTATTTTTCATTATGTTTCAACGACTTTGAGCCTTTACTTTTCTCTTTGGGTGGGTGTGTGATATGTCATTATATTTTAGTGAGGATAATTCCATCAAGATTCTATATTGATTATTATGTATTGTACATTAGATTATAGCCTCATCCTTAAGACTTAGTTAATTTTCAGCATTAATACCCACCTACTCTTATCCTCATATTCATTTGATCCTAATAGCAATTCCCTAAGGATTAATTATGATTTTTTTCTTTACGGTGTGTAGAAAGTAGATTCAATGCAAGCCTATGGATAGAAGAATTTACTTGAGGAATTAGCATAACTCTAGTAAAATTGATACCTTGAGTAATGAGTTAAGATATCATGGTGAACTAAGTCATAAATAACATGTATGGTGATGAATGGTTATAAGCAGTATGTGAAAAGGTATAAATGAAATGAATTGTATATTACAAGTGAATCGTGATTTTTGGATTCTATATTCAGTGTGATTTGTCTTTTTATAATCTATGGTTATAAGTTTATTTTATGAGCATCATAATATTAAAATTACCCTTTTATGTATGGAACCTTGGTGTTTTGATGTTGAGGTTTTTCTCAAGGATGATAAAATATTTGAGTGTGGGGGTATTTAATATCTATATTTTTCATCTTTGTTTTGACGGGTTTTCATATATTACTTCGTTGATTAGTAATTGATTTAATATGAGATTCATTCCATATATTGATTTTTTGTTTATTCTTATGTAGGAAAAAGAATTGTAACAATAGAGATGAGGATGTGACATTTTGAGAAAATAAATGCACTTCACACCGAGTCGTTATGTGGTGCGGTGCAACTACAAAAATATGGGGAAATTGATATTGAATATTGAATTCAATGTGACTAATAAATCCATTTATTGAAGGTTTATTTTGATGTTGGATGAGCTTGGGATATTCTAGAGGTAAAAAACTAAAGAAACAGATAAAAATAGAAATTTCAAAGCTAGAAACACACTTTACATGTTATGTAATCCTTACTTAACATAAAATTAAACTAGTTTTGAGCCATCTGCATGCTATAAATATGAAGAAAACATCATGGAGTGATGTTCCCATGTGTCAAGGAATGACACACATCTTTAAAAATATGATATATATCAGGATGGAGTGGAGAATATATCATGTTTTTTAACATTCCTTGAATGTTTCAGTCCCACATTTTACACATTCTATAAATACTACATGACATGAAAATGATAGACAAAGATAAAAAGACTGATTTTTAGTAAATATTTCGAAGGAAAGATATCCTTGATGACCTAAATGACCATTAAAACTTTTCATTGGACTATGAAGGACAAAATATTATATTTATTCTTATAAGTAATGGTTATATCCAAATAGAAAAGGTATTACATTCCAATCATGAAGAGGCTTAACTACTAGGATGTTGTTATAGGTTTATAACCTGTTGTTCTTTATTGATAGGATTTTTTCTTTTCTGTTTTCCATTTAATTCATTAATATAATGTTGGATGATTTATAGTTTAATTTCAATCTCATTATTTTATTTATTTCCATTATCATTTACCATAGTCTATTATCTTCCCTATAGAATATGGTTTATTCTTTATTGACAATCATCTAATGATGATTGGCTAAATCTGTAGAAAAGAGTGGAATCATTAGAAATGGATGTATACCAATGCATTCTATTTCATTCATCAATTTCAAAATTATTTTGTTTAATTTTATTTTTTTATTTTTCTAATTCATTTTTACCATATCTATTTTTAAATAATGGACCATGTTTTTTTAATAGTATATGAAAATCAACACAATTAAGATAATTTATTCATGACCATTGAATATGATTATTTTTCTATAATTAAAATATGATATTAATACAATATAGTTATTTTAATTCGTAATACCACAATAAATTGAGATTCTAGGGTACATATATAGGGTTTTACCATCTCTCACATCTATTAAATATGATTTATTTCATAACTAATGACTATTATCATTTTTCAGGTGTAGTCATGATTTCGTTTTAGAAAAACTGCCCATGGAAACTAATTTATATTCCTCCCACTTTTATAATTAAATTAATTTATTTTCATCATTTAATTATTTTAAATACAATCAAATTGAAATTTGATTGATGTGTCCTTTAATTTAAAGTTATTATCGATGTGTTCCCCACTCTCTATGGGATCGAACCCATACTTCAACTTTACTATGCCATTTTAGTTAGTGAAGTTTAGAAAAATTTAAATTTATAATTTTATCATGAATATAATATTTAAATATTTTATCTAGACTCTTCAATATTCATCCATAAAAGTTATAGATATAAAAATTAATTACACCGTTCATGAAGATGGTTGGTTGTACATACGCATGAACATTGTTTTCACTATTAAAAAGATAAATTGAAATAAAGGTAAATTACAATTAAATTTTATATAATTATTATTATATAATATATATCATATATATTTATTATATTTAACTTTATAACCATACATGTAAGGATGTAATGAAAAAAGGATCACATCGCTACGTGGAGGTGGTAGTCCACACGTACGCACAAGCGACATTGCCATTTTCCAAAGTATTGGAAGGTAGGAAGGTAGATATTATTTTATAATTATATAATCATATATATTTAATAAATATCATATGTATTCATTAATTTCAACTTTACATCCATCCAAAGAAAGTGGTGTTGAAAAATAAATTACACAGCTATGTGGATGCGGTAAGTCGTATGTATGCACAAGTAATTTTTTTAACTTTTTGAATATTGTAAAAGAGATGTAAAATAGTTATACCATAATTATAATGAAAAATATGTATATATATCATTAGTTTTTAATTATTTTAAATTTTTTACAATATATTTACATGAATTAAAATAATAATAAATTTGAAAGAGTCAGTAAACACGATTACCACTTCTTTGGTTAACTTCTTTTAATTCCCCTATCAAGGGCCCATAGAATGGTATTTTAAGAATACCATCACCTATAATTCATGGATATATAAGTTTAGAATAAAAAATTTAAGGGTTTTTTTCTGATATATATTTCTTAATAACGTGTAATGAAAAGAGAGAAGGGGCTTCCATTTTTAAGTGAGGGGAAGAGCGCTCTTATTATAAGGACCCATAATTTACATACATTGTTATTACATCAGAATTTATGCACACTTATTACAACATATAACAAAACCAGGAAAGGACTATATAGGTATAGTGTCTTTAGAAATTGGGAAACATAAACAACTGGTTCATAAAGTGTCTACACTGTCTCCCATTTATTTCATCATATCTAAAGTCCATTTTGGCATATATTACTTAATAACCTTCTTCCTAACCTGGGGAAAGAAAACATACAAAAGGGTGAGCTCAAATGCCCAGTAAGGGTAAACAAAAGAAATATCAATCACATCATATTCATAAGAATATAACTTTTGGAAATCTTAACCTGCAAAAGAGATCATAATTTCATAACATGGGATAAATCATGGTAGTGAAATGTAATCCCAATAATAATAACATATAACATGAAAATTTGTGTTATGTACACATAATCATAGAGAATCATTTCTTATTAGTCAAGACTCATTGCCAAGACTATCTTAGTGGACAAAGTCCATTTCTGAACTGAGTTCACTCCTCATTTCAGTCATGTTTCACTGAACCGGTATAACCTACCGTTCCAGCCATGTATATCTCATGAGATATAAAATCATTACCCAATGAATTGGAGGGAGATATAGGTCCCACCCATCTCATAATGATACCATTATTATGTGTGCCACAAAATCATAAATCATACATCATTGCATACCCCATGTAATAAAAATGGGATTCTTAAACATCATGACATCATAAAATAATTCATATAAGATAAAGGAATTCATAAAAATAATTCCACCACAAAAAAATCAAATCAATGTAATAATAGGTATGGAAACATAGCCCTATATTATCTTATATGGAAAATAATTTTGATAAAACACTTGAACTCCATTCTTGAGGAAAATATCCTTTCTACTTCAAAAACATTCTCCTTTCTTTACATGTCATGGAATTTTAAACTAAAAGAATTTGATTAAAAATAAACTTGAAAACTTGTAAAGTAATCTTCTTGGAAATAATGTTTTAAAAATCCATTCATGCCGTATAAGTTAAAAAAACATTCTTTCCGTACTTTTGTCAGAAAAGTCAAAAAGTACCTCGTACGAAAAACGACAAAATATTCCATTCATATCTTTTACTAAAAACTCACCGAAGGGTAAAATTGGATTTAAAAAATTGTAGGTGGATGGAAATAATATTACTTATTGATGAAACATGGATGTGGATGATAAAATACACCCCAGTAAATACCAAAGTATAAACTATCTCGGATAAAAATGAGATTGTGATATTTCCCTTACCTTAGGTCCGATTTTCTTCGTAAGTGTCCGAACCTCCTGTATAATGATTTAAATAAAGTTATTGAATTATTACAGAATCATAATTATTGTTATGATATCATATATGGTCATATTATTAGCTTCTTAGTAGCAATATTTCATTGCTACTTGTTATTCGGGTGTTTATAACCTTTTTGTTCTTATGTGTGTTTTGTCGACTAAATTATTATTCTTCTCTTTAGTTTATAGATAAATCATTTACAGAATGGTATCAATGTACTATATATCATATTTATTCATTCAATTCATTTATATAATCATTATTCAATTAAGATCATATAGAACGAATCGCATCACATCGTGGAGACGGTATTCCGTACGTACGCACGAGCGATGATATCGTTCCCATGATCGTGGAATTATATTGGAGTGTATGTATACTATTTCAGAATCAATATCACTTTATAATAATCATATATAGTAATTATTTACACCATTATACCCATCCAAGTAAGGTGGTGGTGGAAAATAGATTACACCACAGCGTGGAAACGGTATTCCGTACGTACGCACGCGCGGTGATTTCTTTTTCCGTAGGATGGATAGATGGTGAAATAGGGTTGTTTCATACTTATAATAACATATCATTATATGAGTGATACTTATGTTATTACTTCATAATTAAACAACTAAAGAAGAATAAGTGGAAGAAGAAATAAAGATGAAAGAATCAGTAACAGACATTACCACTTCTTTGAAGTGCTTCTTTGAGACCTCCTTTTAGGGCACTAAAATAGGTCTTTGAAGAAGACAAGAACCTCTAAGATGTTTCTAGGGAAGTGTAGATGATAAATTTTCAGGGGTTGGCCGAGCATGAAGTCTCAAAGTGGTGTGAGGAAGAGGGGGAGGATGTGCCCTTTTATAAGGGATGAGAGGGGCACCTTTGGAATAACTAAAAATATTATTTTATTATAAAGTCCAATTCGGTTTTTAATAGATCCAAATTGATATATTTCGAAAATAAGATGGGTATAGGTCGAAATCCTCTCATCCAACATAATTTAGACAAGTTTAGGTATCAATTTTAACCTTATCATTTAGATTTAACTTTAAGTTAGATAATTTAACTTTTACCGTGTCTTCTTGTTTTCTTACACTATAAGGTTAATAAACTTACTATAAAAAGCCATACGAACACCAAGTTGTTTATTATTAATATATATAACCGTATCTAAATCATTTGGCCGAAAATTAGATTTTTTGGAATAAAATAACAATTAATAATATAATATTTGTTTTAAAAACAATTTTATGTCAATTTTGATACTATTTAGTAAATGATTTTTTTGAAAATCATAACAGAATGATTAGTTCGAACCAAGTTAATTAAATCCATACTAACATGTCATATTAACCTGTAAAATTAGTGTAATTCATAAAAAGTCTCATATTACATTTATTTGGGTATTTATAACATCAATTATGTCAATATTTCATTAATAAGATAATTATTGCACCATCGTTGTGTCATAATTAAATTAAATTATTTAATGTCTAAAAATTATAAATAAAATACCATTATGTTGGAAATATTTTTATCTTTCTAATGAAAATTTATAGTCGAATTTATCTTATATATAACCCTATATTAAAAATGATTTACTTATTAAACTTTGATTTTAACTATTTTAACCCTTCTTTAAATAAATTAATAATAAATGTCCTAATCTAATCCAAGTGGGCCTAAATGGTAATATTTTATTCCTAAGGTTGTTTTTGGTCGAATTACACTTATCCAATAGAATTAGGACATGTGTTAGGGTAATAATAATATCATTCTTACCCTTAATTACCCTATTTACTTTTAACCGTGGTAAATAAAAGTAAAAAGTTACTATTCACCAAAAATTATTTTCATCTCATTGAACCACATTTTAGTCCTTGATATTAACCGTGTCTCTCGGATTTTCTAAATTCCACTCCCAGAAGCGGTAAAATTATGTTTTATGAAAAATTCAGTTTTTTAACTACCACTTAGTGGTTTCACTATTCATCAAAAATTGAAAGTTTTCAGAAAAATACCAAAATTTCACCCTAGGATAATTTCAATATTTCGAATCCAAAAATGAAGTCCATTATGAAAAATAAAATATATAAAATTTCAAAAAGTGGTTATTACTATTCAAAACGGCTAGTTTTAATAATTTTTTAATAGTATATCGTTGTTTAGTGAAACTCGGTATTGCGTACGACAAAAGCTATCGAGAAAGGTCGTGATTTCGTGTAAAGCAATACAAGCAAGTGTTGTGTGTAGAAAAAGATTCCTTTGATGATTTATATAACATAAAAGTCTCGGGTGTTATATTCTACCCCCCTTAAAATGAATTTCACCCTCGAAATTCGTCACTTTGTAACAAACAGACGAGGATACCTCTCCCTCATCATATCCTCAAGCTCCCATGTAGCTTCTTCAAATTGGTGGTTCCTCCATAAAACTTTCACCAATCGAGTGGTCTTGTTTCGTAGGAATTTTTTTCTACGATCCAGAATCTCTATCGGCTGTTCTTCATAAGAAAGATCTTGCTCCAGCGGTACAACTTATATGCTAAGTACATGTGAAGTATCAGGTATGTAGTTTTTCAGGAGAGATACATGGAACACATCGTGAACTTGAGAGAGATCCAGTGGAAGCACCAATCGGTAAGCTACCTTCCCAACACGATCCAGTATTTCGAAAGGATCGATATATCTAGGGCTCAACTTCCCCTTCTTCCCAAATCTCATGACCCTCTTCCAGGGAGATATTCGTAAGAACACTTTATCACCCACTTCAAACTCTAGGTATTTTCTTCGGTTTTCGGCATAACTTTTCTATCGACTCTAAGCTACTCTTATGTGTTGTTGAATAGATCAGACCTTTTCTGCCATCTCATCAACAAGATCTAGTCCTAATATCTTTCTTTCCCCAACTTCATCCCAGCAAGTTGGAGTCCTGCATTTCTTTCCATAGAGAGCTTCATAAGGATCCATATGAATACTGGAGTGAAAGATATTATTATAAGAAAATTCCACTAAAGGTAGGTGTTGTTCCCAACCACCTTTGAAATCCATAGAGAAAGCTCTCAACATATCTTCTAGAGTTTGAATTGTTCTCTCAGACTGACCGTCTTTCTAAGGATGATAAGCAGTGCTGAAACTCAACTCTGTATCCAGAGTATGCTGAAGACTTCTCCAGAACTTCGAGGTAAATCTTGGATCCCGATCAGATATAAAAGAAAGTGGTACTCCATGCAATCTTGCCACTTCCTTTACATATATCCTGGCAAGCTTATCCAGAGAGAAATCCTCTCTAATAGCAATGAAGTGTGCAGACTTGGTAAGACGATCAACTATGACCCAGATAGCATTATTGCCTTTGGAAGTTTTAGGAAGTCCTGTGACAAAGTCCATAGTGATGTTTTCCCATTTCCATTCAGGTATGGGTAATGGTTGTAACATCCCCTTAGACTTCTGTCTCTCAGCTTTAACTTTCTCACAAACCAAGCATCGAGAGACATATTCAGCAACATCTCTTTTCATGTCATCCCACCAAAAGTACTCTTTCAGGTCCCTATACATCTTCGTGCTTCCAGGATGAATAGAGAATGAAGAACTATGAGCCTCATCCAGCAGCTCCTTCTTTAATTCCGGGATGGGAGGAACACAAACCCGATTCCTGAACTTTATTATCCCATTACAATCAAGGTTAAATTTAGGAACATTTCCCACCTTCTTTTGTAACTCGACATCTTCTTTCTGTGCCTCTTTAATCTTCACATGTATAGATGGTTGAAAATTCATTTTAGAAAGATAAGATTTTTCCCCTTCCATTATAATTCCAAGATCCATCCTTTGTAATTCCATAAATATTGGATCTTTGTGATCCTCATCATGGATCAACTGGCATGTCCTGTCGACTTAATTCATCTGCCACCTTGTTTTCTTTCCCAGGGTGGTAATGGATTGAGAAATCATAATCCTTAATCAGCTCCGACCATCTTCTTTGACGCATATTCAGCTCCTTTTGTGTGAAAATATACTTTAATCTTTTTATTATCAGTATAAATGTCACACCTTTCTCCATAAAGATAATGCCTCCAAATCTTTAATGCAAAGATTACCGCAGCTAACTCCAAATCATGTGTTGGGTAATTTTTCTCATGGATTTTCAGCTGTCGTGAGGCATAAGCTATCACCATATCATTTTGCATAAGAACACACACCAATCCCTTCTTCGATGCGACACTGTAGATCACAAACCTTTCTCCACTACAAGGCTGTGTGAGTACAGGTGCACTGGATAACCTTCTTTTCAACTCCTTGAAATTCTCTTCACATTCCTCCATCCAGACAAACTTAACTCCTTTACGAGTCAACTTTGTGAGTGGATTAGATAATCGTGAAAAATCTTTCACAAAACATCGATAATATCCAGCCAAACCAAGAAATCTTCGGATCTCAGTTACTGTTGTTGGTCTCGACCATCATTCGATAACCTCTGTTTTTGATGGATCCATATATATCCCCTCTTTTGAGATTATGTGAACCCAAAAATGAAACTTTTTGAAGCCAAAATTCACACTTGATAAATTTGGCATAAAGCTTCTCCTTTCTCAGGGTCTTCAATATAATTCTCAAGTGATCATCATGTTATTCCTTTCTCTTTGAATAGACAAGAATATCATCTATAAAGACTACCACAAATTGATCAAGATAGTCTCTAAAGACTCTATTCATCAGATCCATGAAGATAGCAGGGGCATTAGTAAGACCAAATGACATCACTATAAATTCATAGTGTCCATACCTTGTACGGAAAGCCGTCTTTGGTATATCCTCCCTTTTGACCCTTAATTGATGATACCCTGAACGAAGATCAATCTTGGAAAAGTATTGAGCTCCGCGTAGTTGGTCAAATAAGTCATCAATGTGTGGGAGAGGATATTTGTTCTTGATAGTGATCTTGTTAAGTTCTCGATAATCAATGCAGAGTCTCATTGATCCATCTTTCTTCTTAACAAATAGAACAGGTGCTCCCCAAGGTGACGCACTAGGGCGTATGAATCCCTTATCAAGATTCTCTTGGAGTTGCTTCTTCAATTCCTACAACTCAATTTGGGCCATTCTATAAGGTGTCTTTGAAATAGGCAAAGCACCCGGTACGAGTTCTATTGAAAACTCAACTTCACGATTTGTTGAAAGACCCGGTAATTCCTCTGGAAAGACATCATCAAACCCCCGTACAATGGGCATATTCTTAATCGTGAGTTTCTCACAAACCATTTGAGATAAATAACCTTCATTTTGTGGAATCAAGACCCATAAGGTAGAAGGAATTTACACTAGAAGGTTATGTTCATCCTTGCATTGATAGACGATCATAGATTGATCTGGAATATGAAATGTGACTTCTTTTCTTTGGCAATTGATATGAGCTCCATATAAAGAAATCCAATCCATGCCATGAATCACATCAAATTCCACTATAGGAAGGATCACAAGATTTGCAGGAAGCACTTTCCCACAAACTTCGATCGGAGAAGAATTATAAACTTTTGATGCGACTATTGTTCTATTAGGTGTTGTCACAACTAACTCAACATCTAATTGTTGAGGTAATATGGTGATACCCTTAGAAAAGTCTTCAGAAATAAAAGAGTGGGTGGATCCAGAATCAAATAAAACATTTTCTACTTTAGAGTTGATGGTAAGTGTACCTTTCTCCACATCGTTATCGTACTCCACATCACTGATAGAAATTTCATGTGACTTTCCTTTGTCTTTAGCCTTAAGAGTTTGTTGACGTTGACCATCATCGTCAACCCTTTGATTTGGGTAATGATTAGCATAATGCCCCATCTCCTTGAACTTGAAACATTGAAGTGTAGTAGGTTCATTCTGTGTATCCATTCCTTTGTTTGCATCATTAGGCATCATCTTCCCATCATCGCGGCATTCAAATGCCCAATGACCTTCCTTTCAACATTTGAAACATTTACTTGTCCCTTTAAGACAACTCCCTCCATGTTTCCTTCCACACTTTGAGCATAAGGGAAAGCTCATCTTCTTTTCAGTGTGCTGTTTAGATTTTCCTTTGAATTCCATTTTCCTCTTCTTATCAAACCCATATGACTGATGGGTTACTCCAATCTCCATCTCGACTTTGAGAGCACATCGAATGATTTCCTCGTAGCTATTGAAGTCCCTTATGGCTAACGCCCTTCGAAGACTTGGTTTTAAGCCACTAAAGAATCAATCGATCTTACTCTCAGGTTGGATAATAATACCAGAAGCATAACTTGCAAGTCTTGTAAAATTTGCTTCATAGGTACCAACAGATTCATCATCCTTTTGCATCAGTTCAAGAAACTCCTTCTCCATCTTTTTTCAGAGAATACGAGGGAATTACATATTGAAAAATAAGTTCTTGAACTCGTCCCATTCCATGGAATCAATTTCATCCTTTTGCCTCGTATTCTTAATAAGATTCCACCATTGATCATAATCTCCTTCCAAACGATACACTGCTAAGATGACTTTATCATGTTCAGAACATTGAAGAACTGAAAATATCTTTTCAGTAGTACAGATCCATTGTTCAGCAACTAATGGATCAGTAGACCCGCTGAATGAGGGTGGATGCTGCCTCATGAAGGATTAAACAGAATGTTGCTCTTTACTTTGCTCGTTTGGATGTCCTGCATGATTCATAGGTTGAGAATGTTGTGTGAGCATGGCTACAAGATTTTTCATTCCAGCTCCCATAACGTTTGGTTGCTCAGGGGGACAATCATTGCATTGCCCGTCGCATTCTGCATTAACACGGTTCCTTCGGGTTCCAGCCATTCACTAAAACCAAGAAGAACAGTGTGAGAAACACTAATTATAATAGGAAAACCACATAATCCAGAATAAAATTTCACACTTAAGGATTATCCTAGGTTATTCATGGTCATTTCTAAAACACTAAGTTTGTGTTCTATGCTTAGACTTATCCTTAGGGTTCTTACTAAGGGTTTCACATCCTAGTTTCCAAAGGATGACTATACTTTCCCTCTGATACTAACTATAACGACCCATACTTTACATACATTATTATTACATCAGAATTGATGCACACTTATTACAACATATAACAAAACAAAGAAAGGACCGTATAGGTATAGTGTCTTTAGAAACTGGGAAACATAAACAACTGGTTCATAAAGTGTCTACATTGTCTCCCATTTATTTCATCATATCTATAGTTACTTTTGGCATATCTTACTTAATAACCTTCTTCCTGACCTGGGGAAAGAAAACATAAAAAAGGGTGAGCTCAAATGCTCAGTAAGGGTAAACAAAATAAATATCAATCACATTATATTTATAAGAACATAACTTTTGGAAATCTTAACCTGCAAAAGAGATCATAATTTCATAACATGGGATAAATCATGGTAGTGAAATTTAATCCCAATAATCATAACATATAACATGAAACTTTTTGGCATGCACACATAATCATAGAGAATCATTTCTTATTAGTCAAGACTCATTTCCAAGACTATCTTAGTGGACAAAGTCCATTTCTGAACCGAGTTCACTCCACATTTCAGTCCTGTTTCACTGAACCGGTATAACCTACTATTCCAGCCATGTCTCTCTCATGAGATATAAAATCTTTACCCAATGCATTGGAGGGAGATATAGGTCCCACCCATCTCATAATGATACCATTCTTATGTGTGCCACAAAATCATAAATCATACATCATTGCATAACCCATGTAATAAAAATGAGATTCATAAACATCATGACATCATAAAACAATTCATATAAGATAAAGGAATTCATAAAAATAATTCCACCACAACATAATAAAATCAATATAATAATAGGGATAGAAATAAAACCCTATATTATCTTAGATGGAAAATAATTTTGATAAAACACTTGAACTCCATTCTTGAGGAAAATATCCTTTCTACTTCAAAAACATTCTCCTTTCTTTACATGTCATACAATTTTAAACTAAAAGAATTTGATTAAAAATAAAAATGAAAACATGTAAAGGAAGCTTCTGTGAAATAATGTTTTAAAAATCCATTCATGCCGTATAAGTTAAAAAAACATTTTTTCCATACTTTTGTTAGAAAACTCAAAAAGTACCTCGTATGAAAAATGACCAAAGATTCCTTTCATATATTTTACTAAAAACTCACCGAAGGATAAAATTGGATTTTAAAAATTGTAGGTGGATGGAAATAATATTACAAATTGAGGAAACATGGATTTGGATGATAAAATACACCCTAGTAAATACCAAAGTATAAACTATCTCGGATAAAAATGAGATTGTGATATTTCCCTTAACTTAGGTCCGATTTGCTTCGTAAGTGTCCGAACCTCCTGTATAATGATTTAAATAATATTATTTAATTATTCCAGAATCATAATTATTGTTTTTATATCATATATGGTCATATTATTAGCTTCTTAGTAGTAATATTTCATTACTTCTTGTTATTCGGGTGGTTATAACCTTTTTGTTCTTATGTGTGTTTTGTCGACTAAATTATTATTCTTATCTTTAGGTTATAGATACATCATTTCCAGAATGGTATTAATGTACTATATATAATATTTATTCATTAAATTCATTTATATAATCATTATGAAATGAAGATCATATAGAACGAATCGCATCACATCGTGGAGACGGTATTCCGTACGTACGCACGAGCGATGATATCGTTCCCATGATCGTGGAATTATATTGGAGTGTATGTATACTATTTCAGAATCAATATCACTTTATAATAATCATATATAGTAATTATTTACACCATTATACCCATCAAAGTAAGGTGGTGGTGGAAAATAGATTACACCACGGCGTGGAGACGGTATTCCGTACGTACGCACGCGCGGTGATTTCTTTTTCCGTAGGATGGATAGATGGTGAAATAGGGTTGTTTCATACTTATAATAACATATAGGTATATGATTGATACTGATGTTATTACTTCATAATGAAACAACTAAATAATAAGAAGTGGAAGAAGAAATAATGATGAAAGAATCGGTAACGGACATTACCTCTTCTTTGAAGGGCTTCTTTGAGACCTCCTTTTAGGGCACTAAAATAGGTCTTTGAAGAAGACCAGAACCTCTAGGATGTTTCTAGGAAAGTGTAGAGGAGAACTTTTCAGGGGTTGGACGAGCTTTAAGGCTCAACGTGGTGTGAGGAAGAGGGGGTGGATGTGCCCTTTTATAAGGGATGAGAGGGTCACCTTTGGAATAACTAAAAATATTATTTTATTATAAAGTCCAATTCGGTTTTTAATAGCTCCAAATTGATATATTTCGAAGCTAAGATGGGTATAGGTCGAAATAATCTCATCAAATATAATTTAGACAAGTTTAGGTATCAATTTTAACCTTATCATTTAGATTTAACTTTAAGTTAGATAATTTAACTTTTACCCTGTCTTCTTTTTTTCTTACACTATAAGGTTAATAAACTTACTATAACAAGCCAAACAAACCCCAAGTTGTTTATTATTAATATATATAACCTTATATAAATCATTTTGCCGAACATTAGATTTTTAGGAATAAAATAACAATTAATAATATAATATTTCTTTTAAAAACTATTTTATGTCAATTTTGACACTATTTAGTAACTGATTTTTTTGAAAATCATAACAGAATGGTTAGTTCGAACCAAGTTAATTAAATCGATACTAACATGTAATATTAACCTGGAAAATTAGTTTAATTCATAAAAAGTCTCAAATTACATTTATTTTGGTATTTATAACATCAATTATGTCAATATTTCCTTAATAAGTTAATTACTTCATCATCGTTGTGTCATGATTAAATTAAATTATTTAATTCTTAAAAATTATAAATAAAATACCATTATGTTGGAAATATTTTTATATTTCTAATTAATATTTATAGTCGAATTTATCTTATGTATAACCCTATATTAATAATTATTTACTTATTAAACTTTGATTTTAACTATTTTAACCCTTCTTTAAATAAATTAATAATAAATGTCCTAATCTAATCCAAGTGGGCCTAAATGGTCATATTTTATTCCTAAGGTTGTTTTTGGTCGAATTAAACTTATCCAATAGAATTAGGACATGTTTTAGGGTAATAATAATATCATTCTTACCCTTAATTACCCTATTTACTTTTAACCGTGGTAAATAAAAGTAAAAAGTTACTATTCACCAAAAATTATTTTCATCTCATTGAACCACATTTTAGTCCTTGATATTAACCGTGTCTCTCGTATTTTCGAAATTCCACTCACAGAAGCGGTAAAATTAAGTTTTATGAAAAATGCAGTTTTTTAACTACCACTTAGTGGTTTCACTATTCATAAAAAATTGATAGTTTTCAGAAAAATACCAAAATTTCACTCTAGGATAATTTCTATATTCTGAATCCAAAAAGAAATTCCATTTTGAAAAATAAAATTTATAAAATTTCAAAAAGTGGTTATTACTATTCAAAATGGATAGTTTTAATAATATTTTAATAGTATATCGTTGTTTAGTGAAACTCGGTATTGCGTACGACACAAGCTATCGAGGAAGGTCGCCATTTCGTGTAAAGCAAGCCAAGCAAGTGTTGTGTGTAGGAAAAGATTCCTTTGATGATTTATATAACATAAAAGTCTCGGGTGTTACACTTATAATTACATAAAGTATTAATTTATGATAAATTAATTTTAAAGGTAAAATGGATAAAAATTGGAATACATATATTATTTAATTATTATTATTATAAATAATCACATAAAAAAAAATTGACATGTTTTGGGTATATTTTCCCCCTTATATCTTAGTTTCTAACCCATGTTAACCATTTTGAAAATTTCCTTGATATTAATGTGTTTTACTCTTTATGGGTCATTAAAGTTTCAGTAAAAACTAAGTGATCAATAATTGGTTAGTTTTTGATACTTTAATATAGATAACATTAATTTTGATGAATATAAAATTTATATTAATCTTAAATTATTTAATAAAATATTCATTATTATAGATTATCATTTATGTGGTTTTTGAAAATACATGAGACATTATCATTTAATATGTTTATAACTTTTGTAAGACGATTCAAAAAATACATGGATTAAAATATAATGAATACATGGCATTATTATAATCACCCAATCAAATTTATATAGGTTTATATATCATTTTAGACCTTGTGTTTTGGTTCAAATTCTTGGTTAACCAATCTATACCTTAACCATTATAATAAATTTCTCAATATTACTAGATCATATATTTAATTATAAGGTGATAATTGTCAAATAAATTGTTAAGGGATGAATTTATAGACTATTTATCATCTTAATTGACTTATTCTATGATTTTTAATTTATATAATTTAATAAAATATTATTTAACATAAAATATCATTAATGTCATTTTGAAACTATTCATTTAATTTGAAATTAAAGTCATCATGATAGTAATTTAATTTGAATCTAAAACTTTCTATAGAGACCCAAATCCAAAAAATCCCAGAGTTAGTTTCTTGTTACCATTACATTGTCATAAGATACAAGTAAATCACATCTCAAAATATCAAAACATTTAGTGTTCTTGGTGAACTACATACATGAATAAGTATTTTATTGAAAATTAATACAATAATGACAAAACAAATTTAAGTTGGGGATATTAGATCTATTACATATAGTTTATCCTTACATAACTTTCTCAATACACTCCTTGGAATCCTTGGTAGAGGAAAAATAATAAAGGTGAGCTCAAATACACTAGAATGGTAAAGTACTGTAGAAAAAATAATGAATCAATGATAATAGTAAATATGGAAAGTTAATATTTTAAGACACATGAAATGTAATCATGAAATTAATAATGAAATGCATAAACAATATGGAATTTTAAATAAATGAAAACACATTCCATTTGAATAACTGGATAAGGCCAAATCAATATAGAAAGGTAAGAAATTTAAAACACATGTCATTATAATTAAAAAAATAATAGTGAAATAAATCCATGAATATGTAGATGAAAAATCTCAAGGATGAATAAACATTAAATCAAAATGATGGAAAATCTAAATTATTAGACACTGTGTATTTGGAACATGAACCACTACCCTCAAGGGCCTTCACAATATGGTTTATGTTTGTATAAGACCACATACTTAAACCTTACTTAATATTGAATTAAATGAATAATTCACATTGAGGATCTTTTCAGGTTTAGAGTTTTAGAGAATTAGGACATAACTATTACATCTCAAAAGATTACAAAGTAGAAACTTCTACTAAGTTTCCATAAAATAAAAACTCTTAAAAAGAAACATGTCTAGTTCTATGTTTTAGGTATCATGACTTTCCCTTGATCCCATCCTTGACCCTATTCCACATTAAGTCATGTGAAAAACATTTCAAAAACGTGGGATGAGCATAAAAAATCTCAGAAAGGGATACAAAGAGAATTAAAACTGTTAGTTTTTCAAAACAACAAGTAAACCATGTATACTTTATCAAAGTAATACTTTTCACCTTTTCAAATTAGTAAAAACTCTTCACTTATTAAAAGTTCATTACTTACCCTTCAGTAACCAAAAGATTACCATAAAACCCATATAAAGAACACATAACATATAAAGGTAACTTGGGACATAAACATACTTAAGTGGAATAACCATTCGGTCGACTTCCACACATACTTAATGGAATATCCATATGTCCGACTTCCACACATACTTAATAGAATAGCCATATGGCCGACTTCCATACCCAATGCATTGGAGGTTATAACGTAACCACCCGTCCTGGTATTCACGACACCACCCGTCATATGGTTTATCACGTAACCACCCGTAAAATGTCCAAGTACCATCATTACACATAAAATATTGAAAATATAAACATTTCAATAACAACATTTCATTTTCAATCACAATAAGTATTTACCAGATATTGAATTAATCAATCCATTTTCAAAAACCATTTAAAAGAGATTTTTGAATCAAAGTGTCCCATACCACTTTGAAGCTTTTAATGGAATTATAATTTTAAAACATTAATGTCCATATAATTAAATACTGAAAACCATTTTGAAAACATGGACATTAAAGTTAAATATTTAGAATAATAAATCTTTAAAACATTTAAAACGATATTTTTGTAAATAGTTTTTAACAAAATGAGAGACTCTTGAATACAAATAATAGTGGAATAACATTTAATCATAACTTTATAATATCATGAGAATAAAGGGATTCATGATATAATATTTCAAAGGAAAGTATACACACCATATAATAATGAATTGGTGCATAACAACAATGAATTCTCAAAAGAAATGTAAAATGAGATGAAATCCATTGTAAAGAAAGTATCCTTAAATTAAGGATAAATCAATCTCATAATTATCTGTGACAAATATAAATACACCCAATATAAGTGGATATTAAGTGTAAAACAATCAAAGGTTATTCACACATATTAAAAGGATGACATATTCAATAACTACATGTTGAACCCAAAGAAATCGAAAATTGGGTTAAGAAGATCCCTTGGTAAAATTCGATAGCCTAACAGCGTCACATAAAATTTTACAAAAAGGGTTGATGAGAGAGATAAAGGGGATCTCATCACTTGGACATAAAATTTACATAAATAAGGATATTGAAGAACATATCCCAACATGATATTATGTGAATTAAAAGACATAACAAAATAAGCCTTTTAAAAAAAAGAGGGTGAAAGGTCCCCTTACCGAGTTGGGTAACTTTTGAAACATACACCCCATTAAAGAAGGGTCATACAATGAAGATTTGAATAACCATAAATGAAATTATACTACAAAAAGTGTATAATAATGGGCAGTACATACACCACTCAATGTAAATTGTGGCAAATGTAGCATAAATCTCACGGGAATAAAAGTGAGATGAAGAATCCCTTACGAAAACTCGGCAGCCTAACGGCGCCACTTAAAACTTCAAAAAATGGATTTATGAGATCAAATAGGGTCTCCCATAATATTAACATAAAAAGTAAAGTATGAGGAATATAAAAGAACATACCAAAACATAAGAAATATGGGCTTAAAAAAATGACATAAATGAGAGTACTTAAAAAGAAATAGCGATGTTGGATCTCTTACGAAAATTTGGCAGCCTAACAGCGCCACTCAAAACTTCCAAAATGGATTGATGAGAGAAATTAGGGTCTCAAACCATATGAACATAAAAATTTAAGTAGGAGTAATATAAAATAACATCCCAATCAAAATAAATATGATCTTAAAAGGAATGACATAAAAGAGTGTACTTAAATAGAAAGAGAGGAGTAGGATCCCTTACCTCGTGTCCGACATGACTCGATCGTTCTTTAATCTCCTGAATAATAAAATTTGGTCAATTTATAATTTATTAAGGACCTAATTTAAATATTATTATTCAGTTCATATCACATATTATAATGTTATAATAATTGGTTAATAAAGTGAGTTCGTATCAGATGTTTTTGTCAATGTTCAATACATGAGTAAAAATTGAACTTGTTGGAAAATATTTTTCCATGTAGTTATAGGTACATCATCTCCAGAATAGTATTTATGTTTTAAATATCATATATATACAGTATATATTCATTTTATACTATTCCATAGCATTTAGAGATAAAAAATTAAAATCATCGTTCATGGAGACGATAGGCCGTACGTACGCATGAACACTACTTTCATTTTTTTTCCATATTAATGGAATTAAAACAAAATGAGAGATATATATATTATAATTCCTGAATGATACCCATCATTTAGATGTAATATATTACATATATATCCATTATATATATGTACTTATAATAGTACATAACATTTGGATATATGAAATGAAATGTACCATTCATGGAGACGGTAAGCCGTACGTACGCATGAACACTACTTTCATTTTTTTCATATTAATGGAATTAAAACAAAATGAGAGATATATATATTATAATTCCAGAATGATACCCATAATTTAGATGTAATATATTACATATATATCCATTATATATATGTACTTATAATAGTACATAACATTTGGAGATAAGAAATGAAATGTACCGTTCATGGAGACGGTAAGCCGTACGTACGCATGAACGCTAATTTCATTTTTTTTATTCAATTGAATGAAATAATAAATATATAAAGGTATATTATAATTCCAGTAGGATAACATATGTAATACCATTAATTCCATCCTTTATACGTCTCACATATGGCATTAACGAATCAAATCACTTTGAGGGGCGGTAGTCTGCACTTCCAAAATTGAAGATATCGCGTTTACCCATAATGGAAACCATAAAGGTATGCAATAAATGAAAAATACATAATCTTAAAAAAAACATAAACATATTATATATCATATATAAATATAGTTACATCTTAATGGCCACCTTTGAAGGTGTTAAAAGAATGTTGAACAATCATCGTTTTGGGAGGAAGAAATTCGACATCCACGGAAACAGTATGTTCTTTAACCATTAGATGTAGGTGTGTGTAAGTGTAGCTAGAATAATTCTTATAACAACATCCTAGTATATTGAAGATACTGTATTTGTTAAAAAATAAATGAATAAAAAGAGTTTAGGGGGTTGGAGAAGAAAAGTAAAACAAAAGGGCGCAAGTGAAGACATTACCTTTAAATCGGGTAACTTCCTTTGATTTGAGCTCAAAGGCTTCATTAGAAAGGATTCTGCCCAAAGTGAGGCTTCAAGGAGTTAGAGAGGGATGTGTAGAGATGAAATGTGCAGGGTTTGGCCGAGATAAAGGCTTTGGAAGTGTGGGTAAAGAGGTAGAGGTGGGGGCCTTTTAAAAGAGGAGAGTAGGGGAACTCTTGGAAAGGTATAAAATGTAACATTATTTTCAAATGAGTTTCGGATTTTAATGGTCACACATTGATTTTTTTCAAGGATAAGGTGATAAGGGTTCGAAATCCACTCATACAATAGGTTTTGGACATGTGTAGGTCCTATATCTTTCATTATCTTTCCATTTTATTTCAATCGTTAAATAATGAGGTCATCGCTGCATCATCATGATGTCATAAATAATTTAATTTATTTAATGTATAAAAATTATAAAAAATACTATGATTTAGGAAATCCTTTTAGCTTTCCAATGAATATTTATAGTCCAAAATATCATTTATGTATAAAAAATTAAAAATATTTTACTTAGGTGATACATTCTTTGTTACTTTTAAAATTCTTTAAAAATAAAAAGATAAAAAATCACTTTCTCACAAAAGTGATTCCATGGGGCCCCAAAGTTTGGCACAAGGCATCCCATGGTCGGACATGAGACAGCCAGTAGCTTTAGGATACATTTTGTGGTCATTTTTTTATTATTATGATATTATCTTATTATCTTTAACAACCCGATTAGTCATTAATCAAGATAATTAAAGATAATTACCGTAGTTACTATTCATAATGTCCACAAACAAAAGAGTCTTAATTACATAATTTGGACCTTCTGATTCCAAATATGTAATTCATTTTACCAAATTCCAAACACATAAATTGCAATAATTAATTTTAAAAAACTTCCCGTTCTCAAAACAAATAGCGGGTTTTTTAGAAACAATATTTATGAAAAGTTTGGCACTTGTTTATTCCTAATTCCAAAGTGAATTTAATCTCAATGACCATCATTTAATTACATGGTAAAAATATATTCTAATTACACTTTAAAACAAATTATGAAGATAATATAACCATATAATTAAATTATATGAAAAATCAATTTTGATGTAAAATACAGTATTTTTCACTATTCATTGAAAAATGAACATTGTCAGAAAAATACCAAAAATTAACCCAAGGTAAATTTCAATGTCCCAATAATAAATAATATGTTTATTTTAAAAAATAGAGCTTATAAAATTTTCAAAAAGTAGATTTAAAAGGGGTTCGCCATCAAAAGGCGGTTAATCGACCTTTTAAAGAATATTAGAATGCTTACGCTTAAAAACTGGATTCATTTGCATTTTTAATCCTCTAAAATTTATTGTAAAGAGTAAAAATATTTGAAAAACATATATAATCATTTTTTAGTTAGTTCTGTTCATTCCCGCCATTACAACGACTATGCGTTTACTACCATTTAAAATAATATTATTTTATTATTAGAGTGCAATGTAAGATTTCCAAGAAACTCATTGTTGCGTATTGGGTACGCCATCGAGCATAGCATCCCCTTTAAAATAATATTAATATTTTATTCACAAATATGGATAAATATAAAGATTTCATATTCTTTATTTACCCGGGGTGTTACAGTTTGTGGTTCAAAACATGTCTATTCTTCATAGAAACAAAATTGAAGGTTTTTTCTCTAAACAAATTCATTTCATGAGACTACAGATGCATCGATGGACTTTACTAATGAATTTCCAAGCTGTTTATTTCTTATCCAAAGAATTACTCATATATCTAATAATAAATTTAATTAATAGACAATGTGCATTATCATAAAATATCTATATTTCATAAAAGATATGAATTTATCAAAATCTCTAAAGTTGAGGATAAGTAAAAAAAAATTTGGCATTGATTAATGTATATTTAATTGATTTATCATTAAAAAATTCTTGAGGAGAATAATCTTTAAACATTACAAAGTGTACCATACCACTTTGAGACATTGGAATCACAATCCCCCAGAAGTAATATCATGAAATGAAATAATTAATATCATGAGAATAAGGATATTCATGATATAACATATAAAATGGTATTATATACACCTAATAAAATTTAATTGGTGCATAACAACAAATATGTCTCAATGGAATATAAATTGAGACAAAATCCCATACCTTATGTTTCCTTTTTGGGTAAACATCCCTTAACTTCATGTATTGTGGATTAAAGAATGTTATTAATGTATTAAAGAACCATATTTATATTCATAAGTTCATATGTTATGTTCTTAAAATATCTAATTACACATTTTTTAATAATATTTCTGTATTTTCACTATTTTGGGTGTTAATGTTCTAGTTTTTCGAGTATGTTTTAACATTTTACATGTTTTCCCTACTACATTGATCATGATTTCATTATCTAAATTTTTGAAAACATAAAATAATAATTATAATATATATATATATATATTATATGTATTTATAATAATCTATAATGTTTGAAGATTGGAAATGAAATGCATCTTTCTCTCGAGACAGTAGGCCATACGTATGCATGAGCATTATTTTAATTTCTTTATTGTATTTTAAAAGAATTAAAAGTAAAGAATTTATATGTATATGTAAATTATAATTCTATTATCATATCTACGTAATATATTTCACATTGTTTTATTGAAATCATCATTTATACAATACATGCATAATGTAAATGAGTCACAACGCTTTGAAGATGTGGTAGTCCATACTTCCATAAATGATGTTATCGTATTTACAGAAAATGGAAAGCATAAAGATATATTCTAAAAAATAATTAAAGAAGCGTAAATAAATTATAATTATCACATATATCATATATAGAAATTGGGTTCATCATAATTCCCAACCATGATAGGGGGTAAAGGAAAAACACACAACATCATTTTGTGAGGTGGTAGTTCACCGTACACATAAACGATAAGTTCGTTACCCATTAGATGAAATTGTGTATAATTTCAGGCTAAAAACTTATAATTAAAAAATTTAAGTATATTTTGGATTATTTTATTATTATATAATAAAGGAATAGTAATATTTGAAGCTATGGAGAATGAAAATAAAACAAAATAGCTTGAGGAAGGATGTTACCTCTTCTTTGGGGAACTCATTCTGGTCTACAACAAAGGGATTACTTAATATTATTTATTACCAATGTGATGATTCTATGATGAGGGAAATCATTTTCAAGATCTATTTGGGTATATCTTGGTTGATCCAATGTGCCATTAGAGGTGTGAGAAAATGGGAGTGGTGAGTGACTTTTTATAATAGAGGAGGAGTGGCATTCTTGTAATGTTTTGAAAAGGGAATTACACCCACATTTTTCTATAAAAACTATCACCAATAATATAAAAAACTAAATAAAATGGATACTTGGTTTTAAATATTTCCATACAATGGATTTTGGACAAGGTTATTGGTCATTTTGGCCCTTAATCATAAGATTTATTCCTTTGTTAAACTAATTTTTCTCTTAATTATTGGACTAAATTTTATTTAATTTCACTAATTTTTTTTGTACAAAACTGAGTTGAACTTATTATAAATAAAAAATTATTCTTATTACAAATATCAAATCTATTTCTCTATATTAAAATCACATAAGTAGCAGAAATTAGTTTAAATTTACTCCCGAATATTGGATAACAAATTAGGTTTTTAAAGTAAAAATGTTCAAAGGTTTGAGATATTTTATATCCAATTTCAAAGAGAAATTTATTATAATGAACAAAATTGTATAAATTAGTTTAAAATTAATCTAATTAAACTTTAAAAGAAAGAAAAAATATATAATTTTACCTAATAAATAAATTAGATGAAAAAGAATATTTTGAATTAAAATTCATTATTTTTCACTATTAATCAAAAAATGAAATGGAATAGAAAAATACCAAAAATTAACCCTAATGTAATTATGATGTTTTAATTTAAAATATTAATTTTATTTTTAAAATTCGAATTTCCAAAATTTCTAAATTTTTTATTTTAAATTGGTTCTCCATTAAACGGTGGTTAAAGTGCCTTTAGAAAAATATTGATTTTAATAAGAAATATTAGGTTTGTTCTTATCTTATTCCCATAAAATATATTAGATTAATTTAAAAAAATTACTTAATATATATTATATATTATATTAACATCACACGCTAATTTGGTGACTACCCCATACTTATTTCACATTTAATAATAATATTGTGGTTTATTCTATTTTATTTTCACGTTATTCGAACAGCTCTTGAAAATGAACACAATATTTACTTTATTTGATGAAAACTGAAATGGTTACATTGCTCCAACAAACCAAAAATACCTACTAAAATCCCTATCAGAGCTACTAGAAGGCCACCTAACGCAACAATTAGACCCGATAAATAGTGAAAATTCATCGGGTTAGTCAGAACGAAAAACATCACGGCCAGAACCACAATAATTGTAATAAGAATCTGTGTTATGATAAACACCATTTCAACCAGGTTGTCTAGAAGTGTATTAACCCTAAATATGGTTTTATAAGGCCTTAATTTGACTGTTTCCCTTTGGGTGACCGTTGAGTTTCTAACGGCTATAATTACATATGTTACTTATTTTTGTGGTTTAAATTAAAATATTCAGGTATAATTAATTTTAAAAATTATTTATATTATTTATTGAAATTATAAATTTAAAACATATAAAATCTTTTTACAAATATTTTATCTAAATTTAGTAATATTTCAAAATTAGGTATGTATTTCAAATACCTTTCATATATTTGAAATGCGTTAAAAAGCATTTATAATTATTTTCATTCTGGATATCTAAACCAATGTTTTAACTAAAATTATGTCATTGATTTTTATAATAATAGAATAATATTTTCTTAATGATTTATTAAACATTGATTTATCACTTTGTGTTTTAAAACTTTTGTATTTGTAAAACCAAGAAAAATATTAGTTTTAGGACATGGTTTAGTTATAAAAGAGAATTCATATTTGTTTAAAAACACACACACACACACATATATATATGGAATCCTCGTTTTATTTTTAACAAAAATAGACTTTTGGTATGTTAAAATATAGGTGAGTATCCCACCTAGCTGAGGTCCACCTTAGGTAGCCACTCAAGGCCTTGATGGGCATCTCACCAACAACCCCGTGACAATAGCCCAGGGGTGATGCAGACACAGGGTGCGTGCTAAGTCGCGGGCATAAGAAGAATTGATTTCCCTTTGTGTGCATGGGTGTGTGTGAAATGACCAGAGTGCACCACCGTGCGGGGCAGCATAGTGGCGTGGGTGGGCTCAGGAGTGCGCCTGCCGAAGAACCCGGTACGGGGCGATACCAGGAGGGGGACGAAGTAATCTGAGTGACTGCTCAGAGATCTGGGCTTATAAAAAGATGCAGAATACTCCCTGTTTCAATGTCTCATGGAGAAAATCAACCAAGGGAAGATCTATGCCATTTTTTCACGCCCTGCACGATCTAAGCCACCTGATCAGTTCGGCTTTTGAACCCCCACTGCCGCGGATATTCTCTACGTTTTTATGATCCATATAATCCATTAAGAATCTAATATTAGTCATCTATGTCTTTTAAAATCACCCCATCGATCTGAGCCATCTGATCTAATACAATCTCACTTGGACCGTTCATCTGTTTTTAAATTTTCGCATTGCACCGTATTCGTCTGATCATCTCCTCCACAGATCTTAACTATCCATCTCTTTTAAAATTTGTGGACTTGCCGCCACTGCTAGATGCATCATTGTTAGATCTTTGTTGTTCATTTTTTTCTAGTTTTTCCTCCCCATTGTGTCTTTTTCTTCCATCGTGTGTGCTGCACCAGTGGATTCTTCCTTTTACACTTGCACCAGTTCCTCCACCCATGACACCGGTAGCCCCTCCCATGCCCTCATTTTCCAGAAAAAATCACCCTCGGTCTTTTTTATAAACCGAGTGGGTATCAGTTGTCTAGGAAGTGGTATTATAATTATAATATATGTAGTTTATTTATTCTATCTAGTTTTACATTTGATCCCTATAGGTGTTCATCTTCTCCAGCGTCTTCTTCAAGAGTCCAGCGAGTTTTCCAAGCCTCTCCTCATTCAAATCAGTTAAGGGATTTTAGTTGTCTTGTTTTGTTATGTGGAAAATATATACATATATGTGTGTGTGTGTGTTGGAGTTGGTGGCCTAGAGCCAACTACTTTTTACTTTATACATTAATAAATTTTTAATCATATCTTGATTGTTCTTCTGCATGACAACACATGTGATAATGTCCTAAGGATAGCTATTGCATTAAAGGGTCATAGCAGATCCCTACGGTGATGAGAACCTGGAAGTGCCATAACATTGTTCTTGAATATATGTTCTATGGCCGGATGATGTTATTTGAGGGACACAAATAATACATGCCATTTGGGTTGAGGAATCATAAAACTTTGAGGCACATTCTCATGGTGTATGCCCTTGGTAATATCCAAGAGGATATTATGAGAATGAGACCTGCCAGTAGGAAATCCACATTTCATAGTGTCATTGGATATTCTTATTTTCGGACGTGTGTAATGGTCCTTAGACTTTAAGATTATTATTAATGGTTATTACAAATCACACACTTAGATGTATTGATGAAAACTGTGACGACACACTGTTCGCAGTGTGGTAGGATACGTTGGGTGTGTCACGAGTAATACTGAATTAATAGATAATGCGATAAATGATTTTTCCCTTCTGTTCCATAATGGAAGTATATATCTTAGGCCCTTTGATGGAATTGATATAGCCTAAGTAAATCCATGGCCATGGTAAGGAATATGCAAGTTCAGTTCCAAAAAGTCAAAAAAGAATAATCAAGCACATGGGTTGATGGCACTAGCATGCAACCCTCCTGATTAGAGATATCGTGAAAAAGGGATTATATTATATCATAAGAGTTCGTATGAGGTAACACATCAATGCGGTGTCAAATTTATTCTCTTGGGTGCCTTGACCCATTTCTAGACAGAAATCTTGGACTTTAGGCAAGCCGACATAATGCCAATGAGAAAGAGGCCTAGAGGGTCACACACTAAGTGTGTCCATGTATCTCAGTTAAATATTAATTTAACAAGTTATACAAATATTATTCCCGAATGTGGTTTAATAATTATTTATGTATGACTGATCACATTTATTTTGAGACTAGTTATTCGAGAGAATATATTTTGGGCCAAATAATATATTTATTAGCGAGTAATGCAGTTACATTTATTTAAGAAATTAATAAAAATTACTCAAGGTCTAAAAAATGTGGTAGAGTAAATAATGAAAAATAGAAAATAAAAGTACACACCATGTATATTAAATGTACACGCCGTGTAGTTTTATGGAAAATGAATACACACCGTGTATTAATGATTACATTCCGTGTAGTTTTTTTTGTCAGGATTTTGAGGATATAATATTGTTTTATTATATGATTTTTATTATATTCAGCATGGGCGCATGTCACAGAAATAATAATTCGACATAGAGGTTTTAAATAAGAGTTAATGAAATAAATAAAATGCGTAACGTGTTTATTTATTGTCACAACTCTATAACCTCAAACCCGATTATAAATATCCTCACAACACCAACACTTTCCCCCAATCATTATGCACAATAATTCTGGAGAATTCTTTCAAGGCCGAAATAACTCCTTCATCCAAGAACACTCTCAAGACTGAGAGATCAAGGCGATCGAAGACGGACATCGCAAGCAATTGTTCTTCTGCGCTAGCACTTGTAGATCTCTTTGTCGACGTCCGGAGATACATGGCACATGTGTGGATAACTGCTAGAGGATTCCTACATTTGGATTCTACGACACAACGACAGATCACATGATCGAGACCGGAGACATCAATGAATAAAGAATTCCACCAAGGTAATTCTTGTAGATTAATTAAATTAATTATAACTAACATATGATGTTCCTATCTCTATGGTTCTGTGATTCCCTCTTAAGTTTTTCATTCTTCGTTCCATTCCAAAGATTCGGCGTTTTACATCGTGAAGGATCTCAGATTGAACGTTGTTTAACATTAAAATTAAAGTTGGGAAATCCTACCAACGCATTTCCACTGTGCCCGAAACTTACAAGTGGTATCAGAGGGAGTCATATTTGTTAATTATAATTATTTAGATTTTTGTTGGTGATTTAAGAATTTAATAATTTACTCGTTTCAATTCAAGTTAATTTCTCTTTAAATCTGAATCTTGAGATCTGTTCCTCCTCTATTGATTATCGTTCACCATAAAGAAATGACAATTTAATTTAATTTTTGATTAGAATAAAATAGAGTATCTAATCCGGAGGAGGAAAACATTCCTAGCCATACAACATGAGAATATAGGGCATGTATTCATAAGTACACACTATGTAGTCTAGGTTCATGCATCAGACTGGTTCTCCAAATCAGGCCATGTATTAATCCTATCTATGTCATTTATGAAACTGTGTGATGACTAACAACAGGTGGCACATGGTTTCCGGATTACACATTGTGTGGTCCAATGAACATGGCATGTAGTTCCTTCAGGTTAGGGTTGGACCATGTACCCTGTACACGGTTTTCCTGGCTACAAACAGTGTAAAACAGAAACTACATGGCGTGTGTCCCACTGAACACACCATGTAATCCAAAAATTTCAGAAGTACATTAACATTCCATGTCCTCGGGCGTGTACTTCAGATGGACGGTGAAAAAAATTACACGCTGTGTAGTTCTAACAACAAACTGTGTACTCACCCAAATTACATAGATTTATTAAAATTTATTATTATATTATACAAACCCTTGAGACGTGTACCATGGTGTAGGTGTAAAGTTGAGGCATAACACGTGATAGGTGTTTTATATATATGTGTCTAATTTAACATCTGCGTAATGAATGGGAATTCAATGTGTTGCCTCCAAGGTACAAGTTACATACAAGGATAATTTTAAATGAATTTATTTGTTTAAAATTATGATGGATGAGAATCTCAATGAAGTTCAAAAAAGGGTTTAAGAGAAAATTATTGATTAATTAAAGATTATTAATTGATTTTAGAGTGATTTATCTTAAACAAGAATGATTAAATAATTTAATTCTAGTTTTTATTTATGTGTAAATATCATTGCATGTATGGATGATCATGAGCTAGACCAAGACCTTTGTATGTGAATGGTTTCTTTAATTTATTTATTTAAATTAAATTTGATGGCATGTGAGCCTTATCCTCATTAATATGTAGGTCCTACACGACCAATGACAATTTTATATAAAAACCCTTTTTTACCCCTCACCTGCACGTGAGATAAATTCATATGTAATGGATGGAGCTCCCAAGCTAGTGGAGGCAGCTCAAGTCAGGAGCCAAGGAGAAACAAATCCAAGGAGATACAAATATGGATAGGTGGAAAGCTATAAACACGAACCTGAATGGTTCAAGGTGTCACTCCCCTAGGTCTTGGGTAAGTTTATCAACCACTAGAAAAACTATCCAATAAACAATATCATGATCATACCATTTATTTTATTTCTATCAGTTTCGTGGTTTATTTACTGTGAGTGTGTTGTCACGATCACACTATTAATGAATTAAACAAGCATGCAAGATGGAACTAAAATAATACCATCTTATGCGTAAATATTATCGTAGACATGGTAAATCACTTAAGTATATCCCACTTAATATTAACAAGCATGTAATCAAAGATACTAAAAAGAAAATTTATATATAAGGATAAAATCCGTAAAAAAATATTAAGTCGGTATAGCCTTCCATAATCTTGGTTAGAATCGAACCATAGTTCAAAGTGCTTGACCAACCCTAGTTTAGGTACTTTCAATTATCTGGGAATTCTAATTCAATATTTTGGGTTGAATTAACATGGTTCACATCAAGGGTTGACTGCCACAATAGGACTTGGTGTGACCAAGAGGCAAAGGTTTAGGAAATCTAAAATAAAAAGGATTTCAGGATTGGGGAGTCCACTCAGCAGATCAAGGAGCTGTGAGTTAATGCAGTTGGAATTTGGAATGCCTACCTAAAACCCTTCATGTTTCTTGAACAACCCTATTTGAGGTAATTTGAAGGGCAATATGGATCCTTACCACTAGAATATTCAGGCAACAGAATATTCTGAAGTTAATGGTGAGGGCTATTGGTTTTCGATAAGATAGTGGGAGACTAATAAGTATTAAGATATTTATTTGTCCCAGTTTTGTAATAAAGTTATAAAACTTTTATCATCTTAATTTGTAGAAATGGAAAGAAAATGACTTCAAACATATCATTGCGAACCATAATCGAGAAGGAAAACCATCTCACTGGCACCAATTTCCAAGAGTGGCAGAGGCGTTTACGCGTCATCCTTCACCACGAAAGGAAATTGTATGTACTGGAACATCCTATTCTAGTTGTGCCTGGGAAAGAGGCCGGTGATGAGGAATTATATCTCTATATGAAACACATGGATGATGCCACATATTTCATGTGTTTCATGATATCGGCCATGTCTAATGAACTCTTGAAGAAACATGAAAACATGGATGTATATAACATGATGTCTAACCTTAAGGATCTCTACCAAGAGGAGGCGAGACAGGAGAGGTATGAGATCTCCAATGCTTTGTTTACAACTAAGATTGGAGAGTTTGTGCCATGTGGGCCTCGTGTAGTCAAGTTTATTGGCTACATTGAATGCTTGGTCATCTTAGGGATTAAATTCCCCGATGAGTTGCATACTGATCTCATCCTATCATCACTGCCCAAGACATTCTCTATCTTTATTGTCAACTACATCCTGAGAAACAATGAGAAGAGTATATCGGAACTTCTGACCTTGATTCACCAGGTAGATAAGGACATGGGGAGTGACAAACCCGTAGTCCTTATGGTGAATAGGAAAATTAGGGACAATGCAAAGGGGATAAATACTTATAAATGGTCTGAATACCCCGAGCATCGTCCCTCCAGGAAGGGGAAGATCCAAAGTTAGGGCAATGAATTGGAGGCAGTGTGTTTTGCATGTGACAAGCAAGGCCACTGGAAGAGGAATTGCACCCAGAAGCACAGGGACACTAAAGGTGTGTTTGTTATCGAGTTTAATATTTCTATTTCTACACATTGGGTATTAGATACAACTTGTGGGGCTCAAATCTATCTTCAAATGCAGGAACCAAGTAGATTTAAAAAGACTTCCAGAAGAGAGGTGGATCTTCAAGCTGCCAATGGCGCAAGGCTGGCTGTGTTGGCTATTGGCGATTACCACCTCTCACTACCGACTGGGATGATTTTGGTTTTACACAACTGTTATTATGTGCCTAGCGTAACCAAGAACATAATTTCTATATCTTTTTTGGATATGGATGGATTTATTTTCATGTTTGGAAATAAGGGTTGTCTCTTTTATGAGATCAATATATGTTATGGTATGGCACATTTAAATAATGGTTTGTATGTATTAAATTACGAAAACCAAGTGGTGGAAATCGATAAAGAAACAAACTCACATGACTCATACATCACCCAGTTGTGGCATCACCATCTCGGTCATGTAAACAAGAAGATCTTGACAAAGCTCTACCAAGATGGCTATTTAGACTCTACTGAGCTAAAACCACTTGATAGATTTCATGCTTGTTTACAAGGAAAAATGACCAAGCTGCCTTTTGGTGGACAGGGTGAAAGGGCCATAGAGCTTCTAGTATAGGTACCCACGGATGTGTGTGGACCATTTCTAGTAGAAGTTAAAGGTGGATAATCTTACTTTATTACATTTACTGATGATTTGAGTAGATATGGATATATCTACTTAATGAGGTATAAGTTAGAGTCCTTAGAGAGATTGAAGGAATTCAAGAATGAATTAGAGAATCTACTTGGTAAAAATATAAAGAAACTATGATCATATCGAGGTGGAGAATATCTGAACCAAGAGTTCATCGATCATATATGGGAGTCTGGGATTCTATCTCATCTCACTCCTCCTTATACACCACAGTGGAATGGTGTTAGTGAAAGGAGGAACCACACCTTGTTGGACATGGTGATGTCGATGATGAGTAATGAATATCTTCTGTTATCCTTTTGGGGATATTCATTACAAACTGCATCATACACATTAAACTAAGTATCAACTTAGACAAGAAATGGAATTCCCTCTGAGCTATGGAATGGAAAGAAACCCATTTTCTCGCACACACTTGTATGGGGTTGTGAGGCATTTTTTAAGGCCTTATCAGGCAACAAACTAGAACCCTGGGGTATGAGGTGTATCTTTATAGGATATCCCAATTAAATGAAAGGATATTACCCATATAACCCTTTAGACAAGAAAGTGACTGTCACCAGACAAGCCATTTTTCTTGAGAGGGATCGCATACTAAAGAAGGATAGTGGGATAAATATTGAATTCGATGAAGTTGATACTCAAGATACACATGAGTTGGTACAAGAACAAGTTCGACAAGTCCCCATGGAAGAGGTTCCAGAAACACATGTACTGCATAAGAGATCAAGAGAGGTAAGGGAACCAGAGAGATTTGGTTTCCTAGTCATCGAGGATGGTGAATCATTATTTTTGGACAATGATGAACTTCTCTCTTACAAGGAAGCATTAGAAAGCTCAGAAGTTGTAATATGGATAGAAGATATGAAATCTGAGATGGATTCCATGAATTAGAACCATGTTTGGGTTCTGGTGGATGAGCCAGTTGATGTAAAGCTTGTTGGATGAAAATGGGTATTCAAGAGAAAACTGAACATGGAAGGTCAAGCTAGCACCTATAAAGCAAGGATAGTGGCTAAAGGATTCAGAAAACTTCAAGGAATTTACTAGGATTAAACCTTCTCACCAGTTTCCATGTTTAAATCCATAAGAATCATACTTTCCATTGAAGCTTACCATGACTATGAGATTTGGCAAATGGATTTCAATAAAACATTACTTAACGATGACCTTTAGGAAGATGTATATATGACACAACTTGAAGGGTTTGTGACACTAGGTAAAGCCAAACTGGTTTGCAAGTTGCATAAATCCATTTATTGATTAAAGAAAACATACAGGTCATGGAACATTCAATTTAATGAAGCCATAAAGGAATTTGGTTTCATTAAGAACAAATGTGATCCATGTGTTTATAAGCAGTTTAATGGGAATACGATCGTTATCCTAGTAGTGTATGTTGATGACATATTTATTATTGGAAACGAAGTAACAATCTTACAGTTAGTTAAGGACTGGTTGAACAACTATTTCTCTGTGAAGTACTTGGGTGAAGAAGCCTACATTTTAGGGATCAAGATCATTCCTGATAGATTCAAGAGGCTTCTTGGACTAAGTCAGGCTACATACATTGACCAGATACTAGAGAGATTTTGTATGGAACAATCCAAGATAGGATTGGTTCTAGTGTCACATGGCT
Source organism: Viscum album (assembly GCA_963277665.1). Taxonomy (NCBI): domain Eukaryota; kingdom Viridiplantae; phylum Streptophyta; class Magnoliopsida; order Santalales; family Viscaceae; genus Viscum; species Viscum album. The sequence continues at coordinate 1,644,352,363 of OY728159.1, forward strand.
TACATATTTCTAAGAAAATGTGTCCCCATACACAATAATAGAAATATAGAATTAGTAAGATCCCATATGCTTCGGCTATAGGATCCATCATGTATGCCATGTTATATACCAGGCTTGATGTTGCCCATGCACTGAGCATGGTAGGAAGATACCAAGAAGATCCAGGAGAACAACATTGGACAGCTATTAAAACTATCCTTAAGTATCTGAGAAGAACTAATGATATGTTCCTGGTGTGTGGAGGATACGAGGACCTTATCATCAGAGGGTATGTTGATGCTAGTTTTTAGACAGAACAAAATGATCTAAAGTCGCAATATAGATATGTTTTATATCTCAATGGAGGAGCTGTGAACTGGAAGAGTTCAAAGCATCTAGTTGTCGTTGATTCTACAGTAGAGTCCGAATATATAGCGGCTTTTGATGTCACCAAGGAAGCCGTCTGGATTTGAAACTTTGTCCAGGAGCTTGATGTGGTGCCTAGTACTAATGATCCTATCACGTTGTATTATGATAATACTACAGCGGTGGCTCTTGCGAAAGAACCAAGGTCACATCAACGGACAAAGCATATACTCTAATAGTATCACCTCTTGAAGGATTTCTATCAAAGGGGTGAAGTTGCAGTGAGCAGAGTGTCCACAGAAGAGAACGTGGTGGACCCCATGACTAAAGGCCTACCTCAGCAAAAGCATTAATATCATGTGAGAACTAGCAGGTTAAAGGTTGTAAGAAGTTGGCTCTAGTCCAAGTGGGAGTCTGCTGGAGTTGGTGGCCTAGAACCAACTACTTTGTACTTTATTCAGTAATGAAATCCTTATTAAATCTTGATTGTTCTTCTGTGTGACAATGCATGTGATATTGTCCTAAGGATAGTTGTTACATTAAATGGTCATAGGGAATCCCTACTATGATGAGAACCCATAAGTGCCATAACACTGTTCTAGAATATATATTCTCTGGTCGGATGATGTTGTTTGAGGTACACAAATAATAAAGGCCATTAGGGGTGATGACTCATAAAACTCTGAGGCACCTTCTCATGGTGTGCACCCTTGGTAATAGCCAGGAGGATATTATGAGAACGAGACCCGCCAGAAGGAAATCCACATTTCATAGTGTCATTGGATGTTCCTATCTGCGGACGTGTGTATTGGTCCTTATATTTGAATATTATTCTTAATGGGTATTAAAACTCGTGCAATTAGATGTATTAATGAAAACTATGACGACACACTGTTCGCAGTGAGGTAGGATAAATTGGGTGTGTCACGAGTAATACCGCATTAATAGATAATGCGAGAAACAATTTTTCCCATATGTTCCATAATGGAAGTAGATGTCTTAGGCCCTTTTATGGAATTGATATAGCCTAAGTAAATCCATGTCCATGGTAAGGAATGGTAAAGTTCAATTTTGAAAAGTCAAAGAATGAATAATTGAGCACATGGGTTGATGGAACTAGCATGCAACCCACTTGATTAGAGATATCGCGACAAAGGGATTGTATTACACGGTAAGCATTCGTATGAGGTGACACGTCAATGTGGCGTCAACTTCTTTCTCTTGGGTGCCTTGACCCGTTGCTAGATAGTAATCTTGGACATTAGGAAAGCCCAACTAATGCCAATGAGAGTGAGGCCTAGATGGTCACACACTAAGTGTGTCCATGTATCTCAGTTAAATATTAATTTAACAAGTTAAATAAATATTATTCCTGAATGTGGTTTAATAATTATTTAATGGTGCCTGATCGCATTTATTTCAACACTATTTATTCAAAAGAATATATTGTGGGTGAAATAATATATTTATTAGCGAGTAATGCAGTTACATTTATTTAAGAAATAAATATCCATTACTCAAGGCCTAATAAATGAGGTGGATAAAATAATGAAAAATAAAAAATAAAAGTACACGCCGTGTATATTAAATATACACGCCATGTAGTTTTATGGAAAACAAGTACCCGACGTGTATTAATGATTACACACCGTGTTGTTTTCTCAGTCAGGATTTTGAAGATATAATATTTTTTTATTAAATCATATTTATTATAATCAGCATGGACATATGTCAAGGAATTAATAATTCGACATGGGGGTTTTCAATAAGAGTTAATGAAATAAATAAAACACGTAACGCATTTATTTATTGTCATAACTCTATAAACTCAAACCTGACTAAAAATATCCTCACAACCCCAACACTTGTTCTCAATCGTTGTGCACAATAGTTATGGATAATTCGTTCAAGTCCGAATGAACTCATTCCCCTAAGAACTCTCTCAAGACCGAGTGACCAAGGTGATCGAAGACGGACATCACAAGAAAATTTTCATTGCACTGGTACCTGGAGATCCCTTCGGTGACATCCGGAGATACGTGGCACACGTGTGGATCACCACTAGAGGAATCCTACACTTGGATTCTACGACGCAATGATGGATCACAGGATCGTGACTGGAGACATCAACGAAGAAATAATTCCACAAAAGTATTTCTTGTTAATTAATTAAATTAATTATAATCAACATATGATGATCCTATCTCTATGGTTCTATGATTTCCCCTTAAGTTTTTCATTCTTCATTCTATTCCAAATATTCAATATTTTACATTGTGACGGATCTCGGATTGAACGTTGTTTAACATTAAAATTAAAGTTGAAAAAACCTACCAACGTGCTTCCGCTGCGCTTGGAACCTATAGTGTGTACTCATATGTATAAATATGTATATATATCCTTATATTTTAGATAAAAACTCTCTTATGAAGGACTCTAGGACTTCTCTAATTTAGGTTTTAAAAGTATTTATAAACCTAAGGGATTATATTTCTCATGAAAAACTTATTCATATAATTGATATATTCGGTTATAAACTTTTACATATATGTATTTATTTTAAAAACATACCTTTAATATTTTATGGCATGATTTTCAATTTATAGACCTTGATTTACTAATGTTTCTAATGGGATAAAAACATGTAAGAGTCATTAAACATTTTATTTTTTATTTGAGATCCTTTATATACACATTATATAATCAGTTGTATATATATATATATATTCAAATAGTTTTAGGTAAACCTCTATCATGATTGATTTTAAAACTCCAAAATACGGAATTTCAAAGTTTAGGTAGTTTTTTAGAATTATATCTTCATAAAAAATTCTTATATATATAGATACATGTGGTTTTTAATTATACACTGGTTTAGTTTTTGTATAAATACCAGTTTTTTTATTCAAATATGTTTATGAGCTGTTAGGTGTTTTATTAAACCATGGGTTGTAGTACATATAATATTTATCCCACATTTTTACAAGAAAAATATTTACGCTAGTGTATTCCCTCTTAGTATTTTTAGAAGAATGAAATATTATATTTATTTTTCTAAAACTCTTGAATCTACCATAATAAATGTATTCAATCATTATGTTCTATCTTGTTAAATATGCCCTTTTATCTGCATGTGTTTTAAATTTGAATAACAATTATCCTAATTTAGAATTGTGAATTCTGAAATATCAGATTTTCACATTCATAATAAGGATTTTTTGGATTGACAATTTTTGGGAAAACATGTATTTATTGTTGTGATTTATTTTTCATCACACAAGCTATAATCTTCTTATCATACAAGTCATCAATTGCCCTAGCCATGCAACTATTGGTATTGTTATTTACTTCAACATTCATGATTCACTTTATATATATGTAAATGCTAAAAATTAAATTTAACTGTTATGAAAAAATATAGATTAAACAATAAATTATTCAAAGTGTTATGTGACAATTCTAATAATATGGAATGAGAAATTAAATATTCAAGCTCATATGAAACACCTTGAATATATGAGATAATAAATTAAAAATTCAATGTGGTATGGAACCCTTTGAATATAAGACCCCAGACATATGAGGAATGTATTAAACTCAGCATAATGGGTAGGGGACCGGTTAATGAAAGCCCAATGGGTTGGGGCCTGGTTAATGAAGTCCCCTCAATGCATCAATAGTTCTCATGAGACAAATCAATTCATTGAACGAGGCCACTGACATTTCATGTTTGGACATGAGGTCTTGAAAAAGAAAGATATTATACATTTTTCTCATTATGTTTATGTTAATTAATTAAACAAGTGAATATTCTACTTGTATAATATCAATGGTTATGATCATGTATTTATGAGTATCAGATGAAGTAAATTCTTTTGGAATGATGTTTATTCAGCACACAGATAGTTTTTATCCAGTTACGGCTTATATTTAGTAATGAAAGAAATTGATTTTATTATTTTATGCGCAACAATGATCATGTATTACTCTTATATTTTAATTTTGTACTTGCATATTTACATGACATGTCTATTAAAGTAAGAATGACTTTTACTTATTATTCTGTACACCATATGATCTGTATGAGCGTGCTTATAAATGGAACATGTATCCTTATAAATCTTTTAGTATCCCTTGAAATATTCTCTTATAATTCATAGAAAAAGTGTTATGTTGTGATACATGTGTTACAACATTCCATAAGAAAATGTTTCATGAATAATTTTAAAGGAATGTTTTCCAATGGTTTTAATTTTTATACTATGTTATTTTGAAACCCCTTACTAGGAATTCGTACGCTCACCCTACATTTTCAATCTATTTTCATTTAAAGGTTTAGTAGATTTGAGACCCTCTTTTTAGTGGCAGCTTAATGAAGAAATTTTTGTTCAGTTTTGAGGAATTTTTAATAATTGTATCTGATTCTCCATGATCTAAACCAAAATGATCCTTTCTAGTGGAACATGTGAGTGTGATTTTAGCTTATTTTTTATAAAAAATAATACACACCATGTTTTATTTATACTCTGCACCGACTTCGGGTCAGTCTTGGGTCGGGGCGTGACAGTTGGTATCATAGGATTGGTTGAGAAAACCCTAGAAAATTAGAACAATACTAAAAAATTGGTTAGGTGTTACTAAGTAGTAGTTTTCTTAAATTTTTATATGGATGACGAATCAAGTCTTCTGTCCATTCCAACAGATGTATTAGAGACCATAGTGGGTTAATGATGTGTAGAAAACTATGATACTTTTAAAAATATTCATTTATCATGCAAAACCCTCTACTTCTTATCTAATTCTTCTCATATACTCCAACTTCTCTAAGGAGCAGGCTTCACCTATTATCTCATGATGAATGCTCAATTCATGTTTTATAAACAATAAAAGAAATACTTTGAGGGTATATTTAAATGATTTACCCTATCCAATAATTTGTTTTCTCTTGAGGACTTTTAAGAGGCTGCATAAGGGGGTGACCTATGATCAGCATATCTATGTCAAATCTTGACCTACAGTCTCTGTGGTCATGTTATGGACTTTGAATCCCTTGAGAATGACACTACCCATTTACATTTACAAGATCTAGTTCATACCAATGTCACTCAACTTGATACCTGAGATGCTTCTCCCAATATAAACATTATATGTTCACATGCGGTTGATCTATGTTGTACACGTTGCATTTGGACCAATAAGATAGAAGAATTTAAAACCACTTTGGGAATCGGTTTGTCTGGGAACTGGGGAAATCCCCAACATCGGTTGTCCCTATGAGGAGTTATCTTAGAGGACGTCATGAAATCCATACTAGTGTTTTGTGGGAGGGAGAAAGTGATTATGTAATATCATTAGTTTTATAAAACATATCTAAAAGGATAATTTTGTATTCTCTATTTTTATTTTCTTTTATATAAAAAATGACTCTTTTTTAAAATAAATTTTCCATACTAAAAGATGAATTCTTAATGATTTTTAGACAGAAGAAATGAGTTCACCAACTAGTTTTTTTATCTCTTCCTACCAAACTGTTAGAGATTATATTCATTAAGACATGATTTGAGGACAACCGTCCCTATGAAAACTTATGTCTGACTTGTAAATAACTCCATCGGGTGTTGAACGACTCAAACATCTGCCGTCGTTACCAAGGAAACAATCTTGCTTATTACCATATTGAAAATGAAAAATTTTCAGAATATAGGAAAAAGGGAAAGTATCATGAATCCCTTTTTTATGTTTTACATTGGCTCATAACTACTGAGATGTAGGTAAGTTTCTAGAAGCTTATTTGGATGGTGACCATCGAGCATACTACCTATTCTAGGTCTTGAGTTTTATTTTGTATGGGTAACTCTATGACATCAATATTTTCTTGAATGATGTGGTGCGTGGGATTTAGAGGCATTTAGTCCACTCTGAAATCTCTGACCTCCACACCACTCATGCCTCTCTATGGAAGGCTATGTGCTTTAGGCACAGGTTTGACCATAGCTGTTCATAGTGTATCTGGATGAAGGAAATCGAGGAGCTAAATACTACCTTAAGAATCTACCTGAAGTCGTCAGCACCCTACCCTCAGTGGTGTTCTCAGTAAAGGGACATTGGGAGTGACATGTGTCTGGTGTTGCTATGGTCGTGTATAAATATTTTAGAATTCCGAGGATTCAATTCTCTAAAGGGGGAATAATGTGATTCCCCAAAACTTATTTATCATGTAATAATAATATCATGGTTCTATTCTGTTTAATTTTCATGTTATCTGAAAATCACATGCAAATGAACACAATATTTCATTTATTCAATGAAAAATAAAATGGTTACATTGATCCAACTAACAAAAAATACCTACTAAAATCCCTATCAGAGTTACTGGAAGGCCACCTAATGAAAAAATGAGACCCGGTAAATAGTGAAAATACTTTGGGTTATTCAGAAGGAAAAACATCATTACCAGAACTATAGTATTTGTACTGAGAATCAGTGGTATGATAAGAACCATTTTCACCAGGTAGTCTAGAAGTGGATCGAACCTAAATATGGTTTTATAAGGCCTTAATTCGACTGTTTCCCTTCGGGTGACCGTTGAGTTTCTAACGGATATAATTATAGTTGTTTCCTATTTTGGTTGTTAAAATTAGAATATTTAGGTATAATTATTTTTTCAAAATATTTAAAGTACGTATTAAAATTATAAATTTAAAACATATAAACTCTTTTTATAAATACTTTAAAAAAAATTAGTAAATTTTCAAAATTAGGTATGTATTTCAAATACCATTCAAATATTTCAAATGTGTTGAAAAATAATTATAAATATTTTCATTTTTGATTTTTAAACCAAGGTTTTAAATAAAATTATGTCTTTGATTTTTGTAATACTAGAATATGATTTTATTAATGATGTATTGAAAATTGATTTATCACTTTTTGTTTTAAAATATTAGTATTTGTAAAACAAAGAAAAATATTGGTTTTAGGACTTGGTTTTGTTATAAAATAGAATTCATATTTGTTTGAAAAAACATATATATGTATATAGAAACCTATTTTTATATTTACCAAAAATAAAATTTTACTATATTAAAATATTGGTGAGTATCCTACCTAATCGAGGGCCACATTAGGTAGCCACTCAAGGACTTGGTGGGATTCTCACCAACAACCCCTAGAGATGGCTCAGGGTGGTGTGGACGTAGGGTGCATGTTATGTCGCGCACATGAGAAGCATAACTCACCCTCAGCATGCACAAGTGCATGTGAAAGAACCAGAGTGTGCCACTTTGCAGGGAAGCACGACGACGTGGGTGGGCGCAGGAGCGCACCCATAAATGAACCCAGTACAGGGCGGTACCGGGAGGGGGGAAGGAGTAATCTGAGGGACTAATTGGAGATCCAGGCTTATAAAGAAGGTACGGAAGCCTCCCTATTTCAATTTGGGATGGTGAAAATCATCTAGGAGCAGATCTGGTCTATTTGATCATATCGTGCGCGATCAGAGCCGCCTGATCAGTTCAGCTTTCGAACCCTCATGGTCATGGATATCCTCTGCATTTTTGTGGACTGTCTGATCCATCGTGGATCTAATATCGGCCATCTGAGTATTTTAAAATCACCACATCGATCTGATCCATCCCATATAATATGATCTAATCTAGAGAGTTTGTTAGTTTTTAAATCATCGTATTGCACCGTTGTCATCCAATCATCTCCTCCTCAGATCTCAACCCTCTATCTCTTTTAAAATTCAAAGAATCACCTCCACCACTGGATAAATCACAGTTAGATCTCGGTTGTTTGTTTTTTTTCAGTTTTTCCTCCCCGTAGTGTCTTCTTTATCCTCCATGTGCGCTCCAGCAGTGGCTTCTTCCTTTTCCACTTGCACCATTTTCTCCACCCATGACATCGGTGGTCCCTCCCTTGCCCTCATTTTCCACAAAGACTCACCCTCGGTCTTTTTTTATAAACCAAGTGGGTGTCGGTTGTAAATCAAGTGGTGTTAGAATTATAATATATGTAGTTTTTATATTGTATCTCATTTTTTTTTGAACCCTACAGGTGTTAATCTTCTCCAGTGTCTTCTTCAGGACTCCAGCGAGTTTCTTTAGCCTCTCCTCCTCATTGAAATCAGGTAAGGGATTTTGGTTGTGTTATTTTGTTGTGTTGAAAATATGTACATATATATATATATATGTATACTCATATATATATATATATATATATATATATATTACATTACGGTTTAGATGAAAACTCTCTTATGCCCGACTCTAGGACTTCTAGAATTTAGGTTTAAAAATTATTTCTAAACCTAAGGGATTATATTTATAAAGAAAAACTTATTCATATATTTGGTATATTCGGTTATACACCTGTACGTATATGTATATATTTTAATAACAAATATTTAAAATTTTATGTCATGATTTTTAATTTATACACCCTGATTTACTAATGTTCTTAATGTGCTTAAATCTTGTAAGAGTCATTAAACATTTGCTTTTTTATTTGAGATCCTTTATATACAGTTTATTTAATCAGTTGTATATATATATCTATATATTTATATTCAAATAGGTTTAGATAAACCTCAATCATACTTGATTTTAAGTCTCCTAAAAACATAATTTCAATGTTTAGGTAGTTTTGTAGAATTATATTTTCATAAAATATTCTTATATATGCAGCTACATGTATATACATCTTTAGGTTTTAAATTTTAAACTAATTTAGTTTTTTATAAAAACCGATTTTGTTGATACAAATATGTTTGTGAGATGTTCAATTATTTATTAAACTATGGGTTGTAGTACATATAATTTTTAACCCACATTTATACAAGATCAATATTTACCCTAGTGTATGACCTCTTTGTATTATTAAAATAATGAAATAATCTATTTATTTTTATAAAACACTAAAATCTTTCTCAATAAATGTCTTCAATAATTATGTTATATTTTGTTAAATATGCCCTTTTATAAGCATGTGTTTTAAATATTAATGACAATTATCCTAATTTAGAATTATGCATTCTGAAATATAAAATGTTCACATTCATAATAATGATTTTAGGGATTGACAATATATGTGATAAACTAATATTTATTTTTGTGATTTAGTTATCATCACACATGTTATAATCTTCTTATCATACTGGCCATTTATTTCCATATCCATGTAACTATTGATATTGTTATTAACCCTTACATGTATGATTCCCTTTATATATATATAAATGCTAGAAAAAAAATTTAACTATTATGGAAAAATATGGATTGACCAATAAATTATTCGAAGTGGTATGAGACACTTTGAATAATATGGAATGAAAAATTAAATATTCAAAGTTTTATGGGACGCCTTTAATATATGAGATAAGAAATTAAATATTCAAAGTGGTAAGGGACACTTTGAATATAAGACCCCTAACATATTAGGAATGTATTGAACTCAATATAACGGGTTGAGGACCAGTTAGTGAAAGCCCCATGGGTTAGAGACCGATTAATGAAATCCCCTTGATGCATTGATAGTTCTCATGAGACAAATCAGGTCATGGAATGTGGCCATTGACATTTCAAGTCTTGACACAAGGTCTTGACATAGTATGGAATTATACATTTCCCTCATTACATTTATGTTAATTAATTAACCAAGTGGATATTCGACTAGTAGAATATTTATGGTTAAGAGACTATACTTTTGAGTATCAGAATAAGTAAATTCTTATGGCATGATGTTTATTCATCACACAAAGAGTTTATTATCCAGTTATGACTTACAGTTATTAATGAAATAAATTTATGTTAGTATTTTATGCACAACTCTGATCATTTATTACTCTTAGATTTAAATTTTGTACTTGAATATTCACATGTCAAATACACTAAAGTAAGAATGTCTTTTAATTATTATTTTTTACACCATATGATTTGTATGAGCTTGCTTATAAATGGAACATGTATCCTTATAACTCTATTAGTATCCCTTGAAATATGCTTTTATAATTCTTAGAAAAAGTGTTAAGTTATTATACATGTGTTACAACATTCCTTAAGAAAATGTTTTATGAATAATTTTAAAGGAATGTTTTCAAAAGGTTTTAATTGGTATACAATGTTATTTTGAAACCCCTTACTGGGAATTCGTATGCACACCCTACGTTTTCAATCTATTTTATTTTATAGGTTTGGTAGATTTGAGTCCCTATGTTTGGTGACTACTTAATGAAGACATTTTTGTTCAGTTTTGATGGTTCTGTAATAATTATATCTAATTCTCCAAGATCTAACCCAAAACGATCATTTCTAGTGGAAAATGTGTGTGTGATTTCAGATTATCTTTTTATAAAAAAATTACACACAATTTTTTATTTAAACTCTGCACTGGCTTTGGGGATATCCAGGGATAGGGCGTGAAAATTTTTATCTAATTTAATTTGTTAGGATAAAAAATCTTTGTGGGAATCAAAAATGTTTTCTATAAAAACATTCCATATATATTTAATTAGTTCTTATATTCATTTCTAATTCATTTATAACTAGTCAATTTGTTTTATATTTTTTTAAACCGTATATTTTTAAAAGTTTTTTAGTTCTATTCTTAATCGCAAATTTAACGTCAAGGTATTATCTTATTGTATTACATAATAATATTTTAATAATATATTATTTTCTTTCAAACTCATTCTTGTGTGTAACACAAGCTATTGGAGAAACTCATTGTTGTGTGTGATGCACACTAAGTCATTATCATGTTCATTTTAGACTATATCATAAACTTATTTATTTAAAATAGTAAATATATTTTAAAATCTTAGGATGTTATACCCACTATGCGCTTGGTGTTGCATGTCACACACGCTATCAAATACAATGCTATTACTTTATAATTTTTGGGGTGTTACATTCTCCCCACCTTAAATAAATTTAATCCTTCTTATTTAAACTCGATAATTATAATATTTTTTTTATATTTTCCATTTTTAAATCCCACATCGAGGTAAAGGTTTATAAAACCTCCCCTAGATAATAGAAAATTAGAAATATAGTGGCCATATGTACTTACATATATATCGGTCTATAATTATGAATATATTAGTGGAAGGTAGAGGTACATACATAGAGGAAAAGTGTAAATATTTATAGGGAGTGATTGAGGTCTTAAATCCAAAAAAATTAAATGATCAATGAAAATTTGAGGGCCTCAAAGTAATAAATATATGATGATTTAAAAGGACAACGATTCATAACAATTTAAGGTATCAAGACAAATGTTTTTATCATTTCTAATGTCGAATAATTATTTTACTACCTTATAATATAAGGAAATATATTTCTTGATATTTTTCAATATGACTAATTCCATATTTTGGTTATTATTTTATAAAATTCAAATTTATACATTAAATTAAGAAATGGATATCCAAATATTAACTTTTATTCCTGAAGTACTAAAATTAATTTTTAACGGATCATAAGGCCCATAAAAGGGTGACAAGTTTTTTCTATTTGTCTCTAATTTATCTCTAAAGTCAATATGGTTGGTAAATTAATATAAAAATATAAAAATTTACACTATTAATTCATTATTACTATTTATTCAACAAGTTTTTTAACTAAAAACAGTGGAATATTAACCAGGAAATTGTATAGTCTAATGTTTGGTGTTAAACACTTATCATCTTTCTATCATGGGTTCATGTCTCGCGGACTTGTTGGATATGATGTGTTTTGAATTGGAATACATGTTGTCCTTTTCTAAAACAATATAATAAAAAACAAATTTACATAAATGAAATAAGGATAATCAGTAAATATGATTTTATCAAATGTTTTCAATAAAGACTCAATTCCTAAATGCTTCATCTGTTTTATTTCAAAATAGGTCCTTCCTTATTCTAAAGGTTATCATTTAGAAGAGGTAATTTCTTAAAACTAATAACCTTATAGTTCGAATCAAATATCATATTAGAAAAACCATATAATCATTTTTAGTTTGTCTAAATATTTACACAATATTTTAAATCTAAGACACATTATGTTTACCCTAGGTTATTAATTTTTATTACCTATTCAAATCCTTCATAATGGTTTGTAAAGAAAATTTGAATTAACCTTAGTGTATCCCCCTAAGAGTATCAAACCAGTTGTGTATTAATTCATTTTGTCATGTACCAGGTTACGTTGATTTAGTTATGATGATCCTTGGTAGAGTAGTTACCCCTATGTACATTTTTTCCAGAACCACATCTACTTATAGTACCCATATAAGGATTTGTTGCTAGGAAGACCCACATAATCTCCACCTTGCCAATATTTTAGGATGTTCTTATATACTTACCTTCAAATTCAATGTTAGGGTTATTCTATATAATCTATGATTCCAAAAATATAGTTCCCAATTATTATACTAAACAATATTTGATACCAACTGTAGTGACCAATTCCTATAAATCCCAGAGTTGGTGTCATTCTTCGAATACATTGGCATAAGACAAAAGTAAATCAATTCCCAAAATACCAAACAGTTTAGTAGTCTTTGTGAACTAGAATCATACATGAGTCTTTAATATTAAATGAATACAAAAATTACAACATAATATTTTTTTGAGGATAATAGCTCAATTCCATCCAGTTTATCCTTTCATAACATTCTTAGTACACTTTGGGGAATCCTGGGGAGAGGAAACATAATAAGGGTGAGATAAAATGTCCTATAAGTGTAAAGTACATTAGAATCAATAACAAATAAATTATAATAATAAATATTGAAAGTTAATAACTAATTATACATTTCATGCAAGCAATAAACATTTCATGAAATGTGTAAACAATATGGAAAGGTAAATAAGTGATAACACATTCCATTTCGATATCTTGATAATGAAAAAATCAATATAGAAAGGTAAGAAAATAAAAACAAATACCATTTTAATCAAAAAAATGAGAATTAAATGAATCCGTAGATATGTCAATGAAATATATAACGGATGAATAAATAATAAATAAAAATGACGGCAATGATTAATTATTAGATTCCTTGAATTTGGAATATGAACCATTATAATCATTGCCTTTCACAAGGTGGTTTATGTATATGGGAAAAAACACATCTATTCATCATAGATAAAACTCAAAGGTATTTTTTCCAACTTATTTCATCTCATGATACTACTGATGCATTGAGGGGATTACATTAACTGGTCCCCAATCTGTGTCTTTCCTATATAATGTGTTCCTCATATATTGAATAATCAATTTAATTAATAGTCAACATGGATTATCATCAAATATCGTTATTGAATAAAATATATATATTTATAAAAATTTTCCCAATGGAGTATAAGTAATCGTAATGTTTTTTGATGTTGATAAATGGAAATACCTTATAAATATCATTAAATATTTCTTGAGAAAAATAATCTTCAAACATTCCAAAGTGTCACATTCCACATTAAAACATTTGAATCACAGTCCCCATGAAGGAATATCATTAAATTAAACATTAAATATTATAAGAATAAGTATATTCATGATATAAAATGTCAAAGAGTAGTATATATACCCTATAAAAGTAAATTGGTGCATAACAACAAATAAGTCTCAATGAAAGGTAAATTGAGATGAAATCTCTAACATTGTGTTTCCTTTTTAGGTGAGTGTTCGTTAACCTCATGTATAGTGGTTTAAAAAATGTTATTAAATTATACCAAAACCACTATTATATTCATTATCTAATATATTGTCTTTTTACATTATCTTATTTCTCATTTTTTAATAATATTTTTGTTACTATTTCAGTTATTAATTGTCTAGTTTTAGAGTATGTTTTGACTTGTTACTTATTGTTAAAATTACTTAGATCATGATATAATAATCTCTATAATGTAAAAACTGATGTAATTATTATATATATCCATTATATATGTATTTATAATAACCCATTATGTTTTGAGGTAGGAAATGAAATGCATCATTCCGGGAGATGATAGGTCGTACGTACTCATGAATGATACTTTCATTTCCTTCTGGTATTTTAAAAGAATGAAAAGTAAATGATAAATATGTATATTTAAATTATAATTCCAATATCATATATATTTCTTATATTTCAAATATTTTATTTTATCTAGCCTTTATACATTCAATGTATAGTGTGAACGAATCACATCGGCTGGAGGAGACGGTAGTCCACACTTCTACCAATGATGTTTTGTAGTTTAAAAAATGGAAATCATAAATTTATGTGTTATAAAAGAATTAAATAAGAATAAAATAAATTATAAGTATCATATATATCATATATAAATAATTTTTCCATCATAATATCTGACCATGATAGGTGGAAAAGAAAAAATAAATGACATCGTTTTGTCAGTCGGTAGTTCACTATACACATAAATAGTAATTTTGTTACCCATTAGATAGAAGTATGTATAAGAGTAGGTAGAAAACTTAGAATAAAAAATCTCATTATATTAAGGATACTTATTTTATTATATAATCTTGAAATAATGATATTTGAAGATGTGGATAATGAAAATAAAACAAAAGAGCATGATAATGGATGTTACCACTTCTTTGGGTAACTGCCTTTGGTTTTCACTAAAGGGATTACTTGGATTGATTTAAGCCCAAGGTGAGGCTTATATGATTAGGGTAGGGATATTTATGATCTATTTTGGAAGAGCATGTTCTATCCAAAGTGTCTCGATATGTGTGAGGAAGTTGTAGGGTTGAGTTCCATTTATAGTGGAGGAGGAGTGGCATTCTTGTTAATTTTGAAAAGAGAATTCCATCCACATTCTTCATATGAAAAGTGGATAAATAATGGAAAAATTAAATACAAGGGATTATATGGTCTAAATATAGACATAAAATGTATTTTTTAAAATGTTCTAGGTTATTTGGGCCCTTAAATTTAAGGTGTAGTCCCTTGTTAAGTTAATTTTTCTCATACTGTTTGTAAATAATTTTAATTACATTCACTAATATTTTTTGTAAAATTATAAGTTTACTTAATTATTAATTATTAATTATTATGATTCCAAATATTTAATCCATTTTTCTAAATTCCAATCACATAATTCATAGGAATTAATTTAAATTTAATCTTGCAAATGGGACAATAAAGAATTTTTTGAAGTACAAATGTTCAAAATCTTGAGAAGTTTTTATATAGAAATTAAAATTAAAATTGATTGCAATGAAATAAATTAAATAAATTGATATAAAATTTATCTAATTAAACTTTAAAACCAGTAAAAATATTTTTTAACCATATACAAAATTAACCGAAAAATAAGTTTTGAAATAAAATTCAGTATTTTTTCAATATTCATCAAAAAGTGAAACTTCACAGAAAAATACCAAATAATAACCCTAACATAATTATGATGTTTCAAATTAAAAAATTATGTTTCTTTTCAAATATAAATTTTATAAAAGTTCAAAAATCTTTTTTAAATAAGTTCACTCTTTAGAGGAGTTAAAAGTACATTTAAAAAAATATTGATTTGAATGTGAAATGTTCGGTATGTTCTTATCTTATTCCTATAAAATCCATTAGATTGATGTAAAGAATATTATATTTCATATATAACGTATATATTACATTAATATCACTCAATAATTGTAATTAATTTAATTTATTATTATAGAGATTATTTTTGGACATAAAAATAGTTTTCTATAAAAACATTCCCTTTAAATTTAATTAGTTCCTATATTAATTTCAAGTTAATTAGTAACTGATGAATTAATTTTATATTTGTGTAAAAACATATTTTCATAAGTTATTTAACAATATTCATAATGTATAATTTAAAAGAGAGGTTTTATCTTATTATATTAAATAATAATATTTTAATAATTTATCGTGGTTTGGTAAAACTTGATCTTCTGTGTAACGCATGCTATCCAAGAAACTTGTTGTCACATGTGATGAATTATAACTCATTATCAGGTGAAT
This sequence comes from Viscum album, assembly GCA_963277665.1. Lineage (NCBI taxonomy): Eukaryota > Viridiplantae > Streptophyta > Magnoliopsida > Santalales > Viscaceae > Viscum > Viscum album. Next base: position 1,644,368,683 of record OY728159.1, read on the forward strand.
TTAAAACTATATGATAGATTTATTTTATTTAAATAGTAAATATATTGTAAAGTGTTGGGAAATTATACCCCCTTACGTGTTTGGTGTTTCCTATCATACACACTATCAAATTCAATGTTCTGACTTCAGAATTCCAAAGAATTACACTTTAACACACCCCAAATATGTTAAAAGTATCTATAAAATCCATGGGACACTATAAATCACCCAAAAAATAATACTCTTAGTGTTTTTAAAATAATTTAATTGATTTCTCTACTTCTTACACAATCACTATATTAGTGTTGCTTAAAATTTTAAGGTAATTATCTCTTTAATAAAAATTTAAAAAAAATTACCATGATCCAAAAATTAATCAATATTTACAATAAAAAATTATAACTAAAAATATGTTTTTATCCCTATCATACAATATTATATACAATTACATAAATTAAGTTATATTTTTGAATTTATCTTTTACTTAAATATTTTAAAGGTAAAAATAAAAGTAAAATAGAAAAGAAGTAATATTTTTTTATGTTTGGCTGATTATGGGTGAAATAGTCTCATAGAATGAAATAAATGACTATTTTTATGGAATTTGAATACTTATCACATCAATTTTTGACCTTAATTACATGATTTACCCTTTATCACGTTGATAAATTATATTACTATTACTATTCAAGATATCTAAAAATTAGAGGAGAATATTTACCAATTTTAAATATCATGATTAAAATTATGGAATCCATTTTATCAAATTAAAATACTTCAAGTTATAGAAATTAAATTAAAAATAAACTAGAAAAATGTGATGAAAACCAATTTTCTAGAAAAATTTGTTTTTATGGTTAAATATTCACTTATGTAAAAATAATGTAAAATGATAACCCTAATGGAATTAATTTAATTATTTTAAATAAAACATATCTTACAAGAATTTTAAAATAAATATAACATGTAACTTCTAAATTTCATTATTTAAATAAAATAAATGACAACTTTACAAAATTTTGTATTTTTCACTATTCAGTGAAAAATATACCGTTTTATAAAAAACTAAAAAATATTACCTATGATAATAAAAAAATTATTCAAATTATATAATTATCATATAATAATATTTAAACAATGTTTTTGCTTGTCTAGACACAGTTTTTATGAAAATCAAGCTATGAGTGAAATTAAATTTACTTAAAGAGAATATATCATAAAATCACAGGGTGATACATTATACCCCCTTTTAAGAATTTCACCCTCAAAGTTTTTTTCACTCTAACAGAAAAAACTGAGGATACTATTTTCTAATCACGTCCTCTTATTGCCACATATCTTTTGCAAATTTTTTATTTAACCAAAAAACATTACAAGATGAGTGGCCTTGTTGGGTAGCATATTCTATCTACAATACTTAATATCTACTAATTTTCCATCATATGGTAAATATTTATCCAATGTAAATAACCTTAATTTTACTATGTATTAAGTATTTTTTGTGTACTTACTTATGAGAGTCACATGAAACACATCATTAACATGGTAGAGATTTAATGTAAGCACTAAGTGATAAGCTATCATCCTGATACGATCAAGAATTATGAAGGTACTGGTATATCTAGGGCTCAAAATTTTCTTTTTTCCAAATATCATAACCTTATTCCAAGGATATATTCATATGAATCAATTATCACCAAATTTAAACTCTAATTTTTTTTTGATGATTATGAGCATAAATTCATTGTAAACTATAAAATTCGCTTATGTGTTGTTTAATAGATTTAACCCTCTATGTCATTTCCTCGTTTATATCAGTTCACAATAATTTTCATTCTACAAAATTTTCCAAACACGTTGGATTTTTTAACTTACTTCCATAAAGGACTTCATAAATAGTCATCTAAAAGATCAAGGGAAAACTATTTCCATAATAAAATTTCACAAAATGATGTTTTTGATCCCAACAACCTCTGAAATACATAGAGTAAGATTTCAAAATGTATTGTAGAGTTTTAATGGTCATAGAATAATACCTATCTGTACGAGTATGATAAATTATACTGAAGCTAATGTTTATATCTAGATCCTACTAAAGGCTTCTCCAAAACGTCAAGTTAATCCTTGAATCCTTATCAGATAGGATCGAGAGTGTTACTCCATGAAATCTCACAACTTCATTAATGTATAACCAATTAAAATGATAAATAAAGAAATATTATCAAATAGTGATAAAATGTTCTAATTTCTTAAGGTGGTCAACTACAACCCCAATAAAATGATCACATTTAGCTTTGTTGGGGTGTCTGATTATAAAATACAAGGTTTTACCATTTCAATAATGGTATGGTTAATGGTTGTAATATCTCTTTATACTTCAATATCATAGCCTTAAATTTCTAACACATAAGAAAATAGGATACATACTCAAAAATATCCCTTTTCACGACATCCTTATAGAAATATTCTTTCAAATATCTATACATCTTTATACTTCTAGGATTAATAGAAAATGATGAACTATGAGCTTCATCCAATAACTCCTTCTTCAACTTTGGTATTGATGGGACACATACTTGGTTTCTGAACCTTATCATGCTAGTATGCTTATGGTTGAACTCAATAACATTCCTCACCATATTCTATAATTCGACATCTTTCTTTGGTGCCTTCTAAATCCTATCGTGTATGGTTGGATGAACATTCATCTAAGAATGATAATATTTATCTCATTTCCTAAATATTTCAAGATCTATGTTTTAAAAATATATAAATATTTGATCTATTTCAATCCTCTCCATGGATAACCATTAATTTTATTTTTGACTTATAACATCAACCACCTTATTTCCTTTCTTAGGGTGGTAATGTATAAGGAATTCATAATCATTGATCCACTCTAACAATCTTCTCTAGAGCATGTTCAATTATTTATGTGAAAATATATACTTCATGTCATTATGATCAGTATATAAGTCATATATTTCACCATTTAGATAATTTCTCTATATATTTAATGATAAAATTACCAATATTATCCATAAATATTTATTTTTTTAATTCTTATAATGAGTTTTCAATTATAGGGTGGAATAAAAAATATCCTTATCATTCTACATGATAACACATCCTAGTCCCTATTTTGATGCCTCTATATATATCACAACCACTTCTCTATTTTAGGATAGTTCAATCACAGTTGAACAAATTAAACATCTCATAAATAATTTGAAATTATCCTCACATTCACCTGCCCACAAGAATATAACCTCATTTTGATTAAAATTGGTGAGTATGTTATATAGTTGAGATAAATCTCTCAAAAAGAATTGATAGTATCCTACCAATGTAAGAAAATTTTTCATCTTAGTTACCATTTTTGGTCTAGTAAATTACTTAATAACACCCTTCTTTGAAGGATCCAGTGATATGTACTCACTTGAAATTATATGATATAATAATGATATTTTTATAGCCAAAATTCACACTTGGTAAATTTGGAAAATATATTATTTTTCCTCATAGTTATCAACAAAATTCTCAAAGGATCTTCATGTTCTCCATTTATCTTTGAATATATAAGAATATCATCTCTATATAATACCAAAAACAGATTAAGGTAATCTATAAATACTATATTCATTAAATCCATGAATATAGATGGAGAATTTGTATGTCCAAATGGAATTACTATAAATTCATAATAAACATACCTCTAATGGAAGGTTGTGTTGGGTATATCATCCTTAAGCATTGGTTGAAAATATCTAGATCAAAGATAAAACATGGAAAAATATTGAGTTCATTATAATTAATCAAACTGATAACCAATATGAGTTAAATGGAACTTTTTCTTAATAGTTATTTTGTTAACTTCCCAATAATCAATGAAAATATGTATTGACCCACATTTCTTCTTAACAAAAAGAATAGGTGAACCACATTGTCAAGCACTAAGAGAAATGAATCACATATTTGTATTCTCATGGAGTAACTTATTCAATACATAAAACTCAATCAAAGCCATTTTATTTAGTGTATTTTAAATATTTATATCAATAATTATTAGTTATATTGAATACTCATCTTTGTAGTTTTGGAAAAAACTTGGAAAATATTCTAAAAAACATCAAAAAAACTCCCATAAAATAGGTATATCTTAAATTTTGTATTTCTCTCTATCCACATGAGATAAATATCCCTCTTAGATTGTTATAAAAACCCACATGATGGATTAAAATCCCATTGGTAGATCTGGTTCAACCATACATTGATAGATAATCATATATTGATTTGGGATATCTAATGCAACTTTACTTCCTTGAAAATTAATATGTGATCTATTTTAAGAGTGCCAATCCATGCCTAAAATTACATCAATTTCAACTAGGGGAAGAATAAAAATACTTTCATGAAGCACATTCCCATAAAATTCTATGAGAGAGGAGCTATAAAATTGAGGAATGATCATCCTACCATTAGGATTTTTCACTATGAACTGAACCTCTAATCCTTGAGGCGGTGATGTTATACCCTTATAAAATTATCCAAAGATTAAAGTGCTGGAATAACCTAAATAAAATAAAACATTTACACTTCTAGAGTGGATGATATGGTACCTTTCACCAAATATCTTATAACATCCACTTCAGCCTTAGTAATTCCATATTCATGGTCTTCTCCCCTTACTTTCATTTGTGGTAAGTTCCCTTGATGGTTAGGGTACTGGTTTGAATAATTACCCAACTCATTATAGTTAAAGAAATAAATAGAATTGGTTTACTTATTTTCCTTACATTCATTATATATATGACCATTATATCCATATCTATAAAAAACCACCACTCTATTCAATTATTTTTGAAGATATTTCTTTCCATAATTTTTACATGATAGAAATTTATTTGTTTCCTTATTATTATTTGATGTGATCCCTTTTTATTGGTTCTCAGTGGACCTATGCTTCTCTCAATTTACCTTTAATATATAGGATATAAAGAAAATTTCTATCTTAATAAAACTTAATATTGTATAATCATATAATGGAAAATTTTAATAAAACAGTTCCCTTGAAAGTCTTGGCTTAATCCCATAAAAGAAAAAATCAATATTCCATTTTAGATAACTCGTGTAGTTTGAAGACTTATGAGTTAATCTTGTAACGTTATCATTATAATATACCATAAATTATTATTTATTTTTATTTAAAGATAGATACATCATCTCTATTTCAAATCACTATTCTCAAGGGAATTATTTCTCAAATAATGTCACTATAAAAAATATTTATTCCATGCCTTATAATTCTTAAACCTCTTTGGTGTTCTGGATCAATCACCACTATTTATTGGTATATACTCACAAACAATACACTACCATAATAGAATTTTTACTTTGATTACATCCCAATTCAAGGAATATATTTTTGAGAGACAAAATTAATTTTTTAGTTACCTATATATTAGTAGTTCCCTTAGAATATAGAGTCTTCTGTCACATGAAGAGATCTAATATAGGTTCATCATGATGTGAAAGAATAGGTTTCTCTATATTACAAATCTTATTTATTATAATTATAGTTATCTTTTCTTATTTGGTCATGATCTTATTAGTTCCAATAGCAACAATAATGGATTCCTCGGCCAGGAAATCCCTATATTGTCTATGAGTGTAGATATCCTTTCTTCTATTATGCGCCATCAGTATATAATGGGACACATTGATTTAGATCATTATCATCATTAATTTTGATCAATGAAATAAAATCCCTTTTTTGGTAAAAGTTATCAAATACTATAAGTTGTTATCATAATTCTCATATTAGCTATAATCATTTAAAATCTACATCACATTGTTTCTACTAAAGTTTATGTGATACCAAATGTAGAAAACCCAAATATGGTAACCAAGATTCAATGTCTATGTTATTATATTAGCATAATATAAAATAGATCAGATCCCCAATTATTGATCAGTTTAGTAGTCTTGAAAAACTAGATGCATACATGATTCTCATATGATATTGGAAATATAAAATACATTTCATAAGAAATATTATAGTGTCCTTGATATTATTTATAATATCCCTCTTTATATCATATGGTAAGAATAAAAAATAAAGGGTTGTATTAGATACTTAGTAAGGTTTTTTTAAAATGAAATATATCATGCATAAATAAGTTATAATCAGTATTTAAAAGTAAATAACTGAAAACACAAGTCATTTAATTAATAACATCTGAATGAAATTCACCCATGGATAAAATCAATTCATAAATATCATGAATAATAATGAATGAATTATCAATAAACAAATGCTTAATACTAGACATCATAATCTAAAACATCATGATATCTTTTCCATCAAGGACTTATGACAAGACAGTTTAATTGATGTGTATGTACACACCAAAACTTATTTAATATGGTTGTTCAACAATTTTATCTCACGATACTTGTTGATTCATCAAGTGGTTATCTACAATCAAGACCCAGCCATAAATTCTTGTCAAATTAATTCCATATATATTGAATGGTAAATTTAATTCATAAAAAGTATTCATTATTAACAAATTTCTGTATTGAGTAAAAAATATAAAATATCAATATTTCTCTAATCAATCAAATAAAATTTAAATAAAAAAATTATATATAAAAATTGTTTAAGTTTTAGGTAATAATCACATCGCTGATATGAGGAATATAAGTATTTAAGAGAAATTTAATTTCTAATGATCACAATAATGTGATTTTTTCATGATAATGTTAATGAAAACAAAATTAATAAGAGATAAAATATGACCATCAGTTCCTTTTAAATATATGTTTTGTAATAAAATAATAGTCTTTGAAGAAATAAATAAAATGGAAGATAAATATTAAAATAAGATTTTATTAAGTAGTTTTCTTTATAAAACCTTTTAGTTTTTTAGAATCTAAATATCATAAAATGGTTATGATGGTGAGGAAATTCATTAACATTGTATAAGTTAAAATGAAACATTCCTTTTGACTTTTGATAAAATAAAGTGAAGGATTTCCCTTTTGGAGAACATTAGAAAAAAATAAATGTTAAAAAAAAGGATTAAATAATTTTTAATAATATTTGAGTAAATTAAATTGAATTTTGTTGAAAATGTTTAAAAAATATTAATATAGAAGTAAAATATATCTGATAAAAAAGCTAAATAAGATCAAGTTTTCATTCAAAATTTATTTTTCTTGAATAAAGTTAAAAAGAGATGAAAATATGGAAGAAATCATGAAAGAAAATTAAATATACACTATATAAGATAATATATTTAGTTTATAAATAATATATTACAATACTCATTCAAATAAAAATATAAGTAGTCCTAAAAAATGAGATTGAAAGTAAATTATTATCTATTTAGTAACTATTACATTGTAACTATTTAAATGTATAAAAATCAATTAAAATTTAATCATGATGATTAAATATGTATTTTTTTAATACATAAAAGGGCTATTATATACACCATATAAAATTAAATAGGTACATAATACCAAATATGTCTCAATAAAGTGGAAATTTTGGCAAAATATCACACCACAAGTTCATCATTCTTTGAAAGTGATCTAACATCATTTATAATAGATTTTTAATTTATTATAATCTTATAAAAGAGTTATTTACATGATCATAATATCATATACGACCCACTTATAACATTTTAACACCTATTTATTAATAATTCCTTATTTATCTATGCTAATTATTTCATTTTTTAGAGAATTTGGTTTGGTAGTTCCAGTACTTGTGATTTTATTATAGATCCATCATATAAATAATTTTAATCATGATATAAATATCATATATATTCATTATATATACTTATATTCATCCAGAAAATGTTGATATAGAAAAAATAATTATATAATTTCTAGATATTGTAGGTTGTACCTACACATTAAAATTGTTTTCACTTTTTGAAGGATGGGGTGAAATAAAGGTAAATAAGAATTCACATATAAAAAATAAATATTAAATCTAATATATCATATTTATTAATTAAATTTATCTTTATTACCATACATGAAAATATTAAATTAATAATGGATCACATCGCTATGTGTAGGTGGTAGTCCACATATATGAATGAACAACGTTATCATTTTATAATGGAATAGAAGGTTAGAAGGTAGATATTATATATAATTTATATAAGAATAATTTTTTACTAGATATAATATATATTAATTAGTTCTATATTTATAACCATCTAAATAAATTGGTGATGGAAAATGAATTACACAACTTTGTGGAGTTGACAAGTCGTATGTATGCACAAGTGAGGTTATCACGTGTTGTGGGCTGGAAAAGAGATAGAAAATGGTTTTACCATAATAATAATAAAATATTATTATATTTTTTATTCTTTAAATTTTATTTTAGCATGGGTTCAAAAGATATATATAATTTATATGAAGAAAGAAATTTGAATGATTCGGTATGGATAAATACCTCTTTTTTAGTAAGATTCCTTTAGATTCCCTATTAAGAACCCTTGGAATGTTCTTTTAAGAATATAAATCACAATTATTCATTAATATATATTTTTATAAGATAATTGATATGGTTTTGGTCAAGATATGTTTCTAAATAAAGTGTAGATGAAAGATAGAATGGTTGTCCTTTTATAAGGGAGGGGGTGGCACTCTTAAAATTACCTAAAGTATTAAGTTAATATAAATTAATTTTCAAGGAATAATGTATCAAAATTGATATAATTTCATAATAAGATGATTCTTAGTCAAAATAAAATAATAAAATAAATTTTTTCAAGTTATGGTTATGTTTTAGTTCATATTTCTGAATTTTAACCCCCATTAACAATTTTGATAATTACTGCGGTATCAATGTTTATATTTTTTAGAGGTCATGAATGTTTATATAAATAACAAGTGACCCATAAATAGATCATGGATTATATTTTAAACTGTATCATATCCATTTATTCTAATATAATATTTTTATTATTTTTTAACTATTTAATAAAATATTGTTTACTATAAAATATAATTAATGTAATTTTTGAAAATACATGAAATATTATATTATAATTTGTGTATAACCTATGTCAATTACTTCCAAAATGACATTTATTATTATATAATAAATATATTATATTATCTTAAAATTTATATATGTTTAAATATCATTTTATAGTTTATCTTTTGGTATAACCCCTTGCTTAACTAGTTTTTATAGTAATCATAGTAATGAATTTAATATTAAAGTATTGTAATTTTACTTACAAGGTGAAAATTGTGTCATAAAAATAAAATTAATAGAATATATGAGGCCATTTATCCTCCTAATTATCCAATTTATATATTTTTATTATATCTAAATAACTTAATAAAAATCATTAAACATAAAATATTATTAAGCTCAATTTTGAAACTATTCATTACATTTCACTTTAAACTCAAAAATGTGGTTTGGTAATTCAACTCTAAACATTTAAAAGATCTCTAATATATTATATATATATATATATATCATTATACACTGTAATCACCCAAAAATATTACCTATATTGTCTTTAATATAATTTACCAGATTTGTTTTTCTACTTGTACAAGCACTGTGTCAACATTATGTATGCTTTTAAGGTAATAATTTCATTAATAAAAATTTAAAATTAATTACCATCATAAAAGATAAATAATATTTCAAATTAACATTTTCAACTCAACATAAAATATTTTTATCACTTGTAAAAATATAATATATATTAAAAGTAAGAATGTGTGAATTTTGACTTTATATTTTACATAGATAATATAATGGTAGAAGTCTCAATTAAAAGAAAATAAAGTAATATTTTGAAATTATGGATTATTATTGATGAAATAAATTCATATAATGAAATAAATTCATGTTTTTGATTAATTTTATGCCTTATCACATTAGTTTATAAACTTAATTACATTATTTAACATTTACTGAGATGATTAATTTTAGCATTATGACTATTCATAAGGTCCAAAAATGAAAGGGACCTATATAAAAAATTACAACCACATAATTCTGAATTTTTAATACATTTCATCAAATTCATATCCTATAAACTTTAAAAATTAATTTTAAAATAAACCTGCAAAATCAAAAGTAAAATGATTTCCCAGAAAAATGTGTTTTTAATCTTGAAAATATAATTATATAAAAATAATGTAAAATAATGATCCTGGTGGAATTAATTAAATTATTTTAAATAAAATTTATTTATATAAATTAAAAAAATAAAATGGGGTTTTTAAATTACAAGATTTACAAAAAAGAAATTATTGTTTTATAAAAAAAATATTTTTAGAAAAAACCAAAAAATTCAACCATATATAGTAACTACATAATGAAAAAATTTATACAATAGTCACATAACAATATTTCAATAATTTCTCACAGTTATTTTATACTTGGTGTTGCATGTAAATTAATATATCAATGTCATTATATTTATTTAAAGATAAATATATTATAAAATACTAAGGTTTTATATTATACTCTCTACATAAGAAATTTTCCCTCAAGATTAAATCACTCTAATAAAAAATTAAGGATGATTATACCTCGTTAAATCCTCAAGTTTCCACATAACATCATATTTATGATTTCACAATAAAACTTTTACATGATTTGTGGTCTTATTTTGTAGTACTTTCTCCCTATGTTCCAGAATCTTCACTGATTGTTCCTCATAAGACAGATCATTCTCCATAGGTATGACCTATGAGTTTAGTACATTTAAAGTATTAAGTATATATATCCTAAGGATTGATACGTGGATCATATCATGAACTTGAGATACATTCGGTTGAAGCTCCAAGAAATAAACCACAGCCTCGATATGATCAAGAATTTCGAAGGGACCGATATATCTAGGGATCGTCTTTCCATTATTTCCAAATATCACAACCTTATTCTAAGAAGATATTAATAGGAATACCATTTCACCAACATAAAACTCTAGATCTCACTGATGACTATAAGTATAACTTTTTTTAAAATTATGAGGTGCCCTTATGTGTTTTGAATGGATCTAACCTTCTATACCATTTCCAACCAAATATTATGTCTCAAAATAATTATTTCCCTAAATTCATACAATAAAATTAGTGTCCAAAATTTACTTCCATAGAGGGATTCATAAGGATATATATGAATTCTTGAGTGAAAACTATTGTTATAAGAAATTATACCAATTGAAGATATTGATCCCGACCACCTTTGAAATATATAGCATGTTCTCTCAACATGTATTATTGGGTTTTTATGGTCCTCTCATACTGGTCATCTATCTAAGGATGATAATAAGTACTAAAAAGAAACTCTATATTCATAGCTTATTGATGGCTTTTTCTAAACATCTATGTAATCCTCATATCCTAATTAGATATAATTGATAGTGGTAAACCATATAATCTCACATCTTACACAATGAATAATAGAGTAATATAATCAAGATAGAAATATAATCTAATAGATTTAAAATGTACTAATTTCATAAGGTGATTAACTATAAACCAAATAGAATTTTTCTCTATATTTTTTTTGGGGATTCTAGTGATGAAATAATAAGTAATATTTTTCTATTTACATTATGGAATGGGTAATGGTTGCAATATCCCCTTATACTTTTGTGTCTTAGCCTTAAAGTTTTGATACACTAGGTACTAAGATACATACTCTACAATATCCCATTTCATGTTATCCAACCAAAAATACACTTCTAGATCTGTATACATATTTTCACTTCAAGGATGAATAAATAATGATGATCTAAGAGCTCTATCAAATAACTTCTTCTTTAACTCTGGTATTAATGGAACACATTAGAAGTTCCTAAACCTCATAATTCCATAGTTATCATGGTTGAACTCAGTAAATTTTTTTGCAAACATCTATAATTCTGCATCTTTCTTATATATCTTATTAATCCTATACTGTATTCATGGTTCAAAATTTATCTAAAAAATATAATATCTATCCCCTTTTCTTAATATTTCTATATCCATATTCTATAAATCCATAAATATTGTATCTCTTTCAAACCTAGTCATGAAAAAACTATCATTGTATTTTCAACTAAGATTATTTGCAACGTTATTCATCGTCTAAGGGTGGTAATTTATTGAGAAGTCATAATATTTGATAAAATCCAACTATCTTCTTTAACACATATTCAACTCTTTCTATGTAAATATATACTACAAGATTTTTTGATTAGTATATATATCACACCTTTAACAGTACAAATAATGGATCCATATCTTCAATGAAAAAGATTACCACACCCATTTCTAAATCATTAGTCAGGTAATGCTACTCGTGAATTTTCATTTCGTGGAAGGCATAAGCTATCACCATACCATACTACATTAGGAAAAATCCTAATCTATATTTTATTAATCATTATATATCAAAAAAACATTTTCTTCTATATGGTAGTACAAGAACAAGTGAATTGGTGAACCCTCCCTTCAGTTATTTGAAATTATTCTCACATTAATTTGTCTATAATAACTTAACCTCATTCTTATTAATCATGGTGAGTGGGTTAGATTTATGTGGTAAATATCTCACAACAAATTAGTAGTGTCCAAAAAACCTAATAAAAATATAAATAATTATTAATGTGGTTGGTATATTCCATTTTTAAATATCTTATATCATTGAATAATCCATTGATATTCCCTAACATGAAATTATATGACCTAAGAATGATCATTTTTTTTCAAAATTCAGACATGGTAAATTTTTAATATAGCATCTCCTTCCTCAGAGTAATCATCACAATCTTTCAATTTTCATCATGCTTTTCCATTCTCATTTAATATTTAAGAATATAATCTATAAATATTACCAAAAAATAATTAAGTTAATATATAAGGGATATATTAATTAAATTCATGAATATAGTAGGAGTATTGATAAGTTCAAATTGAATTACTATAAATTCAAAATTATAATACCTTATATGAAAAAATATATTAGTTATATCCTAATTCATGAAAATTATATAATAATATTAATATCAAATATCAACCATGGAGAAATAATGAGATCCTCTTAATTGATCAAATAGATTATCAATATGGGTTAAATAATTCACGTTCTTAATCATGATTTTTGTAAATTCTTAATAATCAATGAAAAGACGTATTGGCCCATCATTTTTCATAATAAATAGAATAGGTTCACCACATGTTGAAGAAATAGTCCGAATGAATCACTTATATATATTCTTCATGAGCTTCTTGTTTAATTACTATAAATCAATAAATGGAATTCTCTATAGAATCATTGAAATCATTATAGCACCATATATGAGTTATTTTAGAAACTCAACTTCATAGTTCGAGGAAGACTAGGAAACTCTTCTGTAAATTTATTAACAATATCACATTAAATATGAAGGTCTTCAATGTTTAGTTTCTCCTCATCCATTTGAGATATTATCCCTCATTAATAGTTTTAAAACCCTGTATTTATGTCAGACACGTGATATAATCTTGAGATATGATCATCCTACAATTAAGATTTTTCATTACCAAATCAACATCTAATCATTGAGGTGGTGAATTTGTACCCTTATAAAATTAGTCATATATGAAAGAGTGGGTAGAAAATTATTCAAATAAAACATTTTTACTTTTTGATTTTATGATAACAATACCTTATAAAACATAACTTGTAACTTACAATTCATTTATAGTAATTTCATATTCTTGGTATTCTTCCCTTGGTTTCTTCCATGGTAAGTTCCCATGACACTTTGGGTACTGGTTTAAAGAAGAAACATACTATTTATTGTAAAAGTATTTTAATGAAATGGTTTCTTTATTTTCATTACATTCATTTTCCAAATTATCATCTTTTCTATACTTATAAAAAATTCCCATTCCCTTAAATAATTTTCCCAGTTGATTATTTCCATAATTTTTACATGATTTAAATTGAATCATACCTCTATTATTTTTTAATGTGTTCCATTTTTCATAGTACTCTGCATACTTCTTATTCTATTGATTTCCCATAAAGATATAGTATCGATAAATTTTTTTTTTCATTAATGGAAATTAATATTATTCCATAATATGGTAGAAACATTTTTGAAAATTTTATTCTTCATAAACTCAACTTAATACCATCAAAAAAATGTTAATTCTTTCTTTATAAATTATATATATATTCAAAAGCATGCCTATATAATCTTGTAAAGTTATCCATATACTCTATTGCACTTTATTCTTCCTTTTTTTAATGTGAGGAACTTCCTCTCAATTTCATCCCACTTCTCTTAAGGGAAGTATTTCTCAAAGAGTATCACATTAAAATTTATCCATTTTATGCTTTATATTTTTTTTAAAAATCCTTAGTGTTATGTATTAAAGACAATTATTCATCATAATTTTCCATAAAATAATACACTACAAGAATAAACCTTTCACTTTCATTCCACCACAAATATAGGAATATATTTTCACGAGGTTTAATCAACTATTTAGTTACCATTGTATTATTAATTCCATTAAAATATATAGGATTTTATCACATGAAGAAATAAAACATTGGTGAATCACATAGTAGATAAACAGATTGTTCCATACGAGTAAGGATGTTTGTTATAACCTTAGTCATATTCTCAAGTAATGTCATGATATTCTTAGTTCCAAAACCAACTATATTAACATTCTACAAATGAAAATCCATACATTGTCTATGGGTGTTTATTCCCTTTATTTTGTTAAGGATCATCAATGAATAATGTAACACACTGAGTCTACTCATAATCCTCATGAATATTGAGCCATAAAATAAAATTCATCTAATAGTAAATATTCTCAAAAACTATATGGGATTATCCTAATTTTCATGTTTGATATGTTAATTTAATACACATTTCCCAAGGTTTATATTATACTTTCTATGATTCCAACTATAGAAAACCTAACTCCAATAACCCAAATTTTGTGTCTACATTATTACATTGGAATAATAAAAGTGATAATCTCACCAAATATCAATCATTTTAGTAGTATTAAAAAACTATATATATTCATGATTCCCATATTACATTGAAAATATAAAATGCATAGCATAATAAAAATTCTTAAACCATTTATATTATTTATAATATCCCCCTTTATATCATGGGGAAATGAAAAGAAATAATGGGTGATCTTAGATGCTCAATAAGGGTTGCGTACAATGGAATCCGTCATGAGTACATAATGAATAATAAATATAGAAAGGTAATCATCTGAAAAAATACTATTTAATCAATAACTTGATCATGGAATACATCGATGGATAAAATCAATGTTCTAATATCATGGATAATAATAAATGAATTATTAATAATGAAAATTCTTAATGTTATATTTCAAGATCTCAGACATCATGATATCTTTACTATGAATTCCTTATTCTAAGAATGTTTAATCTATGGGTAGGTATACACCAAAACCTCATTCAAGTAATATTCGCCAACTAGTTTTTCTCAGGAGGCATGTCTATAAATCGAGGGGCTACCTATAACTGCACCCCACCCACCTCTTTATATCCAATGCATTCCTCATATATTAAATGATAAATTTTACTCATAAAAAATATTTATTATCAATAAAGGTGTTTATTTAGTTAATAATATGGAATTTAAATATTAACTCATTTAATCAAATTACTTTTAAAGTAAAACACCATATGTAGAAATGGAATAAAATATAAGAAATAATCATATCCATGATACAAAGAATATAGATATTTAAGTGAAATTCAATGTCCAATGATCACAAGAAATTGAACATTTCAAGACAAATTTAATGACCACCAAAATAATAAGAGATAAAATAATACCATCAATTCATCCGAAATATAGGTTTTGTAACAACATCATGTCTTTTAGAGAAATAAATAAAATTAGAAAAAAATTTATTAAAAAATATTTTATTAAATATTTTTCATTTTAAAACAATTTAAAACAATAATAGTTAGCTTAATATAGTAAAATGGTTATGGTGGTGGTAAAATCCATCAATGTTGTATATGTTAAAAAGAAACATTCTATTTGAGTTTTTTTCAAAATAAAGAAAAAAATAATCCTTTCAAAAAAATATTCCTTTTAGTCCTTCTAAAAATTCAAGTATTTTATAAAACATTCATAAATATTATTTGACTAAATAAAAAAACTTTTGTAAAAAAAATTCTAAATATATAGATATTATTGGAAAATATACCTGATAAAAAAGAGAAATAAGATCAGTTTTTCTTTTTAAAATTTATTTTCTTCATTCAAGTTCCAAAGAGAGAAAAAATTTAATGAAAAATTTAAACTCATTAACTATGTATAGGATAATATAATAAATTGAGTTCATGATGAATATATTATAAGATTTTTTAATTAAAAATATATGAAATCATAGAAAAATGAGATTATAAAATAAATTCTTACCACTCTAGTAAATTTTAAATTTTAAACCCTCGAATGTGTAAACAATAATTTAAACATTAATAATAGTTAATAAATATATATTTCTGTTAAATAAAAAATGGTATGTATATACATCACATAAATTTAGAAAGTTTCATAATACCAAATATATCTCAATAATTTCTTTTTGAAATTGATCTAAAATATTTAATAATAAATTTTATTGTATTATTATTCTATACGAGTGTCATGTAAATAATTATAACATCAAATATGATCCACTTATAAAATTTCAATATATATTTATTAATAAACCCTTATTAAAATCATCATTTTTGGATGTTAACCATTTTGTTTTTATGAAAATTTTGCTTCAGTGGTTCTGGTCCTTATACTTTGATTATGGTTCCATCATCTCCAAAATTTTAATCTTGATATATATATATATTATATTCGTTATATATATTTATATTCATTTGTAAATGGTATATAAATAAAAATTAATTACATTATTCATGGAAATGGTAGGCCGTATATAAGCAAGAATGTTGTTTTAACTTTTCGGATGATGGAATAAAAGAAACGTAAATAATAGTACATCATTAAAAAATAATTATTATATCATATATATCATATATATATATATATATATATTCATTAAATATATCATTATTATCATCCTTGTTATAACAAAAATTAAAAATGGATCACATCGTTTCGTGGAGGAGGTAGTTCATACGTAAACATGTGTAATGTTATCGTTTTCAAGTGGATTGGAAGGTAAAAAGGTAGGTGTGATATTATAATTAAAAATGAAAAATTATTTCATAAATTTCTTAAACATTGTTCATTTTTCATCTTTATAACCATCCAAATAAATTGCTGGTGAAATTTAAATTATATAGCAACACGGATGTAGTTAGTCATACGTACGCAAGAGTGATGTTTTCACTTTTTGTATGATGGGAAAGAGAAGGAAATGGTTATCACATAATAATAATTAAATATCAGTTTAGTTATAATACAATATTTTTTATTTTATAATGGTTAAAATATATTTATATGAAATATAATTAAGAAGAAATTTGAAATAGTCGGTAAAGATGGTTGTCTCTTCTTTGATAGGGTTCTTTTAGATCCCTTCTAAAGGTCTGCTGAAATGGTTTTGTAAAAAGACCAAAAACATTAATTTAAGGATATATAATTTGATAATGGAATTTGGTAGGTTTTGATAAAGATATTTTTCTTAATAAATTTTAAAGAAAAGAGAAAATGGGGTTCCTTTTATAAGTGAGGGGAGGGGTAATTTTTTAATACTTAAATTAGTAAATTATTATAAATTAATTTTCATTAAAAAATGGATCTAAATTGAAATAATTATAATATAAGATAATGATGATTAAAAATTATCACATATAATAAATTTTGGCCACGTTTTGGTTTTTCTTACTCTTATCTCTTAATTTTACCCCCCCCCCCTAATGAACAAATTTGATAATTATTGCGTTATCAAATTTTTTTATTATTTAAGTGTCATGAAAGTTATTATAAAAGAATATGTGGCCCCTAAATCGAACATAATTGATATTTTCAACCATATACCATTTCTTTTTTCAGAGATTGTAATTATATGAAATTTTAATTAATTAATAAAATATTTTTTATTATAAAATATCATTAATGACATTTGTGGAAATGCATGAAGTATTATAATATAATACGTGTCTAAATTATGTGAAATGGGTCAAAATGACATGGATTCAAATATAAAGAGGATATGGTCTTATTATAGTCTCTTAATAAAATTTATATATATTTAAATATCATTTTAGACCTTATATTGTGGTTTAACCCCTGGTTATCAAATTTTTACCTTAACTATAATTATGACTTTTTCAATACTAAAGGATTATAATTTAACATATAATTTAAAAATTAGATCATGAATGAAAAAATAGATGAAATTTTCAACCATTTATCACCCTAATTTTCATATTTCCAGATTCTTTAGGATTTTTAAATTATTTAATAAAATATTATTTAACATAAATTATCATTAATGTATTTTTTGACGTTATTCGTTTAATTTGACTTTATTGTCATCAAAATAGTAATTTAATTCTAATATAAATAGTTAAAATATAGCTAATATGTTATATGTATATAGAAAACTAATTTGAAACTATAAATCACCCAAAAATATTTTTTATATATTTTTTAAAATTATTTACCTAATTTTTCTACTACTATCACAAGCACCGTGTCATCATTTTATAAGCATTTAATGTAATTATTTAATTAATAAAATTAGAAATAAATTACAATGAAATAAATTCGTTAATATTTTAATATACATTTATAACCTAACATATGTCATTTTTATCACTATAACAAAATATTGTGGATATTAAATGAAATATGTGATATTCTTTACATTATCTTTTACTTATATATTATAATTGTTGAAATTAATGTTAAAAATAAAAAAGGAAATATTTTTTAGTTTCTTCAAATTATGGATGGAATATAATAATATAATGAAATAGATTAAATTGTTTTAATGAATTTTTATCCTTGCCACATTTGTTTGTAACCTTAATTACTCTATTTACCCTTTACTAAGGTGATAAATTTTACCAATGTCATTGTTCATATTGTCTGAAAATAAAAAAAATCATATTTAACAAATATTACACTCAAGATAAAAATATGGAATCAATTTTATCAAATTAAGATCTTATTATTTGTAGAAATTAAATTAAAAACAAACACGCAAAATGAGATAGAAAGGATTTTCTAGAAAAATTCACTTTTATGGCTAAATGTTGACATATTTGAAAATAAGGTAAAATATTGATCCAAATGGAGTAAACTAAATTATTTTAAATCAAATGGATCACATATCACATTAGATAAAAAATATTATTGGTTTTCTAAATTACTTTCTTTAATCAAAATAAATTATAGTTTTATAAAAATCTGTATTTTTTACTATTCATTGAAAAATAAATATTTTTTAAAAAAATACCCAAAATTCAATTTAATATAATAATTGAATGATGAAAAAAATTAATTATCACATGGTAATATGTAAATATTTTTTATAATTTCTTTTAAAATAATTATTACGTGTAATGTAAGATATCAAATAAAATATATTTATTTAAAGAGGAAGGTATCAAAAAATATCAAGGTTATACAAGTTATTCCAAACTCTGTATCCATTCAAAAGTCGGTATAAGTATAATATTTGAGCTCATTATAATATTAATTTGTCCTAAATGTTTTACTTTTTTCAAATATTTGGTGTAATTGACGAACAAATTTGGGTTCTATATAGTTATGATTCCCCCTTTTTCCAAGAACTAGGGTTTTTTCTTGAATTTCACTTCAATTTTTCTTGTGTTGAGTTTGATGGAGTACAAATGAGACACCATTAAAAGTATTTTTCATCAATCAAACATGTATATAATTCTATCAAATGATATTTATTTTTGGGAAGAGCTCGATAACAAAAGAAAATTATCCTAAATTCATGGGAAACTTCATACATGATCATTTGTAGCTAAATTTTCTTATTGTTAATGACAAAATTATCTTAATAGAGCTTGAGAAAATATATTATTGGATCAAGATGGTTTTTATAAAACAAAATATCATATGTTTCTTCCAATTATCTTATACAATACTTAATAAAAATTATCTTATAGGAATGGGATTTGAAAATTTCATATTCCAAAAAAGTATAAGAAATTAATTACAATAAAATAAATTCAAAAACAAAATGAAACTCCATATTAGATTAATTAATGAGATTTAATACTTAATTATATATGATGAAAAATAATTCCAACAAATAATATTTAAAATCATATCATGGAACTTTGAAAATTTAAAACATCATCACCTAAAACACTTCAAAATATATTCAAATTAATGCGTCATTGCAACAAACAAAATAGATTTCCACACTATCTTATTCATGAATTCATAAATAGAAAAAATTAATTTAGATCTTTTTTTAGCATAAGATATTTGAAATAAAAGTCATTTTATATCTAAAACACTAATTCCATCAAAATAATATTCAATGAATATTACACTATAAAAACTAGAGCCTAATTCTTGAAAAGTTTGAAAATTCTACAAAATAACTTAATACCAATTACAAGATAAAAGTTCATCATTTTTCTGATAATATTGAAAGGATTATAAAAAAAACGAAAAACGTCATAGAATAAAATATTTACTATTTAAAGATCATTTAATCCCAAAAAACATCAAAATATCAAATAACTAATTTGGGAAAGTGTATGAAAATAGCACCAAATCAAATTACCCTAGACATAAGATATTTCGTATCCTGAAGAATCTGATTAATTATATTATGTATAACTAAATAAATCTAATAATGAAAAATATAAGTGACAACCATGGTTTGTTTTTTATATGTATTTTCCTCCATGGACTCCCTCAAATAGTAAATATGATTGTTCTTCTCAAAAAATGTGTTTAGATAAAAGATGGTTTTAGTTTTACAAAAATATTTGATATTGAATTTTTAAAAAATATTTAAAAAAGATTTATTTTCATTTAAATAAACATATAAACTTTCATTTTTTATTTAATAAGAATAATCAAACCTAATTATCACAAAATAATGAGACAAAACTAACAAAATAGTGAATTTAATTATTAAAAGGAAACATAAAAACTCAAATACACGTTTTAACATAAATAATAAAAACTCACCAGGATTTAAAGATCATTTCATATCCAATTTAAATAAAAGTCTTATAAGTTTAAAATATATTACAAATTAAAAACTAATTAATTTTTTGATTCTCACATGAAAAGTTTGATAAAAATAATTAATTTCAAATTAATTAAAAATGATATTCCAAGATTGAAACCCTGGTTTAATAGAAAAGATTTACCAATCAAAGAGGAAAAACAATACTAAAAAATTAGACAAAATTTTTCCAACTGAATAAGAAAATTGAATATTAGAAGTAATTTAATAAAAAACAATTAATTTAATTTAATGTAAAAAATGATAAAATTATATTTTATAATATTTTAAGACCCCTCACCCACACTTAATATAGAACATTGTCCCTAATGTGTAATTCTAATGTGAATGAAACATTTAAATGGTTCCAATTCAAAATGATTCAAAATTTCAGTAGTTAAGTTTATTTTTAAGGGGATATAACAAATCTCAATATAAACATATTTTTCACTCAACATAATCAAAAAATAACTTCATAATATTTAAAATATTTTACATCATTCCTCTATATTTGATTTCTAGAATATATATATGATATTAAAAAAACTATACATTCTTAAACATGAAATTTAAAATTATTTTCGAGAAGGCCATTAAAAATCAACATTTAATGGAATAGATATCATCCTAAAAAGAGATCACAGAAATTTTATTAACCAATATAAAGTTCTATAAATCACCTCTACCTTATAGATTAAATTTAAAATCCAATTGATTTAGTTATTTAAACCATGGAGAAAGTAACACTTTTTTTCTAACATAATATTAATAGAAGCATAATTATATATAAAATAGTAACTCTCATGATTTAGAATATTTTCTCTTTTAAATACATCCAAAAACACTTCCCTTCATTAATACTTTGTAGAACCATTTGATTGTATATATTGAGCTGCTAAAAATGAATATAATATAATTTGATACCTAGAATTAAAATATCAATAAGATAGGTAACTAGAGTTTGATTGAATAAGTTTGTATTTTAATGTTTCTATAGCTTATAGCTCATAGTTATCTTTAAAAATTCATCGATATTTTTACCAAAAATAGTGGTAAAACTCTTATTTTAGAATAAAGTTAAAATCAGTCTTTGTATTCCATTAAACGAGTAGAGAAAATAGTAAAATCCAAGAATACACCCAATAAGGATAATTATTATTCAATGAATACTGAAAAAAACAATAGGATAATGGATGATTGGTTTATTCATATAATGAACTGAGTTTATAGTCCTTATTTATACATAAAGAAATCTCAAGTATCAAGGAAAAAATCAACAACTAATATCTTTGTATTTCCATTAAAATAATGTTACATCCTCTAAACATTAAATAAAAATTTTCTATTTTCCACTCCTATAAGATCCATAACTCTATTGACTAAGGCACTTTAGATGTAGAAGGTTACATACCAATTTTAATTTCTCTTAATATAAAAATAGTAAGCCTAGAAATAAAAATTAATACTTTATAACAAAAATTAATGTTATAATTCTGAATGATGAGATGATAAAAATATTTTTTCTCACTTTTTATGTCATAGAATTTTCATTGGAATTCTTATTAATCTAATCAATTTCACTAAGAACTAGAAACCAAAGCCCAATAGTAGTTTTGAAATCCAAATTAAAATATTTGACATCTCAAAACTATTTTTCTTGATGCTCTATAGGTAAATGACATGAATTTTGGAAAAATAATTCTATAAGAGGAAATTCCTATTTTGGTTTTCAATGATATTATAGAGGCCCAAATAGCCTCATATTTATTTTAATACCAATCCTCCAAATAAATACAAATAATTTTCTTCATAATTTTATTAAGCACTATATTTGAAAGCTCACTCTATCCACTCAAATGAGGGAGATAAGTAGTTTCATGAACACATCCATATTTTTCCATTAAAGATTTGAATTTATAGTTCTATAAATGGTTTTAATTATTTATGATGAATTCGTTGTGCACTATAAATCTAAAAAATATATTCTGCGTAATTAATATCAAAATACTATTATAATGATTTTTAAGAATTTTTATGGCCTCTACCCACTTGGATACAAAGTTTATAACCAGAATAATATATTCATTACCATGGGAATATGGAATTGGTAATATAAAATACAATCCCCAAACAATAAAATTTTAAACCTCTAAAAAACATTTTTTTTGGAGATCTTGTTTCCTTACAAAATTTCCTAACCATTGATAGTTATCACAACTTATTAAAAAAATCTAAGAATACATGAACAATGTAGGAAAATAAAAACCAATTTTTAATACATTATGAGCTATTCTCACCCCCTCATGATTTCCACCACATGGTGAAGATTGAAAACTCTAAAGAATTGGAAACATATCTCCTTCAAAAAAATATTCTTAGAATTCTGTCAACGAACCATCTCAACAACAATGGGTTATCCCAAAAGTATAATTTAATTTCAAAAATAAATTTATTTCTCTAGTTTTAGGTAAAATCAATGTGAATGATTCCTGTTGAAAATAATTTTCAAAATCTATAAACTAAGAAGATTTTTTTCTCGGAAATAGAGAATAGTTTTCCATATATGAAGGAAGAATTGATCTCCTTTAGGATATCATTTTTGGATTTTCATAGTCTGTAGAAGATACCAGTTAGTATATTTTTCACACCATGTTTATCCCTAATCAATATGTCAAATTCCAAAAACAAATCGATCCATCTAAAAATTATTGTTTTGGCCTTTTTTTCGATAGCAGGTATTTTAAGGATAACTAGTTAGTAAAGACAAGTACCTTTAAACCAACCATGTACTACATAGATTTCTAAAGGGGAAAAACAATTGTTAAGAACTCCTACTAAGTTGTGGTGTAATTACATTATGCATAATCTAAAAACCAACTAGAATAATACACCACATATTACTTATGTTTCAATTATATACCGTAAAACATCCCCCATGGATTCATCACAAGCATTACACACTATTTTAAATGGTAAATTTCAATATAGGTTTATTAAAATAGGAGGAGTGAGATTTATTTTAAGAATATTAAATCATTATAAACATTTTTCATCAAACAAAAAATGTTTATATTTGACTAAAAATAGAATAAACTCATTTTGATCTTAGAAAAATATCTAATAAACCTCTAGTAAAAACTAGCGTGGCCAAAAAATCTTCTAACACCTTATACATTTTCAAGAGTACGTGGATTTTGAATTAATTCTATCATAGAATTATCTACTTGTATTCCCTACCTATTTATTATATAACCTAGTAAAATACCCTTCATTACCACGAAATTACATTTTTCCCCATTCAAAATGAGTTTGGTGTCTTGATATGTCTTCAAAATTAATTTTAAGGTCACTAGAAAACTCTCAAATGTGATTCCAACTATAAAAAAAATTCTATAAACATCTTTATAATTCTCTCAATAATGTTAAAAAATATATACATCATACACCATTAAAAGGTGGTAAATTAATAACCTAACCAATGTGAATTATTCGATAGGAAAATAGCCTAAATTGAAAAGTTAAATTATTCTTCTTCTGATCTTCTAGGAACATAATATTTCACTTATAACCAGATCAACCACCTAGAAACTAGAAAAATTCATTACCAGTAAAAATATTAATAATTTTATCCTAATATAGAATTGTAAAATTATATTTCTTATTGTATTATTTAATATTTCAATAATTAATAAAAACTATATTTTATCACTATCCAAATTTGAATTTATTGATTCTTTTTATTTGTTATTACTATAGAACCTCATTTCCTAAGGGAAAGACGAACTGGGCTAGCCCAAGGACTATCTTAAATAATTAAAATAAATCAAGTATGTAGAATTTTGATAAACTAATCCCTCATATAAACTGTTATATTTAGATTTATCCTTTGTTGAATTTCTACTCTTAGTTTACGATTAGGATCCATTAGGTTTTTATGTATGCAAAATGAACGAGTAATCCCTATAATGTCGGAATTAGTAACAAAACTAGTAATGTTAGAATAAATAATTTTCATGTATTACTAATATTAATTAATTAAATTTATATAGTCTAATTCCTTATAAAATTATTAGGTAATTTCTCATTCAAAAGGAAAAAATCTTTATTTTTAACCAAATTAGGGTTTCATGTATTATATGATTTTATTTAAAATTTTATTTCCAAATTATAGAAATTTAATTTTTAAATATTACCATAATTTTTTGATTCTATATTTCAAAATTATATTCAGATGAATTTTTGGGAATTTTCTAAAAATATATATTTTTCAATTAATTGTAAATAATACTGAATTTTCTTGAAATTGTTTTTTAATTCAAATAATTTACAAAGTAAAATTATATTTTAGAATAGTTTTAAAATTTAATTTGTTCATTTTGATTTAAAATAATCCTATTACCAGTTTTTAAATTAATTTTATATTTGAATTTATTATAAAAACATTTTATTCTTATAAAAGTCTTTTTTTCAAAAACAATTATCATCGTGTTTTTTTTTATTTTTAAATTAAAGTATTTAAATTTTTCGAATTTAATATTGAAAAATAGATTAAATATTTCGAATTAGTGGTTCAAAATTTCATAAATAAGACACTCATTTTTTGGACATTATTAATAGTAACCATAGTTCTTTTTGTTACCATAATCAAGAGTAAATTAGGTAATTATGGTTAAAAATAAAATTATATGGACTGAAACATTACCCCAACAATTTATTTAATTTTTTTTATTATTCTAACTCATCTATTATCTTTTGAAAGTGTAATATATGGTCTTTTTTTCATTTTTACATTTCTTCCCTTATAATTTTTCTATGAATATTATGCTCAAAATGTCATACTATTGATTTTAATAACTATGATTTTTTTAATATAGGGATAAATAGAAGATAGTTCAACTATAAATAGTTATTTGAAAGAAAAATGAATTTTTTTACCATGATAATTTAAATCTAATATTTAGAAAAGAAATAATTACCTCAAAATCGTATGTAATACTAAGGTAGTAATTATTCAATTTATAAAAAAATAAGATAAATTATTTTTAAAATGATTAAAATAATATTATTTGAATGAATTTATGGGTATCATTATTTTTATTAATAAAAATTTCATATTGTATATTTTTTAATAAAATATATTCTACTTGGTTATTTTTGTGGTTTTAAAATTCAAATTAAAGGAATACTTTAAAAATTGACATTAATTATATTTTATCATAAATAATATTTTATTAAACGATCTAAAATCATAAAAAATACTATCTCCAACCAATTAAACTAGATAAGGTTTAAAATAACAACAATGGGCTATTTAATTGTCAATTTATCTTTTATATCAAATATATTGACCCCTTTAAGAGTAAAAAACATTGTTATCATTGTAATTGATAAAAAAGGGTTAACACAAGTTAAAACAAAAATATAAGGATTAAAACAAAATTATATTGGTAAAAACATTATCTAAACTTTCCCAAATTTTATTATGTTGTATAATTTATAATCATCCTCATATTATATTGAATATTATCAATTTAGAGACATTTTAACTTGAAAACAATTTATGTCAAGTTAATACTAGTACCCAACCTGTAGGGACCCGAAGCTTGACGTACATGGAAATTACATTACTTTTGTGGAATACTTAATACATAACAAAAATAGACGCACAAGGACCGTAATAGTTTAGTGTCTTTCAAAACTCGTAATAAAAAAATCTTTAACATCTCCCATAAAGATATTCCACCTTTTTTTCGTACCTAAAACCTTCCTTTATATCATGGGGAAAAGAAAACATAAAAACGGTGAGCTCAAATGCTCAGTAGGGTTAAGTATGGATAAAATAAAACATACTATATACATTTGAACTTTAAAACATGAACATAATGTTTAAACATCAAAAGCTTGAGCAATGACATAAAACATGGAAGTATGTAAGGCATAGATCATAAAGAAACATTAAGAATGATAAAATAGTATGGGAATAAAACATGTAATTGTGGAAACCGTTAAGCACATGATATTATTTCCATATTAGCCAAGGCATTGCTGCCAAGACCATCTTAGTGGACAAAGTCCCTTTCTGAATCGAGTTCACTCCTCGTTCCAGTCCTGTATTACTGAACCGGTTTAACATGCCGTTCCAGCCATGTCTATATAATGAGATATAAATATTTACCCAATTAAATGGAGGGAGATATAGGTCCCACCCATCTCATAATGAAATCATTCTTACTTGTGCCACAAAATAAACATACATCTTTCATAATAACCCAACAAATGAAATGAGTTTCAAAAAAATCATCCCATAATCACATAATCCATATTAAATAAATAGATATCATTTCATAATAAGAAAAGTGAAACCATGTAAATCATAGAGACATTATACTTGAAATATACACATATGAAATAATTTCATCTTAGATGAAAAAATGGTTTTGATAAAACACTTGAAATAAATTCTTGAGGAAAATATCCTTTCTTTTTCAAAATCAATTTCTTTTCACAAAACATCATGCAATTTTAGAAGAAAGAGATTTTTTTGAAAATAGTCATGAAATATTTTAGAGGAAGCTTCATGAAAATAAGGCTTTATAAAAACGTTAAAATCCATTCTTTCCGTATAAGTTAAAAAACATTCTTCTCGTACTTTTGTCGGAAAAGTCAAAAAAGTACCTCGTAACGTAAACAAAATAAAGATTCCATACATACCATGTAGTAAAATTCAAAAATGGGTAAAAATGAATTTAAACATACATGAAAACACTTTTATAAAACAAGGACATGGATGATATAAATAACCTCAGTAAATACTTACGAATAAGAAATCTCGGATAAAAATGAGATTTGCAAAATTATCCCTTCCCTTATGTCTGATATGCTTTGTATGTATCCGAACCTCCTGTATAATGATTTAAATAATGTCATTGACTTATTACAGAATCATATTCGTTGTTATTATATCATATATGGTTCACTTATTACTTTATATTACACGTTCTTTTGTAAATTCCATGTTAAAGAGCGTTTTGGGTAAAATTGTTTCATTTTTTGTTCTTGTTTTGAATTTTAATTATTCATATGATTAATTATATCATGATTACTTAATTAAAAAATATAAAACATGATTTATATATAATATATATTCAGAATATACATATATATAATTGATCGATAAATGGAAAGAAATACACCTTTCATGGAGACGGTAGGCCGTACGTATGCATGAATGCTGTTTTTGATTCCTTATTGAGTTGAATGGAATTAAGTAGATGACATACATACATATATATATATATATACATAAATCCAGTATCTTTATAATGTCATATATTTAATTATTATTTCTTATATATACTTTATAATCATTCTTAAATGGTTAACATGGAGAATGAATCTCATCGCGTCGTGGAGACGGTAGTCCGTACGTACGCACGAGTGATGATATTGTTCCCATAATTATTGAATTGAATTGGATAGGATGATACAATATATCATAATCAGTATGATGTTATAATAACTATGTATAGTTATTCTTTACACCATTATACCCATCCATGTAAGGTGGTGTTGGAAAAACAGATTACACCACGGTGTGGAGATGGTATTCTGTACGTACCCACACGCGGTGATTTATTTTTCCATAGGATGGATAAATGGTGAAATAGGGATGTTTCATACTTATAATAAAATATCATTATATTAGTGATACTTATGTTATTACTTCATAATGAAACAACTAAAGAAGAAGAAGTAGAAGAAGAAATAAAGTTGAAAGAATCGGTAACGGACATTACCTCTTCTTTGAAGCGCCTCTTTGAGACCTCCTCTTAGTGCACTAATATTGGTCTTTGAAGAAGACCAGGTCCTCTAGAATGTTTCTAGGGAAGTTTAGAAGAGAATTTGGTAGGGTTTTTCCGAGCTTGAAGGCTCAAATTGGTGTGAGGAAGGGAGGGAGGAGGTGCGCTTTTATAAGGGAGGAGAGGGGCACCTTTGTAAATCTTAAAAATATTAACTTATAATAAATCTAAACCCACTTTAAAACCTCCAAAAATGACTCATATTCGAATATTATATGAGAAAGGGTTGTAATATAATCAACCAATCAAATTTAGACGTGTTTTGATATTATTTTAAACCTTATCATTTTGATTTATCCTTATTTAATCTATTTAATTTTATTTGGGGAATTAAAATTCTAAATTTTAAATTATAAAGAATAATTACTTATTTGTTGTGAATTGTCCATAATTGGATACTTTATAACATTTTTGACCATATAAATTTAAATTTATATTTTTTATATATTTTTGTGATTTTTAAACAATTTTATAATATGTTATTTTTATAACATAACAATAGTGTCAATTTTGACACTATTCATTTATTTCAATTTAAATAAAATATATACAGAAGATATGTTAAAAACAAAAGCTTTAATAGATTTATAAAAGTTCATATGTATCTCAATAATTATTGGATAACATTAAATAGCTCATATAATATTTATTTTATTATTTTTAAAACCATTTATTTGGTTTATCTCTTCATAAAATAATTACTACAATATTTCTATATAATTATGTAATATACTACTTTTTTGCATAAAAATTAAAAATAAAATCCAATGATAAATATATATCTTTTAACTTTCACAATAATACTTTTAATCTAATTTATCATCTTAAACTCACAATATTTAAATTGTTATATTTATTAAATTATGAAGGTAACAACTTTGGCATCATTTAAAATAATATAATATAAGTGTCATAATCGCTTTTATAAGGATAAAAATGGTCAAATATTGGACCATTGGATGATTATGTTTTACATTGACAAGAAAACAAAATTTTGGTCAGGGTTTGGTGCCTTTTATGGTCAATAATAGTTTAATAAAAACTATATTATTGATTTTCCACTAGATAAACAATTTTCTGCATCACTATTGTGTCACAATTAATGATAACTATTTAATCCCTAAAAATTATAAATAAATTCATATGATGTAGATAATTTCATTATATTTATGTAGACTATTAATTTTCTAAGTTTAATGAAATTTATAACTAAATTAAAATTAATATACTTATAAGATTTAAGAGAGTGACATGTTGTCACTTTCTTTGGTTTTAATAATAATTAAGTTATTTTGAGGGAAAAAAGTCCATTAAATGATTATAATCCTAACCTTAGGTGATATTGGTCAACTTTTAGTCATACAATAGGATTTTACAGGTGTTAGGGTAATTTTACAATCTTATATTTACCCTTAATTACCCGATTTACCTTTTACTATGGTAAATAAAATTTACCGTAGTTACTATTCATAATGCCCAAAAATAAAAAGTACATATTAAAAAAATTTGGACCCACTGATTCCAAATATGAAATCCATTTTTCAAAATTCAAAACACATAAGTTGCAGTAATTAATTTAGAATTAATCTCGTTGTCGAAAGAGAAGGGGTTTTTGTTTAAAACATTGCAAAAGATTGAATTGATTTAACCTACGAATTCAATGTCAAATCAATGCTAATGACATACATTATATTAAATGGTAAAAATATATTCTATCTATACTTTAAAACCATTCAATATTATAATTTAACCACATAAATTATTATGATGAAAAAAGTTGTTTTTAATTAAAATATAGCGTGTTTTTACTATTCATTAAAATATGAAAGTTATGAGAAAAATATCAAAACATTATACAATGTAATGTTTTATATCCTGATTAAAAATAAGAAGTTTATTTTGTAAAATTGAACTTATAAACATGTCAAAAACTAGATTTAACGTGGGTGCGCCATCAAAAGGCGGCAAAACTGCATTTTTTGAAAAATACTTATTTTACCTGAAAAATTTATTTTGTTCTTATATCATGTTATATAAAATGTGTAAGATGAATAATAATGTTATCAAATTAAAAATTTAGTAAATACTATTCATGACGGCTAGTTGATAATAATATTATAATAATATATCGTTGTTTTGTAAAACCCGGTGTTGCGTACAACACACGCTATCGAGGAAGGTCACGATTACGTGTAATGCAATCCAAGTTAGGGTTGCGTGTAGTGCATGACTCTTTTTTTGTTGCGTATAAAAAAAATACATTGAATATATATATATATATATATATATATATTCAATGTTTCTTTGAATAACTACTATCAAACAAACATGAAATTGTGTGTAACACGATCCAAGAATAGTGTTGCGTATACTGCAAGCTAATACGATGTTGCGTATAGCGCAAGATAATCTTGGTGTAGCATACAATAGATGATATGAAAGAAATTAAAATGAATATATCTTATAAAATCTCGGGTTGTTACATTCTACCGCTGTTAAAATGAATTTCGTCCTCGAAATTCACCGGGGTTATAAATGGTTTACTATTAATAGAAACCCACATCGTAAAAAGGAATACTAAAACATAACTTTACAAAAGAATGTTAGAAATGTAACGGTCACCCAAGGTAACTCAGCATTGGGTTTCCACATAGAAGAGTATAGGTGAAAATATGGATATGGAGGAAAAATATAACCATCAAGTTCTGATAGAGAGTGGTAGAGAATATAGCTATGAAAAATACAACAATCACAAAGCCATAGATTTGTGATGATCTAAGGTACCATCTGATTCATCAGATATAAGGTCACTAGGACAACATTTTAGGTTTTCAAGATCATTTCCCTAAAGTTGATGAATTAAAAGAAATACATACATGATTTTGGTACATTCTCACTATTGTTCGTGAGTTGAAAAATTTCCACTTCATCCCTTAAAGAAATGAAGTTGAATTTTTTATTCATGATGTGTTATCAGATCATGTGATAGAATGAGGGGTCATTCCATCTGTTTCAAACAAAAGGTTAGAAAAAGTTATAAGTCCATCATATGGTTAGATTAATCGTATATGGTTACAAAAATGAACTTATACTTCATATATCATACCTCTTAATAAAATAAAACTAGTTTCTACTGACTAAGGACTTATTGTAGGCCAGTGGTATGCGATAAAGGCCAGTTTCACTTCGGTTGTGGGTTTGATTCCCACAGCCTTGTCCGACGCAATGGGCTGTCGCCAATCCTACAAGTTGTCCTTTTTCTAAAACTACATTACTATAACATCCCATCAATAATATCGAAAAAAGTTCTATCCTTAAACAATACTAACTTATGTCCAACATAATCCATTCCAATCTTTAGGCTTATCTAAAATACTTCTGTCCATGCTCATAGTATAAAGAAAATGATTACTTTAAATGTCACATAACAATCACGTGAATGCCATCATTTATCCCTCATATATCGTGTTGGTCACATTCCAGTCATGTGAATACCTTAATCATGTATTCTCTTGAAAAATGAATACCCATTGAATATTAGTGAAAACATGAGTGCTGTCAAAAGTTAACTCTATCCACAGACCAAAATCCTCAAAATTCTATATACTCAAACCATGATATCACTTAGTCCTTATATCAATCATGAGCTCATGATTACTATCAAACATTTCATTTTCTCCTTATCCCTTCATTATGTGCATATCATCTGCTTTACAAAATATTTGAATCACTTTTCATGGTTACCGGTACAATAAAATTATTGAAAACCACAACAGACTAATACAAAAATATTCTAATACACCATAAAACTACCTCAACAAAATTATTCTTGAATACCAATACATAAACACTTCAATCCATCCTCTTCCATGATTGTCCTGGAATAAGTCCTTCCTTGATTTTAGAAGATACTTTTTAGGTCAGGGCATTGAGTTGGGTAATGCCCATGTTCTCTACAAATAAGACATTGAACACCATAACAATCTGTCACACTATGACCCTTTTCTCCACACAGATAACATTTGTCCCTCCATTTGAGATATTCCTCAAGGTTCTTCTTCCCTTCTTTAGAAATCTCAATCTTCCTTTCTTTATGCTCCTCAACATGCGAACATGCATAAAAGTTTGTCTTCCTCTTTTTTGATGAATTAGGCATACCACTAAATTTCACCTTGTTAATCATATATCGCGATGACTGATTTGGCATAATCACAATATCTTTCTCTCTAGGAATTAAGCAATTTCGTTGCTCATAGTCACCAATTTGTCCATTGAATTCAATGTTAACCGAATTCCTTTTGGTTCCCTCCATTGACTAAAACATAAAAAGAATTCTGTGAGAGGCAAAAATCATGCTAGGAAAAACAACATAGTAAAGGGGGAGTACCCTCAATATCTAACATCTTAGGTTAAATTCTAAGATTGTTACCATAGTTCTAGGACTATATCATATACATATACTTATCCTTAGGGACATCCCTAGACATACCTTAGAAATATCTCCAGGGATCTCACTAACATTTTCGCATCCTAATTTCCAAAGATTGACTAAACCTTTCCTCTAATACCAACTGTAGGGACCCGAAGCATGACGTACATGGAAATTACATTACTTTTGCGGAATACTGAATACATAACAAAAATAGACACACAAGGACCGTAATAGTTTAGTGTCTTAGGAAACTCGGATTAAAAAGATCTTCAACATCTCCCATAAAGATCTTCCCCTTTTTTCTAACCTAAAACCTTTATTTATATACTGGGGAAAAGAAACCATAAAAAGGGTGAGCTCAAATGCTCAGTAAGGGTAATCAAGGATAAAATAAAACATACTATATACATTTTAACTTAAAAACATGAACATAATGTTTAAACATCAAAAGCTTGAGCAATGACATAAAACATGGAAGTACATAAGGCATAGATAATAAAGAAACATTAAGAATGATAAAATAGCATGGGAATAAAACATTTAATTGTGGAAACCATTAAGTACATGATATTATTTCCATATTATCCAAGGCATTGTTGCCAATACAATCTTAGTGGACAAAGCCCCTTTCTGAATCGAGTTCACTCCTCGTTCCAGTCCTGTATTACTGAACCGGTTTAACTTGCCATTCCAGCCATGTCTATCTCATGAGATATAAATCTTTACCCAATGCATTGGAGGGAGATATAGGTCCCACCAATCTCATAATGAAATCATTCTTACTTGTGCCACAAAATAAACATACATCATTCATAATAACCCAAAAAATGAAATGGGTTTCAAAAACATCATCCCATCATCACATAATCCATATAAAATAAATGGATATCATTTCATAATAAGAAAAGTGAAACCATGTAAATCATAGATACATTATAATTGAAACATACACATATGAAATAATGTCATCTTAGATGAAAAAATGGTTTTGATAAAACACTTGAAATAAATTCTTGAGGAAAATATCCTTTCATTTTCAAAATCAATTTGTGTTCGCAAAAAGTCATGCAATTTTAAAAGAAAGAGATTTTTTTGAAAATAGTCATGAAATATTTTAGAGGAATCTTCATGAAAATAAGGATTTATAAAACCGTAAAAATCCGTTCTTGCCGTATAAGTTAAAAAAAACATTTTTCTCGTACTTTTACCGGAAAAGTCAGAAAAGTACCTCGTAACGTAAAAAAAAAGATTCCTTACATACCATGTAGTAAAATTCAAAAATGGGTAAAAAGGAATTTAAACATACATGAAAAAGAATTTATAAAACATGAACATGGATGATAGAAATAACCCCAGTAAATACTTACGAATAAGCAATCTCGGATAAAAATGAGATTTGAAAAATTATCCCTTACCTTATGTCTGATATGCTTCGTATGTATCTGAACCTCCTGTATAATGATTTAAATAATGACATTGACTTATTACAGAATCATATTCGTTGTTATGATATCATATATGGTTCAATTATGACTTTATATTACCCGTTATTTTGTAAATTCCATGTTAAAGAGCGTTTTGGCAAAAAATTGTTTCATTTTTCATTCGTGTTTTGACTTTTAATTATTCATATGATTAATTAGATCATGATTACTTAATTCCAGAATATAAAACATGATTTATATATAATATATATTCATAATATACATATATATAATAGATCGATAAATGGAAAGAAATACACCGTTCATGGAGACGGTAGGCCGTACGTACTCATGAACGCTGTTTTTGTTTCCTTATTGAGTTGAATGGAATTAAGTAGATGACATACATATATATATATATACACATAAATCCAGTAGCTTTATAATTTCATATATTTCATTATTATTTCTTATATATACTTTATAATCATTCTTAAATGGTTAACATGGAGAATGAATCTCATCGCGCTGTGGAGACGGTAGTTCGTACGTACGCACGAGCGATGATATCATTCCCATAATTATTGAATTGAATTTGATCGGGAGGTAAAAAATATAATTATTAGTATGATGTTATAATAACTATGTATAGTTATTCTTTACACCATTATACCCATCCAAGTGAGGCGGTGTTGGAAAAACAGATTACACCACGGCGTGGAGACGGTATTCCGTACGCACGCACGCGTGGTGATTT
The DNA here is from genome assembly GCA_963277665.1 of Viscum album. Classification (NCBI taxonomy): domain Eukaryota; kingdom Viridiplantae; phylum Streptophyta; class Magnoliopsida; order Santalales; family Viscaceae; genus Viscum; species Viscum album. The sequence continues at coordinate 1,644,404,386 of OY728159.1, forward strand.
CATTTTCCGTAGGATGGATAGATGGTGAAATAGGGATGTTTCATAATTATAATAAAATATCAGTATATTAGTGATAATTATTTTATTACTTCATAATGAAACAACTAAATAAGAAGAAGTAGAAGAAGAAATAAAGTTGAAAGAATCGGTAACAGACATTACCTCTTCTTTGAAGCGCCTCTTTAAGACCTCCTCTTAGGGAACTAAAATTTGTCTTTTAAGAATACCAGGACCTCTAGGATGTTTCTATGGAAGTTTAGAAGAGAATTTGGCAGGGGTTGGATGAGCTTGAAGGATCAAATTGGTGTGAGGAAGGGAGGGAGGAGGTGCTCTTTTATACGGGAGGAGAGGGGCACCTTTGGAAATCTTAAAAATATTAATTTATAATAAATCTAACCCCACATAAAAACCTCCAAAAATGACTCATATTCGAATATTAGATGAGATAGGGTTGTAATAGCATCAACCAATAAAATTTATACATGTTTTGGTTTTATTTTAATCCTTATCATTTTGATTTATCCTTATTTAATCTATTTAATTTTATTTGTGGAAATAAAATTCTAAATTTTAAATTACAACAAATAATTACTTATTTGTTGTGAATTGTCCATAATTGGATAATTTATAACATTTTTTACCATATAAATTTAAATTTATAATTTTTAAATATTTTTGTGAATTTTAAACAATTTTATAATATGTTATTTTTAAAACATAACAATAGTGTCAATTTTGACACTTTCCATTTATTTTAATTTAAATAAAATATATACATAATATATGTTCAAAATAAAAGCTTTAATATATTCATAAAAGTTCATATGTATCTATAAAATTATTGGAGCACGTTGAATAGTGCATATAAAATTTATTTTATTATTTTTAAAACCATTTATTTGGTTTATCTCTTCGTAAAATAATTACTACAATATTTTTGTATAATTATTTAATATACTTATATGTTGCATAAAAATTAAAACTAAACTTATATGATGAATATAAATCTATTACCTTTAAAAATAATACTTTTAATCGAATTTATCATCTTAAACTCACAATATTTAAATTGTTATATTTATTAAATTATGAAGCTGACAACTTTGGCATCATTTAAAGTAATATAATATAAGTGTCATAATCGCTTTTATAAGGCTCCAAATGGTCATATATTCGACCATTAGATGATTATGTTTTACATTTACATGAAAAATATGTTTTGGTCAGGGTTTTGTGCCTTTTATGGTCACTATTAGTTTAATAAAAACTATATTCTTGATTTCTCACTAGATAAACAATTTTCTGCATCACTATTGTGTCACAATTAATGATAATTATTTAATCCCTAAAAATTATAAATAAATTCATATGATTTAGATAATTTCATTAGATTTATGGAGACTATTCATGTTCGAAGTTTCCTGAAATTTATCACTAAATTAAAATTAATATACTTATAAGATTTAAGAGAGTGACATGTTGTCACTTTCTTTGGTTTTAATAATAATTAAGTTATTTTCATGGACAAAAGTCCATTAAATGATTCTAAATCGACCCTTAAGTGATATGGGTCGACTTTTAGTCATCCAATAGTATTTTGACAGCTGTTAGGGTAATTTTATAATCTTATATTTACCCTTAATTACCCGATTTACCTTTAACTATGGTAAATAAAATTTACCTTAGTTACTATTCATAATGCCCAAAAATAAAAAATACTTATTAACATAATTTGGAACCACTGATTCCAAATATGGAATCCATTTTTCAAAATTCAAAACACATAAGTTGGAGTAATTAATTTAAAATTAATCCCACTGTCGAAAGAGAATGGGTTTTTGTTTAAAACATTGCAAAAGATTGAATTGATTTAACCTAAGAATTCAAGGTAAAATCAATGATAATGACATACATTGTATTAAATGGTAAAAATATATTCTATTTATCCTTTAAAACCATTAAATATTATAATTTAGCCACATAAATTATTATGATGAAAAAAGTTGTTTTTAATTAAAATATAGCGTGTTTTTACTATTGATTAAAATATAAAAGTTATCAGAAAAATATAAATTCATTATCCAATGTAATGTTTAATATCCTGATTCAAAATAAGATTTTATTTTGTAAAATTGAACTTATAAACATGTCAAAAACTAGATTTAACGTGGGTGCCCCATCAAAAGGCGGAAAAACTGCATTTTTTGAAAAATACTTATTTTACCCGAATAATTTATTTTGTTCTTATACCATGTTCTAGAAAATGTGTAAGATGAATAATAATGTTATAAAATTTAAAATCTATTAATACTATTCATGATGGCTAGTTCATAATAATATTATAATAATATATCATTGTTTTGTAAAACCCGGTGTTGCGTACAACACACGCTATCGAGGAAGGTCGTGATTGCGTGTAATGCAAGCCAAGTTATGGTTGCATGCAGTGCATGAATATTTTGTGGTTGTGTACAAAAAAAATACATTGAATATATATATATATATATATTCAATGTTTCATAGAATAACTACTATCAAACAAACATGAAATTGTGTGTAACATGATCCAAGAATAGTGTTGTGTATACTGCAAGCTAATACGGTGTTGCGTATAGAGAAAGATAATCTTGATGTAGCGTAAAACAGATGATATGAAAGAAATTAAAACGAATATATCTTATAAAATTTCAGGTTGTTACACAACCCATGTATTTTCATGTCATAGTCAATCAATTACATGTATAAGTACTTTTAATTCTATTTTTTATATAAATTTCATAAGATATTTTTCAAAATATATATATATATATATATGTATATATATATATAATTATCACTCATTAGTATTTTTATTCATTATCTAAGATAATATATTTTGAAGCTAGAAAAACATGAAATATATGTCAAAAATGTCATAAATTAATATTTTTACAATGCACCGTTTTATTAATATTTTTCTTTTGTTAATGAGAAACTATTAATGTAAAAATATATGGATTTGGAAAACATTACTGTGATCAACACATGTTAGTACTGACGAATACTTAATAGTTCAGTATATTACACATTACTTGATTATTCAACGATCACTTCATAGTGTGTAGTAGATGGAAACACCTATTGAAAAGATCGATGATATAAATTGAAAGTTTATAAATAATTCATAACATACATTATATAGGATTTGAAAAACATTAAAATACATTTTCAATTTATAATAATATTTTCATAATTTTTCTAATATTTTCCAAGACACCCAACATCTAAGAAAGAACATGATGTCTGTGTAAATAAATTTATGTAAATGTAAATGGAAAGAATAAAAAATCTAATTAAGTGAAATAAAAAATAAAAATAGTAAAAGACATGTGTGACCCATTAATTTATATCAAATAACAAATAGAATCTAATATTCATTAAAATTTATTATTAATTAGTTTAAAAAAGTTTCTAAATCATGATGGACTATTGTATTTGTAATGAATAATGAAAAAATATTCCAAATTATTATCACACTAACAACACACAAGGAATTGATATTTTAAAAATATCTTATATTATAGACACATTATAAAGATAGATTTCAAATTACATAACAAATAATTATTAACAGTCTATGAATTTCATAATATGTAATCTATTTGAATTTTTTCACAAATATTCAAGCTTTGAGACACATTAAACACATACATTACACATAAATATGTATATAATTCCATTGATATTCAATATTGCAAACTAGAATACAAATATTATAGATTGTTACACATTGATGTCATTTTATACCATTTGTTACATTGCAATCTATTGATGTAAAGTGTGAAATTAAAAAACATATGTATTATTACACATTAAATTAAATATTGAATAAAATTCTACTTATACAAAAATTATAGATTAAAAGAACAGTTAATAAAAAATACTATAGATTGAAAAAGTTTTTATTTGTTTATTATGTTCTATAAAGATATTTCAGATTATAAAACATAGGTTATACACATTCCAATCTATGTACACTGACATTAACTTAATTTTATGGTCTTTAATTATCATTTTCCTATAAAAGATAGAAAATATAATAAAAAATCAGAGAACCATATGACATTGAACAAAATGATCTTACAATCCCCAGACCATGAATTACCTCCTAGAATGTTCTAGAATCAAATTTTCCCCTATATCCACGGGTACACCCTTCAACTCATGGGTCATGATATTGTACAGTGATGAAAACACATGTTTTCCACGTGTGGGATTAGGTCTTAAAGCTCATAAAAAAGGGTGTATCAATGAATTCATAACTATTAATTAAATATTGGGAGTAATACAGCAATCCAGAAACCATTTCATGCATTTTTTATGACATATATCATTCTAGATTATACACATAATATAACAAATAACATTGAGTTTGAATTGTGATATTGATAAAAGTTAAAAGATATATATTTTCAAATATGAATATATAATATGCTTGTTGTGAATATAAAATATTCATATAAAGCATATGAGGTGTGCATATACATAATATACCGAATAGGCATAAAAAATATACTATATGGTTTTGGAATATTCATATAATATTTCTTTTTTTAAAATGAAAAATTAAATGCAAGTATAAGGTATGAAGAAAAAACAATTCACTTATAGACAACAGATTATTATACTATGGAGATGTGGATATAGAATAAGTAATTAGCCATGTTTCAAGGTGAATAGAATATCCAACCATGTATCATGCCAAATGAATTTTTAATTTGAGTCACTGGTAAGGTCATGCATAAAATTAATAATACAAAAAGAATAAAGAAAAAATTGACATGAATATGAAAAATGGACATTGATAATAATACATTTTACACAAATCATTTAACCTATCTTCCATTAGAATAAAATAAGTTTAGATAAATAACTAAATAGATTATAAGATTATGAATATTTACAATAATGGTTACTCAGATAAAACCAATTTTCATAAGTAACCTATTAAACTTATCCACAAAGAGAATAATCAGGATATTAGTGTGATGGAAGTATTAATCTAAAGTAATTACATATATACATCCCTCCCTTCCATTATTCTAGATTTTTGCTTAGTAGAAACCCTAATTTAGTAAGGTTTTAGACATATTGAGGAATTTGGAAAAGATAATTTAGGAATTTTTGTGCTAGGGTCTTGAGGAAGTGTAGTAGATAATGAATCTCAAGTATGGTGACATGGAATTTTGAAATCATAGGTCCCTAGGTAGGTTTCTTATCTGGTACTCTAACTGTAAATGATAACTATGGCTTAAATGTGGTGTTCTACTAAAATATTGTTCTATTTTTAAAATGATTTATTTATGAATTTATTTTTGTGTAACAAAAATAAAAGGTTTTGGTGTGTATGATTTTTCAAGGAAAATGAAAGAGTTTATTTTCCTATTATGTAGAAATTTTCATGAAAATGGTTGTTTGTGTAAAAAAGGTTTTTTTTGGAATGAAATAGAGTTTTTTTACCATTTTTCCTTTTTTTATTATTTGGATTGATATTTTTTTAGTAAATGGTGGTATTGAGTTTCCAGCTGATGTGTTCTGTGTTGGATGATATTTTTGTGGTCAAGAATCACTAAAGGGGGTGACATTGAGTTGTTAGTGGATGATTAATGTTGGGTTATTGTTATCTTGATATTTTTTATTTTATTTTGATGATGGGTAATAAATGAGTTAGTAAACTCCCACTTGGATTTTGGAACCTGAATATTTAAGGAATGGTGATGTGGTGGAAACTCCCATGTGGGTGTGGTAACCTTATAGGAAATAATAAGGTGAGGTATACGGGTATTCTGTCCTTTCATGAGTAGGTGAAACCAGATCTTGGTTTGTACTCATTGTCTAGGATTCTCTCAGTTGTAGTTTTTCTTTTTTGTGAATGATTTGGATTTTGTGCATTCTTAGTTATATATTGTGTTGGTTTTGATTTATTATTGGTTGATTTATGGATGTTTCTTTCAGTTTTTATAGAGTTTTATAAAATTATATCGGTGGGAAATGTTTTATAAAAAACATTTAAGATTAAAGGATTTTTCATATACATGGTTTGAATGGAGATAATTGGATAAGTCCTATTTAAAAATCCTATTAGAGATCAATATTCGACAGTGAGGATAATTTTCCTTTAGAATATAGAGTGATAGGTGGTGAGGTAGGGGCTAGAGGTGTGCCTGACTCTGACATTTTGACAAGGAAAACCCCTGTGAGCAGCTTTTTTTATCATTTATTATTTACCCTTGTATTTAAAACCTCGTTATATTTACTGAAAACATCTTCAAAAAGAATTAATATTTGGATTTGTAGAGACATGGATGCATCAGTTTGATTTTATATATATCCCAAAAATTATATTAGTTTTTCGAGCATAAATATTTGAAAGGGTCTTGTGTGTGAATTATATAAACTACTTTTAGTGTCTAAAAATGATTTCTAGTTAGTGTGGATAATACATTTGTAAAGATTATACATCCATAATTTTGATCCAAGGATAAATAAAAAAATTAATAAAGTAAAAAGATATTATACATGTATAATTTTTAAATTCAATTTAAAAATATTATAAAGTGTAGATTAAGAATCCTTAAATGTTAAATAAATAAAATTTCATACAATTTTCACTGGCTGAGGTGAGTTGTTAAATAAGATTCGTGATATGGTTCCTACAATGAAAAAATATGAAATATTAGATTTTAAAAATATCCCTTTGTAAAAATCCCTGATGAATTATACAATTAAAATTCAGATGAATAAGAATAGAATTATCACAATTTTAATTTTGATTTGGAATGGGATGCATCACTACTCAATTATATAACAGAGTATACATGGAGTTCCCATGTGGATAAAAACAACTAAATATACCTGTTGTTCATCTATTTATGAAATTTCATCCACCACCCACCAATCAATCATACATAACATATGAGTTAAAAAAATAAGAACAAATTCTGAAAAATATAAATAAACTGGAAAATTTTATTATAGAATTTGACTAAGAGATTTTCATATTACCAAATAGTTCTTCTAATATAATTTATATTCATTCAACAATTTAACTTTTTGTTAATAGAAATATAGAAATGTGGTTCTTCTTGTATCCCCATCCAGGAAAATGTTCATTTTCACATGTGGTTCATCAGTCAACATAATCATTTTTCATTTTATATTGACAGGCAATGTGGCTAAAAAGGCTAACAGATCCCGCCAATGAAAGGTTGATATAAAATATGGTTATATATGAAATGTATATAATTATTGAACACAACTATATATATATAAGTGGTATATCATTCCCGAGCAAACCTATTCATAAAAACAAAGAAAATGGGAATGGAGAGAGAGATTAAAAAAATTAGTATGTAGAAGGAATTAATTTTAAATAAAATAACTATAAAACATTTACAATCACTAAAAACTATGAAATTCATGGAATTCAAGAACATTCCTTAATTTATAATAGTAGACATCATTCCAGAACAAGCCTATTAAGGAAAAAATGAAATTCTATAAAGAGTAGTGTAATAACCTCCAATAACATACCTAATTTATGTATCTTGATAAAGACACTTATTGTTTATTACACTTTCATCGAATCATAAAGTTAATTGAAATAAAATTTAATCAAATTGGAAGTTTATATAGAATATTCATAAATAAATTTCATGAAAAACATGAAGATTCATTAGTTAATTCATACTTCAAACACATCCAATAAATGTATATAAAACATTTAAAGACTAATAATATATAAAAAAAGATAGATCATATATAGAAATTTGTAAACATTTACTTAGATTAAACCACACACATAAATATGGTAAATATATTTAAAATGATTTCATAACAAAATATATACTCACATATAAAATAACATGTTTTCATAAAATTTGGTAATCCCACTATGATGATCTATTATTTAATCCACTTATGTGAAAGTTTGTATTATAATAGATTCCATATGATAAATAAATCAAAGAACTAAAATATAAGTACTTATTATAAGGATTCAATGGTTGTTATAGTTTTATTCAATGAGAACGTGAAAAAGGAAACATAACCTATCGAAATATATAACTACTACCTCAAAACAACCATAAAAAATAGAACAGAAGAAAACAAATTTTATAGAATAAAATAAATGAAAAACAAAATTTTATACTCCTTTGATTAAGAACATGATACAGAAGTTAGGTATGACTGTATAATACTTACATAATCATGTTGAGAATTTCAATGGTATTTTTCCATGCCTATAAAATTAGTTTAGAGTATTACAATAAAAAATGTAATAACTATTTCATGGGAATCCTAAAAAAAGTGAAGAAATTACTAATACTCTCAGCTAGAGATCTGATACAAAAATAATTAACCAATTAAGAGGAGAATAATTTTAGGTATTTAATATGGTTTGTGTAATGGGAATAAACATTAACATTAGATAAATCATTACTTTTTCCAAAAAAAATAATGTTTGGAGGGGGAAAACTATGCTGTTAATTGACATTATTCAACAATATCTCAGAAATTGTACATTTTAGATGAATAAAATAAATAGAAACTGAAGTTGTTGGAACCCCATAAAATATTTCATTCACCTACAAAGATAACGTTTCAGTAAGAGTGGGTCTTACTCATTAAAAAATGATAAATAAGGTAGTTGAACAAATTAAACAAGTATATTTATATGCCAATATATTCATAAAATAATCATTGCTATTTAAAAGATAAAAGGAAATTTACAGGTGTTTTGGGATGATAGTCAAAGATTTAGACATGTTCACATAAAAAAAGGAATAACACTTTCATGTAATTCCTCAATTCATTCTATCTATTGGAGGCCCTTTAATAATGATGGGAATATTGGAATATGTAAAAAAATTGAAAATTGTCCCAAATACCATTTTGCAAGCATAAATATCATGTTTCCACTATTTTTACAGGTCAATGATCCCTATAAAATAGTCCAAGAACAACGTCGACACCAAGAAAATTACATAATAGATGGTTGTGTAGTTATTTAAAAATTGAATATACTTTATTTGAGAATTATAATATCTTGTAATCCAAAAATAATATTATTTGGTACAATTATTTATAGGCAGGAACAATCAAATGAGAAATAATATGAAAAATGACATCGAGAATAAGTGGTTGTGTAAAATGTAACATAAAAAATTTATATTTAATACATCATATCAATTAAATAACATAATATATGAATTGTGTCCAGTCTGATGTGGTGGTTAAAACAATTCCCAAGAAATTGAAGAAAATAGTATCAACCTCAAATAGAGATCCAATACAAAAATAATTAACCAATGAAGAGGAAAATAGGGTCAGGTATTTAATATAGTTTTTGGAATGTTAATAAACATTAAAATTAGATAAATCATACATTTTTCCTAAAAATAATAATTCATGCTGGGGGAAAACTATGATTTCAATTGTTATTATTTAAAAAAAATCTTAATAAATGTATGGTTTAGATGAATAAAATCAATAGAACCCCATGGAAGTTGTTGTAACCCCATAGAATATTTCACTTACCTTTATAGGGAATGATTCCGCAAGATCAGATCATATTCTCTAAGAACAAATGATAAATCTAGTCAAATAATCCCTACTTGGTTCCTAGTATGAGTTGGAGGTGTAATCCAAGGTCAAGACAGAGGTTTAGACTGAGGTAGAGGTGTAAGTGTAGACAATAGTGGAGGTGGAGTTGCAGGTTGAGAAGGATAATGTATAGTATATGAAGTCATATTAGGATGGGTAGGCATTTTCATAGGTGTACATTGAAGAATTATATAAGGGTTTTAAGGAGTTTTTTATGCCAATGTGGAGGTGGAGGTGTAGACCGAGTCCCATGCATAGGTGTAGACCGAGGTAGAAGAGGATTTGCTGGTGGAGAAGGTGATGGAGGATGCAGAGGCTAAGGCTGAGGCCGAGGTGGAGGAAGGGTGTAAAAGGCAGAAGGATGTGAGAGGGATACAGAGGAGGCAGAGGTTAGTATAATATGGGGTTTGGAGAGTAGATTTAGTTTGTGGTGAGGAATCAGACAGAGGGTATAATAGAGATGGAGAGAGGAAATGAAGGAGAAGAAGACACGTACACATGAGTTAACATGGAGGATGCATGTGTAGAGATAGGCACAGAGTATAGTTTATATAAAATAGAAATATATATAAACAAATAATATCAATAAATAATTAAAATTTTCTAATAAATAATGAACAAATATGTTCAAATATGAACCTATATATTTAAGTGGAATCAATTAATTTGTCAACACATTTGAACTTGAATGACCAAATGTGAAGATGTATAAAAATCATTATTAAAAAATCATTATTATGAAATCAATCAAATATTTCAAAACCTATATATTTAGTTGTAAAAATGAATTGGGAAATAATTATAAGGTAAAAAAATTTAGAGATCGATATGAGACATGCACTTATATCATACACAATATGAATATACAAGATATTTAATGTGCATATAAAAACTATTAAAAGTATTCTTATTCTAAATATATAATAAAAAATGTTGAAAATTCATATAACAGTTTCCAAAGATATGATATGATACTTTTTTATAAGGGATGAAGAAAAAGAAACCCACCTAGAGATAGTGAATTGAATTTTTTTAGAAATTTATGAAAACAAGATGGAAACATGCTTACACATAGTTGGAAAATATAGAATATTGGATCATGCAAAATGATTGTAGTGATTAGTGGGGGAGAGCTAGAACTGTGGAAATTTCCATTTTTAGAGGAACATAGTTTCAGGCTTCAAATCTAGGATTTCCTGCACAGTGGCACAAAAATTTAAAACCCACCCATGAAATAGGATGAGGTTTTTAATAAAAAATGTACATATGGAAATAAAAATATAGTTTTGGAAATTTAGGTATGCTTGTATTGTGCCAAGTTTGATCGAGGACATCAGAATCTAATTCTATTTCAAAAATATACCTGGCGGGTTGAAATCATTGATCTATGACAGAGGTGATATGCAAGGAAACTTGATGGTTTTGATTTTTGAGTTAAAGGGGAAAGGGATAAATTGTACTATGAGCACTAGATGAGAGAAGGTAAATTAGTACTAAGGAATATTGAAGATTCTTAAATAGATCCAGAGGCATAATGGTGGAGGCCGAGGCAAAGGATTAGGTGGAGGAGGTTTCAGAAATGGAGGTGGAGACAAGGGAGAGGTAGAGGCAACGTCATAGGTGGAGGTAGAGGTGGTGGCTGATGTGGAGGAGTTATAGGAGGTGGAGGTGGAGGTGGGATGGATTATTTTACCGCGAGAATGAGGAAAGAGGGATAGATAAGAGATAGAGCTGGGGATGACGACCTCGAGGAGGAGATGCATAAATGGGATTGGGGGTGCAGAGTCATGCGTGTTTGGGAGAATTTAAAGAGGGGATGTGGGGTGTGTGAGTGAAAATGAAGGAGAGGGATTCACGTATGGGAGAAACTACGTGGATATGGAATTTGTAATAAATTTTACAATATTTAGTAAATATAATTGATTTTAAGAAATTCCAAGAGTTCCCTCCCCTCTCTTGTTAAAGGGAACATATTCTTTTCATTTATTCATAATGAAAATGCCTCTTGGTTTTATCAATACATACAAAAATCAGTCAATTTCGTCCCTATACATGTCTTAGAGGTATTATTTAGGTCATAATACCAACTTTAGAGGTCTTAAGTTGTAAATCAAATGAGGATTTCAAAATAAGATGTGTAGTTCTTAACTGAGAATTTTTAGTTTATTTCCTCTTCCGACACCTTAAATTATTACACAACCATGATTATAAAGTATAATTAGTATATTCCATACACTAAGATGTTATTAGGTTAATTTAAGAACCCCTATCCATCTCCAAAATCTATCAAATGGTAATTAAATTCATCATTTATGTGTACAACAGACTACTGCCTTGCAAACCAATATAATTCATCTTCCATAACTATCATTCATGACTAATTATAATTATCTATTTAATATATATATGATATTCATGAAAATTTTATAATTATTAATGCATAATATATCTAATAACTTCACACCTTTTCAATCACTGAAAAATGATAACATCATTTGTGCATAGGTGTGGACTACCACTTCCACAAAGTGTTTTGATTTGTTCTTCATTACCACATCACATAAAATATATATATATATATATATATATGTTTATTTAATGAAATTATATGGTATTTCTGATATTATTATAAATTTTTAATTATAAAATAACAATTTTTTCCATTCCATAATGATCACTGAAAAATGGAAATGTTGCTCATGTGTATGTATGACCAATTATATCCATGATTGTAACATAGTTCATTTTTCATTAACATCTTTCATGATTGGTTTTAAAATTATAATTTATGTATAAATATGATAATTATTTCATTATTAATATTTTTTAGATGATATATTAATGACGTATTTGATAATATTCAACCTACCAAAATTTTTTGGTCATATGAGGTGAATATCATCAAAAGTTATAATGTGAACTAAATTGATTATTAAATTTTATATAAAATGTTAATAAATAAAATAAAACGCTAATGAACTTGAAAAATGTTCTTATGAATGTAAATAACTAAAATAAATTTGTTATTCTAGATGATAAATAACATACATGACTAGTTAGACTCTAGGTAAGGGAATTTCTTTTAAAAACCCTCATTTAATGTTTCACATACAATAATTTTTCTTCTATGTCCATATTTCATAAAATTATTCTATAGATGTAATTATATAAAAATAAAATAATTATAAATGGAATTATATGAATATATTTATTTTATTTTAAATGTTATAAAACATAATAAGTTTACATGTTTTAAATAGAATGTTTTGATAAAAAAGATAAAAGGAATATTATATTTAAATTTATATAGAATCAACGTATTTTCTCACCACCACAACCATTATTTTATGTTTGTATTCCATTAAAATATTTCATGCTTTCTTCAAAGAGAAATACTATTTCCCTTTTCATGGGTATTTTGGTATTGGAAATGGTTTTTTAAAAGAAATATATATTTTGATATCAGAAAGTGTGTTATATACGTATTAAAAAGTGTTTTTCAAAGGTTCTATGATAAAAAAGTTAAAGAGTAAATGTTTTTATTCATGATATGGTACTTTATAATTATATATAATAAATCGGTGAGCATGATACATCATTTTTAAAGGGTGATCCCCATTATAGATATCTAATATATTTTTTCATGTTACTTAACATAATTGGAAAGACAAAGGGAGTTATCGTAGGGTTTATCCTATAGATTTAACTGGGATGCAGTTATTTCTAACATAGGTTTAAAATGGTCTATGAAAATAATTTCTCTTATTTTCCTGAAATGATTTCAGTTTCTATCTTTATTCATTAAAGGATTTATTTCAAAAAACATTATATGTGATTTTTATATGGAAATTTTTTATTTCATCCACTAAAATAATATTGATATAAAGATTAACATTTCAAGAGTCTGAATGATTTTCACTAGACTAGTAGATTTTTTCTATTTATGATATTTACTAAGAATATTGTTCTCAACTCATATTTTTGAAAAAAATTCACAGTTTTTAAAGATTAGTATGAACAATAAAGAAGTGAAGTTGGAAGTCATCATGTTTTTGTATGAAAAAAATCATGTTTTATTTTAAATGTTTAATATTATGTGAAAATAGATTCTGAATAGATGTGACCACTCTATAAAATTTGGTTTTGTTATGTATGAGTTTTGACCTAATTCTATAAAACTCTAAACTAAAAAAGAATCTCAAATGTAAGAAATTGAACTTTTTACTTTAAAATAAATATTATGTAATTATTAAGGTTTTGTATTTACAAAAATAATGCATCCTATAATAGATTTAAATTTTTTTAAAATAAATAATAATTTTTCTTTTTGAATTTCACCTTTTTTAGATGAATTTTTTATAGGTAATAAAACATTCTCACCCAAAAATGAATATTTTAGGTGAGACATAAGCGGTTTGAGCTTTTCATATGGTTATTCTTAGATCATTGGTGTAAAATTTGGTTTATGTCTCCTAAGATCTTTAATATGTTTCTCAAATTGGGTATGAAAAAAAGATATATTTTTGGAATTATGTACTAGTAATAAAATCATAATGAAGTTCTTCCATAATGTTTTTCAAGGTATACTGATCATTAGAATTTGAATTTATATTTGAACTAAGAATTTATTATATAGAAAAATCATCTAAATATACTAGAAAATTACCCACAATATTATAAAAATGGTCATCCTCTTTATTAGAGAAAATTCACATACATGTTTCAGTAAGTGAAGTTTTTCTATTAATCTCTTCAATCGTTATTAAAAAAATCATTTTCACTATCAAAATGTAATTCACATTCTATAAGCTTATATATAGTATTTTTAACAATTGAACGTTTCTTGATTCTCTTAAAAACATTAAATTATTCACTTTTTTGTCCTAGGTTAAAAATTAATTTTTCCTTGAAAACAAATATGACTGCTCCACTAGTTTGTAGGAAGATCCTACTATGGATATAGGCACATTCTTATCACACTCCATATCTAAGATGATATAATATTAACATATACATAATTCCTCAAATCCTAATTTTAGAAAATCCACTCTCCCAATGGGCTAATTGATAAATTGATTAGATGGTTGTATTAAAATAGTGGTGGGTTTCAAATCTCTCAGTATATGCTATTGAAATAGTGATAAATGGAACAAGTTGATTTTAAAACCTAGGTCATATAATCAATTGATTTTATTTCTATCTATCATAGTATACAGTATAACAAAACTACACGGGTCTTGATGTTTAAGAGGAGTCTTATTTAGAAGGATAGAACTGAACTCCTCTGTAAATCTATAGGTAAAAAATTAATTTGTTTTTTTTATTATAAATAATCTGTTTTATTTAATTAAAATATGATGATATTTGAACTAAATAATTTAGGAAAGGAATATTGATTTGAATATTTTTAAATAATTTAATCGATTTTTGAAATTCAGTTTCATAATTTTTTTCTTTAGTCTTTGAAGGAATGGGATGGGTGGGGAAAAATTTTTAATACTTAAATACCATTGAGATATTCCACAAGTTTTCCCTTCAATATATTATTTTTAATTTTCAAGTATTTTTTGCCTTATTCTTAATGTGAAGCATCACATTATAAAGTGATTTCATTATTGCTCTCCAAATTTTTAGATTTTAGAAATTACATTTTTTTTTCTGATATTATTATAAGCCTTCAGATTGAGAAACCCTTTCAAAATTTCTAAATTCATATTTTGTTTTTAAACCACTCTATGTGGTTATATAAATAACATTCTCTCTAGTGTTTATTTAAGTTGTTCTTGGAAGCTCCCATTTATCTCATGTGTTCATATATTTAACTATCTTTCCCATTTGAAACTCCAATTTGTGTATCCCAGAATACATTTCAACTTTATATGAGTCATTTTAAGATTTTTTGAATCAAATTTATCATTGGAGGGATTAAAAATTCTTATCAAATATGGGACAAGACCCTTTACATCCTACTAATAATTAGAGGTTTCATCCTTAGTTTTTTTATTGTGGTTTGAAATGTTGTTAGAATCTAGAGGTTGGTTTTCTCAAAATCCCTTACTCTCTCTATGATAGGTTAGGGTAATTTCTATACCAAGGGTTGTAGTTAATGGATTATGGGTCATCTGTAGTCTATATTAAATTACAATAGCAATAAAAATTGGAAATCATTGAGGGTTTGAAAGGTACGCCAAAAATTTTATCGCATATACTCGAGCTATAAAATATACTGAATTGAAGGAATTACTCTCAAAGAGAATGATTTTTTTTGAAAACCATGTTTATTAACACTTATCATAGAATTTTGGTTCATTCGGTATTGAATTTATTCTTTCATTTCTAAAAGATGATAATTTACTTTTATCTCTGAACTTATGGAGTAGTCACACCTATTCACCTTTATTCTTATATAATCTTTTAATTTTGAATTTAGGGCCAATATTTTATATATCTCTCTTAGTTATTCATCTATATTATCATTATAATTAACTCTAGTGGATTTATTAAAAAAATTATTCCCTAAAAGTGAAATATCGCCATATAAAACCTTTAAAAGTAGTTGGGTAGAGATCTAGTGGTGGGGAGAATACATGAGTAGGTCCTTAACCCTATCCCATGCTTCATAAAAAGAGTTTTCTTCGGCTTGAATTTTTTTTTTGAAAAGCTCTTCCTTGATTCACTTTAGATATAATTTTATAAAAAATCATAAACTTGATCCTATGTATCAAATATATTTTAATCTAAGGATGGGAACCAACTTCTATCATTCAATTTTAGTAGAAGGGGAAACACTCTCATTTTAAGTTCATTTTCACTCAGTTTTTTCAATTGAAATTATTTCACTATGTTTTAGAATTACCTAATGATGGATAAGTGTTCCTCATTAGGTAATCCATAATTTGATGGAAACAATGAAATATTTGACTATTTCTATTCATATTTTATGGCACTATGTGTAATACTTACTGATGATGGGTTGCATGAAACTTGGGGGAGTTAAAACTCCCTCATTATTGGTATTTTTAAATTCAAATGAATTATTTTGGGTTGTATATTTTTTTCATTGTCTATATAACTCTCTCTCCCTTATTTTCTATTTTATCCTCTTATTTAAATTTGTTTTTATCAATATCTTTACTTTTTTGTGAATTTCAATAATTTCATGATCTATGTTCTCAGTTTGAGATCTTATGTGGATGTAAAAAGTAGTTTTCTTAAAAAAAATGTAGCAAACACAAGAATATTTTTTTAAAAAATTTAATATTTAATTATTATTTTTTTGATATTTTATAAGAGTTTTATTTTTTGTTCCTTGGTCTCACATGTATTCCCCAAAAACAACACCAAACAATTTTATAATTTTCCTTTAATTAAAAAAAATTATTTATTGCCTACTAACCATTGTATAGTTCCAAGTAAGACCATATCTACTAGAAATAAAAAAGGGTGTGTGAACTAATAAAATAAATTCAAAATTGGAAATAATAGAAACAAGTTAGTATAGAATATGAAATAATAAAAAAATGATCATGTAACAAATTAGTGAGTAGTGATAATGATGGTTGAATGAAGCATACAAACTAGAATTTAAACCATCTTGATGAGTAGTGAATGGAAAATAAAAAGGAAGGGGGGATTTTAAATATGTGTTAAAAATTGTGTTTATTTACTAATGTGGAAGTGTAATGAATCAAAATCCTTAGAAAATTTACACACTAACATTCTCAAGAAATATGACAGTGAAGGTTAAATTCCATATTTTTTCAATTGAATATTTCCATATAGTCATAAAAAATGAGTAGGATGAGAATCATTAGGATTGGTCCAATACTCAATATCAGTGTTCTTTCCTTCAAAATTATTTTAAGAATTATTTTAATGATTTATATGGAGAAGAGTTTCTTAACAGTTTGATTGTGATGGAAACTATGAAGAGTTTTCATTTCATGAAACATTAAAGAAAATTTTTTCCAATATAAATGATAATGAAAAAAGAGAAATCCTATAAAAATGTTATAGGGAAAAATTAAAATACAAGTATCAATTTAATCTCATTTACTGGTGTAAGAAATTTTAAATGATCATTTTAAATTTAAATATATTCAAGAAATTCATTACAAAATATGAAAAAAATAAAGAGAGTTTTTTAAGGATGAAAAATATATTCCACACATACATTTTTGTTTTCCCCAACAACTCCTAAGTCTTTGTGTTTTTATATTTATCTGGAATCCATGTAATAATAATATTTCTCTTATAACTAATTAATTACTGTATGTGAATTCAATAAAAAATGAATCTATAAATCTTACTAGTCTACAAAAAAACACATTTCAACCTTATCATCACTTCTTATCTACTTTATCACTCATACATAGCTTCCACTTATGCCTTACATGATCTCTCATTCACCTAGACATATAACTTTACACTCACCCATCCATGGGCCTTTATAACCATAATGTAGTAACTGTTCCTTGAGAATGATCTTGATGCAGGTATCTATATGTTCTTTACATGATACAACATATTCATTTAAACTCAGTATCCATAGTAGACCAATATTCAAGTCAAACCCCAATAACATTATTTTTTATCTCAATAACTGCAGTTCTAGACATTATATTTCCCATCTAAATTCAAATACATAGTATTTTAGCTACCATAGTGGAAAAAACATTGACTACTAGCCACTATTTTATTATTTTATTTACCAATATTTATTCCAGATATCATAAACCATAGCTCCCATCAAACCAGTTCAAAAAATGGTATGTGTTAAATCATCATTAAACAATCACATATCTAAATCAATATAGATGTCCATTGAATCATTTTCTCAAGCATATAATGTTCACGAAAATATAATTGAAAAACTTCAACACTTGATATATTTGAGGATACTCCATCTCCATCAACAACTCTACCATGAAAAAAAATCCAATTATTGAAAAAAATACCATATAATCTCATATTTATCACCAATAAAGTAATAAACTTAGACCGATTCTTTGATCACAAAATCATTAATCATGATTTTTAACCAAGATTAAATATCCCTTGAACATAAAATAGTGGCCATGTCTCATCAATGAGATTCATTTAGTTTATGAGACACAACTCAATCATTTTCTCCCATGAATAGGGTCATGCTCACTAGTTCTTCCAAGATTTATATTCATTTGAATAATGTTATTGTTCTCACATTCATTTGCATTCCAATTTTCATTAAACTTCTCAATTCTCTAGCAATATGAGACCGAATATCATTTATGAATGAGTTTGGGTGATACAAAGTTCTGATGGAATCTTTTTCCATAGACTAGTGTTTTCCCTGGATCTTCTATTTGATTTTTCTCAATTTTAGTTTGATGGAATTAAACTGAGATCCCCTTCAGATTGATTTTATTCAATTGAATGTATATGTTATCCAGTAAAATGATATATCTTCTTAAGAGTTTCTTTAAATTAAATAGAAATTATCCGAAAGTCTTCAAAAAAATTCTACAATGGAATCTACAGTTAAATTCTCATATGGCCACAAGCACAATTCTCTTATTGGTTCCTACAAAAATATCTTCTGGGATTGGTGGTTTTTCTCTCAAATATATCATATGATGGATTCCAATAATATAATGTGGTACATGTTACTATTTATCTTTCTAGAGTGGGATTCAAAAATTTCATATCCTCGAAAACAAAATGATAATGAAAATTTATTGTAATAAAATAAATTCAAAAATAAAATGAAACCATATAAAAAATTAATTCAAGAGATTTAATAGTTCATAAAAAATAATAGAAAATAACACCATGGAAAAATATATAAAATCAAATAATAGAAATTTTAAAATCTAAAATTCATCAATGTAGTGACGGTAGGGCATTGTAGCGGTGGCAGGGCACTGTAGTAGCGGTGGGTATTATGTGGTACTATAGAAGGAAGGTTCTGTAGCAGTAATATTCACAAAATGATCATTGGGAAAAAAATTTGGGCCAACGGGCCATATAATGACCTGAAATTCCCTCTGGGCCTTTGGGATATGTAGTGGGTCTCCCTCTACCCAATTAAAGAGGTATTTGCTTTTCTTTAATAATAAATGAGGCTTCGGCCCAAAACTTTTAAAAAAATCAATAAATATTGGACAGAAAACAACTAGAAATTAGTTCAAAAAAAATATGAGAATTCAACCAAAGAGTTTAATATCAATTACACAATAAAAATAATCCTTTTAATGGTAGTATTTAAATAATAAACACTTCAATACAAAATCACCAAGAATCAAATATTTACCATTAAACACTGATTTAATCATGAAAATCATCTAAATCTCAATGAAATAATGTGGTAAATGGTTATGATAACTAGATGATTTCAAGGGTGAACAAAATGAAGAATAATATAATATTTAAAATCATATCCATATTTTAATACAATGGAAATTATTTTCAAAGAATTAATAAAATTTGGAGGTTATTAGGGTTTCATTTTTTCTCTTTTTATGATAAAAAATGTGTCTGTAGATTTTATATAGATTTTTGATAATAAAATCATGATTCTTAGAGCGTAGTCAGATCATTAATAACCTAGTAAAAGGAATTTTATGAAATTTTCTTTTTGGGTTTCATAAAAGGATCTTCCACTTTATAAGATAATCCTACACGTGGTTTAATTTGTTGGTGATAATATTTTGAATTTATTAAACAAGATATCATTGATCCTATTAATTAGGGGTGAGGTTTGGTTTGATTTAGAACTCTAATCGATGTTAAAAATCCATTTATAAGGGTATTGATTTTATCTATTTGAGAAATTAATAAGTGGATATGATTTTGATATAAAATATAACCTATATACTTTTATTTCTGTGTATTTATGGGAAATTTCAATAATAAGTTTGTATGGAAACTACCAAATGAAGAGGAAAAATAGTTATACAATAGCTACCATGGATGAGAGATAATATAAAAATGTTCCCAATGATATATAATGAGAAATGGGATAATGATAGATTTATATTAGTGAAATTGAAATGAGTTGAATAGGTAGTTAAGACATAGTAAATAATATGTTAATATGGGTCCTATAGAAATGGTAAAAGAATTTATCCAAATGAATATAGGGTAATATAATAATATAATATCAATTTTTTTGGAAAATGATATGGTTAGGATAAATGAGATTAAATATCTAAACTATTAAATTTCAAATGAAATTTTATAAAAACCAACAAAAGTTATAAGAAAATTATAGAAAATAGTCAATTAAGAATTAATTATAATGTAATGTAAAATGATATAGAGAGAAAAAAGTTTTATAGAGTTTTAAGATGATTTTGAGAGTAATGAAATGATAGGATTTAAATTTATTGATGATGGTATGAAATGAAAAATTATGTTTAGGAGTTTATATGGATCAAATAACACTTTTGAAGAGTTGTAGAATAAATTAAAACCATATTTCTAAGATTTCCATTCTATACAAAACATGAACCATGTAAACTAAAAATAAAGAATATATACCTCTCGTTGATGATGGATACTAGAAATATCTTCAATAATAGTGGTTTTAGGAATATCACTAAGGAATGACCAAAGAACTATTCCGTATTGTGTGTATCTATATATTGGTTGAATCACCCAAATATTGGGTGTTATTCTCCTCACAAACAATATAGGCTAGTATCTTGTAGAAATTAAGGCGAGAGAAGAGGACTCAAAAGAATCCATGAAGGGATTTTGAAAGAATTAACTCCCCATTATAATGGGTACTATCCTTATATATAGTTGATGGGAAACTCCCCATCATTCCACAATATTTATCCAAACATTAAAAAATATTCAAGTAAATCTTCTGATTATAATACTTATAACCTCTGAATAAATTTTATTCCCCAGAACAATTCATCAAATGAAACATTACTGAATAATTATAACTATGGATGGAATATTCCAAAATTTTATAATGTTTATCTACATAGTAAATCATATTATAATGAATACATTATGATTCATAATGCCCAATGATATATCCTATCGTACCATATGATTTTATTAGGTAGAATTCATACGATATCTCAAAATTGTATTAAATGATATACCTGAAGTCACATAAAATTCCTCTTATACAAGGGATTTTTAACCACACACCATCATAGTATCTTATAAAATGATATCCTTAAAAACATAACATGTATATATGCATTAAGGTTATACCTCTATCCAAGGGGATCTGTGTATGGGGTTTCTATAAATAAAGTGGGGATATGGGAAGTTATTATTTATGGAGTAGTAGAGGTTAGAGTGTTCCAATCCCACCAAGGGATATTTATGTGTTAATTAAAAAATTTAAAAGACATGGAAACCCTTATATGGTTCGAATTCCCCAAAATTAGACTAAAATATAATACCCTTATTTAATCTTTCTTGCAAAAGCTTTGATCAGGGAGAAAGATACATTAAAATTAAAGTACAAGACTGGTTTTCATTATTCTTTTATGATGAATCGGTTTTTTAAATTTATTAAATTAGATATTTACTAAATATAAGGGATTTAGGTATTCAAAAAAATCATTTCTCAACAAAATATTTTCTATTAGATGACTATAAAATATAGTAAGAAAGGGTATTTTCATAGAATCTATGCGTGAAAACCATGTGGGTGAAGAGGAATACATGAGTTATTTTAAATATATATATATATATAATATTGTAGAGGAATTATTTATAGAGGATAATATAATTAAATTTAATATCATTTATAAAAACACATTCCATTATGAATAGAAAAGTACTGATAAAAAAATTTAGATCTCTTTTTGATGAGTTAAAAATTATTTATTTATATTTTAAGGGTCTTAATTTTACATGTTTCAGAGAAAAAAAAGTAAAAAACTATAATTTCTGAGAGACATGATCACTTAATTAGGTCAAGTGAAGCATTAACTTTTCTAACAATTTTGGTTGAATGATATTTTACATCACATTTCAAACCATGGCCTTAATATTTTGTGTACTAAAAAGGTAAATTTTGTTTAAAAAAAAGGTAAATACGTTGAATTATGATATTTTTGGTTCATAGATATAAATTTTGAAGAGGTAATAAAGACCAATTAGGATAAGCCTTAAAAAATCAATTTGAAATTTATTGTTATATTGATTGAAATTCAATAAGATGGATCAAATTAAAATTCAGTGACATTAAAAGGTATATATAGTATACAGAGAAATAATTGAAGATTATATATCAAGATCTTTTTTCTAAGAAAAAGTAATATTTTATTAATAAATTTGGGAAGGATCTTGATGATTCTATCCTATAAAAATTTCATTATCAATATATATTATTACAAATTACAACCATTAAGTATGGTGATATAAATGATAGATGTTTCATCAAAAGGAATCTTCTAGGGGGAAAATATAATTTTTTTGGGAATAAAAACTTTAAAAATTAGTGTTTTGATGATGATGAAAGATTGAAGAGTATAATTTTTAATTTTTTTATTTATCTTTTGTTTATTAACTCTTATGAAATGTTTGATGAGATGTTAGATTGTATCAATATCATTATTTCCACTAACATAAAATCATCTCTCTTATGACCCTTTTTTGGAATAAAAGTTTTGAATCTCTCAATAAAATTATTTATAATGTGGCCTTATGTGTTAATGAAATACATTAAGTGTTCAAAAAATGGATTTGTTATATTATGGGACTATTGGTTTTCATGTTTTTTAACAATTTATTACCCGATATTAATTATCTTTCCCCTTTTTAATAACACTTAAGTAGCACTGATTCCCAAGATAATCCTATGATAATATGAAACTAATTTTATGTTAATTATAATTTTCAATTTTATTTTTGTTTTTTAAAAGTTACTATTAATTGGATGAAAAATATTTTTCATTGGATGGTTACTGACATAAAATTAGAATTAGTATCATCTAGAATAACTATGGATAATGCAATAATTACACATGATTTTTTACACACAATGAGAAATAATTTATTTTTAAAAAGAGGGGTAATGGATTGTAATCTTTATATGAACATAGTTTGTGATAATTTTTAGTGACACGTTCTTAGAAGAGCTATCTTGAAAATGAGGTTTTAATATATACGAGTTGAAAATGTATTTCTATTTTTTTCTTTTTTTTCTTATCAATTTTATGTTGGATCCACAATCCAATATCTCATGTTTTTTATAAGACAAACATTTTTATTTTTCCTTTAATTTAATTATAGTTTAATATATTTTTATTTAAATGATGAGTGTAAGTGTTGTTTTGTTTCCCAAACCCTTTAAGGATTTTTTTCCCTATGAAATCATCATATATAAATGTTTAATGTTTTCTATTTGTTCAAAAGTTTACTTGTGACACACTATGGGTTTTTCTCCATATTCATCATTATGATTTGATTTTACTATTTGTATCAAGACTAGTGGATTATGAATTCATTATTCTTGTAATATTTACCATCTCATAATTTGTTTCATTTATGAGGTTATTATTTTTCTATAAAAATAAAAAGATTTATCACCCCTATGGGTTTAAGTTTATTATAAATTTATAGAAGAATATGAATAGTATTAACACAAGACCACCTCATGACAATTTTTCATTACAAATTAACCATGAATAACAAGATATAAACACCTTGGGTGTTACCTTGTTTTTATTATTTTATATTTTAGTTAGTACATCATCATGAAGATAACATTAAACTTCACAGAAAATTAGAATACAAATATTGACAATGTTGTTTGAATAAGACAACATAGACATCAAACATAAGAAAACGTGTCATTTTCATTGAGGATGAAAACAAAACTAAAGAGTTAAAAACATAAAACAAATAATTTTAAGACAATTTATAAGTGAAATTATTATATGTAGAATCATAACAATTTAGAAAACTAAACTTAACACCTTACTGGTTAGAGATGCTTGATGTGTACTTGAGACAACACTACAAAATGAAACAAAAAATATTGAAACTATGATTATTAGTGGTTATAAACTAATATTAATATTTTTATTTAGAATAAAAATAGAATATTACTATTAGAATTATTTTTTTTAAATTAAGGATGATAATGAAGAACTAAACACTGAATACATTTGTTCTTGATATGTGTATTGAATTGATTACCTGAAATATTATTGAGATAGACCTCTTAATATTTGTTCATTCATAAAGATTATAATAATTTCAATATTTTTTATTATGTATTATTTTATAAATTTTTGATATATTATTTTACCATACGATATAAACGGTTATACCACTTTTAAACGGTATTTTGTATTTCGTTATTCCGCCTAAAATTGAACGAAGATCATGATTGTACCTCCCATAGAAAATTTCTGATCATAAATTGTTGTAACCCTCATTAAAATGATACATTATATTTAGTTCAAATAAAACTTATCAAGGAGTAAATAAGGTTTGAATAGAGGAGTAAGATCATGTTTATATGAACCACTATAACATTTTTTATGTTATTTACTACACAATTTTAATCTCTTTAATTTTATAATTGTTAATTACTCCCCATGAATTTATTATGATTATATTTGAAAAAAAGTCAATATAATTTATTTTAATCTTCAAGAAATATATGGTATGCTAATATTTACCGAAGACACTAAACTGTCTAATGAAAAAAAATTATTTATGTCAGGTCAATAAAATTGGGGGGTTTGACTTTCTATAATATTGATATTGTTGTATAGTTTTAAGCCACCAATGTATAGTTTTCATCACCTTATAAAAGGTATTATATATAGACTCTAAAGAATTTTTTATATAAGTAGTATCCTATAACACTTTAAAAATTCATTCAATAGTATTCTAATAGAATTCTTGTGGGAATATAGAAAAATTCATATGTTAGACTTGCATTCATATGGATTCCTTGATGATTGTGAGTTGATGATTGTGAGGTCCACCAAAACATATTTTATGCTTAATATATATTCACCTTATGAATTGACTTAAGAAAAAAATGTTAATAACACAATTAAACATTATTTATCATTAAAATGATATGGAAGTTATGGGTTTCATTCACAATAATCTCCAACTTATTAATAATAAAAAATGTTTTAATTATTAATAAAAAATAGGAGCTTAAATGCAAGGTGTCAAATTAATTAAAATTGATAAAAGGTAGTAAATATTTTAAAAAAAAGTTAATAATTTTATACTAATTTAAAACATATAATTAGAATAATGTAATAAAATTTTAATTATAAGGTCAATTAATAAATTAAGAAAGAAAAAACAATTGAGGGGTGATTAAAGACACCACTATGAAGTTTCCTTCACCCCCTTTGTGACACTTTTTAGTAATTAATTGTTATGATCACTTGGGATATAGGAAAAACAAAGAGGTCTTAAGTTAATGTTAAGGAATATTTTTTCAACTAAAACATTATCACTTATTTTACCTGTACACTTATTTAGTAAATGGTTTTCTCACACTTACCTCACCATTAATTTTCATAAAAATATATATTATACATAAATATACAACAATGAATACTATGATTTATTAATAAGGTTATCCCACAATGTGGATAACTACTTCTCTAATTTTTTGTTTTATTATCCCATATACACAAAACTGTTATTTTATTATCAACAAATAGCTTATCCAAGGTCATGTCCCTAGACTTATAATCTCAACACCAACCAGGTACAATTCAAGCACTAAATTTCATTTTATAGAGCTCTAGAACCAAGCAAGTCTTTTTATAGAAAGAATAGGATTCAGACTGCTCCTCTCGAATAATGATTATTAGGTCGGAACAAGTCTATTATGGAATCAATAAGTTATGATATTATCCATTATTTATTATAATTCTAAATAGTTTCCTTGATTTCACAATAATATTCAGGGATGACTTTATCCTTGGGATATACATTAACCATAAGCTTTAGTCTTTATGATATAGAAATATCATAGGCTGAAATTATCATATCTTATTATTCAGTCTATAGAATTTTTAGAAGAATCAATTGTCAGTTTCTCTCTTTATATTCTTCTTCTTATTATTCAAAAAACTATGATCAACTTTTTACAGTAGCATCATTTATTTTCTTTTCAATACCCAATATCAACAACCTAAGTAGTGTTGATCATTATCTCCTCTTTAGATGTAGGGGTTTATTTTGTTCATAATTGTTTTGAATACATTACGTTTCATATTATTCTATATTTGTATAATCTAATACATGTGATAAAGTCTCCATATTATTATAGGAAGTTTTATTTTCTTTATAAATTTTATCCTTCAGAATCCATGAAATGCTGATCATGATGAGTTATTTAATAGTGATTTCATTTTATCAACTTTTAATTCCTATAAGGTAATTTATTGTCATTCCTCATGAAATTTATAAATATAATGGATTTCCTTCTCTTATTTAAATCTCCAAAAAATTCGTAATCAATTAAATTGTTTATAACAACTTGAAGACATGCAAAAAAATTATTGCAATCATGGATCCTTTTGATGTGGTATAAATATTTCCCACAACATTCTCCTCGTCATGAAAAACAACATGGAAAGCTATATAAAGTGTGACTGCCTTTAAAATGGAATAACCAAAATTATTCTATATCAAAATACTGATCTTACTTCAAGATGTATTCTTCTTCTATATAACACAACTTTATCTTCCTCAAATATCATCACTAGGTTTATTTACCTCAATAATGATTACAACATTTAATCGTGATATTTATCCTTTCATAACCAAAATAGCATCATCTCAATTTAATAAATAGAAATATCACTATTTTTAAAATTGTTGGAAATCATACAATAATTATAAATTCTTATATATCATTCATGACATTTGAGTATCTTATGTTGAGCATAATATCATTTAATTTTACACCTTTTCTATCTTCCACTGTAATAGAATAATTTATTCATTCCTTCAACTTCTTATGTGTGTTTTAGAAACATCATGCATGACATGTGTCAGATGTTTTCATTTTCCAATTTCAAATAAACCTTGGAAAAAATATTATATATGAAATTAAACATCTTATATATTTTCATACTATGATATACTTTTCTATATTTTTAATGATTATAGTGAAACATATCATGTACAGATTTTGAAATATTATTTATTTAAATAATATTTTTCCCTCTACCAATTTCCATTGATTTCATCTCCAATCATCTTATGTGTGAACCAAACATATTATGTATCTATGTAATATTTTCTTCTTTTCTAATTTCCATTGAGTTATTAATCAAATATCTTATATGTGAACCGAACACATTATATATTTGTGTAATATGTTTTCTATTTCCAATTTATATTTAGTTCTTCATCAAAAATCTTATGTCTGAACTGAGACATAACTAGAACTATTTAGAACCTCTTCCAACTTATTTGAAACTTCTATAATCTCATCAAATCAACTCAAATAATCTTCAAACACATGAAATAAAATTGAAATGACTTCAAGTAATCTTAAATAATTACCAAATGATATGTTGTATATTAATATTCTTTATAGTATTCCAATTATGTTCCCTATCCATTTCTTTAAATATTATTAAAAAATCATCCATATATACCTCCATATAAAATTCCATTAATTAATATTAATAACCATAAGTATGTAACATATCACGGCTATTTTTCATAGCACATTCACATGGTTCTATAATATATCATTCTCTACAATCTATGGAACTAACTCCTCCACAGATTCTTCATGTATGCCACAACTTTTCCATGTGGATAAATGTATAATTAATTAAAATGATATAAATGGATTTTATTTTTCAGTTATAAAATGAAAATATCTCAATATTTAAAGTTAATCTTTAATCCTCACTTATTTATCTAATAATATAATCAAACATCCATTCATTATAAATTCCCATAAATGACTCATCACGATATATAGAATATATATGCTTCCTCCAAATTATTATCATTCATTGCATATTGGAATCTTCTTATTAACAACTTCTTATTGGAAATCAATAAAACCCAACAAAAATTAAGTTAAACAATCGCAACCTTTAAAACTATTTTCAATACCAATATAGAAAATGGTATTCTAATAAGTTTTTCTAATTTTCTTATCTCTCTATATTGTAAAATGATGGCATCTCCTTTCATTTTATTTTATTTTCTCTCCCCCCCCCCCAATGTTAATAAATATGTAGAAAATTGAGAGAGTATTGTATCAATTAACTCTTAAGTAATGTGCCATAAATTATTCTACTATACATCTACTTGATCCATTCTCGTTGTATAAAACTGGAGGCTTTAATCTATTATACAAATTTATCCATTATAAAAATTATAATATGAAACCAACTTATATGAAACCACCTATTTTATTTTTTTAATATCCATTTAAATATTTTGGGATGAAATAATTGATAGTAATTGATAAACATATTATTTTTAGAGTTATAACATAATATTCATGTACTCATCGAAACATAAAGTTTAAAAAACATTCAAATATATCGAGATGGATTTATTGTAACACCCTAAGTAAATAAAGAGTATGAAATTTTCACATTTATCCATATTTGTGAATAAAATATTAATATATATTTAAAGGGGACGCTATGCTCAATGGCTTACCCAACACGCAACAATGAGTTTCTTGGGAATCTTACGTTGCACTCTAATAATAAAATAATATTATTTTAAAAGGTAGTTAACGCCTAGCTGTTGTGATGGATGGAATGAATAGAACTAACTAAAAAATGATTATATATGTTTGTCAAATATTTTTACTCTTTAAAATAAATTTTATAGGATTAAAAATGT
The DNA here is from genome assembly GCA_963277665.1 of Viscum album. Classification (NCBI taxonomy): domain Eukaryota; kingdom Viridiplantae; phylum Streptophyta; class Magnoliopsida; order Santalales; family Viscaceae; genus Viscum; species Viscum album. The sequence goes on from OY728159.1 coordinate 1,644,433,861, forward strand.
GAATGAAACTAATTTTTAAGCATAAACATTCTAATATTCTTTAAAAGGTCGATTAACCGCCTTTCGACAGAAAACCTCTTTTAAATCCACTTTTTAACAATTTTATGTGTTATATTTTACAAAATAATATTCTTCTTTAGAATCGGGACAACAAAATTTACTTTCTGTAAATTTTTGGTATTTTTCTGATAAAATTCATTTTTTAATGAATAGTGAAAAATGTTGTATTTTAATTCAAAACCACTTTTTAATCTAATTTATTTATATGATTAGAATATATTTTGAATTAGTCTTAAAGTTCAATTAGAATATATTTTTACAATTTAATCCAATTGTGGTCATTGGAATTAATTTCACTTTGAAATTGGACTTAAACTAGTGTCAATCTTTTGATACTTATTGTTTCATAAAAACACGCTATTTTCTCTGACAGCGGGAATTCATTATTAAATTAATTAATGCAACTTATATGTTATTAATTTTGTAAAATAGAATTCATTTTTTAATTTGTAATATCAAATATATCTTAGGGTGATGTTTTGTTATTTTTCTAAAAAAACTTCCATTTTTGATGAATAGTGAAACCACTAAGTGGTACTTATAAAAACTGATTTTCAGTTTAAATGAAATTTTACCACCTCTGTGTTTTGAATTTCAAAAATCCTACATACATGGTTGTTATTAAGAAGTAAAATGTGGTTCAATGGAATTAAAATAATTTTTTGGTGAATAGTAACTTTTAAGTTTTTAATCGCGATTAGAGGTAATTAATGTAATTTAAGGTGAAAATAATGTTTTAATAATATAAGATGAGCTTGAAATATGTCCTACCCTTATTGGATGTGTCATGGCCGACTAAGACAATCCATGGGTAAACTTGGGGACCCCATGGAGCCACTTTGGTTGGAAAATGACATAAATACCTTTTTATTTAATGTTAAAATTAAAATGACACAAACATGAGTTGTTTTACTAAAACAATTTTTAAATGGGGTTATACAATTCATATTTTGGACTATAAATAGTAATTGGTAAGATAAAAATATTTCCTAAATCATAGTATTTTTTTATAATTTTTAGACATTAATTAAATTAAATTATTTATGACATCATGATGATGCAGTGATGACCTCATTATTTAACGATTTAAATAAAATGGAAAGATAATGTAAAATCTAAGAGCTACACATGTCCAAAACCTATTGTATGGGTGGACTTAGAACCCTTATATCCTTATACTCGAAACACATCAATGTGGGACAATTAAAATCCGAAACTCATTCTAAAATAAAGTAACATTTCTTTACTTTCCAAGAGTGCCCCTCCTCTCCACTTATAAAAGGCCCCCCACCTTTACCTCCTTCCCCACACTTCCAAAGCCTTTGGATCGGAAAAACTCTTCCCCTTTTGTCTCTCCATATCCCTCTCTATCTCTTAGAATCCTCGCTTTGGTCAGAAGTCTTCCCAAGGAAGCTTTTGAGCTCAAACCAAATGGAGTTACCCGATTTTATGGTAATGTCTTCACTTGTGTTCTTTTGTTTTATTTTGCTTCTCCAACCCCCTAAACTCTTTATATTCATTTCTTTTGTAAAAAATCCAGTATCTTCAATATACTAGTATGTTGTTATAATAGTAATTCGAGATACACTTACACACACCTATATCAAATGGTTAAAGAACATACTGTTTCTATGGATGGCGAATTTCTGCCTCACGAAATGATGATTGTTCAACACTCATATAACACCTTAAAATGTGGCCATTAATATGTCACTATATTTATATATGATATATAATATGTTTATGTTTTACTTAAGCTTCTGTATTTTTCTTTTGTGGCATACCTTTATGGTTTCCATTGTGGGTAAACACGATAATTTCATTTTAAGAAGTACGAACTACCGCCCCCTCAAAGTGATTTGATTCGTTAATGCCATATTTGGGATGTATAAAGGATGTATTTAAAGTTATTATATATGATTTATGTTACATATAAATGATGAATATAATTCTGGAATTAAAATATACATACCTCTCATTTAGTTTTAATTCCATTAATATGACATAGAAATGAAAGTAGCGTTCATGCATACGTACGACTTACCGTCTCCATGAACGGTGCATTTCATTTCTTACCTCTAAATGATTATGTAATATTATAAATACATGTATATTCTGGATATATATGATATATATGATATCCAAATCATTAATATCATTCTGGATATAATGAACCTTTGACCACACGAACAACATGTAATTGTAAGAAGCCCACTTTCGACTTAAGGACCAAATATCGACAAAACAAACATTATTAACTTAAATGATTACATAATATTTATAACATAGAAATAATTGATATAAAAGTAATAATTAAATTGAAAAAGGTTCTTAATCAAGTAGAAATTAACTCAAGTTTATTATTCAAGACGTTAAAGAATGATCGAGTCAAATCGGACCCGAGGTAAGGGATCCTACTCCTCTCTTTCTTTTTAAGTACACTCTTTTATGTCATTTCTTTTAAGCTCATATTTCCTGTGATTGGGATGTTCTTTCATATTACTCTTACTGTAATTTTTATGTTCATATGATGAGAGAACCTATTCTCTCTCATCAATCCATTTTGGAAGTTTTGAGTGGCGCCATTAGGCTGCCGAATTTTCGTAAGAGATCTAACCTCTCTCTTTCTTTTTAAGTACTCTTCTTTATGGAACTTCTATTAAGATCCTCTTTGTTATTATGGGGGATGTTATTTTATATTCCACTTAATATTTTATTGTAATATGATGAGAGACCCTATTTGATCTCATCAATCCATTTTTGGATGTTTTAAGTGGCGCTGTTAGGCTGCCGAGTTTTCGTAAGGGATTTTTCATCTCACTTTTATTTCCGTGAGATTTATACTACATTTGCCACAATTTCCTAAGAGTGGTGTATGTACTGAACATTATTTTACTCATTATTTAATATAATTTTATTTATGAGTATTTACATCAATGTTGTATTGTCCTTCTTTCACGGGGTGTATGTTTCGAAAGATACCCATATCGGTAAGGGAACCTTTCACCCTCCTATTTTTAAAAGACTTATTTTTTTATGTCTTTTAATTCACATAACATTATGTTGGTATATGTTCTTCTATATCCTTAGTGATTTAAATTTTATTTAAAAGTGATGAGATACCCTTTTTATCTCTCATCAACTCATTTTCTGAATTTTGTAGTGACGTCGTTAGGCTGTCAAATTTTTGCAAGGGAACTTCCTAACCCAATTTTGATTCTTTGGGATAAGCTTGTACTCCTTGAATATGTCATTCTATTAATATGTGTGAATAAACTCTGATTGTTTTACACTTAATATCCACTTTTATTTGGTGTATTAGTTTGTCACACATAATTATGTAATTGATTTATCCTTAATCCACGGATACCGTCTTTGTATGGGACTTCATCTCAATCTCCTTTCATTGAGGCATATTTTGTTTTGTACACAACCTTCTTTTATACGGTGTATAAACCCCTTTGAATTTTACGTTTATCCTAAAGGAATATTTTTTATACCAAGCATTTTACTAAACGACAAAAGGGAATGTTTTTGTCATACTTATTCGGCGACAACGACTTCTCCACCGCCGTGACCATTATTTGAGTTTCAACTTCCTCTACAAGCCATGCCATTTTTTTAAAAGAAAAATAAATACCATGTTTTAATTTTCTATTATTTTGGTATTGAAAATGGTTTTCATAATGTTTTTATATCAATGTGTTGTATTGATATCTTGTGATTGAAAAGTGGAAATGTTATGTTTCCTTTATGCATGTTTTATGTGATACGATTATGTTATGGTTCTTGGGCATTATTATGAAGACGGGTGGTTCCATGATAAACTAAGGGTGGGTGATCCCGATATAGCTCTCCAATGCATTGGGTAACGCAAAGGGGTTAAATGTTAAGGTTTCTCTGAATAGATTTAGGGAATATACTGTGATGGGTATTCCAAACGTAACGAAGAGGGTTACTCCCTACGTAAGAATGTTATGAATGCCTCAAGTTACCTTTATGTCTTATGATTTCTATGATTTATTCATGATTTTATGAGGTATTTTAAAGTGCTTATGTTTTATGGGTAAAGTATGATTTCATTCTTATGTATACATGTACTCATTTTTCCTTTCCATATTTTTATATCCCTTACTGAGCTTTTTATGCTCATCCCAAGTTTTTGAAATGTTTTTCACAGGTCAAGGGAAGGGTACATGATATGATGATAGTTTCAAGGAGGTGTCAAGAAATAATCCATGTTTTATTTTAAATATGTTTCCGTTGATGGGAAAAATGAATACTATCTTTTATGTAACCACTTTGTTTAAATGTGGAATGTAATGCATGTTTTACGATCTAATTCTCTAAAACTGTAAACCTAAAAAGATCCTCAATGTGTAATCTTGTAATAACTCAAGATTAAGTAAGGTTTAAGGCTGGGGCCTTATAGTTGGTATCAAAGGTTGGTTTAGATAACTTTATAGGGTAGGGTATTCTCTAAGCACAAGTGACATTACCATAATGGTTAGGATTTCAGAAAGAGTACTAGATTTAGATAAATTGAATGAGTAAGTATATCTTAATGTTTACCTTCTTCATTAGTACATGATGGTTTTATTGATATACTCACACTGACATTTTTGTTTTTAGTGAATGGATGGATCTAGCAGGCACCAAAGAGACAATAGGTTTGAAGGAAACTGTGGTGGTTCTCTGATTAGGATACTAGATAAAATGGGGGATTCAAAGAGGAAACTCATGGTTGTTCTAAACCAACTTTCAAGGAGTCATGATCAACCACTTGAACCTTGGTATGATCTTTAATGCATCATGTATGAGATGAACAATCGATGTGGAAGTTCATGTAATAATATAAAGGTAACCATTAGAGTTTATATGATCCTTACTTTTGAGGTAATTATGGGTTATTATATGTTATAATGGAAAATGAAAGGCATGAGATAAAATTGAGGTTAAAATATTTTATGATCATCTTTGAAGATTTTATCTCGGTTTGGGGAATGTTTTAAGAATTATATAGTTTTGGAAAAAGGACAACACGTAGACCATGTGACAACCCGTCGCGTCGGACAAAGCTGCGGTAATCGAACCCACAACCAAAGTGCGACTGGTATTTATTTCCTACCATTGGACTACCTGAAGTCCTTGGTTAGTTTGACTAATTATTTTTAGTTAGATGATTTTATGAATCAAGAGTAACTTTATTTTTGGGTTATCTATGGAAATTATTAACCTATCATCGAGGATATGTGATTAGGTTAATTACTTTTCAATATGAGAATTTAAGAGCAACTGATGTTATTTGAAGATAAAAGTTAATTTGTACCTTAGAAGACTATGTGACTAAATCCTTCAAATATTTGGATTTCAATCTTAGTTTGGTTTACTTTTAATAATTTTATGGGCAAATTGTTTATCAAATGGTCCTCGTTGAACTTTGGGTTTTGTTGGACAAATTTTGGAGATTAAGAATAGATTTTCTTTTTATAAAGGGTTATCCTTTTCTGGATTATCTGATCTTGTACTAACCATTTTAGTTTTGGTTTTGGTTAATGTCTAAATACATGGGAAGTATATAGTTCTATTTTGTGTATTAGGATATTCTCTAGAAGTTTATTATAGTGAACAAGTCTTCCTAAATACTTGTCTTTTGGAGAAAATATGAGTTTGTGTAAGAAATCTAATAAAAGTTGAAAGTCAACATGATAAGTAATTATGTTTCCTTATGAATAAATTCCTCAATAAAAATTAACTTAAAACAAAAATGTTGTCTATTAACTTTTCCTACTGGGGAATCGAATACCGTTTAACCCATCACAAGTTTGTGATTTTCTTATGGTTAACTTTCTCCTAAACATGTTTTCTATCACTCTCCATCAGAACATGACCCTTTTTCCATCATGTCCATATTTTCATACTTGGAATCCTAGTATGGGTTAACTCAGGTGACCTTTGTACTTATCTTTATTTATTTTAAAGTGATTGTTTTACTGACTCTTGTTCTCATGTGAGATTTTCAATGAAGTTTCCAAGCCCAATTTTAAAATTGTGAGGACGCAATTCCCAAAAGAGGGAAGGATGTAACACCCTAGGTAAATAAAGAGTATGAAATTTTCACATTTATCCATATTTGTGAATAAAATATTAATATAACTTTAAAGGGGACGCTATGATCAATGGCGTACCCAACACGCAACAACGAGTTTCTTGGGAATCTTACGTTGCACTCTAATAATAAAATAATATTATTTTAAAAGGTAGTTAACGCCTAGTTTTTGTGATGGCGGGAATGAATATAAATAACTACAAAATTATTATATATATTTTTCAAATATTTTCACTTTTTACAATAAATGTTAGAGGATTAAAAGTGTGAATGAAACCAATTTTTAAGCATAAACATTCTAATATTCTTTAAAAGGTCGATTAACCTCTATTCGATGGCGAACCTCTATTAAATCCACTTTTTAACAATTTTATGTGTTATATTTGACAAAATAAAATTCTTCTTTAGAATTGGGAAATCAAAATTTACTTTTTGTAAATTTTTGGTATTTTTCCGATAAAGTTCATTTTTTAATAAATAGTGAAAAATGTTGTATTTTAATTCAAAAACACTTTTTAATCTAATTTATTTATATTATTAGAATATATTTTGTATTTGTTTTAAAGTTCAATTAGAATATATTTTTACCATTTACTTTGAAATCGGACTTAAACTAGTGTCAATATTTTGATACTTATTGTTTCATAAAAACACGCTATTTTCTCTGACAGCGGGAATTCATTATTAAATTAATTAATGAAACTTATATGTTTTTAATTTTGTAAAATAGACTTCATTTATGAATTTGGAATATAAAATATAGCTTAGGGTGATGTTTTGGTATTTTTCTGAAGAATTTCAATTTTTGAGGAATAGTGAAACCACTAAGTGGTACTTATAAAAACTGATTTTCCGTTTAAATGAAATTTTACCACCTCTGTGTTTTGAATTTCAAAAATCCGACATACATGGTTTTCATTAAGAAGTAAAATGTGGTTCAATGGAACTAAAATAATTTTTTGGTGAATAGTAACTTTTATGTTTTCAATCGCAATTAGAGGTAATTAGTGAAATTTAAGGTGAAAATAATGTTTTAATAATATGAGATGAGCTTGACACATGTCCTACCCTTATTGTATGTGTCATGGCCGACCACGACAATCCATGGGTCAACTTGGGGACCCCATGGAGCCACTTTGGTTGGAAAATGACATAAATACCTTTTTATTTAATGTTAAAATTAAAATGACACAAACATGAGTTGTTTTACTAAAACAATTTTTAAATGGGGTTATACAAGTCATATTTTTGACTATAAATAGTCATTGGAAATATAAAACGCTTCCCTACATCATAGTATTTTTTTTATAATTTTTATACATTAAATAAATTAAATTATTTATGACATCATGATGATGCAGCGATGACCTCATTATTTAACGATTTAAATAAAATGGAAAGATAATGTAAAATCTAAGACCTACACATGTCCAAAACCTATTTGATGGGTGTATTTCGAACCCTTATCTCCTTATCCTTGAAACACATCAATTTGGGACCATTAAAATCTGAAACGCATTCTAAAATAAAGTAACATTTCTTTACTTTCCAAGAGTGCCCCTCCTCTCCTCTTATAAAAGGCCCACACCTCTACCTCCTTACCCACACATCCAAAGCCTTTGGATCAGAAAACCCCTTCCCATTTTTTCTCTCCACATCCCTCTCTATTCTTATAAGCCTCACTTTTGTCAGAAGTCTTCCCAAGGAATCCTTTGACCTCAAACCAAAGGGAGTTACCCGATTTTATGGTAATGTCTTCACTTGTGTTCTTTTGTTTTATTTTGCTTCTCCAACCCCACAAACAGTTTTTATTCTTTTCTTTTGTAAAAACTACAGTATCATCAATATACTAGGATGTTGTTATAATAAGAATTCGAGATACAATTACACACACCTACATCAAATGGTTAAAGAACATATTGTTTCTGTGGATGGCGAATTTCTGCCTCACGAAACGATGATTGTTCAACACTCATATAACACCTTAAAAGGTGGCCATTAATATGTCACTATATTTATATATGATATATAATAAGTTTATGTTTTACTTAATCTTCTGTATTTTTCTTTTGTGGCATACCATTATGGTTTCCATTGTGGGTAAACACGATAATTTCATTTTAGGAAGTGCGGACTACCACACAAACAACATGTAATTTTAAGAAGTCCACTTTCGACTTAAGAACCAAATATCGACAAAACAAACATTATTAACTTAAATGATTAAATAATGTTTATAACATGGCAATAAGTGATATAAAAGGAATAATGACATGAAAAAGGTTCTTAATCAAGTATAAATTAACTCAAGTTTATTATTCAGGACGTTAAAGAACGATCGAGTCAAGTCAGACCCGAGGTAAGGGATCCTACTCCTCTCTTTCGTTTTAAGTACACTATTTTATGACATTCCTTTTAAGCTCATATTTATTGTGATTGGGATGTTCTTTTATATTACTCTTACTGTAATGTTTATGTTCATATGATGAGAGACCCTATTCTCTCTCATCAATCCATTTTGGAAGTTTTGAGTGGCGCCGTTAGGCTGCCGAATTTTCGTAAGAGATCTAATCTCTCTCTTTCTTTTTAAGTACTCTCCTTTATGTAACTTCTTTTAAGCTCCTATTTTTTATGATGGGGGATTTTATTTTATATTCCTCTTTCTATTTTATTGTAATATTATTAGAGACCCTATTTGATCTCATCAATCCATTTTTGGATGTTTTAAGTGGCGCTGTTAGGCTGCCGAGTTTTCGTAAGGGATTTTTCATCTCACTTTTATTTCCGTGAGATTTATGCAAAATTTTCCACAATTTCCTTTGAGTGGTGTATTTACTGAAAATTATTTTACTCATTGTGTAATATAATTTCATTTATGAGTATTTACATCAATTTTGTATTGTCCTTCTTTCACGGGGTTTATGTTTCGAAAGATACCCATGTCGGTAAGGGAACCTTTCACCCTACTCTTTTTAAAAGACATCTTTTGTTATGTCTTTTAATTCACATAACATTATGTTGGGATATGTTATTCTATATCCTTAGTGATTTCAATTTTATGTCCAAGTGATGAGATACCCTTTTTATCTCTCATCAACTCATTTTCGGAATTTTGTAGTGACACCGTTAGGCTATCAAATTTTTCCAAGGGAACTTCTTAACCCAATTTTGATTCTTTGGGATAAGCTTGTACTCCTTGAATATGTCGTTCTATGAATATGTGTGAATAACCTCTGATTGTTTTACACTTAATATCCACTTATATTTGGTGTATTAGTTTGTCACGCATAATTATGTAATTGATTGATCCTTAATCCAAGGATACCGTCTTTGTGTGGGACTTCGTCTCAATATCCTTTCATTGAGGCATATTTTGTTTTATACACAACCTTCTTTTATACGGTGTATAAACCCTTTTGAATTTTACGTTTATCCAAAAGTAATCTTTTTTATACAATGTGTTTTACTAAACGACCAAAGGGAATGTTTTTGTCGTACGTATGCGGCGACAACGACTTCTCCGCCGCCGTGACCGTTATTTGAGTTTCGGCTTCCTTTACAAGCCATACCTTTTTTTAAAAGAAAAATAAATACCATGTTTTACTTTTCTTTTATTTTGGTATTGAAAATGGTTTTCATAATGTTTTTATATCAATGTGTTGTATTGATATCTTGTGATTGAAAAGTGGAAATGTTTTGTTTCCTTTATGCATGTTTTATATGATACGATTATGTTATGGTTCTTGGGAATTATTTTGAAGACGGGTGGTTCCGTGATAAACTAAGGTCGGGTGAGACCGATATATCTCTCCAATGCATTGGGTAACGCAAAGGGGTTAAACGTTAAGGTTTCTCCGAATAGATTTAGGGAATATACTGTGATGGGTATTCCAAACGTAACCAAGAGGGTTACTCCCTACGTAAGAATGTTATGAATGCCTCATGTTACCTTTATGTCTTATGATTTCTATGATTTATTCATGATTTTATGAGGTATGTTAAAGTGATTATGTTTTATGGGTAAAGTATGATTTCATTATTATGTATACATGTACTCATGTTTCCTTTCCATATTTATATATCCCTTACTGAGCTTTTTATGCTCATCCCAGGTTTTTGAAATGTTTTTCACAGGTCAAGGGAAAGGTACATGGTATGATGATAGTGTCAAGGAAGTTTCAAGAAAGAATCCATGTTTTATTTTAAATATGTTTCCGTTGATGGGAAAAATGAATACTATCTTTTATGTAACCACTTTGTTTAAATGTGGAATGTAATGCAAGTTTTATGATCTAATTCTCTAAAACTCTAAACCTGAAAAGATCCTCAATGTGTAATCTTGTAATAACTCAAGATTAAGTAAGTTTTAAGGCTGGGGCCTTATATTTATCATCTGAAATTATCCTTAAAACATATTCTCATTTTTTCATTTCATTGATTAAATATATTTCTTCTATTTAATTCCAAGTACTAATCATTTTAAACAGGTTTGAAAGAACATGAAACAATTTATTTTCAATGAATTAATTCAAGAAATTTATTGAAATTCTGGATTTTTATGGAATTAATAATTATTGTCAGCTAATAAAATTTCACTATGATTTTCACCCTTAAAAGGATCTCTAATTGTAGTTAGTGTGACATATTAGTTGTAATTTATCCTTTAATTATGAATAAATTTTCAAGATTCAAATCCCAACAACCTTTGATTTTAGGTATTTATTGATGGTAGGTAGTAGAATTGTGATTGCGTGTTGTCGAAGGTTAGTTAATGTTATTGTGGCATGTTTACTAGACAATACACAACTTTAGGATTAAATGGTGGGTGAGGGAATAACAACATTGGTGTGGGGATTATGCAGTGTATAAAATGGTATCCCGATAGAGAGATTATGGTGGTAGGGGTGATTAGAAATAAGATAGTAGCTGGATCAATGGAGGGTGGCATGGATGTTCATCAGAAGTCGTAGGGTGATAGGGTCACACACATGTGACAATAGTAGGTTTTGGGCTTTAGGTCATGGGCCTTGGGAACTTTCTCTGGGGCCTTTAGAGCTATTTGTTGATATGCTTACTAGCCTTGGTTCCTTTAGACCATTAATGAGTGTAGGAGCATTGTTTAAGATTTAATGCCTCTAGGCCCTCAAGGCCATGTAATGAGTTCCCTCTACCCAAGAAAAAAGTACTAACTTATGGACCTATTATAACATATTGAAATTAAATTTATTATAAGGAAATTTAAATATAAATATTGATCATGGAAGTATTAGAATTATAATGGTATTATAAACACGTGTATATATATAAACCAAACAATATACATGTAATATTAATCAGAGTATATTCACGATTCGGGTTTAGGGAACCCACTAACAACACTCCCAATTTCATTAGATTTAACTACTAACAACCCTCACCCTTCCAAATCACAGACAAGAATCACGATTCCTTTGAGATATTACTTTACCCAGAGGGACATCCAATTTATCCTCAATAAAAACTCTATTAACTTTGACTTGAACTCTCTGAGTAAAATCTCTCGGGATATGAAACTTCTAATGCATATTATTCTTCCATTGGTGTGATCATTACTTCATGGAAAGTATAATTGTATAGGTATTGTCATAATAAGCTATAGTAGGCTCTATAATACTAGGATCAACACAAATATCTGAGAGAATGTTGCATATCTAAACTGCATAGTTAGTTAAATTAGAATGTACTATATTCGGGGATTCTGTTATCGAATCGGTGACCATGATTTATTTCTATATTATAAAGCACACCACACCACCATTAAAGAAAAATATATATCCATACTATAATTTCATATCATCATGATCTTTTTAGAAACTAGAATCAGTCTATCCCCACACTAAAAGTTTCTCATCTTCTCTATAAAATATGAACATATCCTTTGTATGACTCAAGTAATTCAATATTATTTTCATAATAGTCCAATGTAGCTCTTATGAATTATCTCGATATCTTCCTGCCATGATTTAAACAAAATTCAAAATAAAACATAGCACATAGCCTAACATGCATGGCAGATCCCATTTCTAAATAATAAGGGATTCTACTGATCCTTTCAATCACTTCATGTGTTTGTGGTCATATCTTCTTAGAGAGGTTGATACCATGTAACATTGGAAATAACCCTCTATTGGATTATGCCATATTGTTCCTTCTGAGTACCATATCACTATATATTCTCTGACTTTGTCCTAGTATCCTTTGAGATCTATCTCGATAAGTCACGATCCCTATAATATGTACTACTTAACCTAAGTCTTTTATTCAGAAAAATTCATTTAAACAACTCATAACTAATTGTAGTAATTTCACTTTGTTTTTCATAATCAATATTTCACAACATATAATACAAATAAAATGATTTAATTTCCACTAACCTTATTATAGAAACATGATTCACATTCACTCTTGAAAATAAAAAATTATCTTATGGAATTATTAAAATGAACATTCCAAGATTGTGATTCCTAATTCAATCCATAAATTGATATATTCACCTTGTAAAATTTAGTGTCATTATTTGACAAGATAAAAACCTTAGGTGGTGTCATATAGACATATTCAACCATCCTTCCATTGAAAAAAGTATTTTTGATATCCATTTTCAAAATTTTGTAATCATGGAGGATTTATATTGTTATAAATTTTATAATGTATTTTAGCTTCATGACTGGTGATAAGGTTTCTTCATTGTTTATTCCTTGAAATTATGTAAAATCTTTTGTAATGATTCATTCTTTATAGGTAATTATTTTACCATAGATGCATATATTTTTCTTGAAAACCAATTTACACCCAAAAGTATTTACATTAGCTTAAGGGTATACCAAAATCTAAACTTTATTTTAATATATAGAATCAATCGTAGAATCAATTGATTCCTTCCATTTAGAAACACTCTTGATATCAACTTCTTGCTTATATGATAGAGGTTCATTGGCCTCAAGGAGTGATGTTTCAGCTGACTTAGTGATAATAAAACCATACCACTTTGGTTCTATAACCTCTCTAGTTGACCTACATAGTACTGGTGTCTCGAGAAAATATTTATCTCTTAGTAACACTTGTAGAGTTTTTTCCCATACCAACTCTTGTGCATATGGAGTATTAAATTCGTCATAGTTGATCTTTCTCCCACCATTTCCATTGAAAGAGTATTCCCCTTCTAGAAATATGGAATTTCTTACAAAAATTGATTTTACTTTTTATGGGTTATATAGGTAATACCCTTCAGTATCATTAGGATTACCTATGAAGATCCACGTTGTGCTTAGGGAAACTAGTTTTTCATTTGATATTTCCTTAACAAGTGTTGTGTATCCCCAAACATGTATGTGAGGTAGAATGGGTTTCGTTCCATACCATAATTCACAGGGAATCACATTTAATGTATTAGATAGTACATGGTTTTGTGTATAATCCATTGTTAACAAATAATATCTACAAAAGGATAATGGTAGAGCTTTGGATTTTTCATTGATCTTATCATATAAATATGGTATGATCTCTCCTTTCACAAAAACCATTCCATTAATGTGTATATTATTGGGTGATTTAGGAGACTATCACATACTCTTTCATAAAATTGATGAAATATTTGTTTAGATATTCTTCATCGCGATCAAAGAAGAGCATCTTAATCTTTTTAGCAAGCTGATTTTCTACTTTATTTTGGTATTCCATAAACATTTGAAAGAAATATAAATTAAACCACATGAAATAGATATTAAAATTCCTATTATATTCATTAGTAAAATTTTGGAAGTAATAAAATCCAACCATATACACTTCTATAAATTGACTACATACATCAATAAGAATCAGCTATTGTGGTTTCCTATCGATTTATCCTTTCACACAGAAGGTTTATTTGTTCATTTGACATTGGAAATATGCTTAAAAACATCTAAGGTTTTAAAATAAATTGAATCTTTGTACCATTCTTAATACAATTGTCTTAAATTATTTTTGTTTACATGGCCTTTCCTAAAGTTTCCTTTTCTGGTAGGATATGAGTCATTCTCACTGGGTTTTTATTGAATTCCATTACAAAAATGTGATATACCATTACATATGGTATCCTTATAAAATCGGAATTATTTATTTCCAAAAATTAAATAAAAACCCATGGAATCTAATATTGACACTGAGTTTATTTTGTTGGTTATTTAAGGTATATAATAATAATTATTGAATACAATAACCAAACTCTAAGGCAATGCGAGATGGTAGTATCCCACTGCTAAGTTTTCTAGTCTTGAAGCATTTTCAGATCATAGATACACCACACTATTTTAAATCTTATGGAATATACATGGTTCATTTATAGTAATAAAAATGTGTGATCCACACATTGTATCCAATACCCAACTTTTAGATAAATATATATCACATTTTGTAATAAATATTCCTAACATAGAAACATAACCATTATTCTTATTCTAAATATTATAATTATTATTTTAATTCTAATTCTTTTAATAAGAAAATATAGCACCACCTTCTCATTTATATACCCATATTTGGTTTAATGTTGGCATGGTTCATTGGCATTTTTGGCATAGAATTATCCTTTAATTCCATATGTTTTCCATTCATCCACATTTTTACCATAAGTACGGAAGAGTTGGTGTTATTTATATCATTATTGGCATAGATAAATAAATCCAATAGACAAGGGAGTCAATTTTTCATGTTATTCATGTTATAATTAATTATAAATGTTGATAATCTTATCAGTACGGAGGAAATAATGAGATTATTCACTAGTTCTTGGTTTAACTTTATCCCAAGGGATTTACGTCCCTCGATGTACCTAATAATCCTAAGAACATTAGGGTATCCTTGACTCCCTTATTCTATTTTGTAGCTATATATTGAAATGGATATATCATATCCCTTTTTCAGGCTCCCCTATTAAAGATATTAGAGATGAGACGAAATTTTATTGAAATTTTTATCCTCATGCATTTTTTATAGATCACAAGATATAGATAACAACAAGATAAATTAGAAATATAGTATATCATTATAATTCTCCTTGTATTTATATTTATCCTCCTTATTTTCTCTCATAGGGGGATTAACAAGAAGTTGGAATTCCAACACATATATCTTCCATTCATAGAATATTACTATGTATAAGAACTGGTACCAATCTTGAAATATATAGATGGACAAGATATTATATTTTACAATATCAATCACAGTGAAATTGACTTAGTGATGGTTTCCATTTGACCTACAGAAAATAAATTTTTTCATATTATTACTTATCTAGATTACCAATTTATTGACATTGAAAATTTTATAATATTTTTTCTCCAACTATTTTACTAAATTCTAGTTTCCCTTAACTAACTAAATCATAATATTCAGTAGCTTGAATATTCTTATCGAAAGGTTCCTTTGAAAACTCTCATTATAATAAAATGTATGGATATAACACCTCTCTAAGAGTTTCAAGGAAGTTTTTTTACTGGTCAACATCATTTATTCATGACACCTTGAACCGTTGAGTGAAGCCCCAAATTCTGGAAATCATAACCTTGATTTACACAATACTTTAACTATGAATTTTTATATAGCTATGAATTCTTTTTTCTACCAAATATAGTTAAGTCAACTCACCAAAAGCATAAGAATTTTATATTAGTAATATACACTCTCTATTAGGGCAGATCATCACCCCAAACATAAATTGTTGTTCATTTTAATGTTATATAAGTTGTATGGATTAATATTTCTTCAAGGTATTTTAATTTGTCTCGATGAATGAAACCCATTTCTAGTTTTCATGTTGTCACTATGTGATCAAACTCACATCAAACAATTGATAAATAGAAAACATTCACTACCCATTAATACATTTTTATCAATGCATGAATTCTTGTTATTATACTATATGATCAAGTAAAAGTATATTTAGAAAATAATAAACCATTAAAATGATAAAAATAAATCAATAAATAAAGATGTGATCATGATCTATTTACTAGTGTTTAATCCATAGAGTGTATAGTGGATCAATTGAGACCGTATAGGAAATCCTTGAGTCATTTATTGAATC
This sequence comes from Viscum album, assembly GCA_963277665.1. Taxonomy (NCBI): domain Eukaryota; kingdom Viridiplantae; phylum Streptophyta; class Magnoliopsida; order Santalales; family Viscaceae; genus Viscum; species Viscum album. The sequence goes on from OY728159.1 coordinate 1,644,450,135, forward strand.
ATATTTTATCACCCCTAAAACATTAATGCATATCACTTGGTTGGTTTCTTTAAAACTATTGACTCAAACCATGTTTCTGTGAATGACTTCAATCTTTACAATGTATACTCTCACGAAAGATATGGAAACTCAAGACACAAAATTACATAATAATACTAAAATTTAGACATATAGGCCCTTATACATTTAATGAAATAGGCATGATACATAGATAATTATACATGAATATTTTGGTCTTATCCAATTATCAAAAAGCATGTAATTATATTGAAAAATTAAAATTAAAATTTCTAAAGTTCAACATGATTTTAATTTTAAAGAGTTAACTCCTATTAAAGTAATTTTAAAAAATTATTTACAGGAACCTAGACACCGAAAATAATTTTTTTAAATTCCAAACAATGAAATTTAATTTCATATTTTTTTTAAAAACATATCGGGTTTATTTTGACCCTAAATAGATCTCTAGATATTAAAAATGGGGTTGTGTTGGGTATAGTAAAAACTAACACAACTCATCATGGGTCATGGTAATTTGTCAGTGATCTGGGTTAAGGAAGAAAATCTCATTTTAGGTTCCATATATATATATATGATATATTTATTTATATTTATTTATATAATATATATATATATATATATATTTCACTTGTCCCACTCAAGTGAGTGGGATGGAAAGTTCCACCCCCATAAATGAGAGGGAATTATTATGTTTAAATACTTATGTTATAAATTCCATAAATTTTATTTAGGTCCTTATGAAGGTTATACATTCAAATAGACCCAATAATGACATAAACGATACTTAAAACTTACTTAAAATATCAGGAATAGTTCATCACATACATTTAACATCAATGTAATGTTATGTAATAAAATTCAATCCATTATCTTAACTCCCTTATCCCATTAAATATTCAATGAACCTTGAATAAGCAAATATCCATTTGTAATTTTTTCCCTAATATTCACTTAATAACATGTGAATATTTTAATTTAAAAAATAAATACTTATTATTATAAAGTATAATAACATTGAATTTATTCATTTTAGCTGATTTTTTAATTACATACATATCTTAACCTCACTCATGGGAACCACCAAGTCCAAAAATCTAATACATTAGAATTGGTTAAACTTTTTAATACACATTGTATGTGATTTTCTATAACTTATCTCAATAGTAGTGAGTAATAAACACAGACTGGGATTAGATTCTAGAAACCTATCAAGGCCCCTATGTCGATAAGGAATAGTTATAGAAATTAATACCTTTTACGAACACACAATTTGTAAAATAATCTATTTGTCTTATGATATCTCATAAAGCAGGATGTAGACTTTGTGTCATAATCCATTCTTTCTTTATTATTTTATGACCTTAATAGATGGACTTGCATTTTTCTTCCATACCCATGGATATAATAAATGTATTATCATCCTAGAAAACTGGGCCTTAGATATCTCCTCCTTTCATAAGTGAAAAATTATATCTTAATCATTCAAAAAATACCATACCACTAATGAGGAACCTAACACAAGTTACCTCATCACAACTTGAATGTCTGGATTTTTCTATATAATCATAGCGTGCAATAAAATGGTACACACTAATAATGATCTCATGTTAAGAGACCAATTCACATGCTCATAAATAGAAAAAAAACATATGACACCTATAATATTCATTTTTTATATTGGCGGGTCAGTCATCATGATCTTATATACTCGAGATCACTAAACTATGAATTTTAGGAGAATTTGTATCAATTCTTATGATCCCCTAGTACCTGATGGTCATACATCATCAGTTTTATTATTCAAAAAAAGGGTATTTTTTCAATATGTGTTTATAGAGAATGTTACATAAGAAACGTGGAATATTTTGAGAAAAGAGAGGTTTATGGAGTTATCTAAGAAAAATTCCTTATGTACATTAAGAATATTTACATATATATATATAGAAGATGATTTTATGATCCTTGACATACCAAAAATCATGAATAATTTCAAGATCTTATCTGATATTTTTCAAATGATGAAGTTATAAAAAGTTATCAAGTGGAGAGGACTAATGTTGTTGGATAACGTTCAACAAAGTCTAAGTTCTAATTTTTGAAGATGAAACTGTATGGATTAATGACTATACAATTTTTAAGTTACAAAATAAAGATGCACTAAACTATATTTAATGGATAATTACTATTTGTATTTGACTCAATATTATAAACTGATGAAGTTGAAAATAGTATGATGTTCTATGTTATTAAGTCTACACAAATTCTAACATACATTGTTGAATGATGTACCCAATGGAGGATATCTAGAGTAGGTCATTGGATGTAGGAAAACTATGTAGATTAACAAACAGAGAATCCTATGATTCTAAAAAGAATTAAGGTTCATTATATAGACACTTGAAATATCAATCAGACTGTATATTATGATGTCAATGGATGGATGGAACGTAATTGTATTGGACATAGAGAATACAAAGTATTACTAGATGTAGAATGGTATGAAATCTACCAGATAGATAGAACTGATAATTGATGATGATCCAATTGAAAAATCTCAAGGATATCATCAAAAACAATTAGAATGAGAAATATTAAGTTTTACCTAGTTGTGAAATATGGTTCCATCGAACAGAAAATTCCAAAGTCATCAAAGCGAGATATGTTGATCATGATGGATAGTGTTTTCTTAATAGAGTGGAACCAGAAAATGAAATATCAGATAGATATTTGGTTTTTGACTTCATAAGATATAGAATTCTGAAGGTATACTATAGTATAGAAGAGTTCTTATAAAGGCACCAACAATACATTTTCTAAAAATATTTTTGAGGATTATTACATAATCTTTATAAACTATACAACATGATAATGATGTTAAACAGTTATTTTAACGTTTATATATCACTATAAGATAAAGAAGTATGAGGAAATATGTATACTCTATGTTTTTAAGAAACATAAAGAAATTTTTAAAAGGATTTAGATAAGTCCAAAAAAGTGTAGTTGAGTTGGAGTTTAAAATTCAAGTTTAAATTGAGTGGGAAAATCCATTTGAGTTCCTATACATTCTCTTATAGGTGTTCCTATAAATAGAGATGAAGGAACCATATGAATGTAGAATATTCTTAAAGGAGATATATCTGAAGTGATGAATATTTTAATTGATAATAATCGTGAGTATCTAACCAAGGAATCTCTTGTTTTAAGAAGAGTCCCATCAGGCAGAGCTTCATCAAATGAAAAATTAGGCACATCGGACTGAGTTTCATCTGATGGATAAGGAAAAACATTAGTCTATGTTTTATCAAATGAAGAAGAAGAAGTGCATTGGTTTTTGACTGATTCTATACTAGGTTGAAGAGGAAAAGTCAAACCAAGTTTCATCACACCTTAATGAAACATACAAAGCATACCATATGTAGTTCTACCAGAAAGACTATTCATAAGGAATATTTATAGATAATGTTATGGAAATTTTTTCTTGATTTTTTTCCGGTATTTCTTAGATTAGGTATAAGTTTCAAGACCCAAAATCTTTTAAGATTATTTTAATGATCTTGTAAATTTCTCTAACGGGAAAAGATTATCCAACTTTCTTGAGGAGAAATAACATCTGAAGAATAATATATTTTTACATTGTATAATAAATTTAAAAGGAAGATCCTATAGCGGGTGTAGAAGAGGTTTCTGAAAAGGAATATAGCTGGAGGTATAACTAGTAATGAAGGAAGTGGATACATGAAGGATATTTGGGGGGGTATAACAATTTGTGTCAGAATAATTTATTTATAGAGTTTAGAATCATGGTTAGTTGGAGGATAAATTACTAGGGTATAGAACTAGTTATTTTATGCAGCTTTGTAATACTAAAATAATTTAGTAAAAGAATTGATTTTGGTTGGAATAACCAACATGGAAAGGAGAAGTTGAATGTACCTAACATTGTAAATACAATGTAATGATATCACTATTTATATTACTTTATGTAAAGTGAGGATGAGATATATATTTGAGTGTACTAAACCAATAAATGTTTTCATAGTTTGAATTCTAATAAGAATTCATAAAATAAATTTATCACTGATTTACCCCATCTCCCTATCATTATCCTACACTGATATGGGAACTTCAATTAGTATCATAGCATAGGTACCCTCTGAAATACCTGACTATCTACTAAAGAATAAGAATCAAAATTTAGTGAAAAATAGGGGGGTTCTTGTATTCAATGGAATAAAATATCATAGTTGAAAAAATAAGATGTTATGCAGTCCTATTTTTTTCTGGAAGTTAGAGATTTTGTAATAGTAGAATTTATTCCCATTAATGATGTTGCTGTAATAGATGCTGATTATAGAAATATAGAAGATTATGGAAAGGATAAACGTTCTATTATGATAGCTTTCTTAGAAATTTTTTATAAAAAAATTATGGGGCTTCCAACGACTAAAAAATGTTGGATAAGTTGAGAAGAAACTATAAAATAAACAAAAAAGTAAAGGAAGACAATATATTAATAATTATGAGTAGATTTGATGATATTAAAATTGTTAATGAAGAAATTATTGATGAATAATTTAAAATAATTGGTGACATTTTCAGTCATATCATTATTTTTGATGATAATTTTGAAGATTGTACCATCATTACGAAACTAATGAAAAATATTCAAGATAAATTTTATTCCAAAGGTATTATCTTTAGAAGATAAATGAGATCAATCTATGGATAAAATTTATAATATTCTAATATCATTTTAAATAATAAAAGAAATTATATTTAAGAAGGACAAGGAAGAAATACCTTTTGAAGGTGTGATTATAGAGATTTTTAGAGACATTGAAATAGAAGAATAATCAAGTGATTTATATATTGGAGAAGAAGAATATTTCTATAAAATCATTGATCATTATTGTAAGAGGTAAAAAAAGGAAATTGGAATGGAAAAGGTAAAAATTCTCTTAAATTTTGGAATTATAATGATGGAGACCATTTTGTAGTAAAATTTTCTAAGAATAATTTTGAATATTATGAGTTTGGAGAAGAAGATAAGAAGTATTAGAAAAAAAAATAGAATAAAAATATGGGAAAAATTTATGTAAATAAGAATAAATGTTTTTTGAGTGTAAGAGGGAAATATTATTCTCCATCCATAAATGAATCTTATTTTCATGTCAAATTTATAGCTCATGTTAGAATAGAAATAACTTTATCAAAAAAATGATGACGATGGAGAAGTTAGAAATTAACTTTAGTGTATTCTAAAAGATAATTTGAAATACTATCTTCAGGAAAGTTCACAACTCAATAATAGAAAGAAGATGATAAGAAGGTAACTTTTGAGAATTGTGAGCACATAAAAAAGGAGGTGAAAATCCTTAATGATATTAAATCTTATAAAATTAAATTTACTAAGATATAAAGAAAACTAAAATGTTATAAAGAAACATTATCTAGAAAATATAATCTTAAAAAGGATGAAAAAATACTTTTTGAGTAAAGTAACAAGAAAAGGATGAAGTTGGATGACTTTTAGAATATGGTGAATGATCTTATTGAAATGTTTTTTAAGAAAGAGGAATAGTTTTCTTAAAAAAAATAAATTTTTCTTAATGGAAAATGTGAATTAAGAAATACCAAAGAATATATCACCAAAGTAGTTGACTTGAAAGGTGTACCTTCTCAATATGGTAAAAATAAGGGTCCATAAAAGAAGTTTTTTATCTCCAAACAATCTAAAGAAACATCTATTTATACTGACATTATTTGTTCAAAAGTTATATTTAAATAATCTTAGAAAATATAATATTATTTATAAATTATATTCCACTAAGAATGGGCGGAATACATAAATAATGTTTTCCTATGAATAGAGAGATCCATATTTTGTAAGGAGACAACAATAACATTCTTCAAAGAAGTACTACTATCAGCCTGAAAGATCAAGATTCTGATATCACTATTAGTATTATGTAATTTCTTGGCACAAATCATATTCATATTGTTTTATTATGTATCTACTAAGAAAGATGTATGCATAAAGGGGGGTTATAATGAGTATATAAGGAAAACAATTTAATAAATTATGATGAGGAAGGAAGAATGTTTTGGAATTTGAATATTGATAAATATTTAAGAGTGGTACATGAGATTTTTTTGGAATTTTCATAAAGGTAAGAAATAGATTTTAATAATTTTGAGAGATCAAATGTCCATGTCTAGAAATATGGATGATGTAAAAAATTATACTAAGGAATAAGTAGAGAAATATGATTTGGAAGATAAGAGGAAATTTGATAACAACTTCTCAACATATGGTGGAATGAATATTCATAAGAAGTGAAAGACATGTGAGCTAGATTAAAATGATTTATAAGACTATATGACTATCTTACCAACCATAGAGGAAAGTAGGGATAATATGTTTCAAAATTAAGGTAATAAAAATGTTACAAAATCTGAATAAAAATGTAATCTTTATCTGAATATTCTATAGGTGAGAATAAATCCATTATTAAATATATAAAGGATGGTCATAAGAAAGAAAAAAATCCCATGATAAATATAAGATGAATAAGAATAATCCATGGTTGAGGGAAGACTCTCCGTCTGATCTTTAATTATTTGGAACAATAAGTTTCCTATTTATTCCTAATATACTTTCTTGTTTTTACCAACTTGCATGGAATTGAAGGATAATAATTATATAATCTAAATGAGTGTTATAATAGTTTCATATTAAGAAGATGAATCTATCATGGAAAAATTATGATTATATTATTGAAGGTTTGAGTACTTCACTTCAGGGGGAGAAAATATGAAGGTGGGTTATAGATATTGGACATTTATTAAAAGAAAAAGTAGTGATTTTAAGGATGACAAGATACATATATAGTTGTGTTGATATACTTTAACTATTTTGATATGTTTCTTGATATGGGTGTACGAATTATCTTAATATACATTCTTCAATTTCCCCTGATATAAGTTTGCTGGAATGATATTGAGGAAAGTATTACATTAAAGATGTATTATGGACAACATTAATCATCTTGATTATAAACTCTTGTTTTCAACACTGGTTTCTCCCATATAAACTTAATTTTATTTAGTTGAATAATATTTGTTAAGATAATCATATAATTATACTTTTCTCATGTAGAAATTTATCAAAATTTTATCAGGAGGTTAGATAATTTGTGATGACATATATGTTATCCTTTTTATTTGATTTTTAATAAGGGGGAAAATATCATAAGGGGGGAAATAAATTAAAAAAAATAATATAGGGAAAATTTATTGAGCACAAATATTGAATTTGAAAATGTTTGATGTTTTATGAGGATATTAAAAACAAACAGAAAGGGGGTATTGTAATTCCAAAGTGTTTCTGGTTGATTTTTTTTCAATATATCAATATTTTTATGCAAAGAAAGTTATGAAAGAAACATAGAGAAGAGTGAGAAAATATATTTTTCTAATGTTTTGTAAGAAAAACTTTTTATAATATTTAATAATGTTTCATTATTTAGTCATAGGATGCTTTTATAATTCTCAATGTACCAAAATTCCTGATGAATTTCAAGATTCTAGAAACATTTGTACAAAGGATAAAGTTGTACAAAGCTATCAACTAAACCAGAATAATTTTATCAGATAAGGTTCTATGAATTCCAAGTTATGAAGGTCAAATATTTGTATAGAGTTGTTGTTATACAAAGGTTGAGTTAAAAATCACAGATGTACAAAATGTGTCTAGAGGATAGGGACTATTTAATCACAAATCGTGATTATAACACGATGAACTTACAATATTATATAATTTGAAGTTATTATGTCTGAAAAAGTATAATATATGGAGTTGAAATATATACCAAATGGATGATAGATTATCTATGTTGTCATATAAGGGAAAACCATGAAGATCACTATATAGAGAACTCTATTATTTTTCAATGGTTGAATGCCCATCAGAAAAATACTCAGAATATCCATCATATGTTGAATTATATTTTCATCAGATGGATGGAGTTTAGTTGTATCAGATATAGATAATAGAAAGTCTTATTATACATAAAATTGTATGAAATCTACATGATGAAAAAACTGATAATCAATGATGTTATAATAGAGAAAATGTTTATGAGATATTGGATATAACAAAATATATAAATATGATTTTTTATCAGACTTTGAAATTAAATGACACTTGATAGAGAATTCCAAATTCATCAGATTGATATATGTTGAGCCTGATGGATATAGGTTTCCTAATAGAGTGGTTCCATGTTAAGGAATAAAATACATATATTTGGTTTTTGAGTCAATCATATAGAGAATTTTTAAGGTGTAACATATGATAGAGGAGTTATTATAAAGGAACTATATATACATTTCCCGAATATAGTTTTTAGGATCATTAAATAAACTTTGTAAATTTCTTAACAAGGTGAGAGTTCTAATTTTTTCTTTCAAAATTTTTATTTCCAAAAAAGTTAAATAAGATTAAGGACTTTTTCCTTTGAAAATTTTGTATGAAGCTTCAATAAAATTACATAATTTGTTAGAGTCATATATAAAAGTTTATTTGAGTGAGATTTTTTAAATTCAAATTTAATTTTACAGGGAAAATTCATTTGATTTCATAATATTTCTTCTTGATGTATCCCAATATTAAAAGAAGAATGTATCATTCAATGTACACTAATCCTTCCTTATAGAGAGTTGAAGTGTTGAGGATTTAATTAAAGGTTAAGAGTGAGTATCTATCCATGTAATCCCTTGGTTAAAGAAGAGGCACATTGTGTTGAGTTCCATTGAATATAGAAGGTTCCAAATCAGTCCATGTTTTATTAGATAAAGAGGAAACTTTTCAAAAGTTGCTGAATGAATTTCTACTTGATTAAAAAATGAGTACCATATAAAGAAGGGGTTTTAAATTTTTTTAATTAGACCAAGTTTCACTAGATTGAGGTAAAAGTGACATATTATACAAGATGATGTTCTACCAGACAAACATTCTCTAAGGAATATTTTCAAACAATTTTCTAGAAATTTGAGCTTCAGTTTAACTAGGTCTTTCATAGATATTGTAAAATCAACCAAAACAAAAATATTTTAAGAGTTATTTTAAGATATTGAAGAATATTTACATGGGGTAATGTAATACAACTTCTTATGGAGAAGGAACATAAGAAGAAAAAAGATAATTCTATAGTGGAAAAGAAGAAGAAGGGAGAACTTGTAACTTGTGTGACTGCTGAAAATTCTTGTGGATGGGGGTATAACCCATCATGAAGGATTTTTATACAAGAAAGATAGATGGGGTTATACACATAAATGGAGGAAGAGTTTATTGTTGTGGTGTTAAATATAGGTTAGTTTTATGAATAATTACTTGGGTGTATAACAAGTCATTACTTATGCCATTGTAATCTTGAAACAATTTGGTAATATAATCCATGTTATGGAGGATAACCAAAATTTAAAGGAGTAGGTCTTAATACCAAACTTTATAAACATCGTGTACTTTTTCTATATTTATATTACTATATATAAAGTTAGATTGAGAGATATATTTTAGAGGATAGAAACTCTAACAAGTTTTAAAGGGTGATTTATTAGAAGAATTCATAAAATAATGTGATCACTGATTCTCCCCTTCCCCTCCAAGGGATTCAATATTGGTCTGGGAACTTCACGTGTCTTATCAATATAAAATATCTAAACCATAAATTTTTTAACATTACCTTTATATTATCTCAATGTCCTCATTATATCCTAAGAACTATCACAACCTCTTCATATGACATATAATCTAAGGATACTACCATGTGAATAGTGGATGCATGAGTCTCATTTTTATAATGGTAAGAGAAACACATGTGTGTGTATGTATAACTATATAAATGTAATGGTAATAAAAGTACATTCAGGATTCAGGTCTAGGAAACCCACTCACAATTTTATTTTTTGGTGAAAGCTTAATTTTCTTGAACATCACTTCTTATACATGTAAGATTGTTCAGAAATCATATAGTTTGAGTCCAGTATACTTTTATCTCCCACCTAGAACCTTGTATACTCATAGGTTTTCAACCATTGAAAACCTCTAATGAAATTTCATTTCTTATTCTTGTGGAATGATTTTTTTACCATCAACAATTACATCCTCTAATGGTTTCTTTATTTTTATTTCCATTTCCAACCCCGTTAACCTTATGATCATGCACACTTTAGGATCATGGTCCAATTTCTTGGAACATTCACATGGTGTCCCAAAAATGAATTCCATAAAACAATTCCTCTTATCTATTTAACGTATTGACTCTTTATTTTACATTACCTTGCTTCCGTTTGAACCAACACTCCTGGATTACATTAAAAAATATATAGTGTGTCGTATTCTTCTATAAAATAGGAAACTCTTCCTCTTTAGTGTGACATTAATTTTTGAATTCTTGGGATTCTTTACTATAATTTCAATCTATTCCTCAAGGATAACATACCATCATTTTTCATAAAATTCTTGGGAATATTATCTTCATTATTTTTATTCTATTTCATTACCAAGGTAATCTCATCTATCCTCTTTTAAAAAATCTTGTTCTTAGGTAATTTTACTTTGAATAAAATGGGAATACTCTTGGTTAGTTTTCATACTAATGTATCATTAAACCTACCACTTTGGTTTTATATACCAAATATATTATCAAGATTTTTAATTTTTTGAATAGCCATATTTTTATCTTTCTAGTCTAGGGTTTTACTTTAATTATATTTTCTCTCACTTTAGGTATGATTTATTTAGTTTAAAATGGTTGAAATAATATTCTAGTATTCAATTTTCTTTATTCCCAATATTTTCACAAAACTAGAAATAACCCAATGGTCTTTTTCTTATCTTATAAATTACATTATTTTAAGATTCCATAGGTTTAACTTTTTTCATTGTACCCTGTAGTTGATATTAATTGGGGGAACAACTATTCTTACACATTCTTCTAACCACCATGGTTTTATTGGTTTGTATCTCAACATTTTTCATCATCCAACTTTTTCAAAAAAATTACTTGATACTTGTAATGTTTATAAAAATAGATTCATCACACCCATTATTTTTTAAATTTAATGTTATATTTTTTTACATCCATATTGATATTAATAATTAGATGATCATAAGGTGATATTATCACATAATATAGTTATTTTAACCCAAATTTACTCATTAGAGTCATACATGGTATAAACTCATCTCACTGCTTATTGTAGAGGCCCAACCTGATTAAATTCCATATTTTCTATGTTCAATTCAAGCTCAAGACAATTCATAATTATGATGTTTTTATCAACCTATAATTATTTCATTATGTATCCTCATTCCTTCTTGATATTATCATCATACTCATCTTTAATTTTTATCTTTTATTATACAAATCTATCAAACTCTTTTATTTTTTTTGTTGTGATATCCAATTAAGAATTCTTGACAACAATGATCGATATTTTTCAATATAATGAATAAATACTTCTTCAATCCTTTAATGGGATTCAAAATTCTTAAATGTTTCTTCAAACTAATCTTTACTAACATCTTATAATTTTTTTCAATATACTTTCTTTTAAAAAACTTTTTATTACATTTCTACTTGAGACTAATGCTCATAGTTATATTCTATTGCAGGGATTTATCCTTCTTTAAAAATTATTATTCAAGATAAATGATCTTTTCCTAAAAATATTTCAAATATTGATATAAATAAATGAAAATTTTCTCAAGAGAATATTACATGTTTTCTCTCAAAAAATTACATACATTATCATTATTTTCCTTTGAGGGGGAATATTCCCTATATGTGTGTTGTTATTATTTATAACAGCATTGGAAAAATATTCAAATTACCTCTTATTCATGAATAGATTTTGAACTATCTAAGTTATAATATCTGTCATTATCCTTTGTAGTTTATTCAACCATCATTTCTTGTTTTTATATGTAATAATTTTATTCTTCATTATTGAATAATGGGGAATATAATTATTCTCATAATGTGTGTTCCTTCTTATTTTTAATTTATTTATTTCTTATACTCTCCATAGTATTGGAAGGGATAGAATAATTATCCACAATTAAACATTATTCCTCATGTTTTGAATATATAATAACATTATAAGTGAATATCAAAATATTAAATTCTTAAAAATTAATGATTACATTAATAGGAGGAACCAATGATCTAATACCAATTGATTAGATCACTTGGGATATAGATAACAAAGAGGGGGTGAATTAGTGTTTATGAATATCTGGTCAATGAAACTGTTATCCCCGATTTAACCTCTATATTTATTTAATGAATTGATACTTTGATCTTATGTCACCATTAGGTATAATGAAAATAGATATAAGTTGTAAATCAACAACAGGGGACAATGTGATTTGTTAACAAGGTTCACATAAAATGTGAATGACTGCATCCTTAATGTGTTGTGGTTTTTATCCCACATACACGACACAATTATTTTATTAAAAAGAAATATTTTAAATAAGGTTATATCCTTGGAACCATAAGACTCACACCAAATAGGTAATATTCTAGCACCAATATACAATTTATCAAGCTCTATAAACAACAAATAATTTTTCTGTAAAGTAGAGGATTTGTTTTCCACCTCTTGAATAAGGATCGGTGGGTAGGAATGAGTATCTTTTTGGAAAAAAAATTCTAAACTTTTTCCTTGGATATTTTAAATATAAATTGATCCCTCAACCACATAGATTTATTAATGGTTTCCTTAGTCCTTACAATATACATAAATCATAAACTTTGGTCTTTATTATATTGAAATATCACAATATGTAATTCTCAAATTTTCTAATTCATCTTGTAAGTTCTTTAGCAGAAAAAATTGTTTATTTTCTTCTATATCTTATTATTCTTCTTATTCAACATAATAAGATAAATTTTTCATGGTATAATTTCTTCATCTTCCCTCTTTGATACATAAGACCAATAAAATAAGTTATAGTATTTCTTTTTTTCCTCTTTCAATAGAATTTATTCTTCTGATAACAATAGTGTTGAATTAATTACCTATCTATTTATTTTATATTTTCATATTCCAAGACACATGATAAAATCTTTATATTATTCTCTGCTGTTTTTATTTCTCAACAAACATCAATCTTCAACATCCCAAAAACTATGGTATTTAGGTCCAATTTAAAATTGATCGTATTTTATATCCTATTAATTTTTATGAAGATTATTCTTCTAATTCCTCATAATAATTATAAATATCATGGATTTCATAAACTCATTTAAATCTATATAAAATCCAAATGAACGTAATCCTTGATAACTCTATAAATATCTACATTAAAACTATCATGTTCAAGATCCTTCTATTGTAGTTAAAAGATTTCTCAAAACATTATCCTCATCATACAGGGTGTCATAGAAATATATTTTCATTGTGACTTCCTTTCAAATTATAGAACCAAATTTATTCTATATCTTGTACCCAGCATACATTGCAACATTTTTTTCTTCTCCATGGATTGACTTTATCTCTATAAACCTTGATCATTGGGTTTATTTACATGAATATTCATAATAATATTCAATCATGATATTTATCCTTTAAATATGAACATATAATTGTCCCAACGTAATCTCCATAAATCTAATAACATTAAAAATTATTGGAACTCATGTAAAAATTATAACTCATTATGTATTATTCATGATATTTAAAATATTAATTTTTGTGTAAGTACTTTTACTTTTCCACTTTTGTTTTATTCAACTTTAATATAAACATATTACATATTTTGTTAACTTCTTATAAATGTATTGAAAAAATCATACACACCACGAGATCCTTTTACACATTCTTATATAACATTTTCCAATATATTAAATATTAAATTAAACATCATATATATTTAAAAAATATGATATACTTTTATAATTTTTCAATCCTTCTGGAAGAACATATCCTGTACCCATTTCAACATATTTTGTATCTACGTAATATGTTGGTCTTTTCTAATTTTTATTTTTGAGTTATCCATCAAACATGTTACATGTGAACCAAATATATTATGGATATTTAAAATATATATTCCTTTGAAAGTTTTTATTATATAATCCATAAAACATATTAAATGTTAACAAAACATAGTGTATATCTATGTAATATAGTTTTCTTTGTAAAATTGTACTGAGTTCTTCATCAAACATTTACATATAAACCCAGCTGATAGAACCAGATATATTCAGAACCCATTCCAATATTTCATGGAATCATCATTATCTTCAAATCAACTCAATGTATCTTCAAACACTTCAAATAAAATATTAATTAATTTAAATTATATTTAATAATTACCAAATGATATAAAAAATATAAATACTCTTTATACTCTTCTAATGATGTTCAAGGGCATAAAAATTAAATCTTATTCAAACATCATCAAAATATAAATTGGAAATAAATTTCATTGTTTAATCATGATAGGTTAATGGATGAAACGTATCATAGTTTTTGTTGATATAACATTTAAATATATATAAAATTTATCATTATCTATAATATATTGAACCAAATCATATTCAACTTCTTTATGTTTTCTTCGAACACATCCACCTCAAACCCACCTTTTCAAACATGGAATTAAAATTATATCAAAACTTCTACTATTTTACATGGTTGCTTTATAGAGAAAAATATATCTAGTAATATGAAAACTCCATGGATCTTTCCATTTCATGAAATATTATTAAATATATTTTGTATTTAGAATACTTTGTAGTAGATTTTTATCAAAATTTCCCCAATGAATGAACATCCAAGTTATTATAATGGAAACAAATTACATTGTTTATCATATAAAATTTGGTAATAGATCCATATTTAAGGTTCAAATCTAATATTAACTTCTTTATATTTTCTCACAATCACACCTCTATATTTTGGAACTTCACTTAAACTTCTTATATGTATTCTTGGTAAGTTCATCTTCTTCCATATTATTCTCTTTCATCACATATTAACATCTTCTTATTTATATTTTCCTATTTGAAAAAAATATAATCCAACAAAAAATGGGCTTTATAATCCCAACTTGTATTTTTTGTAGCACCAATATAGAAAATGGAATGATAATGTTTTTTTATTTTATTTTCTCCCTCCCCGATTGAGGAAATATGGAATGTTAATATATTCTTTTTTATTTTCTTCTATTTCCTCCTTATAGATAATAAATATAATGAAAATTGAGAGATAATGTAATCAATTCACTCTAAAGAAATGTACTATCAATTATTCCACTCTAATCCTACCAGATACATGATCGATGTTGAAAAAAAGGGATTAATCTAGACAAAAAACCTATCAATTATAAAAATTTGAATTTGATACCAATAGATATAAAACGGAATGTTTTTTCTAAATGGATGTTTAAATATTTTTAGGATTAATAAAATGATAATAATTGATAAGTATATTTACATAGTTAAATCTTGATATTTATTCATACATATGAACACCTAGATTAAAAAAATAAAAAACAATTGGCTAAATTTAACATCAGGAGTCATCCTTTGAACTTATTCTCAATTTTTCATGTCACTGATTTAATCAATTTCACCCCCCTTAATGGTAGGATATAATTATTCAAATTGGGTTAGAAAAAACGAAAAAAATATATATTAAATAATTAAATTCAATAACCTTCTGAAAATTCCAAATGTACAAGATATTGATATGTCCGAACAACTACATGGATTTATCTATTTGCATCCACCTCAAGGAGACACTCTAATTTCATTACATCATGGTTGATATTTATTAAAAAACAATGATTAAAGATACAAAATATAAGATTATTCTATGATAGTGGATTTTAAAAAAAATTGAGTGTTTATTTATCATCTTTATTATTTCTCTCCCTGAGAACATGCATTATTTTTAATTCCCTATAAATAAAAAAACACAACACAAAGTATGTGGGAATAATTTAGAACTCTTTAGCTCTTAAGTGAGAGTATAAAGGTTGATATTTGTTTCCCAACCAGATTTATCAATTCTTTTAAACTCTATCCTTAATTGTTTTCTTCATGATTTCCTTTTTATTCTCCAAATTAGTGATCTTATTGGGTGGTATAGTTATATTTTTTTCTCAAAAATTTCCTTCTGTGATATTTTCTTCTCAACATGTTCCATAAATAATCTTGTATTTATTGGTGAAAGCAAAATTATATTGAGAATATATTATTATATGGGTATATTTGATAGATATTCCTTTGAATTGTGTTTATCCTACTTGCATCTCACACATAACACCTCAGGATATCTCAAGTTATCACCCTTTAAAAACCTCTCATGAAATTAGATTTCTTATTCATGTAAAATGATTTTTTCCCAGTAAAAACTTACATCCACTTATACTTTCTTCTTTTTTAATTAAATTTATAACTTATTTATTCATATAATATTGAACCCTTTAGGGGCATGGGCATATTTCTTTGAACTTCCACATTGAAAATTTGGTATCTATTCCAAAAGACCAAATATATTATTTATTTCATGGATTAATTAATTGTTTTATATTATATTAATATAAATTTTATAGAATATTGAAAGAGTTATAAAAATAATATATATTTATTAAATTAATTCTTCTAATAATCCATGAAGGGAGGTATGAAAACCCAAATATTTAGTAAACCTCTATTAATTATTTATTAAATAAATATACACATAATAACATATCATAAGATTGTGAGTCCTAGTGTCATTAGGAAATTAGGTACACAGTAAATTAACTTGAGACATAAGTACAGAAAAATTATTTTAAAACACCAAAAGATAACTTTATATTCCACTTATATTTTAGTACTATGGAGGATAACTTGGGGATGTACATAAGGAAAGGGTGAGCTATGAATCCCATTAAAAGAATAATAAAATAATAACATGATAAAAGTAATACAAGTTAGTAAAGAGGCATATCTAGGTTTCATAAAAGGGGTGAGAATCATAAAATTGGTCATCAAATCATTATATAAGATGATAACATCAAGGAAACATTAGAAAGTGGCAACAACATAAAACTTGACATCATAAGCATAAGTCAAAGTTAACCACTATGAAATCATAACAAAGTGTGATTTGGATAACATCTCATGAACAATATATGGAATATAATTAGATAAATAAATTAATCAATACATTTTATGTCTATATAATTTCAGGTCCACCCATCACATTCATTTCATGTACATTAGTTAGTGTGCCAATTAGATCATACAAAATAAGAACACATTGCATCACTTTTCATCCCAAGATTAAGGAGGGTAGGTTAAATACATTTAGGTACCAAATAAATGAATTATATGAACATATAGGTGAATACCCTAGAGTGGAATTGGGGATGGGTATTTACTAAACAAATGTTTGGCATGGAATAAAATTGGAGGATAAATTAAACAGCATAACCAGTGTACATAAAAATTCATAGAATGGTTTAATGAGAGTTAACAGAGGTCTCTCATTACATTTATATTATAAGGAATGTAAAATTTATCTAAAAAACATTAAAATTTGGAATATTGAAAATCAAACGGCATAATACAAAGAAGGTACTAGAATATATAGGAGATAATCCACTTGAATTGTGAGGGAATTTCTAAAATCTTGGTATTAGATTCTTAAGAACATAGAAACACCTTCTGAGGAATTTATAGAAGTACATAGAGAGTAAATTCATTCCTGATGGGTTTTTATTGAAGAGGAGTGGGAGGTTGGGTGGGAATTTATTGAAAATGATAAGGGATTTATTTATTAATTTCAAAACATAGGTTTTCAACTCTATATAATAAAAATTCAAAAGCACGTGAATTACCATATTTTTAGCCCATGGTTTCTTCCAAAGTGGGTTGGTTTTTAATATTTTATAATTATAAGAACTATAAATGTTAAAATAATACACTTATTGATGTGGAAGTGAGTTGTGTTCATAAAGAATTGATTTTTAAACCTTAAAATATAATATATGTTTTGGAGGATTCATTAAATGATTATAAGTTTAATAAAATAAATTCAAAAACTAAATATTTTTAAGGTTAAATATGTATTTGGTTTTGGATTCCCTTTATATTATTTATTACATCACTTTTAGGATATTATGATGTCATAATACATATCTTTTTATACCGTAGTCTGCACAATATGATGGGTGGACTCAGAATTATTACTATTAAATAATCATAATATTCATTAATCAAATACATCATTGTTAAAAACCATGAAAGGATATTATTATAAATGGTAGACATTTCTTCATAGAGGTTTTAGTCTTCACAAATGCACAATTGGCATTCTTTTATTTTTCTAATTGGATTTGAAGTAAAGAATAATAGTAAATACATTAATATAATAACACTTAATTATAATAATTATAATGATCTCATTTTTTTTACTATCGTTATCATAGGTTTTGAAGTAAAAAATTAATAATAAAATATTGTAGGCTAAGAAAAATGCGCATTGGGACCTTGAATGTTCTCTTGAAAGTATCCTTCAAAATTAAGTGATTATGCTAAATAATTGATAACATATGCTTATTAAATTGAGAGATATTTATATTAGGAAAAACCACAAATTTTTAGGATGATGTTATATATAATAAGGGTTCTACGAAGTGGTGTCACGACCCGTCCTCGGGGCCCGTGTCGTGACTACCGCATGCCCGCCTTCCATAGGCTAGGGGCTGGCGACTAGTACCAGGGCATAAATCCCAGAAAAAGGGAGGGCATTGCCTTTGAAAAGTAAAAAAGCACCACAGAGTAAGCAAGCGGAAAAGTAAACACTAAGTAAAAACTGTAACAAGCTGTGCTGAATGTAAAAGGGGCCAGAAATACAAGCACAACTGTAAAGTACAACTGAATGGGAAAAACAGCAACTGAAAGGAAAAGCCGCAGCGTCGAGCCATCCTCTGGAAGTCCCACCTGAAGGGTGGGTACACATAGCCTCCACTGCTCCTCGGGTCCACCTGATCGCTCCGAGTACGTCCCACCCAGTGGTCCACCTCCAGGTACCGTTTTACTCCGCAAGCCTCCACCACGATCAGCGCTGTCCGTCGTCTGCAACCAACACAACGTAGTGCGGGCATAGCCCGTGCATGGGTGAGTATAAGCTACTCAGTAGGGACCCCGAGACCCCCAAGGTCTCACTAAAACCAAAAAGGGTAACCACAAAGAAGATCTCAACAGATAACCTCTACTTAGGTATATGCCCATACATATACCTAAGTTATCAAGTACCCCATCTCAATCCTGAGGAAACACAAGAATTTAGAAACAACGGATAACCACTACCCAGGTATATGCCCATACATATACCGAAGTTATCAAGGTCAAAAGTCTCATCTCAAACCATGATTTTCATTATCGAAACCACAACTACTGAAGAGCCCCATCTCTGGAGTGTAAAGTGGTCCTGTCACGACTCTGAGGTACTGCTCACCAACCTTGGACTGATGAGGTACTCCTCCTGTCGAGTACTGTGGGTCTGCTGCTACAACCAAGCACTTCCCCATGCCGCTACAACCAAGCGCACCTCCGTCGTGGGTCTGCCGCTACAACCAAGCGCTCCCCTATGCTGCTACAACCAATCGCACCTCCGTCGTGGGTCTGCTGCTACAACCAAGCGCTCCCCTGTGCTGCTACAACCAAGCGCACCTCCGTCGTGGGTCTGCCGCTACAACCAAGCGCTCCCTTGTGCTGCTACCACCAAGAGCACCTCCATCGTGGGTCTTCCGCTACAACCAAGCGATCCCCTATGCCGCTACAACCAAGCGCACCTCCGTCGTGGGTATGCCGCTAAAACCAAGCGCTCCTCACTAGGCTATCCGTAATACACCGAGTCGTTCGATCAGCAGTCGTCAAGTCTCAGCCGGCTACACGGTCTCCGTATTCCGCACGCTCATCTCCGAGAGGGTCCGCTCCATGAGCTTCTGGTCGATACTACAAGTATCACAAGGTTCCACGAAGAACTATCTCAAGGGACCGCCTCGTCACAGGGGTCTCAACACAACAGACGGCGCGTCAATCGGACGCCCGGTATGTGAGTTACTAGAATTTTCGTCCCAGGGGCCCGGTTGGTTTCATGTGCGATCCAACCCGGCCGTATCTCAACTGTACCCCGAACTCCCATAGGGTATACTCAAAGGTACCGTTTCTCAACGTGATCACCAACGCCGCTGACAGTTCGTCAAACGGACGTCCGGTCTGAAAGATATCATCTTTTCTGTTCCAGGGGCCCGGTTTGATTTCGGGTACAATCCAACCCGGACACTATCCAACAGCAACCAAAACTCGGGCGAAGTATGCCAAAATTTCCGTCTCTTCAAGAGGAATTCATCGAGACAGACAGCGCGTCAATCGGACGACCGGTCTGGGAGTTATTGGCTTTTTCGTTCCAGGGGCCCGGTTGGTTTTTAAGGCAAAACCAACCTAACTGTACCCCACCTGCATCCAAACCTCGGACTAAGTGATCCAAAAGATCCGTCTCACTTAGAGGAATTCAACAAAGTCGACGGCACGTCAATCGGACGTCCGAAGCTCAAGATATGAGTGTTTCCGCTCCAAGGGCCCAGTTGGTTTCGTGTTCGAACCAACCCGGCCGAACCCAATGTATCCTGAAACCTTGAGTGTAATATACCGAAACGACCGTCTTGATCCAAGGATCGCATCGCCGCTGACGGCGCGTCGTTCGGAGGCCCGTAGCTCAAGATACGGGAAAAAGACTGAAAACGGTCTGAAGACGGGGGGTCTGGGCCCGGGCCGACCCGGCCCGACCCCCCTGGGTCGGCCGAACCGGGTCGACCCGACCCGGTCCAGTCCGGCCAGGGTGCGGCCCTGCCGGTCGGACCGGCCTAGCTCGGCTCGGCCGGGTGGCCGAGCGCAGCAGCCGCGGGGCGCCGCCCCCGTGGGTTGAGGAAGTCGCGACCCTCGAGGGGTCGCGCTGGGGAACAGCGGATGCAGCTTCTGCCGCGTCCCGTGCGGGCGAGCCAGACTCGTGCGGTCATGGGTCCGCTGGCCGCCGCCGCCGCGGCTTCAGCCATGGCAGCCTCTTCCGGCGGCGCGCCGGGGCGCCGCCGTGCCGACAACTTGCGCTGCCGGAGACTTCCACGGGCCACCGGAGCTGCTCCAGTGGTCCGTTTTCCTTTCCGTCTGCGCCGCTGCTCCTCCTGGGACCCGTTCTTCACTGTGGAATCATCAAATCTCCCTTCTGTCATGTTTTTTCGTCGCCCACCAAAACCGTACAACAACGAAGAACGGCGGAGGGTTATCGGGCCGTGTTTGTTTGGCCCGCACCCTCCGCGTTAGGTGATAACAATTGGGAAAATTAATTATCAACACATGAAACATTTCAAGAAACAATTTTAATAAATTAAAATTGAACTTTGATCCTGGCTCATTATTTTAGACGAACAACCATGGAAATAAAAATCATTTCATAAACAAAACCCCTACCTCGTCAAGTCGTCGCACGCGCGTTTTTCACGGATTTGATCGTCGCGGAAGAGCGTCGCGTCGTCGCGGAAAGGCGTCGCGTCGTCGCGGAAGGGCATCGCGTCGTCGCGGAATAATGTGACGCGTCGACGAACTCCGAGGTTCAAGAACATGAAGATTTAATTATATCGATTAAATCCATGTGTTGTTATAAACCACAAGGAAGATTTAAAAGAAACCCGAAATCTCCTACCTCAAGCAGTTGGTGATCAGAGATCGTTGCGGGGAAGAACGTCTCGGAAGAAGCGTCGTCAATCTCCGAGGGTGACGACGGTCTTCGCGTTCTTCACGTTCTTCGCGTTCTTCACGTTCTTCGCAAAGAAGGATGAAGGCACAATGTTGTCAAAACATCTCAATGAGCATTTTTTCAGAATTCATGTGTTGGTCTTATTTTATTATTACGCCAACGGATTGAAAACAGGTTAAGAAACGATTAAATTAATTCATCGAATTAATTCAACGAATAAAACCACCCAATTAATTCAATGAAAAAAACTGCCCAATTAATTGGTGCGTTAAGAAATTAAGAAAACGTGTCAGTTGACTTTCATAATGACGGGTTTTCGCGAGTGCGTTACATAGCGGAAATAAACGGTGGGGCTCGTGCGGGCCCCACCTCACAAACATCCTACAAAGACGATAGGATATTTTTGGATAGCACCCTATCTGCATCAACTCAGCTTAAGATGATTTAAGTGGCTTCAAGTGTCTTCCAAGTGGCTTAAGTGAAATAAAATAAAGTTTGTCGTACAATTTATTTTATTTCTTAACTTTAAGACCAAAAATTAAAAACCACACCCGAGCAAACGCAACTCCGGAAGAGGCATTTCTAAGAAATTACCAGCACTGCGATTCCATCGGTGCCCTCAGAATTCGATTCCGAGCACCGGTTCAAAAGATAGAAAATCCCGCTCGTCCGTTCACTGAACGTACCCGAGCCAAACTTTGGAAAATAATTCCGGGCACACCGGGCCTCGGAATCAGGTGTCGTCAGAAAACGCGTTCATTTAAAATTCCAAAGAAAATTAAAAAAAATTCCTTGAAATTTACGGGTCTTTACATTACTCTCACCACAGGGCTTTACGTCCCCGTAAAGCTTCACCACAAACTTAGGGATACAAAGGCAGTACTGAGCACATATCTGAGCCTCCCACTCCAAAGTGATCTCCTAGAGGTTCCCGTGCTGCTATCTGATGCGCCCAAGAGGAATCGATCGTCCACATAGGACCCGCTCCTGTTGATCCTTGATCTCCACAGGGACCTCCGCAAAGGTCGCCCCATCATCAACGTCCAGCTCCCCATGGTCAATGAAGTGTGACGGGTCATGCACGTATCTCCTCAGCTGAGATACGTGGAAGACGTCATGCACTCGGTGCAACTGAGGTGGTAGAGCCAGGCGATAAGCCACCTCGCCAAACCTGCTGAGGACCTGAAAAGGTCCGATGAAGCGTGGAGACAACTTGCCGCCTCGGCCAAATCTCCGTAATCCATGTCTAGGTGAGACACGCAAGAAGACGTGGTCGCCATCCTCGAACTCTAGTGGCCTCCGCCTCCTGTCAGCACAAGACTTTTTGCCGGTTCTGAGCTGTCCTCATCCTCTCATGGATGACTTGGACCTTTCTGGTCCTACAAGAGCTGCTGAGATTTCTTCCTTGCTGATAAGAGAAATCTGGTCTCATCCCCTATATGAACCACGTTCTTTGCCTAATACAGTCAATCCTGACATGGATTATACTAACCCATACCAAGGATGACGTCGTAAGGCCTCGACGCTACTACCAAGAGATCCAACCGTTACTCTCGCCTCCAAGGGTTGAGTCACACTGTCGGCATCAGTGTGTGGTAACTGGGTCTCCTCCAGTAGGTACCTCTCAAGTGAGGGTCAAGTCAATAGTCTAAACCGGAACCTCTTAGTAACAACACAAGAGTGGACAGGGACGTAAATGCCACAAGAATATGTGTCTTTTATTACTCTAGCTCAAGTACAAAGACACAAAGCATCTACAAACATACATCAACAAAACTAGAAGCAATATGAACAAAAGTCTCCAGGTCTGGAGCTAGTCCCTCTCCTGTCCATCTGCTCCCGGAGCTCCATGATCGTAGGCCTCAGCTGCCTGAAGTAGAGCTCTCCCATGTCCTCCTGTCCCCTGTGGTCGGGGTGGACCTCTTGGTGGTGGTGGTGGCAACACCCCGAAGCGTCGTCCACCTCCAGCTGCACGGCCAGCTCCCCTGCCAAGGCAGCCTGCTCCTTGCGGCCCGCCCTGATCAAACCTCTGCCTCTGCCTGGGGGGGCCCTTCGTCCATCTTCTGGTCATCCGTATGGCGGGTCAGACAGTCACGAGCCATGTGACCAATCTTGCCGTAGGAGTAACACTGCCCTCCCATGGCAAGTCGTTGTCCACCCCAAGTGCCTTGCACAAACGATCCAGAGTCATGCTGTCGACCACCTGTAGGTCTAGTCCTCTTGGACCCCTGCATCATCTGTCTACTGACCGTTGCAGAAGAATCTACTGCATGCCGGAAAGTGGTGGGTCCTGCTGCTTGAGACTGCTCAGCACGGAATCTCTCCACTAAGAGGGCTCGCTCCAACACCCCTGCATGAGTCGGAATGTTGAGGGAGATCATCGAAGCCCTGATCTCGTGCCTCAGTCCCTGGTCGAAGGTCTGGGCCCGGAAGAACGGGTCCTGTACCATTTCTGTGGAGTAGCGCGAGAGATCAGTAAATCTCGCCGAGTACTGGGCCACTGTCAGGCTGCCCTGCCGCAGCTGTAGTAGCTCCTGGATGCGCACCGCTCGGAGGGTGGCTGAGACGAACTCAGAGCGGAAGATGCTCTCAAAGTCCGTCCAGAGGAGAGATGCCTCGTCATGCACCTGGAGCATCAAGCTCCACCATCTGCCTGCTGCCGCGTGCAGGAGGCTCGCTGCGAGGATCACCATGAGGTCTGCTGGTGTCCTCACTAATCTAAAAACTCGTACAACTGCCTCCAGCCAGTCCTCGGCGGCCTGAGGGTCCGTCTCCCCGCGGAACCTGGGCGGTCGCTGGCGCTGGAACTCATGAAGTGCACTAAGGCGACGTGCATCGTCAGTGGCTAGGACTGGTAGCATTGGTGGCTCGGCGGGTATAGGTACCGCTGGTGCCTCAGCTGTAAAAGGGCCCTGTACCGAGTCCTCGACGCTTGGTGGGCTCTCGCCACGCACATCGCTCAGAACCCTGGCTGGCTGCCGTCGTGGGGCCATCCTGAAAAGGAAACAAGTGCGCCACAGTTAGAACAGTATACTTGGTGAGCTGACACAAGTAATCAAAAAGAAGACATGAAACACACATGCAATTAATGTTTTCGTGCATTAAGTCAGAAATCAGAAGTCAGGGTCCTGGTGCACGGATACGTCAGCCGCCGCCCCAACACTGGACTCCCTGGACTGATAACCACACCCAATACACTAAACACTATTGCTTCTCATAGAATAAAGATCAGAGTCTGCGGTAGAACCGACCACCTCTGATACCAATTTGTCACGACCCATCCTCGGGGCCCATGTCGTGACTACCCCAAGCCCGCCTTCCATAGACCAGGGGCTGGCGACTAGAACCAAGGCGTAAATCCTGGAAAAAGGGAAGGAATTGCCTTTCAAAAGTAAACAAGCACCACAGAGTAAGCAAGCGGAAAAGTAAACACTAAGTAAAATCTGTAACAAGCTGTGCTGAAAGTAAAAGGGGCTGAAAATACAAGCCCAACTGTAAAGTACAACTGAAAGGGAAAACCAGAAACTGAAAAGAAAAAGCTGCAGCGTCGAGCCGTCCTCTGGAAGTCCCACCTGAAGGGTGGGTACAGATAGCCTCCACTGCTCCTCGGGTCCACCTGATCGCTCCGAGTACGTCCCACCCAGTGGTCCACCTCCAGGTACTGTCCTACTCTGCAAGCCTCCACCACGATCAGCGCTGTCCGTCGTCTGCAACCAACACAATGTAGTGCGGGCATAGCCCGTGCAGGGGTGAGTATAAGCTACTCAGTAGGGACCCCGAGACCCCCAAGGTCTCACTAAAACCAACAAGGATAACCACAAATAAGATCTCAACAGATAACCTCTACTTAGGTATATGCCCATACATATACCTAAGTTATCAAGTAACCCATCTCAATCCTGAGGAAACACAAGGATTTAGAAACAACGGATAACCACTACCCAGGTATATGCCCATACATATACCTAAGTTATCAAGGTCAAAAGTCTCAGCTCAAACCAAGATTTTCATTATCGAAACCACAACTACTGAAGACCCCATCTCTGGAGTGTACAGTGGTCCTTTCACGACTCCGAGGTACTGCTCACCAACCTAGGACTGATGAGGTACTCCTCCTGTCGAGTACTGTGGGCCAGCTGCTACAACCAAGCACTTCCCCGTGCTGCTACAACCAAGCTCACCTCCGTCGTGGGTCTGCCGCTACAAGCTCCCCTGTGCTGCTACAACCAAGCGCACCTCCGTCATGGGTCTGCCGCTATAGCCAAGCGCTCCCCTGTGCTGCTACAACCAAGCGCACCTCTGTCGTGGGTCTGCCGCTACAACCAAGCGCTCCCTTATGCGGCTACAACCAAGCGCACCTCCGTCGTGGGTCTGACGCTACAACCAAGCGCTCCCCTATGCCACTACAACCAAGCGCACCTCCGTCGTGGGTATGCCGCTACAACCAAGCGCTCCTCACAAGGCTATCCGTAATACACCGAGTCGTTCGATCAGTAGTCGTCAAGTCTCAGCCGGCTACACGGTCTCCGTATTCCTCACGCTCGTCTCTGGGAGGGTCTGCTCCATGAGCTGCTGGTCGATACTACAAGTATCACAAGGTTCCACAAAGAAGTATCTCAAGGGACCGTCTCGTCACAGGGGTCTCAACACAATAGACGGTGCGTCAATCGGACACCCGGTCTGTGAGTTACTAGCCTTTTCGTCCCAGGGGCCTGGTTGGTTTCATGTGTGAACCAACCCGGCCGTATCTCAACTGTACCCCTGAACTCCCATAGGGTATACTCAAAGGGACCGTTTCTCAACGTGATCACCAACGCCGCTGACGGTTCATCAAACGGACGTCCGGTCTGAAAGATATCAGCTTTTCTGTTCCAGGGGCCCGGTTTGATTTCGGGTACAATCCAACCCAGCCACTATCCAACAGCAACCAAAACTCGGGCCAAGTATGCCAAAATTTTCTTCTCTTCAAGAGGAATTCAATGAGACAGACGGCGCGTCAATCGGACGCCCGGTCTGTGAGTTATTGGCTTTTTCGTTCCAGGGGCCCGGTTGGTTTTTAAGGCAAAACCTACCGGACTGTACCCCACCTGCATCCAAACCTTGGACGGAGTGAGCCAAAAGATCCGTCTCACTTAGAGAATTCAACAAAGTCGATGGAACGTCAATCGGACGTCCGAAGCTCAAGATATGAGCGTTTCAGCTCCGAGGGCCCGGTTGGTTTCGTGTTCGAACCGACCCGGCCGAACCCAATGTATCCTGAAACCTTGAGTGTAATATACCGAAACAACCGTCTCGATCCAAGGATCGCATCGCCGCTGATGGCGCGTCGTTTGGAGGCCCGTAGCTCAAGATACGGGTAAAAGACCGAAAACGGTTCGAAGACGGGGGGTCTGGGCCCGGGCCGACCCGGCCCGGCCGGTCGGACCAGCCTGGCTCGGCTCGGCCGAGCGGCCGAGCACGGCAGCCGCGGGGCGCCGCCCCCGCGGGTTGAGGAAGGCACGACCCTCGAGGGGCCGCGTTGGGAAACAGCGGACGCGGCTTCTGCCGCGTCCCGTGCGGGCGAGCCGGAACCACGCGGTCGTGGCTTCAGCCGCGGCGGCCTC
This sequence comes from Viscum album, assembly GCA_963277665.1. Lineage (NCBI taxonomy): Eukaryota > Viridiplantae > Streptophyta > Magnoliopsida > Santalales > Viscaceae > Viscum > Viscum album. Next base: position 1,644,477,590 of record OY728159.1, read on the forward strand.
TTCCGGCAGCGCGCCGGGGCGCCGCCACGCCGGCAACCCGGGCTGTCGGAGACTTCCACGGGCCACCAGAGTTGCTCCGGTGGTCCGTTTTCCTTTCCGTCTACGCCGCTGCTCCTCCCGGGACTAGTTCTTCACTGAGGAATCATCAAATCGCCCTTGCGTCACGTTCTGTCGTCGCCCGCCAAATCCGCACAACAACGAAGAACGGTGGAGGGTTTTCGGGCCGTGTTTGTTTGGGCCGCACGCTCCGCATTAGGCGATAACAATTGGTAAAATTAATTATCAACACATGAAACATTTCAAGAATCAATTTCAATAAATTAAAATTGCACTTTGATCTCGGCTCATTATTTTAGACGAACAACCACGGGAATAAAAATCATTTCACAAACAAAACCCCTACATCCTCAAGTCTTCGGATGCACGTTTTTCGCGGATTTGATCGTCGCGGAAGGGCGTCGCGTCGTCGCGGAAAGGCGTCACGTCGTCGCGGAAGGGCGTCGCGTCGTCGCAGATTACTGTGACACGTCGACGAACTCCGAGGTTCAAGAACATGAAGATTTAATTATATTGATTAAATCCATGTGTTGTTATAAACCACAAGGAAGATTTAAAAGAAACCCGAAATCTCCTACCTCAAGCAGTTGGTGATCGGAGATCGTTGCGGGGAAGAACGTCTCGGAAGAAGCGCCGTCAATCTCCGAGGGTGACGGCGTTCTTCGTGTTCTTCGCATTCTTCACGTTCTTCATGTTCTAGGCAAGGAAGGATGAAGGCACAAAGTTGTCAAAACCTCTCAACGAGCATTTTTCCAGAAGTCGTGCGTTGGTCTTATTTTATTATTACGCCAATGGATTGAAAACAGGTTAAGAAACAATTAAATTAATTCATGAAATTAATTCAACGAATAAAACCACCCAATTAATTCAACAAAAAAAACTGCCCAATTAATTGGTGCGTTAAGAAATTAAGAAAACGCGTCAGTTGACTTTCATAATGACGGGTTTTCGCGAGTGCGTTAGTTAGCGGAAAGAAACAATGGGGCTCGTGTGGGCCCCTCCTCACAAACATCCTACCAAGAGGGTAGGATATTTCTGGATAGCACCCTATCCGCATCAACTCAGCTTAAGATGCTTTAAGTGGCTTCAAGTGGCTTCCAAGTGGCTTAAGTGAAATAAAATAAAGTTTGTCGTACAATTTATTTTATTTCTTAACTTTAAGCCCAAAAATTAAAAACCACACCCGAGAAAACGCAACTCCGGAAGAGGCGTTTCTAAGAAATTACCAGCGCTGCGATTCCATCGGTGCCCTCAGAATTCTATTCCGAGCACCGGTTCAAAAGTTAGAAAAACCCGCTCATCCGTTCACTGAACGTACCTGAGCCAAACTTCAGAAAATGATTCCGGGCAGACCAGGCCTCAGAATCAGGTGTCTTCAGAAACTACGTTCTTGTAAAATTCCAATGAAAATTAAAAAAAAATCCTTGAAATTTATGGGTCTTTAAAAGTGGTGTATGTTTTATTAATTTAAAAGTTATGAAAAGAGAACTTTTCGGAATACCCATTATTTTTCAATAATGACAAGACACTATTAAAGGGAAATGGCTAAAAATATCATAAAATAATATATTTTCGAGTGATTTAAGATCGATAAATCATCAACCACACATTTTACAACATTATTTAGCTTCTTTCAAGCATTTTACTACTTGGTTTTTATATTTTATTGTTTTGGTATTTACGTTGGTGTCTAGTTTTTACCAAAGTATTTTGAATTTTATAAAATATATAAGGTAAAAACTCTTAAAAAATTGGGTGTAATGAACATAAATTTAATCCCCATATAATATAATATAATTTATAAATAATATAAAACTAGAATTTAATTTAAAACATTTAATATGTAGAAATATAGTTTTATAGAAAAAACAATTGTTTCCATCATTAAGTGTTTTTAATATTATTTAGTATCAATTTACAATTAAATAATTGATAGTATATTTATATATAGGATTAAAAATTATATTAAACTAATTTTTTATAAGTTATTAAATTATTTTATTAGATAAAAATTACAAAATATTAATAAAACAATTTTTTAAAATTAACAGTTTTTATGTTATCTGGTTCATTAACATTAATTTTAGTAATCATATTTTTATAACTAAAAATGAAATTGGACTTGTTAAATATTATTAAAATGTTGATAAAAAACATTGAATCCATTTTATATATTTAATTCATATAATTTATGAATACCAATTTGTTATATAAGAAAAAAATATTTTGTATAGTAAAATATTACTTAAGTTTTCAAAACATTAAACATAGGTTTTATAAATTCAACATAGTATTTTTAAATGATTTATATTAATTTATAAATATATTTTTTAACATAAGTTTTTTTAATAACATTTAATTCATTCTTATATTTTGATATGGTCATAAATGTGATGGTATTAGAAAAATCAACATTTTTTTACCATTCACCTTGAAATCAATTGTTTAAAAAGTCTATAAAATTCACCTTAGAATAATTTTGATTTGTGGGCTTAAAAAATAAATCTTATTTTGTAAAATTAAAATTCTAAAATTCATAATTTTATCTTATAAGTGAAAAATCAATATATATAACAATAAAAAAATATTATTAAAAATTATCTTTTAAAATTATAAGTGTTCTTAATAATTTTTCTGGTAAATTTCTAATATATTTTTATATATTTTTATTTACTATAGGTTTATTATTCATAAATTTTCTTAATATTTCATGGTAAATATTAGTTCTGTGTTTAGTGGGAATAAATCTATAAAAACTAACATTAATTTAGATAAAAAAAAGATATTCCAAAATCTCAAGGTGTTACATTATCCCCCCTTAAATAAATCATGTCTTGAAATGTTAATTTTAATTCATTAATGGAAGGATCTCAAGTATACATAATAAATTCATGATATATATTCTTCTAATATATCCACCATAATATTTTTTTTAAGATTAGGAAACTATCTGTCCTAAATGTGCATCCATAGGAGGTCTTAAGGACATACATTTCATAACTTCATTTTCATTATCATGTTTCCAACCAAATAAAAAAACCAGAAAGGTTATGATAATGTCCAATTGATTTATAGAAAATTATAATATGAATATAAAAACACAATACTAATATTTATTCGCTAATGACACATTTGTTTCAACCTATAACACTTTTAGTTCAACTTTGACATAATTTTACCAACCAATCACTCCTTCAATTTAACCTCAATTGTCTATGTTCATTATCCTATTATTTTATCTAACCTAACTCGTCATAAAATTACACAATAATTAAATCCTTGTTATTAGTTTTTAAATAGATTTAATTAACCAAAGCTCATCCCCCATGAGTGTCTCTCCAAGTGTGCAGTCTTAAGGCCACTCATCATCACCAGAGTAAGGATTGTGATGATACAAGACAATACATTTTATTGGGATTACCCATAGGTGCATCTATGTAACATCTACATACAATATTTAGTATCCATATATTGATTTAATTATTAGGAGAACCACACAATCTCTACTTTACCAAAAATTCATTATGTTATCTTATACTTAGAATAATCTCTTAGACATATCCTTAGGGTTTTTACTAACGTTATCTTATATTAATCTACAAAAAATAAATAAAATTATCCTCAAAAGTTACTAAAACCTATTATGATGCCACATATAACAACCTAGGATAAAAAATATTAATTTTACATTATTTCCATTAGTTAATCATTTCAACTCAAAAAAATCATACAATCTGTATAACGTATGGTTTAATATCATTGAGGATCATAAAAATAAGAAACGAATTTTAGGATACATGTAAACATTTCTCTATAATAACACCATACAAGACACAAGTATAAATATCCTCTAGGTTATACTCATCTTCATAACTAGGGAAAATGAAACATAATAAAGGGGTGAGCTCAAATGCTCAGTAATGGAAAATAGCTCAAAATTACATTAAGGGTTAAATCATAATGATATGATAAAACACAAAAGGGGAGAAATATATTATTAAGAAGAGTGTAAAACAAAATGATTTTTCTATAAGTTTATATATAAAGATATTCAATGTATAATGAAAAAACATATACATTGGAAAAAGAGTGTATGGGATTATAAGACATTAAATAGAATCCAAGGAGAATAAACATTATCATATAACATAGAGGTATGGATTGAGAATAACCATAGGGAACAATAATATTGTTAACCTAGATAACTACATTGATTCCATGCTCGATCTTGTAATCCTAGCTAAACCAAATCAGGTTCACACTCTATCTAGTGAACCTAGCTAACCTACCTTAGTTTCATTCTCAATCTTATGAAACTCATTGATATGCATCGTTCTCAAACTCAATATGGTAATCCAAGATAACCTTCACCAAATTTAAAATCATTGTTTTTAACATACATAACCTACATTGGATTCACACTAAATCTTTAAAACCTAACTAACCATATCAGATTTAAACTCACCATCATTATCTCATGATATATAAAAATGTAACAATTTAATTGGAGGGTGATATTGGATCACACCCAAAAATAATCCTTACATATGTGTGCCATTATAAATAAATAAATCATCACATTATAAATAACCCTTTTAAAAAATTTGTTTGTAAAACTCTTAGATTGTATCAATATAATTGTACTAAAATATTTTAATGGTTGATACAAAAAACGTAATCTTGATAAAATATTATTTCAAAAGAGAATCTAAAGGGTTATTCATGAAAAATATTTTATAATGAAACTTATCCTTTAGTGAAAGTATGTAAATAGTATTGAAATCATTAAAATATTTTTTAGAAAATTATTTCATCTTTGGTTTTAAAAAATAATTTATGGTAACTTTTAAAAGTCATTTCCAAAATGGTGAAGTGATAAATTTTAAAAAATATTTATGTTTAAAAGTAAATTTAAATAGTGGGGAATTTAAAAATGTATAAAGGTTTCAACAAGGTGAAGTTAAAACACATTGAATAATTTTTATTTTAAAAATAATCTTCAGTAATGGTGCCTTGAAAATGACACAAAGGATTAACAAAGGAAAAGTGAATTGTTTTTTAGGAATTTTACTTTTAAAAATAATCTTCAATAATAAAAATTTTAAAATAAAATAAAGGTTTTCAAAAATGGACTTCATGTGGAATATAAAAATAATTATTTTGAAAGGATGGAAAACCTTTTGATTATTATGAAATACCTTTATTGAAAACCTAAAACATTAAAATATTAACAAAAGTTCCATTTTAAAAGAAGAGAAGGAAAATATAAATTCACAAGATATAACACTTTATTGGATTTCCAAATATAATGGATATCATTTGTGGGAAAAGAAAATATAGATAAGGATGAGAAATTTTTGTTAAAGAGGATATTAATTATTTTAAGAAATGATATACTTCTTATAGGAAAAAATTCATCGAGTATAATTTAGATAAAAAAGTGTCATTTTACATAGAGAAAAAGATAGGATACCCTAAAATAAAACCTTAGGGTGAAATTAATCAATCTTGGAAGAAATAATTTCGAGAACACACATTATAACTTAATGAAGGGAGTTGAATTAACCAAAACCCTCATGGTAATGGTAACGTAGGAATCGAATAAAATATCATGGCTACCATGAAATTAACATTAAAATATCATGAAATAATCATATTCATTGTTTTTGAAGAAAATGAAGTATTAAATACACCATATAAAATAAATTATGGATAATAATATTAATCATGTCTCATGGATATGAAAATCAATCAGAGAAACCCTTACCGTGTTTCAAACTTACACAAATTTACTCAAAACTTTTTATATAATAGACATAACTATCTTAATAACTCATTATATAAACTTATTAATATATATATATATATATCCATTTATACAATTCATTTATAAAAACATTTTCTAACACTTCCATCAGGATTCACAATGGGTGTACTTTTTGTTCCTCCCCTAGAGTGGTTTGCGTTCTTCGAATGGTCACTACCCCTCCAAGAGTGGTGTTCCCCGCATTAATTCTTTCAAATGGTGGGAAATATCTACCAAAAGGATAATGAAGTTTTATCTTTATTCATAATGAGATTATGTGATTTCATATCCTCCTTCCATGGATTCCTCCTTGGAGTTGGTTTCCTAGTATGGGTCCCCCTCATAAATTTGATACATGTTCATGAATCTAATTATTAGTGTCATCTTGAAGTGGAAACTAGTTAAATATGAAGATTTTTTGTTTCAAATAGGAAGATACCCATGGTCAGAGATGATGAAGGAATTGGGTGTGTTTGGACATCAGTGAACATTATACATGTTGGACATTTGTAAAATCCATCATCTTTCGGAGCCGTTGGAATCACATGTATGAGGATTAAACTATGTAAAACACATTGAATCTTTTGTACATTATGGGGAAACTAACACAGGTGGATTAAGGTATTAAAAGATCGTTTCCTTGGGTATCTCGTGATTTTCAGATAGGGTGACTCTCATTTATTATGTATTATGTGACACATCTAACAGTAGTCGTGCTAGGAAACTTATGGTCATCACATTTGGTTTACATGGATTATCACCTATGGAATCTAATGTTTGTAAAATGAGGTAGATATCGTGGTGCTACTGAGGAGTAGTGATAGTGTGATTTTGAATTACGAATGTAAGATTCTTAGGTGCTTCTAGGGAGCAATGATGGATTGATTTGGTCTTACACGTGGAAGTTGTTCTGATGCTACTAGGGAGCTGCATTGCAATGATTGGGGAATATTCATGGAATTTTATAGGGTGATTATAAGGATAAATTATTTATTAATTAGGAATTATGCATAGAATCATCCCAAAGGATGTGAGTATCATCTCACTCTTATAACATGAGGCATCTCATGCTCATCGCATGAGGAATCTCATGATCATCGCATGAGGAATCTCATGATCATCGCATGAGGAATCTCATGCTCATCGCTTGAGGTATCCTATTCTTATTTCACTAAGCATCCAATGTTTATTATATAGGTTGAGGATTTAGTTTAATGTCATGTTCATGGAAATTGTGTGGGGGGATTATGAATTGAGCTACCCATTCATTCTTCATCATGTCAGGTTATAAGGACATCCTGACCCGCTGATGGGTCAAGGGATATGATTGGGGTATACACTTGAGGAGGAGACCCAAGGGGGATGCTTGGGAGATTTCCGGATATATGTGGGGATTTCATACTATGGATTCCTATTCATCTTCCTCATGTAGGTTCATTAGGGAATATCAACTAGCTGATGGGTGGGAGAATATGAATGGGGCTTACACCTAAGTTGGAGGCCCATGGGGAGGTCACGTTGAGTTAATCTCCATCTAGAGAGGTAAAAGAGGTTGTAGAATTGGGATCGATCCCATGATGGGATTCATACTAATCCCTTATAAAGGGAATCAGAACCAACGTAGTTTGGTACCACTTAATAAGACATGCCATACCTTTTATATTCTTATGAAAAGGACCAGTGTGGTGCCTTTTAAGGTCACACACACTTGATTGGATTATATACCTTTTAAGTTCATGCATTTATGACCTATGTATTATGTATTTTAGAGTTGTAATGTGGGGAATATAGGATTTTTCTCATGTTCGTTTCATGAGGCATATTATGATAGAAGAGTAAGGCATCTAATTATTGTCACATGAGGCATCGTTTTCTCATAACATAGGGTATAATACAATTTAAAATCATGTGAATGGGAATAGTGGGAGGAATATTCCTAGAAATTGTTAGTGCAAGACTTACACTAAGGTAGATCTTTCTAGCCAAATAAGGTATAGAGCTTGGTGGTAGAGTTTAATGATTTTTTAGGAGTATTTCGACTCAAAGCATTATAGAAATCCAAGAGGATTATCTTGACTCATGGAAAAATAAATACACCATGAAGAATAACATGAATCAAGGTGCTTTAGGGAGCCCATAAAAGTGTCTCAACTTATGATATCAACAGTTATAGAGGTTGGGGCTATAAATGATGCAGCCTAAAATGTTGGTGACCTAACTCAAAAAGATCATGGTGCAACCCTAAATTTTCAATGGGGGTTAGTGATAGTAGAAAAGGGACTAGGTCAGAGGCCTAAGACTAGATCCTAACAATGAACCTAATTCAGAGTGTGGGTGGATATCCCCCATCGTATTGACTAGTGGGTTCCATGGTAGGATACCCAAGTGAAGGGTTTCATGCAAATATTATTTTTCACAATGATCAACTTTTAAAATAGTGTGTTCAGTGAAAGGTGGGATCCAAATGGATGTATATAGACCTATTTTTAAATACTATTGAGTTTTATGAAACTTTGGAGTTTTTTCTAAAAATTTTGAGTTTTTTTTTAAAATTCAACATTCACTTGGAAAGGCCCACTTACTCAAACAATGATCTTCATGGATGGAATTTTTACAAAATAACATCAAACATTCACCCATAACGAATGGTTATCATGGGGTATTTCGAAACAATTTAGTTCACGGGGTTAATTAATTATGATAATTTACAAAAATATAAATATATTCTTGAATTGAGAGCATAATATCATCACATGATGGTTTTTTCATGAAATTATGACATAAGGGTATATTTTTAGTTGTTAGGGCCATTATAATATACATTTTGTTAAGGATTTAAATCTTAATTAAAGTTTGAGTTTCACTAGGATGAATATTGTGAAGGATTAATACCTTCACAAAATTCTTGGGTTTCATGGTACTCTAACATCTATTCATGAAACATTTGAGTTTTGTTAAATTTTGTGCTTTGTTCTAGAATTGCATATGCTTTCTATTTTTAGATTTTTTACTTCAAATAACCATAAATGTTTATCTTTAAGTCCATTTGGACTCCATTACTAGTCAGATAAAGGCTTAAAAAGTATCTATGCCTTTGGATTTAGGTTTTCATCATTTAGTTTATTTTGGATGCATTTTTACTGCCAAAAAATCTCTCCCCCCTCAGAATGGGGTCTAATGAGAACATGGAGGGTGAGGTGGACCAAATTCTAAGAAAATCACTCAGAAAAAGGACTTAGCTTTTATTCCATTGTATTTAAATCGTGTTTATGAAATATTCATATAAAATAACTAATATCATGTGAGTCATGCTCAGTATGACAAATAAGAGACAATAGAATAACATTCCCCTATAAGAGAGTGTTAGGTAGTGGTGGATGTATTGGTATCAGAATGAGACATGGATCACCTTTGAGAGGTTCCCGACTAGGGAGACATTTCTTGGAGAGAGTGAATTTGTACTACTATTTTTATTTTTCAACATAAATGACTGCATGAGTAGAATAACTCGAGGGGTATTGGATTCTACCTGAAACAATTTGGAAATAGGGGACATGAATCGAGACTTCCATGACTTGTAATGAAAATAAGAATAGAAAGCACATTTTGTAGGAATTCTATCCATTTTTTAAATATAAATTAAACTATTTAATTTCCATGAGTAGGTGAATACAAATGAGGTTTGACCATTGACATTTTTTGAAACACAATACCAATAAAAATATTTAGAATAATTTTGATCTATGTGCCTAGGATCGGAGGTGAGCCTGTTTTGACATATATCTTCACCATTAGGGTAGCCCATGAGGATGAGGAATATTGTGGGAATATAAATCAAAGAATAAGTGAATCATGGAGGTGAAATGAGGAAATTTTCAAATAGAGTTAAAAACTGTGGTAATTACACCACCATAGATATGAGTACATTGAGTGGATGTATCATCTAGAGAGATATTTTGACCCACCTCTCAAGGGGAGCATTGTCTTGGTTGTAAATTTGAGGTCATAAAACTCGAATTGAATGGTAGGTGACTGACACAGAATAAGGTAAATTTTCATTTCAAGTGAAGCCCCAAAACATTTTACAGTTTTAAATCATGTAATGAAGATAATGTGTCATATAGTTTAACGTTATGAGACTAAGACATAAGTCATACAGTTTAGCATCATGTAACCAAGGTATGTGAAATGACATAAATAACCCACACCTCATAGATGCATTGAGATGAAAAAAGGGGAACATAGTGGGTAGTACCACATAAAAGACCTCAAGAATGGGGAAGGGGTATAAAGAGTTGTCTCTTTGTATTTCCAGAACTAGTGGGTTCATCGATCACAACCTACTTTTTCCCAAGGGCCAGTGGTGAGCCTCACGAGCTGTGTACCTTTTTCATTAACTCCCTTCATCTTACCCAAGTCATAAGGTAATCTTGTTGGTTGGAAGAAAAATGTTTCTCATATTTTCCTTCATAGTTTTTCAACCTAACTTGAATGTGTTCCTCCTGCTTTGGGAAGTTTATAGACTTTCCAGTCGGACCGAGTGGGCACAAAATTAAGGTCACATGTTTAAATGATTTCAAAAAGTTTATGGTTGTGATTATCAGAACATTTGGAGAATATTTTGTAAAAGACAATGATTTAAAAACATGATAATAAAAGAGGTACAATAAGTCTCATTACCTCAAAATTTTTCTAATAGTTTAAGGTCATAAATCTTAGAACATTTTCATCAGTGCATTACATTATATTGGAATGGAATTATGTACTAAATTAAAAAGTGGAACAAGGAATTCAAAGAATAATGTGTGAGTGATGGGGGGATTTTTAGTTGGTCCTAAGAGAGTAGATCAATTAATTTATATATATCCTGATAAAAAGGGAATCAATCCACAGGTTGTTTTCGGGGGTGTTGTGATAGGAGGGTGACACTAAAGGGGGTAGTCTTCTCAAGTGAGGATGACATGAATGGGTGGAATTAGTCTTTGAAAAACTAGATAATACACAAACTAAATGTGGATTTAGGGCCATAGGAATCCAGGTGCACCTTTTTAGGGTCATGTTGTTTGTACCATAAGGCTACTAGTTTTTCATCATAGAGAACGGATCAAAGAAGGGGAATCATGTAGATGATCTTTTAGAGATCCAAGGATTTTAATCAATCAAAAATATCTAAGAAAAGTTGTAAGTAGATTAAATTTATGATTCTTATACTGTAAAAGGGTTAATACATGTTTAAAGTCATGGAGATCCAACTGGAAAAAGAGTTGTAAGGTAGCTTATCTAGTAAGAGCGGATCGAACCTGATATAAATAGAAGGGCCCATGTGGGGCTCAGAATGATTTTTTTGGAATAGGTGTATCATATAAAAAAATAGGTACTTTTTTCAATAATATGTGTGGTACATTGCACATAGTTTATGGTCATGATTCATGGACCAAAAAGGGTTGCGTTCAATTTAAGGTTATGCAGATTAGACAGAAAGTTAGTTTGGTGCATCTAAACAATGTGGGGAGGGGCTAGTTGATATTCCTAAGAACATGTGAGCCATGATCATTTTTGGAAATGAGGAATTGTGAAGAGTGTTATTTTAATATGGGAGTGAGAAAAAAGGATGAATAGTAATTGGGTCGAGTGAGACTCAAAAATTTCAATATTCACTGTTAATGTGGGAGAATTCACGAAGTAGTAACACCAACGGTGTTAAAATTACACCAAAATAATGGGTGGTAAAGAGGAAGTAAATCATGAATTCCAGGATATGGACTACATAAAGGGGGTGACCCATGGGTAGGGAGTGACTATTGACCATGTTCAAAATCCAAGTCCCATAATGGCATGGGTTAAGGGTGGGGTGAGAAATTTTCGTATTGACCATTGAACTTGTTTGAAATTCAAGAAACATCATCCTTCACCATATATCCTTTGAGGAATGTTCCCTAGGATGAGAGGTGAGCTAGTTTGTCTTAGAACCATCACCGCTAGGGAGCCCCATTTAGATTAGGATGATGATGGGTGTCTAAATCAAGGAGTACCTGAAGTGTGAAGATGAATTGGGGAAATGTTGAAGTGAAATTAAACACTCTAGGTTCTACACCACTATGCATTTAAGCACACCAAACGGAATATCATTGATCAATATTCAAACTTATTCTTAATGATATAGGTCCTGATGTTGGTCAATGATCATATTAGACTCAAGATATGGGATTCAAGTATCTCTACATATCCTATGGAATTGGGAATCAAACATTATGTGGTTTGGAAATGTAGTGCATTATAATACTACAGATAATGAAGAAGGTTATATCTGGTGAGGACTAAAGTATCATGTAGTTTTTCATCATGTGATAGGGACATCAACTGTTCAGTTTAACATATTTTGGTAAGAACATGTTTTCACACAGTTTATTTTCTTATGATAAGTATGTTTTATTAGAGATTAATTTCATACGACATAAGCATTATCATGAGAAACATGGTTAATATAGCACCATGGGTAACATGAACCTGTTGTAGGATAATTTATTTTATGGGTTTGTACAAATGTAGATTTATTCTAGTGGATTGTTCTCATCATCTATACGTTTTACGTGGGTTTCTAGTATTTTAAGGTCGTATAACTCAAATGATAGATGGGGAATCTTCTAGTAGGGATTTTTTGGAATAAAATAGTATTAAACCTAACAATAATAGGGGGATAGTAAGGCCTCACACCGAATAATCATCTCTGAGGAAAGATGCACATTGTCTAAGGTCACAATCATTGGTCCTTTAGTGGGGGTGAGATGGTTTCACCGTCTATTCATAAAAAAATCCTATTGGGATAGAGGTATAAGGGGAAAACTGTTTTCAAATATAGTATCACCTTGTGAAATAATTTATGACTAGGCATCAGACGGAGGGTCTAGGCATCATTACATATCTCATAGAAATAGGACTCAATCCACATATAGTTCTAAAATGCGTCTTAATAGGATAACAACACTAAAAGTGGAGGGGGATATCCTCTTAGGAAGGGATGATAATATTATTCTATAGTATAAAAATACATATAAGAAGATTATAACTATTATGTTTAATTTAATGTATCTAGGACTTAGTATCATATAATTTGACAACTTTTTATAAGTATGGTTTCACATAGTTTAACATCGGGTGACCAGGTGGTTGAGTTACTGTAGTTCAATGTCATATATCATTGACCAAATTTTTTCATATGGTTTAAAGTCATGATGATTATAAAAAATATTTTTATTTCCTATGGATGTTTTCATCATAAAATGGAGTAGAAACCCGATATTCAAAGAGAGTTGAGAAGGACTTTCACTACATGAAATATCTTCAAGACAAACTTCACATAGTTTAGGGCCCTGATTCATGGACAATAGAGGGTTTCTTATATTTTAATATCATTTATATTTGAATGAAAATTGAGTGATATTCTATTTTGGAACATCTATCCATCTCAACCATGCTAGGGAAGATCCCATCATGACTCTTAAGACCATAATATCCACACTCGATGTGAGGAAAAAGGATTTGTGGGGAGATACCCTTGTCACATGGGAGTACACGATGGGGGAGAATAAATCATCCTAGAAAGGTGAAAATGAAGCTGACTTTCTTCTTCAACATGAAATAATTCACATAAGGATGACACCAAGGGTGTTAAAACAACAACAAAATAATGTGAGGTGAAACGGAAATAAATCATGACTTTTGAGATCTGGACTACAAATGGAGGGTGACCAATGGGTAGGATATGATGTCGGACCATGTTTGAAACATAGATTCCACAACTACACTAGTAAATTATGTAGAAATAAAATTTTGGATCTACTGTTGACCATGTTCAAGACACATGAACAATAATTTTTCATAAGAAGTCCTTTGAGGATTGTACCTAGGACAGGATGTGAGATAATTTTCCTAGGAACCATCACCATTAAGGGATCCTTTACAAAAATGGAGGATGATGAAGATCCAAAAAAGGGGGAGCATGATGTGTGGAAGTGAACATGTTTGTATGTTTAGGATAGAGTTAAACACTACATAAGAAATTTCACAATGAACTCGAATACCCAAAATGGGCATATCAGCAAGTGATAATTAAACATTATCCCAAGGGGAATAGCCCTGGAATAAATCAATGCTTGGGCTAGTCTCAGGATATGAAACTCAAGAATACCTATGTATACCATTAGAAACCAGAATCAAGTTGTACATATTTCTAGATCATGATGTCATAGGATACCATCGCCGAAAGGGATCACCCTCTTTAGTTAGAGTTTAAGGTATCATAATGTTTTACATCATGTGATATGGATATAAACTATATTGTTTAATGTCCTACTATAATGAAGGGGTTTCATAAACTTTAAATGTTTCTGATAAGGATGGTATCCTTCTATTTTACATCATATGACTAGGATATTCTCATGTACTTCTACATCAGGTTACTTGGATGAGTGTTTGTTACAATTTAAGGGAGCATATTTTTTACCATGGTGTTGTATAGTTTAACATCGTGTGTCCAAGATGAATGGGTATTGAAATTTAAGTTAAAATAGATTTTACCATGTTGTTTTATAGTTTAGCATCATGTGATCAATATGTTGTTGGGTTGGAGAAAAACGGGAAGGATGGCAAGAGGGGGGTGAATTTCCTTTTTAAAAAATGATTAACAAATTAAAATCAAAGTTGAAAGGTGGAGCGGAAATAAAGAGGCAATCACACAAGAAATTGATAACGGAGTTCGGCCAAAACCCGGCCTACGTCTCCGCTCCCAACTCAACCGTTGAGAGATTCCTACCGCTTGCTTTTCAATGGTTTTAGCAAGAAACCCACTAGGCTTTGAGGTAGCACTAGGACCTATTACAGCTTGATTTTGAATTGGTTTAGCAAGAACCCACTTGATTTTAATGGTTGAGCAAGAACCCACTAGCCTTCTTACAGGTGAAGGCTAGCTCACCTATGACACAAGCCTTTTAAAAGGAAAGGCTTGAAGAAACCTCTTCACACCTTAGTGGTGATGTGAAACCCAAAAGAAAGAGGGATGAGAAAAGATGTTGGGGTTTGTAGGCACAAACCCAAATTTAAAGCTCAAAATAAATAAACAATAAAAACCGTTTATGAGAAGAAGCCTTGGGCGCCTTTGAATGATTGGAGATGTTGAAGGCCGCTTCCAAGATTCTTTGGTGGAGCTCCTTGGATGTGGAAGTTGTTGGAGCACTTGAGGTTCCTTTGAGGGAAGTCGCCGGAGGTTGGCCAATTGATACAAAATATGTCTGTTGGCTTCTTATATGATCTGGTTAGTGTCTGGGGCTTCCTTGGCCTTTATTTATAGGCATGGAACCCTTGGGGAGTCTTTGGAGCCGTTGTAAAGGGCCTCGGAGCCGTTGGAGGCCAAATGGGAGTTGACTGGTCAAAGCCAACGGCTAGTTTGACTGGGCTACCAGCTGGCCGGTGCAGAGCCACCGGCTGGCCGGTGCCTTGGCAGAGGAGAAGAATTTGGTCCAGGCTCCACCGGCTGACCGGTGGAGGAGCCACCGGCTGGCCGGTGGGGAGACAGTAGCTCACACTATTCATCTGGGTGCCACCGGCTGGCCGGTGACAGAGCCACCGGCTGACCGGTGGAACCTGGTAGTGGGAAATACCTCTGCCAGGTCCACCGGCTGGCCGGTGCTATCACACCGGTTGGCCGGTGGACTGAATTTCAGTCCACTTCTTGTCCATTCTTGGGCCAACTTCTTGGCAACCTTGTGCCTATCATTCAAAAACACTTCAAACAAAGTTAGACAAAAAAAATAAGGTGATTGTGATCATGAAAATCAAACAACGAGGGGAACGAGAGGTACAACAATCTCCCCCTATTTTGATGATCACAATCACCAAAACAATCAAAGTAAAATACTGAAAATAAATCAAAGCATGATAGAAAAGATTCTCCCCCAATCAATCAAGAGATTTCTCCCCCTTTGTGATTATCAAAATAGCGTGGGGCATAAAACTTGATTGAGGGAAAATTTTTGAAAAACTAGATATGAGAATTGAAAGATAAATTGAGATTTTTGAAATTGAAATGAAAATTTGAATAACAGTTTGAATTGAAAGTTTTGAATCAAAAACCAATTGAAATTTGAAATTTGAAAGATTGAATAACAGTTTGAATTGAACGTTTTGATTGAAATTTTGAAATTTAAAATTTGAAAGTGAAATTTTCTCCCCCTAAATAAAACAAAAGATCATCGGGGAAACGAAACTATCTTAGGCCCGGAGAGACTCGCCAAAAGGGATTTTTCAATCCAAATTTGTTTCATGGCGGGTCTTCTCCTATAAAACTCGTCCGAATAAAAAATAGATTTGGGTTGACCGTACCGGGAATTTTTGCAATCACACTCATAAATGAGGTGCCCGGGTTTCTTACAATAGTTACAAAATTTATAACTATAGCTCCCCCTTACAAAAACAGTTGGAGCATGGGAGGAGGAAGCTACATTGGTATAGCCAAGTCCATTGGTGGTTCTAGATACTCGTTGAGAACCTAAGAGTTTGGACAAATTTTGTTCACCTTGGGTGAACTTGGCTAGGGATTCTCTAAGGTCCTTGATGGTTGATTCCAAAGAATCAACATTTGGGAAATTTTGGATTTTTAGGGAGATTTCCTCCTTCTCTTTGAGAAGTTGTTCTTTTTCGGAGGAAAGTTTTTTGAAATTCTTTTTCAAAGAAACAAATTTAGAAGAAAGTTCATGAAAACCATTTTCTAATTGGTCTCTAGCATGTTGGAGTTCTTCATATGATAAATGATTAAAAGAATTAGAAGAACTAGAGGATGATGAGGAAGAAGAGTCGGAAGATGATACCTCATGTTTTTCCATTAGGCATTTTGTACCTTGGTCGCTTGAGGAGGAGGAGGAGGAGGATGATGAGGTGTCACTCCATGTCGCCTTGAGGACCTTTTTCTTTCCTTTTTCCTTTTGCGTGGCCCGTTTTTTGTTGAGTGGGCAATCGGGCTTGTAATGCCCTTTTTGGCCGCACCCGTAGCATTTCACCTTGGGCTCGGATTTTTCGCTGGGTTCTTGCTTTCGGTGCTTGCGGAATTTCTTCTTCTTGTGATTCTTCATAAACTTGTGCATTTGGCGGGCGAGATTCTCCATTTCCGAGTCGCCGCTTGAAGATGAAGTAGATGAGGAAGATGAGGATGATGAGGAGGAGCTTACTTCTTTTTGTACCTTGAGGGCAATGTTCTTTGGTGTCTTGATTGGTGTGCCCTCCTTTTGAGCTTGCCTCCTCATCGTGATCTCATATGTCATGAGGGATCCGATGAGCTCTTCGACCGGCATATTCTTGATGTCCTTCGCTTCTTGGATATCCGTCACTTTTGGAGCCCATGAGCTTGGTAGAATCCATAGGATCTTTTTTACCATTGTTTCTGCAGAAATATCATCACCAAGGGACTTTCTCCCATTGCAAACATCAGTAAAACGCGTAAACATTTCAGTAATAGATTCAGATGGATGCATGGTAAAAGACTCAAAATCTTGACGATACATGTCCAATCGAGTATCCTTGACTTTGTTGGTCCCCTCATGGGTAACCTCCAAAAGTTTCCAGATTTCATGTGAGGAGGTGCATGTGGACACTCGGTTGAATTCATTTCGGTCAAGGCCGCAATGTAGAGCGTTCATGGCTTTGCCATCAAGCTCGAAATTCATAATATCGGCGGGGGTCCACTTGGATTAGTAGGGGGGAGACAAAGAATAACCTTGCATGACAATTTTGTAAATAGGATATCTTGTACTTCTTAAAAAAGTGGTCATGCGGGTTTTCCAATAATTATAGTCGGTCCCATCAAAAAATGGAGCCCGACCCAATGAGTAGCCCTCGGGGGCAAAAGAGGTAGATGCCATCAAAAAAGGATCTTTAATTTGAAACCGGTTAGGGAATTATTCAAACCTCCCTTTGATACCAATTGTTGGGTCGGAGAAAAACGGGAAGGATGGCAAGAGGGGGGGTGAATTGCCTTTTTAAAAAATGATTAACAAATTAAAATCAAAGTTGAAAGGTGCAGCGGAAATAAAGAGGCAATCAGACAAGAAATTGATAATGGAGTTCGGCCAAAACCCGGCCTACGTCTCCGCTCCCAACTCAACCGTTGAGAGATTCCTACCGCTTGCTTTTCAATGGTTTTAGCAAGAAACCCACTAGGCTTTGAGGTAGCACTAGGACCTATTACAGCTTGCTTTTGAATTGGTTTAGCAAGAACCCACTTACTTTTAATGGTTGAGCAAGAACCCACTAGCCTTCTTACAGGTGAAGGCTAGCTCACCAATGACACAAGCCTTTTAAAGGAAAGGCTTGAAGAAACCTCTTCACACCTTAGTGGTGATGTGAAACCCAAAAGAAAGAGGGATGAGAAAAGATGTTGGGGTTTGTAGGCACAAACCCAAATTTAAAGCTCAAAATAAATAAACAATAAAAACCGTTTATGAGAAGAAGCCTTGGGCGCCTTTGAATGATTGGAGATGTTGAAGGCCGCTTCCAAGATTCTTTGGTGGAGCTCCTTGGATGTGGAAGTTGTTGGAGCACTTTAGGTTCCTTTGAGGGAAGTCGCCGGAGGTTGGCCAATTGATACAAAATATGTCTGTTGGCTTCGTATATGATCCGGTTAGTGTCCGGGGCTTCCTTGGCCTTTATTTATAGGCATGGAACCCTTGGGGAGTCTTTGGAGCCGTTGTAAAGGGCCTCGGAGCCGTTGGAGGCCAAATGGGAGTTGACTGGTCAAAGCCAACGGCTAGTTTGACTGGGCTACCGGCTGGCCGGTGCAGAGCCACTGGCTGGCCGGTGCCTTGGCAGAGGAGAAGAATTTGGTCTAGGCTCCACCGGCTGACCGGTGGAGGAGCCACCGGCTGGCCGGTGGGGAGACAGTAGCTCACACTATTCATCTGGGTGCCACCGGCTGGCCGGTGACAGAGCCACCGGCTGACCGGTGGAACCTGGCAGTGGGCAATACCTCTGCCAGGTCCACCGGCTGGCCGGTGCTATCACACTGGTTGGCCGGTGGACTGAATTTCAGTCCACTTCTTGTCCATTCTTGGGCCAACTTCTTGGCAACCTTGTGCCTATCATTCAAAAACACTTCAAACAAAGTTAGACAAAAAAAATAAGGTGATTGTGATCATGAAAATCAAACAACGAGGGGAACGAGAGGTACAACATATGTTGTCATATAGTTTAATGCTATGTGTTTGATATGTTTTCATGAAGTTTAACATTATATGACTTGGGAGAGTGGTATTATGAAATTTAACATCATGTAGATAGGATTTTGTCCTTCATTTTTACGTCACTCAACTATGAATATTGTGGGGAATTATTCAACATGCAGTTCCTGTAGGTGGGAAGAATTTATACTAAGATGAACTAAGCTTCAATGACATTCCTATGTAAGATCCTCCAAAATGAGATCCCATGATTAATCTGTATTTCTATCTCCAAGGGTTTTGGTGATAGAGGCATGACTATCCTTTATAAATCCTGGTAGTTTGGAATTCTTTATGATCAGGGGGGTACTACCATAGGATACCAATATCTATGTGGATATTATACAGGAAGGAGTTGGATTTCCCCATGAGGAATATTTTCATGGGTTTTGTTGTTCAGGTCATAGGGAGGACCACTGTGGTTGTTTTTCATTATGGGAAGGAGCTATATAATGGCTAATAAGGGTGAAAATGGTAGGGAGATTTAAACCAACACGCCATGAGGATGGTTGGTTTCTTGATCCTAATCAGATGAACACACCTCCCTGTGTGATTTTCAGGATGACAGGGAGTGTACTGAGGGTGATAGGGAACACATGAGTTATTGGAGTAATGTATCATGGATCAGGGATGATATTCTATGCCCAACATGGTGCTAGTTCCCCTAGTATTTTTACCACTATGATATCTATGTTCTGAAAAGAACCTATGTGATTCCATCGGCTAAATGTCCTCTTGATTTATCTATCTATGAGGAAGGTTGTCTTCCCACTTATAATGGTAGACTAGACATTGGTTCCCCTTGACATAAAATCTCATTTTATGAAATGGGGTAGGGGAAATGGAAGCCTCATAATCTAATTTTCCTCATGTAACGAGGAATAGACACTTAGGGGACATGGATTCATATCTCTTCATATAAATGGGGTTTGGACACTCAAGAGTCGTGGTTTCCTTTTTTTCAAATGGATGTGGAGAGGGAACTATAGAGTCATGTATTATTATCGTTCAAGATAGAAAAGGTGAGGGTTCCCATGATCCATGGTTTCCTATCTCACTAGATAGACATGGAGAGGGATCCTAAGAGCTATGGATGTCTATATCTCTAAATGGATAGGGAGAGGGAATCCAAGATCCATCGATACCTATCTTGTTGGATAGATTCATCAAGTGTTCATGGGATCTATGGAATCATATCTCACGGGATGGATAAGGAGAGGAAACCCAAGATTCATGTATCCATATCACATTGTATGGGAAAGGGGAGGTAACCGAGGAGATTTGGAAGCCTATCTCACCATATGGATGGGGGAAAGGGCACCCAGGATGCATGGATGCTTGTCTCAATTGATGGAATTGGTGAGGGTACACAAGATACGTAGTTATAAATCTCATCAGATAGACTAGGCAAGGGATCACAGGGGCATGGAAGTATCTCTACATACGTAAGGGGGAGGGTGCCTAGGATCTGTGGATTCCTATCTCATCAGACAAATAGGGTGTGAGAACCCAGGAGTAGTGGGTACCTAACTCACTGAATGGAGGAGGCATGGTCAGCTAGGAGTCGTGGATGCATGTCATGCCATATGGAAGAGGCAAGAGTGGCCAAGAGTCACAAATGACTATCTCACTAGATGGATGTGGTGGGAGTGCCTGGGATCTATGGAAGCCAATATCACTAGATAGATGGGGAAAGGGTACTTAGGAGTTAAAGTTGTATATCAGAGTAGTGTCTAACATAGTAAGACTGGTGACCTACCCCAACATTAGTGTCATGGAGCCTACAACAAAGCAACCAAAGTAGGAATATGAACAAAATTCTCTCAGTGTGGGGTTGAGAGGACCTACATTGTTGGTGGACCCTATTGGTGGGATATAATTTTGTTACTCTTAGGTGGAAATGAGGGATCCCATAGCCTAAATATATAATACCACCTTGGCATATGGGTATTCTTTCCAATGTATTCTAGGGAAAGCTTCTTATGTCAGTTTGTAGTTGTAATGGGGGAATTTCCACTAAATTTTTTCTGTCATTGGTGGTGTTAACATTGCACCATGTATTCTAGGTCAATACACACCCAATGTTACTCATCCTATCACACTCAAAGTAGCATGGATTTAAAATAGTGACGCCATGATTTGGACATACCCTACATTGTTGATATACTCATAGTTGAAAGAGATAATATTTACAATAGGCTAACAATTTTTTTGGTGAATCCCAGTGCTATATATTTTGGATCTAATGATGTCTAAAAGTAGTGATGTCTAGTGTTACACATCTATTCATGGTTGAAGGAAAATAGATTGAAATTAGGTTCACCATTTTTTCAATTCTTCTACTGGGGCATGCATTGGGTTCACTTTTTGTTCCTCCCTCGAATTAGTCCACATCATTGGACTGGTCATGACCACTCTAGGAGTGGTGTGCCAAGAATTCTAGATTCACAAATGAGAGTAGCCTTTACCACCATGGTTGAAGATGGCAGCTCGTTGATCGAAATGTGATGATGGTATTTCGTCTCCTGCTTCATTTGATTACTCCTTAGAGTTTTTTCTTAGTATGGGTCTCCCATATAGATTTGATTCATGTTTTTTAATATCATTCTTGATGAAATATTTAAGTGTACATCAGTTAATTATAAAACTTTTAGTTACAATAGGGTAGTTACTTGCAGTTAGAGATAATGATGGTGTTTGAAATGTATGGTAATCTTTGAATGTTGGACTTGTTTGATATTTTTAAAATAATTCTTCTTCAGAGTTAAGGTAATATCATGTATAAGGAATCCTAAAGTTATTAAACCAAGGCATCTAGTGTTCATTATGGGGAAACCTACACTAGGGGAACAAGGCATACAAGAATCTTTGCTTCAGGTATCCTACACTTTCCAAGAAAGGTGACGCATGTTTATTAGGTGTTATGTAAGGAATCTAGAACTCATCATGCTATGAAACCTATAATCAACACATTAGGCTTACTAGGATCTCCTCCCAAGGAGTATCATGTTTGACACATTAGGTAGAGAATATAATGTGTCAACAATTGTCACATGTTCAAACCCAAATGAGGGTGTTTCATATATTTAGAGTCCAGTGTAGACTATTTCTCATATGCTCATCACATATGGGTCAATCATAGTTTTTGAGTCTTTTGGTGATATAATCACAGTTTAGCATCTTATGGGGACAACATCATATATTTAATGTATTTTGGGTATAATTATCATATACAATCATCATGTATTAGGATGAATGTGCATTAGTGTCATGTTGCAGTGTTATGTTCTAGTGGGGACCTCATGTTTGGATGGTGAGAGGTTTAGTGTTCCCCAAGGGTGGGTGGGGATGATCACATTTTAGGTTTGTCACCTCCATATGGAAGACAAACATATTTATGATAGTTCTGAGATTGAACCTTATACAGACATCCTACATACCCTATTATAAGATAGGTTTCAAAACCCACATAGTCCAATTGAATAGTTTTATGTCATATAGCATGACTGGTCCATGTAGTTTAACATCATGCATTAAGAACACATGTACCATGAAAGGAGTGACAATAAGTGGTAGTGTGGGGATTATATATATGAGATACCTAGAAGATGGGAAATCATCTCATTCTTATTATGTTAGTAATGATATTTTTTCTACACTATATAGGGCTATAGTTTAATGTCAGGAGTTGTAGACATAGTCATACAATTTAATATCGTACAAATAGGATGTTATCATGTATTATAATTTCATGTGACTAGGACATGGGTGTTATGAATTTTAATATCATGTAACTAAAATGTTGGATTGGGTTTTATGCATGTAGTTACCTGGGTGTTGTCAAGGAGAATTGATTGTATGATTGGGAAATATGAGTGAAAATTATCTGGTTGTTGCTTAAGAGTAGAGATGGTGTGATTTTGACTTACATGTGGAATCTTCCTAAGTGCTATTGGGGATAAGTTATGGTGTTACTGGAAATTAGGAATGGAAGATGATCAGGTGCTAATGGGGAGCAGTTATGGTGTAATTGGGGCTCCCACAGGTATGTTACCTGAGCGTAGTTAGGGAGTAGTGACAATGTGATAGAGGATAATTTTTTAGAATCTACATCGTTACTGTTGGGGATCAATGAATGTCTGACTGGGGTTTATGCGTAAAAGATATATGGATGCTTCTTGAGATAATTTATTGATTGATTGGTGCTTATTTATCGAAACTTATAGGGTGTTATTGAGGAGAAAAAATAGTTTGACTGGCGAATATGCATTGAAGATGCTCAAGTGTTGTTGGGGAGATATAATGGTGTGATTGGTAATTAAGTGTGAAAGATTCATGGGATCTACTAGGAATCAGTTATGGATTAATTGGGTCTTTATGAATGGAAGTGTCCTGATTGAGGTTGGGGAGCAGTAATGGTGTGATTGGGTCTTATGCATGGAAGCTACCCATGTGTTTTTAGGGACAAGGAATGGGTTTATTAGAGTGTATGCAAAGAAGTTGTTGAGGTGTTGCTGGGGTGTAGAGATAATGTGATTGGGAAATATGCATGGAAGTTACATGGGAGTTTTTAGGTAGTATTAATGGTTTGGTTGGTTCTTATGCATAGAAGATGACTTGGTACTACCTTGGAGAAATGATGGATTGGTTAGTGCTTATGTGTGGAAGATTTCGGGGTACTGTTAATGAATAGTGATGGAATTATTTAGGCTTATGCATATAATATTCATAAATGATTATACTATCATATCATTCTAATCACATGAGGAATATCATTATCATAAGATGATTCATCCTATACTAATTATGCAAGGCCTCTTATGTTCTTTACAAAGGGTAAGGCCACATTTTAACATCATTCCTATGAATGTTGTGTGTGATAGATATTCATTTAGTTTCCCATTCATTCAGCCTCATATCATGTTATGAGGATATATTGATGTGGTGATGGATTATGGAATATTATTGGGGATTGCACTATAGTATGAGTCACATGGGGGATTCTTGGGAGTAGTGAGGATACATATGGGGCTTGTATGCAAGGTATTTCTATTCTTCATACTCGTGTGAGGTCATGATGGAATCTTGGACTTATGATTGGTGGGAGAATATGATAGGAGATTACATATAAGGAATAGTTCCATGGGTAGGTCACATGGAGTTCATCTTCACCCATTGAGATAGAAGATAGTGAATAATTAAGATTTATGCCATGAGAGGATTGCTATGTATCCCTTATAAAGGAAATCATAACCCATTCAGTTTCGTGCCACTTAATGGGACAAGTCATACCATTTATATTTATGTGAAAAAGACCATCATAGTTCATTTTATGGTCAGGTAACCTTGACTGGATGAATTACTTTTTATGTTCATGCATCCTAAACATATGTACTATATAGTTTAGAGTCATATTATAGGGACTATGGGTGTCATCTCATGTTCATCGCATGAGGAATCATTCACTTGATAGGTAAGGCGTGTCCAGATTGACACGCAATTAATCTTATTCTCTTCAAATAGGGTATACTATAATTTAACATCATATATCTAGGATTATTAGGAGGAATATTCCTTAAAATGGCTTGTGTGGGACATACATTGAGGTGGATATTTCTGGTTTAACCTAGCATATTAGCAAGGTGGGGGGTTTTAGGAATCTTTTAAAAGTATTTCAACTCATAGTATTCATGGAAACCAATAAGAGTGTCTCAAATCATTGTTCAATGAATACAATATGGGAAATAATATCACTCAATATTTTTTAGGGATCCCAGAGGAGTATCCTTAACAATGGTATCATCAAAGATAGAGGTTGGGGATGTAGTTTTTGAAACCCAAAATGTTATCTACCTATATTTAAAAGATCACGATGTAGCCCTTTGTTTCATGTGGATTAGTGATGGTAGAGAAGGGACCATTCTAGAGGCCCAAGAGTGAAACTCGACACTGATCACAAGTTGGGATATGGGGGGTATATCCCCAACGGTATGGAATTATGGGTGCCAATATTGGAGACCCAGTTGAAGGGTTTCACACAACACATGTTTTGTGGGAATTTGGAGGGATCCAAATGGATTTAGATAACACTATTTCTTGAAAATTTGGATTTTCATAAAAATTTAACTCTTATGAAGCATGGACCACTTATATGAATAATTTTCTCTATGGTTGGAACATTCATGAAACATCCTCAGACACTCACAAATATTTGGAAGGATTTGTATGAGGGAATTCATCAAATTTTAGTACATGGTAAAATGACTAATGGGAATTCAAGAAAATATTTATAATTTAATTAATTGTGAGAGATATGTTGTATCTCAGTTATTCCATATAAAAATGGCAACTTGAGTGCATATTTATAGTTGTCAGTGTCGTCAGAAGATATATTTCTTGAAGTATTTTCATCATCATAGAAATTTGAGTTTTATATAGATACATTTCCAAAAGGATTTCCTTATTCACAAAATTTTGAGTTGTTTGGCTCCCAGACTACCATTCACTAGACTTTTGATTTTCACAAATTTATGTACTTTGTTCAATAATTTCCTCTACAGGCTATTTTTGGAATTCTAACTTTGAACAACTATAACTTTTGAACTGTATGTTTTTTGGCTACACAACCTATAAAATATAATCCTAAGAAATTAATTACACCTATAGATTGGGTTTTTTATAATTTTTTCTACTTTGGATGCATTTTTTAGTGTCAATTAATTTATTACAAATATATTAGTCTGTTATGGTTTATTTTCATAATCAGATGATAGAAACATTGATTTATTTTTTCATACGTTTTTATAATGAATTTTCAATTATTGTTTATTAAAAATAACTCATAATTCCTATATTATGCAAGATTTTTTAATCACGTTTTTTCAATGATTCATAATATACCAATTTTATTTAGTGAATGATAAAGGTATGGTTTGTGAAAAAAGAAGTTGTGAAGAACTGGTTTTGGTATGTTTAATGATCAAAATGTGTTATATCATTGAATATATTAAATATAAATTAAAACTTTAAAAATAATTAAAAATAATAAATAAATTATTATTAAATGATATTACCATAATATAACAATCCTTAATATTTCATTATATAAACGTTATAACATTGTTCACTAAGGTGGTCAAACCGATCTAAAAAAGAGTGTATTATAAATATTTTATGAGTAAGGATGTTGTTTTATATAATGTTAATATAATTATTACATAAGATTAATGATTTTATAAATTACATATAACTTTATTAATTTAATTTTTATAACCATCCATGATGTGTGGTGATAAAAAATAAAATTTTCATTTATGGAGGCAGTAGTTCTTCATATGCATGATTAACCATTCCATTTCTTAAAGAGTGGGAAATAATGAATATATGTGATAAATTATTATTTTAGAATTTAAATTTTTAAATATAAATGTATTCAATCCTTAAATTCAACCATTTACTGACCATAAAAGGATGTGATGAAAAACAGAATATGTCTCTTTGTGAAGGTTTTAGTCCGTCCAAATGCATGGTCAACATTATTTTCATATTTTAAGTTGATAGTAAGGAAAAAATAATATTTAGTAAATTAATATAATAAAAATTAATTAAATTAATTATAATTACATTTTTACTATACTACATTTAGGATGGGTTTTAAATTTTAAAATTGAGAAGAAAAAGTCGAGGATCAAGAAATTCTCATGTTGGGACCTTGAACATTCACTTAAATGTATCCTTGGAAATCACGGTCTTGGGATAAATAACTGAGAATAAAAAATATTGAAATTAAAATAGGTTTCTATGAGGCTAATTTTTTTATAGATTTAAGAATAAATTCAAATAAATAATCTTGCCAGGAATTGGTGGAAGTGTTCCCCTTTTATAAGAGAATAAAATGGAACTCTTATGAATACTCGTTATTTTTCAATAATCGAATAATACTATTCAAGAGTCAATGAATACAAAATCATGAAATAATTTATTTTGGGAGATATAATGTAGATAAATCCTCTAAAACTAATTTTTCCATATTTTTTAATCATGTTTCAAACATTTTAATACTTGATTTTTTCATTTTACCCTTTCTTTTTTTACCTTGGTAACTAGTTTAGACCAATGTATTTTATATTTTATTAAAAATATAAAGTAACCCATATTACCAAATTTGGGTGTGATGAACCTAAAGATAGTAGAAATATAATCAAATTCAATTTATAAAATAATTGTAAATATGTTTTAAATTAAAACATTTAATATATAAAAAAAATATTTTGTAGGAAAAATGTTCTTTTCATCATTAGGGATTCTTCATCTAATTTAGTATTGATAAAAAATTTAATTATTAATAATATATTTATATATTTGTTTAATAATTATATTAATCTATTTTTTTTATAATATATTAATTTATTTTTGTAGATAAATGTTACATAATATTAATAAAACATTTCCTTGAAAATTAGAGTTTTACTAATATCATGGCCAATAAATTTAATATTAAAAATCATAATTTTATTCCAAAAAATGAAATTAAACCTATTATATATTATGATGATTTTTACCTAAAATATAAATTTAATTTTTTATATTTATTTTCTATTATTGATGAAAACTAATTTTTAATATAATTGAATAAAGTAGCATTTAGAGTAATATATTAATTATTTTCAAAACTGTTATACAGAGGTCTTATAAATTACACATTGTATTTTTTAAATGATTTAGTTTAATTTATAAATATATATATTTTCATATAAAAATATTTCAAAAATAATTAAGTCACTATTGTATTATGATATGCTCATAAAATAGATGGTATTACCCAAATCATTATTTTGTTTACTATTCACTTAAAAATATTTTATTTTAAAAAATATAAAAAATTAAACATAGTATAATTTTGATGTGTGAACATCAAAAATGAAGTTATTTTTTTAAAAATTAAAAATATAATACCTATAAATTTATCTTTAAATGAAAAATTGATATATACAGAGAGAGAGAATGATTTTATTAAAAAAATACCCTTTTAAAACATTAAGTGTTATTAATCCAATTTTGTATAAATTTCTAGTAGATTAAAATCTTTTTTTATTTACTAGAGTTTTATTATTCATAAATTTTATAAATATTTCACATCACTGTTTAGTTTCATGTTTCATGTGTGGAAAGATTTCAAACATGTTATTAATTTTGAGAAAAATATATTCCAATATCTCAGGGGTTACACTCATAATCGGGTTACAAAACAATTACTATGAAAGAACCAAATTTTAGTTTTTTAGGCCCTATCATGAACCCTGATTTTATTTACAGATTTTAGGCTTCATATTGAACCTTTTTATTAAAAATCTTCTGGCAAGAACAAGACTCTTATTAACTCTATATGTTATGATATTATTCCTCAGATAGGAACAATATTAAGGGTTTCCTCAACCACACATCAACATTTAGGGTTTCCATGATCCTATTGTTAAATGTGAAACATAGTCTTAAGTCATTATGATATAAAAATATCATAGGATATAATTATTATATCTTATTCTTTGGCATATAAGTTCTTTAGCAGAGTCAAGGGTCGGTTTTTCTATTTCTAATCTTTTTATTCTTATTTTACATACTATGATCAACTTTTCATTATATCTTTAGATATTTTTGTCTATTAAATACACTAGATCATAAAAAATAAGATGTATCAGTTCTTATTTACCCTTTTTATGTAAGGGTTTATTCTGATTATATTAGTTATTGGTACTAAAAATATGCATATAAGGAATTGGAAAGAATGAAAACAAAAAAACAAGGAAAAAAATGTCCCTATAGAGAAGTTCTCATGTAAAGGTAAAAAAGATCATACAATAGATGATTAGTTTGTGAAACTCCAAAAAATTTCCACAACACATCATTTCATAAAAAAGTGACATAAAATGAAGAATTTTATGCATCCTTAGGCCAACCACTAAAAAGAAAAGGTTATAATCTCATGCAACATGAGTTATGAAAACCCGAGTCACAATACTATACTACTCCCATAACATATGGGAACCAAGAAATAATGCACAGGATTTGAATAATTCCATGAGACAGTGTATTCTAGGATCTGAAATGATTATAAATTAGTAATAACCCTATTTTCCGGACAAATCTCTAGAATTCTAAGATATTTTTTATTTTCTCACACAGCTCTCTCGTTTGATAATTTTCACAACCAAAAACTCTTATGGGTTACTGAAGGTGATAAAATTTTATGAATCACCTTTCATAGGTCCTTCAAAGTATTTTCTTATTCTTAATATTTTTTTCATAAAATATTCATTGATGAAGAACATGGTCCATGCAACAAATAATTTCTTTTTGAAACTCCCTTTTTCATGAAACCCACAAACTTTCACAGTGCCTTTCCTTTTCCATCCATGAAATCTAATTATTATATATCCTATTACTCAAAAAATCTATACGTTCATGTTAATTCAAATTTGTGAAAAATAGGTATTTGGGACCCCTATTTGGTTCCTCTTTTCAACAAATATACATGTTCACAAGTTGAGTGTTCATGGCCCCCGTATCAATTCTATTAGGGATTTATCATGAAAATTCCATACATAAAACTAGTATCATGGACCCTTTTTTCCAATACCTCTATACTAAACATGGGTGAAGCAGTCTCCTTTCCTTATGCTCTTATGCACTGATAGTCTCATTCCCACCCCCCTACATGCTTCCTAAAATGGGTAGTGTTCTTGCCTTTTCCCCCCTAAAGGAACCTGTGTAGTGGATAAGAAACCACCAATAATGGAATTATTGAAGGTGATCAACCATCACCACTTGATATATTTGTGCAATATCCCTATATCCTTCTCTCCTCCCATCCTAATTTGGACTATCTAGCATAAACCATAAGCCTCATTCACTACATCCGATCTAAAAAATTTTAAATTATACAACATAACATCTTATTCTCATGACCTTAGACTGCATGAAAACATATTCATCATAAGAGGTTAAACTATAGCATAACCTATGTAATGAAAATGGGATTCCCTATTTGATGACCTCAGAATGACCCATGTGATGAGTCTGTGATGCCTCATGTGATGATCATGATAGAATTTACCCCCATTTCTAGAGAAATAAAACCTTAAATCCCCAAACACAATGTCTAAGATAAAAGACATTAAATTTCATAGAATAAAATCCTAGTCACATTATGTTAAAACACACAAAAATTCCCCCACATTAAGACATTAAACTATATACTACCTAATATGATTAACATAGGTTGCCCTATGTAATGAGAATAGGATGACCGATGTGATGAAAAAATGAGATTCCTCATGTAATGAGGATGAGATGGTTTCCCCCATTTTATAGGAATATTCTTTGTGTAAGACCCACTCCATCCTTTTTCATTTATCATTTCATAAGGAATGTTTCTTTATCATGTGATATTAAACTACATGTTTTAGTCCTTTTACATAACCTTGAACTATACACTCAAACTACATAAGTTCTGATTCTTATCCAAAATAGGATAAGTATGATGCCTCTCTAAGGATAAATATAAACTTCATGATAACCATGTTTCCCCCATGGAATGGGAATCCTCGAGTGAAAATCCCTAGATGACCATAATATCTCCAAAGAAAATAACATCCCACCACAATTCCATCTACCTCCCAGGATAAGGTTTCTACGAAGCATAATCACCTTTTTGTAGTGCACTGAACCTATTACCACACAAATAAAAATTCACACTAGATTTTGGAATCTCCATAGGATGTTAAGCTATTCCTAGACTTGTATTTTATGAGTGTATATGGGAATAATCCCCGCTAAAATGTAAACCTACAAACCAACTCATATACGATGAGTGTATATGGGACCATATTCACTTGACTCTAAATATGTGATCGGCCTTTATGAAATGAGTGTATGCGGGTCAACCATCACTTAGATTTAAACCTATGAACCGACCCATGCATTGTGATCATATGTGGGATAATACCCATTACACTCTAAATGTAACGCCCCGACCCATGTTACCCAGAGTCAGTGCATTATTAAATAACATTGGAATGATTAGAAAAGATCAAGTCTTCAAAAAATGATTAGTTTAGTAGCCTTGTAATCACTAGATACATTCATAAATATTAGATACATTAATAAAGATTACATTAAATCATAAAGTGAAAACTACAAAAACATCTTGTATCCACACTCATATCCCCTTATACTATCCCTACAGGGCATTCATAAAATACTTCTTCACATCCTGGGAAAAATAAAACATAGAAAGGGGCGAGCTTAGATGATCAGTAAGGATAACAATATAGCAAAAACTTTCATAAATAAGCATAAACATTTAAGGCAATGTATAACTAAAACAAAAGCCTTTTAAACTTGAACTTCAGCATAATATGGAAAAAATAAAATGAAATAATTCCATTTACTTATTCACATGGATATTCAACTAGTCGAATAATCACATGCAATATCAATAACCACTTTCATAATGATGGAATGCATAATGCCAGACTATCATAACCACATATCCAAGGCCTCGTGCCAAGACTACAAATAAGATTTTTTCAAGGACTTATGCTAAGACGCTAGTTTTTCTCATTAGACCTACTGATTCCTTGAGGAGATATAGCAGGATCCATCTGTCGCTTACTAAGTCCAATGCATTCCTCATATGAACAGGTTTAAACATAACATAAACATTCGTATTAAAACTAGCATACGAAATGTAAATACTTTCTCCATAAACCATGAATGGTATAAAAATAACACATCCACAGTCAAACATATCACAAAACTATCAACACAATATGGAAGTTTTGTATCATAATAAATAAACTTCAGATAAGCTTAAAATCCATCAAAGGATGTTGACATAGTTGAAATCAAAACTATTTGATAGAAATATCTCTTTTTTTTAATTATTTAAAAGTCACATAATTATAAAATAAAACATATACTTTGAAAATATTCTTATAAGATTGTAGGGGAAGCTTTGAATATTTTACAATGGTGGAAAATAGCCACACCCACCATATAAGTTAAAAAAAGACATTCTAACCTTAATTCTGTCGAAAAGGTTAAAAAGGACCTTGTTTGGAAAATGACGTAAAGATTCCTTTATAAAATTCTTATAAAAATTCAAACAAGGGAATAAATGAATTTAACCCATATTCTGTAAAATAGTAAGAATGTTTTGAAATACATTTTTAAGAAACATGGATGTGGATGATAAAGAGGTCCCGGTAGATAATTACGTATAAACAACCTCGGATAATGAAGAGATTGTGATATAAACCCTTACCTTGTACTTTTACTTAGTTGATGGTATGTTAACCTCCTGTATAATAGTTAAAACATTATTATTAATTTATAAAAGAACCATATACATAATTATGATATCATATATGATCTTTTAACATTTCTTTTTTAATAATGTCTTAGTATTATCGTCGTTTCGGGTGTTAACTTACTCATTTTCTTTAATATGTTTTGTTACATAATTCATGTTTGTTGTGGATAGGTTGTATCTTATTCATATATATAATGATATAAAGTAATTAAACATTATTTTTAATCCTAAAATGAGAATAATACTTGAATGGATACGATGGGAAATGAATCTTATCGTGTTCATTGAGACGGTAGTCCGTACGTACGCAGGAACGCTACTTCCATTTCATTTTTCATTTGAAAAGGAATAAAAACCAATTTATAAATATGTATATTATTATTCCAGTATAATATAATATCTTATATGTGTTACTTTAGTTCATTAACACCATCATTTATGCATTCCATGTATGGTATGAACGAGTCATATCACTTTGAGGGGGTGGTAGTCCACACTTCCTCAAATGAAATTATCATATATATATATATACAACATGAAACAAATAATGGTATGCTATAAAATGGAATTACAGAAGATTATTTATAAAATAAATATCATTAATATAATATTTAGTTATAGTTCCATCATAATGGCCACCATGAGAGGCGGTAGGAGATAATTGAACAATCATCGTTTTGTGAGGTGTTTGGTTGACATCCACAGAAACATTATGTTCTTCACCCATTATATGGAGGTGTGTGTAAGTTTATTTCTAATAATTCTCATAAAAATATCCTAGTATATTTTGGAAACTTATTTTGTTAAAAAAGGAAATAATAACAAGATTTTAGGGGTTGGAGAAGTAAAATAAAAGAAAAGAAGCTAAGAGAAATCGTTACTTTTAATTTGGGTAACTCCCTTTGGTTTGAACCAAAAAGGACTTTTGAAGTTCCTTATGCCTAAGGTAAGGATTATAGGAAGATTATAGGGATTTATGGTGCTTAATTGGGTAGATTTTGGATGAGCCAAAAGGCTTTAGAGCGGTGAGGAATTGGTTTGAAGTGGTGTCCTTTTTTAAGGGGGAGGAGCGGCTCTTTAAAAAAAACCTAAAGTAGTAATTTATAATAAATTCATATTCAGTTTCTAATGTATCCAAAGTTGATTATTAAAATTATAAGGTGGTTATGGGTCGAAATACACTCAACCAATATATTTTAGACAGGATTGGGTCACCATAGTAACCTTATCGTTTAGATTTATCTCTTAGTTAAATAGTTTGATATTTACCATGTCTCTTTGTATTTTTATATTATATAGTTAATAAAAATACTATATACTTACAACAGACCCCCAAGTGGTCCATTAATGATACACCTATAATTATATAATTCTTTTGGCCGAACCTTAGAATTTTTAAGAATAGATTATCAATTAATATTATAATATTTGTTTTAAAATATCTTTTATGTCAATTTTGACACTATTGGGTATTTTGTTTTCGATAAATTCATAACAGCATTATTACTTCGAATAAAATTAATATAACCAATAATAATATGTCATATTAACCTATAAAATTAGTTTATCTCATAAAAAGTCTCATATTACATTTATTTGGATATTTATAATATCAATTATTTTAATATTTCACTAATTATGTAATTACTGCATCAACATTGTGTCCGAAATAAATTAAATTATTTAATGTCTAAAAATTATAAATAAAATACAATAATGTATTAAATATTTTTATCTTTCTAATGAATATTTGTAATCGAATTTATCTTATGTATAACCCCATATTAAAAATGTTTTAGTTATTAAGCTTTGATTTTAACTCTTTTAACTCTTCTCTGAATTAAATAATAATAAATGTCCAAATCTAATCCACGTGGAACGAAGAGTTTAATATTTTATTCCTAAGGTTGTTTTTGGTGGAATTATACTTAGCCAATATAATTAGGACATGTTTTAGGGTAATAATAATATCATTTTTACCCTTAATTATCCTATTTACTTTTTACCGTGGTAAATAAAAGTAAAAAGTTACGATTCACCAAAAAATATTTTTATCTTATTGAACCAAATTTTACTACTTTATATTAACCATGTCTCTTGGATTTTAGAAATTCCACTCACCTAAGCGGTAAAATTATGTTTTATGTGAATTTTCAAATTCTCTTAGGAGATGGGTAAAAGACGGTGAAAAGTTCAATAAATTTTTTATATGTCTAAAATTATTATAAACTGACTCCAATGAATTAAAATGAACTTATATAGGTATTATGTATCTATTTTGACCTAAAATATATTTAAATAATATAAATAATTATTTAAATAAAAATTCGGTTTTAAACTAAAACTCGGTGTTTTTCACTATTCATCAAAAATTGAAAGTTTTTAGAAAAATACCAAAATTTCACCCTAAGATAATTTTGATATTACGAATTCAATAATGAACTCTATTTTACCAAATTCAAAGCATATAAGTTGAATTTATTAATTTAAAATTAATTCCCGCTGTCAAAACCAAAAGGCGTATTTTTAAGAAATAATAACTACCAAGAATTTGACACTTGTTTATGTCCAATTTCAAAGTGAAATTACATACAATGACCATAATTTGATTAAACAGTAAAAATATAATCTATGTATACTTCCAAAACATTAAAATGTATAATTTAACAATATAAATTATTTTGATTTGAAAAGTTGTTTTCATTTAAAATATAGTATTTTTTTACTATTCACTAAAATATGAAAGTTATCAGATTAACTCCAAAACATTATTAAAACTAAATTATTATGTCTCAATTCTAAAGAAGAAGTTTATTTTGTCAAACTGAATATATAAAATCTTCAAATATTGTATTTTAAAAGGCTTCTCTATTAAAATGCGGTAAAATTGCATTTTTTTAAAAAAATAATTCTTTTATCTGAAAAAATGTATTTGTTCTTAAATTATGTCTAAGAAACTCATAAAAAAGACTCTAAAATTATAAGGATTATATAAAGTTCAAAATTTAGTTAATAATATTCATAGCCGCTTTTGAACGGCTAGTTTGTTATGTCATGGTGCGCTAGAACTCGGTGTTGTGTGTAGTGCAAGTTATTGAATTACTTTGAAAAAATAACGTACTATGAAGTCTTGGGGTGTTACATTCTTCCCTCCTTCAATAAATTGTGTCCTCACAATTTTAAATTGTTTTTCGAAAATAAAATGTTAAAAATAAAAAATTCCTTTGTAGGAGAACCCACATCGAAAATTGGGTTTATAAAAATTAGTCTTAATAAGAGAAAAAGGGGAATGAAAAAGTCACCACCAAATTATGATCTCGATTAAGAGAGCATTGGTTGAAATTAGAGACACATAATTGGAGGGAAAACATAAATATTTATAGGGAGTGATTGAGGTCATCAATCACAAACAATTATAGAATTGAAGGCCTCAAAACCATCAATCTATGATGTTTTAAAATATCATCAGTTCAACAAAACATAAGGTATTAGGATAACACATTTTTATTTTTAAGATCCTTTACCTAAAGTTTAAGAATTAATTTTTTCAAAGAATAAGAGAAGAAGAAAAATATATACTTGATAAGTAGAGTCCCATCCTTTAACTAATTTCTACGACAAACTCATCTTTCACTCTAAAAGATAATAGAACTTAAAAATAATATTTTATTTATCCTATTCGTATAGGGTTCAAAAAAATGAATTTATAATTCATGTACCAGAATTTTTTTAAAAAAATACTACATTATTCAATCTAGGACATCACATGGGATAGTGGTAGGTGATACACCATTGTCGCCCTTCGGTTAAGGGTTCACATCTCGCGGCCTTGTCAGATGCGATGGGTTGCCGCCCAACCTCCGGGTTGTCCTTTTATGGCAATCGAAAAATAATCTCAAACTAGAATTATCTAAAATACTTCTTTCCAAACTCATAGTCCAAAATTTATAAGGAAGGTAAACACAATAAAGATCATTTTTCCATGTAATAACATGTGAACACCTTCATCGTGTATTCTTTTAAAACACTACAACATCCTGAATTACCAAAAAACCTTATTGATTACATTCATGATCCCTTATTCCTTATAGAATACTGGATATAATCCTTCTATCAAAAAATGTTGTAAACTCCAACAATGATGGAATATACAAATCATTAATTAGTTTCAAGGTAGTTAAGAATATCCAGTATAATTTATCAAAATCAATCATGTATTATTCCAAAATCACTACCTCGGCATCAGAACCATATTATGGTTTATCATTCTCTCAACCATATATTTTCTAAAAATTTATCCTTCTATTGAGTCACTTTTCTTGGTTCCACACAATCTCAAGTCCTTAATGAAATAGTACTGCAGTACAATCCTTATATACTCCATAAATATTTTAATCAGTATAACATTGATACAACACTCAAATGATATAATTATTTAATAACAACATAAGAACTCTAACCATTCCACATCATCTATGGTAGTATCATAACTTTCTTATTATCCAATAGCATCATTTGAGGAATACTCTGATGATTTGAACATTGGTTTGTGTAGTGTCCCAACTCCTTGTAGATGAAGCATTGTACATCTGAAACCTTTTTCTTACTCTTACAGTCACGTACATGGTGTCCTTTTTCTCCACACTTATAAAAAACTCCCATTCCATTCAGGAAAGTTCCAGGGTGTTTCTTCCCACAGTTATCACATATGGGAAAATTCTTCTTTTCCCTCTTCCCTTTACCCATCTTTCTCTCTTCCATCCTTTTCTTATCTTGCTTCCCTTCAAATCAATAGGACTCGAAGAATTATTTACTTATCTTATTAACAAGTGATACTATTTATAAATATGTTGAGAATACATGGGAGACTATTTCCCTTCTAAATGTTGGATTAATACTATGGAAGATATGATCATTCTTACTCTTTGGATCATACATATTGTTGTAGTTCACTATCCTTCTACTGGGCGCCATTTCTATACAATAGCATAAACTACGTCAGTTTATGAATTACAATGAATAATTCCAAACTTTTAAAATACCTAATGTAAATTGAATGGTTTATGGATATAATCCATAATCATAAAGATGTTTTAATTTAGGAATTATATACTCATAAATCCGTCATAATTATTTGTAATGAAAATGAGAATTATCCTAAGCATATCCACTAGGAGTGTCATTACCAGGAGCGCAGCAAGGCCCGTTTCCATGCACCAGTTCTCATTTGAGTCTGGCTCATAGTGGGGTTTTCGAGTTTTAGCCCTAGGTACATCTGTGCCAGAGCTGCCTCTACCTGCTCGTACCTAGACAGGGATGAATTGCTTGGAAAACTCACAAAATCCATACAATACCAAAATTCTAGGAAGTTCTTCTATACTAATCCTCAAAGTCCATCTTAGGTCTATGTGCTCTAATAATAGTTTATCTAAATCTAGCTTCCAAGGTTTTTACTAAACTTCTTCTGATACTAACTGTAATGTCGTGACCCAAGATACCCAAAGTTGGTTCATTATTACATAACATTGGCATGATCAGAAAAGATCAAGTCTCAAAAGACCGTTGAGTTTAGTGGCCTTGGAATTACTGTATACATTCATAAAGATTAGATACATTCATAAAGATTAAATTACATCATAAAGTGAAAAATACACCAACATATTGTCTCCACACTCATATACCTTTATACTATCCCTGCAGGTCATTCATAAAATACTTCTTCACATCCTGGGAAAAATAAAACACAGAAAGGGGTGAGCTCAGATGCTCATTAAGGATAACAATATAGCAGAAACTTTCATAAATAAGCATAACCATTTAAGTCAATGTATAACTAAAACAAAGGCCTTTTAAACATGAACTTCAGCATAATATGGAAAAAATAAAATTAAATAATTCCATTTACTTATTCACATAGATATTCTACTAGTCTAATAATCACATGCAATATCAATAAGCACTTTCATAATAATGGAATGCATAATGCCAGACTATCATAACCACGTAGCCAAGGCCTCGTGCCAAGACTAAAAATAATATTTTTTTCAAGGCCTCATTCCAAGACGCTAGTATGTCTCGTGAGACCTACCGATGCATTGAGGAGCTATAGCAGACTCCACCTTTCACTTTAACTCCAATGCATTCCTCATATGAATAGGTTTAAACATAACATAAACATTCGTATTAAAACTAGCATACAAAATGTAAATTCTTTCTCCATAAACCATGAATGGTATAAAAATAACACACCCATAGTAAAACATATCAAAAAACCTTCTACACAATATTGAAGTTTTTTATAATAATAAATCAACTTCAAATAAGCTTAAAATCCATCAAAGGATGATGACATAGATGAAATCAAAACTAATTGAGAGAAATATCTCTTTTTTTTTGAAATCATTTAAAAGTAACATAATTATAAAATAAAACATATACGTTGAAAATATTCTTATAAGCATTTAACTGAATCTTAGAAGATATTAAAATGGTGTAAAATAGTTGCACCCACCGTATAAGTTAAAAAATGACATTCTCACCTTAATTCAATTGAAAATGTTAAAAAGGACTTTGTTTGGAAAATGATGTGAAGATTCCTTTATAAACTTATTATAAAAATTAAAAAAGGGTATAAATTAATTTAAACCATATTCTATAAAATAGTAATAATTTTTTGAAATACATTTTAAAGAAAACATGGATGTGTATGATAAGGAGGTCTAGTAGATAATTACATATAAACAACCTCAGATAATGAAGAGATTGTGAAATAAACCCTTACCTTGTACTTTTCCTTAGTCGATGGTGTTTTAACCTCCTGTATAATAGTAAAAACATTATTATTAAATTATACAAGAACCATATACATAATTATGATATCATATATGATCTTTTCACATTTCTTTTTTAATAATATCATAGTATTATTGTCGTTTCGGGTGTTAACTTACTCGTTTTCTTTTATATGTTTTGTTACATAAGATATTTTTGTTGTGGATTGGTTGTATATTATTCATAAGCAGAATGATATTGTGATATCAAGTCCTTAAACATTATTTTTAATCATCAAATGAGAATTATATCTGAATGGATACGATGGGGAATGAATCTTATCGCGTTCATTGAGACGGTAGTCCATACGTACGAACGAACGCTACTTCCATTTAATTTTTCATTTTAAAAGGAACCAAAACCAAATGATAAAAAGGTATATTATTATTCCAGTATAATATAATATCTTATATGTG
Source organism: Viscum album (assembly GCA_963277665.1). Taxonomy (NCBI): domain Eukaryota; kingdom Viridiplantae; phylum Streptophyta; class Magnoliopsida; order Santalales; family Viscaceae; genus Viscum; species Viscum album. The sequence goes on from OY728159.1 coordinate 1,644,517,334, forward strand.
TTACTTAATTTCATTAACACCATCCTTTATATGTTCCATGTATGGTATGAACGAGTCATATCACTTTGAGGGGGCGGTAGTCCGCACTTCCTCAAATGAAATTATCATATATATATACAACATGAAATGAAGAATGTTATGCTATAAAATGGAATTAAATAAGCTTATATATAAAATATATATCATTAATATCACATTTAATTATAGTTCCATCATAATTTCCACTGTGAGAGGTGGTAGGAGATAATTGAACAATCATCGTTTCGTGAGGCATTTGGTTGCCATCCACAGAAACATTATGATATTCACCCATTAGATAGAGGTATATGTAAGTGTAGTTAGAATAAATTTCATAAAAATATCCTAGTATGTTTTGGATACTTATTTTGTTACAAAATAAAAGAATAAAAAGAGTTTAGGGGTTGGAGAAGTAAAATAAAAGAAAAGAAGCTAAGAGAAATCGTTACCTTTAATTTTGGTAACTCCCTTTGGTTTGAACCAAAAAGGACTCTTGAAGTGCCTTATAACTAAGGTAAGGATTCTAAGAAGAGGATAGGGATTCAGGGAGATTAATTGGGTAGAGTTTGGATGAGCCAAAATGCTTTAGAGGTGTGATGAATTGGTTAGAAGTGGTGTCCTTTTATAAGGGGGGAGGGGCCCTTTAGAAAAAACTGAAAGTATTAATTTATAATAAATTTATATTCTGTTTCTAATGGCTCCAAAGTTGATTATTAAAATTATAATGTGGGGATGGGTCTAAAACCACTCAACCAATAGATTTTAGATAGGTTTGGGTCACTATAGTAACCTTATCTTTTAGATTTAACTCTTAGTTAAATAGTTTGACATTTACCATGTCTCTTTGTATTTTTATATTATATAGTTAATAAACTTACTATATACTTACAAGATTCCCCAAATTGGTCCATTAATTATAAACCTATTATTATATAAGTCCTTTTTTGAACCTTATATTTTTTAGGAATAGAATATTCATTAATAATATAATTTTTATTTTAAGAACTCTTTTATGTCAATTTTGACACTATTGGGTATTTTGTTTTTGATAAATTCATAACAGAATTATTACTTCGAATAAAATTCATATAACCAATAATAATATGTCATATTAACCTATAAAATTATTGGAATCCATAAAATTTCTCAAATTACATTTATTTGGATATTTATAATATCAATTATTTTAATATTTCACTAATTAGGTAATTACTACATCACCATTTTTTCAGAAATAAATTAAAGTATTTAATGTCTGAAAATTATAAATAAAATACGATTATGGAGGAAATATTTTTAGATTTCTAATGAATGTTTTTAATAGAATTTATCTTATGTATAACCCCATATTAAAAATGTTTTAGTTATTAAGCTTTGATTTTAACTGTTTCACTCATCTTTAAATTAAATCATAATAAATGTCCTAATCTAATCCAAGTGGACTAAAGAGATTCATATTTTATTCCTAAGGTTGTTTTTTTGTAGAATTATACTTATCCAATAGAATTAGGACATGTTTTAGGGTAATAATAATATCATTTTACGCTTAATTACCCTATTTATTTTTTACCGTGGTAAATAAAAGCAAAAAAGTAACTATTCACCAAAAAATATTTTTATCTTATTGAACCACAATTTATTTCTTGATATTAACCATTTCTCTCTGATTTTCGAAATTCCAATCACATAAGCGATAAAATTATGTTTTATGTGAATTTGTAAATTCTCTTAGGAGATGGGTACAAGATGGTGAAAAGTTCAATAAACTCTTTATATATCTAAACTTATTATAAATTGACTCTAATGAATTACATTGAACTTATATAGGTATTATGTATCTATTCTTGCCAAAAATTAATTTAAATAATAAAAATAATTATTTAAATAAAAATTCGGTTTTAAACTATAACTCAGTGTTTTTCACTATTCATCAAAAATTGAAAGTTTTCATAAAAATAAAAAAAAATCACCCTAAGCTAATTTTGATATTTTTAATTCAATAATGATGTCGATTTTACCAATTTAAAAACATATAATTTGCATTTATTAATTTAATATTAATTCCCGCTGTTAAAACCAAAAGGCACATTTTTAAGAAATAATAACTACCAAACATTTGACACTTGTTTATGTCCAATTTCAAAGTGAAATTACTTAAAATTACCATAAATGGATTAAATGGTAAAAATAAAATCTATTTATACTTCCAAACCTTTAAAATGTATAATTTAACAAATAAATTATTTTGATTTAAAAAGTGGTTTTCAGTTAAAATATAATATTTTTCACTATTCACCCAAATATGATAGTTATCAGAAAAACACCAAAACATTATTGAAACTAAATTCTTATGTCCCAATTATAAAGAATAAGTTTATTTTGTAAAACTGAATATATAAAAGTTTCAAATGTTGGATTTAAAAAGGCTTCTCCATTAAAAGGCGGTAAAATTGCATTTTTTGAAAAATACTTCTTTTATTTGAAAAAATGTATTTGTTCTTAAATTATGCATAAGAAACTCATAATATGGACTCTAAAATTATAAGTATTATATAAAGTTCAAAATTCAATTAATTCTATTCATAATAGCTTTTGAACGGCTAGTTTGTTAAGTCATGGTGCGCTAGAACTTGGTGTTGCGTGTACTGCAAGTTGTTGAATTACATTGAAGAAATAACATACTATTAAATCTTGGGGTGTTACACTAAATATATGAACAACCCATATATGATGATCTTATGTGGTATTCCCTCACTCAAATTTAAACATGTGAACTAACCCATGCCTGAAAAGCATATATGATACCATCCCCACTAGACTCTAAATATGTTATCAACTCATACTTTAAGAGTATATGTGTGACTAAATTCACTCAAATTTAATCCTATGAACCCCACATAATGCATCAAGAACCCATCCCTAGGTTATGGGCCTAGGGAGCCTTAGGTGACAAGCCATAACAATCATTGTGATGAGCACAATATCTCTTCTCCCTCTACTTGACATGCCTGAGGTGTTACCTCATGTGACAAGTATGATATTACTTATCTGACAATAAGAAGAATATTTTTTCATGATAATAGGAACTCCCTTAAATTTTATTAGGTAAAAATACTAATATTACTACCCTATGTGATGAGCCGGAGATAGACTAGGTGATGAACTCTAAGGAGGAATCTATGGATGGAAGAGATGGAATACCGTCATCATGTTCTAGTTAAGGAGTCAACATTATCAACCATAGTATTGAAGACTGTATACCTTTAGAAACTATCAGTGTGGGGAATATGATCATTACTAGTCCAAGGATGTAATCCAACACAAATGTGCCCCTAGTATAAGTGTTAGCAAATAGAAAAGTGAACCTGGTGTGAATCTCTTATCCTAAAATAGAGAGAAAATGGTGAACACTGGGTATCAATTATTCTAGAAATCATCAAAATTAATCCCTTATCCTTCACCTAGGAGAGGATGAGTAATTTTAGGCACATTGGGCATCACTTTTATCAAACATTCACTGATTGTTGGATCTCTATATTCTAGTATGACACCATCCACTAGTAATTCTCATAAATATCCCCAATCAGAAATAGGTGTAGGGGTAGGAGATATGACCACACAGTGATCTTGAATATTTATTAATTAGTTTTGATAGACACCACTCTCATTGGTCTCCGGACCCTTTTCCCCTTCCCTTCATTATATATAATTCAGTATAGAGTTATCACCACCCTCATCCATTGATACGAGTATAAGGGGTCATTTACATGAGGGAGATGGATCAACATAAATTAGAGGTTGTAATTTTAAATCTATACTACCACCAATAAAGAGGATGTAGGGGGGATCCCCCTCCCCCCTGATTCCCTATCCATTCATTTCTGGAGTCTCTCCCCATAAAATATTAACTGCTATATCCCCTACACCTAGGATATATGAGTTTTTTAGACTATGATATCCCTAGTTTCCACCCATGAGTTTCCTAGGTGGGATCCTAATACCTGATGTCACCTACACCATAGGGTGATCCCACCAGTAGACAAACATGTTTATTTGATCCCTTATTATCCTTACCTGGTCGATACTAAGTTGCGCCCACTCTAAGGGAAGGCTACCAATAATTCCCTATGAAATACCCCTTCTACATCTCATATGTACCCTTCTACCACTGATGTATTTATCACCATACTCACTATAGTGGAAGGGGAAAATTATCATTAAACTAGGATAGATACCCCATCTCCTCACTAAGCATGTTGGGTCTACCCTCCCAACCCCTATCCCCCTTTCTAATAGACACAGAGGTTATTCTCATGTAAAAGTCATTTGATTCCATGAATGTCCTCCCCATGGTAGAGGGGATAATAGTTTTTATGGAGGTATTTCCCATGGTTTCAACCATAGTGCACATGGAATATCTCCCTGTGAATCCTATAAGACCATTCTTGGTTAACATTCATGTTAACATTGGAAGAGAAATCAGTGGCATCAATGACGTGTTACCCGTGATCTCTTAGAATCTAGGATGAATGATGATTATAGATAGATGCTCCCTTCCACAACACTATAACTAGATGTAGACACATGATATCTAAGGATGACCATTAATGAGGCTGAGCTAAATAAGGTCCCAAAATACCATTGTAAAAATCTAAAAGTGGGGGATGTTTTGGATTATTTTTTGAGACTCATATTGAAACCACCCCTACCACCTTCAGCCTCCTTGATCTCTACCTCATCTCTATAAATACAGGAGACATCAGGGTCCGGTATATAACCAAACAATGATGAAGAACATTTTATTGAGCAATATGAACTCAATGAAATCCCTTTCTAAAAATAGGTTTAAAATTTCCAATCCTACAAGGATATGTTCATGAATCTTATGCCACCTTTAGAGAATACTCCCATAATATGGGAGAAAACAGATCATGTGATAAATATTATTCTTGAAGGAAAATAAAAGAAAAAAAATGAATTAATTCCTACCCTAGATACCTAATTGTCTCTTATGGGAGCTTGGGGTGACTATGAATATTATTACCTTCCTGATCAATAATAGGAGGAAGAAGTCTTATTGGAAATCTTAGATAACGACTGGTTACGGGTTATGTTGTTCCCACATAAAACCACACACTTCATCATTATATATATATTTTTAGAGGATTATATATAGTGGTTCTATCAAAAACCGATGGGAGACATTTAACCACCATTAAGACTGTCATTTTACCTACTCAGGAATCCACAAACACCTTTAAGACCTCTATTAGTAGTTGTCACCTAGACATTTTATTGAAGGGAATGAACATAACAAACTATATTATGTTTACACATGTTTATTAAATATTTTTACTTTCTTCAATTAAATTTTATAGGAATAAATTAGAATAATTCCAATTTTAATCATAAAATACTCTAATATTTTTAAAAGGTTGTTCTACATCCTTTTGATGGAGAACCCTTTTTAAATATAGTTTTTTGACTTTTATATTGTTTTTTTGAAAAAAAACATTTTATTTGGAAGCTGGATATCAAAATTTAATTTGTTTTAATTTTTTGGTAATTTTTTGATAAAATTCATATTTTAAATAATAGTGGGAAATACAACATTTTAATTCAAAATCGCATCTCCATATATTTTTTTTGTATTTTTAGATTATCCTTTTACATATTTTTATCGTATAATTAGATAATGTTTTTATCAGTTAATCCAATATTTTCACGACCCGTCCCTTGGGGCCCATGTCGTGACTACCCCAAGCCCACCTTCCATAGGCCAGGGGCTGGAAACTAGCACCGAAAAGTGTATTCTCTAAAACCAAGAAGGAATTTCCTTTATAACCTATAAACACAAACAACCAATCACACACCAAGATAAGAAAACAAGTAAAATGTATAGTAAACAGGGTGTGTACAGTAAAAAAAGGGGCTAGAATACAAGCCCAACTGGAAAGTACAAGAAAACTGAAATGTACAAGAAAACATAAACAACTCTAGTGAACACCCGCTAAGGATCCAACCTGAAGGGTAGGTACATCTCTCAAATGGTCATCTCTGTTGTACACATCGTCTAAGGTCCACTTCCGAGATGCCTCCAGACTTGGTACCCTTGTTCTCAGTCAGTGTTATCCATCGTCTTCTCCAAACACAACATGGTGCGGGTGTAGCCCATGCAGGGGTTAGTATAACAGTACTCATTAGGGACCCCAAGACCCTCAAAGGTCTCAAAAAATCCACAAAGGTTAAACCACAAAGCATGAAAACAACTGACAACCCTACTTAGGTATATTCCCATACATATACCTAATTTATCTAGTATACCCATCTCATTCATGAGGAAACACAAGGCCCAAATCCTTAGCCAAAGTAAAACTATTCCATGAAGGAAAGAATACCACGAAGGTAACCACCACGAAGGTAAGTACCACAAAGGTACGCCACAAAGAAGAATATCACAAAGATATCACCATGAAGGTTAGTACCACAAAGGTACACCACACAGAGTATTACTATAAAGTTAAATACTTAGCTCACACCAAGTATAACATAGGTACTGTAGTATATATGATTAGATGTAACTACTGAATCATCTTACTCTGTTAAGAGGCAGACCCACGTATGATCCTAAATCATCAGACCCACGTAGGATCCTAGTATGGAAGACCCGCATAGGATCCTATAGTAGTCCCACATGGATTTCCTAGAGTTTTCCATGTGGGACTCTCGAACATAGACCTACATAGGATCCCAAAGCACAAACCCACATAGGATCCCTTTATCATGTTACAGCCCGTCACAGGGTTCACGCTCTATGATCGATTGATTCTGGGAGGGTCCTCTCCTTAGGCCACGGGTTGATAATCCAACTACCAAGATGTCCCATGAATAAGTATCCCAAAGGACCACCACGTGATAGGGGTCTCAACGCAACAGACGGTGCGTCAATCAGAGACCTGGTCTGTAAGTTATTGGGATTTTAGTCCCAAGGGCCCAGTTGGATTCCTATTCTATCCAACCCATTCATACCCCAAATTTATCAAAAACTCAATTGGGCTATACAAAAATGGCTATCTCGATCTGAGGTTTCAAGTGCCACAGTCGGTTCATCAAATGGATGCTCATATCTCAAGTTATGACCAAAAGAGCGAAAAGGGTCGAAGCGGGTCCGGGTCTGGTCTGACTCGATCGGACCAACCCGACCTTACTCGACCCGCTGAGTGTGGCCCAGCCCATCAAAGTGGCCCATGATGGGCAGCCCATGGCTAGCCAGATGGACCTCCCTCCTCCATGGCGTGGTCTCACGACGCACCACCACCAGCGGCTAGCATTGATCCAGCCACCCTCCTTCGCCGTCATGACCTCATATTGCGCCTCCTGCATGCCGGCAGCGCAGATGTGTGTCGTCGCATCCCCTTCATGTAGCCGTTCGTGCGCCTGCCTCCACCTCTACTTTACCATAGCCAATGGGCCTCAGTCCTCCACCAGCGGCGCGGTTGCGCTGCCACTCCCAAGTCCTACCAGCGCCAGTCGTCAATACCAGCGTCATCCTCCTCCATCGCGAAGAACGCATCAAAAAACACAAAGGTTGCAGAGTGGTTGTGCCATTTTCACTTTTCCTATACCCTACATGTTAGTGTGGTAGAAAAAATCTCATGGGGATAGATTCAATGTAAAATAAATTAATGAATATCAATCAAATCAGACCCCTACCTTGTTGTTTCGGGGAAGATTCGACAGGTTGAATATGATGTCATGGAAGAACGTCGGCATATGTTGCTTTCGCAAAGAAATTATGATCTGGGATTGGGGTCAGTTTCTCTTTCTTCATTGGAGAGTGAATTCTTCATTGGAGGAAGATTTTCTCCAATGTTCTCCTCTTTTTCAATGATTTCTTCAAGGAAATAAGGACCCAACAAATAGGATTATCAAATTAATTTATGTTGGCACAATTAATGTTGGCACAAATAAATGGCACAATTAATGTTGGCACAATTAATTAATTGGAGATTTGAGAGGTTTTCCCCCATTAAGAGGGGTTCGAGTGGTCCCTGCCACCATGAATTTAAATTTGGAGGTTTTTCTATCTTGGTTGTTCCCCACCTCCATAAATTTAAAAGAGAGGATTCAAATGAAAAATAAAATGTTAATTATTTTATTTCTATTCTTCCACTAAAAAGTGAAAAACAATCTTCCACCCTCGACCAATAGAAGTCTAGGTGAAGGTCTCTTTATGTGAATATCAGCATTTCGAGTTCAACGGTGTCCTTGAATTTCAATTCTGAGCACTAGTTCAAAAGTTATAAAAAATACACTCGCGCGTTTACTGAACGTACATAAAACAAGTTCAGAAATTCATTCCGGACACTCTGGGTCTCAAAATCATGCGTCGTCAATTTTTTCATACTCGAAAAATTCCCATATAATTAAAATAAAATAAATGTAATTTCCATGTCTTTACATTCTCCCAACCTCAGGGCTTTGCGTCCCCAAAATCCACAACATGAAAATTAAGAAAACAAGTGGGGGTACTAAGCATTAATCTGAGCCTCCTGCTCCCATGTTCTCTCCAAGAGGATCTCGTGCTGGAAACATACATGCACCAAAGGTATCTATTCCCCACGAAGGAATCTCTCTTGTTGATCCTCAATCTCCACTGGAACCTTCGTAAAAATCGCCCCATCATCGATTTCCAGCTCACCCCAGTCAAAGATGTGTGAAGGTTCATGCATGAATCTTCTCATATAGGATATATGGAAGACGTTGTGCACCCAGTGCAGCTAAGGTGGAAGAGATAAGCAGTAACACACCTTGCCAACTCTATCAAGGACCTAAAAATATTCGATTAACCTTAGAGATAACTTTCCACCCCAGCCAAATATTTGCAAACTTTGTTTAGGTGAGACCTATAGAAAGGCGTGGTCACCATCCTCAAACTCCAGAGGTATCCGTATTCTATCAGCCTAAGACTTCTTCCTGCTCTGTGCAGTCTTCATCCACTCCTGGATGGTCTTCACCTTCTCTGTGGTAGCCAGTACTATCTCTGGTCCCATAAGTGATAACTCCCATGGGTCATTCTAGTACAAAGGTGATTTGCAAGGTCGGTCGTACAGAGCCTCGAAAGGTGTCATCCCAATGGTGGAGTGATATTTGTTTTTGTATGAAAACTTTGCCAAGGGAAATTGATCCTCTTAGTTACGACTGAAGTCGAGGACGCAAGCACATAGCATGTCCTTGAGGTTCTGAATGGTCCATTCAGTATGGCCATCCGTATGATGATGGAAGGCGGTGCTCAAACAAATCTGCATCCCAAAAGCCTCCTGCAACCCCTTCCATAGACAGGAAGTGAAATGTGCATCACGATCTGCGACAATCATTGAGGGTAATCCATGAATCTTCACAATTTCTTGCATATAGAGGCATCCCAAGCTCTCTACTAAACCCTACTCTCAGATCGGTAGGAATTGGGTCGACTTAATGAGTCAGTCAACAATCACCCAAATAGAATCATGACCTCAGGATGTACATGGAAGTCTTGTCATGAATTCCATGGATATCTCATCCCACTTCCACTCTGGGAGATTTAAAGGATGAACTAGGCCTGCTGGTACCTGATGCTTCACCTTCACTTGCTGACAAGTGAGGCACCAAGAGATAAAATATTCTACTGATTTTTTCATTCCCAGCCACCAGTGTTGTCATCGGAGATTCTGGTACATTTTTTCCACTCTTAGATGTACCTCTAAAGGGGATGTGTGTAACTCCCATAACACATCCTCATAAAGCGTCACTGTTACCATGGTGCATCCTCTGAAAATTATGATGTGCTCCCCACATTCAGAAAATCCATCAGGTGCCTACCCTGAGGATATCCGAACACATCGATCCACGCAGTTAGTGTCCCCACGTTGCACCTCCATGACTCACTGGAGAAGTGGGGGTGTGATTGTAAGAGAAAAAAGAAAATATGCTTCATCTCGTTCTACAAAGGATATCCGTAAAGCATCCAGCTGCTCTGTCGCCTTACCTAGCAGCTATATACTAGATCTCATACTAAAGGAATCTGCTAAAACATTCCCCTTCTCGTGACTATAGACTATCTCGCAGTCATAGTCCTAGAGGAACTTGAGAAAATGTTGTTGTCTCATGTTCAGGTCCTTCTGAGAGAAGAAATACCTAAGACCCTTATGGTCCGAGTAGATTATAAAACGTTCGCCCATCAAGTAATTTCGCCACATCTTCAAAGAGAAGACCACTGCTGCTAACTCCTGGTCATGGGTAGCATAGTTCTTCTCATGTTTTCTCAGCTATCGAGAACCATATACGATAACTGCTCTCTCATGCATCAGGACACATCCGAACTCGGTCCATGATGCGTCATAGTAGACTACGTACCTAATGCCCTCCTCCGGAATCTTCAAGATGGGGGAAATAGCCATCCTCGGCCTCATCTTCTGAAAACTCAACTATCATCTCTCCGACCACATGAAGAGTTTCCCCTTCTTCATCAATGCAGATAAAGGTGTTGCAACTCTGGAGAAAATCTGGCACAAAACTCTGGTAGTATCCGGCCAAACCCAAAAAACTCCATACCTCCGTCACACTCATGGGTGGATGCCAAGAAAGTGCCGCCTCAATCTTTTCTGGATCCACCATAACTCCAGCCTCTGAGATGACATGTCCCAGGAAGTGAAACTCTTGGATCCAGAACTGGCACTTTGAGAGCTTACCATACAGCTAGTGCTCTCAGAGTGTGTCCAGAACTATCTGCAAATGATAGGCATGCTCCTCCTCGGTAGCCGAGTAGATCATAATTTCTTCGATGAAGACTACTACAAAGCAATCAATGTATAGCTAGAAGATCATGTTCCTAAGTCCCATGAACACTACAGGAGTGTTGGTCATGCCAAATGTCATGACCAAGAACTCATAGTGTCCATAATAACATATAAAGTCATCTTTTACACATCCTCATATAATACCCTAAGATAGTGATAGACTGATCTGATTTCTATCTTTGAGAACCACCATTATCCCTTCAGCTGATCAAAGAGGTCATGAATCCTTGGGAGTGGGTACTTATTCTTCATGGTCACCAGGTTCAGGAACCGATAGTCAACAGAAAGTCTCAAGCTCCCATCTGCCTTCTTGGGGTACAAAATTAGGGCTTCCCATGGAGAAACACTGGGCCAAATCAATCCCTTACCCTGCAAGTCCTCTAGTTGTACCCACAGCTCATGAAGCTCCGCGGGAGCCATCCGATACGCTGGTGTAGATATTGGTGCCATCCTGGGGTACAATTCAATGTAAAATTACACATCTTTGTGTAGAGGTAGACCCTGAACATCATTAGGGAAGAAATTTGTGTACTGGTCTACCATTAAAGGATAACTCGGAATCTCCACATCAACCGCTCTGAGGGTAAGGCTAGTCAACTAATGAGTGATCGGTTGCAATCTCCTCCTGGTAAGTCCATCCTATGTTGTAAAGGATATCTTCTCGATGGTGCAGGTAAACCTAGTCCGATCCTCAGAGATACAACTCACTTTTCGCCTAATTTAGTCAATCTGAGCATTGACTGTAGATAACCAGTCCATACCCAAGATGACGTTGTAATGCCTCGATGCTTCTTCTGGGAGATCCCAGTTAAAGATATCGCCTCCTAGAGTAATCTCACACTACCGAAACCAATGTGTAATCATCATATCTTCTCTTGTAAGAGTCTCTAGCCATAAGGATCGAGCCAACATCTCCATCAAAATCTCCGAGCTCCGAACAAGTGTAGTGGAAATGAAAGGATAAACAACACATGTGTCTCTAAGTACTACAGATATGGTGGAGTAAATATAGATCGTACCTCGTATCATCTACGAAGCATCTTTATCGTAGGCCTCAGCTTCCTGGATCCAAGCTCACCCATGTCCACCTGATCCCTATGGTTGGGGTGGATCACCTGGTGGTGGTGGCAGTAACATATTGAATCGTCATCAACCACCAGCTGCACGACCAACTCCTATTCCACATCTGCTTGCTCCCTGTGGAACTCCTCAGTAGAACCTCTGCCTCTACCAGGGTGGTCCTTCAACCATCTACTGATTATCCATATGGTGGGTCAGGAAGTCTTGAGCCATGTGACCCTTCTCACCGCATGCATAAAACTGTCTACTCCTTGCATTACTGGCTCTATCTTTGGTGCCCCGTACAACTGAACTTTAATCTTTCGGTCGTCCACCTGTTGGTCAGGTCTTCTTGGAACTCAGTGACATATGTCTAGTGCCAACTATAGAAGACATATCCATGTGGCACCCAATGGTGAGTATCGCTTCTGGTGACTTCTCAGCAAGAAATATCCCCACTAAAAGGGCTCTCTCTAACACCGCCACCTACGTCGGGATGCTGACAGAAATCATCAAAGACCTGGTCTCTCGCCTGAGTCCCTACTCGAATGTTCAGGACCTGAAGAATGGGTCCAAAACCATATCATTGGAGTAGGATGAGAGGTCGGTGAACCTCACTGAGTACTGATTCACAATCATGCTGCCCTACTACAGATGAAGAATCTCTTATATGTGCACTGTGTAAAGGGTCGTTGGGAAAAAATCTGTCCAAAATAGGCTCTCAATGTCTGCCTAGAGAAGTGTCACGTCATCATGAACCTAGATCATCAAGCTCCACTATCTGCCTACTTCTTCCTGTATAAGACTTGTGGCAAGGATCCTAATGAGATCAGCTAGTGTCCCTACAAGTTAGAAGACACTCACCATGGCCTCCATCCAATCCTCAACCGCCTGTGGGTCCGTCTGACCCCTGAACCTAGGTGGCCTCTGGCGCTGGAACTCGTGCAATGTGCTTAAGCGGTGTGAACCCTCTACTATTGGGGCTAGTGGCATTGGTGGCCCAATAGTTAGGGGTAACACTGGTTCCTCCTCTAGTGCACCTACTAATAAAGGGCCCTACACCGAGGCCTCATCGCTTGGTGAGCTATCATCGCATACTATACCCAGAACCCTAACTGGCTATCTGCATGGAGGCATCCTAAAAAAGAAACATGTGTTTTACTATTAATAATTTATTCCTGGTGAGCAGACTCAAAAATATCAAAAAGAAAATTTTTCAAAAAACACACGCAATATGTGTTTTTGTGCACTAAGTCAAAAATCAGAAGTCCGGGTCCTAGTGTATAGATACTTCGGCCACCACACCAACACTGGATTCCCTAAATTGATCACCACACTCACTACACTTAACACTATTGCTGTTAAAATGTTCAGAGTCCAATGTTCTATGGTAGAACCGACTCCTCTGATACCAATTTTTCAAGACCCGTCCCCCAGGACCCATGCAGTGACTACCCCAAGACCGTCTTCCATAGGGAAGGGGCTGGAGACTTTCACCGAAAGGCATACTCCTTAAAACCGGGAAGGCATTGCCTTTATAACTTATAAAAACACACAACCAAGTACATAGAAAGATACAAACACAAGTAAACTATATATTAAATAATATGTATATATTAAGAAAAACGGGCAATAATACAATCCCAACTGGAAATTAAAAGAAAACTAAAAAGTACAAGTAAACTGAAACAGATCATGTGAACACCGGCCAAGGATCCTACCTGAAGGGCAGGTAAAGCTCTCGAATAGTCATCTCTGCGATACACCTCATCTAAAGTCCACCTCTGAGATGCCTCCAAACCTAGTACCCTCATCCTCCGTCATCTCTGTATGTCGTCTGCACTAAACACAATAAGGTGCGGGTATAGCCCGTGCAGGGGTGAGTATAACGATACTCATTAGGGACCCTTAGACCCTCAAAAGTCTCACAAAATCCAAAAATGTTAAACCAAAAAGCATGAAAACAAATGAAAATCCTACCTGGGTATATGTCCATACATATACCTAAGTTATCATGTATACCCATATCATTCATGAGGAAACACAAGGCCCCAATCCTTATCCAAAGTACAACTGTTCCACGAAGGAAAGACTAAAACGAAGGTAACCACAATGAAGTTAAGTACCAAAAAGGTACACCACACACAAGAATATCCCAAAGATATCACCACGACTGTAAGTACCAAAAAGGTACGCCACACATAATATCACCAAAAAGGTAAATAATTAGCTCACACCTGGTATAACATAGGTACGGTAGTATAGATGATTAAATATAACTGCTGAATCATCTTACTCTGTTAAGAGGTAGACCCATGTAGGATCCTAAATCATCAGGCCCACGTAGGATCCTAGTATAGCAAACCCACGTAGGATCCTAGAGTAGTCCCATGTGTATTTCCTAGAGCATTCCAAGTGTGACTATCGAATATAGACCCGCATAGGATCCCAAAGCATAGACCACATATGATCCCTTTATCATGTTACAGCCAGTCACAGGGTTCCCTCACTAAGATCTCTTGATTCCGGGAGGGTCCACTCCTCAACCCATAGTTCGATACTCCAACTACCATGAATTACCAAGAAGAATTATCCCAAAGGACTTTCATGTGATAAGGGACTCAACGCCAGAGATAGTGTGTCAATCAGATGCTCGGTCTGTAAGATATTGGTCTTTCAGTCTCGAGGGCCCGGTTGGATTTCTGTTCGATCCAACTCGGATGTACCCCAACATTATCCAAAACTCAAGTGGGGTATACCAAAATGGCTGTCTAGATCCAAGGTTTCTGAAGCCGTAGACGGTTCCTCAAATGGATTCATGTAGCTCATGTTATGGCCGAAAGAGCGAAAAGGGTCGAAGCTGGTCTGGGTTCGGTCTAACCCGGTCGGGCCAACCCATCTTGGGATGACCTGACCCGACCCGCTGGTTCCAGCCCGGCCAACTGGGCTGGGCCGCGATGGGTGGCCCCTGTTGCGTAACCCGTGTTGTGCGGCCTGAGGCTGGCTGTACGGCCAGCCCTCCTCCGCCGCACCGTCACGCGCCACACCCCCACCGGCGGTCGGTAGCAAGACGACCACCCTCCTTCACCGTCGCGGCCTTATTTCGTGGATTCTTCATGCTGGCGGTTCGGACGTACGTCACCGCCTCCCCTTCGCATGGTCATCTGTGCGCCGTCTGCCACCTCTACTCCGCCGCGGCTGACAGGCAGCGACCCTCCACCGGCGGTGCGGTTGTGCCGCCCCCGTCTTCATGGTCGGCCGGTGTGCTGGTCGCCCCTCCTGATTCCTACCAGTTCCAGTTGCCGGTAATAGCCATTGTGCTCATCCATCGTGAAGAACACATCAAAAACCATAAAGATTGTGGAGTGGTCCGGTCATGTTCATTTGTCCCGCACCCTCTGTGTTAGAGTAGTAACAAGCGGATCATGGGAAAGGAATCAACGTAAAATAAATTAACAAAGATCAATCAAATCACACCCCTACCTTGTTGTTCATTGGTTGAGTCGAGAGGTAGACGAGGAAGTCATTGAAGAATGTCGGCGTTTGTTTCTTCTGCCAAGCGCTTCCTATCCGGGCTCGGGGTCAGTTCCTCATTCTTCGTTGGAGAGGGCGTTCTTCCTTGGAGGAAGATTTTCTCCAATGTTCTCCCGTTTTCCATTGATTTCCCCATGTAAATGAGAAGACAAAAAATTAAAACACTTTTATCAAATGAATTTATGTTGGCACAAATAAATGGAACAATTAAAGTTGGAAAAAATAAATGGCATAATTAATTGATTGGAGAGTTGAGAGGTTTTCCACCATTATGAGGGGTTTGGGTGGTCCCCACCACCATGAATTCAAATTGGGAGGTTTTTCTAGCTCGGGTGGTCCTCACCTCCATAAATTCAAAAGAGTGGTTTCAAAAGAAAAAATAAAATGTTAATTATTTTATGTTTCTTCTTCCATAAAAAAGTGAAAAACTATCTTCCACCCTCGACCTACCGCTGTCGATGTGAAGGTCTCTTTAAGAGAATATCAGTGTTGTGTGTTCAATGGTGTCCTTAGATTTCAATTCCAAGCACCGGTTCAAAATTTATAAAAACTATCTCGCACATTTACTGAACGTACTTAAAAAAAGTTCAGAAATTCATTCCGGGCACTCCGAGCATCAGAATCATGCGTCGTTAATTTTCACAGACTCGTAAAATTCCCATATAATTAAAAAAATTACATGGAATTTTCTGGTCTTTACAAATGTAGTTTATTGGATGATTTTTCAATGTAAAGTTAAATAGAAAAACTATGTGAACTTCTCAATGTTTTATATAAAAACCATTTTTTTACTCTATCGATGCAATTAATTTTTGACTAGTTTTCTCAATTTTTGTGTTTTGAATTTAGAAAATTGGATTCATTATTTGGAATTAGAATCTCCAAATTATTTAAATAGGCCCATTTTATTCTTGGTTGTTCTGAATAGTATCTTTTGTAATAAATTTTATTACCATAGTTAAAGGTAAATCAGATAATTAAAGGTAAAAATAATATTACAATAATATAAAACTATCCAAAAAACTTTTTCTAATTTAATTGGATGATTGTATTATAACCATGAGAATCCTTGGGTCTATTTGTGGACCACTTGTAGCCACATGGATGACTTAAATGCATTTATAATATCATATTCAACAAATAGTCATTTATGTTACACTTTTGTTTTTAAAAAGTAAAGTATTCTAATATGGAGTTATAAATGGGATATCTTCAAATATAAATAGTATTTGGAAACATAAACTTATAACATATATCATGGTAATTTATTTATAATTATTAGGAATTAAATAATTAAATTTCATTGTGACATAAAGATGATGCAGTAATAGATTTATTAAAGAAAAATAAAAATAAATTATATTAATAATATTAAAATAAGTATAATATAATATATTTGATGTCATATAGGAATTTTATTGATGAATATGACATATTATGATTGATTTAATTTATTTTTGTCTAAGGAATCATGTTGTGATTTTTTTAAAGTCAAGTGATGAATAGTGTCAAAATTTACATAATTTAGAACTTAAAATATAAAATATTTAATTAAATAATATAAAAAATATTAAAATATAATATTCATCCAAAAACTTGATATTAGTCTAGAAATATCATTAATTACTCTTTAATTTGCCCTTTGGTATGATTTGGTAATTATTTTAACCCACAAAGTGTAAATTAATTAATAAAATAGTAAGAGTTAAAATGGGTTGAAATAAAAATATAAGGATTAAAAAAATTAAAAACATTTTTAATATTAATTTTATTATTATTATTATACCCAGAATCATCCTATATTCTAAATAAATTAGTTTGGGATCATTTATAATCTAAATTGAATTTATATTAATTTAATACATTTAATAATTTCAAGTGTGCTTCTCCCCACTCCTATAAAAACACTCCCATTACTCTCTATTACTCACACTTTAAAAAAAAATTAACCAAAATATACCAAAAACACTTCCTATAATCCCGAATTCAATTATTTGTGCCTTATATTTGGAATAAAAACCTTCTTAGAGGTGTTAAAGTGTTAAAAAAGGTGATCATCCAACGGAAAGGTAAATTTTTTATTTAAGTGTTTCTATTTTATTTATTCTTCCAGTACCTTCAAATCTTCTTGAACCTTGATGAAATAATAACTGAATTATCCTAAATATACTAAGATTTCATTATGTTAATATCATCACCTAAATCCATCTCCACTTCCATTAAATTGGAATGTATTAAATCGTTTGTGCATACGTGTGAACTATCACCACCACAAACTGATATAATTCGTTTTCCATAACCGTCTCTGAAGACTGGTCATAATGATGGAATTAATTTTTTTATATGATTTTAATGACATATTTATCATTATAATAGAATAATATATTAATCATGTTATTATATTCCACCCACATAAAAATGATTGTGTCGTTCGTGCGTATGTGGGAACTATCACCTCCATAAAGCAATGTGAATCGTTTTTATTCACCACATAACTTGTATGATATATATAAGTATATTTAAATGATTAATACTATTTTAGTTATATTATTATCATTCATGAAAGATAAAATAATAATTACTTTATTTCTATAATGATCAATGAAAATGTAAATGATACACATGTGTACGTACGACCTACCGTCTACGTCATTATAATGTTGTTCCTTTTTCATACCATAAATAAATGCTTTTAGTTAAAAAGTAAAATTTTTATATAAAAGTTATTATTATTTCATGAATGTTATTCTATATATTATGGACTTATGAAGGTTATTTAAATAATATACACCACCTTATTTTATACGGTGTATAATTAACCCCTTTGACATTTAATTTCATTCAAATGAATATATTTTTTGGAATTATTTTACTAAAATACAAAACAAAATTTTTTTAAACTACGTGGAGATAATGAATTTTTCACCATTGGGACCATTATTTGATATTTAGTTTCCTCTATAAGACTTACTGTTTTTTAAAAGAAAAATAAATTATTTATTCCCTTTTCATGAATTTTGATATTAAAAATGGTTTTAAGAAGGGTTTAATTGTGTCAATATCTTGAAATGATATATTTTTATTGTAATGTGGAAGTGTTATTTTTTCATTTATGGTTGTTAATGTGTAATGATTATGTGATGGTTCTTGGAAATTATTTATTTATATAGGTGGTTAAATTATAAACCAAGGGCATGTGAGTCTGTGATAGCTCCCCAATGCATTGGGTAATAAGATGAAGATAAATGATAAGGTTTATCCCAACAGACATAGGAAATATACTGTGATGGGTATTCCGAACATAACCATGATGATTACTCCCTATGTAGCTATGAAAGATACAATGTTAGTATGATATGGATTCCACAAGTTACCTTTATGATTTATGATTGCCAATAGTTATTTCAAGAATCATATGATTTCATGAGTTATGTTAAATAACATATGTTTTATGGGTGACAAGAATTATTTTTTGAAAAAAAATCATGAATTTAAATATTTATGGACTAACGGTTTCATTCTTTATTTTTATCCCTTAATGAGATTTTTGTACTCATACCAAGTTTTTGAAATGTTTTCCACATGGTATAATTATGATTAAGATAAACTTAGAAGTCGAGATGAATATATGAAGACTTCTATCAAGAAAACATATAAGTCATGTTTTAAAGAGTTTTATCTTTTGAAAAAAATGGATTTTGAGTAAAAGTTCCTACTTTGTAATAATTGAGTTGTTATTTAATATTTATGGCCTAATTCTCTAAAACTATATACAGAGAAATATTATCAATGTGAAACCATAAAATAACTCATGACTTTGCACCATTTACGATTGGGACCTTATAGTTGGTATCATAGGTCGATTTATATAACTTAAGGGGTTAGGATATTGTTAATAGAATGTACATAAATGAGTTTTACCATATAGTCAAATAGAAATGATATAGAATTTGAATATTACCATGTTTCTTCATATAAGATATATTGGTTCAGAATGGTTTTTTGAAAAGTAAATAGGGAAGTTGTGTTGGGATGACAGCCAGAGGAAAACAACCTTTGAAATCAGCAATATGAGATGGTCAGAATCAGAAGTAAATAGTTTTTGCATTGATAGATTAGTTGACTCGGGCTATAAATATTGGTGGAATCCATCAAGGATATTATCCAGATCAACCGTAGTGAAGCATTTCAGTAGGGGTCATTTCATGAGGAAAAATCCCCCATCATTTAGAGGATCATATGGCCTCGTGTGAGCTAAAGGGTGGATTAAATCCCTAGAAAATATTTTGGTTGTCATGGGGTCTCCAAATAATCAAAAGGTTAGTCTTATTGTTTACCATTTAGAAGGTGAATCCGATCAGTGGTGGTCTGTGGTTTATAATATCAGGGATAGTGAGTAGATTTATGATCTTGAGTGGGATGAATTCAAAGATATGTTTCTTGAAAAATATTTTTCTAAGGCGGTTCAACTTAATAGAGAAAACAAAATATTGGAATTGAGGCAAGATGAGGATTCAGTGGTTGTATAGGAAGAAACATTCACTCAAATGGAATGTTACACTTCAAATTTCATCCAAGAAATTGATAGTAAAATTAATCATTTTTACCCAGGATAAAATCCAATGTATTTAAGGGCATTGGATTCTCATGAGTTAAAATGTTATAAAAAACATGTTCGATGAGTGGAGAAGGTGAAAATGAAGTCTTTTGATGATCATGTGTTCTTTAAAATCCCCAAAATAAGAGGTTGAGGTGGAAAGAGAAAGGGAATAATTCTTTCAAAAGTTTTTATGTTAAGATAGTTAAGTTTACAGTTTGTAAAAATTGTGGTAAAAGCACACTGGGGAAGGCCTATTAAATTCTAGTAAGGGCTTATGATGTGGTAAAATGGGACATAAGGCTCGTAACTACACTAAAACATATCAAGGTAGTGGTATAAATATATCTAATTTAATGTTAGTAAAATGTTTTAAATGTAATGAGATGGTTCATTATGAAAATGAGTGTTTGATTAAGAATTTGAAAGATAGGAAGCATCCAGACTACAAATAGAAATGTGTAGTAAAATCTTTTGCAACTACTTCATTAGATGTTGGGTCATCAAATAAAATGGTATGAGGTACATTGTTTTTTTATTTAGATTATTCGAAGGAGTTTTTTTTTTGATTTAGGGTCTACACATTATTTTATTTATGAAAACTTTTCTAGTAAATTGGGAATTTGACCTCATGAAATGAATCTATATCTTATGGTAAAAACACCTGGGGGAAATGTTGAGGCAAAAAGAAATTATAAAATCTTCATGTCGTTATTTTTTATAATAATTTACCTACAAAACTTGTTGTTTTATATCTATTAGAGTTTTATTTTATCTGGGTGTGGATTGGATTTCTATTTACCATTCTAAGATTGAATATAGAGCTAAAGAGGTTTCTTTTTAGAAATAATTTCAGTTGGTGTACAATAATTAACCATTACCATTGATAACATACCAGGAATATGGGAAACTATTAAAATATAGAAATTAAAATTACCTTGAACATATTTTTGAAAACAAATGAACTATTCAGATTAATGATGTGAAAGTGGTAAATTAGTATCTTGATGTTTTTTCTGATGATTTTACTGGTATTATACTTGATAGAGAAGTTGAATTTGTTGTTGAATTAGTTCCTGATGATAATACAATTTCAAAACCCCCTTATCGAATGAAAAAAATTGAACTTTTAGATTTGAATAATCAATTTCATGAGTAATTACATAAATTTTTCATTCAACCCAGTACATCACTATGGGGTGATCCTATCTTTTTTGTTAAAAATAAAGATGGTTCAATGAGAATTTGAAAATATTATAGAGACTTGAATAATATCAACATTAAGAACAAGTATCCATTTCCTCGTATCAATGAATTTTTTTATTAGCTCCAGGGAGCACACTATTTTTCGAAGGTTGACTTGAGGTTGTGGTACCATCAGTTGAAAATAAAGGAAGTTGTTATTCTGAAGACTGTGTTTCATACTAGATATTTCCATTTTGAATTTTTAGTTATGTCGTTTGGATTAACTAATAAACCTACTATATTCCGGGATAGTATGAGTAGAATATTCCATGTGTTCTTATATAAGTTTGTGGTTATGATTATTATTGAAATTTTAGTATATTCTAAAAGAAAATAGGAGTATGAATGTCATATAAGGGTTATTTTACCAACCTTAAAAAAATTATGGGAATTATAGTAAGAGTGAATTTTAGTTGCAAAAAAATTATTTCCTTTGTCACATGGTTTATAAAGATGGTATAACTGTTGATCCATCTAAAATGAATGTTGTTGAAAATGACCAAGACCGAGAAATATAACTGTGATTTATAGTTTTATGGGTTTAGTAGGCTATTACTATAGCTTTGTTGAAAATTTTTCACGATTTTCTTGCCTACTGACTCAGTCAAATTGAAAAGGTGTTAACTTCATCTGGTTAAAATATTGTGATGATTGTTTTTAGAAATTTAAAAGAAGATTATAAAATTCTCTAGTTATGGCCCTGCCTTCCAAAAATGGTAAATTTTTTATCTACATTGATTCTTCTTTGAAAGAAATTGGTTGTGTCGAAATGTAGAATGATCAGAAAATTACTTATGCTTCATGTCAGTTGAAACCTGAGGAGTTAAATTACCCAACACATGATTTGGAATTAGCTTCTGTATTTTTTTCTTTAAAAATTTGGAGGCATCATCTGTATGGAGTAAAATGTGAAAGTTATACTGACTAACAAAGTTTGAATTATATATTAACTCAGAAGGAATTTAACATGAGATAAAGAATATGGTTGGAAAATATCAAGGATTACAATGGAACGATTCATTACTATCCTAGAAAATAAAAAAATGTGACTGATGCTTTGAGTTAGAAAATTAATGCCACATTAACAATGTAACATTTGGAATGTGATATTTTGGTTAATGATTAGATAAACTTTGGATTAGAAGTTATTGGTTTAGAAAATTCCTCTGTTTTGTTTCAGGTATCAGTGAAATCATCTCTATCAGATAGAATTGAGTAATAATATAAGGAATATAGTGAATTTCAAAAAAAAGGTTGAATTTTTTTAAGGGGTACGTTTCGTAAATAAAACATCGATAAAGATTTTTTTTGAGATTTTAGAAGATATTATATGTGCTTTATGATTGAAATTTGATGAAATATTTGTTTTGTGAATATCATATCTCTATTTTCAATTAATTCTATAATTACTAAGATGTATAGAGACCTTGAAGAGTATTACTAATGGGATGGAATAAAAAAAGATTTGCTGATTTTACTCTGAAGTGTTTGACTTGTTAGCAGGTTAAATTAGAGTAGCAGTTCCCAAAGGGGATGTTTAAACCTTTTTGAGTAATAGAGATGAAATGGGAAAATATATCCATTGATTTCATAGTGGGATTACCAAATACTTCTCATGGTAAAAATGTGATTTGGTTTATTATAAAAATATTGAAAAAAACTTCTCATTTTATTAATTTTCCAGATAAATTATCTCTAGATCAACATTATCAGTTATTTTTACAGAGATATTTAGGTTACATGATGTTCCTCTCTCCATTGTATCTGATTCTGATCCCAGGTTCACTTTTAAATTTTGGATAGGCCTTTATAAGTCATTGGGTACTGAATTAAATTTCAGTACAAATTTTCATCCACAATAAGATGAGCAGAAATAATGAAAAATTCAAGCAATGTAGGATATGATACATGCTTGTTAAATGGATTACCAAGGATGTTTGGATCAACATATTTCTTTGGTTGAATTTTATTATAATAAAATTTTTCATTATAGCCTACAGATGGAACAATTTGAGGCATTAAGTTGAAAGCAGTGTCAAAACTCTATCTTTCTAGGACGAAGTATATGAAAGGAAGTTTATGGGACTATAATTGGTAAAAGAGATGGTAGAAAAAGATCAGTTGATTCAGAAAAATAGGAGAAGCTCTTAGATTAGGAATAAAACTAATGCGGATAACAATAGGAAAGATTTTTCTTTTCAGGTAGGTGATCACGTCTTTCTCAAAAAATTTCCATGGAAAAGTGTGATGCATTTTGGTAAGAATTGGAAGTTCAGTCCATGGTTTATTGAACCCTATTAAATCCTGGAGAAAGTTGTATTAGTTTATTACCAAGTGGATTTACCTCCAATTTTATCCCAGGTACTCATTTTTTTATGTTTCAATATTAAGAAAGTATAGGTCTGATCCATATCATGCTTTGAGTCCATATGTAGTTTAGTTAGAAGAGAATATTTATTATGTGGAACAGCCAGTCCAGATTCTTGACCATAGAGAGAAAGTGTTGCAGAATAAAGTGATTTTTCATGTTAGGTTTTTGTAAAAAAACTATATGGTTGAAGAGGAAACATGGGAATCTGAAAATTCTAAGAGGGATAAATACCCCCACTTATTTGATAGGTAAATAAAATTGTGAGGACACAATTTCCAAAAGGGGGGATGGATGTAAAATTTAAGGTAATTATAGAATAAGATATTTCCATATATGTAATATTTATAAATTAGAAATTAATTTTACATTAAAGGGGATCCTTTGTTCTATAGCATACTCGACACGCAACAATAGGTTTTTTTGAAATCATACATTGCACAAAAGATTGAGTTATACCAAAAAATAATATATTATATATATTATTATTTTAAATGGTAGTTATCACCTGGAAATTATATTAAAAGGAATGAATATAACTAACTATATTAAGTTCACACATGTTTATTCAATATTTTTACTTTCTTACAATAAATTTTAGAGGCTTAAAATGAGAATAAATTTAATTTTATTCATAAAATACTCTAATATTTTTAAAAGTTAGTTTTGTCGACTTTTGATGGATAACCCTTTTTTAATCTAGTTTTTGTGAATTTTATACATTATTTTTGACCAAAAAACTTATTATTTAGAATGGGCACATCAAAATTTTCTTTTCCGAATTTTTGATATTTTTCAGATAAAATTCATATTTTAGTTAATAGTAAAAAATATTTCATTTTAATTAGAAACTAAATTTTCATCTAATTTATTTATATTGTTATATTATCCTCTTACATGGTTTCAAGGTATAATTATATGAAGTTTTTATAATTTAATTTAATGTATTTCATTGGATTCTTTTTGAAATTTAAATTAAATAGAAAAACTATGTGAACTTTTGAACATTTTACTTAAAAAATCCATTTTCTTATTCTGTCAATGATATTAATTTTTAATTAATTTCTTCCAAAATATATGTTTTTAATTTAGAAAAATGGTTTCTATATTTTTAATTATAAGGTCCAAATTATTTAAATAGGTCCCTTTTATTTTTTTGACATTATGAATAGTAACTTTAGAAATAAATTTTCTTACAACAGTTAAAAGGTAAATCGGGTAATTAAAGGTAAAAATAATATTATAATAATATAAAACTACCCAAAAACTTATCCTAATTTAATTAGATGACTCTATTCCCACCATGAGAATACTTGGGTCGATTTTTGGACCACTTGGTGCCACTTGGATGACTTTAATACATTAATAATATTAAATTCAATGAATAGTCATTTTTGTACACTTTTTTAAAAAAAGTAAAGTTTTTTAATATGAAGTTATACAAAGGATCTCTTTTGCTATAAATAGTCTTTCAAAAAATACAATTATTACCTACATCATGGTAATTTATTTATAATTTTTAGGAATTAAATAGTTAAATTTAATTGTGACACAAAGATGATGTAGTAATAGATTTATTAAGGAAAGAATACAACAAATGATAATAATAATATTAAAATAAATAAATTTGATATATTTGATTCCATTCAAAAAATTTCTAGTTGACTATGACATGTTAGGATTCAGGTAATGTTGTTTATTGAAGAAATAATGTTGTTGTTTTTTAAAGTCAAGTGATGAATAGTGTCAAAATTGATAGAATTCATAACTTAAAATATAAAATATTTAATTAAATGATATAAAAATTATAAAAACAAAATATTCTTCCAAAATTTGAGATATGTATAAAAATATCATTAATTACTCAATCATTGATCGTTTGACATGATTTTGTAAAAATTTTAACCCTTAAAGTGTAAATTACTTAATAAAAATGTAAGAGTAAAAATGGGTTAAAATAAAAAGATAAGGATTAAAAATTATTCAAAACATGTTTAACATTAATTGGACGATGATTATTCAACCGAAAATCTTCCAATATTTAAAATTAATCATTTTTTGACCATTTGTAATCGAAATTCAATTTATATTATTTTAATAGTTTTAATAATTCTAAGGGTGTCTCGCTCCTCTCCTATAAAAAGTCTCTCATTACTCTCTAATACTCATGTGTGCAAAACATTTTTGTTTAGAAAATATCATTAAAAACCCATTCCTAGAATCTCTCCCCACATTATTGAGGCCTTATATTAGGCATAACACCATTCATAGAGGTGTTAAGTTGTTAAAAAAAGATGACATCCAAAAGAAATATAGTAATTTTATTTAAGTGTTTTTATTTTATTTCTTATTCCATAGCGTCCAAATCATCTTCACCCAAGATTAAATAATAACTATAGTATAATCAATATACTGAGATGTTATTATGTTAATATCATCACCTAAATCCATCTATACTTTCTTTAAATGGGAATGAAATTAATCATTCATCTGTACGTCTGAACTATCACCTCCACGAACCGATATAATTCGTTTTCCATTACTATCTCTCAATAAAGGTCATAATGAAATAATTAATATATTTATATGATGTTAATGACATATTTATCACTATAAGAGAATAATATATAAATTATTTTCTTACTTTCCATTCACATAAAAATTATAATGTCGTTCGTGTGTACATGTTAACTATCACCTCCATGATGCTATGTGAATCTTTTTTATTCACCACATCACTTGTATTTTATATATAAATATATTTAAAGGATTATTTTTAATTTTAATTATGTTATAATCATTCTTGAAGGATAGAATAATTATTACCTTATTTCCATAATTGTTAATAAAAAATGGAAATCTTACTCATGCATAAGTACGACCTACCATCTCCATGATTATAATGTTGTTCATTTTTTATACCATAAGTAAATGGTTTGGTTTAAAATGTATAATGTATGCATAAAAGTGATTATTATGTCATTAATTTTATTATAGAGATTACGGACTTATGACTACATGGAATATTGATATCAATCCAATTTCATTTTCGACTCATGTACCGAATATCGACTGAACATCTGATATAAATTTTAATAATTATGTAATTTTTATAATATGGTCATAAATTATATTAAATGAATAATTAACATGAAAAAGGTTCTCAGGAAAATATAAATTAACATATTTTTATTGGTTAGGAATATAAATATTATATGTGATAGGTTGGACTCATGTTAAGGGACTTTATCTTAATCTCCTTTCATTGAGGCATATTTTAATAATATACACCACCTTATTTTATATGGTGTATAATTGACCCCTTTTACATTTAATTTCAATCAAAGGAATCTTTTATAAGAAGTGTTTTAAAAAAAGGAAAAATGAATTTTTTTAACATACATGGTGACAACGACTTTTCCGCCGCCATGACCATTATTTGATATTTAGAATTTTTATAAGATTTATTTTTTTAATGGAAAGTAAATTATGTATTCCCTTTTCATGTATTTTGGTATTGAAAATTATTTTGATATGGGATTCATTAGGTCAATATCTTGAAACGGTATCTTCTTATTGTAATGTGGTAATTTTATTTTTTTGATTATGAATGTTTATGTGTTATGATTATATTATGGTTCATGGGAATTGCTTATGTAAAAATGTGGTTCTATGATAAACTGAGGGAGGGTGAGCCGCCAATATCTCTCCAATGCATTGGGTAATTAGATGGAGTTATATGGTAAGGTTCCTCCTACAATATTTAGGGAATATATTATGATGGATATTCCAACCATAACCATGAAGGTTACTCCCTATGTAGTTGTGAAAGCTACAATGTAAGAATGATATGGATGCCACAAGTTTCCCTTCTGATTTATGATTGCTAAAACAAATTTCAATAATCTTAAGATTTCTTGAGGTATTCTAAAGAACTTTTGTTTTATTGGTGAAATTTATGATTTTTTGAAAAAAAAATCATGAATTTAAATATTCATGGATTAACGGTTTCATTCCTTATTTATATCCCTTATTAAGCTTTTTGTGATCATCCTATGTTTTTGAAATGTTTTACATAGTTTATAAGGATGATTAAGAGAAATTAATAAGTTGAGATGAATTTTATGAAGATTTCTTTCAATAAATAAAAATCATGTTTTACGTAGTTTTGTCTTGTGAAAAAATGGATAGTGAGTAGAAGTGTCCACTTTGTAATATTTGATTTGTTATGTAATAGTTATAGCCTAATTCTCTAAAACTAAAACCTATAAAGATCCTGAATGTGAATCCTTTACTTAACTTAGTATTATGTAATGTTTAAGGTTATTTTCATTTAACTATCAAGGAACTCACATTCTTTTTTTGTCACCTTGACAAGGTTAAAGAAATTTATGAACCGACCAATCCATCTTTGACCACACATAAAACTAAATAGAATGTCAGTATTTCACCTTTTCATTAAAAACTCAATAGTTACAATATACTGAGTGTCAAAATCCGAAATGAGAACTATCCTAATAGGGAATATGTCCAATATGATTTCATTGTTCTTTATATAGAACCCTAATAGCCAATACTCTTTTGTCGGTAATCCATGGTCGAAGTAGGTGGATTCTTCCATCTGATCAGGTTCAATGTTTGTAGCTACACTCAACTGGGACATATTCCAGTGTTTCTTATGGTTCCATCTTCAATATATCCATGGTATTTCCCATTACTAGATATTGACCTCTCTACTTCATCATCCAACTCACCAATCCTGGGGTAAATACCTGGAGAATCTGTATGATTATTTGATCAATACTTTGATTTCTATCCATGAAGATATTGTAACATAGTAAGAATTTTTTTTCAGACTGAGAAGAAGACATATCTAGTGTGGTTGAATCATACTCCTCTACTCTCTAATTTCAAAAATCTGAATTTTTCCTTCTTTAGTAGAATGAGTGATCGAAAACAAAACTTTTCCCACTTTTCCTCTCAATGTGGCCCAATGTTGGGAAGTGTATATTAAAATAAATCCACCAATATTTGGTATTTTTTTCTAGACCTTGGTGGGACCTTCCTATGTCTAGTACATTCAGCTATCCCTAGGGTCTATAACCAGCTGGGAGGATGTGGGATGAAATTTCCTCTACCAGTTCAGTTATAACATGTATGAAATTAGTGTCACAGACCTATTTATGTAAAAATAGTAGGATAATATACTGGTTTCCATCTCAATTTCTTAGTGGAAGGGAAAACTGCACCCTCTTGGCATGAAACTACCCAAGGAAACGTTTTTGGGCATGTGCATGAATAATTTTCGAGATGAGTTGGCTCAAACCCTCATTTCACTGAACTATCTATGTGGAGTTTAGGAATTCACCAAGAGATACCGGTGCCATAATAAATCCATATTTTAGACCAAGAAATGTTTACACCAATTACCTCCTTATGAACTAGTTTGAAAGCCTGTTAAAATAGAGAAATATTTCAATTTGTAGACTATTCACACTCAGTCAATTGATCTTTATGTGGCCCCATAAAACTGTCCCCTTTAAGCATAAATTTACTATGATAATGATTCCCAAGTCCCATGTGATGGAAATTTGGATAAGATACCTTTTTTATAATAATAAAATAGTGTAAATTATTTAAATTATGAGTAGGCCCTAGGACTTTTCTTATATTCTATGGAAAAAACATGTTGAATCTTCTGGAAATAAAAAATTCACAAGAGGATGGATTAATGAATTACACTAACTATTTCATCTACCATACAATCATTGGTAACACCATCATTTAGTGTTTTTTGTTCAAGTACTAGCTCCATGAACAGGTATACCATGGAATAGTGGAGTTGGGTGACCCTACAACACATGTCACATATATCTTTACTTCCCCCAATGAAGATGAATATATTTGTGAATATAAATAGTTTTCTAATTAAGGTGGAGAGAAATTGAATGACTAGATAACCTAAAATATTTTAATTAGATACCATAATTTCATTCATTCTTATTTGGCTCAACTAGTACCCACTATAACCATGTCTTCTCTTTACAATTCCTCATCATCTTTTCATCCTTAAAATCTCAAAATAGCATTCACTAACAACACATAGACATCCAAAAACCTTCATATGTTCTAAAAATTTTCTCTACTCTCATGAACATCAATCCCCCTACATTGGGCAGATATTTTTTGATATGTCTAATCTTAAAGGAGACCTTTAATAAAGAGAAACAATATGCATCCCTCAATTCTATCAGATTGGCTGACTGATGCAAAAATATTAGTGATAAAGAATTCCAGTTGGTTTCTCTAAGTGTTTCTAGATAATTCTTTTGAGGAAATGGGTAACACTATTTTGGAAAGAATAATTCCCATGGTTTTATCCCTAAAATTTTGGTCAATATTACTAAGATGAGACGACAAGCATAGCTATAGTGTTAGTAGGGGATACCTATAAAGGTATAATATTCCAAATTAGCTTAGCATCCCATCCTATTGGTTGAAAACATATATTATCTACAACCATCCATGTAATAGCAATAGTTATCCATGGTTCGATCACAACCAACAAATGCTGTGATACTTGAGACCCAACCATAGTATGTAAGTTTTGTACCCCAAAACTCTTAAAAAATAAACACTCTAAAGATCCTTTATACATGATTATACTTAAGTTAAATATCTAAAATTCAAGTATTTATATTTGTTAAAAAGATATAATATTTAAATTATTGGTGTCAAACTTTTCTTCTCATTAAGTTTTGAAGAATAGTAAAAATATATATCTTTTAATAGAATAATCTCATTTAAGACTATATAAAGACATAAGTATAACATAAAAACATATAAAACATTTTTAATGTTAGAAAAATTATTTAAGGAGAAAAATTAATTACATAAAAATACTATTTTGAATTTATAAAACTCATGTTTACAATTTCAGAATCATAAATAATATTTTACTATGAAGACTAATTTTATTATCTTGTATTAAAAATAAGTTTTCATCACTTATATAAATTAAATATAAAAATGTATTTTATATTTTAAATATTCATTTTAATATAATTTAATAAGTTCAAACTCATTTTTATGGATTAAAAAATATTACTAGGATTAATGTTAATTAACATGATAATAGTAAAACTAATATATACGAAGAATTGTTTTTATTAACATTGTGTAATTTTTATCTAATGAAATAAATTTATAACTTCTTAAAAATGACTCTATTATAATTTCTAAACCTATATAAAAATATATAACACTTATGAAATTGGTAATTAATTAAAAATAATAGTAAGAACACTTGATCATAAAAAAAATTCTGGAAAATAAATTTCAATATATTGAATGTTTTTATTTAAAATTTAATTTTATATTATTTATAAAAATAAATAGATTATATAGCACTTAAATTTAGGTTCATAACATCAAAATTTTTTAAGAAATGTTACTTTATATTTTTTAATAAAATATATATTTCTTGTGCAAATACTAGTTACCAAGGTAAAAACAAAAAGGGTAAAATTTAAATATCTAGTTATAAATTTATTCAAACATGTTTAATAAATGTGTAAAAATGAATGGTGTAGGATTAATCAACGTTATGTCACCCCAAAATTCACTATTTTTTACTTTTTGGGAATTTACTCTTGAATATTGTCATGCAATAATTGAAAATGTAATGGGTATTTTCAAAAATGTCATTTTCATCACTTATAAGAGTAGATTGATTTGAACACATTTTTTGACCCCTTCCAAAGCCATATCATGACCAAAAATCAATCTAATTTTTCTCACAATATATATCCCATCATCATAGAATCCTTTTAATTTCCAAAATATCAAGCTATAGAGCCTTGAGGTGTTACCCAAGGTAAATCATTCAAAAGGAGGGGAAGTATTCTCAACTGAACTCTCTTAATTATTTTCTTATTATACAAATTCAAAACTATTATAACCATGAAAATATGAAAACATAAACTTTACTAATATGATTAAATATTATTATAATAATGTAAAATCTATTTTCTACCCTCCTACCAACCATCCAAAAAATTAAAATGTCGCTAGTGTTACATGCATACTACCACCTCCATGAAAGTGACACATTTTTTTATCACTTTAGTATTTTATTATTTATATAAATATATTATATAAATATTAAAAAAATTAAAAGATATAAATAATATCATTATTAATAATTAATAATGATATTATTCTAAATGATTCACCTTCTTATCTATACTCACCCATAGATTATAGTTTGTTCTTATGTTGGTCGGTGTAACAACCTACTTGAACAATGATATACATTTATATCATGGGGGAATATAGATACTTATCTAATATTTTTATTATAAATTAATCATAAAATAATTTTTTATGGTTCTATATATGTTCTATTTACATTTACATAACAATTAAGATACCCGACCCCTATATTCGTTAAAATTTATTGAAACACGTTCATCGCCAAATTTATCATCATGAATCATAGTTAAAAAAGTATTAAAAGAAATTACAACATTATAAATAAATAAATAAATCCAATAATATTTCCTATAATTAATTCCAAATGATTAAATTTAAATCTATAAACAAGATTTTACACCACCATTATGAATCTGGTACTAAATACATAGTAAAACTAATAAAATATGATGATGAAAATAAAAAATACCTAATGAATATAGTTTTAGAAAAAGATTATAAATGAAATTTATAAGGGGTTATATGAATGAATAATGTTATTAAATAAGTGATTATGATAGTTACTTTTGTTAAATAGGAGGTTTTATTATGTTCAACTAAGAGGGATTTAAGGTAAGGGACTTTTTGTCTAAAATTAATTTTTCCTGAGATATGTTTTTTATTTTTCACCTAATTTAAATTATATGGTGTATATGATACATAATTTATTTATTATATCATTAATTTTATTTAATTAATGTCCTTTTAAGTTCAATTATAAGATATATAAATCAAATTTTTTTAATTAAAATTTACCTAAGTCATAAGGGTTTCTAATCATTCAATTTCCTTTTTAATTGAAATTATTATTTTATATTACCACTTCCACATATTTACTTGATGGAAATTACATGGAATTTTACCCCATTGATATGTCTGTAATGGTAAATTAATTATTTATTCACATTATATCTTTTTCATAAGCCATCATAATGCCCAAAAATCCTAAATTTTTGGAATGTAAAGTGTGTATGGTTTTCCTAAAAATTACAGCCTTATTTAGATACTAGAAAGTGGATGTGATTGTGGTACATATACACTTAGCTGTAATATCCCTAAAAATTGATGGTTTATTATCAACTCTATCTTTAATCTGTGCTTGATGATTGGGCCTATGACTGCACTCATTTCTAGACACTCCTAGGAGACACACATTAGATAATTCACATTCTCTTTATAAACCATAGTGGAGGATTTTCTTACCATTTCTTTGGTCGCATACCATTAAAAACTATTGAACTCAATTACTATCTTCTATTGAAAACACATAAAATTAAAATTACCCTTCACCAATACCTTATCTGTATTTATTTGATATTTTTAATTTATATAAATTAATAATACCCTAGAGGTTTTATGTTGATTAAGAGATATTCTCTTAGATAGCCAAATTATTCCATTGAATGGAGAAATATTTATTGTTTTTACTTACATTATATGGATATCCATTGTTTTATTTAGTCATGATAATTGTTTCCTTAAGGAATTTTATGAAACATATTATAATCTCATATGATAAATGAATTGGAATTAATTTGCAATGGGTGGGGCTAGGTATAAATTTCCACTAGTTGCATCAGTTGGTATCATGAGACAAATTGGCTGGGGTATTTGTATATTCCTTAACCACTTACATTTTTGGTATTTTAATAATGAAATGATGGTATGTTTATGATGTATAAAATTATGAATTCCATCATTATGAGACCAGTAATTATTATCCATGTTTTTTATTTATTCTCAAAGATATTTTATTCCCTCTATTTCCTTTGATTATTGAGTTATTTTCATCATTTACTTTTTTACATACTATTTATTCCATGATTTTGTTAAGATATCCTAAATTTTATACAAATACATACTGAGAATTTGAGTTCACCCTTATTATTTTACTTTCCCCTTGAAACTAGGAAAAGAACTATGTGTAATTTTCTAGGTTATGCTACAATGGATAATAAATTCCTCATGGATTTTTTTTATATTTTATTTCTTGAAGTATAACGTGAATCAAAAATATTTATCTAGTATTCCAAGAATAAAAATATATTGGATCCTTTGTTAAATCATTTATTCTATCCCGATAATGTAATATTTATACTAAATCTATGTTTTTGGAGTCTGGTTTGTTATAGTTGGTATGAGAACAAGTTTAGTAAAAAACGTTGGGAATAAATTTAGAGGAATTTAGTTTGATAAAAAAAATTATGAAAAACACCTCAATATTTTAAAGAATATTTTATAGAAAAACTTAATAGTAATTGAATTATAAAATTAAATATCATTCAATAATTTTTTTTATGAAATTTTTTATAGATAGTGACTGGTAGAAGGTATGGAAATAAAATTAACAATCATAGTTTCTATAGAGATGTTCCTCCTGAGAAAGTAAATGAGACTAGATATGGATTTTATCATATAATAATCATATTATATAAGATGAACAAGGTTATTAAATATAACATCTCCTATATAAATAAACCTTCTGACCAAAAGGTGGTGTAACTATGCTAGACCGGTTCATGTGACAACGACCTCTATCATTTAATGTAACTAATAATCTATTGTTAATTTGGATATCGATAAAGTCCCTAGAAAAGATATTAATCTCTTTAGGATGTAGTGAAAGGGAAAAATTCATCATGGTGGTATATCATCTAAAGGGAGATGTGGGTCGATGGTGGTCACTGATTCAAAACACTAAAGAGGAAGTTGAGATAGAGTGAATTATCAGGACAAATTTTATAGAGATATTATATAAACAATATTTTCCTTGTGAGAAAAATGATGAACTTGAAAACTGATTCAACAATATCAGACAAAAGTAAGAGAAAAATGTTGATGAGTACTAAGATAACTTTAATAGGTCAGATAGACATGTTATAGAGTTTGTATGTATACTAGAAATAAAGACTAGCCATTTCATTGAGGGGGATAAACTTGATCCTTATAAGGGAGTTAGTTGCGTATAATTTTTTATCATGTGAGGATATTGTCTCAAGTGACAATAAGATTTAAAATAAGTTTTCTAGGATTTATTTATTCAATGGAAATATGGATAAAGAGAGGTATACTGAGCATAAAGGAATGAAAATTATGGAAAATCAGAATAAAGGAAAAGTAAAAATTCCCACAAGTAATAACTATATAAAAATTGTAGGGAATTTATTGAAGGGAGTGGGATTTTTTTCAAGTGCGAAGAAAATAGACATAAATATAATGAATGAAAAGGAAGGAGAGAAGGTTTTAATTTTTAATTCTTTAACTATAAAAATATAGGGCACTATGTGAACTAATTCCCCAAAAATTAAGGTAAGTTGTAACTTCCTAGACATTTGGTGAGGTATGGATCCTTTCAGTTACAATTCAAGGAATAGTTTTATGTGTTTAATGGTATATGGTGGATAATAAGTGATCTGAAAGATTTTGGGGATCATTCAGATCCCAGAGCACTGTAATGTGGAAGGATATGGTGAGTTGCATGGTTAGCTCATGGTTAGAGATAATTGTGAGACTTA
The DNA here is from genome assembly GCA_963277665.1 of Viscum album. Lineage (NCBI taxonomy): Eukaryota > Viridiplantae > Streptophyta > Magnoliopsida > Santalales > Viscaceae > Viscum > Viscum album. Next base: position 1,644,552,761 of record OY728159.1, read on the forward strand.
ATTGTGAATGAACTCAATCTGCATGAGAAGTTTTCATGGATTCTCTATAATCATGTGGCCTGAGCACACGACCTTGTGAACTTTTTCATACAATTCATATAGCCTTTTCACATGGTTTTCAAATGGTAAATCAAACTATGTGCTAGGCCTATGTGAGGGTGTTACCTGGAAAATAGATGTCGTACGGTTGGAACACGATTTAGAAAACCATGATTCCAAACCATTTAACCATAATTTCAAAGGGGGATTTATCCTTTTTACCCTGTAATATATTAATACCTCAAATTATTCTCTTATCTATTTGTTTCATCAGACCGCATGCCTAGAAAGCTCTGCTCTCATTCAAGTTCAAGATTTTGGTATCTCCCTCACACGATCTCTGATTCCTTCACCGTCAGGTGCATTGGTTACCACTTGGTAAGATATACTCTCCTATTCATTATTTTCATAATTTATATTCCCATCTATTGTACTATTTTTTATATCCTCATTTTCACTATTATCATGTCATTTGATGATTCTTCTAATATCTCTCTTTAAATCTCAATTCAAGGGTCGACACTGGACAAGGAGGGTTCTAAGAGCCTAAGGTAGGTAGTATAGTATCTTTCCATCAAGTTTCATCTCTATTATAACATTATCTGTTGTGATACATGTTGAAACATTTCAGATATGCCTCAAAATTGTTTAATAAATTAAATTAAATTCTTTACCATGCCCGATACAACTCTAGAAAGTGGAGAATAAACCCTTTGGTTGATCTCCTTGAGTTAAGCCACCCCAATGGGTGTGTTTTACCTTAGATGCATATTTTCCCATTATCTTAATTTTTATAAAAACCCCTTTAGGGATTTTTCCTTGTAATTAATTCCTTGAGTTAAAGAATTTAATTAATAGGAATGGTAGCCCAAGGTTTTTTCCCCAACACATAATTCTATAATTTAATTTCTTGATTAAGTGATTTGGACAACTTTTTAATCTTGTTATAATTATTTCATTTTTATATGGTATGATCTTGATAGAAAACTCATACCATTAGTTTATTTTAAGGGTGATAAAAGGATCCCGACTTAAGGATTACTTGGATGGTCTCATCATGCCTTAATTAGAGTTTGTTAAATAATTTTAAATATGTTAAGGGTGATACTAGGTATTCCTTGGACAAGATCACTGTGAGTTTCCTCTACCTTCATATGAGTGGTATCGGTTCCATAGGGGAGACCATATGGATGGACTCAGTCATGATATGGTTGTACTATTCCTTAAGTGAAACTCATACCCCTTCATGAGATACTAGGGATGAACATGGAGATGTTTTTTGTTTTCACACATTGGGGGAGTGATACAAGGGATCTCATTTATGGTCACATTCGACAGAATCCCATGAAATTAACTGTATGGATTTCCCCTAGAGTGATTCTTCAGATTCCTTTTGGATCACTTTGTGTGGCCATTGTATTACACTACTAATTTCCAAATATTTTACTTAAATTAAAGAATAAAAATGTGTAACCGAACCTCCTAGGATACATCTTGCAAGACAAACCACTTTCCTAGGGATAGTATGTCATTGATTCTTATTTATAATGAGACCATTTAATATATTCTTTACATGTGTTGGTTACCATGGTTTAGATACATACACCTTAATCTAAAATAGGTAGAGTAATATGGGTAACCAAAGTGGAACATGGTCAGATGAAACCGTTTATTTATTTAATGACTTGCATTTATTTTTAGTGTCCCATTGTTCATTTTATATGCACAAACTAGATTGATCTGGAAACTATTAGTGGTGGCGTACTGAGTATATCTCACACCATACTTTGGTTACTCTTGGTACCCATGTTGAATTCATGATTTTAGGTATAGATAATGGGAAGCAGCCAACTTTCGATGCTTGATTCTATGTTTCAGGATGAAGTACGGGTGCAAAGGACCGAGCCTATGCTCATGATACTAGTATCTATTTTTTAGACTTTTTGTATGTTTTTGTAAGCATGTGGTATATGTTTGTTCCCCCTATATTCATATGCAATCATTTTTGTATAGCTATGTGATCTTAATCATCATTATTTATTTATTTATCACCCGGATTCCACTTGTTCATTTATTATTCTATTGTTTATTATTTTTTAAGTTTCTACTACTTGTCTATATTGATCAGTATTGTGATACACTCTAAATAATGAGGGAAAATACTCCCCATAAACACATCCTATACCCTTACTACAAGTCCTAAGCATCCGACATATGGGGAGGTGTGCTTGAGGCCTTGCGGCCAACCGTCTTAGGGTACTACTAAGTGGATCCCAGGGCAGTATACTAAAAATTAGTATCAGATCATTTTTTCATTCATATTACAATTGAGTTATTAGACCAGAGACTAGGATGTAATGGAAGTTTGTAATGAACCTATTCCTATGAGTATCTACCCCATGTATTGAAAAAACCCAAATTACTTGGATAGGTTATTATCATTTTTTCACCTATTATGATTATATGGATTTCACTGTTGGGTGAAACACTTATTTTGTGTCGTTACTATTATTGATATTAATTTGATGTGATTTATTCCACCTTGACCTAATGATATGATGGAGTATCATTCATACATCATACTAGGAACTGTAGGACATAAATTTCATGCATTATGTCATGCCATATATATATATTTCCTTGAGCATTGCCTAAGTTGCATGTTCTTGTTGTGTTTTCCTTATTGTTATATATATATATATGTGCCAAAGTTTCTATAAGAACAACATAATTGGATTAATTAAATTTCCTACATCAATAAATACAGTTTTCCCATATATATTGATGATGAAAACTTAATTAACCAATTATCCCATGAATGATCCAGGAACCATTGGTTCTAAGGGATTAGATAATAGTTCAGTTGATTGATTAATTCCATTGAAAATTATAAATGATAATAATTCTATAAATTTGGAATGGTGGTTTAATCAATGAAATCATTAGATAAGACCTATTACATCCAAATACTAGGTGTACAGACTAGTTCATAGTTACTTAACATGAAAATTTCTGTTTATAAAGAGAATTGGCCTTTATAAAATTGTAATTGGGGATGCAATTTACTAGATTGAAATACCTTTATAAAAATAGATAATAATTTACTTAAATAAATTAATATTTTTAAATTTAAAGGTTACCACCATATGGGGATTCCAAATGCAAATTAAAGGGTATTTTCTTCCATATTATGCATTAAAAACTCCATATACTAGAACTTCTGTTGTTCCATAAGAGACATTGACCTTTACCCTATTGTAGTAATGGGAAGTAGTTTGTGACTCCTATGATACTTATATAACATTTCCTAATATCTTGGACCCAACAATATGAGTAGTTAAAGGGGTGTGGCTCTTTATAAAAATGTCGTGTGCCTATCCTTTCTTGATTTGGATTTTACTATTTTTTATAAATCTTATCTTAGGAAAACAATTTTCAATTTTAGACCTATGTCACCGCAACATCTTTGATTTATATACATGGAGGGTGGTGGAGACCATGATTCGAAGGTAGTGGGCCCTAGGCCACCAGTGGTACCTCCTTTAGTTCTACCTAAGGCACCAACAGTTGACCTCATATAGGTAAATGATGTTAAATTTCGAGATAGTTTCTTACATTTAATTCAATTTATAGTAGTTAATCCCCAACCAAGCCCTACCTTGGAAGAGTTGACCAAGGAATTCCAGTAGTAGAATCCTCCCAGCTTCCTAGGGGATGGAGGACCTTGGGCTCCTGAGTCATGGCTAGAGGACATGTTTTTTATCTTAGAGCATATAGATACACCTCCAAAGCATAGGGTAAAGGTCACTACCTATACTCTTTGTAAATCCACCAAACATTAGTGGTATGTCCTTATTTTGGTTGGTAGACATCGGGGTATGGTCAGGTATTATTTCTAGACATCCTTTTTCGACTACTTATTTCCCCAGATGTAGAGAATATACTATGCCAAAGAGTTTATACACCTTTAGTAAGGTGAAATTTTAGTGATGGAGTATTCAACTCTCTTCACCGAACTATAGAATTTTGCAAAAACCTTGATATATGATGAGCTGATGACTGTGATACGTTTTGAGGATGGGCTTCCATACACTCTCAAATCATTGGTGAATGTCTTCTGATTGACCACCATTTTAGAGACAGTGAACCAAAACCTCATCATTGAGTAGAACATGAGGGATTTTGGTAATATGAGCCCAGTTGTTTTTGTTTCTAGATAGGGAGATAGTTTATCTAGAGATAGGAAGTGACATGTTGAGCATGCATGTGGGGGAAGTTACATCTATATGACCCGCACTTATGGATATGTGTTGTGTCACCAGTGTGGTAGGGTAGGCCATAAGAATCCCCAGTGTATGGGGAATATGATCTATCGGCGAGCTTGTGGAAAGATGGGTCACCTTTAGTATTTTTACTAATATTTCCCTCCAATTCCCAGTGAATGTGGAATTATACTAGCACATAATTCAGGTACAGGATCAACAACTCCATGTTAGGATGGGAGTTTGTTTTCTACCAGTTTTTCAGGCTGAGGGGGTGATTCTAGTCGAGGTAGCCCGACATATGAGGCTCAAATCTCATAGACCAGACCAACCCAAGTTATTCAAGTCACATCTTAAGGCCATAGTTAATTCCATATCTATGCTTTGGATCCTATAAATAAGGATAAGATTCTATGACCTTCTATAGTGTGAGGTACTATTTTGGTAGCATCTACTTTAGTTTATACCCTATATGATACAGGTGCATCACACTCCTTCATATATTCTGCAATTATAGAGATTAAGGGCCCATAAATAGAGTAATTCAGAAGAATTATGACTATTGACAAACTTTTAGGGGTTCGATCTAAAGGAATACAATAGTGCAGGGATTCCCCCTTGATATAGGTAGGTACCAATTTCCAATGGAATTTATTTTCATTTGAGATGATTGGATTTGACTTCAATCTCAGTATAGACTGGCTTGTTCTTTATCATGCTCATATTTATTATTATCACTAGAGGGTTTCATTTACATCACCTAAGGGAAGCAATTATATTCTTAAGGGAAAATGGGGTATCTAAGAAAGTTGATCTAGACCCGATCATACTCGGTGAGGTTCTGTGATAGCCCATATTTCTAGTCTCTTCATGGGTGAATATGGAATGATTCTTGTAGAATTCTCTACATTGGTGGATATTTTAAAGGATGTTTTATAGGGAAATTTCTCAAGATTACATCCTATGAGATAGGTGGATTTCACCACTTATCTAGTTGAGAGTGCATCATGAGGGTCCATTGCACCCTATAGGATGGTACTTATAAAGCTCCAGGAACTCATAAAGTAGTTGGAAGATCTAGAGGAAAAGGTTTCTATATTACTCAGTACTTCACATTAGAGTTCACCAGTCCCTTTCACCAAGAAGGTGGGTAGTATCCTCTTTTTGAGAATAGATTAGAAATGGTTGAACTAGCTTATGTTGAAGAACTGGAATCCACTGCCTCATATAGATGACATCTTTGACCATATCTGAGGAGTGAAAATTTTCTATAAGATTGATTTGAGGTCGATATACCATTAGGTGTGTGTGTGTGTGAGAGGCCATCAAACATACCATGTAATGTGTGTCATATTAGATATAGATTGTATAAGTTTTTAGTTATATTGTTTGGTCTTACGAACATGCAGGAATTCATTATGGCTCTGATGAATCGGGTTTTCCACCCGTACTTAGATTCATTTATTGTAGTCTTCATTGAAGACACCTTAAGGTATTATCACACCATACATAACCATTCCAACCATATTTAGATCATGATGAGCACACTGAGAGAGCACCGTATTTATGAGATGCATTGAAAATACAACTTTTGGATCAGTGAATTTCACTTCTTTAGTCATATCATTTCATAGGCTGGAATATATATTTATCTAGAGTAGGTGAAGTCCATGGTTTCTTGTGAACAAACCAAGAATGTGTTTCACATACACAGCTTCTTTCAGATATTTGGCTATTAAAGGTGATTCATTTAGTATTTATCATATCTAGAAGCACCTCTTATAGTCTTGACTAAAAAGGGAATGAAAATTTTTTGGTCTGAAGCTTGTGATAATGTGTTTCAAGATCTTGATTCTTCTAGAGCCATCTAAAATCTATTTTGTTTATTGTAATTCACCAAGAATCGGGTTAGGAGAAGTTTTCATGCAAGATGATCGATTTGTAGCATACAAGTCCCACCATATGAGACCTTAAGAGTGAAATAAACCTACACAAAACCTTGAACTAGTAGTTATAGTTCATTTTCTCTATTGTTGTAGGCACTATATTTATTGTCATAGGTTCATTGTCCACATGGATCACAAAAGTCTCAAATACATCTACACATAACAAGAATTTAGTCTAATATTGCACATGTGGGTTTATTACCTGCATTCATTTAATTTTGAGGTTGATTATACACCCAAGAATGGAAATGAAGCAGCTTATTCCATGATCCATAAATCTCAAACATAAGACATCCAATGGGATATAATTGAATAAAAGTTGGTGGAATTATCATATGAGTTAAACCTAGAGGTTTAGGAACAACACAAGTAGCCAGTTTTAACAGCTCTATAAGGGATATCCTCTCTTATAGAGTGGGTTCTGATGAAATGATTGTCAAATCTTGAGAATCTCATCCCGAGGGAGAGTTTCTCAGGTGAGAACCCACTGACTAATTGGGTTTTTGAAAATAATGAGATCAATCTCCTCTATGTAATTATCTAGGTTTCTATTAACATATGGTAAGAGTTTATTTGAGAATCTCATAACTATGTTTGGGAAATTTACCCTAGGCTTACCAATACGTACTGAGACATAAATCATCAATATTAGTGGCCAGGTATGAAGAGGTAGATTTTAGGTTTCATTTAGAGGTGTTCCACCAGTCATTAACTAAAATAAAAAACCAATGACCTGTTATAATTCTACATCTTCTATCCATTATTAAGTGGAAATTTAATGACATCACCATGTATTTCATGATTTTATTTCAATGATCCCCTCAACAAAGCGATGCGATATGGGTGATCATCGATAGGTTGACCAAGATCACACAATTCCTATCGATTTGGGATACCTTCTCAATTTATGATCATAGAGGCTTTATATATGGGAGATAATAATCCTTTATAGTGTTCCTTGTTATATCAATCAGACCAGTATTCATAGTTTACATCATGGTTCTGGAAAGGGTTTCATAATGAATTGATTTCATATGTTCTCTTGAGTAAATCTTATCACCCTCAAATTGATGATAAGTCTGATCAGATGATGGGGGTGCTAGAGGGAATTCCCCGATAAAGCATACTTAATTTTGGAGGTTCATGGGAAACACATACACCTCTCATAGATTTTTCATATAGTAACATCTTTTAATAAATTACCTGGATGGATCCATATAAGGACCTCTATGGTAGGCCATGTTGTTCACCTCAATATTGGTTAGAGGTAGGTTATGTAGCACCACTGGGTCCTCATCTCATTCAGGAGACTTTAGAGAAAGTACTGTTGATTCAAAAACATATGGGCATAGCTCAGTCTAGGAAGAAGACTTATACCAATAGTTACAATCAACCTCTATAGTTTTAGGTGGGACAACGAGTATTTATGTTGGTTTTTCATATATTAGGTCATAGAAAAATATGGATATAGGTGATTCTAGAACCTTGTTATGTTGGGCCTTTAAAGATCGTGGAGAGAGTCAGGATAATAGTCTATCAGTTGCAGCTACCTCCGAGGTACTATTCTATGCACTTTATCTTCCATGTATCATAGTTTCATTGGTATCATTATGTGTCATAGTATTAATTTTACAAAGAGGATATTGATTTAGAGTCGGAAGAATCCTTAAATAAAATATCATACTTATAGTTGATCAAAACACAAAGGCTCTCTCGGTAGGTTAGTTCCAATAGTATAGGTGTTATGGAAGCATAACTATTTTTAAGATGAGACCTAAGAGTGGGGGGAATTTATGTTCATAGTGTTTGGAAATCTTCTCATACAATGTTTTACCACCCTCAGAAGGGAAACTTGAGGATGAGTTCTTTTAAGGAGAGTAGTTTGTAATGTTTCAGCTTTTATAAGCGGTACATATCCTTGTGTTTTTGTTTAAAACATATATTTATGTGTTTTAATGGAATATAATGGTTAAGTATTAGTCTAGGAGAGTTTGGGTCATTCTTAGATCCTAGAGATCTGAAATTTGGATGGACAAGGTGAGCTACATGGTTAGTACACAAATATTATAAACCATGCAACTTAACTATGTGGGCACTCAGTGTAGAGGAGGAGGCCTCATGGTTTATCTATAACCATTCAGACTGGGGTTCATGACTATGTGATTTTCTCAAATAATTCACAGATCATTTTCACATGGCTTGTTCATAATTGGTCAAATTGTGCACCTAACATGTGTGAGGGGGTTCCCTATATAGTAGATGTCACACATTTGACGTGTGGTTTGGTCAATCGTACCACAAAATCATGTGAACCCAATTTTAAATGGTAATTTACCCTTTTACCCTATTATTTTTTAATACCTCAAATTCTTCTCCTCCCTATTTATTCAAGTGGAGCGCATGCCTGGGAAGAACTCCTCTTCTTCAACTTAGAGATTTTGGTATCTCCCTCATATGGTCTCTAGTTCCTTCGCAGTCAGAAATTTTGGATCCTTTTTGGTAATATCTATACTCCTCTCTCTTATTTTCCAATTTTATCATCATTTCTATTTTGAATTTCAGTATTACTTCATTTTCCCTATTTTCATTTCATTTACTGATTCTTCTGATATCACTCATTCTAGCTCGATTCATTGGTGAGAGTGTTGTGAACCTAAGTTAGGTGTTCTAGCTTATTTCACTCATGTTTCATCAATTTTATAACATGAAATGTTTTTTTGAATTACATAACTTTCTAGTGATGAATATAAATTTATTAATAAATCAAATTAAATGTTTTACCATGCTTGATACAACCCTAACGAGTAGAGACGAACCCTTTGTTTGATATCCTTGACTTAAGACACTTCAATCAGTGTGTTTTACCTTATAGGTCTCTTTTACCTTTATATTAAATTATCTAAGTACCCATTTAGGTGTGTTTCCTTATAATAAAAACATTGAGTCAATGAATGGAATTAACAGGAATGGTAGGACATGGGTTAGGCCCCTATACATCATTCCATAATTGAATTGCATGATTAAACAATTTGGACAACTTATTAATAATGATATAAATGTTGCCTTGTTAAATGGTATGATCTTGATATCCACATAATACCCTTACTTTATATCAAGGGTGATACAAGGGTATTAAGGACACCTTGGATGGGATCATCATGCATTAATTACAGTTTATTAAATAATTATAAATACCTAAGGGGTGATACTAGGTATTCCTTAGACAGGCTCACAGTGTGTTTCCATAACCTCCACACGAGTGATACAAGTTCCCTAGGGGAGACAAAATGGGCTGTCTTAGTGATGAGATAGTTTTACCTTGCCATGACTGTGTCTTGTATCCATAAGTGAGATACCAAGGATGAACTCAGAGTTTTTTGTTTTTTTTACACCATGCTGGGGGTGATACTTTTGATCTCATTTATGAGTTACCTTGTATAGACTCCCAAAACATTCGGTATATAGGGTGAATCAAGAGTGATACTTTAGATTCATTCTACAACACATTTGATCATATTAGGGTTCCTCTAATAAATTCAAAATATTTTTCTTAAATTAAATAATAAGAATGTATAACTAAACCTCCTGGGATGTGTCTGACAAGGTAAACCACATGCTTGGGGGTGGTCAGTTGTTGATTATTATTTTTGATGATCCCATTTACCATATTCCTTACATGTGTAGGTTACCTTGGTTTCAAGAAAATCAGCTTAGTTTTAAGAAGGTAGAGTTGGATAGGTATCCAATGAGGAACCAAGTCCGATTTATTTATTTGTTTATTTAATGTCTTTAGTTTATTGTTATTAGAACACTATTCATTTTATATATAAAAATTGGATTGATCTATAAAACATTTTTGGTGGACTACTAGGTATATATTACACATTTCTTAGGCCTCCCTTGCTACCGATTCATACTTTATGATTATAGGTATAAATAAAGGGAAGCATCCAGCTTCCGAATCTTGATTCTAAGTTCTAGGATGGAGTATGGGTGCATAGGAATGAGCCTTGAATTGTGATACTAGTATCATTTTTTGGACTTTTTTTATGTTTTTGTTAGAATGTTGTATATTCATGTTCCCCCTGTATTCCCATGTACTCATTTTTTAATAAACACGTGATCATCATCATCATTTTTTTCAATCTATTATTTAACTTTTTCCAGTTCATTAATGATCTGGTTGTTTGTTATTTATTATATTTTCATGGCTTATCAATATTTATCTCTATTGTGATGCTCTCTAACTCATGAGTGTGTAATCTTTCCATGGACACACCTTAGGCCCTCTCTTCTTGACAATAGCCTCTTCCATATTGGGAGGTGTACATGAGGTCATGGGGATGACCATCTCAAGGCACCGTTATGTGGATCCTGCAGTGCAACCCTATAGAATTCACCTTAGAAAAAGTTGGGTGAGAAAGTAAAGTATTATGTTATCACTACAGCTGAGTTTCATGTCTCAAATTATGTGATAGCATGTATATTAGTCCTAAACTCATTGATCCCTAATGATTTTTTTGATTATGGATCTAATCACTCCATTATATCATGTATGTTTTCTAAGAACATTGAATCTTCCCATGTTACTCTAATAAAAAAGTTTTCAATTAATAAAACTAATGGGAATCTTATTTTAATGAATATTCACCTTACAGTCTCTACAGAAATGCATTGATTCTCCCTGGTGGAAAACTTTATTATCATACCAATGGTTGATTTTGGCTTAATCCTTAGTATATATTGTATCTCAATGTTTGAAATAATAATTTATTATAGATAGAAAAGGATTACCATTTGTTAAGGGGTCATATAATCCCTTGCATTCAAGGGAGAGACTTCACCTCTCGAGTCTTTTCTGTACCCACCTCTTGTACCTCACCTTAATGAAATTATGGTTGAAGTGGAAAGAAAACCACAATATATGGATGGGAAATACATATTAATGATAGAGAACATACCCATTATAAAAAAAAATACATTAATGAATTTACATTGGAATTACCTAGTCATCCACCTAATCATGAAGTTGAGATTTCCATTAAACTCAATTTGGATGCAAGATCCATATCTAAAACTCTAAATAGGATGGAACCAATGGACTTGGTAGAGTTGAAGAAACAACTACAATAGTTGTTCGATAAGTGATTCATATAATCTATAGTTTTAACATGGGGAACACCTATTTTAATTGTGAAAAATAATGATGGGTCAATTTTATTGGGTATCAATTATAGAGTGTTCAATTCCAATATTAATGAATGAGTATACTTTTCCAAGAATTGATGAATTATTTGATAAGCATCAATAATATCATGCACATGAGCCTCAGCCCAATTGTTGAGGTCTCCCTAAGAGCATCCACAAGACCCAGGTTCAAATTTAGGCAGAGGAATAATTTTTGGGTTACAGTAGTATTATTGTAGCAGGTACTATAACAGCACTGTGTGGTCATTGTAGTAGTTACTATAGCGGTATTGTTCGATACTATAGTATCCAAAACTATTCACCTTGGGACACCTATTTGGTCTTAGAGTCCTTATGGCCTTCAGGCCATCCAGGCCTTCGGGTCAGTATGAATTTCAAGCCACCTCAAGGCCTTTGGGCCACATCAAGGCCTTTAAGGACACCTGATATACAGATACACAGACAGATTCTTCAAGGAATAGGCCCTCGAGGTGCATTCATGAGTAGAGCACATCCACCATATTACAGCTAACATATTTGAAAGAATGAGAGGGTATGACATTGCCATCGGTATCGGGACTATGCATCTCTGCATAGGACGACTATCCAAACATCCATGAAAAGGTGGAGAGATGATCACGATGAATATGATGGGGAGGGGCATTTTCAAGTAGTCATAGTCTTTATGATTTCCTTATGACCTACAGGTCTTTTAATGTCTCCAAGCCTGCGGGAAATGTAATCTCTAAGCCTACGGGCCTTGTAAAGGTTCCCCCTCATCCCTTGAAAGAGGGTTATCAAAAAAACGATAAAACATAAGGTCTTCGGTCCATTAAAAAAAATAAGATCCTTATTTTTTGAAGATATATATTCAATGTGATTATCATTAGTTAATGGTGAAGAAAGAGGATATACTGAAGATGAAGTGTCAAATGAGGTATATATATTATGATTTTATGATAACTCCCCCTAGATTTAATAATTCACCTTATGTTTTTATAGATCTAATGAATTTATTATTCAAGGATTGTCTAGATAAAATTTTCATATTATTTATTTATTATAACATAATATAATATAAATTTTATGAGGAGCATGATAATTATATACATATAATTCATAATAGTCGTAGATAAAATGAATTTTATAAGAAATTTTGTAAGTGTGAATTTTGGATCCATGAAGTTTCCTTTATTTTCTATATTATTTCCAAATGTGGAATATATATTGGTATTTCAATGAAAAAGGTACTCAAATAATTACTTACACTGAAAAATATAATTGAGATTTGTAGTTTACCTCATTTAGTAGCTTATTATCAGTGTTTTGTTTAAATAAATCCTAATTGGACAACCCGTTAACCATGTTGAAACATGAATTAATTAAATTTACATAGTCTAGAGAATGCGGAGAAAAATATGAAGAGATAAATAGGATATTTATTACTGAACCGATATTGACTTTAACATCCAGAATGGGAGGATTTGTAATATTTTTTGATGCATAAAATAAAAAGATAGGGTTGTGTCCTTATGTGAAATCATAGAGTGGTTGCTTATGCATTAATGAAATTTAAGATTCATGAAAAAATCTATCCAACACATGACCTTGAGTTGGAATCCATAATTCTTCCCTTAAATATATAGTGGTTTTGTCTCAATGGGTAAAGACACGACATATATATAGACCAAAAAATGATGAATTATATTTTATCTCTGAAAGATCTCAACATATGGTAAAGAGGATGTTCGGAACTACTCATAGATTATGATTTCTCAATAAATTACCCCCTTAGGAAGGAAAACAAGGTGGCTGATATGTTGATTAACCATGATGATGATTAATAATAATCCTATATTTGATGATCTAGTAATAATGGATATGGTAATTTTTCAGCAGGGGGTCCTTCATTTCTTTTCTAAGAAATTGCTAAACCATTTTTATAAGAAAATATAGAGAAGTACCAGTATGATGTTAAGGATATCCAATAGAATATTAAAGTATTAAATGGTGATAAATTGATATAAGTCATTTATAAAGATGGATTATTGAAGTTTAGAAGGAGGTTATGTGTTCCATTTGTACCATATTTGAAGAGAGAACTACTAGATGAAGAACATAGTTCAAATTTCTCTAGTCACCACACTAACACAAATATGTATATGGATTTAATAGAAATTTTTTGATGGGATGGTATAAAGAGAGAAATTGTAGACTATGTGTCTAGATACTTAATATTCCATCCAGTAAATACTAAAAGAAAGCATCCTAAAGGTGTCAGAAAACCTCTTCCTATACTATATAGAAGTGGTATAATATTATAATAAAATATGTCACTAGAATTATGAAGTACCCATGGAAGAATGATTCTATTTGGGTCATTATATACCACCTTTCTAATTCTACACACTTCTTAGTAGAAATTTAATACATACCACTTGAGCACCTTATTTAGCTTTATATCAATGAAATCATGAGACTTCATGGGGTACCTATATCAATTGTTTCTGATTGTGACCCTCATTTCAGATAAAAATTATTTTAACATTATTTAAAAGTATCTTTCACTAAGATACATTTAACAATCTATTATCCTCATGTTATTTTGAATTACAATGGGTATCAGATTTGTTTCTAGATATAGTAGAATTTTTCATACAATAAACGTTTCCATTTGGGTATCCTGATGGAACTATATAAGGAAATTTATGTGAAGAGATTAATTTCTCCATCTTATTAGGTAGAAGTTAGATAAAGGAATCTATTAGACCTAGAACATATGGATGAGACAACTAAGAAAGAAATAAAAATCTAGTTTCATATGATATCATCTCAAATAAAATAAAATAGTTATGCTAATAATCGAAGCAAATACATGGAATTTCAAGTAGGGGATCATGAATTATTAATGGTGTCCCTATGATAATGTAATTGTGAGATTTGGTAAAAAGGGGAAGTTAATTCCTAAGTACATAGGTCATTTTGAAATTCTAGATAGAATTGGAGTTATAGCTTACCGATTGGCTATTCACTAAACCTTCCAAAAGTACATGATGTCTTACATATTTCATTATTATGGAAATAAATGTCAGATCCAACACATGAACTCACATTAAAGGGAATACAGATAGAGCCTAACAATTCCTATAACAAATAGAATATCTAAATTCTTTACACTAAAGAGAAATTATTCCGAAATGGAACTATTCAGCTATTGAAATTCATTTGGAGAAATCATAAACTATAGGACGAAACTTGGGAGATAGAAGAGTCTATGACAAAGGAATACTTACATTTTTTACAATAGCTAACAAATATCCCAATTTCAAGTATGAAATTATTTAATAAGGTGATAATGCAATACCTGAGACCCTAATATACTATGTTAGAACTACATTGAAAAATTATTATACAATACACACTCTAAAGATACTTTATTCATGATTATACTCATGAGTTATATTTAAAATGTTCTATAATTTTTATTTAATAAGATGATTTAATATTTGGATTAATCATGTTAAAATTATCACAGGTTGATTTTTTTAGAAATAATTTATTTTTCAGTGAATAGTTAAAAATACAATTTTTACAAGAATAATAGTGTTTATGACTATATCAAGATGTAAGTATAACTTAAAAACATATAAAACAATTTTCCTGATAAAAATTTTATTTAAGGATTAAAATTATTCATTTAAAAATACTATTTAGAATTTATAAAACCTATGATTATAATTTCATATACATAAATAATATTTGACTCCAAAAAATGGTTTTTATTCACTTATATTAGAAAATATTTTTTATTAAATTTTGGAATTAAATATAAAAAAAATAATTCATATTTTATATAATCATGTAAATATTATTTAATAAGGTAAATTTCCTTTTTAGGCCATACCAATATGACTACTAAGATTAAAGTTAATTATCGGGATAAAGGTGAAACTATTATATTCAAATTATTATTTTATTAACCTTGTGTAATTTTTATATAATAAAATAAATTAATAATTTATCAAAAATTACTCAAATATGTTGTCTAATCCTATATATAAATATATTAATTATCATTAAATTGTTAATCAGTACTAAATAATACTAAAACACTTAATATAAAAAACAACATTTTTCTACAAAACGGTTTTTCTATATATTAAATGTCCCAATTTAAAAGTTAATTTTATATTATTTATAAATTGAATTAAATTATATGAATATTAAATTTAGTTTCATTAAATATAAATTTAATATGATTTTATAACTTATTTTTTTATTAAAGCATAAATTTCTTGGGTCAAAACAAGTTACCAGGGTAAAAACCAAAAGGGTAAAATACAAAAAAAACCAGTGTTAAAAGACTTAAAAACTCTTTAAAACAAGTTTAAAAATGAATTTTTTAGTATATGTTCACCTTATGTAACCTAAAAATTCATTATAACTCAATTTTTGAGCTATTAAACATTTAATAATTTCATGCCATCACTAAAAAAGAAATTTTTATTTATAAAGATGTCAGTTTTTTCACTTATAAACGTAGATCACTTCCCCCACATTTTTTCCAATTCCAAATACTTAGATCAGAAAAATTTATTCCATAGTCTCTATTAAATTCTCTTTGTAAATACTAGAATACTTTTCATTACCAAAATACCAGTTTAAGGATCCTTAAGGTGTTACCCAATAGAGAACATCCTAAGGTAGAAGTATTGTTCTCAACCGAGTTCAATTAATTATTTTCTTATTATGCCAACTAAAATATCTTTTATAAATGAATTTATTATAACATATGTGTTAATTATACTTTTTAATTTTATTACACTAATATAATATCCATTTTCTACCCCCTCTT
Organism: Viscum album; assembly: GCA_963277665.1. NCBI lineage: Eukaryota > Viridiplantae > Streptophyta > Magnoliopsida > Santalales > Viscaceae > Viscum > Viscum album. Next base: position 1,644,569,050 of record OY728159.1, read on the forward strand.
AACCATCTAAAAAAAATATTACGTTTGTGTTACGTGCGGGTTACTGCCTCCATGAAAGAAACCTATTTTTTTCACTCTAGTATTTCATTATTTTTATAAATCTATTGTAAAATAATTTTTAATATTAAAACATCTAAATAATATCATTATTATTCTTTTGTAATTATATTATTCCAAATGAATCACTTTCTTAACCGTGCTCATTACTAGATTATATCTTATTCTTACTTGGTTTGATTTAACCACCAACTTAAACATTGCTATGAATTTGTATCGTGGATGAATATAGATACTCGAATACTATTGTTATTGTAAATTAATGATTAAATAATTTTTGGTTTATTATTATGTAATTTTTTTTTATAATTAACTAATTATTAGGATAGCATCCCATGATTGTTAAAAATTACAGAAACATGCTCGTCGCCAACTTCAATGTCACGAATCATAACTAAAACTATTGTTAAATGAAATTAAAAAATTATATTCATTATAAATAACTGATTATTGTACCACTAATGATATTATAATGGTTAACTTTGAATCTATATAAAAGAATCAACACCACCATTACAAAACAAGTACTAAACAAACAATCGAAACAAGTAACATCTAATAATGAAAATTAAATATAACTAACTAATATATTTATAGTTAATTTTTATAAATAGTTTTTATAAATGTTAATATGAACGAATATGGTTTTAGAATAAGATATTAAAGGTAATGGAATTTTCAGCTCAATTTCCTTCTCCTTGAGACATGTTTTCTATTGTGTGCCTAATTTAAATTATATGTTGTATATACTACATATTTAATTTATTATATAATTAATTTTATTTTATTCATGGTATTTTAAGTTAAATTAAAAGATATATATTTCAGTGGGAGTTTTTATTGAATTATTACTTAATCTATATGGGTTTCCAATCCTTCCCTTTCATTTTTAATTAAAATTATTTTTCTATAATAACACTTTTTTATATTTAATTTTTTTTTAATTTTATATAATGATATCTCATTGATATGTTGTTAATGATAAATTACTTAATTCATCTTATTATTGACTTTCCCAGATCAGTCATATTTCCAAAAAATATTAAATTTTATAAATTAATATGTGTGTAGCTTTCTTAGAAATTACATTCATGTTTGGATACTGGTAAGTGGAGGAAAATGGGGATCGGATGAACCTAAGGGTAATAACCTTGAAAAAAGGATGTTTGAGTTTCAACACTTCTTGACGTAGTGCATGATGATCGGTCCTAATACTACACACCTAGATAGACACTCTTGACGGGTATGATTTAGAAAATTCACACACTCTTTATGAACCGTAATGAAGGATTTGTCTACTATTTTTTTGGCCTCCTACTATTGAAAACTATAAAACTAAATTACAATATTCTATTGATGACACATCACCTTAAAAGTAACATTATACAGTACTATATCTATATTTCTTTAATAATTTTATTTCCTATTACATTTAAAATACCCCATAAGTTCTATAATGATTAAAGGATATTATATTAGTTAGACACGGTATTCTATTGAATGGGGAAATATTTACTATTATTATTTACATTATATGTTGACCATTGTTTTATTTAGTTAGGATTATGTTATAATTTTCTTAGGTAATGTTATGAAATTTATTTTCAACTCATATTAATAATGCATTGGACTTAATTGGAGACATTTGGGCCCTGGTATAGATAGCCCCTCAATGCATCATTAGGTCACATAAGACAAACTAGCTAGGGTATTGACATATGCCTCACCCATTTACATATGATACCTTGTCATAAGGCCTTAATGGTATTTTTTTGTCTGAAATTATTCCTTCCATCAATATGAAATAATTTATTATTATCCATGTTTTTTATTAATTTCCATGTGTATAGTTTTCCCTTATATTTATCTGATTATTTCATTATTTTGATCATTTATTTTTACATACTATTTATACCATGCTTATGATATGATAGATTCCATTTTAAAATAATCTTTACTGATCATCTAAGTTCACAATTATTTTTTTCCTTTCCCCATGAAACCTAGAAAAGAACATTGTTTAATTTTCAAGGATATTGTAGAAGTGATAATAATTTTCATATTGTGTTTTAATATTGTAGGTTATGTTTTCTAGTGTAATTTAAAAAATACTTATATATCTAGTCTAAAAAGACTACTAAGCTATTGGATCCTATAGTAAATCTTTATTATATAATAATAATGTAATATTAATACCATCTCTAGGTTTCTGGATTCTAGGTTGTTACAAATGCTCAGCCTCAACCATCCAAATGATAACGAAATATGGACAATACTGGTCTGGTTATAGTGTCTCATCTAGTTTGTCCCACCACACTTTCTATCAAGGAGTGAGATACAAGAGTGTAAATTTTCTCATATATTAGATGTATGATGTAATCAAGTGTCACATTCATATTCCAGTATGCCTCTTGGTCATTGATTAACTTTGATTATCAGAGGATCTTCATAAGGCCCTCGTTGAGGCTCTAAACTGCCCTCTCTAGTTTGAAACTAAGGAGTCCACTGTCAATGCCTACCAAAAAGAGGAATCTTGTAACGACCTAAACTTTTATAAATGAAACTCCCTTTTTAAATGATTAAATTCATTATTGAGAAATAAAATTATAGAAAAGACATAACTTCTTTGTTTATTTGGGACTGTTATCAGTTATATCCTATCAAATTTAATGGACAATTTATAATCATAACCAATGATAGTATAATCATTATAAAGTGACATTATTATTAGTATATATTAATGGATATGATAATGTATAATTGAGACAAATAAATGAATCAATGGTCTTGACCAGTAGTATCATACCCAATAAATCTCATTTTTCATAGATTCCAAGGGAGACAACATCAAGCAGATTTTAGCTTAACCACGACCAAAATTGTATTCAATAACTAAAGCTCGAATGAAACCATTTATGTTATAATTTTAAGCTCATCAAGATAATGACCAAAACAATATTTATTGAAAAACCCTAATAAAATAACACCATCACACACCTTACCCTTAGGGTATTCACTAGAATAATAAAGAGATTCTTATCTAGACACTAACATTTTGATTTTTTATGTTAACTTTTCAATAAAATAATTTTTATATGTATTTAATTTTTATTAATATGTTTTAAATGATTAAATAATTTTTCTAAACAAATTAGATTTTGATATGATGAAACACAAATTCTATTTTTTGAGAAATATATAGTTTCTATCAAAACAATACTTTTAATGAATTCAATAAATTTTGAAAAAAAAATTATTTTAAAAAAAAATATTATAAAAAAATATTTATTAAATATTAATGATAATCTAATTTTATGAATTCAAATGTAAATTTTATAAGGGTCATAAAAATGTTATTGTAAAAAACTAATATTTTTCAATAAGTGAGGATTTTTTATTTAAAAGTGTAAATTCTCATACTTATAGATTTATTTTTATTAAATTAATATTATTTTTCAAATCTTCATTGAAATTATCTGAGGTGAAATTTTTCATAATTTTCTGATATAGTCAATTCTTGGGTAAAAATTAAATATGTTATAATTATACAGTGTGTAATATGACATCGTAATGACCCAAAAGTTATGTAAATATGAAATAAAATCTATACATGGAAAAATATATATTTCACATTTAAAATATTTTTTTGTTTATTTGATTAATTTTATAAATCCTTAAGGAATCCTCCAAAACCGATATTATATTTTAATGTTTTAAAATTAAATCTTTATAAGCCTAACTTGCTTCCACATCCCCAAGGGAATTATTTTAATGTGTTATGTTCTTATCCTTATAATATAATTAAGCCCACTCTTATTTGGTAGAAACCATGGGAAAAAATAGGGAGGTTTTTTATTTTTATTACTTTTTTATATAGATTCCAAAACATAAATTTAGAAATTAATAAATAATTGTCATATCTTTTAATATGTAAACTCATCCAAACTCCCATTAATCTTTAATCAAAACTCTTAGAGAATGAAGTTACTCTAAACATCCTTATGAATATCCCTCCCAAGGTTCCCCCAATCTCTTAAGAATCTCCCTTTAATCTTTTTGAGGTTCCCTCTCAAGGTAAGGGATTATCTCCTTCTCCTCTTTATTCAAAAACCTTCTTTTTTCATTCCTTTTGATTTCCATTTTTTCAATTTGGTATATGTTTTTACCCAAACCTCTTATTGTCCTTATGATTTTGAAAGTAATGATACACCCCTTTATCTCTCATTCAACCTTTTTATATACATTTATGTACACCTGTTATGTCGCCGTAATTATCCTATGATTCTCTATGCAAAACATTTGTGTAGTGAATACCCATCTCCATTTCAACTCCAGGGTATTCACCCATTTTACCTATCCAAGATGTTTTGGGGATTTAAATTTATATAATTCTCAATATTTAATAATGAGGTTAAAATTTATGAAATTAATCCATATATTTTATGAACTATGTGACACACTTATGCATGTAAATGATATAAAAGAATAGGTGGGCCTAAAATTATATATCCCTCCATTTCATTGGGTAATTATTTTAACTCATGAGATACCATTTATGGTGCATGGGATGTTATCATAAGTACACTAGGTTTTCTTGTCTTGGTGGTTAAATGTGACATATTATTATGATGTAATGTTTTATTTTTTTTACACATTCCTTTTTTACCAGTATGTTATCATGTTATATCATGCCTTGTTGTTTAAGATTATGATTATCACCCATCTTATGTTACCTTGATATACCTATTGTCTCACATGAACTACTTTAACTTATTTTTTTCTTTCTTTTACTCCCTTACTAGGATTTATATCTCACCCCTTTCTTACATACGCCCCCAGGTTACCCCATGCTTTTTTCAAAGATCCATGGAATATAAGTGTATGTTATTAAATTTTTAAATAATGATGATGTGTTTAATTTTCAATTTGTTATGATATATTACTAAATATCTAAATACACTAGGCCTAACAATATTATAGGGTTGTATTAAGTGTCCCATTATATAATAAATTATAAATTAAGGTGTATTAATAATATGGGTTATCATAGTGGGTATTAGAAGAATGTCAGTTACTTTTTTATATTATAATTATAAATATCTAGGGAAAGACTTAGGTATAAGGAGAAACATCGGAAAACATCCATATGTTTTTATAAAGTATAGAGTAAGTTGTTTCTATGTAAATATGTCCCATCCAAGATACTACAAGTGGATATGAATCTGAAACAGTTGAACCTAGGTAAAATAATCTTGAAAAGGGCGCATTGATATGGAATCTATCATCACCTGGTGTACAAAAATGGGCCTTAATACACACCTAGTTTGACACACACATGAGATATTATTTGGTAAATTCATAATCTCTTTACAAATCATTATGAAAGGAATAAAAATTCATATAATATTTTCTATTAATAAATATACCATGGATAACTTATATTGAAACTAATAAATTAATAGGTTAATGAATATATTTCAATTATGAGTTTTTGATTTAATGTTTACGGTTTCCCTTTTTTTCATTAATAGTTTATAAAATTCTCATCCCTAATGTTTACCTTTATTTTACTCGATGGAAAGAAATATGAGGAACTGATTCAAAAACCAGAGTGATGGGAAATGTGTTGACTATCTAAATGAGATACCAAACTTTATGGGAAAAAGAGTCAAGAACATCATGAAAATACTTTCTCAACTAATTTAGGTTTTGAATATAAATAAGAAATTGGAGTAATTCTGAAATCCCCTAAAGAAAGATCATGATACAATTGATACTATTATGTAACAAAGGACTCTAAATTTATGTGTATATTCTATTAAATTAATTGTAGGGAGTAGATAAATCCATTTAAAATATATTCTCTATATTTCAATGCTCCAATAAAGAGATTTTTTGGTTGACTATTTGTTATAAGTAGGGATAATCTGCTTACTGGTGGACGTTGGTAAAAAATATAAAGCCCAATGAAAAGATTGATGTGATGGAGTGGAATGAGATTAGAAAAATGTTTTTTGAAAAATATTTTCTTCTCACCCCTATACATAAAATAGAGTGTATTTTTTATCCTTAATAATATTTATGACACAAATATTAGGGAGTATAAGGACAATATATCATGACTTTCATGATACGCCTCCGAATTTTTCATCTCCCCTCAAAGTAAATTTGATCATTTATTTGGTATTTTAAAGATGAGTCTATGAAAAGATTGTTTAGTTTAATACATTCACATATATGATAAAATATTTTGATTTTATATCAAATATTAAATGGATATTAGTGGATATCAAGGGTCTCATATGTCTGGAGATAAGGAGTGGAGAATGGATTTTAAATATGGTGGTACGATGGAGAAGTTTGACAGTGGAAAGAAGGTCCAATATCCCAATTTTCAAAAGTGTGGTAAGAAACATGCTTCGAGTTTTCTGAAGGGGATGAGGAAATTTTTTAGATGTGGGAAAGAAGGGAACCTGGCTAGCTATTATCGATGGGAGAAACCCACCAATGTGAAGGAAGGATGAAATGCTCCAATCATATCTCAATCTGTCGTCAAATGTTTTAACTATAATGAATAGTTTCATTATATTAATGACTTCCATAATCCAAGATTTGTTTATGATAACTGATTAAAACAACCTCCAATGCCAAGATATCATTGGAGAGCATAAGTTATCCCAACTACTGCGGTGGATCCCAATAATAAACTAGTGACATGTAATCTAGTTATTCACTCATAGATAGTGAATGAATTAATTTATATAGGTTATATGAATTCCTTCATATCACACTAATTTAATTGAAATATTAAATACCACTAGAAAACATGGAAATCGAGTTATCATTGAAGATGTAAAATGGGTCAATTGTTTCACTCCAAGAATATAACTCATCCCCTATATGTATTCGTTTACTAAATTTCCCAAAACTCCTTGTGATACTCACCTTATAAGAATTAAATTATATTTTGGGTATGGACTATTTTTTATTGTATATAGACAAAAAAAATTGCAAATAGAATGAAATCACCCTCTGAATAGAAATTTTCTCTTAAATTCTATACAACTGAAAGGAGGAGGATAGATTTTATTTGGTACCAAAATCTCAAGTGCTGATATTATTACCATTGTAAAGAAAGCATATCTAGCTCAAATGATTAAGACTAAAGAAAAGATTATACTTGAGGACATGTCCATAGTAAGTAAATTAACAAATGCATTTCATAAATAATTTCTTGGTCTTTTTCCTAGTCATGTGGTTGAGATCTCAATCAAATCATACTAGGAGATTTTATAATATCCAATACACCATATATTATGGTGTTTTCTGAACTTGATGAGTAGAAGAAACAATTATAGGACAGTATGTATAGAGGTTTTATACACCCAAGTGCTTCACTAAGTGGTGAACGGGTCTTCTTCTTCTAGAAGAATGATGGTTCAATCCACCTACACATTCATTCTCATGAATTTAATAAGATTATGATAATGAACAAGTATTCTCTTCCATGGAAATACCACTCATTAGATCAACTATACGGATCCCAGTACTACTCTATGTATGATAGTCAGTCAATATATTATCAAGTAACTGTGAAGAATGAGGATATCCCCAAGACTTCATGACATACAAGGTATGTGTACTAATAGTTCACAGTGATTCCATTTGGACTCACTAATTCTACAAAAATATTCATGGAATTAATGAATAATATTTAGGGATTACCTCACAAAAAAAATATGGAAGTCTTTATAGGTGGTATTCTTATCTACTACAAAAGCAAGGATGAAAATGAGGAGTATTTAAATAATATATTGAATACATTTTGAGAGGAAAATTTATATAAAAACTAAAATGTATGTGATTTTTGGTTATAGAAGGTAACTTACTTGGGTCATTTTTTCCACCAAAAAAGTGATATTTTTGGATCCATTTAAAATAGAGGCAATGGAATGATAAATTAGACCATCATATGTGATATAAATCCATTGTTTTCTTGTATTAGTTGGGAACTATCATTGATTTGTGGAAAAAACCTCATGATTTTTAATCTAACTAACCAAGACTACTTGGAAGGGAGTCTAGTTTGTTTGGACTGATGAATATTAATAAATAATTAAATATTTGAATAAGAGGCCAATCACTAAACCTATACTCACATTACCGACTAGTAGGGTAGGATTTGTGATCTACAGTGATGCTTCCAAAAATTCCATGGGTTGTGTAATAATGAAAGATGAAAAATTGATAGCACATGCCCCTTGGAATTAAAGATCCATGAGTAAAACTACCCAATTCATGATTTAGAATTTATATAAATGATCTTCAAATTGAATATTTAGTGACATTATCTCTAAGGAGAAAAGTATGATATATATATATATATATAATATAAAATCCTCAAGTATACATTCACATAGAATAAAATTAATATGTCCCAAATAAGGTGGTTGGAGCTGATCAAGGATTATGGTTGTTCAATCCATTTCCATCCTGGGAAGTAAAAAAGTGTTAGATGCTTTGATTAGAAAGGACCCCCTACCCTATCAATGATGATGATTGAAAGGGATATAATCTTATTGGACATCAAAATGATAGATTTGGGAATAATAAAAGGAACTTTAACCTAACTTTCCCAAATAACTACTAAAATATCTACTCACGAAAGGATCAAGGAGTCCTAGAAAAGTTATGAGTTTCTATAGTAGAAGATAGTTAATATTATGGAGTTTAACATTTTTAAAGATAGAGTTAAAATGTTTGGAACTTAGATATATGTCCCATAAAAATCATAAATGAAAGGGAAATTCTAGATGTTGCACATAAGTCATCTGTATCTACTCATCTTGGAATCACTAAAATGTATATAGATTTGAAGAAAAAAAATTGGTTGGATTGCATATAGAGGTAAATTGAAATTTTTTTAGGTTTATGCTTAGTATTCCAACAAGTCAATGAATAGTGACATAAGTTTATGGGTATCATGAAACCATTTCTCATACCAATATGGAAATGGGAAAACATAACCATGGATTTTATCATAAGACTCCCTAGGGAATGTAAAGGAAATAAAATTATATCGGTAGTGTTGAATCATATTACCAAGTCGACACATTTATTTTTTATTAAGGAAGATTTCTCTCTTGACCAACTCACCAAGATATACATATGGGAAGTAGTAATGCTACATGGAGTTTCACTCTCTATTGTATCTGATTGGGATCTAAGGATTACCTCTAGGTTTGGAGAAGGCTTCACCAATAATTTGATATAGTGTTGAGATTTAGAAATAATCTTGACCCTCGGATGGATGGATAGTATAAAAATTTAATTAAAACTCTAGAGAATATGATGAATTCATGATCAATGGATTTTCAATGATGTTGGGACCATCACCTTCCCCTAGTTGATTTTTCATATAAAAATAGTTTCTATTCTAGCATTCTAATAGAACCTTATGAGAATTTATATGGGATGAGGTGTCAAACATCAACATAATGGGATAAAGTTTGAGAGAGAAATATAATGTGACCTAATCTTATCCAAGAGATGGTGGAGAAAGCTCAAACCATTTAGCGTAATTTGAAATATATAAAAAGTTGATAGAAAAGTCATGTTAAAAATCATCGATGAGACCTAGTGTTTGAGGTCATATATGATGTGTTCCTTCATATATCACCATGGAAGAAATTTTTGAGGTTTATGAAGAAGTTAAATATTATTCCAAGATACATAAACCCTTTGAATTACTTTTTTTCATCAAAATAGTGGCCTATCAACTAGAATCCCACCAAAACTATCTAATGTACATAATGTGTTCCATGTATCCCTCATGAGGAAGTATATTCCAGACTCCTCACATATTCTAAATCCATAGGTGGTACCATTTTAGAATTATATTTCATATGAGAAACAACTGGTGAAGATATGAGATCATATATACAATTTTTTATGAAAAAAGACAACTCACCAAGTCAAAGTGTTGTGGTAAAACCAGATGTTTGAGGAAGCGACATGGAAATTAGAAGAAGGGATGTAACAAAATTACCCTCATCTATTTTATTGTGTAAAATGAAAATTTCCAGAGTGAAATTTATGAAGGGGGAAATAGTGTAATAAACTATATTTTATTAAATTAAATTCTATTTTTAAATGATTAAATTCCTTATTAAGAATTAAAGTTACTGAAAATACATTCTATAATTTGGTTATTTTTTATAATTATATTATATATACTATCATATCTTAAATATTGTTAATCATTATAACCATTGAAATTATAGTTTTTATAAAATTATCATATTATTAGTATGTATTTAGGGTTATGAAAAGCTATAATTGACACATAAAAATAAGTGATGTCCTTGACAGGTAGGATCGAACCCTATGAAGCTCATTTATCAGATATTCTAAGGGAGATAGCATTAGTGGGATTTTTCCTTGACCAATCCCATGCTGATATTCAACACCTAAATAATTAATGAAACCATTTATGGTATAAGTTCAAGCTTATTAATATCATCACCCAAACCATGTTCATTGAACTACCCCAAGAAAATCTCACCATTACACACCTTACCCTTAAGTTATTCAACAATATAATGAATCTCTATGTATCTAGACCCTAACAATATTAATGTATTTATTCTATTATAAATAAAATAATTATTATATTTATTACCATCATATTATTTCTGTTTAAATGTTTTAATAATTATTTTAAAAATAATTATATTTTAAAAGGATGAAACCCAAATTGTAATTTTGGGAAAAATATAGTTTCAATTAAGAAAATAACATTAATGAATTCAAGATTTTTTAAAATAAATTTTATTTTAATAAAATATTATTATCAGATAATATTTATTAAATATAAGGGATAATATAATTTTACGAAGTGAAATGTAACATTTATAAGGGGTAGGAAACTATTATTGTTAAAAAATAGTATTTTTTAATAAATGGAAATTTTGATTTAAAATTGTATATTCACATCCATAGATAATTATTTTTATAAAATAAATATAATTTTCTAAATCATGACATTTAAATTATCCAATGATGAATTTTTTCATATTTTTCTATGATAGCGGAATTTTTCATTAAAAATTAAATATGGTATAATTATATGGTGTGTAATATGACATCATAATGACCCAAAAGTGGTGCAATATATTCCATAAAATGTATAAATGAATAAATATATAATTACTATTTAATATATTGTATTTTTATGTTAATTTATTAATGTTATAAATCCTTAGTGATTCCTCCAAAACCATTATAATATTCTCTGTTTTTAAAATTAATTCATTATAAACATGACCCACTTACACATCACTGAGGGAATTATTTTAAAGGTCCTAGTTATTAAAATAATAAAATAATAAAGAAAATTATTTTTTGAAAAAAACATGTGAAACTCCCATGGTAATTTTTGTGGTTTTGATTACTTTATCATATAAATTCCAAAACCTATGTTTGAAAATTAATAAAGAATTATCCTTTATTTTCTATTTGAACCCACCCAACCTCCCATTCATATTCACTAAAAAATCTAGGAGACTTAATTTAATCAACAATTACCTCTCTGTACACCTCAAAAGGTTCCACACACTCTTAATAATCTCCTCCAAATATTTTAGAATCCCCCTATCAAGGTAATAAATCCTCTCAGACTCTTCATTATTCAAGCACCTTCTTTATGTCATGAATTTTGTTTTCAAATTTTTCATGTTTAGATATGATTTTTACACATACCACTTACATTCCCTATGATTTTGAAGTAATCATAGACCTTTTTTTCACTCATTCCCCCCTTCTATAAACATTTATCTACTATTGTTATGCCACCAATATTATCCTTTAATTTTTCATGCCAAACAATTGTGTAGTGAATACCCATATCCACTTTTTCTCATGGGTATTCATATAATTTAAAATATCCTCCTTTTTTGGGTATATACATGTATTTAACTTTAAATCATCAATTAGTAGGTTAAATTGATGAATTAAATCCTTATTTTTTATAATCTATATGGTAAACTTATTCATGTACAGGATATGAAAGTGACAGGTGAGACCAAAATTATATAGTCCTCCAATGCATTGGATGATATTTTTATCAAATGAGATTCCATGTATGCTGAAATTGAGTATATACTATTCACACTATGTTGTCATTACATAGAATTAATTATGCTTATGATGTCACATTTTATGTTGTTACTGAATTCCCATGTTGACTTTATGTTATCATGTTAAATCATGCCTCATTGTTCAAAATTATGATTCTAACCCCTCTTATGTTACCTTAATATGCCTATTAGATCACATGTACTACTTTACCTTACTCTGTGATTTTCTTATTCCCTTAGAGAGATTTATATCTCACTACTTATGTATGTCCCAATGATACCTCGTATAGTTTAAGAAGATCCACAGAATATAAGATAATGTTATGGAGGATTTAAATAATGTTGTATTTATTTTGAGAGTTATAATTACATGTACCTAATTACCCAAAGGAACTATTCCTAATGATATTATAGGGTTTAATTAAGCTTAAATTTATGTAGTAAATCATGAATTAATGTGTATTAAAAATATGCTCTGACGTAAAGTTAAACACGAAGAGTGTTAATTCATTATCTCATTCTCTAGGTAGGAATAGGGTGTCATCATTCAGGGGAACATCCACCCCTTATACATTTTAAGTCAGTTTTATGGCATATAGATCTATCAGTTCCTGGTGTACACTATCATCAAGATCAACCTCATCATGACTCAGACAATACACAATTTGGGACTCACTGAGAATAATTTGACCCCTTCAAACCAGATTATTTATGAATATGAAAGAAGTTAATAAAATTTGTTTGATAATATTCGACTGAAACCCCAATTTATAAATTTGGTATCCAATACCAAATTCATAGTTTTCTTGTATGAAACTATCTAAAACATCATATAGGGAAGGACCTATCTCCACTTACATATGGGGCTCCCCTATTTGTATCATTGGGGATCAAGTACTCCCTCAATGTCCATGCAGTTGTATTTCAATGTAATTCTACAACTTTTAAATCCTATTAATCCCACTATCTGAATGTATATTACTATAATAAGGAAAATACGTAGTCCCAGTTCAACAAATTTTTGTGTTAATACTCCAAATGACTTGATAGACACCTTGGTAGATCCCTATGAGGATTTAAATGAAGGCTTTACACTATCAATTCAAAACATGGAAGAGATGATTCTAGATAATGGGGACCATTTCATCATGCCCAAGAAGAAGGATTTATCTTATATAACCTTGCACTTTCATAAATTATAGGTGAATCTGATGCCTAGAAGACCCACTCTTATTTTATATTGTAAATTTTATCCAATACCTGTTAACCAGCTCCATCACTATGTCATCCAAGGGGAATTTATGAACCATTATATGTCAACCAAGCATCATTACATCAAACAGCAATGGTGGGACCTTAAAATAAATTCATTAAGGGATTGGATCCTCATACTCTATTTCCACGGTACTTATGGAACTAGAAGGATAGTGATCTACTTATAACAATCTTAACCTTACAATGTAAATAGAAATATTTATTATATAGTCTCCTATAGTTGAAAAACCGTCACCTCCCTCCAGTACTCATGCTTATGATGAACAATATTGGGAAGAATCCCAAACCATCATTGAAGATGGAGTCTATAAAACTATTGATTACAAGATATAGGTGAACCTTGGAATATAAGAAGATCTAGAGATGAAACTAATTAGGGTCTTCTTGTCTCCTGATAATCCATAACAATACATTTCATTTTAAAAACTACACCATGACTTAATTACCTTAAACTAAAAAGAGATTCTAGGGATCAGCTCCAAGGTTACCATCCACCATCTCAAACTTTCTATCACCCATCATGGATTAAAATAGAAACCTAGAATATTTCATTCTTCCATGGTTCCATGGTTTCGACCAAGTTTTAAAATTTTATCAAATAAAAATTTTTCAAGTATGTTTGGACCCAATTTTTTTGGAAAATATCATATCATTCTAGAAGAAAAATAAAAAAATAATAGTCTTCATTAACTCTCCAGACCTCAAATTCCATTTTCCAATGTTGTACTTCCCATCTAGGTTATAGAATTTATAATTAACATAACCACTAGATTTCATGATATCTCCTTCATATAATTATATTATGTATACAATAAAATATGGATGTCCCTTAAAGTTGAAGAACTCACTTCCTTCAAGGAACCATGGGGATCTTTCTACTACAGAATGATCTCTGTTAGGCTGAATAATATCAAATAAACCTATCATTATGTCATGCATCATATATTCAATCATATCCTTATAAAATTGGTGGAGTTATGTCTGTATAATATAGTGGTTAAATATCCCCCACATAAATAATATCTTAAATATGTTGATAAGGTTTTGAGAATGCTCTATTCCCACCACTTGAAAATAAACCACTTGAAGTGTGTATTTAGGGTTTCCACTAAGAAGATTCATGGAATAATTTTTTTGATACCAATGCATCAATATTAACTTAAATAAGAGCATAAAAATTAGTAATATTCCACTTCCATGTAATCACCAATATTTGTGGGGACTTTAAGGCCATATATCCTATATACAGAATCTTTTCTATAACAAGGTGTAATCCATTTTACAAGATCCTAAATAAAATCATTACCTATCAGTGGGATAAGGAATTCTAAACTATATTTGATGAAATAATGAAATATCTTCAACACCCACTAGTTCTATTTCCTCACATCTAAGGAAATAATTTGATACTTTTTTACCACCTTGGAACAATCCCTATATTCCCTCTTGGATTATAATAATGTTATAGGAAAGGATAAAAGACTATACTACCTTAGTCTCATGGTTCTCGATCCTAATACCAGATATTCTATCATGGATAAAATCTATCTTTTATTTTTTATTAAAGTTATAGAAGTTATAGAATTATCAATATAACGATGATATATATATGATCTCCTACATTCATCTTCATAAGTACATCCTAAATCATCCCTTGTTGATTATGTGGTTAGCAAAGTGGGTAGTAATCCTTTGGTGGTTTTTACATTAGGTTCACCTCTCAAAAAGTGATCAAAGTCTAGAACCATACAATTTCCTAGATTCACACCCAAAATCTAGGGATTTTACCTTAAATTTATAATTCTCAAATGATTCCGGCCTCTTAAATTGTTAAGTAAGACTATGATGGAATAATTACTTCAATAGTGCCTCCCGAGGCCTGACTGGGAGAAGGCTCAATAACCCAAATCTAAATAAGATTTTCTTTATAACTATATTCATAACTCCTTACAAGGACCTTATTCCAAACTCATACCTCCTTTTAAAATGATGCACTTATAATGAGGCCATGTAATAGGACATCATCACAAGTCTGAAGTTAGATCCTAAGACTTATTTCATGCAGTTCCACATGAAAGGTGACTTAGAGATAGTTATCATGAAAATAAAAAATGATTATATTATTAGAAAATATGATCTCTTTCCTTAAATAAAATACTCTCATGATATGTTATCCCTATTCCCCTTGGATTCAATGGTGATTCGCATCCCATGAACCCAGAATGATCAAATAGATCATCTAGAAAGCTTGGATCTATCCTTTATAGAGCTGGATCATGATGAATTGGTAATCTATGTGGCACATAGAAAACTCATCATCCCCTCAATTCTTGACAGGGAGGACTGCAAGGTGAATACAATTTCCATTGGAAATTCCCAAGAATGTCTCTCAAGTGTCCTTGTAGTAGAATAAGTATTTCAAAGGGTAAATACTTTTATTGAGTACCCTATCATGGAACTCTTCCATCAAGACAATCCAAATGTGAGTATATCCATTGATGAGAGAGAGATTTTGTTCTTTGTGATGACCTTAACTCAAAGATGGTCCTCTAAAGTAAAAACTTTAATGAAATCCTTCTCTATTTAATATATGGAATGGAAATCACTCAGGTTTTTCAATAGGTTAATATCGATTCATGTGGGGCTCATCAGTCATGATCAATGCTCCCTCATCAGATCTTAAGGATGTACTATATTATGTTATCCATGCTTTCTGACTTCATAGAATTTAGTAAGAATTCTTATGCCTGATAGATCCATGCCCATTTCATGAATAATTCTCCAAATATTCTTCATTCCATGAAATATTCATAGCCTAATGATACGAAGGGACTAGATGTATGGGATCCATAACCGCCAACAATAGCAAAACAATACTGGTTTATCCTTACTACCACTGACTTGTAATAAAAAGTGGGATGAATTAACCCCACTCAAACAGTTAAAGCCTCAATATGTGATTGATTTCTTGAAATAAAAAATAACCCATTAGTTTGGGATCTCTCACACCATTCTCATAGACCAAGGGACCTTCCAAGATACTGAGAAAATGAATATGTATACTTTGTACAATATTCATTCCAACCATACTTCTCACTATCATTCATAATCAAATATAAAAATTGAGGCATTAAACAAGACTCTCTCTAAAATTATATAGAATGTGGTAGATCATAATAATAATAGTTGGTTTGAAAATATTTCCAATGACTTGTGGTCATATCAAATGAAAACTCAAACTTCCACCCAAGTGACTCCAAACTCCCTAGCATATGGAACATAATTGGTTCCATCTGTTGAGGTTTAGCTGCTATTTCAATGAATATGAATATATGATTATTTGACTCTAGAAAAAAGGACTCAAATCTAATTATCTAAATTGTAATCCCTTGATTAAAATAGTATGCAATCAATACCTATCCTTGAGGTTCATCAGAACCATGTGGCTCGAGCTTTCAACAAGATGGTTCACATCTATTATTTCCACCAGGTTGACTTACTATTGCTATTGAGAACACTAATGATACCCATAAGTAAACCATATAATATAGAACACAAATGGGAGGTCCCTTTCTCAATTCATAAATACTACTCAAACTATGCATACTTATTGATCAACATTTATGGGGAGCACATTATGATTCCCACAAATGTAAAGTTCTCGAAAAAGTACAATGTATAACCTTTTCATTAGTTCACAATGTATTTTCCATATGATGTTAAACTATATGGTTTTAATCAATGTCATAAATTGTTAAACAATGTGTCCAATGTCCTAGTCGCATGATGTAAAACTATATGGAGTATATGTACTGGCCACATGATGTTAAACTATACAACATATAGTCTTATTTTTCTGACTTTAAACTATGTATCATTTTTCCTTATCATACGATGTTAAATTGTGTGATCATCATCCAAGTCACATGACATTAAATTATATGAAAATATTTTTAAATTATAAGACCATAAAATACATAGAACAATCATCAAAGATACATGACATTGAAATACATAGAATTTAATCCTCACTATTGATATTAAACCGTGTGATCAAAATCATGGTCACATGGTGTTAATTTGTATTGTATATAGTCCCGGTTCTATGAATTTAAATTTCATAGCATCCTATTCTGATCTAAATGAATTTATGTACTATATATAGCATATTTTAGTATGAAATATAAACTATATAACATTTTTTACCTCACTCAAGAGGGAACCCCATTTTTTTATTCATATCTCTTACTACACCACCCTCAAGATCTATATATGCCTTAATTTCTATAATATGTTCCTAAGACATCCACAAAAATATTTAATCAACCTCATTCATTAATGTAATTTCTAATCCCACATCTCATTATGAAAACCAAAATCCTTTCATTGATTTTTTATATTCTTTTGAAATTATGGTGACATGCTCCTTTGGGAATGGGCTCGACTCTCGCTCACTAATATTCCTCATCAACATTCTTGAACACGTGATAAAATAATTCCTTGAGTGTTGACCTCTATATAAAAACCCTTTCATTTTTCATTCATACTTTTGTTATTCTTTATTTCAATCCCTATAATATTTAATTTCTAAGAGGGCTCTCATATGGTGATTGACCAAATCCAAATAGGCCTACCTCTTATTGAGTGAACACTCCCTTGAGGATTTCTTAGCAACAAATAATGTTTCATGTAAACATAAAATGGTCAATGGTCGATCTAAAACATGTTTTCACCATCCTTAATGATGTTGTGGTTGAACCTAGATTTTGAATCTAGTCACCATCCATACTCCACTCATTTTTCTCCCCCTCATGATTTAAAATTAAAAAGTCATTATTTAATTTTTATCTACCCTCCTTCATTCAGGTGGAGCATTGACACCCTCAGTGTTACCCCTTATTGCATTTTCAAACATCAATAAATAAATTCAGTATCACATGGACGTTCCTGATATGATTTTCATTTACCCATATGATACTATCTTATGTGACATGGGTATTCCCCTGCTAATTCATGTTTCCTCCAATGATAATGACTCACATGGTCCTTGGAGTCTTGGTATATTATCATCCAACATGATCAAGGCACATTTCATTTCTAAGAAGGTAACACTAAAGGTCCTAGCAGTCTGGCCATAAATTGCACACACCCACATATTTAATTTTCTAAGGTAGACTATAATTTAATCTAGGATCTCCATTCATGTTGGATTGTTCCCTTTCCCAATGTTATAAATTCTCCTATTACCTTCATTCCAATAATCAAAGCTATAAACCATGTACACTTTGTTTTGATAATGTTTTTGTTGCACATGGTCTTTTCACCCTAGATTCACGTCAAGTTCATACTATCCTTCATGCCTCATAAAATCTCTTAGAACACATGTGGTCCAATATACATGACCTTAAATGGGTATCAACATTTTTTTCCATAAATAATGACCTTAAAAAATTTATATTCTATTTTGAAGAAGTTTTCATGGAACCAATCCTCTTTCACACCCTATTAAGATCAGTTTTTTACTACCATACATGCCTCAAGAACTCCCTAAAAATTACTATGGTCTAAGATCCATGACATTAAACTAGTAGAAATTTTTTTCTACACATCATGAATTTAAACCATGTGTATTCTGTTTTGAGGGTTTTTGTGTGGAATCAATCCTCCTTCACCCTACATTTATGTCATGTTCATATTTCCTTTTGTGCCTCATAAATTACCTCACTATTGTTTTGGTCTTGGTTTCAAAACCTCAATATTAATATCCCTTTTTATTTATACATCATGACCTTAAATTGTGTGCATTTTGTTCTGAGGATGTTTTCTTAGAATGAGACTTTATTATCTTTGTTGATTAAAGGTTCATATTACCTTTTGTGGCTCAAAAATTCTCCCACTACACTTATATCCTTAATATCATGACTTTAAAAGAAAATTACCCTTTTTTATAAGCCATATGACATTAAACTCATATCACCCTCTTTGGTCAAATTTGTGTGACCTTGAAACCCATCCCTTAATGGTTTGACTAGCATTACCTTAAACATCCCCAAATAAAAGGTACAAAATCTTCTCAGATTGAAACCTATAAATAGTTACCTAAGATAATTTCAAAACATGATATGCTAAGACACCCCTCAACGACTTTGTTTAATGTTAGAGTGAACATAGAATAGGCACAAATATTGTGGGGTTCTCCATTGATCCCTATGAAAATCCTTTCTATGCTCATTGTACCCCCAAGTTCAGGAAAATTTTTGACTAGATATCTCTCCCCTTTAGCCCCTTCTAAAACAAAAAAAATCGCATAAGATTCTACTCTACCGTCAATGATTATTTGATAAGTAAATACATGGTCAAAGGTATATGATATTAAACTGTAAAAAAACCTTATTAATAACATTACCATATAAAATAAAACTACATTTTCATAGTCCATGCATCACATACATAAACTATGTACACTTCCTCTTCATGGGATAAACTATGTTCTATATGATAATATTATGCCCCTTGGCCCTATATTCACATTTATTTTTCTCTACTTTGGCTAGAAATACTATCTAACATCATTGTTCAAACTTCATGACCTCAAACTATGTGATTTCCCCTCCATAAGATGTTTGTGTGGCATTGGGCCCCTTGTCCCTTCATTCATGATGATTTTTATTTACATTTCTTATTTTAAAAACCACTTTAACCTTCATATTTTTTCAAAGTTATATTACCTTAAACCTAAGAAAACCCTTGGCACATCATTGCTCTATGACATTAAACTATATTGGTACATTACAAGCATCGTGAATTTAAACATTATGCCATAACATCATCTCCATATGATGTTAAAATTTGTGATCAACATCCTAACCATACGATGTTAAACTAAACCGACCATTGGTCATAGTTTCATGACCTTAAACATCATATCTAACATCTTATTGTACGGTATTTAAACTACAAAACATATTGTCATCCTTGACCAAGAGTACAACCCCCTATTTCTAGTGGGCGGTCTATATCTACATCAAGACCTATCAGAACTATTTACGGATTGAATCCCATTCCATGGTATATGTAGGGACACTTGGACTTCAAATCTTCAGCCGAACAATAACCACATTTACCATTCTCATATAATTATCTTTTCACTTTCCCAATGATCAATACCCTAATATTGGGTTCTTTTCTATCACTTGACAGTGACACGATACTCCTTTTAGAAGGTTGGTTTTAAACCTCATCCCTGATTATACACCTCAACCATGTGTTCAATCACATGATGGAGTCTCACTCAATGTTTCTAACTCTACCCAAACATCCATTTTGTTTACTCTCATACTTTGATAGTTCCTCGACCAAGATCCCCATAATCCTCTACATCCAAATGGGAACCACTATAGTGATGGAAAAACACTAAATAGGACCACCTTCTAACTAAGGAACACACCCCAGAGGATTAATCAGTGATTAATGACTACTCCCGTATGTTGAAAATTTTCAATTGTTTATTTTAATTTTATTCTCCCTATTCTAAATAGGGTGGAAGTGGAACCTGCATTTTGAAAATGGTCATCATTCACCATTAACCCACTTATCTCTCTCCTCATGATTCAAATCCCATAGGTTGTGATTTATTTTTCTCACATCCATTTATTCCAGTGGAGTTAAATTTTGTAGGCATTACTTCATTCATACATTCATTCACATCACAAAAGAAATTTTTTCAAATAGGATCTTTCCATACTCATCCTCCCCTTCTATATAGATAAATCCAATGGTAGATTTTTCATTCCAAACCAAACCCTTATAAATATTTTGTGTGGACTCATGTCATATGGGTATTCACATTATTCTCCTTGTTTCCCACACTTAACATGGATATCATGTTCTTAGGTGTTTTAATGGATTATTCCCCCATAATTAAGTCCAATCATATTTTTTATTAGGGAGTACCACATAATTCTAAAATCATGATTGTAAACTTATCAATCCCTCTTTCTATCTGTTTAAGTTCTCTATATGAGAATTAGGTCCTCTAAGTTTTTTCAACATTTCCTCTTTATGATTATTTTATGTCATTTCACTCATAGTCCAAGTTACATGACCTTAAAAATTTTATTTTCCCTTCTATAGTTGTCTATGTTAACATTGAATGACCATTCACATGGGGTTTTACTTCACTGTTCATGTCACATAGACCGCCTCACTCCTAGTCCTAACTACATTACATTAAACTACAAAACACCCCTATACTCCACACATTATGTCCTTAAACTACATGAACCTATTTCAAGGGTAATCCCTATTCTAGAAAGGATCATATTGGGTCCCTTTCCCCTATATTCACATAATGTTTCTTTTACTATAGTTGGATAGTCCATATCACCCACATTTGGTCCATGCTTCATGACCTTGATCAAATAACACCCTTTTTTCCACACTTCATGAACTTTAACTGGTAGCACCCACTGGGTGAGGCATCATGAACATAAACTGTGTGCATTATATTTTGAGGAATTTTGCATTGTGGTAGGCCTTTTTTCCCAACCTTCACATATGGTTCATATCACCTCTCATGACTCATAGACTCCCACACAACTCCCTTCAATCCATGTATCAAAAACTCAAACTGCATGTGTACCTTCCTAAGAGTATTTTCATACACACTACATGGAAAACCTCTCCTCCATCAATCCAATATTCACATCCTTAAACAATTAGAAACCTACAGTCTAATCATAAAGACCATAAATATTGTGTGTTTTTTCTAGAGGAAATTTTTATGGCATGAAGACTCTTTTGTTAAGCACTAACTAACTCACCCCCTATTTGGTCAAATCTATATAACCTTAAATGATATAAATAAAAATTTTCTTCCTTATGATATGATATTAAACTATTTGTCTAACTCCCTCATGACATGATTTAAACTTCATTGAATAGTCCCAATTATATAAATTAAAACTATAAAATATCTATAGGCACATACTTGAAAGGATGTCCCATTTTGATGGTTGTCAACCATCACTCCACCTCCTAGAACTATGTGTGTCTTCATTCCCATTTCATGGGATATGTAGTTGTGTCTGCATTCCCCATTTCAGATCTAACCATGGGTTATGTTTTCATTCCCTCATTACTTCCAGTGATGAGACATTGGTCAATTCTTATACAACCTTAACCCCTTTTTCACTAGATCACACATCTATTTTTTAGCACCTCCCATTATATGCAAGATTAAAATCTATATAGAAGTATCATTTTCTTTTCTATTGTTGTTCCCCACCACAAAAACTTCTAAAACTATGAGTGGTGTAGCATCCCAACCTGGAAGCCACTAAAGTGGTTCCATGAGATGGTGGGTAACAAGGCCCCAAGTGTGAATCCATGTATTATAAAGGCTTCCGACTAACAGTGAGGGCCTAAGGTGGTTTGGTGGGGAGACTATACCATCATATCAGAGTGAACAAGTTGTAACAATAATAGGTATAAATAAAAAAACATGATATAATAGACAACACAGTAGAGGAAATTGAAATCAATAATCAATAGAAAAAGATAAACATTCAATAAACATCAATAATAATCAAGCTATAGGCTGATTCATATTCCAAATGATGACATGTCATGCTGATATATAAAAGTGGAGATTGAGATACATGACACAAGAATATAAAATATGTTATAAAAAATACAAAAAATACCAAATTATAGCTCCACTAGAATCATGATCATACACTTGGTCCTCCTCACTTAATATCCACGTTCTAAGCTAAATAGATTATGCATCTTTGACATGGTTCTTTCCATTATTCATACCTATTAATTAGGAAGTCTACTCAGGTACCAAATTCGACCTGAATAGGGAGTGAGATAAACTCATTAGTCCATCACAAATATTGTTTAAAATAATCTAGTCAATGTATATAGAATAGAAATGTACAAGTACAAAAAATAATAAAAGATGCTCAAAATAAATACCATTCATCTTTGGTTATTATAGGACACGTGGAAAATGTTATGTTTCTTGACATAGGCTAGACTATGTCTGATCACAGTTACCATGTACATATATATATATATAATTAATCATATATAATATGTATACATGTATATAAATTATATATGTGAGTACATATATAGGCATACATATGAATACTAGGTGCTAGCCAGACCCAGGGTGTAACTCAAGAATACATGACTATTATAACAATATATAGGCCATAATAAGGGGACTATATCTTAATCTTAATAATAATATGATACATCATGCTCGACACTCAAGATGGTGGGGTGAGTCATCATGGAGAACACATAGAATAGTGGGGTGGGTCATTATTCCAAACACCCATTGTAAGGGAACATGGAAAATCATTCTTATCATCTAAGTAAAATTAAATGGTGTGATATTCCATGACCATCACCCAAAATAAGGGAGTGTGGAATTCCATTCCCAACAAACCCCTTTACTATTTTTCACCATCTAATAACTAAATCCTAATAATGATAATAAAGAGAAATCTCCTTTAAAACATTTATATTTATTTGTCCCAATCTCACTATGGTTGTAAAAATTTATATCATCCATATGTAAATACAAAACAGATGGTGTGGCCTTTCCAACAACTTCCATTTAATTATATTAATCCATTTAATTTATAAAATATGTAAATATAGAATTTATGGTTAAGACATCCCCCATAAGAGGTGGTTGGTCATTTACACATTTTCACATAAGAGAGAATTTAATTTATCACACCCAAATGTGTGGAATTCAATAGTATAACATCCTCTATCAATTAATTAAGGAAAAAATGGTGTGTATTAGGGAATATTTTAATTAATATAAAGTGGTATTAAATTTTAAGGCAATGGGTAGAATATTATGTCATTTATCAAAATGTAAAAATATTATAAAACATCTAATGTTTTAGATAAAATTTATATACCACCAAAAAAAGTCCAGTATCAGTCTCTTCATCTAGTTTCATACCCTGAATCAAGCATGAATGAGAGAAATAAGAAGAATGGAGAAATTCCATGAAAATATGGTATATGATCTCGCACTAAAATACCACTATCAATGGTGAGAAAAAACATTTATAGTAAGGAATATCAGGGAATAGATTACTACTATCTATCCAACACAACTGACAAAGGTTCGATCGGAGTTTGGATAGAGAAAAACAAGAGAAACTTAGGTCATATGTGTAGAAGGTCTCCCATGCGGCTCCTACAATGTGAGATAAGTGAAGATTGGGTTTTGTTAAATAAATAAGAGTCCATATACCTTTAAAAAATGACCTAGGTAATTTACATGATGTGATTATTTCAAAAACCATGTAAAGCTCTGATTCCCCCCCCCCTTAAGAAAATCTTCTCATAGTGTGCAAGGGGTATGGCATAGAAAATATACATCATGTATTTAATACATGTCATGTATTTAAATACGCATCTTTTATTTGTCCTACATCCAAGCTCTATACCCTTTAAAACCTTCTTCCAAAAGAAAAATCGATCCACCTAATAGCCTAGTGACCATGTTCAAGACCAAAAAGAAAAATTAATAGGGTTTGACTAAATTTAAAGGGATTCATACATCTCAGAAAAACTAAGTCCTTAAAACATACCCTACTTAAAGAAACACATCCGTAATTTTTACATCTGAAGGTTGTGGAGAATAAAATTAGAAAATATCCTACCACTATTAATCTACTCCAAATTCTCACTCTCAGGTCTTGTCTTGTAGTTAATCGTGATACTAAAGAACCGATACTAGAGGAACTGACATGCCTCAGAGAGCCTTCATTATCCAATCAACACTAGTCACTGCATACTCTTCAAAACAAGAATCCGTATATAACTATACCTCTTCAGGTTATGGAATGTGTAATGGGTCTAGATATTTTGGATGAAGCTAAGATACATGAAAGACATTATGCATAAACTTGTATCTCTAAGTAAGTTCTATTCAGTAAGCCTCCTGTCCAATTCTATCTAAGATATCAAAATGTATATTAAAATAATGTAAAATATTACCCTTCTTCTTGATCTGTCTCTAGCCCACCTTGGGTGAAATCCGAAAGAAAACTTGGTCCCCGATGTCAAACTCACAAGGTCATTTATACCAGTTTTCATAAGATGGTTGTCTAGAATGATCTATCAACATGTGATTCCAAATCCATTGAACTTGCTCTAGATTCTCCTAAATGAGACATTTCTTAAGAAGTACTTCCTTTCCTACCTCTTCCTAGAATAGATGTGATCAACATGGCCTATCATATAATACCTCATAAGGATCCATCTAGATGGTAGCCTAAAAACTATTATTATCAGTGAAATCAACTAGGGGTATATGTTTCATCCAATAACCATAAAAGTAAAAGACACATGTTCAAATAATTTCCTCTAACACCTGAATCATGTTCTCTTTATGATCATCGGTAAGAGGTTGATAGGACATGATTAGAAGCACCCAAGTAACCAAGGCCTTCTGCAATCCATGTCTGTACTGCGATGTGGAACGAGTGTTCCTATCAGATATGATAGAATGTTGAGCTCCAAGAAGTTGTATGATCTACCTGACATATATCCTCCATATCTCACCTACTAAGAAGGTATCTTTAATAGTAAATATGTGTTCAAACTTCATACATCAATCAATTACTATCCAATATATATTGTTTCCTTAAAGTGATCTCAGAAAACCTGTCTTGAAATCCATAGAGACATCAGTATGTGTCTACTTAGGGAAAAGTCCTACTAGTCACTGATGCTCTACATTAACCTACTAATTAGTGGAACACTGAGTGATAAAGTCATCTATATCCATTTTCATACCAGGCCACCAATACTGGAAATGTAAATCTTGATACATCTTGGAGACGTTGGGATGAAGTGCCCATACTAAGGCATGAGATTCCTACATTAACTCTTCTTGTAAGTATACTAAAACCCAGACACACCCATGTAAGAGTAAATTATCATTTTCATCCATGGTCTAAATATAATATTAATCATAATTTAAAATATTTTCCCTCAGGATTAGACCCTCAGGATTGGAAATTTTCCTCACCTTTAGTTTTTCTAGAAGGGTAGAGGTCATCACTAAAGCTATGAGGAATGCCTTCCCATGATCCTTATGAACCGCAAGATGAATCTTAGATAATAAGTCCATGATATTACACTCACTTATATCCTATTGAAATTCTTATGTCTGAGTCTTGTGGATCTGGTCATTTGCTACTGCATTTCCTTTACCATGCATATAGGCAATCTGAAATTTAAATGACTGAAGGAATTAAACTCACCTATGTTTCTTGAGATTCTGATCACATTCCATAAATATATACTTGATTATTTTTTGATCATTTATAACCAAAAAATTCATCCCATGTAAATAATTCCTCCAACAACATAAATCATAAAGAAAATTTGTGAGCTTGAGATCGTGTGTCAGGTAATTCAAGTCAGGAGGCCTTAGCTGATAAGACCCATATGTTACAAATCACTCATATGACATCAGATCATTTCCTAGTATGGTACCTGAGGCATCGTAATAAACTATATAGGTTCTTCCCAACTCCAGAATAATCAATATCTGTGCTAAATTCAACATTTCCTTCAATTCCTGGAAGGATATTACATAATATTCTAACCAGATTAATTTCTAACCCTTGTTATTCTAGCCGGTAATAGGAGATTTTAGGCATGATAATCATGGATGAAGCATCTATAATACTCAACTAGCCCCAAGAAACTTTATATATAAAATAAGTTCTTGGTATTATTCTAATAAACTAAATCTATCAATTTCTATCAGTCCATTGATACTCTTAACTCTAAGATGATGGGACCTAAGAATTAATATTTTGTAACGACCTCAACTTTTATTAATGAAAATTACCTTTGATCTAATTAAATGTCTTATTATGAAAAATGGATATATAAAACATATGCACTTCCTTGGTTTTGTGTTTTTGGATTTTTAAAATACCATTAAGAATTGGTTCCATTGCTAATGTAATCATTGAATAGTGATCAGATGATTATTATAAATATAGGACTTTAACAAATCCAATTTACTCAGACAAAGGAAATGATGGCCTCATCTAGTAGAATTTCTCCATACGAAGCCCATTTTTTGATCTCAGAAAGGAGGTACTATCACTGGGATTCTCTCTTGACCAAGACCAAGCTGAGATTTAATATGATAAGCTTGAACAGAATTTCTTATAGGAGAAGTGGAAGTTAATTGAGAGTATCACCTGAGTTATGTTATTCGAGCCGCCCAAAAGTCTATAACCATAGAACACCTTACCCTTAAGTCTTATGCAGGTGTTATAAGGGGTTATGTAACAAGCCCTAGCACTATAATCATGTGCATTATTTTTTTATAAATAATATACATTCATTTTATCATTGTCACTTTGTAAGTGATTTTTAAAGCACAAATTGTATTTTTAGTTAATATTCAAATTAAATTGAGAAATCTATTTTGAGGAATTAATGTATTTTTTAATTAAATAATATTTTAGTATAATATTATTATTACTAAATTAATTTCTTATTAAATTTAAATAATCGTATAATTTTTATGAATACAATTTTAAAATTTATTAAGGTTTCGAAACTATTTTTCTCAAAACCCATGAATTTTCAATAAATGTCAGTTTATATTTTTAAAGTGAAAATGAACATATTTATAAAATTATTTAGATAAAATGAATATTATTTTTTGAATTAGGAAGACTAAATTATCCAATGGTGAATTTTTCATAATTTTCTAAGACAATCAAATTTTTGGGTTAAAATTAAATACCATTTAATTATATAATGTGTTTAATGACATCATAATGACCCAATATTGATGTAATAAAATACTATAAAAGGTATATTCAGCCAAAATATTTTTTAAATTTAAAATAATGTGATTTTATATTTGTTTGATTTATTTTACAATGCCTTAGTAGAACCTCCAAGGCATATAAAATATTTTAACTTTTTAAAATTATTTCCATGGGAGTGTGACTCACCTACACATAATAAAGCCTAATATTTTAATATTTTAGGACATTTTAATTATAAACTAATGTTTTCCACTCCAATTTTTTAAAAACCGTGGGAAAAAAGTATGGTATGGTTTGTGGTATTGATTATTTTAATGTGTAGTGTCCAAAACCTAAATAATAAAGAATTCCGTCTCTTTTCATATATAAACTCACCCAAGATCCCACTTCTCTTAACTAAAAACCTTTGTAAAACGTCCCTAATCTGGAATACTTTCTCTATAATACTCCCAAGGTTCCCCAATCTCTTTATAAGCTTCTCTCAAGCCTCTCCCAAGCCATTGGGATCACACTTCCAAGTAAGGCATTTCTTCCTTTCTCATTTCTGTCCAAATTTCTTTTTGTTGTTATACCCTTTTATTTTCAATTAAAAATCTCTAGGTATTATTTTTCACCTCCCCAATAATTCCATACATGTGTTTTAATGATGTGATACCTCTTTATTTCTAATTCATTCCCCCCATGTACACTCGTTACCGTGCCGAAATTCAGTAAAGAATTTATCTCTTCTCATTTATATTAAACCAATTATTTTATATTATGCTTCTAAATTCTGTTAAATGTGTTGGGATATTATGTTCCATGACCCCACTTACTATCCATTTAATATATAAATTATTAGATACCCATTTCTCTCTCATCAACCCATTTTATGATTTCTATTTGACATTGTTATGCTGCCAAAATTTATCATGCCAAAATCATTGTGTAAGTGAATACCATACCCATTTCTCTATCAAGGGTATTAACCATTATAAAAATATACTTATTGGTTATAGAGTTTCATTTATATATTCTAAATTACTTTATTCAATGAATAAATAGCGATTTTTAATGAATCCATGTTGTATGATCTGTGTGGCACACTTATGCATTAAATGAAATGATTGAGAAGGGTGCACCCTAATAGTACTCCAATGCATTGGGTAAAGATTAAAAACATGATACATCAAGTGAAATGAGGTTTTACTCATACAAATTCAATTTAAATGATGATTTAATTAAACTAATTCCTATGCAATATGGGCTTACTCATGCTCTATGTGCAATGATCCTTGGATCATGTGAATATCAATTTCAATGTTACTACCACTTTTTCATGTTATGATACTCATGATATATCATGCCTTTATGTTTATGTTACTCTTGTTATCCATTAATATTCTAATTTCCTAACATGCACTGTATTATTCATGTTATTCCTTAATTAACCCTTTTTAGGCTTTATATATCACCCTTTTCTTATGTATGTCCTCAAGTTATCTCATGCAATGCAATGTACAAAGGAATGTTGTAGTCATGTAAAATACGTTTTCAATAAATATGTTGTATTTTATGTCTTAAGTTGTCATGTAATGTTCTTAATTTCCCAAGACACTAGTCTTATCAATCATTAGAGTTTTCTTAAGTGTAGGTTTATGTAATAAATTATGTTATCGTGTGTAATATACAGAAGGGTTGTTATAGTCGGTATCAGAGGATAGGTTTAGTTATTTTTGGTATTAGGATTAGAAAACCCTAGTGAAAGCCTTGGGTATAAGACTATGTATAATAAAAAATTCCAAAAATTTTGGTGAATATACAGTAAGCAGTTTATTAAGAAAATATATCCCTGTTTGGATACGAACAAGTAGAGGTGGCTATGGCACAAATGTATCTTGAGGTAAAACACGAAAACACCGCTTTGATCTAGACTTGAGTGGGAACCGATGCAAGACAATGGGCCTTGATTAAATCTTAGTTTGAAACTACTGGGGGATATGATTTGTTAAATTCATAAGCTTAGTATGAACAATTATTAAGGGAATAAAAAAATGTCCCTAAGAATATATTTTGCGAAGTAGATCATGGATAACATAGATTGAAGCCTATAAATTCATAATTTAAGGAAATAAATGTAATTTATAAGTTACATTTTTTGTCTTTTGATTCCCCTTTAGGTGTTACCGCTAACTTTCCTTTTATTTCATCCAATGGTTAGTAACAGGAGGAATCAGGCTAACAATCGATGTGAAGATCAATGTGATGACTGTTCTAATAAGATGCCCAATATGATGGGAGAAGGAATAGAAAACATTGTCATGATACTCTCTCAGTTAACTCAATTTTTGAATTGGAACATGGGTCAAGAAAAACTTCAAACCCACCCACCCACCCTCCTCCTAAGAAAGAACAAGATGCAATCACGAGCTTCATGAGACAAAGGCCTCTTACTTTTAATGGATCATCTGATCCCTCAATCACCGAACAATGGAACAACTCCAATGAGAAGATCTTATCCATCCTTAAATGTTTTGAAGAAGAGAATTTTATTCTAGATTCTTAACAGATAGGGGGTGAATCTGATCAATGGTGGACATTAATCAAAATATGAAGCCTAAGGAAGAGATCAAGGCATTGGAATGGAATGATTTCTGGAAAATGTTTTTTTTTTGATAAATATTTTCCCCGCACCCTCCGACTTAAGATGGAAAGGGACTTCCTTTACCTAAAAAAGGTTATGAATCCATCAAATATTAAGAGGAAAACTTCACAAATCTCGCATGATATGCCTCTGTCTTTGTCAATACCCCTGAATGCAAGGTTTACCGCTTCTTTGGTGGGATAAAACCTATTCAACGGAAATCACTGGTGATCCATGACATCGATAGCTATGGGGAAATTTTATGATGTACCCCCAAAGTCAAAATAGAGATCAGAGAATCATAGTGGTATCATGAGGGTAAGAAGCATAAGGTGCACTTTATTTCTAGCAGTCTTATGGATAAATCCAATGGTGTTAAGAAATTATAGCACCTGTCATGACCCATCCCTTGGGGCCCATGCCGTGACTACTCCAAGCTCGCATTCCATGGGATAGGGGTTGGAGACTAGCACTGAAAGGTTCATCCCTACAACTGGGAAAGAATTGCTTTTATAGCCTATAACACACAAAACCAAGAACACATCAAGATACAAACACAAGTGAACTGTATAGTAAAAAGGGTGTGTACTGAAAGAAAATGGGCCAGAATAAAATCCCACCTATAAAGTACAAGAAAACAGAAAAGTACTAGTAAACATGGAGGTACAAGTAACATAAATAGCTTCTGTGAACACCCGCCAAGAATCCTACCTAAAGGGTAGGTACAACTCATGAATGGTCATCTATGTGGTACGCCTTGTCTATGTCCACCTCCTAGCTACCTCCAATCTTGGTACTCTTGTCCTCAGTCAGTGTTGTCCGTCGTCTGCACCAAACACAATAGGGTACGGGCATTTCCTATGCATGGGTGAGTATAACGATACTCAGTAGGGACCCCAAGACCCTCAAGGTCTCATAAAATCTACAAAGGATAAACCAAAAATCATGAAAATAAATTTCAACCCAACTTAGGTATATGCCCATACATATACCTAAGTTATCATGTAAACCCATCTCAACCATGAGGAAACACGAGGTCCAACTCAAAAGACCAAAGCCCAACTATTCCACAAAGGAAGGAAATACCACAAAGATAAGACTCAACTCACACTTGGATTTATTCTAGGGGTAGTAACAAGTAAAATCCCCAGTCACATTTTCAAACACCTCGGATGCTGGAGAACCCCTCCTCTATCGAGTATAGTGGGCCTATCGCATCACACAGAGGCGCTTCCCACTAACCTTGGACTACTAAGGTACTCCTCCTATCGAGTACCATGGGTCTGCCATGTCACATAGAGGAGCTCCCCAATGTGGGTCTATTGCGTCACATAGAGGCCCTCCCACTCGTGACGTGCTGAGGTACTCCTCCTGTCGAGTATCGTGGGTCTGTCACATCACACAGAGGCGCTCCCCCTCGTGGCCTGCTGAGATACTCCTCCTGTCATGTACCATGGTTCTGCTGCATTACACAGAGGTGCTCCCCTCCATGGGTCTTCTGCGTCACATAGAGGCGCTCCCCACTATTCATGTCAAGTCACTCCATGTCGAAACAGTCAGTAGTTGTCATGTCTCAGCCAGTCGCAGGGTTCCGAATGTATCGCTCTTGGGAGAACTGCTCCCCAGGTCATAGGTCAAAACTCCAAATACAACGTAGTCCCACAACGATGTATCTCAATTTCTTCCACATCATAGGGGTCTCAACGCAACAGATGTTGCATCAACCAGATGCCTGGTCTATATGTTATTAGCCTTTTAGTCCCGATGGCCCAGTTGGATTCGTGCTAGATCCAACCCGACCATCCCCAACCTTATCCAACACTTTAGTGCAGTATACCAAAGAGAACTT
Organism: Viscum album; assembly: GCA_963277665.1. Lineage (NCBI taxonomy): Eukaryota > Viridiplantae > Streptophyta > Magnoliopsida > Santalales > Viscaceae > Viscum > Viscum album. The sequence continues at coordinate 1,644,601,840 of OY728159.1, forward strand.
CTCACTATAAGGTTTTCGGAACCATAGACGGTTCGTCAAAATGATGCTCGGTGCCAAAGTTATGGCTAAAAGAGCGTAAATGGGTCACAGTGGGTCTGGGTCTGGTCTGACCTGGTCGGACTAACCCGGCATAGGCCAACCCGGTTTGGGTCGACCCAGCTCGACCCGCCGGGTTCGGCCTCACTCGTTGGGTCTGACCCGGCCTGCGATGGGCGGCCCGGCCTGGCTCGCGCTGGGCGGCCCAGCCTGGGCGGCGCGAGGCGGCACGGAGGCTGAAGGGGCTGCGAGGGGCCCTAGAGGCCACAGGGGTCATGGAGGCCGCGGGTAGGTAGAGGACGTGGGGGCCGCAGAGGCCACGGGGGCCATGGAGGCCATGGGGAGGCATAGGCCACTGGGGCCATGATGGCTGTGGAGGCCGCGGGGGCTTTCGTGCGGCAGAGGTCGCGGGGCGGCGGAGGCCGCGGGGAGGTGAAGGACACCAGGGGGAGGGAGGGTATGGGTTAGAGTGATGTGGTGTGGATGCCATGGTCTGGTAGGGTGGTCATAGTGCAGCGGTTCGTCACGGCTGGTCGGATGGCCAGCCGTCCTCTCCGTGCGGCACAGTCACGCGTCGTGCCTTCGCTGGTGGCCAGTTCAGTCGGTCGCTCTTCGTTTGTCGTCATGGCACAAATATGCTTTCTTCCATCATGAAGAACACACCAATAATTAATAATGACAAAGGGGTTGGGCCATTTTTTTGTCCTGCACCCTCCGCGTTAGAGCTGTAGCAAGCATCTCAACAAAAACCTTGAATGAAGAACGTCAAACTCTACAACCCCCGACAGTGATTATTCCCAAACCCATAGAAAAAGAAAACATATGTGGATAAACTAGTTAGAGAGTTGATCTGTGTTATTTTTTTAGGGGAAGTAAATGGGAATCCATAATCACACATAATAAATACCCTACCTCCGAGATTTGTTGACGGAGGCCGTGAGGAAGGAAATGTTGTCATTGCGGATAGACAGAATTCGGTGACGTCAGTGTTTCCTTAATCATCAGTTATTTGTCATTGAAGACATTCCCTATTGGGGAGAGCATTCTTTTTTGGGGAGCACATTCTTCATTGGAGAATTCATTCTTCGTTGGAGAGAATAATCCTCCAATAGTTCTCCTTTCCCAATTCCACCAAAATGTGAAAAATTAGCCATTATGATTTGTGCCAGAAATTTAATTGTTGAAACAAAACTAAATTGGCATATTTAATTATGTATAGGATGGAATAATTAATTTAGAGGAAACCTAGGGTCACCACCCCTCATTAAAGAGGTAGTTGAAAGGTTTCCTCCCATTAAAGTGGGTTTGGGTGGTCCCAGCCTCTAAATTCAAAATGGGGGTTAGTTCAGGTGGTCCCCACCTCTTAACATTCACATGGGAGGTTTAGTATCAGGTGGTCTCCACCCCCATAATCCATGTTTAGGGGGTTTCTAAAATAAAAATTTTATACTTTTTTATTTTATTTAATTATTTCACGAAAAGTACAACATTTTATCTTTCACTCTTGACCCACTGCGGTCTAGGTGAAGGTCTCCTTATGTGAACACCAGCACTGCGAGTTCAATAGTGCCCTCAAATTTCAATTCCAAGCACCACTTGAAAAGTTACAAAAACCCACTCGTACGTTTACTGAACATTCCCAAAAAAAAAGTTCAGAAAATAATTCCAGGCATACTGGGCCTCCGAATCATGCGCCTCCAATTTTTGCTGAATCATCAAATTCCCATATATTTAAAAAAATAAATGGAAATCCCATGTCTTTATAGCACCCCACTTTCCAAAGGTGTAGAAAGAAGAACCCCAAAAAATTCCTGAAGGGTATGAATAAATGATTTAGGTGTGGAAGAGAAGGGAACCTGGCCATTAATTACTGACAAGAAAACCCCGCTACTGCGACAGAGAAGCGGAACACTCCGTTCAACCCCCAATTCATTATTCATTTCTTCAACTACAATGAAACTGTTTAATTTTCTAACTAGTTCCCTAATCCATGGGTTTTCAGAGGCAACCAACAACCTCCAAAGTAGCAAGGGAGAGATTTTCTATCACAACTGCCGAAGTGAGCCCTGAAAACGAAGTGGTGACAGGTACACTATTTTTTCATTCGTGAATAGAGAGCGTAATTTTTTATTCTAGTTCTATGAATTCTTTTATATCCTAAAAGTTTGGTAGAACAATCCCAACACCACTAGAAATCATGGAAGTAAATATGTTAGTGAGAATGGTAAATGGGGCAATTATTGCTTCCCAGGAATATAACTTCTCTTCTATCACAATTTCTTGATTGAAATTCCCAGTGAACCTTGTCATACTCCCTCTAGTGTAATGTGATGAAATTATTGGCATGGATTGGATTTCCTTATATAGATCCAACATAAATTGTTGTGAGATGGAAATCACTCTCCATATGGTGAATTGACCCGTGATTCTATACAAGTGAAAGGAGGAGGATGAATCTTATTTAGTACCATAATCTCAAGTGTGGATATTAAAACCCTATGATCATGCATATGTTACTCATATGATTTAGTCTAAGGAAGAAACCATCCTTTAAGACATACCTATTGTGAGGGAATTCACTGAAGTGTTTCCCGGGGAATTTCCTGGTCTTCCTCCTAAAGAGATGTTGAATTCTCAATTGATCTTATACCTGGGGAATTACCAATATCCAAGACTCCATATAGAATGGTTTTTGTAGATCTTGAAGAGATAAATACACAACTACAATAGAATATAGTTAAAGGTTTTATATTCCTATGTGCTTCACCATGGAGTGCACCAATCCACTTCGTCAATAAGAAGGATGGGTCAATGTGACTTTTCATTGATTATCATGAGCTCAAAAAATTCATGATAAAGAACAAGTATCCACTGCCATGAATTGATGAATTTTTCAATCATCTATATGGATCACAATACTTCTCCAAGGTAGATCTTTGGTTGGGATATTACAAAGTAAGGGTGAATAAGGAAGATACCCCCAATACTTCTTTTTATACAAGATACTGCCACTATAAATTCATAGTAATGCCTTTTGAACTCACAAATGCTCCATCAATCCTCATGGAATTGATTAATAGACTCTTTAAAGATTACCTCGACAAATTTTTGGGAGTATTTATTGACGATATTCTAATATATTTCAAAACCAAGGAGGAACATGAAGAGAATCTATGCACTTTACTAGAGACCTTTCGAAAGGATAAGCTCTATGAAAAGTACATCAACTGTGAGTTATAGTTGAAGGAAGTCTCATTCTTGGTTCATATCATCACAAGCAATGGGATATCTCGGGATCCCTCCAAGATAGCTACAATTGAGGGATGGTCGAGGCCAACATCGGTGATGGATATCCATATCTTCTTGGGGTTAGCTAGATATTATCGCCGATTAGTGAGAAATTTCTCATTATTTTCAAACCCTTTTACCAAGGTAAATTGAAAGGGGGTAATGTTTTCTTGAAGTGATGAATGTGACGATATCTTCTAGGAGTTGAAAAGAAGGCTTATCACTATGCATGTTCTCACACTACCCACAAGTGGAGAAGTTTTTGTGGTATTCATTGTTGCTTCAAAGAAGGGCCTTGGTAGTGTGCTGATGAAAAATGACAAAGTCATTTCCTATGCTTCAAGTAAACTAAATGTTCAAGTGAAAACTATCCAACACATGATCTGGAGTTGGCTGTAGTTATCTTCACTTTAAAATTTTGGTGACATTAACTATTCGGGGAGAAGTGTGAAATACATATTAATCACCAAATCCTCAACTATATATTCATGCAGAAATAGTTGAACATGCACCAATGAAGATGGTTAGATCTGATCAAAGACTATGATTGCTCAATCCATTACCACTTTGGTAAAGTGAACAAGGTGGTTGTTGCTCTAAGTTAAAAGGACCCAGTGATTCTATCATTGATGAGAATTGAAAAGGATCCAATCTTTTTATACGTAATGAATATAGACATGAGAATAATAAATAATGTAACATCGTCAATCCTTTCACAAATTATTTCTCAACTATCTATTTTAGAAAGGTTAAAGGATGCTCAAAAGGATGATGTGGGAATTCAGAAGAAAGTGGAAACTATCAAAAAACGTAAGTCCTCAGAGTCCAATGTTAACAAAGAAGGAATTGTGGGATTTTGGTCAAGACTGCGTGTTCCATCAAATCCAGAATTAATGAAAGAACATTTGGATGATGCACATAGTTAAATTTTTCCATTCACCCAGGAAACACAAAGATGTATGGAGATCTCCAAGATCATTATTGGTGGGATAACATGAAGTAGGTGATTGCTGAGTATACATCAAAGTGCCTGGTATGTTAGTAAGTGAACACTGAGAGGAATAATTCTAAGGGGATGATGCAACCATTACCCATACCAACATGGAAATGGGAGAAACTCACCTGGGACTTTTTCACCAGACAAATGAAGACATCCAAAAGAAACAATGCTATCTGGGTTGTTGTAGATCATCATACAAAGACTGTACACTTCATTGTAATTCAAGAGTATTTCTCGTTGGATCAACTGGAAGATATATAAATCAGAGAAGTGGTAAGGGTGCATGGAGTTTCACTATCTATTTTATCCAATCGAGATCCAATATTCACCTCTAAGTTCTAGAAGAGTCTCTAACAAATGCTGAATACTGATATGAACTTTAGTAAAACTTATCATCCTCAAACTGATTACCAATATGAGCATACTATCCAAACACTTGAGGATACATTGAGAGAATTATCAACAGAATTCAAAGGAGGATGGGATAAACATATTCCCCTGGTTGAGTTCTCATACAATAATAGTTTCCACTCAAGAATAAAAATGGATCCTTATAAATCCCTTTATGGAAAGAGGTGAAAAACACCAGTATGTTGGGCTGAATTTGGGGAGAAAATACTCCTAAGTCCAGAAATTTTCAAAGAAATGGTGGATAAGGTTAAGACCATCCAGCAGCACAGTAAAGCTTCTTAGAGTCAACAAAAGAGTTATGCTGATAATCATTGATGATAAATAGAGTTTGATGTTGGGGACATAATATTTCTCTGTATATCACCGTGGAAGTGAGTTATGATCTTTGAGAAGAATGGAAATCTTATTCCAAGGTACATTGGCCCTTTTGAAATCCTTGATCTCCTTGGAGTAGCGGCCTATCGACCAGCACTCCCCCCCAAACCTGTATAAAGTACATGATGTATTCCATGTATCACTCTTGAAAAAGTACATAACTGACCCATCACATGTACTAACTCCATAGGTGTTTCCATTTGATAATTACCTCTCCTATGAAGTGAAGTTAGTGAAGATCCTAGATCATAAAGAAAATTTTCTACGAAAGAATTCATTTCCCCTCATCAAGGTGTTGTGTTGAAATGAAAAGTTTGAAGAATCAATGTGGGAATTGAAGGATGTGGTTAATCCGAGTTACCCTCATCTATTTTAGTGTGGAAAAAAAATTCGAGGGAGAAATTTCATAATGGGGGATGATTGTAACAACCCAAACTTTCATTAATGAAAATTACTCTTAATCTAATTAAATATATTATTATGTAAAATAGATATATAAAACACATTCACTTCATTGGTTTTGTGTTTTTTTATTTTTAAAATACCTTTAATAATTTTTATCAATGATAATATAGTCATTGAACAGTGATCACATGATTACTATAAATATAGGGCTTTAACAAGTCCAATTTACTCAGAAAAAGGAAGACATGACCCCATCTAGTAGAATTGCTCCATACGAAGCCCATTTGTTAGAGCTCAAGAAAGGAGTCAGTGTCAGTGGGTTTCTCTCTTGTCCAAGCCCAAGAATAGCTTCAACATGTTAATATTTAACAGAATCTCCTATGAAAGAAGTGGAAGTTAATAGAGATTACCACCCGAGCAATGTTATCTGAGTCGTCTCATGAGTCTGTCACCATCACACACCTTACCCTTAGGTCTTATGTGAGTGTAATAATGGGTTATGTAAAAATACCCTCTCACTATGATCATGTGCATTATTTTTTTATAAATAATATACATTCATTTTATCATTGTTACTTTGTAAGTTATTTTTAAAGCACAAATAGTATTTTTTGTTAATATTCAAATTCAATTGAGAAATAAATTTTAATGAATTAATGTATTTTTAGTTAAATAATATTTTAATAAAATATTATTATTACTAAATTAATTTTTACTAAATATAAATTATCATATAATATTTATGAATACAATTGTAATTTTTATTAAGGTTTGAAAACTATTTTTGTCAAAACCCATGAATTTTCAATAAATGTCAGTTTTTATTTTAAAAGTAAAAATTCACATATTTATAAAATTATTTATATAAAATGAATAATATTTTTTTGAATCAGGATGTGAAAATTATCCAATGGTGAATTTTTCATAATTTTCTAAGACAGTCAAATTCATGGGTAAAAATTAAATATCGTTTAAATATATAAGGTGTTTTATGTCATCATAATGACCCAATACTAATGAAATAAAATACTATAAAAGGGATATTCGGCCAAAATATTATTTACCTTTAAAATAATGTGATTTTATATTTTTCTGATTTATTTTACAATGCCTTATTATACCCTTCAAGATTTATAAAATATTTTATCTTTTTGAAATGATTTCCACGAGAGTGTGACTCACCTCCACATAAGCAGGCCTAATATTTTAATAATTTCATCCATTTTCCTTATAAAATAATGTTTTCCAATCCAATTTGGAAAAAACTATGGGCAGAAATCATGGCATGGTTTGTTTTTTTATTAGTTTAATGTGTAGTGTCCAAAACCAAAATAATAAAGAATTATCTCTCTTTTCTTATATAAACTAACCCAAGATCCCAATTCAATTCACTAAAAACCCTTGGATCACATCCCAACTCTGGGATCCTCTCTCTATAATCCTCCCAAGGTGACCCAAGATCCCAATAATCCTTTCTAAATCCTCTCTGAAGAATTTGGGATCACACTTCCATGTAATGGATTTCTTCCTTTCTCATTTTTGTTCAAATTTCTTTAGGTTGTTATACCCTTTTATTTTCAATTAAAAATGTTGTAGAATGATTTATCACCTTTCTTAAACTTCCCTAATTGTTTTTTAATTATGAGAGACCTCTTTCTCTCCCATTAATGTCTCCCATGTACAGTTGTTACCATGCCGAAATTCTATAAGGAATTTCTCTCTTTATATTTACATTCAAGAAATTGTTTTATATTATGAATCTAAATTCCATTACATATGTTGGGATATTATATTACATAACCCCTCACCCCCCTTAATGTACATTTCATTTATAAATGATGAGAGACCCCTTTCTCTCCCATGAACCCATTTTATGATTTTTATTTGACGGCATTATGCTGCCAAAATTTCCCATGCCAAAATCATCATATAAGTGAATACCATACACATTTCTCTATCAAGGGTACTCATCTTTATGAAAATAAACATTATTATTATAGAGTTTTATGTATGTATTCCAAATTACTTTATTTGTGTAATAAATTATGATATTTAATTAATCCATGTTGTATGATCTATGTGGAACACTTGTGTATGAAATGAAATGATTACGGAGGGTGCGCCCTGATAGTGGTCCAATGCATTTGGTAATTATTAGTATCATGATACGTCAAGTGTAATGTGGTTTTACTCATGATAATTAAATTTCAATGAGGTTTTACTCATTCTAGTTCAAGTGCAATGTGGGTTTACTAATGCTCCATGTGAAATGAGCCTTGGCTCATACAAATATCATGTTAAATATTGTTGACACATTTCCATGTTACTATAATCATGATGTATCATACCTTTATGGCCATGTTTCAATTGTGATCCTTTGATATACCTATTTCCTAACATGTACTTAATTTTTCATGTTATTCTTTCTTTACCCTCTTACTGGGATTTATAGCTCACCATTTTCTTATATATGTCCTCAGGTTATACTATGCAATGCTAAGTACAAAGGAATGTTGTGGTCATATAAAATAATTTTTCAATAAATATGTTGTATTCTATGTCTTGAGTTTTCATTTAATGTGACTAATTTTCCAAGACACTAGACATCTTGATTCTTATAGTTATCTTAAGTTCATGTTTATGTAATAAATCATGTTAATATATCTAATAAAGAGAATGGTTGTTAAAACTTTGTTGATCCAAAAATGGAATTTGGTTTGCTTTGCATAATGTTAGTTCTCTCTCAGTGTATTCATTATGATCTCAATATGTTAGTCATGGTCATTTCAAGTGTTATAATGCATTAAGATTTAATCCAAAATACTACCATTAATGAATCTAGATATGAGTGGAAACCCTAGTTCATTAGGGCCATAAAGACAGCTGGCATGTTCGTGAGATCGAATGGCATTACTGGGTACTTATAAACACCATACCTAATCTGGAAGGTTGTACGAGGTATTTCTGAAGGTATTAAATTAACCTGTTTGTATACTGACCTAAAATAAATATTTAAAACAACCTCAATCATCAAATTTGGTCAAAGAGGTCATTTATTCGAGGTTCTAGATACAAATTATAAACATTTATTTGGTTCATCCGCTGGTAATCTATGAAAATTATGATGGTACCATCTACCATGCTATGAAAAAAGGACTATATAACCCCATGGTGAGGAACTACATTGAATAAAACCTTTAACCTTCAGGTATTCCAAATTATTATTGATCCCTAGAAGCTTCTTAGGTGCTATCTTGTAAGGAGTAATGAACGTTGGTGTAGCTACCAACACTAACTCAATGGTTAATTATATATCTATCAAAGGAGGAAGCCCAGAAAATTCATCGGGAAATACATCGCCAAAATTATCCACCATAGGAACAGAAAGAATATTTCATAACCCCTATTAATCCAAGAATATACCATTGATCTGCTTCAACACACCACCCAAACCTTGATTATTAAGTCCAATTTGAGTCACATGAAAATATCATTCTCCCTTATGGATATGTCTACTACCCTCTGGGGATGTGAATGTCACCCTTCTATGATATCATCCAATATTTTCTTGATACTGAACTAACAAGTCCATCCCAATAGTTACATCAATATATTTCATGTTGAGGACAAAAATATTCCACAGCAACAGATAACTTCCTATATCTAAAGGTATTTCGTGCATCATTGAACACTCTTTGATCAGATAACCAATAGGGCATCATGTGTCACTACATAACCAAAGTATTCATTCTTTAGTCCTAGGCTCTTTAGAATTCGAATATATATATATATAACAGTGTGATTCATATTTTTCAAATAATGAAGACACTAAGTTATAGGCTAATGGAATAGTAACATGAATAGTATAAGGTTCGGTGATCTTCTCCTCCTTTACAGGTTGCATTGCGTGTAATTGGCCCTTACTATGGCCATGAGACACAACCTGAATTCCCTAAGAAGGAACTCTCTTCTAGAACATTGAATCCTAAGTGTGGTTTCCTCTATCTTGACTAGAACCTCATCTTGAGGGGTTGGTGGTATTATAGATACCTTCCTAATGCGGTATCACTAGCCCTACTCTAGAATGCGGAGTAGGTGTAGATCATCTCTCCCTATGAACTGGTGGAAAATTCCTACATAAATATTGAATATGGCCCACCCTATGGTATCCTCTACATTAAACTAGGTCTCACATGCACTGGGGATTCATGTGTCTTAGTTTCCTATATTGTTGATGTATACTGAAGCTGTCAATATGAGGACAGACTACCACTTCCCATGCGAGTAACCTCAAAGTGGCACTTTTATCCACTAGAAGAGACATTGTTATGTCTAGGTGATGAACCGACCTGACTCACACTATCGGATTCCCAAATAATAAGTAATGAAGGCCTGGTTGACTATCTCAGAAATATTAGTCTACTAGAAGATGTTAACCTATGATCAGATGGTGTTTACCAGACCATCCTCAAATCAACTTACAATCATGTTTTCATCACCAGATAGAGGCAGTGTGAATCTTTTAATATCATTAAAATAAGAAGAATACCCATTAAAAACATAGATTTTTAATTCTAGATAAAAAAACTCTAGCCCAGTCATCCCTCAATGTTTGTGGAATTAATTATTCATAGAATACCATCTTAAAGTCCCTCTAGATCATATCCCAATTTTTGTATGTCTGGGTAATGAAATCCCACCATCTCTTCGTAGAACCATGTATCATATAACCTAAGATATTGAACCTCCTCAATGGATGCATATCTATATTCTTGGATATTGAAATCATATCCCCCAACCATGATTCTATATCCTGAGGTCCATTATCCACTTAAAAGCAGAGAGGATTCTACTGTTGAAATTCTCACATTAGCTCTTCCATATTCAGGGTAGGTTGAGAAACTCCTTGAATATACTAAATCATATGAAGAAAACCCTCTCACTAGGTGTTAATTCCCAATTCACATATAGTAGGTGGTGTCATAGGTGGCACTACAAGTGGAAATACTAGTGGTTTAGGTCTCACTACCTTTAGAGCATTATTGTCACTACCTTCCTAGTGTACGAATAAAGGTCTTCATTCTAAATAAATGCCTTGGAAGATAATTTAAAAGATGAAAATATCAAAGATATATAATAGGATAGGTATATAGCCTTCATATAGAAAAGGTCACACCTATTTTCCTACTCCAAAATCCAGGTCTAAGTGATTATAAAAGACTATAACTGTCAATAATAAATGAAAAATAAACTCCTAACTACCCACTACTATGGACAAGTTTGGGTCTAGGTATCGTATCACATGTCTAATGTTTTAGTATATGGAATTTCAATTGAAATTTGTAGAGGAAAACAACCTTTAAGTTGCAATAATCATCATTATTTAATGGTAACCTTTCATTTAAAAGTTTTAAATTGATTTATGTTCATAAGTTATATATATATACAAAAAAGTCAGTTATATGTGTCACCATTCCCAATTTATAAAATTCATACTCTTATAAATTTAAAATGGGCACTTCATGTGACAACACCAAGTTCTTTACATCCTCTAACAGGATGTAATAGGTCAAGTGAAATTATTTGATTACATGAATTATCATTTAGGATTTATAAAAGTAATCACTTCATAAATTACCATTATAATTCAAGTAATCTAATCAACACATGTTTTATCCCATGAAACCATAGGTTCATGGATTGAACATGACATAAATGGGTTAATTAATGTTCCATAATAAATCTATGTTAGAAAAACCATTTAGATTGATGAAAAATATTTAATTAATCCAATTATGTCTTCCATTCAAGAAACATTAACACATTACTATATATAATAATCAAGGAATTAACTCTACACGGTAGGAAATGCATGAAAAAAGTAAACATGGCATGAAAGAATGCATGGAATATAATTCCTAAAGATCCAACGATAATGTATGAGATGATACTGCCTTGTTCTAAAAATCCATGAGAAAAATACCATAATAATAATAATATCAATAAGAATAATGTCACAAAACATGTGTGTCACCCAATAGTGAAATCAAATAAACTGAAATAGGTAAAAACCAATAATAGCAATAACATATTCCAAGTAATTTTGTTTTCCCCCAATATATGGGTTTGCTACTCCTACACACAAGATCACTTCCAAATTCCATTTCATTTATTTTCCCTTATATAATACACTAGTAGTAAGAAAAAAATAAAAGAAAACCCCTTTGATACCACTTTTAAATTTCCTAAACCGAAATCCACTAAAAAGGTTCTCTGAACTGGTGGGTCACATGGACTCAATAATGCCTCCCCATACACTAAGGGTTTCCAACATGTAGGAAGGGTGTAAAGTGGAAAGAATATACCCCCATATTAGATTGGCATAGTGGTAACAATAATAATAAGAAATATCATATGCATGATATAAATGACAATACAGTGAAAGAAAGTGAAATAAAAAATCAACAGTGGAAGTTAAAAATCCTAGTAACATCAATAATAATAAATCTGTAGGCTAATTTATATAAAGAAAGATTTAATGCCGTTTTGATATACAAAAATGGTGTATATGGGGATATAGTACACATTCATTTACAACATGAAATAAAAACAATACAAAAAATACAAAAATACCACTCCACTAGCATCACTGGCTTATGATCAATCCTCTACTCCTAAGCTACATGCTATAATATAAATAGATCAAGCTTCTATGACAGGGTGCTTTCACTTAGTCATTGCTATAATAATGAATTATACTCATATACCAAAGGCATCCTAAGTATGGTGTGATATGGGCTTAGTAGGACACCACCAATGGTGTCTATAATAATCCATCGAATTTATATAGAATAGTAGTTTGTATATATAACAAATAATAAAAGATGTTGAAAATAAATACCAACTCTCTTAGGTTCTTATAGGTCACGTGGCATACTCTGCCTGATTTTTCATAAGCCATGATATTTTTTATCTCAGTTACCCTGCACATATATATATATAAGGAATCATATATAATATGCATACATGTATATACACAATATACGTGAAAACATATATAGGTATATACATAGATACTTGGTGATAAATGGACTCGGGGTGTAACTCATGAATTTATGACTAATCAAACAAACTATAGGCTCTAACAAGATTAATTTACCTAAAACTCAATAATAATTTATGATTTCATGCTTGATACTTTAGATGGTGGGGTGAGTCATTATGCCTAACACTCGAAATAGTGGGGTGAGTTATTATGCCCAAAAATCATTGCAAGGGAATGTGAAACATCATGCCCATCATCCAATTAAAATAAAATGGTGTGATACACCTTTCCCATCATCCAATGTAAGGGAGAAACAAATTTGATACTCAAAAAAACCCTTAACTTTTGTTTTCCTACTTGGACTTAGTCATTGTTTTGGTAAAGTGTCTTCTTCTTGTACTATAGTGGGGTTCTCCGATTCACTATAAAAGAACTATAATGTCCTATAAAATCCTCATAAGGTTTCAACTTCCTACACTCAGTTGTCAGGAGGTATCCATAGAAGATGACATACTAGTGAAAATCACCAAGCTCATGGAGTATAGCGTTGGTGGATTGGACTAGGGGACCTTTGTTACCTGAATCACTATAAATCACTATGTTATTTTCATTATTTATTTCTTCATCTCAATCATATTTAAGATAGAATGGAAGGTTCACTATATAATAAGATAGGTGTTATGAATCTATCAAGTTTTTTTTTTGAAAACACAATTCACCCCGCCCCCTCTTGTGTGTTTTTATTCATCATATTCATTTTGACACAAAAAGTGGTATCTGAGGTTGGGCACTACTTTCATACTCTCTTTTTTTTCAAATTCTTAAAATTTTACTATTTTGATTACAAAAAAATGGTATAAAAGTGTTAAAGGGTTAAACTTTATCTTTATACTCAATAACTACAAGCGATATTAGAAGATATTCTATATCAAAATCTCTAACCAAATTTAGTGAAATATTTTTATGAAGACAAAAATCAAAAAATTGATGATCTTAAAGTAAGTAAACTAGTGATTCATGATCCTTACTTTAATGGTGATAATTATGGATTCTGGAAAGATCACATGATTATTTATTTGAAAAATATTGGGATAATAGTTTATTTAAAGGTTGTCAGGACTTATGAAATTACTAAGGAATATTTAGAAAAATATGATGTTGATCAAGAAAAAGAGTATGATCTCAATTCAAAAGCTATAAATTATATTTTATTTGGTTTTGAAACTATTGAGTTTAACCAAATTTATCAATGTGCTACCACATATGAGATGTTTTAGACTATTGTGGTTTCCTATGAAGGAACTGAAAATATTATACAATTAAGGTACACTACTAGAAAGATAAATTTAGATACTTTTAGAATGAATTATGATGAAACTATCACTCAACTAAATGGGATATTGATAGAAATTGTTAATAATTTTTCTAATTTGGGAGATACAATTTCACAATCAGATATAGAATTAAAATTACTGAGAGTACTTCCATCTATGTGGAATGGAATATATGTAACTATACGTCAATAAACATTATTAAAAAAATTATCTATGAGAGAATTTACTGGAACATTAATTATGTGTGAATCTAAAAGGGAATCCAAAAATGAAAAGAATATCAAACATGAAAAATATAATCTCAAAACTAATTTGAATGAATCATCTTATTCAAGTCATCGGGATTTAGATAAATATATTTCAGATCTTGTTAAAATATTTTAAAAACTATACAATAAGAAAAACAAAGGGATTAAAAAAATTGATGCTGAAAATGAAAAGAAAAAGGCCATACAATGGATAACTACCCTTTTCTTAAAGCTCAAAGTATAATAGAATATAAAATAAAATGAAATAAAATTAATAAGGCTACTTAGAGTGATTCATCTAGTTCAAATAATTAATCTTCTACACATTAAGATACAAAGCATAAAAAATAAATGGTATTTCTTTTAGTTCATATTGATGAGGTATATTCTTCTTACTCTCAAAAATAAAATTGTGAAAAATATTCTTATGATGAGTTAAATATGAACTAATTTATTCTACTATATAAATATTAACACTTTAAGAAGTATTATAGACAAATAAGAAAATATTATGATTCTATTTTATTAGATAAAGAATGCTTGTCAATGAAAATTATAGATTTAAAATCTAATTCTTCTAAAATTTCATTTTATCAACATAAAACTAAGATTAAATATTTATTGGTTGAAGTTGATACATTAAAACAATATTTTTGTATATTCATAAAATTTTAAAAAATACCAAAATCAAATTAATTGTAAAAATAAAATTCAGAAAGAAAAACATGGAATTTAAGTAATTATGAAGGACCAAAATTATATAAGATTTATTGTTTTCTAGGATCAAATAGAAAAATCCTATGATCTATTATTTTTTTGGAATAAAATAACATTATGAAAATGATTTTTTATTTATAAAACCTCATATTTATGGTTTTACAAATAATTATTGTTAAAAATAATATCTTAAATAGTAGAACCTATAATAAAAATAAACATGTTTGGTCAACTAAAAATTTAATTTCTAACACTTTTAGACCCAAAAGAATATGGGTACCAAAAGGAACTTATATTTTATGGTTTGAAAGAATACACTAATGATCTACATCGTTAAATCGTGAAGTGGTTATCTATTTATTAAATTAAGGTCTATGTCTTAATAAAGGAGTCACCAACTCTAAATTAGTTCCTTATCAAAAGAAAAATCCATAGAGCTAGAATCTATAATTTAGGAAATATTTTATTACTATTTTTATTTTTATTTATTTGTTAACTTGTTTCATATAGGGTGAGATATTTTTTATTACTTATTAATTTAAGTTTTTAAAATATTAAAATAAATTCATTATTTGTTTAATATTTTTATTTACTTATTTAACATTTTATAGAAAAAAAACTTTCTTTTATAAAAACTACTTTTCAACAAAATTGTAATGATTATTTTGTATTTTTCCAAACCGAGAATGTTAAGCTTCTTCGGGAATGTTTCAGAACAAAACATGTCGTTTTCGCTTTAAAACCGTAGAATCTTATTCTTCTTCTTAATTTTTTTTATTTTTTCTTCTTTAAAATATCTTGTTCAACAACTTCAAAAAACCAATCACAAATAAATGTATCGATCAATAACTTCATGTACAAAAGAAATTTTTTCAAAAAAAGAAAAAAGGTAATCCTTCATATTTTTCAAAATAATAGTTAGTTTCATATGTTAAAGATTCATTTATAAAATATTCTGAAAAATATAAATAAGCTCATGGTTATGAAGAACTAGAATTCATTTCATCTCAAATGTCATATGAAAATATTTTATTCAATGTTAGTACCTTAAATGAAGAATAATTGAAGTTACAATATGATTTGAATACGTCTAGAAAGTCATATGAAGAACTACAAAGGAAATGTCAAGATGTGAAGGAAATTTTATTCCAAGGAAGAATTTTAAGAATTTAATATAGAAATTCTACGTCAGATAGAGCTTCTCAAAAGTGAAGCTATTATTAAGTTGGATCTTGATAAGATTAAAGTGTTCTTTGTTGGACATTGTTCATATTATTCATTATATGAAAGAAAAAAATATTTTAAAATAATAATAGAATAACAATCAATATTTTTATCTATTTTATGTGAAACATTTCAATTTTCGGAAAGTTCATATGAACCTTATAAACCTTCCTAAAAACCTCAATTTTATTTTATATTGATTAATGAATGATAATGTTATATATATCTTTTTTTGAATATATGATATAAGCAGTATTGTAATTTATTTTTTAAATTTTAATACTTTAATTGGTTATCATATGTAATAATGTACTTAATATTTGATTATCTCAAGATAAATTAGTCTAAGTAATAAATAATTTTGTTTAAATATTACACATAAAAAAAATTAAATCTTTTTAATATTCTCAAATTCCTTAAGTATCCTATATTCTATGTTTTAAGATGACTTAATAGAAATTATTCAAATTTATTTTTATATCCAATAGGTATATAAGTTGTTTATTATGGTTTTTAAATTAATTTTATTCATTTAAAATTTATATAGTTTATATGCTTCTTGATTATGTTTTTTAAATCCTGAATAATGGTGGAGTTTGTTTTGTTGATTTTTACTCTTTTTTTATTGTCAAAAGGGGTAGCAGTTTATATATGGGTATAATTTTATTGTTTTCTTTACCTGTTTATCATCATGTTGGAGAAGTTAGAGATACGTATATATGGAGAAAGTAATTGGGATAATTTATTAGAAATTTTATAAAGGGGAAGAAATTTATATAGATACAAGAAATGTTGTTAAATGTTTTTAAAATATTGTTAAAATATAAAAGTGTTTTTAATTTATTAATTGTTATATAAAATTCCTCTTCTGAGAATTTGTTTTTATTCTTAGTTTTATTAAAAATTAATGGGTTTTGTGATCA
Source organism: Viscum album (assembly GCA_963277665.1). NCBI lineage: Eukaryota > Viridiplantae > Streptophyta > Magnoliopsida > Santalales > Viscaceae > Viscum > Viscum album. The sequence goes on from OY728159.1 coordinate 1,644,618,846, forward strand.
TCAAAAAGGGGGAGATTTTTGAGCATGTGTTGATTCAATAATTTGGTTATTTATACTCACAAACACCCACAATTTTGTTACTAATGAAGTGGATCATAGGTGAATTTTAGGAAGATAATATTATATATAATATTTATTCTAGAGACGTATTCAAATAATTGGTCTGAAAAAAATATTTTTTTAAGTATTATGAAGGTTTTATTCTAGAAATACTATATATACCTTATTTTTTTAAACATAATGTAATGATTGGAAGTCCTACATTTGGAAGAAAGTGTATTGACATTATTCCCTACATTATGAAGGAACCATGCACTTGAGGAAAGGAAAGTATTGTTTATCAAAACTATGTTTATGAACATCTGTATATTATCAACCCTACATTTTTTAACAATAATACTTTTTCAACACTATTTTTGGATTTTATAGTTACGTGAAGAAACCCTAAATTTGACTATTCAGTGAAGGAGTTTTATTCAACAATAAATCCATAAATTCATGTTATTATCCATGATTTCTAGAATGATCTTCATGAAAATAAATATGTTTCCAAAATATTTCTATGATCAATAAAAAGTATTTTATCCAAAAAATTAAATCATTTCTATTTTAATCGGGTTTTATGACTCTCCTGGGTGATTTTGAATTAAAATATTCAAATTTATAGTGTAATAGTTATAGAGTTGGTTTGACCTGTAGCAGTTCAACCAATAGTATAAATATCAAGAAAATATTCATTAGAAAGAGGAGTATGAGGTATATAGAGGAGTATAAATACACAACAAAAATATACATAAGAAAGAGTTGTGTTTGGAAAACAAAATTTGAGTAATTGCCTTCAAATCTTCACTTTGGAGACATGCATGTTTTGATGTATCTGATTGACTCACTATTGTCACTAATACTACATCTATTGTTACATATTATTTTGAAATATTGATGAATAATTTGTTAGATATAGAATTTGGAGACATAAAATATTACACATATGTCTAGTGTTATCTCTATTATTATTTGAAGAAATCCTATGCTATGTTGAAGCTCTATTTTCTACTCAGCATTATTGAAGATCTAAATAAATTATTCAGTTGCAGCTGTAACTATTATGTTAATATTTTTTTCTCAATCAAATGAAAATCTATTGATTTATTAGATTTTTTGATTCTTGAAATCAGAAATGGTTTTGGTAAATTTCCAGCTTCTTGAATTAATCAAATATTTTTTAGTTCCATGTAAAAGAAGTGGAAGCTCCTATAAAAGCCTTCTAAGGTGTCAAATTCCTACAATAAATTTTTAAGAGATCTTATAATAAGAGTAAAAACCATTAAAAGTCACCATGATCATGGAGTAGAGCATTGGTGGAGTGGACTAGGGGATCTTTGTGCCCTAAACCACTATACATCGCTGTGTTTTTTCCTTATTTATTTCTGTTCTCCACTCATCTTTAAGAGATAATGAAAGGTTCATTTCATAAAAAGAGAGGTTAATTGAATCTATCAAACTTTTTGGTGAACCCAATTCCCCCCACCCCAACACTCTTTTGTATTTATCACCATCATAGTAATTTTTAAGAAATAATTTCCTCAGTGATTGAAACTCCTTTAATGGATCTCAATTCCTTCATGTACATTAGGGTTGTGTTTCACTCGAATTGAAGGGGTATAAGCTACATGACACTAAAACTTCAACTTTGTTATGTTCCACGCATCATGACCATAAATTTTGTTCCTTCCCTCCCTTTATATCATTTATTATAATTTTTTTCTTCAATTCAAGTCAGATTTCATCTTTTCCAAATACAATATAGGCCATCTCCTCCTTAGGTCAATTCATCCTGACCTTAATCCATACACCTTTTCCCGTCAGTTTATTTGTATCGATATTTTAACCATTAATATACATTTCATTTTTAAATTTCTCTATTCTATATTCATCACCTCGTTATTATTCTATGCCCCATGACCTTAAAATCGTAGTGCATTGGTCCTCCATGACCTAAAATTGTAAGCTCATTGGTATAGGCATCATAACTTTCAACTATTTCCCTTTATCATAGAGTTTCAGTTGTATTAGCATGTTAATTATCCAATTGACATTGATATTACTTTATCTGCATTATAAAAGAAACCTCCATCATTAGTCCAAGATTTATGACCTTAAACACTATATCAATGGGAACCAATTCAGTATCCCCAACACAAATTAAAACCTTTTTTATGACTCTTTAGGTTTTAGTTCCCTATAAAAATAGGTTCACCCCATCAGTGTGATCAACATGACATAGTGTAACCCCAGGGTACTCATATCTCTCTTTTAGATCCTCATTCCATCTCAATACATTGAATTCCTAGAGTTTGAATTAAGAATTCAATCTTTCATATCTAAATGAGTTTCTTTACTGAGATGGAACAACACACCAGAGGCCTACCACCCATCCAAGTCACACTCCTTTAGGGGATTATAGTTACAAATGGAGATTATTTTATATTGAAAATGTTAAATATTAGATCCAAGAAAATTCACCCTACATTGGGAGATGTTGAAATAAAATTCATGTTTTGAATTTGGTAAACATTCATCCTCATCCTACTTGTCACCTCACCCCCTTGGAAATACCTATTCTGGAAGATATAATTTTCCTTCTCCCATTTCACTCTACTCAAATAGATTCTTAAGCCCTTTGGTGTTACTCTCCCATACTTGTTAGTATGTTGGTAGGGTGAACTGGAACTATAGATTCCTGCATGATAGGCTTTTCCAGTCTAATGGGTCCTCTAGAGTTTATTTTAACATTCCAACCCTAACCAATTATTCTTTCCTAGTATTATCTCATGACAAGAGGGACGCCCCATTTCCCCTTGTATCTCATACTAAACATGAATCATGTGAAATATGGAGTTTTGGGTCTATTTTCTTCACTAACATTATTTATATGCCCCCTCTCATAATCACTATATGACATTAAACTATGTGTCTAATATCTTTCCATATGAAATTAAATTACATGATATATCCCTATAACATGTCTTAAAATTTTGCGATACCTCATTCCACACTTGATAGGAAAACCCCTTATCTATATTTCTCCTCCAACCATGCCACCTACTAGAACTATGCATGGATTTATTCCCACCTTATGGGATATCTAGTGATTTATAGACACCTTGTCCTAGATGTAGGCATAGGCACTATTTTCCTTTCATCCCAGTGTATAGCCTACTCAATATAATTAGGATGAGCTCTCTCCTAGGGTATCTTGGAAAAAAAACCCTTCCTCCACACAAGATCCAAATGTTTTTGAGATATACACCTACTTTTTCTCTAGTGGTGAGTTTCTATACCAATTCATAATGGATCTCTTTTTCAACAAGAACATTTCATTGTCTCTTATACGTTATCCATATCTATAATGATAAATAATCAGTCCATATATAACAACCCTAAACTATATTCCCCCATACATTAGAGGTAAATTACATTATCATTAGACCCCCCCCCCCCCCGAGTCCTTCCATTCACATCAGGTTTGTTTTCCTCCAACAAGAAAAAATATACCACCTATACCCATGGTCCAAGATATAAAACATTAAACTCTAGTACACTATGATCTAGGTCCCATGAACTTAAACTTGGGTACATTTGTTTTGTATACACGAACATAAAAGGAACACTCCATGTTTAAAGCTATAAGACCCCCAAAAACTTATAAAACTCTTGGTCCTTGTAGCATGAAATTAAAATATAGTTCCCCTGCTGGTCCTATCTTCATGGTCATAAAAGGAATAATTCATGGGCTTGGATACAAAAATTTAAAACAAAACACCCATTGTTATTGGTTGTATGGCCTTAAAAGGAAACACCAACTACTTCTAATTTCACAACCATAAAATGAATAACCCACTAGTCCTGGTTTCATGAACTTAAAATATTAGCCTATATCTAGTCAAATATATGGAAAGCTAAGCTAATAAGTTTTGATTCAACACATTATATTCTCCTAAAATCATGATTTAATCCTATTTTTGGGACTCTCACCTAGTTGTAACTTTCATTTTCTCAATGTCTTATGTGATTTATGTCTGATCAAAATGTCCCATCAACATTCTTGGTTCACGATGGTGTATCCTAAGGAGTACCAGAACTCTTTATGAGAAAATTGATCATCCAAATACACACTTTGTATTCCCTTGGTTGGTATCAACATCAATTATCATATCTAAATGGTATTTCCTATGGTTATGGTACAATTATAAATATTCCCACCTCCCGTGATCAGTCTTAGAAAATTTTGGTTTCCAGATTTGATTTTCCTAGCTCAGGGGATCCTAAAATCCTCAGAAATTACTTTCCTTCCAGCAGTTGTGGTTGTAGAAACAATAGTAGTAACATAATGTTTGGATATTTTCCATATTTGGTGAAATTTATAATTCTATTTCATGAAAACTCTAACTAATTTTAGAAACTTTTGAATGGTTCATAAAATTATTCACTATCTCACAATAATAATGGCTTCTCTACACAATTATTTATTTATGGATGGATAAATTTTAATCCACCCAAAAAATATATTTAAAGGATTATTTTCATAAATTAGTATTGTTTGAAAACTAAGGTAGGTCTTGCAAAAGTTTTTAGTTTCTCAAAAAAATTGGTATGAACTCCATCACAAAATCTCATAGGTTATATAAGTGAATCCTCCCCTATTTATAGGAAAGGGTTGACCTGGTTTTCATAAACTATGAAACTCTTTCTGAAAGTGGGGGTCATGTTATGCATGACTAAAGTAAAATTCCCATACATTACTGTTTTTCTCAAAATTCAATCCTTCGCTTCCCCATCAGATCCTATTTTGAGGGTGGAATTTTTTAAAATAAAAAATATACATTCAAGGAAATGAAAATCATGTCAATGAATAAATGGGAAACAAAATGGCCCTTAATGGAAATTATGAAGAAAAGGGGAAAAGTTTATGCAACTTTCGATTAGTTCATGAAACTCTAAAAAATTCCTGCAAATGATAGTTGTGTGAAAAAGGTGATATAAAATGTATAATTTTCACACATACCTAGGCCATATCCCAAGAAAACCTAGTGTAACGTCCCGATTCTGGGTGCCACTTAACGGGTGCCTCAAACCAGGTTCACCACATGACCTCAAGCGCATTTCCCCAAACGCTAGAGCCTGCCGACTAGTAGCGAGGGCCCATGTCTGATAGTGGGGAAAATATGCCCTCATTTGACAAAGTATAGCACAAAGGAATGAAATAAAACATATAGCAACAATGGAAGTAGTAATAGTACATATAACTGAAATTATGAACTGATAACAAAAAGGGAAACCAGTTGTCATATATATATGAAGATTTTGCATGCCACTATTCTATAAAATAGAAAGAACATGTTACCCTGCAATACAATATAATACAACTGAAGCAAAAGCACAGAAAATAAAAATAGAACAACCAGCGGCATCGCGAGCCAAGGCTCAGTCCCATGCTCTCTTATACCTCAGCATCCATCAAGTACCTATACAAGGACCCCTTCCCTTATCTACACCTACAAAAATGTAATCTGTTTGGGCCGAAAAGCATGACCCAAACAGGGTGTGAGAAATAAATTCCCAGTAGGCACCCACCAAAGGCCTGTGCCCAACAATGTGTAAACATGAAACAACAGTGTCCAGTAGTAAAATGCAGTAAAGTAAGAAGTACTGAAAGTAACTAACTTAACTGGTTATATTGCCATTTTAATATCTATTTAATCATTTATTTTAAATTATCACCATAGTGAATATTCTAAGTAAAAAACAAATGTCCTCAGACACGTAAAATCCTACCCTCAGGTAAAGAGAATCCACACAAGAATCTTCCCATAGGTATATGGATATTGCCCACAGGCATAAGAAGTTTCACCCACAGGCATAGAATCAGCTGCCCACAGGCATGGAAGAAGTTACCCACAGGCTAAATAGTACAGTGCCCACAGGCTAATCACAACACTGCCCTTAGGCTAAACAGGTAACCGGGACATTCCCAACAAGTAAACAAGCAGTAAACAAACAATTCCTCTCAAGGCAATTCTACAATCATTACTTTAAAGGAATACCCTCGGGTATCCTATCCAAACGGATAAATAGAGGAACACACTCTAGGTTTGGTCCCGAATCCAAGCACGGATCCCAAACAACAGTCTTAAAACTTTATTTAATAACCTATACAATTATAGGTATTAAAATTAGCCATGGGCTCAGCCACACGACACCCCAAATATGGGTTCATAGCTCAAAAAACACAAAAACACACAACAGTTGGAAAATAAACACCAAGACACCTACCTTATATGCCAATGAACATTATGAGTGAACGTTGATTCTAGAAACGCCCAAGAACGATGTAGATCTAAAGTATAAAAACTCCGTTTAAAATTAAATAACTTCGATTAGAGGAATAATTGGAAAGAGACACACCGGGAGATGATAGGGCTTACCCACGTGGTTCCAACAAGATCGACGGAGGTGGAATCAGATTTCCGATGTGCACTCGGTGGATCCTCAAAGATCTGGCCTTCCTCTCTCGAGCCGTCTTCCAGTTCTAAGCCACCCCTATGAACAGGGGACGCTACGTCCAATTTTAAGAAAAAGAAACAATGTACACGGTGTGTATTTCCAAGTACATGGTGTGTACTTCCCATTTTTAAACTGTTCCTCTGGAGGCTTCCCGCCAGCGTGGCATTGTTCATCTGCCGAAATGACTACACGGCGTGTCTCCTTGAGTACACGGTGTGTTCTTCCGCACAGCTGGCCACCGCCTTACTATTGGCCTGCCAACTGACTACACGGCGTGTAAGGGACCACTACATGGTGTGTAGTCGGTTCCTACACTCTTCATCGACGACATGGCCACACACCTTGTGTACTCATCCCACACGGCCAAAAGTACATGGCATGTGGAAAAGTACACGGCGTGTACTTCCAAAATTTGGGATTTCTCGTCATTTTCCTTATTTTCTTAAAAAAACTTAAGGAAAAGAGAAAAGTAGGAACCTGTACCTCAAAACTAAGAACTGGGTTCTTACAAACTTCCCCCCTTAAAGAAATTCATCCCCAAATTTCCCTTCCAAGGGTGGTGAAGATAAATCTGTGAACAACTCTGGAAACTGAGCACGTACATCGGTCTCCCCCTCCCTGGTTTAATCCTGCACTCGGTCATGCTGCCATAGCACCCATACGAGAGAGACTAACTGGCCTCGGAGAACCTTCGTGCTCCTGTCAACGATACGAATCGGATTCTCCTCAAAAGATGCATCTAACTCAAGCTCAACCTCTTCGGGCTAAAAACTTGAGATGGGTCTGAATGATAGTGGCGCAGCTGAGATACATGGAAGAAGTCGTGCATGGCCCTGTACTTCTATGGTAACTGAAATCGATAGGCAACCAGCCCGACTCTCTCCAGAATGTCAAATGGCCCCACATACCTCGGTGAAATTTTACCATGTCTCCTGATCCACCTGTGTCCCAGCCTCAGTGAAACATGCAAGAAAACCTGATCCCTGACCACAAACTCCAAGGGTCATCTGTGGTGATCAGCATAAGACTTCTGATGAGACTGAGTGGTAGCCATCAGCTTCTGAATCAACTGGACCTGCTCAGAAGTCTCCTGCATGAGGCGTGGTCCCAGTAAAGCTACCTCACCCGTCTCTATCCAGCACAAGGGTGATCGGCATGGCCTACCATATAAAGCCTCGTATGGTTCCATCTCGATAGTTTCCTAAAAACTATTATTATAAGAAAACTTGACTAGGGGTATATGCTACACCTAAGATCCCCCAGGGTCTAGGACGCATGCACACAGCATGTCCTCAAGCACCTATTTCGCAGGCTCTGACTGGCCATCGGTCTGAGGGTGGTAAGCTGTGCTCAGAAGCACCTGTGTACCCAGTGCCCTCTGAAAATTCTTTCAGAAACAAGACGTAAAAAAGGCATCCCTACCTGAAATGATAGAACGAGGAACCACATGAAGACGTACGATCTCTCAGATATACAGCTTCCCAAGCTCATCAACATCGAAGGTCTCCTTGATCGAAAAAAAAGTGAGCTACCTTCGTGAGTCTGTCCACAACAACCCACACAACATCATTGCCTCGAGGTGACATCGACAACCCAGTCACGAAGTCTATCGCGACATCATCCCATTTCCACACTGAAATGGGTAACTGTTGTAACAGTCTGGCTAGTCTATGATGCTCCGCCTTCACCTATTGACAGGTGGAACACCTCGTAACACAACCAACTACATCACTCTTCATACCTATCCACCAATACTGACGTCTCAAGTCTTGGTAAATCTTGGTAACCCTGATATGAACTGCCCAAGCTGAAGCATAAAACTCCTGCATCATCTCCTCGTGTATATCCCCTGGAACCCATACTCATCCATGGAAACACATAACTTCATCATCGCCTATCGTCCAACTAGGAGAAGGGTCCTCACTTGCCACCGACTCCCGTAGAACTAGGCCTTTTGAATCAAATAGTTGTCTCATCCTTACTCTATCCAGGAGGGTAGAAGTTACAGCTAAAGAGGAATGGTAAGTCTACCCCTGACTGTCATGCACCTCCAAATGCATCTAAGAGAACAAATCCATGAGTTTCCATTAACTACTGGCCTCTTGTAATGCCTGTATTTGAGTCTTCCTGCTTAGTGCATCAACTACTGTATTACCTTTACCAGGTGTATAGGCATGCTCGAAGCTGAAGGACTGAAGGTATTCATCCCACCTTCGCTGTCTCAGATTAAAGTCACGCTGAGTCAAGATATACTTGAGACTTTTGTGGTCGGTGAAAACCAAAAAACGTTCTCCCAAGAGATAATGTCTCCAACAACGCAACACATGCCAAACTGCAGCCAATTCGAGATCATGCGTCGGGTAATTCCTCTCATGTGGCCTCAACTGCTAAGACTCGTATGCAACAACTCAATATCCCTACATCAACACTGCCCCCAGCCCAATACCCGATGCATCACAGCAAACTGTATAGATTTTACCCTGTTCTGGGAGTATCAGGATCAGTGTTGATGTCAACCTTCCTTTCAGGTCTTGAAAGGCTGTATCGCAAGCTTATGACCAAAAAAACCTCACACCCTTCTTAGTCAAACCCATCAACGGCGCTGCTAAGTGAGAGAAGTCCTGTATGAAGTGCCTGTAGTAACCAACCATCCCTAAGAAACTCTGTATCTCAAACACGTTCTTAGGCTACTCCCAAGAAACTACTGCTCTCACCTTCTCTGGGTCTACGACAACTCCTACCTCTAAGATGATATGACCCAGGAAGTGTATCTGGTCCATCCAAAATTGGAACTTTGAGAGCTTAGCATATACCCAATGCTCTCTCAGTGTACTCAATAAGATCTCAAGAAGGGTGGCATGGTTGTGTCGAGTGTGACAGTACACCAAGATGTTGTCCACGAATACTACCACAAAAGAATCCAAATAAGGATGGAAGACACGATTCATCAGATCCATGAAAACTTCTGGCACGTTCATTAGTCCGAACGGCATAACCATATACTTGTATAGACCATACCTACTTCTAAAAGCCGTGAGAGGTATATCAGATGGTCTAACACGCAGTAGATGATATCATGATCTCAAGTCAATCTTCGAGAACACACATGCTCCAAGAAGTTGATAAAAAAGATCATAAATACTTGTAAAGGGATATCAGTTCTTAACCGTCAACTAGTTTAGCTTCCGATAATCCACATAGAGTCTGAGGGTACCGTCCAACTTCTTCACAAAAAGGACCGGAGAACCCCAAGGAGAAGTACTGGGTCAGATTAAACTCTTTACCTATAACTCCTCTAACTACCTCTTGAGCTCCTACAACTCAAGTGTGGCCATCCTCTAAGGAGGAATGTACACTGGTGCTGCTCTTGGCACAAGATCAATAGAGAAATCCACCTCACGCTTTGGAGGTAGACCTGAATATTCGTCCGGGAAGACATCTATGAAATGATCAACCACTGATGGGAAATCCTTCTGGAAAGTCTCTGGGTCATCCCGATATAAGCTCACAATCTGGGCTATGATTCCACCTAACCCACGATGCTCTGGTCCAGCTCGACTTGCCTGAACATCCCATTCGCCCTTGTATAGAAACTCTCCGCCCTCTGGTGACGTGAAACTCACCCTTCGCTGATAGTAATCCACAAAGGCTCGAAAGGGAACCAAACAGTCCATCTTGATAATGACATCATAAGCTGTCATCTCTAAGAAATAGAGGTCCATAAGGAAGTAACACCCACCAACCTCAAGGGGGAACTCCTTGCACTGACGCACACTAGCCGTTCTAGTCCCCAACAGAGTGTCTAGAGTCATAATATCAGAAGAAGTATAAAGATAGAGCCCAAGGATCTTCACAATGGGCACATATATACAACTATGAGTATCACCCATAACAAAAAGTACTGAAGATAAGATAGAATAAACTAGAATAGTACCTATGACTATAGAAGGTCCGGGATCTTGCTCCTGCTGGGTCTGTTGCACTGCATATGTCTACCCAGTGCCACGACCTTGCGACACAGCCTGACTACCCTGAGTTGTCCCGCCCTGCTGCCTCTATGATCCTGGTGTTTGGCTACCACGGCCACGACCACCATCTCTATCTATACGCCCTGATGTATTCCAGTTCCCTAAATGGTAAAAAGATACTGCCCCTGCTCCCGCATGTGGAGTCTGCATGGAACCCCTCTCACTAGCCACTGGTGGAAATGCCCTGCAAAAGCGTTGTAGATGACCTATCCTGCCACAAGATCAGCACTCCGCTGGGTCTCATGGACATTGTGGCCTCTTGTTCCCTTCCTTACCACACTGGTAACACATGACCTAGCCACATGAAGCATTCTTCTGACTGGTATTGCCACCCTAAGAGAAGTCCATCTATATTTTCCTCTTCCCAGTAGACATAGTACCAGAAACTGGTGATGAACCACCCTGGCCCACACCACTAGCTTCTAGTAGGTTTTTCTCTGTAATGAGCGCTTGGTTCACAATATCATGCACTAAAGGCAACTTGAAAACATTCACCAGCACCTGGATGTCATACCAAAGACCATCCTCAAAGCACCTGGCTCTCAGTGTCTCATCTCCCACCAGAACAGGTGCAAAACGATGAAGCTCTATAAAATGAGAATAATAATCCATCACCGACATAGTGCCCCTTCTATAGATTCATGAACTCTCGAGCTCTATCTACCCTCAGTGTCTTTGGGAAGAAGAAGTCATAAAAGGATATCTATAAATCTTCCCACACCTTGTCCCTGTGATGCTCTGATTGGGTGGTAACATCCTAACACCTCTTCGCGGAATCACGCAACATGTTTGTCATGAACTTGACCCTCTTCCCTGGAGGCATCTCAAGATGCTCGAAAATAGTCTGCATCAACCCCAGCCAAGACTCTGCAGCCTGTGGTCCACCATCCATGGAAAATGTAGGCAGATTCTGCTACTGGAAGATAAGAGTCAGCTTAGCCATATATGTGGCGGCCTACGGTTCTCCCTGAAAGGTCGCATGAACCACATAAAGCCTTCATGGAACTGCACATCTACGCCTGTATCTGGTATAACGGTTGGCGCCGTATCTGGGTCTGCTAGAGGATCCACTGGTAGCCCATGGCCCACCATTTCTGGGGTATACTCATTGCCGCTCTCCTGGAGAACAACGTGTGGTCGTCTCGGAAGCATGACACTACAAGGTAAAAAACACGCCTTAGACTCAAGATTAACAAGACTGAAAACGAAGGAACCACAAAGGGAACAAGAGGAAGAAGGCATTTCAAGATTTTCAAAACAAGACCACACGGCGTGTATAATAACTACACGACATGTACTTGACTTCCCCTCCCCTGCTCGGGTCCTTCGACACTGCTAAGCCACACGGCTCCCGTTAAGAAAAACTACACGGCGTGTATATAATCTACATGGCGTGTATGGTGTTATTTCCAACTGCCCGTGTTGTTTGTGACACGGCCGACTATTCGGTTTGATACCACACGGCGTGTGACACCCAAATACGGCGTGTACAACACCCCATTCCCCCTATCCACATGGCTAAAACACATGGTCAGTGCACAGACAAGACTTTACGGCGTGCCCCACAGGTACATGATGTGTCCAAGGAGAGGTGACACCAACCTGTGTTGTTAGTTACACGGTCGAGTCCCTAGGTCACACTACATGTCGTGTTCGTCAGTGACACGGTGTGTATGTCTGAAGGTCTCGTCCATATGTGTTTTTAGTTACACGGGTTGACTCTGCGTCAACACTACATGGCATAACATCCGGTACATGGCGTGTTCGCCCCAAGCATTTCCCTTCCCCGTGTCGCCGCCCACACGGTTTGTGACACGGGAAGAGACTACACAGCGTGTACTTCTTGGTACACGGCGTGTACTTAAAAAGTTTATTTTTCTTCCCGAAAAGAAGGTCATACACGGCGTGTCTAAAGTATTACACAGCGTGTATACTGGGTTTTCCAGATAGTATGCCTCAGAAAAATCCCCAGAACCCAGAAAACACTGGAACACAACACCTAAGTGTCAAATTCCGACCCATGAGGGCCCATACTCCCCACGAATCAAATTTTGACATCTTATCTGTGTTATAACAAAAATAAACAGTAAAAAATCCTCCAAATTCTAGACAATGAGGGCCCATACTCCCCAAAAACCGAAGTTTGGCATCCATTTTATCACAACTTATACAGAAATGCCCTATCACATAGCAGGTATTAATCAACCAGCTATTACAACAGCATGCTTTTCTATCACAACAACTATCACAACAACATGCAATTTCTAATGCACCTACATGGCATGGAAACTATGCATGGCATGTGATCTCTACATGTGTTTAAATGATGCATGATATGGAATACTCTCATCTCATCGGGTTACAACTAAATAGAACCCATTAATAAAATATAAACAACACAATCTCAAGTGCATCACCCAACGGTGAAATCAAATCAACTGTAATTTGAAAAACCAGTAAAATCACAATACGAGGTAGACTGGATTTTCCCTATACATGGGTTAGCTATGCCTAGGCACAACTTATTACCAACTACCGTTCTCGTCCTATCCCTGACTAAGGATCCAAATAGTATGTCAAAGAAAATAACCGCCTCTGATACCACTTTTTAACGTCCCGGTTCTGGGTGCCACTTAACGGGTGCCCCAAACCCAGTTCGCCACATGACCTCATGCGCATTTCCCCAAATACCAGAGGCTGCTGACTAGCAGTGAGGGCCCATGTCTGATAGTGGGGAAACTATGCCCTCATTTGTCAAAGTATAGCGTAGCAGAATGAAATAAAACATACAGCAATAGCGGAAGCAGTAATAGAACAGATAACTGAAATGAAGAACTGATAACAAAAAGGGAAACCTGCTGTCATATATATATGAAGATGTTGCATGTCACTATTCTATAAAACAACCAGAACTTGTTACACTGAAATAAATTCAATACAACTGAAACACAAGTACAGAAAAGTAAAACAGAACAGCCAGCGGCATCGCGAGCCAATGCTCGGTCCCATGCTCTCTTACACCTCAGCAGCAATCAAGTAGCTGTACAAGGACCATTTCCCTTATCTACACCTGCAAAAATGTAATCTGTTTGGGCCAAAAAGCATGACCCAAATAGGGTGTGAAAAATAAATTCCCAGTAGGCACCCACCAAAGGATCGTTCCCAACTCTGTGTAAACGTGAAACAACAGTGTGCAGTAGTAAAATGCAGTAATGTAAGTAGTACAGAAAGTAACTAACTTAACAAGTTATATTTCCATTTTAAAATCCATTTAATCATTTAATTTAAAATATAACCATAGTTAATATTCTAAGTAAACATCCAATGTCCCCAGACACGTAAACTCCAACCCTTGGGTAAAGAGAATCCACACAATAATATGCCCACAGGCATACGGATATTATCCACGGGAATAAGAAGTGTCACCCACAGGCACAGAATTAGATGCCCACAGGCACAGAAGAAGTTGCCCACAGGCTAAATAGTGCAGTGCCCACAGGCTAATCACAACACTGCCCTCTGGCTAAACTGGTAACCGGGCCATTCCCAACAAGTAAATAAGAAATACACAAACAATTCCTCTCAAGGAAATTCTACAATAATTACTTTAAAGGCATACCCTCGGGTATCCTGGCCAAACAGATAAACAGAGGAACACACTCTAGGGGTGGTCCCGGATCCAAGCACCAATCCGAAAACACAATTTTACAGCTTTATTTAATCACCATTACAATTCTAGGTATTAAAATTATTCATGGCCTCAGTCACACGACACCCCAAATATGGTTTCTTAGCTCAAAACACACAAAAACTCACAATAGTTCGAAAATAAACACCAAGCCACCTACCTTATACGCCAACGAACGTTATGCATGAACATTGATTCAGTAAACTCCCAAGAATGATGTAGATCTGAAGTAGAAGAAACTCCGTTTAAACTTAAATAACTTCCATTAGAGGATGAATTGGAAAGAGACACACCAGGAGATGAAAGGGATTACCTGCGCGGTTCCAATGAGATCGACGGAGGCGGAATTGATTTCTGACATGCACTCAGCTGATCCTCAAAGCTCCGGCCTTCCTCTCCTGAGCCATATTCCCCTTTTAAGCGTTCCATGTGAACATGGGAGGTTACTGCCCATTTTAAGAGAAAAAAACAAAGTACACGGCGTGTATTTCCAAGTACACGGGGTGTACTTCCCATTTTTAAACTGTTCCTATGGCGGCTTCCCACCAGCGTGGCATTGTTCATCTACCGACATGACTACACGGCGTGTCTCCATGAGTACATGGCGTGTTCTATCGTACAGTTAGCCACCGCCTTACTATTCGCCTACCGACTGACTACATGGCATGTAAGGGACCACTACACGACATGTAGTTAGTTCCTACACTCTCCATCGCCGACATGGACACACGCCCTGTGTACTCATCCCACACGGCCAAAAGTACACAGCGTGTGGAAAAGTACATGGAGTGTACTTACAAAATTTAGGATTTATCCCCATTTTCATTATTTTCTTAAAAACACTTAAGTAAAAGAGAAAAGAAGGAACCCATACCTCAAAACTAATAACCGAGTTCTTACAAACATCCACCCTTAAAGAAATTCGTCCCCAAATTTCCCTTCCAAGGGTGGAAAAGATAAAGCCGTGAACAACTCCGGCCACTGAGCACGTACATCGGTCTCTTGCTCCTAGGTTTTGTCCTGCCCTCAGCCATGATGCCATAGCACTCATACGAGAGGAACTGACCAGCCTCAGAGAACCTTCGTTCTCCTGTCAAAGTTACAAATTGGTTGCTTCTCAAAGGACACATCTAACTCAAGCTCAACTACCTCAGGAAGAAAAACCTGAGATGGTTCTAAATGATAGCAGTGCAGCTGAGATACATGGAAGATGTCACGCATGGCTCAGTACCTCTGTGGTAACTGCAACCGATAGGCAACCGGCGCGACTCTATACAGAATCTCAAATGGCCCCACATACCTCGGTGAAAGTTTACCCTATCTCATGATCCACCTGTGTCCCAGCCTCAGCGAAACACGCAAGAAAACCTGATCCCCGACCACGAAATCTGAGGGTCGTCTACGACAATCAGCATAAGACTTCTGATGAGATTGAGCAGTATCCATTCGCTTCTAAATCAACTGGACCTGCTCAGAAGTCTCCTGCATGAGACGTGGTCCCAGTAAAGCCACTTCACCCGTCTCTATGCAGTACAAGGGTTATCGGCACGACCTACCATATAAAGTATCGTATGGTGCCATCTCGATAGTTTCCTAAAAACTATTATTATAGGCAAACTCGACTAGGGTTATATGCTATCCCAAGAGCCCTAAAAGTCTAGGACTCATGCACAGAGCATGTCCTCAAGCACCTATCTCATACGCTCTGACTGGCCATCAGTCCGAGGGTGGTAAGATTTACTCAGAAGCACCTGTGTACCCAGTGCCCTCTGAAAACTCTACCATAAACGAGATGTAAAATAGGCATCCCTATCTGAAATGATAGAACGAGGAACCCCATGAAGACGTACGATCTCTCAGATATACAACTTCTTGATCTCTTCAACACCGAAGGTCTCCTTGATCGGAAAAAATTGAGCTACCTTCGTGAGTCTGTCCACAACAACCCATACAACGTCATTGCCTCGAGGTGACCTCGACAACCCAGTCACGAAGTCCATGACGACATCATCCCATTTCTACTCTGAAATGGGTAACTGATGTAATAGTCCGGCTGGTCTCTGATGCTCCGCCTTCACCTACTTACAAGTTGAACACCTCGTAACAAAACCAGCTACATCACTCTTAATACCCGGCCACCAGTACTGATGTCTCATGTCTCGGTACATCTTGGTAACCCTGGGATGAATGGCCCAAGCTGAAGCATGAAACTCCCACATCAGCTCCTCGCGTATATCCCCTGGAACCCATACTCGTCCATGGAAATGCAGAACTTCATCATCGCATATCATCCAACTAGGAGAAGGGTCCTCACTTTCCACCGACTCTCGTAGAACTAGGCCTTCTGAATTAGATAGTTATATCATCCTCACTCTATCCAGGAGGGTAGAAGTAACAGCTAAAGAGGAATTGTAAGTCTGCCCCTGATTGTCATGCACCTCCAAATGCATCTCATAGAACAAATCCATGAGCTGCCATTCACCACTGGCCACCTGTACTACCTGTATCTGAGTCTTCCTGCTCAGTGCATCAGCTACTGCATTACCTTTACTAGGTGTATAGGAAAGCTCAAAGTCGAAGGACTGAAGGTATTCAACCCACCTTCACTGTCTCAAATTCAAGTCACACCGAGTAAAGATATACTTGAGACTTTTGTGGTCGGTGAAAACCACAAAACATTCTCCCAAGAGATAATTTCTCTAACAGCGCAACCCATGCACAACTGCAGCCAACTCGAGATCATGCGTCGGGTAATTCCTCTCATGTGGCCTCAACTGGCGAGACCCGTACGCAACAACTCGATGGCCCTGCATCAACACTGCCCCCAACCCAATACTTGATGCATCATAGTAAACTGTATATCTCTTCCCCTTCTCTAGGAGTATCAGAATCGGTGCTGATGTCAACCTTCCTTTCAGGTCCTAAAAGGTTGTCTCGCAAGCTTCTGACCAAACAAACTTCACACCCTTCTTAGTCAAACCTGTCAATGGAAATACTAAGAGGGAGAAGTCCTGTAAGAGGTGCCTGTAGTTACCAACCAGCGCTAAGAAACTTCGTATCTCAAACACGTTCTTAGGCTGATCCGAGGAAACTACTGCGTTCACCTTCTCTTGGTCTACTGCAACTCCTGCCTCTAAGATGATATGACCTAGGAAGTGTATTTGGTCCATCCAAAAGTGGCACTTTGAGAGCATAGCATATAGTTGATGATCTCTCAGTGTACTCAATACGATCTCAAGATGGGTGAAATGGTCATGTAGAGTGTGAGAGTACACCAAGATGTCATCCATGAATACTACCACAAAAGAATCTAGATAAGGATAGAACACACAATTCATCAATGCCATGAAAACTGTTAGCGCATTTGTGAGTCTGAACGGCATAACCGTATACTCTTATAGACCATACCTGCTCCTGAAAGCCGTGAGAAGTGTATTAGATGGTCTAACGCGTAGAAGATGATATCTTGATCTCAAGTCAATCCTCAAGAACACACGTGATCCACGAAGTTGATCAAAAAGATCATCAATCCCTGGAAAGGGATATCGGTTCTTAACCGTCAACTGGTTCAGCTTCTGATAATCCACACAGAGTCTGAGGGTATCATCCACCTTCTTCACAAAAAGGACTGGAGAACCCCAAGGAGAAGTACGGGGTCAGATAGAACCCTTTGCCTGTAACTCCTCTAACTGCCTCTTGAGCTCCTGCAACTCAGGCATGGCCATCTTATAAGGAGGAATGGACACTAGTGCTGCTCCTGGCATAAGCTCAATAGATAAATCCACCACACACTCCGAAGGTAGACCTGAAAATTCGTCCGAGAAGACATCCCTGAAATGATCAACCACTGGAGGGAAATCCTTATGGCAAGTCCCCTGGTCGTCCAAATATAATCTCGCAATCTGGGCTATGATTCCACCTCGCCCACATTGCTCTGGTCCAGCTCGACTAGCCTGAACATCCCATTTGCCCTTGTATAGAAACTCTTTGCCCTATGGTGACATGAAACTCACCCTACGCTGATAGAAATCCACAAAGGCTCGAAAGGGAACCAACCAGTACACCCCGAGAATGACATCATAAGCTGTCATGTCTAAGACATAGAGGTCCCAAAGGAAGTGACACCCACGAACCTCAAGGAGGAACTCCATGCACTGATGCACACCAGCCGTTCTAGTCCCCAACGGAGTGTCTAGCGTCATAATATCAGAAGAAGTAGAAACACAGAGCCCAAGGTTCTCCACAATGGGCACAGATATAAAACTATGTGTAGCACCCGTATCAAAAAGCACTAAAGATAAGACAGAAGCTACTAGTATAGTACCTCTGACTATAGAAGGTCCAGGTTCCTGCTCCTGCTGGCTCTGTTGCACTGCATATGTCTGTCCAGTGCCGCGGGCCTGCAACACAACCTGACTACCCTGAGCTTTCCCGCCCTGCTGCCTCTAAGATCCTAGTGTCTAGCTACCAAGGCCACGACCACTATCTCTAACTTCATTCCCTGATGTATTCCAGTTCCCTGACTAGTAAGAATCTACTAATTCTGCTCCTGCATGTGGAGTCTGTATGGAATACCTCTCACTAGACACTGGTGGAAATGCCATGCAAAAGTGATGAAGATGTCCCATACTGCCGCAAGCTCGGCACTCCACTGGGTCTCGTGGACACTGTGGCCTCTAGTGGCCCTTTTTACCACACTGGTAGCACATGACCTGGCCACCTGAAGCATTCTTATGACTGGTACTGCCACCCTGAGAGAAGTCCATCTGTCTTTTCCTCTTCCCAGTAGACATAGTACCAGAAACTGGTGCGGAACTGCCCTGTCCCATACCACTTTCTTCCCACAGGTTCTTCTCTGTAATCAGTGTCTGGTTCACAATAGCATGCACTGAAGGAAACCTGAAAACATTCACCAGCGCCCATATTTCATATCGAAGACCATCCTCGAAGCGCATGGCTCTCAGCGTCTCTTCACCCACCAGAACAGGTGAAAAATGCTAAAACTCTGTAAAACAAGCAGAATAATCCATCACTAACGTAGCGCCCTGCTGCAGATTCATGAACTCTTGATCTCTATCTTCCCTCAGTGTCTCTGGGAAAAATATGTCATAAATGGATTTCTGGAAATATTCCCACGCCATTTCCCTGTGATGCTCTGATTGGGTGGTAACATTCCACCACCTCTTGGCGGAATCACGCATCATGTATGTCACGATCTTGACCCTCCGCCCTGGATGCATCTCAAGATGCTCGAAAATAATCTACATCGACCCCAGCTCAGACTATGTAGCTTGTGGTCCTCCATCCTCTGAAAACGTAGGTGGATGCTGCTGCTGGATGATACGAGTCAGCTCAGCCATAGATATGGCAGCCTGTGGTGCTCCCTGAAAGGTCTGTATGAACCGCATAAAGCCTTCACAGAACTGCGCTTCTGCGCCTGTGTCTAGTATAATGGTTGGTGCCACATCTGGATCTATTGGAGGATCCACTGTTAGCCCATGGCCCACCATTTCTAGAGTATACTCATTTTCTCTCTTCTAGAGAACAACGCGCGGTTGTCTCGGCAGCATGACACTACAAGGTCAAAAACACGCCTTAGACTCAAGATTAACAAGAATAAAAATGAAGGAACCACAAACGGAACAAGAGGAAGAAGGCATTTCAATATTTTCAAAACAATACCACACGGCGTGTATAATAACTACATGGTGTGTACTTGACTTCCCTTCCCCTGCCCGGGTCCTTCAACACGGATAAGCCACACGGCTCCCGTTAAACAAAACTACACGATGTGTATATAATCTACACGGCGTGTATGGTGTTATTTCCAACTGCTCGTGTCGTTTGTGACATGACCGGCTACTTGGATTGATACCACACGGCGTGTGACACCCGAACACTGCGTGTACACCACCCCGTTTCCCCCAGCCACACATCTAAAACACATGGTCTGTCCATGGACAAGACTACACGGCATGCCCTACAGGTACACGGCGTGTTCAAGGAGAGGTGACACTGACCCGTGTTGTTAGTTAAATGGCCGAGGCCCCAGGTCACACTACACGGTGTGTCCTTCAGTGACACATCATGTATGTATTATGGTCTCTTCCATCCGTGTTGTTAGTTACACGGGCGGACTCTAGGTCAACACTACACGGTGTGTACATCCAGTACACGGCGTGTTCGCTCCAATCATTTCCCTTCCCTATGTCGCCGCCCACATGTTTTGTGACATGGGAAGAAACTACACGACATGTATTTCTGGGTACACGGCGTGTACTTAAAAAGTTTATTTTTCTTCCCAAACATAAGGCCATACACGGCGTGTCTAAAGTACTACACGACATGTATACTGAGTTTTCCAGACAGTATGCCTCAGAAACTTCCCCAGAACCCAGAAAACACTGGAACACAACACCTAAGTGTCAAATTCTGACTCGTGAGGGCCCATACTCCCCACGAATCAAAGTTTGACATCTTTTCTGTGTTATAACAAAAATAAACAGTCAATGATCTGACAAATTTTTGTCAATGAGGGACCATACTCCCAAAAAACAAAAGTTTGGAATCCATTCTATCACAACTTATATAGAAATACTCTATCACATAGCAGGTATTTATCCAGCAGCTATCACAACAACATTCTTTTCTAGCACAACAACTATCACAACAACTTGAAAATTCTAATGCACCTACATGGCATGGAAACAATGCATGGCATGTGATCTCTAGAATGTGCCTAAATGATGCATGAGATGGAATACCCTCATCTCATCAGGTTGCAACTAAATAGAACCCATTAATAAAATATAAACAACACAATATCAAGTGTGTAACCCAATGGTGAAATCAAATCAACTGTAATTTGCAAAACCAGTAAAATTACAATACGAGGTAGACTGGCTTTTCCCTGTACATAGGTTAGCTACGCCCGGGCAAAACTTATTACCAACTACCGTTCTTGTCCTATCCTTGACTAAGGTTCCAAATAGAAAGTCAAAGAAAAGAACCACCTTTGATACTACTTTGTAACGTCCTGGTTCCGAGTGCCACTTAACGGGTGCCTCGAACCCGGTTCTCCACATGACCTCAAGCATATTTCCCCAAATGCCATAGGTTGCCGACTAGCAGCAAGGGCCCAGGTCTGATAGTGGGGAAACTATGCCCTCATTTTTTAAAGTATAGCAGAGCGGAATGAAATAAAACATACAACAATAGTGAAAGCATTAATAGTACATATAACTGAAATGAAGAACTGATAACAAAAAGGGAAACCAGCTATCATATATATATGAAGATGCATCATGTCACTATTCTATAAAACAGCCAAAACATGTTACACTGTAATAAAATACAATACAACTGAAGTACAAGTACTGAAAAACAAAACGAAGCAGCCAGAAGCATCGCGAGCCAATGCTTGGTCCCATGCTCTCCTACACCTCAATAGCAATCAAGTACTTGTACAAGGACCCTTGCCCTTATATACACCTGCAGAAATGTAATCTGTTTGGGCCGAAAATCATGACCTAAATAGGGTGTGAGAAATAAATTCCCAGTAGGCACCCACCAATGGCACGTTCCCAACTGTGTGTAAACATGCAACAACAGTGTGCAGTAGAAAAATGCAGTAAAGTAAGCAATACTAAAAGTAACTAACATAACCAGTTATATTGCCATTTTGATATCTATTTAATCATTTAATTTAAAATATCACCACAGTAAATATTCTAAGTAAACAGCCAATGTCCTTAGACACGTAAACTTCTACGCTCGAGTAAATAGAATCCACACAAGAATCTTCCCACAGGAATACGGATATCGCCCACGGGCATAAGAAGTGTCACACACAGGCACAGAATCAGCTTCCCACAGGCACATAAGAAGTTTCCCAGAGGCTAAATAGTGCAGTGCCCACAGGCTAATCACAACACTTCCCTCTGGCTAAACAGGTAACCAGGCCATTCCCAACAAGTAAACAAGAATTACACAAACAATTCCTCTCAATGCAATTCTACAATCATTAATTTAAAGGCATACCCTCGTGTATCCTGGCCAAACAGCTGAACAGAGGAACACACTCCATGAGTGGTCCCAGATCCAAGCACTGATCCCAAAAAACAGTTTTACAACTTTATTTAATCACCTATACAATTCTAGGTATTAAAATTAGCCATGGCCTTAGCCACACGACACCCCAAATTTGAGTTCGTAGCACAAAACACACAAAAACGTACAACAGTTGGAAAATAAACACCAATCCACCTACCTTATATGCCAATGAACGTTATGCATGAACGTTGATTCCAGAAACGCCCAAGAATGATGTAGATCTAAAGTAGAAGAAACTCCATTTAAAATTAAATAACTTCCATTAGAGGAAGAATTATCAAGAGACACACCATAAGATGAGAGGTCTTACTCGCACGGTTCCAACGAGATCGACGGAGGCGGAATTGGATTCCTGACGTGCACTTGGTGGATCCTCGAAGCTCCGACCTTCCTCTCCTGAGCCCTATTCTCGTTCTAAGCCTTCCCTATGAACAGGGGACGCTATTGCCCATTTTAAGAGAAAAAAAAGTACATGTCGTGTATTTCCAAGTACACAGTGTGTACTTCCCATTTTTAAATTGTTCCTCTGGAAGCTTCCTGCCATCGTGGCATTATTCATCTGCCGACAAGACTACACGGTGTGTCTCCTTGAGTACACGGCGAGTTCTGTTGCACAACTAGCCTCTACCTTTCTATTCACCTGCCAACTGACTACACAGCGTGTAAGGGACCACTACACGACGTGTAGTCGGTTCCTACACTCTTCATTGCCGACATGGCCACACACCCTGTGTACTCATTCCACATGGCCAAAAGTACACAGTGTATGGAAAACTACATGTCATGTACTTCAAAAATTTGGGATTTCTCCCCATTTTCCTTATTTTCTTAAAAACATTAAAGGAAAAGGGAAAATAAGGAACCCATGCCTCAAAACTAAGAACCGGGTTCTTACACCTATAATCTTTCATATCTTGATTTGTGAAAACCAGAGTTGAACACCATACCTCTCTCAAAACATGTGTAAACCAGCCAATGTTACACAAGCTTGGTGGGGTTTCACAAGACAATGTATTCTATGAATTGAAATTTATATAAATAGAGAACCACGAAATTTTTTTGGTATATACCTCTAGAAGTCTAAGAGGCATGGTATCAGCTCGTACAACTCTACCCTTCATGAATTCACACAGCCTGAGACTCCCTTGGATTCTTGTATTTGAGAAACATGTGTTAATTACCTCACATAGGTCCTTTAAAGTATTATATTATTCTTGAGGTGTATTGTCATAAATTTCATTGATGAAGAACATAATTCACACAATAACTAATTTTTGCAAGAAAATCCTTTCTTGCATGCAACTAGTAAAATTATGTGAAACATTTCCTTTTCCATCCATGTAGTCTTCTTGTGCTAGATACTATAACTCATGAAAATATATACATTCATGAAAAATATTTATTTTCATGAACTAAACTTTAGGATCCTCTATTCAGTGCCTTCTTCCACAAAATATACTTGTGTAAAATTTGAGTACTCATCGGCCATGTGTCTTTTTGATCAAGGTGAACTCATAAAAAATCAATATTTATAACTATTATCATGTATAATTACACCTAATACCTATAAACCAAGCATGGGTGGGGAAACCCTTTTACCTTCTCCTTCTAATTATAGAAAATCACACTCTAGTCCTCCTGTATGCAACCTAAATAGACGTTTCCAAACCTTTTTCCCTCCAAAGGTGTAACTTCGTAACTTTTATCCAATGTAAGAAACATTTGTTTTTTGTTTCAATTCTTTAATTTATCCATAATAATGAGTCCTAATTAATTAAATTCTATCTCAGGTGTGTTTGTGGATCGTTTAAATCTTAGAGCCCAAAAATTGGAAGAGACAGATGGGGTTGCATGATTAGTAGAAACTGTGCATCCCAAGCCACATGGTTTCCCTAAATTGTCTGTTTGTAGATAGGGTAGTGTTGAATAAATCTTAAACAAATTAGTTTTTCATGGTTTTCACATGGTTATACAAATCTTTCACCTAACATTGTGGAGCTCCCCCTTGAAGCAGGACATGGTGCACGGTTGGCGCACGGTTTGGCCTACCATGCGGCCAAACCACATGCCCCTGTTTTTGGGGCTGGACTTACAAAACTACCACTATTTAATTATTTAAACACTTTTATTTATTTATTTTTTCCTCTCATTCTATTGGTTTCTTCCTCCTCCCATGTACAAAACCTCTCATATTCCTCCCCCTATATTTCAAGCTATCTTTTTTGTTCCTCAACTAAATCGATCGATGTCGGAAGTAATGAGAAGCAATAGGTAAGATCCTCAATCCTATCCCTTTTATCTCAAGTTTTTGTCCTATTTTTTTTTATTAGGATAGTGCAAACTCATTTTACCCATTTTTGGGATTTTAATGATTTCCCCAATTTCTTCCAGTCTAGTTCAAGTCAAAAGTTAATGTGTGAGGGAAGCTCTACAAGGCTAGATTAGGTGGTCTTGGTTATTTACCCTCATTTAATTACATTATATAATATATTTTTTTATTTCGTGATCCAGAACCCTCTGTAAACTCCTCATAATTGATAATTAAATTACAATGGATGTTTTACCCTGCCAATTGTGACCTGAGATAGTAGCAAATCAACCCCTTGGGTTGATCTCCTTGACATGTTCCACCCAAATGGGTGCGGTCCACCATTGGGACATAATTTCCTTTATGCCTTATTCGATTGAATTACCTTGGGGCGTTTTCTATTTATTAATTACATGGAGACCTCAATTAAGTTGAATTTGATGTTTACGCTAGAGTTAGGCCCCTTTCACTACATTATATAAATGGTTTGATTAACAAATTAACATGCACCCCTTATTAAAACATGTCATAAATGAATTGTCTAGAGGTTGGGCCGTATTCCATATTAAATATTTGTTAGATTTTTTAACCAATGGAATTCCTTAACCAATATTCCTTTATGATATAAATGTTTTAATTAAATGAAACGACCTTTCAATGGATGTTTCATGAATTCATTTCATGTAAATAATTTTAATTTAGTGTTGAGGTTGATATAATGGGTTTAGAGTTAAGAACATTTGAATGGATTCTTGTTCCCTCCTTGTTAGATTTTATTAGTTGTTTGTAAACACTTCGGGAGTGACACAAGCTATGAATGGTATAGTCTCGTAGAGTGTTATTGGTTTTACCTCCAGATGAGTGAAATCAGTTTCCTAGGGGGTCCACTTAGATGGGATTGATGGAATGTTGTTTATACCATTCCATGAAATAGAATCCGCACTCTACGTATGATGCTATGTATAGACTCATAGGTTTGTCTTTGAAATTTTCACAAATCTCCTAGAGTGACACATGGGACTTCATTCTTGGGTCTCTTGGACAGACACCATGGAAGTAGACTTTTACTAAGACCCTCAAGCAGAACATGGTAATTTATTCCAAATTTACATGGATGGGCTTAGGGTGACTCAATATTTTTAAATTGGTTATATTGAATAAAAATAAGTTTTAATGGAAATGAAAGGATAGTGATGTTTTGAAATGATAAATGGTCTTTTGGTTTTCAAAATGAGGGTATGTGTCCTCTAAGACCAATCACAAGATTGGGAATAGTCTATCTCCTTACACCTTTTTACCACTCACATTACCATTTCAAGATGCTTGGGTTCAGACTCACCAGCTTAGACCAAACTAGTTTAACTAGATGGGTCTCTAAGTTGAACTTGGTCTAATGTATTTATTTATTTAACATTATTTTTTATTTATTTAATAATACACATTGTTCATTTTATATTGCATGGAATCGAATTTCCTAGACACTATGGGTGGTGGCCTACATAGATTGTATCTAACACCCTACTCGGGCTGCCTTTGGTGCCCAAGAATACTTTAGGGTTGCAGGGATCAATAAAGGGAAACTTATAATTCTTTATTGATATTTATATGAAGAAGTTTGAGAGCATAGGACCATGCCTATACTCTAGATTCTAGTAAGAACTGTTTTTTTGGATTTTGTGTATTTTATAGCATGTAGTATATTTTTGTATCCCATATCACCCCTTGAATTATTCTGTATAGTATTTGACAAGCCAACATCATCCTTTGTATATATTATTATTATTCATCTTATGCGCTTTGTATTACATGTCTTTCATGATTCTGTATTTTATTCTGCTACTATATTCTGGTTATTACTACTCATGCAAATTTATTATTTATTTATTTATATTAAGCTCACTTTGATCTATATGGTAATAGTCTCTTCATAGACATACCCTAGGCCCCCGCTGCTAGTCTCTAGCCTTGGGCATTCGAGGAGGCATGCTTGAGGTATTTTTTCCACCGTCTCGAGGCACCATGAAGTGGAATTTAGGGTGTAAGGCTACAAAAGGCGCCTACTTAGTTGACACATAATCACAAATCATGATTTTATTGAGGTTGAAAACTCATCACTCCCTTGATAACTGTAAAACCTTAAACTATATAGAATAACACCCCAGTCATGTGATGTTAAACTACATAATAATGGCATTGGTGTAAGATGTTAAAATACAACCTAGACTATGCGATGAACATGGGATGCCATGTGTGATGATCCTAGGATTCCCCATTCTACAAGGATGGAATTACTCATGTGACTAGAATGAGACAATTTAACCCATTTCCTAAGAATCTTAATGCATAATCCCCACCCCCACATCTGAGCTATAAGACTTTAAACTGAATAGAATAATGACCTATTCACATGACATTAAATAGAACAACAATTTCCTCAGTATAAGACATTAAAATTCACCCTAATATATGTGAAAACATAGGATTCCCTATATCCAGATCCCAGGATTACCTGTGTGAAGAGCCTGAGATTCCTCTTGTTATGATCGAGATATAATTTTCCCCATTTCTTGGGAAGATTCTATTTATAATCTCCTTAATATTCATTAACATTGCTCCTCTCACAATGTAAGAATCCTTACCACATGATGTTAAACTACACGGTTCGGTCCAATTACACAACCTTCAACTATATACTCAAACTACATGGGTTTTGATTACAACCCAAAATAGGATATGTAAGATTCCACTCCATGGTTTAATCCCAATTTCCTGATAACCTTGTTTCCCCCATGTAATGAGATTACTTGAGTGATGAGATCGATATAACCATACCATCTACAAAGTAAATAAAATCCCTAAAAATTTCATCTCCCTCTCAAGATGAAATATTTTCTATGTCTGATCACATTTTATAAGTATATTGAACCTCTCACCACACAAATCCAAATTATAACTCGATTTTAGTGTCTCCACAGGGTGTTAACCTATGCATGACCCAATAAATGATTAGAATGTATGGAAATAATACCCACTAGACATAAAAGTTTTCCATCCCATGTGTGATGATATTATGTAGGGTCCTTCACCAATAGATTTCAAATATATAAATGAACCATACATGATGTGAATATATGGGTCTACCCACACTCTACTTTAAACCTATGAACTAACCCATGTTTTATGAGTTTATGTGGGACCATCCCCACTAGACTCTAAATATATGACCAACACATATTTTATAAGCTTATGTGGGACCTCCCTCACATAACTTTAACCCTATGAATGAACCCATGTGTGATAATCAGATACAGGACCATCCTCACTAGACATTTAATATGTGAACAAACCATATATGGCGAGCATTTGCAGGGCCATTTTTACTTGGATTTAAACCAATTAACCCCACCTAATTCATCTGAAACCTATCCCTAGGTGATAAGCCTATAGTGACTTAGGTGATGTGCTTATGAAGTCTATGTGTTTATTATAATATCTTTTCTCCCTTCACTTTAGTGATGAGAATAAGATGATTCCTCATGTTTTGAGTCATATATTCATTATGTGATGGTCAAAAAACTACTATATGACAAGAATATGATCTCTCTACCCATTCCATAGGAGAAAATCCTAATATTATTACCCTAGGTAATGAGCATGAGATTCCCTGGGTGAAAATACTGAGAATCCTTATGTGAAGTGCATAAGTTTCCTAACATTAAGAGTGTTGAGTACCTCATGTATAAAATTTGTGCTACCTTGTGTGATGAGAATTATATTCCTAAGAAGATTATACTTGGATTCCTTTATTCAATAAGTGTATGTTGCCTTATGTAAATCATGATATGCATCATATATTTTACCTGATATGACTTATGTCATGAGCCCAATTTCTTATCACAACATCTCGTGATAAAGATATTTATAGATTTCTAACATGCCCAACAAAATCATCATATTATACTATATGTTTTCACCCTATCATGAAAGAATGAGGAATAATTAAATTTTTTCAACTAGAATATGGAGATGTGAATGAGATTTTCAAACATGTAATAGATTTTTAAGGGATATATAGACTAGGAAATGAACATTAACGATGAATCCATGGAAGGAATATTTCACATCCCATCATACAATTTTAATCATGGAGTTTATGTCAAAAACCCTAATGCTAAAGTGCACCTACCTTTAGAAAGCAGTAACAAAATGAAACATGATCAGGACAGGTACAAGGATGAAATCCCATGCGAATTTTCACTTCAATAGTAGAATTCAAAAAAAATACTTACCAGAACCTTATCTTTATTCTTAAACTACTTTTTTATCAATACATGTGAAATAATATAAATATTATTCTCATAACTTTTAATTTCTCCACAAATATCAAAATTTAAAATCCCAAAAAAATCAGTATTCAAGTATCATTTAATGTTGATCACATTTTATATTCTATTAATTCACCCAAAGAATATGATTTTAATTCCTCATGATAATTAGAAATATCATGGATTTCCTTATATAATTTAAATATTTTTAAATTATATATGTAATTAAGACTACATAACTGCCTAAAGACATGAAATAATTGTCATATTCTTAGATCCTTCTATTAAATTTCAAATATTTCTCACAACATACTCCTCCTCATGCATAATGTCATAGAAATATCTTCATGATAGGACTACCGGTCAAATGGAATAAATAACTTTAGTTTTTATCTCATATTTATCTTTATTTCCTACAAGTTCTTCTTATATTCAGTGTGACTTTATCTTCCCAACCTTCATCACTGTGTTTATTTTTTGGAATCATGACTACAATACTTAATCATGATATCCATCCATTAAATATTCACATATAATCATCCCAATTTTTTGTTTTTTTAAATCTCACAATATTTCAAATGGTTTGAACTCATGTAGTAAGTATAACTTCTTACGTATCGGTCATGAGATTTTAATGTCTTTTTTGTGCATATAATCTCTTATTTGCCACTTTTTCCCTTCTTCCACACCAATAGAACATATTATACATTTATTTAATCTCTTAAATATGTATAGGAAACTTTTTATGTACCATACATAGAATTTTTTCCTATTCCACATTCTTATATACCATCTCACGTGCCTATTTCAACATATTATGAATTTGTGTAATATGTTTTCCTTTGATAATTTCAATTGAGTTCTCTATAAAACATATTAGTTGTGAAAAAAAAAACATATTATATATTTGTGTAATATGTTTTCCATCTAAAATTTCCATTTATTTCTTCATTAAAAGTGTTACGTGTGAACCAAGAATATCATGTATATATGTAGTATGTTCTCCTTTGAAAAATTTACTTAAGTTCTTCATTAAACATGTATGTGTGAACCAAGACATAACTAGATATCATAATAAACTCTTATAAATAATTTAGGAGTCCTATAATCTCTTCAAATTAACCCAAAGAATCTTTAAAATATTCAAATCACTTTGGGATACCTTCAAATCCTTTCCAATAATTACCGAATGATATGAATCATATAAATACTCTTTAGACTATACCAATGATGTTTCATTACCTCAACTCCAAATCTTCTTTGAAAATCATACAAGTATACTTTTGTATGTAATTAAATTGTTTAATCCTAATAACTATAAATATTGATCTTATTCCAATTTTTATCTATAACACCTTCAAAGTGATATAGAATTTATCATTATCTATGCTTAATGAAACTAACTCTTCTTTAACTCCCTCAAGTATTACTCTACTGGATCTTCCTAAAAATAGATTTTTCAAACATGGCACTAACCTAGTATCATAACTTCATATATTTTACATGATTTATTTATACAGATAATATATCCAATAGTATGATCACTCTACGAAACTCTCATTTTCATTAAATCAGCTTAAACAGGTGTTGTATTTAGAATACCAAGTAGCAACGCCTTCATAAAACTTTACCATGTTAATAAATCTCTATATAATTAAAATATTAAAACCCACATTCATTTTCATATAAAATATGACCAAACCTAAAGCTCTAAGGTGAATCTATAATATAGTATTATTCAACACATCACATAATCAGACCTCTATGCATGGAAACTTCACCTAAACTAATATAGAGCATGCTTAGGAAATTCATACTTATTCCAAGAAATTATAATTCATAATATATTGACATATACCAATTGAAATCATCTTATTTAAAATGAATATAACCATACAAAAAATGGGTTCAACATTAATCAATTAAGATAAAAACCTATGAGTTATAATTCAAGATATACCATTATAATGTAGCTTTCACTGCCTTTGTGACTATCAAAAATCATAAAAAAAATAAAAATACGGTTATACATAATAAGAAATATTAATTAAAGGTAGATATTATAGATAAATACAATAATAATAAAATAATAAACTTGATAAGGTTTAATAATTTTTTTATATACCACAAAATGTAAATAATTTAACTAAAAGTAGCATGGGAGTGTTAAGTGATTGTTGAATATTTTCAATTTAAATTTTCATAAAGTTTTACCTTAAAATATATATGAAAATTTTAAAAACATTTATTTTCTTTTATTTACGGTTATATAAATCTAAAATTTATATTATTTTTCACATAATCAGATTCCATTATTAAATACATGTGTGTCTTGAAAATATTAATTCATGTATGATGGAATGTCTTAAATAAAGAGAATAAAACTCACAAAGAAACAATCATTATTTCATTTCTTCAATATAATCATTAAATATTATGTACATAAATAATCTATAATATCAAAAATATTGTAATAGGAAAAAATAAATAATATAAGTGAAATTTGTAAATTGATAGGGTTGTGATCTGCTAAAAACATCATAGCTGTGAGCAATACTACCAAAAGAAAACAAAACATTATAAATATGATAGACATTTTACAAATAAAACATAGTGAATTTTAATATAAAATTTAGTTATTAATGAATGTATAAAATAAAATGTATTTATAGGAGGTATAATGAATATATAACCCTTACAATAGTAAATTACCACTGGAATAATATTTGGTCATCGAAATAGTAACTTGACCACTGGGAGTAGTGAAATCCCCATTAATTAATATTTAGCATGAATAAATTAATAAATATAAATATTTTAATATCATAAAATTATTCCATAAATCATGTAACCAAAATTATGTATAATAATACATTTTTAATATGATAAGTTTTAAAATATTTAGTAGAAAAATAATTTTTTTATTAAAATTTGAATATTAAAATTATCTAATTTCGATTTTTTTATTAAAATATAAATTATATATTATAAATATTATGTGAAATTATTAATCATAAAATTATTAATTAATAATAATAAATATAAATGTAATCATTCATGGAAAATGACATAATATTTATTCTAGATATAGTTCTTTTTCTATAAATTAAATAATTTCATTTAAAAGTTAAATTTAGAAAATTTATAATTTAAATTTGGTAACATGGACTTAATTTTTGGAATCATCATATTGAAATTATCTTATATTGAATTTTTTCTGTTTTCCTTAAAAAAATTTGTGAATCGTAAAAATATTGTTTTTATGAATACTATAAGTTTTATGAAATCATCAAGATATAAATATGACTCAATTTTTTAAAAAAAATCATGAATTAACATAAAATTTATGATTAAAATTATGAATTTAAAAATAAGAAAAATATATTTCAGGCCTATAAATCAATTCTCAATGCCTAAATTATATTTTATTCTAATAAAAATAATATTTGATTCTTTACATTGAATAAAATATTTCTAATATTCTATTCTATTTTATGTGCGTTAAAATTTCAAATACAACTAATTTTTTTAATCAATCTCTAATAAATTTCATAATAATAAACATAATTCCAAGTATTTACCCTAAATAGTAAAATAATAGTAATGTTATTCAAAGATACCTCCCCCCTTGCCTATATAAACACCCTTTCTTCACCCCTTTATCTCCACATACAAATCTCTTTTATTTATAAAATATATATCCAAATACTACTATAAACTCCCCTATAAATTTATTTTATACCCCTTTTAAAAAAATTAACTCCTCTAAAGGCTTTGGATTTAGTTTAAAGGAGGCAACACTAATAGAAACGTAAGGGTTCCGAAGTCCCAATTTTATTTCTTTTTTTGGATTATAGTGTCTTAAAACTCTTTTAAACCTAGTTTTTACTAAAATAAATTCTCATGTTATTAACATCCCTTTTTCCATTTTAAATGAGAGATTACCCATTTCTCTTCATTGAAACCTTTACATAAGTTGTTACTATGTAAAATTATGGGTTTCAAAATCCATGAATTTTCATATTAATTATCCTATTGAACTTTCTATGATACAAATAATCTTTAAAATAAAAAATATATATTATTACAGACCTACTGTAATTTAATTAAGAAAATAAAATATTTAATATTTTTCCATATTCTTTTAATCTCTTTAAAAAACATTGTTCACTCGTGATTGTTTTACACTACCGAAGTGAGAAATGATGTTTTGTTTTTTCAATTATTCATTTTACGTATATTGTTAGAAATAAATTTTAGGAATAAATATAACATTGATAAAAAATAATTCCATTTCCGAATTATATAATGATAAAATAGGCATTATAATTATTATATTAATTATAAATAAACAAATTCATTTTAACTATTTAAAACTAGATTACAAAGGAACACTACAGATTTGAAACTACATTCTTGAATATATTAAATTTTTAACTACTTTACTTATTTAATGACATAAAAAAATAAGTTGACACAACCAGATCTTATAAAACATTTGGATATTATCAATCTACCATTACCATTACATCAAATCATGTTTGGAATCATAAACAAAAAATCTCCAAAACGTTTAGTGTGAACAACATTAATCTAATAAATTATTAAAAATGGTAATAAATAAATTAAAATGATCAATAATAATAATAAAACATGAAAATGGTATTAATCAATAAATTAATAAATAAAACTTTATTATTATAGAGGATATAGGATATATAAAGAAAACATGAACTCAATATAAGGGTTCTCTTCTAAAATTGACATTTTTTCATGTAATGTTTTCTTATTGACTCTATTGTCTTATAAGCTTCATCTACAATGTATTTAATCAATAATATATAATTTTCTATTTATTTTTGAGATATTAATTGTCTTCTTATCTCACTTATTAACTTATATTTTATATGGTTTATAAGGGTACTTTCCTTTTTTTACTTCTCTTGAGGTTATTTTATCTATCAGTATATATATCTCTTATAACATTATATTTTTATTTCATGTATATGTTCTTTATATCATGAATTTATTATATATTTTTTAAAATATTTCTATATTTTTTCTCATATTTAATTGATTTTATAACATTTAATCTATATAATGTGAATACCCTATATTTCATAACTATGTTTGAAGGGTGTTCACCTATAATGTTATATCATTCATTTAATCAAATAAATATTAAAAATTTATATACATATTCTTATTATGTGGATAATTATTGATTTTGTATCCATGATTATTAAATATGTTCCTTTAGATAACATTAGACTTAGTAAGTGAAATGAGGGTCATGAAATTATATAGCCCCTTAATGATTTCGTAGGTCTCATAAAAAACTAGTTTGGGATTTGGGAGCATTTCTACCCCTTTATGTATGAGGTTTTGGCCTGAGGTATTTTCATTATGGTCATGATGTCTGGAATCATTCATTTACTTTTTAAGAGATCCATTATTTTTATCCATGAGATTATCCATTTCCACTATTATAGATATTTCATATTTTATATTTAGCTATATAAAATTTATTTGTTTTTTATTCCTTCTATATATTCTTGTAATGATTATTTCCAATTATCTTATATTATACACTACCCCATACTAATCATATTATCTCACCCATTTTTATTGTTTCCCTTTTTCCTTAAAGATCCATGAATAATTCTATGTATAATCTAATGATAAGAAAGGAAGGAAAACTAAGCTTAATTTTTTTATGATTATATTTATGTTCCTATGTAATTTAATGATCAATTATGTATCTAGTATCTTGGGGCTACTAAAATTTTGGATCTTTTGTATTATGATAAATGTATTATATTTCCAATGAGAGAAATGACTATAGGATCTGAGTAGTTATAGTTGGGGTTATTAAAATTTATATCAAATAAAACTTATTAAAAACATCGGAAACTAGATTTAGAAGAACATATGTGGAGAATAAAATTTTATTATAATGTTTTTATACATTATAGAAATTTATCTAGAATAGATAAAACATTTAGTATAAGATTGTAATAAATGAATATCAATTATATAATATGAATCATAATACATTGTGATATTCATTAAATAATTAGTATATGTCATTATTTATAGATGAAACCTAATGGAAGGAATAGAACCCATTCGAACACCTTTGGTTAGTGTTGTGTTTTTTCTACTAAAAAAATCAATGATTCATGTTTTTAAGCTGAGAGAATTATCTCTATGTCAGGACAGTTGAATCTGGTTATGATGAATAACCTTACCCACATGTAATAATATATTATACCTCAATAAGTTATAACAACATTGCATTATTTCATGAGGTAATAACCTATATCATTCAATAGAACCAAAAATACATTTTAGGCAGTGAAATGTATTAAGTATATATAGAATATATTCATCATATTATGATATAGTGAAAGAGATAAGTTTTTCAGGGCCCTGTATTTTATAAAGGGAGATGTTCATAAATAATGATCATTGATTCAAAATACTAATAATGAATAATAAATGGAAATAATTCAATGTAAATTGACCCTTATTATAGGTTCCTTATTAACCTCTAAGTAGAGGGATGTGACAGGATATTAATGATGTGAATAATAAGCCTTAGTTGACCCTTGGGGTACCTTGGAGTTGTTTGGATAGTGAAATGACCATATAATGAGACTTTAACCCCCAATAAGACTGATCCTTGGTGGGTAGACCCTATAAATATTTATGGACAGGTTAGGTGGGTGGACGAACCAAGAGATGACTTGTGAGTGGAGATGGGTGTGTCATTGTCTCTTAAGAGAAATTCCATTGAGTATTTCCTTATTAGGCTAGTGAGATAGTATGATGATCCTGATAATGATGAGGGGTGTATTACCCAAGAGTGATGAGTGTCGACCAAGAAATATAAATGGAATCATGAAACCCATGAGGGGTGTCTAATCTTAATGAGAACTAGGGAACCACTGTGATTTTCCCAATGACCTATTAACCCTAGTGAGAGGGTTTTCTTGGGAAATGGGTAGGAATGATTATGTTTTTCACCTTATAACCTGGATATTATATTGAACATTATATCTTTGTGATAATTACATTTCATGCATGTGATAGGAAAACCATATTTATACATAATGGTCTCAGAAAAATGACCATCCCTAATGAGATGTTATGAGGGGACGTACATCCCTATTATAATAATAGGATTCATTGAACATACTACTTGGATTCATGGGTAGGGAATGTGACCCCCTTCATATCTTGGGAATCCTTGTACATGCTCTTTTGATCCATAGTTAGAGGATGTTAACCCCCATATAGATTTGGGAACTATGGATTTCCCTAATTATGAGTAGTCTATTACACCTATATATTGCATGGGCCATCCTCCAAGTATTCATATCATGCACATCGGGTGGGTTATCCCCCATGTTTTTGTCTCATGTATATTGAGTGGGTTATCCCCATATGTGTTTATCTCATTCATACTAGTTGGATCATTGATAGCCCCATTGGGCATCGTTAGTTCCATATAGTTCTATGAAAAATCCAATTTAGAAAATTCAAACTATCCTAAAAATGTTCTAAAATGTATGTTCGAGTTCGGACCCATAGAGATTGTGAAATTAGTTTGATTAAGAATTAAAATGAATTAATTTCATTAATTTTAATAAAGGGGTGAGAAAAGTTCGGTTTTTGGTTGATTTGATGAAAGAAGAATGAAAATAAGGAAGATTGACTGGTTTGTTTTGTAAACAGATTTGGAAGAATTCCAGAGTTTTGTAATTTTTGGGTTCAGGTGGAATGTAATTTTAAAAAATATTTGTACTAATTCATGATTATTATCGGATCTGAGACAAGGAAGATCCAATGGTCATGGTACCTTCTCCTTAATGCAGAAATCCCATATTTCCCATGGTCTGTTAATTTTAGTGTATTTTATGAATGAAGTTTGTTTTAATACCGTTTTTAAACCTAGTTTCCCCTAAAGTCAAAAACATTCATTCTATCTTTAGGGTTTTTAGTTTTGCGATTTTAATTTTCTTTTATAATTAAATTATCAATGGTCATGATATAATAAAAATAAAGGTATTGTAAATTGATTAACAAAATAATGCAAACCAAATAAAAGAATAATAAAAATCATTAAATCCAATGCACCATCCCCTTTCAGTTACATAACCCTATCACAAGGTGGGTTTATCCCCTCATCCTAGTGATTAGAGAATAGTAGAGAAGGAGAAATAAAATAAAATCATAAATAAAATAAATAAAGAAAATGGGGAGGGCCCTGCTCAATTCACCTCCTTGATATAAGCTTTGATATCTGATTCCCAATTTCTCCTTAAGGCTGAAAGCAAGCCCTCTATTTATAAGCTTTGGATGAGATCTACTCGGCCCATTAAATGATGTGTAATGGTATTACACTTCATGTAATCCCAATACATGTTTTCCTCTATGTTCACAAATCTCACACAAATCTCATTCGAATACTTTGACCATTGACTCCTTTCACGTTGTTGAATGGGGACTCATGACCTGTAATGATGAATTATGATGTGTAATAGATTTACAACTTGTCATGGTGACAAAAGTATCTTTAAAAAAATTCACAACACGTAATGAAAATACACTATGTGTAATCATGTTTCTCCAATTTATAGATCTGCAACATCATCAAAAATATGGTGTTGTTCAATGTTGTTTTCCTCTAAAATTTTACTATTTTCATTACTTTTATAAAAATTTGTTGTATCTTGCCACAAAATACAAAACAAAAGTTAAATTTTCCAACATTGGGAAGGAATAATCAATTAAATCCATAAATTAATATATAAAAACACCCCAAAATATATGCATGAAATAACATTATCAATCATACCTTGAGTGTTTATATTCTATATACTAGGGTGAGATAGGGCCTTTGGTGATTAAATTTTTGAATGATTATGTGATGTTTTCATAGTTAATCCAACATTGGACGAAGTAGGTATGGTATCAAATATTGGTTCTAAGGTAGCACATGGTCCCACAATGTGATTACATGGTTAGACGAATTCCTTGATGTTCTTAAGACACTCTAACACAAGCTGAAGAAAGTATACTGAACTTGGGTGTCATCATAGAATTGGGGGGACAACAATGATTTATTTATTTATATTCATAGGTTATTTTTTATCTGTTCATTTCACATGAACATATATATTTAATTACTGGTTATGCATAGTACTATGTTAGTGGTATCTTATTGAGTTGTACTCACACCCTGCTCAAGAAACCTTGGCACTTGGGTACCTAAGAAACATTCACTAATTATAGTTTTAGATTTGGAAGAGGCCTAGGGTGGGATCATCTAGCTGGATAGCTTGAATGTGATTAGATATTGAGATGAGATGATTCTCAACAATACAGTTAATACACAATTATTTTATTCTCGAATATCCATTTTGAATATGTGGTCTGGTCAATGGGTTCATGTGAGTCTATATGACTATCTATATACTTTCACATTATTTCTTTAGGATAGTGATTATTATTTCCACATACACTAATTATTATTTTTTATGATTGATATTTAGTTTATTTATATTTTTATTACATACTATGATATGGGTGTATAGTCTCCCCATGGTACTAACCTAGACCCATACTGATAGTCATTAACCTTTGGTGTATGGGGATTTATTTTTAAGGTTCATTCACTATCAATCTTGTTACTATTAAGAGTGAACTGGATCAAGACATGAAAAAGTTTAATAAAATCATTTATGTGAAAAAAATCACAATTTTATCAAAGATTTTATTTCATTTTACTATTTTGGGAGATGGTAGATAGGTGAAAATGTTATAAATTATAATGGATATCATAAAGGTGTGTTACAAACACTTTTTCTAATAGGAATTATAGGTTACCATAGGATTGATATTGTTATTCTTGGTTTCAAGTATTACCATTGTATAATTTTCACAGAGTATTAAAAACATGGGTTTTGATATTTATGATTTACGAGTAAATGGGGATTTGTCTCTTGAAAAATGTTGGAAGGAGGTGTCACATGAATCATATTTAGAAAATAGGATTCACATGACATACACCTACCTGTGTATGATTATTAACATTGATGATAAGATTCATTTGATTGAAGTGTTAGTAAAAACTTATATAGTGTTTTCCCATATAATGTGGAATGAAATTCCACTCAGCTAAAACATGTTATAGTTCTCCTAATGATAGTTCAATTTTCTCTAAAATAAGGATGATATGTGATGATGATGATTCATTCCCTTATGTAGGGGAGGAGTTGTACCCTAAGGGGTTATGTATAGGTATTGGTTGCCTTGATGATGGTACTAACCAGGAAAATGGTTCAGTTATTTAAATTTTCAATGATGATATATATGGTGTTTCCCCATATAGTTTTTGGTGGAATTATACTTAATTTAACTGCAAGAATATGAGATACATGACATGGATTTTTTTAGGGTTATGTTGTTATATGCATGTGTATCAGGATGATATTGTGGTCTTTGAAGGTTTTAATCCCACATACATAGGACCAATGAGGAATACCTTGATATTAAAAATTATCAAGGTGGTCCTCCTATATAAGAATTCTTAGTGAGAATTAGTTCTCATGATATATTTATGGGTTAGCAAGTGACTCCAGATATAGATGAGAGACCTTAGAGATAGTGTTTTCATGTGAGTTCCTTATAGTTCTGAGAGAATAATGGAGTGGTTTCCTTTGGCATATAACCTATGCAGGATATGACCTATTGGTCTGATAGGAGAGCCTAGTGTTTTGAGATATGAATCAGGATATAATTGATTTGGGTATTATAGATTTCATGAACTATGGTGTATGATGGAAACATTATAGGAGGGTTAACCAGATATCTTCAAGGAAAAGGTGGCATGTATGATTCCTTATGCATGGGAGGTGGAGATTCATTGATTATAGTTTAGATCTGGATATGTGAAGTAGTAATAGATGTAAACTAGTGTATTTATATATTTGGTTAAGTTCAGTAAGAAGTAAACTATACTAAATAGGTCATTGGAAAGTTGGAAATATGTTTTAGTGGAAAATTTCAATGGTGGGGAGCACTATAACTAGGAATAATCCATTATTATTTGATCCATATGGTGGGGAGAACCACCATAATGATGGTTAATTATATGATTAAGTCATGGAATCTCAGTAAGGGTGGGTATCATGGAGTATCATATTGGTATCTTAGTGAAGGTTTTGAGTGATGGATTGGTTTTATATAAATTATGTTCCTTGTGTTGGGAGTTCTACAATGGGATATTTTTCGATGTTAGGATATGGAACACAAAGAATTGGCCATTAAGTGACAACCACCACAGGTTGGGGCTGTTGGTAAAAAAATTGTGGTACATAACAAGGAAGAGAACTATTTTTTGGGGGGTTTTGTGAAACACCATCTCTTTTTGAGTTGAGAAATTCAAGGAAATTTGAATTTTTTAGTTGGTGGATTGTTTATTTTGAGAACTGATATTTTTGTCCACAATATAAGAGTTTTAACATTTTGAGTTTATGTTTTTATATATGTTTTGTGGTATGATACGTGACTAATGTTCTTGGGTGAGTCTCAAGAGCTTCATATTATGTTTTATAAGTTTTTATAGGTTTTTATCAAGGTTACATAGTTTTGTGTGCACGGTTTAGGTGAAACCATGTAGAACCCTTAGTGTGGGGAGGTTTCCAATGAATTTTATAAAGATAATGGTTTTTTTTGGAATTGTCAGAACATGAGTTTGAGGAAACTATGTGGATTATTGGGTGAACCATACAGCTTAGTTTTGACTTGAGTTTTGGCACATGGTTTTCACATAGTTACAAAGAAATAGTGTGAAATGTTGCAGACCGAGATAGTGTTGATTTTCATGGTAGTCACAAATTTTGGTAAATTTTGTGATGGGAGTTTTCTCAGGGTGTACCTACTACACAGTTGTTGCAAGGTTTGGAAAACCATTTATCCAAACTATGAGTCTTGTTAAAATTACATTTTTAGGATTTTACCATCCTTATAAAATTAAAAGTGGGAGCCCAATTTCTTTTAACTTGTCTGGGCATGGAATATAAGGATGATTCCCCTCTCCCTCATTACTTCCCTTCAATTTGAGGAATATTTCTTGTCATTTTATAGAGATTTTTGGTATGTTACATCCTTTTTTTACCTATATTCTTCATCTCCTTCTTTCATTCATGTTTTCAGTTATATCCTTGTTAGGGTTCATGGATGATTCCAAAAAAACATTGTGGAATCATCCTTTTATAACATTTCCTTCACTATTCTTATCAATAGAAAGTCTTGGGGTGTTGAATACAAGATATTTATTGACATTTTCTTGAAGGTATGTTGCATCATGGAATTTGTTAACGTTTTATATTTTAATTAAATAAAATATCTATTTGAATTGGAATTGTCTGTTAAGGATTTTTTCTTGGATAAAACTGAGGGTGCATCAAGGAGCATTCAGGTATGATTCACGGCAGTTCTGGTGTGGTGGGAGCACCTATTGAGTTTTAGGTGATTATTCCTAATTTATTTACATTAATTAAATAAATTTTTTTAAAATGAATTGAATAAATAATTATAATTTTTTTAAAATTAATTATTAGTGGTCTTGGATTGAGTTAGGCTCTCGGGTTGTGGAGCGGTGGCCGATTGAAGGTGGGTGGTCTTGGGAATATATTTCGGGTCTTTCTTTAAAAAGGTAAATGGCTTCAAGTGAGGTGGGTGGTCCCTTGTACAAACCCCTATGGTGTTTGTTAATATTTTTTATGAACGTGATATATATGTACTCACCACTATGAGAATTAAACATTTTTTACTGAATAAATTATTCTATTCAAATAAAATTCATGGAATTGGAAAAAGTTCCTTGGTCCATGTTGGACGCTTGTGCACTAATAAGAATGTCTCAATTATAGATGGTTAAGGCCTTTATTATATTTGTGTCCTTTGAGCCACGTATAACCTTTTGAGGGGTTTTATTGGATTATATAAGTAAATTTTCCCTTATTATAGGTTCTTTGTTAACCTATTAGTAGAGGAATCTGATGGGATTGGAATGAGGGGGATGTTATTTCTTAGTTGACCCTTGAGGTACCTTGGGGTTATTTCGTTGGTGCAATGACTATGGAATGAGAATTATTTCCCCAATAAGATTGAGATTAGCTAGGCAGGTAGACCCTATGGAGATGGATGGGTTGGTTTGGTAGGTGAACTGTACTAGAGATGACTTAGGAATAGAGATAAGAATTTCACCCTATCTTGAGAGAAATACCAATGAGGCTTGTCTTTTAAGGCTGGTGAAGATGTATCATCATCATGATAT
Source organism: Viscum album (assembly GCA_963277665.1). Lineage (NCBI taxonomy): Eukaryota > Viridiplantae > Streptophyta > Magnoliopsida > Santalales > Viscaceae > Viscum > Viscum album. The sequence continues at coordinate 1,644,661,222 of OY728159.1, forward strand.
GGTTTATGGGTGTATTAACCCTAATGAAAATTTTTTCTTGGTAAATTTCAATTGAATAATGAGACCCATGAGGGGTGTTAGAGCTTGGTGAGACCTTGGGGACATCCATGAGTTCTCCAGTGACTTGTTGACCCTAGTGAGAGATTATTATTGGAAATGGGTACTGATGATTGAGATTTTATCCTTTGAACCAGAATCCATGATTTGAGCATGTTATGGCTATGATTATTATAGGTTATGAATGAGAGAGGTCATCCTAATTTATAAATAATAGTCTTATGAAGATGAACATCCCCAGTGAGATGTTGTGGGAGGATGTACAACCCTTTAAGATGTATTTACATACATGGGATACCCAGGCCACACTATATAGATCTATGGGTAGGGGATTCCCCCCCCCCCCCTCTCCACACACATAGCTTAGGATACCTTGGACATGCTCATTAGTTGTGTGGGTATGAGATACAACCCTTGTATATATTTGGGTAGTATGGACTACCCTGACTGGGAATCATCCATTATTCATGTATATCATGTGGGTCATTCCCCAGGTGTTCATCTCATGTATACTAGGTGGTTCATACTTGAGTGTTTATATCATGTATAACAAGTGTATGACAACACAAATATTCCATACACCTTAATTCATGATTTATTAAATAAAGACAGACATAATAAAATTACAAATGATCTAAAGGCCTAGTATCTTTGAATAATTAGATACATAACATAATAACATGAAATGGGGATACAAAAAAATTATATAAAACTCCTTGACATGCTATTAAATTCCATCATTATTCTAAAAATGCACAGGATAACCTATGGATGTACATAAAAAAGAGTAGAGCTTTAAATCCTGATAAGAAAATATTAAAATAATAAAATGATTTAAGTAATACATATTAGTCAAGAAGAAAATATAGTTTACATAAAAGGGGTTATAATCATATATATAAACATAAAATCATGATATGAGTTTCTAACACCAAAGCAACAAAGAAATGTGGAAACAAAAAAAATGAAATAAAAAGCATAAGTTAAGGATAACCAGCAAGAGAAAAAAATATAGTGTTATTGGGATAACCTCTCATGAACCATACATGGTATATTATGTGATAAAAATATTACCCAATTCATTGTAGGGCCATATAATTCCCGGCCCGCCCATCACATTCATATTATGTACATGTGTTTGTGTTCCACGTAGCTTATAAAACATAAGAATGAATTTTATCACTTTTAATCCTAAGATCAAGGAGTGTGGGTTATATAAATGGAAGAAATAAATAAATTAAGGATAGATAAATTTAGGTGAATACCCTTGAGTGTAATTTGGGATGGGTATTCACTACATAAATGTTTGGCATGAAAAAATCACAGGATAATTTTGAAAACATAACGGGTGTACATAACCATACATAGAAGGATTTAATGAGATTGAAAGGTGGTATCTCATTACATGGAAATAATAAGTAAAATAATAGGGATTCAAAAAAACACATTCCAATATGAACAATTGAGAATCAAATGGAATACTAAAAATAATGTTCTTGAATATAGAGGGGGATAGAATCCCTTACCTCGAAAGGGTGCTTCTAAAATCACGAGGAGATTATTAAGATCTTGGGAACACCTTGGGAGGGACATAGAGGGGGATAGGGAGATTAAATTATTTCTCAATATGTTTTTACTGAATAGGATTGGGTTTTGGGTTAGTATTTAAAGAAAAAGAGAGGGGATTTTTTTATTAATTTCTAAACTTAGTTTCTGGACACTCACAAACCTTCCCATGGTTTTTTCACATGGTTTATTCCAAGGAGGAGTGGTTTTAAATATTTTATATTTAAAATAACCAAAAACATTTAAATAATACCATTGGTGGTTTGGAAGTAAGACTTGTTCATAAAGAATTTATTTTAGAACCCTAAAATATAATATAGTTTTTGGAGTATTTATTAAAGGATAATAAAATTAATAAAATTAATTCAAAAAATTATTTTAAAAGTGGAATATATATTTAGTCCTTGATACCTTTATATAATTTATTAAATATATATTTTAGCTATTATTAAGTGATAATATGAACCATATATTTATACCATATTTAATTTTTACCCAAACATTTGACTGTCTCATAAAATTATAAAAAATTCATCATTGGATAATTTTTATGTGATAATTTAAAAAATAATATTCATTTTACCAAAATAGTTTTCTAAATGTGACAATTTACAATTTTATGTAAAAATACCTATTTACATAAAAATGCTAGTTTTTTCGATATTAATCTCTTTTTGACCCTTATAAAAATTAAATTGTAATTAATTAAATTATATTATCATTTATATTTAAATAAATAAAATCAACAAAGAATTTTTTATCAAAATATAAATAATTTTAAAAATTGTGGAATTTATCAAAAGAGTGTTTTAATTGAAACTATATATTTCCTAAAAATACATTTTTGATTTCTTCGTATCAAAATCTAATTTTTATTAAAATCATTATATAATCACTTATAAAATAATAATAATAAGGGAAAAATATGATCATTATTTTATTAAAAAAGTATAAAATTCATATTACTAGGGTCTAGATATGTAACCCATTATTACACTAGTGTATTCCCTAAGGATATGGTGTGTGATGGTGGTCTTTTCCTAGGGTGGTTTTGTGAACATGGTTTGGGATGAGATCTCGATATTATTGAACTTCTCCCATTAATTTTTTTGATCAAGCTTAAGTTATTGATTTATGAATTGATATTAGTAAAGGGTAAATGTCAATAATTCCATATCTCTTGTAATCATTGATAAATGGTCTTCATAAGGTATGATCCCATTGGTTGAGTCCATCGCTTATTTCATCTGTGTTAATTTTAATTTATCCCAACCATTAATATATAATATTCTTAATGTACATATTAAAATGGTTATATTGTAAAAAATTAGAATAATTCAAGGTATTTGAAATAAAACATGCTATATCATTCAAAAATAACCAATGTAGTGCATGTTTTTCAATAACTATATTACATAATAAGTAATTTATTCATTCAGAAGAGAATTTCATTTTTAAAAGTTATGGTTGTTACATTCTTCCCTCATTAAATTATTGTACCCTTAAAATTTTATTTCATATTCTAAAATAGAAGAGGTTAGTTTTTTTTTCATTACCTCTTATGGTTCCTAACCACAACACTTTGACCAGGTCAGTGATCTTGTTTCGTAGAAATTTTTCTCTATAATCTAAGATATTCATCAACTTCTCCTGTTATGAAATATCATCTCCAAGGGTACTGACTCCGGATTCAGTACATGTGAGAGGTTTTATATGTACTTTCCCAAGAGGGATACATGTAACACATCATGTACTTGAGAAATGTTATGTGGGAGTACTAGTCGATAGGTCATAACTCCAATGTGATCAATGATATCAAAGGAACCAATGTATCCAAGACTAATTTTTTCCTTCTTCCCAAACCTCATGACCATATTCCATGGTGATTTATGAAGGATCACATTATCAATGACCTCAAACTCTGGGTCTCATAAAATATTGTATGCCTATATTTTCTATTTGATTTGTGTGGATTTCATATGTCTTTGAATGGTTTGAACCTTCTCTCTCATCTCTTGGATATGATCAGGTTCCATAATCATCTGTTCTCCAACTTTATCCCAACATGTTTGTGTAACACCCCAAGCTTCCATGGTAGGCTTCTCTTTCCATAATACAATAGCGTGTGTTGTACGCAACACTGAGTTCAAGCGCACCATGACTTACCAAACTAGCCGTTCAAAATCAGTTATGTATAGTATTAACTGAATTTTAAATTTTATATTATACTTATAATTTTAGAATCCATATTATGAGTTTCTAAGACATAATTTAAGAATAAATTCATTTTTTCAGATAAAAGATGTATTTTTCAAAAAAAAATGCAATTTTACCACCTTTTAATGGAGAAGCCTTTTTAAAACCAATATTTGAAACTTTTATATATTTAATTTGACAAACATAACTTCTAATTTAGAAATGTGACATAATAATTTAGTTTCAATAAAGTTTTTGTATTTTTATGATGACCATCATATTTGGGTGAATAGTGAAAAATACTATATTTTAACTGAAAACAATTTTTTTAATAAAAAACTTTATATGATTAAATAATACATTTTAATGGTTTGGAAGTATAAATAGATTATATTTTTACCATGTAATCCAATGATGGTCATTTTAAGTAATTTTTCATTGAAATTGGACATAAAAAAGTGTCCAATTTTTAATAGTTATTATTTCTTAAAAATAAGCCATTTGGTTTTAATAGCGGAAATTAATTTTAAATTAATAAATTCAAATTTTATGTTTTTAATTTGGTAAAATAAACTTTTTTTGTATTCTTAATATCGAAATTATCCAAGGGTAAAATTTTGTAACTTTTCAGATAACTATTATATTTTGATGAATAGTGAAAATTACTAAATTTTAATTAAAAACAAATTTTTTAATCAAAATAATTAATAGTGATAAATTATGAATTTAAGTAATTTTAAAGTATATTTGGAATATATTTTTACATTTTAATACAATGTTGGTCATTTGACATAATTTCACATTTAAACTGGACATAAACAACTGTCAATCTTTTGATAGTTATTATCTCTTAAAAACACGCTTTTGTTTTAACAATGCAAAATAATTTTAAATTAATTTCTTCCACTTCTATGTTTTGAATTTAAAAATATGGATTCAATATTTATAATCAGGAGGTCCAAATTGTGTAAATAGGTAAATTTTATTTTTAGACATTTCTAATAATTAGTTTGGTAAATATTTTATTTACCATGGTTAAAAGGTAAATCTGGTAAATAAGGGTAAAAAATAATATTATAATAATATTAATTTACCCTAAAACATGTCCTAACCCTATTGGTTGATAAATTTCTGACCAGGGGCATATTTGGGTTCATTTTGGGACCCCATGGATCCACTTGTAAGTGATAATGACAGTTTATATTAATTAAGTTAAAGTAAATACAAAAATGACATAAGCAAATATCTTTTAGAAAAACAATTTTTACATAGGGTTATATATTTTATATTTTCAAATATAAATATTAATTTTAAAGATAAAAATATTTCCTACATCATAGTATTTTATTTATAATTTTTGGACATTTAATAATTAAAATTATTTATGACACAACAATGATGCAGTATTATCCTTATTAATGAAATAATCAAATAGTTGGTATTATAAATATTAAAATAACTATAATTTGAACGTTTTGATGACATAAACGGATTTTATTGATTAATATGACATGTTAAGATTTATTAAATAAATTTGGTTATAATTAATAATGTTTTTAAGACTTTAACAAAAATCAATTATTAAATAGAGTCAAAATTGACATAAAAGAGTTTTTAAAACAAATATTATATTATTAATTGATATTCTATTCCTAAGAATATAAGGTTAGGCCAAAGGACATATATCATGATATGTGTATCATTAATGTACTACTTGGGGGTATCTTGGATGTATATAGTAAGTTTATTAACTATATAATATAAAAATACAAAGGGACTTGGTAAATGTCAAACTAGTAAACTAAGAGTTAAAACTAAAAGATAAGGTTAATATAATGACCCAAACCTGTCTAAAATCTATTGGTTGAAAGTATTTAGACCCGACCCTACCTTATGCTTTCAATAATTTACTTTGGAGCCATTATAAAGTGAATATTAATTTATTATAAATTAATACTTTAAGTTTTTCCTAAAGAGCCCCTCCTCCCCCTTATAAAAGGACACAACCTCAACCCAATTCCTCACACATCTCAAGCCTTTTGATTCATCCAACCTCTTCCCAATTAATCTCCCTACATCCATGTCCTCCTCCTAGAATCCTTAACTTAGGAATTAGGCACATCAAGATTCCTTTTTGGTTCAAAACAAATGGAGTTACCCAAATTAAAGGTAATGTTTTATCTTACCTTCTTTTCTTTTATTTTACTTATCCAACCCCTAAACTCTTCATATTATTTTATTTTGTAACAAAACCAGTATAATAAATATACTAGGATATTTTTATAATAAGTATTCGAACTACACTTTCACACACCTCCATCTAATGGGTGAAGAACATAATGTTTTTGTGGAATGCAACCAAACGCCTCATGAAACGATGATTGTTCAATTATCTCCTACCACCTCTCATGGTGGACATTATGATGGTACTATAATTAAATATGATATTAATGATATATATTTTATATATAAGCTTTTTTAATTCCATTTTATACCATACCATTATTCGTTTCATGTTGTATATAAATAGGATATTTTCATTTGAGGAAGTTTTGACTACCACCCCCTTAAAGTGATATGACTCATTCATACCATACATGGAACATATAAAGGATGGTGTTAATGAACTTAAGTAAAAAATATAAGATATTATATTATACTGGAATAATAATATACCTATGTATCATTTGTTTTTTATTACTTTTAAAATGAAAAATGAAATTGAAGTAGCATTCGTGCGTATGTACGGATTACCTTCTCCACGAACGCGATGAGATTCATTTCCACATAATGTCCATTCTAGACTAATTCTTGTTTTATGATTAAAAGTAATGTTTAAGGACTTGATATCATTCTGGATATGAATAAGAGACAACCTATCCATAACAAACACAACTTACGTAATGAATCATACAAAGTAAAATGAATCAGTTAACACCCAAAACAACGATAATACTAAAATATTATTAACAAAACAATATTAAAAGATCATATATGATATCATATTTATCTATATGATTCTTGTATAATTTAATAATTTTTATTTTACTATTATATAAGAGGTTAACCTACACTCTATCAAGGAAAAGTACAAGGTATGGGGTTTCTTTTCTCACTTTTAATTCCGTGAGATTTCCATTGTTCACCACTTACTTATTGCATGTGGTGTATTGTGTACTGCCATTTGATATGTATTATCATGATCCTCTTTATATTCATGATATTATATGGTTCATTTGGTGGTTATTGAATATTTTTCATACGACTCGATTGATTACAACGAGGTAAGGGTTAATTTCACAATCTCTTTATTATTCGAGGTTGTTTATTCGTAATTATATACTGGGACACCTTTATCATCCACATCCATGTTTCATAAAAATGTATCTCAAAACATTTTTACTATTTACTAGACAATGGTTTAATGTCATTTATACCCATGTTTGACTTTTTATAAAATGTTTTGAAAGGAATCTTTCCGTTGTTTTCCAAACAATGTACTTTATAAACTTTTCGAAAAAATTAAGTTAAGAATGTTTTTTAACTTATACGGAGGGTGAGGTTTTTCTCCGTCATTATTACACATTTGAATATTTTCATACTAGATTATAAGGATATTTTCAAAATAATGGTTTTCTATATAATTATATGATTTTTAAATGATTTCAAAAAAACATATTTATCTCAAATAGTTTTGATTTCATCTATGTCAACATCCTTTGATGGATTTTAAGCTTATTTGAATTTGATTTATTATGATACAAAACTTCTATATTTTATTGAAGGTTTTGTGATATGTTTGAATGTGGATGAATTATTTTTATGTCATTCATGGTTTATGGTTAAAGTATTGACATTTTGTAAGTTAGTTTTAATACAAAAGTTTATGTTATATATCAACCTTTTCTTAAGATGAATGTGTTGGACTAGTATATTCTGGGTTGGGGACAGGTAAAAGTAAGCCCTCCGGGTTAGTGTCCAGTTATTAGAGGCACTCTGGGTTGGTTTTTGGTTACTATAGGCACTCCGGGTTGGTGTCCGGTTATTAGAGGCACTCTGGTTTGGTGTCTGGTTATTAGAGGCACTCCGGGTTGGAGTCCGGTTACAGAGGCTCTCCGAGTTGGGTTCCGGTTACAGTTATCCCTTAGGTCCTGGCACGAGGCATTGACACAGAAATTAAAGTTCTTCATTTTTCATTCCATCATTAAGAAAGTGGTTATTGATATTGCATGTGATTATTCAACTAGTAGAATTCCTGTGTGAATAAGTAAATGGCGTTATTTCATTTTATCTTTTCCATATTATGATGAAGTTCAAGTTTAAAAGGCTTTTGTTTTAGTTATACATTGCCTTAAATGTTTATTCTTATTTATGAAAGTTTCCACTGTGTTATTATCCTTACTGAGCATCTAAGCTCACCCCTTTGAATGTTTTATTTTCCCCATGATTCCAAGAAGTGTATTGTGATTGATATGCAGGGTTAAGACAAGGGAATAATGGCATTCATAAATGATTATTTATGTTGTTTTGTATGTTATGAAGTGTAATGTAACATTCATGTATGTAATATATTTTCCAAGACTTCTAAACTAATCGGTCCTTTGGGACTTGATTATTTGTAATCATTCCAATGTATTAAAATAATGCACCGACTCTGGGTAACTGGGGTGGGGGCATTACAATTGGTATCAGAGAAAGTTTAGAAATAATCTTGGAAGCTAGATTTAGATAAAATCTAATTAGAGCACATAACCCTAAGATAAAGTTTGAGTATTAGTAGAGAAGAACTTCCATTAATTTTGATATTAGAGAGATTTTGTGAATTTTCCGAGTAATACATCCCTATCTGGATACGAGTAGGTAGAGCCGGCTCTGGCACAGATGTACCTATGGGTAAAACCTGAAAACACCACTTTGAGATAGACTCGTACGGGAACTAGTGCATGACAACGGGCCTTGATGCACTCTTGGTTACGACACTCCAGGGGGATATTCTTAGGATATTTCTCATTTTCTTTACAAACCATTATGAAGGCTTTATGAGTATATACTTCCTTAAAGAATAAATTTTTATGATTATGGATTATATCGATAAACTGTTGAATTTATGTTAATTTTTTTACATGTTTGGGATTAGGTATTGTTATTCATAAACAAATCTATTTAATGTCATTATTTAGAAATGGAGCTTAGTAGAAGGAATGAGAACTCCAGCAATACGCATGATCCAAAGAGTAAGAAAGATCATATCTTTCATGGTCTTAAGCCAGAATTTAGAAGGGAAATTTTCTCACGCGTATTATCTTTATATGAAGAAATAGTATCATGTGTTGATAAGATAAGTAAAGAATTATCGGAGCCCTGTGGCTTTGAAGGGAAGCCATAGAAGGAAAGGATAGTAGAGAGAAGGATAGATAAAGGGAATAAAGTAAAAAAGTATTTTTCCCATATGTGATAACTGTGGAAAGAATCACCTTGGAAAATGTTTGAAGGGAATGAGAGTATGTTATAAGTGCGGAGAAAAAGGACACCATGTATGTGACTGAAAGGGTAAGAAAAAGGTTACAAATTTACAATGCTTCATCTGCAAGGAGTTTGGACACTACGTGAACCAATGTCCCAATCATCAGACTATGCCGCAACTGATGCTATTGTATAATAATCAAGTTATGATACTACCACTGATGAAGAGGAATGACTAGTGTTCTTATATTGTTTTTAGATAATTATGTCATTTTAGTGTTGTATCGACAATGTACTGGTTATAATAATTATGGAGTATATAAAAATTGTAATGCAGTACTATTTCATTAAGGACATGAGATTTTGTGGAACAAAGAAAATTGACTCAATAGCAGGTTAAATTTTTGGAAAATATATAGTTGAGAGAAAGATAAACAATAATATGGTTCTGATACTAAGGTAGTGATTTTGGAATAATACCTGATTGATTTGGATAAATTATACTGGATATTCTTGACTGCCCTAAAACTAATTAATGATTTGTATATTCCATCATTGTTGGAGTTTAAAACATTTTTGTATAGAAGGAGTATATCCAGTATTCTATAAGTAATAAGGGTTCATGAATGTAAACAATAAGGTTTTATGGTATTTTAGGATGTTGCGGTATTTTAAAATAAAACATGATGAAGGTGTTCACATGCTATTACGTGGAAAAAAAGATCTTCATTGTGTTTACCTACCTTATAAATATTGGATTGTGAGTTTGGACAGAAGTATTTTTGATAAGTCGAGTTTGAGATTATTTTTGGATTTTCATAAAAAGGACAACCCGGAGGTCGTGTGGAAACCCGTCATGTCTGGCAAGGTTGCGAGACTTGAACACACGACCGAAGGGTGACAAGGGTTTATCACCTACCACTGACCCACTTGATGTCCTGGATTGAATAATTTAGTTTTTTAGTGGTTCTACTAGATGAATTTTAAATTCATTTTATTTTTGAACCCTATACGAATAGGATAAATAGACAATTATTTTTAAGTTCTATTATCTTTTAGAGTGAAAGATGAGTTTGTCGTAGAACTTAGTGAAAGGATGGGACTCTACCTGTCAAGTATATATTTTCCTTCTTCCCTTATTGATTGAAGAAATTAATTCTTATACTTTAGTGAAGGGATCTTAAAACAAAATATATGTTATCCAAATACCACATATTTTTTTGAACCGATGGTATTTTAAATCGTCATAGATTCATGAATTTAAGGCTCTCAATTTTACACTTGTTTGTGATTGATGACCTCAATCACTAACTATAAATATTTACATTTTCCTCCAATTATATGTATCTAATTTCCACCAATGTTCTTCTAATTGAGATCATAATTTGGTGGTGACCCTTTCATTTCCCTTTTCCTCTTATTAAGACTAAATTTTATTAACCTAATTTCTGATGTGGGTTTTCCAAAAAGGTATTTTCTATTTTCAAACATTTATTTTCAAAGAAAAATTTCAAATTGCGAGGACACAATTTATTGAATGAGTATATATTGTAACACCCCAAACTTCTATGGTATGCTTCTCTTTCAATAAGACAATAGCGTGTGTTGAATGCAACACTGAGTTCAAGCGCACCACGACTTACCAAACTAGCCATTCAAAAGCGGTTATGAATAGTATTAACTGAATTTTAAATTTTATATTATCCTTATAATTTTAGAATCCATATTATGAGTTTCTAAGACAAAATTTAAGAACAAATTCATTTTTTCAGATAAAATAAGTATTTTTCAAAAAAATGCAATTTTACAACCTTTTAATGACGAACCCTTTTTAAATCCAATATTTGAAACTTTTATATATTAAATTTGACAAAATGAACTTCTAATTTAGAAACAGGATGTAATAATTTAGTTTCAATAAAGTTTTGTTATTTTTCTGATGACTTTCATATTTCGGTGAATAGTGAAAATACTATATTTTAACTGGAAACAACTTTTTTAATAAAAATAATTTATATGATTAAATTATACATTTTAATGGTTTGGAAGTATAAATAGATTATATTTTTACCATTTAATCCAATGATGGTCATTGTAAGTAATTTTGCTTTGAAATTGGAATAAACAAGTGTCAAACTTTTGATAGTTATTATTTCTTAAAAATACACCTTTTGGTTTTAATAGCGGAAATTAATTTTAAATTAATAAATTCAACTTTAATGTTTTTAATTTGGTAAAATAGACTTCATTTTTTTATTTGGCATATCGAAATAATCCTAGGGAAAAAATTTCACCTTTTCAGATAACTATTATATTTTGATGAATAGTGGAAATTACTAAATATAAATTAAAAACAACTTTTTTAATAAAAATAATTAATAGTGATAAATTATTAATTTAAGTAGTTTTAAATTATATTTGGAATATATTTTTACCATTTAATACAATTTTGGTCACTATACATAATTTCAGATTTAAACAGGACATAAACAACTGTCAATCTTTTGATAGTTATTATCTCTTAAAAACACGCTTTTGTTTTAACAACGAGAAAATAATTTTAAATTAATTTCTGCCACTTCTGTGTTTTGAATTTAGAAATATGGATTCTATATTTTTAATCAGGAGGTCCAAATTGTGTACATAGGTAACCTTTATTTTTAGACATTTCGAATAATTACTTCGATAAATATTTTATTTACCATGGTTAAAAGGTAAATCCAGTAAATAAGTGTAAAAAATAATATTATAATAATATTAATTTACCCTAAAACATGTCCTAAACCTATGTTTTGATACATTTAAGACCATGTGCATATTTGGGTCGATTTTGGGACCCCATGGATCCACTTGTAAGTGATAATGACACTTTATATTAATTAAGTTAAATTAAATACAAAAATGACATAAGAAAATATCTTTTAGAAAAACAAAATTACATAGGGTTATATATATTATATTTTCGACTATAAATATTAATTATAAAGATAAAAATATTTCCTACCTCATCATATTTTATTTATAATTTTTAGACATTTAATAATTAAAATTATTTATGACACAATAATGATGCAGTATTATCCTTATTAATGAAAGAATCAAATAATTTGTATTATAAATATTAAAATAAATATAATTCGAAAGTTTTGATGCCATACACGAATTTTATTGATTAATATGACATTTTAGGATTTCTTAAATGAATTTTTTTCGAATTAATAATGTTTTTAAGACTTTAATAAAAATCAATTATTAAATAGTGTCAAAATTGACATAAAAGAGTTTTTAAAACAAATATTATATTATTAATTGATATTATATTTTCAAAAATCTAATGATAGGAAAAAGTACTTATATCTTGATAGGTGTATCATTAATGGACTACTTGGGGGTCTCTTGGATGTATATATTATGTTTATTAACTATATAATATAAAAATACAAAGGGACATGGTAAATGTCAAACTAGTAAACTAAGAGTTAAAACTAAAAGATAAGGTTAATATAATAACCCAAACCTGTCTAAAATATATTGGTTGAAAGGATTTCAACCCAACCCCACCTTAGACTTTAAATAATCCACTTTTGAGCCATTATAAACCGAATATTAATTTATTATAAATTAATACTTTATGGTTTTCCTAAAGAGCCCCTCCCCCCCTTATAAAAGGACACCACTTCTAACCAATTACTCACACCTCTCAAGCATTTTGGCTCGTCCAAACTCTGCCCACTTAATCTCCCTACATCCATGTCCTCCTCCTAGAATCCTTACCTTAGTCATAAGGCACCTCAAGATTCCTTTTTGGTTCAAACCAAAGGGAGTTACCCAAATTAAATGTAATGTTTTCTCTTAGCTTATTTTCTTTTATTTTACTTATCCAACCCCTAAACTCTTCATATTATTTTCTTTTGTAACAAAACCAATATCCTAAATATACTAGGATATTGTTATAAAAATTATTCTAACTACACTTGCACACACCTCCACCTAATGGGTGAAGAACATAATGATTATGTGGATGGAAACCAAACGCCTCACGAAATGATGATTGTTCAATTATCTCCTACCACCTCTTATGGTGGCCATTATGATGGAACTATAATTAAATATGATAGTATGATATTTATTTTATATTAAATATTTTTTAATTACATTTTATATCATACCATTATTCGTTTCATGTTGTATATATATACGATAATTTCATTTGAGGAAGTGCAGACTACCTCCCCCTTAAAGTGATATGACTCGTTCATACCATAAATGGAACGTATAAAGGATGGTGTTAATAAAATTAAGTAACAAATATAAGATATTATATTATACTTGAATAATAATATACCTATGTATCATTTTGTTTTGATTCCTTTTAAAATGAAAAATGAAATAAAAGTAGCATTCGTGCGTACGTACGGATTACCATCTCCACGAACACGATGAGATTCATTTCCCCATAATTTCCATTCAAGACTAATTCTTGTTTGATGATTAAAAGTAATGTTTAAGGACTTGATATCATTCTGTATATGAATAAGATACAACCTATCTATCACAAACACGACTTACGTAACGAAGCATATAAAGGAAAATGAATCAGTTAACACCCAAAACAATGATAATACTAAAATATTATTAACAAATCAATATTAAAAGATCATATATGATATCATATTTATTTATATGATTCTTTTATAATTTAATGAAAATGATTTAACTATTATACAGGAGGTTAACCTACACTCTATCATGTAAAAGTACAAGGTAAGGGGTTTCTTATCTCACTTTTAATTCCGTGAGATTTACATTGTTCACCACTTACATATATCATGTGGTGTATTGTGTACTGAAATTTGATATGTATTATCATGATCCTATTTATATTCATGATATTACATGATTCATTAGGTGGTTATTGACTATTGTTCATACGACTCGATTGATTACAACGAGGTAAGGGTTAATTTCACAATCTCTTTATTGTCCAAGGTTGTTTATTCGTGATTATCTACTGAGACACCTTTATCGTCCACATCAATGTTTCATAAAAATGTATTTCAAAAAAATTATTATTTACTTGAAAATGGGTTAAAATCATTTATACCCTTATTCGACTTTTTATAAAATGTTTTGAAAGGAATCTTTCCGTTGTTTTCCAAACAAGGTACTTTATAACCTTTTCGAAAAAATTAAGGTAAGAATGTTTTTTTAACTTATACGGTGGGTGTGGTAATTCTCTGCCGTTATTACACCTTTGAAGATTCCCTTACTATATTATAAGGATATTTTCAAAATAATGGTTTTCTATATTATTATATGATTTTTAAATGATTTAAAAAAAACGTATTTCTCTCAAATAGTCTTGAGTTCATCTATGTTTACATCCTTTGATGGATTTTAAGCTTATTTGAAGTTGATTTATTATGATACAAAACATCCATATTGTATTGAAGGTTTTGTGATATGTTTGACTGTGGATGAGTTATTTTTATGTCACTCATGGTTTATTGTTTAAGTATTGACATTTCATAAGTTAGTTTTAATACAAAAGTTTATGTTATATATCAACATTTTCTTAAGATGAATGAGTTGGACTAGTATGTTCCGGGTTGGGGACCGGTAAAAGTAAGCCCTCTGGGTTAGTGTCTGGTTATTAGAGGCACTCCGAGTTGGTGTCCGATTATTAGAGGCACTCGGGGTTGGTGTCCGGTTATTAGAGGCACTCCGGGTTGGTGTCCGGTTATTAGAGGCACTCCGGGTTGGAGTCCAGCTACAGAGGCTCTCTGAGTTGGGTTCCGGTTACAGTTATCCCTTAGGTCTTGGCACGAGGCCTTGATACAAAAATTAAAGTTCAGAATTATGCATTCAATCATTATAAAAGTGTTTATTGATATTTCATGTGATTATTCAACTAGTAGAATATCTATGTGAATAAGTAAATGGTATTATTTAATTTTATCTTTTCTATATTATGCTTAAGTTCAAGTTTAAAAGGATTTTGTTTTAGTTATACATTGCCTTAAATGTTTACGCTTATTTATGAAAGTTTTCGTTGTATTATTATCCTTACTAAGAATCTGAGCTCACCTCTTTCTATGTTTTATTTTTTCCAGGATTCCAAGAAGTGTATTGTGATTGATATGCAGGGTTAAGACAAGGGAATAATGGCATTAATAAAGGATTATTTATGTTGTTTTGTATGTTATTGAGTTTAATGTAACATTCATGTATGTAATATATTTTCCAAGACTGCTAAACCAATCAGTCCTTCTGGACTTGATTCCTTGTAATCATGCCAATGTATTAAAATAATGCACCGACTCTGGGTAACTGGGGTCAGGGCGTTACATTTGAGTCTAAAACCTATTCTTATACAATGCCTCATATGTTTAAATTTGAATTATATAATAGAAGATTTTTTCTTTGAGAATTATTTTAGGCGAAGGTGTTGATCCCAACATCCCTAGAAATCCATTGAACATGATCTCAGTATATCCACTAGTGTTTGAATGGTTCTTTAAAACTAACCATCTATCTGAGGGTGATAAGTAGTACTAAAACTATTCTTTGTATCCAATTCCTTCTTAAGGATTCTATTGAACCTTGAGGTAGACCTTGGATATTGATCAAATATAATAGATATTGTTACTCCATGAAGTATTACCACATCCTCTATATATATCATGGTGAGTTTTTCAAGAAATAAATGTTCCTTGATATCAATGAAATGTGCTGACTTTATAAGGTGATCGACTACAACCTCGATGATATTATTTCCTTTAGATATCCTATGTAGTCTTATGATTAAATCCATGGTTATGTTTTCCCATTTACATATTATTAGGGGAAATGGTTACATCATACCCTTATATTTATATCATTCCTTCTTAACTTGTTGTCATGCCAAACATAGAGATAAAAAATATTCAATCACCCTCTTCATATTATATCACTAGATATTTTTCATTAGATCTCTATAGATATTAGTGATTCCTAGATTAATAGATAAGGATTAGCTATGAGAATCTTCTAGAAGACCCCTCTTTAGTTCTTATTTCGACGGGGCACATATCTAGATTCCAAACCTTACAATTCCATCTTTATCAAAGATAAACTCAAAAATATTCATTACCATTATTTATATATCCTCATTATCTTTGTGTGCCTCCATTATTCTTTAAGGAATGTTTGGTTGAGTATTTATTATTCACATGTCTGTTCTTTTCATGTTCAAGAATATTTGATATCATTTAATTTTCATCATGGATAGGGTTTTGGGATCCTATCTACTAATAGAATATGCCACTTTATTTTCTTTTCTAGGATGGTAATGGATTGAAAAATCATAATCCATGATCAGATCTAAACACCTTTGTTTGTGCATATTTTTCTCCTTTTGTTTGAATATATACTTGAGGATTTTATGATCCGTATATATGTCATATTCCTCACTATTGTGACAATGTGGAAAAATATTCAATAGGATGATAATTGAATCTAATTCTGGATCATGTTTTGGGTAGTTATTCTCATTGATATTTAATTTGAAATATGAATAGGATATCACTTTTACATCTTTCATGAGTACACACCCAAATACCTTTTTGGATGCATCAATGTAGATCAAAAATCATTCCACACTTGAGGGTAATATGAGTATATATTTAGTTATTATCCTCTTATTTATCTCTTTAAATAAATCTTTTCATTCATCATTCCACAAAACATTCACTCCCTTTTTAGTTAACTTAGTGGGATTAAAAATCATGAGAAATATCTCAAAAATAAAATATATTACCCATATAATTCAAGGAATCTATGAATATCTATCATGGATATTGGTCTTTTCCATCCTCTAATTGCATATATTTTTTAAGGATCTATAGATATCCCTTTTTGGAGATACCATACCCCATGAATGTTATTTTATCCCTACAAAACATGCATTTATTATACTTTTCATAAAACTTTTCCTTTTCAAATCTTCTGTACATCATTAATATTCTCTTCATGTTATTACTTTATTTTAGGTTATATAAGAATACCATTTATAAAAAAAAACCAAAAAAAATCAAGGTAATCCATAAAGCCTCTATTAATTATGTCCATGAAGATAGTTGGATCATTAGTGGGTCCAAAAAGAATCACTATGAACTCATAGTTAATGTACCATGTATGAAATGTAATCATGGGGATATCCTTCTTCTTCACATTTACATGATAATATCCAAACTAAAGATCCACCTTATATAATTATTTTTCTCCGTGTAGCTTATCAAAAAAGAAATAAATATGTGGAAGTGGATACTTGTTATTTATCACTATCTTATTTATATCAAAATAAGAAATATAAAGGCACATTAACCTATCCTTCTTATTAATTAATAGGACATACACAACTCATAGTGAAGCACTTTGGCGTATAAACCCTTTATCCAGATTTTTCTATAGTTTCTTCTCTGATTCATAAAGTTCAATAGTATCCATTATATATGGAGTCTTGGATTTTGAAAAAATATTTGGGTATAATATTGATTGGGAACTTAACCTTATGTATTGGAGTAATACCAGAAAATTTGTCAGTAAACACATCAGTGTATTTCCTCATAATAGAAATTTCATTAAGGATGATTTTTTCATTAGTCTCAATCATTTAATCTAGATAATCTTACTTATAAGAAAATAATAGTCATGCTTCACATGATGATACAAAATAAGATTCATTCTCTTCTTTTCCCTTGTTTATAATTAAAGGTAGATTTATGATACATAGGGTAATTTCCATCTCTTGGTAATTTATATTGGATCTATATAAGAAAAGTAAATCCATACCCAAAATTGTATTTAATTTTGTTAAAGGGATTACCATAATCATCGCTAGAATGTTTACCCCAAAATATAGATTAGGTAGAATTTATATACTTGGGATGAAATAATTTCCACATTTTTTCTTATATTTCTCCACTTCCATTCTTTTAGGTGGTGTTTAAATAGTTATACTAAACTTGTGTGTTATAAAAGAATGTGTAGAACTATAATCAAACAATAGGTTTTCCATTCTTGAATGAATATCTAGCATACTTATCACAACATAATGGTTGAGATCCACCTTATCAGTTGTGATAGAATAAGCTCTCCCTTTCCCTGTAGTCCTTGGAGGTTGTTGGCATCGATTATTGTCGACAACCCTTGTATTAGTACATCAATTTTCATAATATCTGTGTTCTATGTAGTTGAAACATTAGAAAATGTGTTAAGGGTTGACTGGGTAATTCCTTTCTTCCATCACACTGGTGGGTTTCTACCATAATAATTCACTATCTTGGTTCCCTTCCTTCCCTCACCTCAAGCATTTTTGTGTCCCCTTTAAGAAATTTTCAGGATCCTTCTTCCAATAATTTTGACAAGTGGGGTGTTGGACTTTCTTTCCCTCATTAGGTTTCTCCACTGCACAAATAGGATTAAAATATATTCTCTAATTCCTTTCTCCTAACCAATGATACCTATGATATTCATCATCTCCATTTCAACTTTGAGGTCACATCATACAATTTCTTCATATCTATCAAAGTATCAAATCTCAAAAAATATTCATAGACTCTGATTTATCCCAACAAAGAAGCATTCAAAAATACTTTTCTAGTCAACAAAAAAATCATAGGTGTATCATTAATGTATTTTGAAGATTGCCTCATATGCCATTATGGATTCTACATCCTTATACTTGAGGATAAGGATATCCATCTCTATTTTAATTAAAATACTATGAGAAAAATATTTATAGAAAAACATTTCCCATAATTCTTTTCAATCTATCCCTTTGATCTACTCCTTGGGATTCATATTTTTTTATCAATGTTAATAATTGAGTATCTTATCCCTCCATGTGATAAATATCTTACATAAACTTTACTTTATTAGAGAATTCAAGTATGTAGAATATCTTTTCAATTGATTTGATCCATTTTTTTCATTAAATGATCGAAATATCCACTAAAATTTGAAGGCCTTTGTCACATAAAGGCCTCAATTGAAACATTATATTTATTAGTGGGTGTGGTTTTTCTCTATAATTCATGTTTTGATCCATAGCTGGAGTTAATTTTGTAATTATTTCTCATGAATTTCTCAACTCACGCTCCCATTGGGATTGGCATCTCACTTTGGCATATCCCATCACATTGGTTGTTAACTTGGTTAATCCTATTTCAATCCATTGAGTAAAAAAATGTGAAATTATGAATTCTAATTATAGAACTCTTAAACACATAAAATAGATACTATAAACATTTAAGGGATAACTCATAGATTATATAAATTCCTTGACTTTTGAATTTATAGGTTTTAATCTATGTTATTCATGGTCTATTTTATAATATAAATTTGTATGGGTATTTTTGTTCCCTTCATAAAGTTTCTTAAAGAGAATATGAATTTACCAAATCATATACATCATTAGTGTAAAAATATGTGTGGAGTAAGGCCTCTTTTTTTGTAAAAGGTGATGATCGATTCAATTCTCAATGTTCCTTTTTGGGGTTATTACCCCTAGGTACAACTGTATCAGATCCACCTTTACTTGTTCTATCCTGACATGGTTTATGTTTCTTGAAAACAAATTACTCTTTACATTATCATAATTTTGGGGTACTTTCCAATGTTTAGTCTTATCCCTAAGGCTTTCACTAATATTTTCTATTCCTATTCCACAATAAAACTAGACCTTTCTTTGATACCAACTATGACAACCCATATATTTAATACACCTTAATTCATGATTTAATATATAAATATATACCTAATATAGTCCCAAAATAATGAATGTACTAGTATATTAAGTTATTTAGATACATAAAATAATAAATTGAAATAGGGATATAACATCCTTATTTAAAACTCATTAACATGATTTTAAAATTCCATCGATCTTTTCAAACTGCACAGGATAAGTAGGGGGTATACATAAAAAATGGGTTGGCTATAATACCCAAAAAGGGTATAATAAAATTATAACATGATAAAATTAATATATGTTGGTAAATAGGCATGTCAAGGTGACATTAATGGATCTATAATCATAAAAATTATCATAAAATCATTATATAATATGTTAACATCGAGGAAACATAGAAATGTGGAAACAACATAAAACATGACATCAGGAGCATAAGTCATGGACAACCACTTAAAAATAAAAAAATAATTTAATTAAGATACACTATCATTAACCATACATGTTATCCCATGGGATAAGAACATTACCCAATAAATTAGAGGGCTATATAATTCTGGTTCCACCCATCACATTCATATTCTATACATGCGTTAGTGTGAAACATAGATCATACAACATAAGAATTCCTTTAATATATTTAAATACCTTGATTAAAAAGTGTGGGTTATATAAATGGATGTCCTAAATTGTTTAAGTATATTTAAATCCATTTTAATACTCTTGAAAAAAATTGTTGGTGGTTATTCACTAGACAAATATTTTTCATGGAAAATTGAAGGATAATTTTGGCACCATAACAGGTTTACACAACGATTCATAAAAGGGTCTATTGAAAGTTAAATGTCGTATAAAATTAATTTTATATCATAAGGATAGTAAAATTTATGTTTTAAAACAAATTACAATATTAAAAATTGAAAATAAAATGGTGTATTACAAAGAAAGTTCTTGAATAAAGAGGAGGAGAAGGGAATCCCTTACCTTGAGTAGGAACTTTTAGAAGTTTGAGAGGAGCATATTAAGTGTTTGGGAAAACCTTGTTATATATTTATAGAGGTATAGAGAGAGTAAATTAGTTAACAATGGGTTTTTTAGGGAATAGGAGTGGGATGTCGGGTGGGTATTTATATCAAAAGAGATAGTAATTCTTTATTAATTTCTAAACATAGGTTTTGGACTCAATATTAAAAGATAAACAAAATCACAATCCTTCACATGTTTTTTTCATGGTTTCTTCTAAATATGTGTGGTTTAAAATATTTCATAAGGAAAATAATATAAAAAATTCAAATAATATATGTGGTTATGTACAATTGAGTCGTGTTTATAAAGAATTTATTTCAAAACCATAAAATATAATAATGGTTTTGAATAATTCATTAAAGGATTATAAAATTAATAAAATAACTTTAAAACAAATTATTTTAAAGTGGGGATCTATATTTGGTCTTTTATGTCTTTTATCTAATTTATTCCACCACTTTTTTGCTATTATGATGTCATTATATGGAGGGTATTTTAATACGATATTTAATTTTTGACGCAAAAAAAACTGACTATCTTAGAAAATGATAAAAATTTAACCATTATAAAATTTTGATATTATGATTTCATAAATTATATTTATTTTTAAAAAAAAATTTAAATATGATAATTTACACATTTAAATAAAAACTCCTACTTATTGAAAAATACTAGTTTTTACAATATTAACCACTTTTTAAGCCTTATAAAAATTATATTAGACTTCATTAAATTGTATTATCATTTATATTTAAATAATTATTATATAACCAGAATATTTTATTAAAACATCATTTATTTCCAAAATTCATGAATTTATAAAAAGAGTGTCTTAATTGAAACTATATATTTCCTAAAAATAAAATTTTGATTTATTCATATAAAAATCTAATATTTATCAAATTCATTATATAATAATTTATAAAGTAATAATAAAAATGTAAAAATATGTTCCCTCTTTAATTAAAAAGACAAATATACAAATTCATATTACTATGGTATAGATACATAACCACTTATTACTCAATTATACACCCTATGATGGTGGTGCTTTCTCAGGGTGGTTCGGTGAACATTGTTTGGTTCATGATGTTGATAATATTAAACTTCTCCCATAAATGGTTTTTCACATACTTCATTAGTTGAAAATTAGCTTAGCTTGGTCAAGGGAAAATCTCATTAATTTCTCCAATGGCCCGAAGGACTTTATTTTTATTGATTTTTGATAACCCACCTTTCAAGGGGTGAGGTTGAACACTTACAAGGCTCGTAGGTGTACATAATACATGGCCCATAGGACTTAGTGTAATTCATTTCCCATAGGCTTAGAAAATTACATACAACCTTGACTAACTACATATAATTGCTCCTCCCCAACATCTTCATCGTGAAATCAGCTCTACACCTTCGCATGGCTGTTTGGCTAGGATTTCCTATGCATACACAGGCTTGTCCCGATGGAAAGTACCATAGCCTCTCATTCTTACAATCCATTTAGCTTCTGATATGGTGAAATCATCTTGCTCCTCCTCCTTCTGAAGTTTGTTCCATATCCCATGGTATCTTTAATAAATGGGATTCATATGGTATGATCCTAATAGGTCATCTCTTCTTCTATCTGTGTGAATTTGAATTTCTCATAACCCTTAATATATATTATTATTAATGGTCACTGTAAAATGGTTATATTATCAATGTTTAAGATACTTAATGGTATTTTAAATCCAATGGGCTATATTGGTCTAAAGTAATACAATTATCACGTGTGTTTTTTATAACTATATTACTATTTGTAATGAAAATCATGGTGTGTTCTAATATGATTGATTATGGGGGTCTGAATTTTTCTTAATCATTTGAGTTGGGTTTACCACTTTTTCTAAATGGCTTCCAATGGGATTTTTTTGAAGCTATAAATCCCTAAAGGTTCAGTCATTCTTTATGTTTCATGAACCTTCTTTGAAATGGTAGGTGGTTGTTGAGAAATTGACCAACAATGCTCAGGGACTTCACATTGGTCAATAGGATGGAAATTCAGGCTCATCACATCCTTTTGGAAGAAAACTATTTCCTATTCCATGAATCTTTTATGGATTTTGTTTACGAAATTTTCATGAATCCTTTGTTAATTCCCAAGTATAAAATGGATCACCAAAGTATTAACGATCAATTATTAACATGTGTTCATTCAGAATCTTCTATATATATCTGAGGTTCCCCATCAATGGAGGGATCTTTATGTATCTGAGGTTCTCCATCAATGGTACCTTTTTATACATAGATCATAGATTCTTATATTGTTCATCATTATGATGAATATTCCAATCCACAATGTGGGGTTCTCTAAAATTTACCACCATCCAGAGATACGGGAGTTGTTTTGATTACAGTGTCAAAAACATAAGATGGGATTCCTACGTATCACTTGGAAATAAATAAAAACCCATGTAGTTAGGTGACACATAATGGTAAAAATCACCTTTTAAGTTCGTGTAACAAGGACCAAACCATGAATTTTAACGTTATGAACCAGAAACACCTAGGTTGAAGTTGGCCACCCAATGGTGGTTGGAAAATTATTCCAAAACAGCCCAAGGGACTTGGACGATTTGTGGACTCCCTTGTGGGGTGTGACCTTATTGGAAATATGTTCTGAATCAAGAAGTTGATGGAAAGGGAATTGAAATGAATTTGATCTTCTAGGTTGGATATGACCCTGTCGAGGATGTAGTCTCGAGAACATTAGGGTAGATTTGGTTATTGGGTTTGGACCTCAAGGAGACTTCCTACATATACTAGTTAGTTAGGAATCAAATCCCACATAGTTCATAATGGTTGGGGATTATAAATAATGGGAGGCCCATGGGTCTGGTTGGGGATTATACTGAATAATAGGCCCATAGGTTCCTAGGATTGTGTGGATTTCATGATCACCACCAACCTCAAAGCCCACATGAGTCACGATCAGTGTGATAAATAAGAGGAAGTGGTAGATCTAGAAACTGCACAATCCACTTTTTCCACTAATGGTCATATTCTAGGGGCCAAATGGAGAAGGAGAGGGATATCTCTAGCACCCATATCCTCTCTTATTTTTGGCAACCAGGATAGTCACATTAACTCTTGGCTGCATCCTAGGCAGGAAAAGAGGAGCAAGACTGGTAACTTCTACAAGAATTTTTAATGGATTACACTGAGAGGGATTCTCTTATTCCTGATTCCAAATATGATAGAAGGATACAACATTAATCCTCAAAGGTAAAAGCAAGTGTGATCCACCCCTAATCCCTAAAACATGGTAATCCACATGATTACCTTCAAGGTTGGGACCCTCGTTTCCAAGTAAATGTATCCCTAAAATAATTTTGAAGATCCCCCTTTTGAAGGAGGATACCACTAGGACCTCATTTACCATGGGTATGTATTCTTGAGAAGGCATGTTAGTGTACCCAGTCATGTGTTCATACATATCTGGAGGTTTTGGGAGAGGTCTTGTCCTAATGCCTCGAATGGAGGACCACACAGGGAATAGAACTCCACACAAAAAGTGTTGATGAAGTAGGCCATTAGGGTAGTTCACGGAGGGGCCGAAGTGGGACTAGACAGTATTTTGGAAGAAGGTAAAGTGAGCAGAAATTTTGTACATATTAGGATTCCCCATTATGAATTGCATGTTGCTACATGGGATGGGGTTACCTATCCATAGTGTATTCTACACAGACCTAGGCTCCCTCTGTGTAGCATTTTTTAATGTGAGACTGGGTTCCACTTGTGTATTATTTTTCTACGTGAGCTTGATTTCATTCCACGTATCATTTTTCTATATGAAAAAGAGATACCTCAGCATATATTTTTGTTATGTAGGGGGGCCATCAATACATGGTTAATCCTCTTATGCTTTGTGAAATAATGTTTCAAAGGGTTTTAGGTATGTGTTTGTCTGGGTGAGTTTTTTCATCCTTAATTTTATGTGGTTGGATTACCTACTCAAAATTTGTGGCTCTCACACTTTATTATAATTTTCATATGTGTGTGTCTCTTTTTGGTCTCCCATTTTTAGTTACCCCTCTGGTTTTTTTATAGAGTAATGGGGTAAACTAAATACCAGGATGGTTGGTCATCAACAGTGGGTTATGGGGATGTTGTTTGTGAGATCCCAATTAAGGATGTCCCAGGCTGAAACATATCTTGTTTGTGGGGAATGAAAAATAATTTTTAGGCCTACAAATTATTTACTATTTGTGGGGGAAGTCATTTTGGGGGTAGGGAAATAATATTTAGGCCCCTCAAATGATTTTTTTCATTCATGGGCACAAATAGACATCGTTGTGTCCTGCCAATGATTTCATTTGCAGGACACCATGTGGAGCAGCGATCAGCATAGTGAGTTTTTCTTTGTGGACCCTAGACATAATGTATGAATTTATGTCCTTTTAATATTTCTTAAAATTCTTCTTCATGATTATTTTACCATTACCCATCTTCATGGAATACTTTTATCCTTGAATGATGAGTTTTTAGGACCCAACAGATGCCCCTTGTCAGAATTTGCTATGATCCCGATGAAGAGGAGTCCTTTTGATGAAGAAGTTGGTACCATTTGAACAAATTTTTGGTATTCTTATGAACCCATAATATGTTCTACACCTATATATAGTGGGGAAACAACTCATTTTTCCTTTACTTAATTTCTCTATGAATAGAACCTTTTTTTTGAATCCACCTTGCACGTGATGATCCCACAGAGCGTTTTCCTTTGAAGATTAATTTTCCATGAACTAAAAGTCAACATTTTTACATTTTAACTCTGATCTCCCTCATAGTGAAACATTCTACCATATGGTTTCTTCATGTACTGAGTGTCTCATTGTCTGAACACCTCATGTTCATTCACGCACCTTACGGTCTGAGCACCTCATGGGCTTATGGTTGCATGGTATTAACATAATTTTCCAAGTCTTTGATGAATACCACATGTTTTTTCTGAACTTTCCACAGTGATAAAATGGAACCTTCTCACCAAACCCTATGTTTTACTTCCATGACAGTTATTAAGATAATAACTTCCATTATGGAGAATATTGAGAATGATCTTTAACATCGCATCATTCCTTAGGATGGTATTCTGAAGAATATCCTTTCACCATAGCTTCTGAATTACCCATTGTCCAAAAAATTACTATTGTAAAACTTTGGGCTTCAATATTATTCATCCATTACATTGAATACTATGAATCTTCCATATTATTGTCTTGAAGATACTTTGGATCGTGTTCAAGTGAACATCTCCACTGCGACACATATCATTTCTGAATCAGATCAAGAGAAGGTATCTGCTATAAATGTTTCCTTGTGGACTCAAAAAAACTAGTTCAATGATGATATATCCTTATTGTATACCAGTTAATATTTCCCATCGATTATTAATCTCTAAATATATTATTTTAATGTGGTGGATAAAGTGGGATTTAGCGATCTAGAGGAATATTTTCTGATGAATAAGATTAGGCTCTCTGGGTGTTCCAAAACTCTATAGAATTCCCAAAATATTTGGAGGACATTATATGATACTAGGTAGTATGGATTTATCTATTTTTATTGAATTAACTGACTAAGATCTTACCCAAATTGATTAGTCAATGGTTCTTGAGCACCAACACCTTTCATTTAACACATGGAGAATTGGAGATCAGCCTGTAGAATATTTACCAATTAGAAGGAATTGACATACTTGGAAACACGTATGATGAATTAATTCCTACAATTAATGAATATGGAGATAATAAATAGGTTTCTCCATTATCAAGGTATTTACTGACTGTGGTATATAAATCATTGGGTCATCCTCTTCATGCATGTTCACTCATTTATTTCAGTGACTTGATAAATCTATTTTTTGCAGGCTATTAGTTTGAGGCCAAAGGTTTTTCATACCAGGACTCACCCAACTCTACAATAATGGGGTATTCAGGGTTCATACTAGGATACACAAGTGGAATGTCACCAACTACATGGGGTTATCAAACTTGTCCATACACATCTCTATAATTTTGATTTTAGGTATTTTCACCATGTACATGAGCGGATGGATCTTCCTATCTTGTGATGCCTACACCAGTGTCAGGGTCTGTACCTTGATGATAGAGGTCATGTGGGTGAAGAGATAACTATTAAACATTTTTTCCACTATTTATTTCATTTATCAGTTTTTAGGCTATATACAAGAGGGTATATCCTCACAACATCTTTGTAGGATGTTTTAGTTTTTTAGTTGTTAGGCGGTATAAAACTTTTGATGCTACGAATATCAGTATACCATAACAATACAATGTTTTTAATTTTTCCCAACATTTATCAATATTTTTTCTATTATATCAACATCCCTAGGCATCGATGGTGTTGTTGAGTTGTTTAATTGTTTCTACATATTTTCTTTCACCCCTTATTCCTCACCATATGAATCCATGGTAAATAATGAAAGAGGTTCTTTAGAAGAGTGCTCCTACATCATCTTATTGTGAGATGGTATTCTGACTTCTTGGGTGGATTGGGTAAGAAAATTCAAACTTTATGCCCCTTATATGTTTGCATGACAATTTATATGTCTACAAGAGGTCACATATTTACACCTTAATTAGAATAAAAATAAATCACACTCGTTCATCCTTTGTCAATTATGGTTGATGATGATGTGTGAGGATTCTGGAAATAAAATTTATTTACCTCCCATAAGAGCTCTGACTAACTTATCATGGGGTTATTCCAAAATTTGGGTGGAATAATGTCCTAATGGGGTGATGGGGAATCTAGTTTGATGGGTGCATACACCACTGGCCACTCCTGGTTCATTCCCTATTGCACAATCTTTACCTACTTCTATAGGAGGAAGACATTAATCTCATTATTATAAGAATTTTGATGGAGCTTCATCCTCATGTTCTTCTTTTCAAGGGAGTGGTGTAGACCCCATAATTTTTACTGTCACCATTAGAAACCCTAATGAGGTCATTCTTAGGGGGATAATATCATCCATTCCACCGATTGATGTCAAATCTATTAGCTCGGTTCCTAAAATGAAACAAAAAGTGTAGATGGAGGACTTTCCCAACTTGGTGTCATAAATTATAATGAGATTTTCTTTCACAAATGTAATCCTAGATAATATACTTGTATTAGTGGTTGTATAATATTAGGATACTAGTGCTTCAATTAATCATCAGGCTTTGAAAAAACAGTCCTAGCACCAAATTTACATTATCATCATAGAGACTCCTTTGGTGATGATTTCTGAAAATATATATATCAATTTGATACTTTTCCTTAGGTTGGAACAGGTGGATTAGATTATAGGAACTTTTGTGTCCTTATTCCCTAGGTTCTCATTGACTGAGAAGAGTTGGCTTCCTATGAATGAGATCTTATCTAGTTTAATCTTTCCAATTATTATGAATATTATTTAAAGTCTAAAAACACCTAACTGCATCACTTTTTTATTGAAAAAGAAATATATTATAATTGGATGGTTGTGTAAACTATGGATCTGTGAGAATATAATACCTAAATATCGAGGATAAAGGTGATTTTTTATCAACAACTACCGGACTCAAATCCACCAAACAAGTAGGTCCTAATATCATGGATTTTTTTAGAAAAATCCATCCATTATCTGAATATGAAACTGGGAAAAGAACTAGTCTATAGGGGGCCTATGATGGATCATGTGAAGCGATATCTGAGCTTCTAAATAAAGTAGTCCAAGTTTCCCAATAGTTATTTTAATTTTATTTCATTGTATAATAATGCAAATGAGAGACTTCAGGATTTGGATGATCCTCTATTGTTCCCATTTAATAGATAAATGAGAACTTTTCACCCTCTAGTATTTATACTTTAACTTAGCCTACCATACCAATCCATCATAATTTGCAATGTTTTTTGAAAGAAAATATCCCATATAACCTGAATTGATTTATCACTTGATAACAATATCAACCATAACTAGGATATAAGATTCATCTAATTTATATGAAACATCATGTGAGGCTCTAATTTTTTCCTATGGAAATTTAATTAATGAGCATAGTTTTGGTTGTTTCTATAGTAACATGGAAAACACTACAAAGTTTAAGTCTTTTTTCTTGTTACTACCCTATTTTTTTCTAAGTCCGATGTGGTGTAGATTTAGTGGGTGTAAAATTACTTTTTATTATGCCTCTATTTTTGGGTTTTCAGCCAAACTAGTTTTGTGCCTTTTTATTTTCATTACTAAATTATTGCCAAAATCATGAAAATCATAGGTCTAGAGAGTTTTTACTTGACTTTTACATAGGATACCCTTTGTGCATTTCCAACCCAACGAGTAATCTATCTCTTTTTGTGGGAAATTTCAAGTCATTCAAGATGGACTAATGTGGGTTTTCAACCAAACTAGTTTTGTGGGTTTTCAACCAAAATATTTTTGTGCCTTTTTATTTTCATTACTCAATTATTGCCTAAATCATGAAAATCATAGGTCTAGAGTGTTTTTACTTGACTTGTACCCATGATACCCTTTGTGGGTTATTAACCCAATGAGTACTCTATCTCTTTTTGTGGCCAGTTTCAAGTCATTCAAGATGGACTAATATGAATAGTATTTTAGGGTAAATAGATTTGACCATGAATTATGTTGTGATGACCCTAGTAGATCATTCTGGCCAAGAATGCCCAAATTTCTTCAGACATATAAATAAGAGGAAAAAATAAACATTGATTCTGTGATTTTTGAATCTGGGGCATGACATGGGACAAGTACATGATATGTAACAATATATATTGTTTAAAAGGTAGTTTACTGCATGATTTTTTTATGGTGTATGGATATATAAGAGGTATCTCCTATGGATTAATTTTTTTGTCTAACTAGCCTTTTGTGGATGATTTATGAGGAGGTGACTGCAGAATATTATGCACAGTAAAACAAAGGTGTCATCAGAACATTGACCTTCCATTTCTGATGGATAGGTAATTTGTAAAAATTCAAATTTCTCAAGATTGAAAAGGGTATCTTATCAAGGGAATGATTTCCAAAAATGATGAGGGAATCTGTATTGGCACAAGTCGTGAATTAGAAACCACTCCTACATGAATTTTTCTTATGTAAAGGAGGGTTGAATCATAGTGTGGTTTAATATCATGCAACTAGGACATGGAAAATGAAGTTTAATGTCTTAAGACAAGTATTTTAAAGGGATATAGTTTATGGTCACTTGGCTTTGACCGAGAGATAAATGATTTTCCCCTTTTCACGGTAATTTTTCCAATAATACTACATCATCATTAGGGGTAAAGGGGAAAGGATGAAATCTATAATCTAGGTGTTTCTAAATGTGATGAGTTATATGGGATGAAAATGTCTTCTGGTGTATGTAGATATAATAGGTCTCTCTTGAGGACATATTTTCCTATGATTGATTGACCTTTTGTGGGCAATTTATGTAGATCCAACTGGGGAATATCATGAATATCCAAACAAAGGTGTTCACAAAAAATAAACCCTTTATCTTTGATGGCCAAGTAAGATTATGGAGATTCATAATTCCTTATAAATAGAGTTTGGTTTGTGAATAAAAAAGTTCATGGATATTAAAGGAGTGTTTCATGTCAAAATATCCCAAGAATGGTAAGAAATGTTTCCTCAAGCAGGTCAGACCCATACATAGGAAAGAAAGATCTATTTTTTCAATGTGGATGGGTCTGGGATGCATGGTTTGGGCATCACTACATATCTCATCAAAAGGAGAATCAATCCCTACATAGTTCTAGGAAGGTTTCCATACACAATGATGGAAATCTTGTTTAGTGAAGGGGATTTTTTCTCTGAATATGGGATCAAAAATTGAGTGAGAATCATAATAGACCCTCCTATGTAGATATAAATTGTATAAAAGAGAGTGTGGGTATTTTTTTGGTCGTAACAAGATATAGGATTTAGGCATCACTAGGTATCTCATAAAAGCAAGAATCAGGCCATACATAGTCCTTGTTTGAATGATCTATGAGTAGTTATGACCCATAAACAGTAAAGGGGGGACACTTTTATGTTGTGGATGGACCTAGAATTTAATATTTATACATCCCTATATATCATTTGATAACAAGAATAAATCCATATGTAGATATAGTATGAAATTCTCATGTGCAGTTCCGGCCCATACATATTAAAGGAGGATATATTTATGTTTTAGATAGACCCATAATTGAATATTTGGGCATCACTATATATCTTGTGATAATAGGAATCAATAAAGACATAGTTCTTGTAAATTATATAGTTTAGTTTCATGTGATGAGGACATCATCCATGCATTTTAGCATCATATAGTAATGAAGTCATGAGGTCTTGTGATTTTAAGTCATATAGCTAAGACCACATGTCATGGAAATAATGAGTAATAAAATTCCCATCGTTATAGGATATTCCAACATTCTTTATATGTGAGGGGGAAATATAAAACATGATTTTTGGGTTTCTTTCATTAGAAGAATTGATATGGGACACAAATTCAATTAGGGATTACATAGATAGAATGGGCCTCTCATGGGGAAGAATTTTTCTCTGGTTGATAGACCCTTTTTATGAGTGATTTATGAAAATACAATTGGAAAAAATTATGCATAGTCAAAAAAAGGTTTCCACAGGATATTGACCCTCCATATCTGATGGCCATAGAAAGATTATGGAGATCCAAAATTGACTACAATAGTGAGTATGATAAATTGATGGATTGATTCAAAGTATATAAGAAGAATTCAAACCTTGATTGGACATGGAGTGTGAAGTTCCTAAAATAGATCTAACTCATATATAGGAGGGACATTTTTGTTTCCTTAATGGACCCTTGAATGAGGGAACCCAAATTAAGACCTACTCCATAGATATTTTTTTTGTATTCAAGAGAGGTATCCACATTTTTTTCTTTGCCCCATGGATGGAACTAGTACATGAGGTCTAGAAAACACTATGTATCTCATTAAAGTGACAATCAAGCCACATGCAGTTCTTGGGGAATATAGTAATTTATTATCATGTGATGAAGAAATCAGTCCTGCAGTTAAACATTATGAGGTAAGAACTCTTTTTATCCAATATAACGAGGAAATATTGTACATGGAACCAATATTAAAAATACCTAGGTTTTACTACATATCATGTAATGGTAGGAATCAAGCCATACATAGTTCTTAAACTTGTGTCAACCATGTAGTTTAATGTTATTTGGTAAGGACATAATTCCTTTATGTTTTTGAGACTAAGGCTAAGGTAACCCTAATTTGAATTGATATATTTTTATCATATAGGGATTCCTTTACTGAAACTCTTATTCCCATGTGAGCTATTATCGGTGTGAGAAACAATGGGTGTAAAAGGTTTATTCCACCACACAAAGGTGATAAAAATTTTGGATAATTTTTTTTGGTGGATAGACCAAGATGTCTAATCTATGTTTCATGGAATATCTCATTTGTGTGAGAATCAAGATGTATGTACTTCTAGAACTGACTCCATATGCATGTATTATCCAAACATAGGGAGGATGAAATTTCCCTAATTGTTTTGATTGTTTCGGTTGGACCCAAGATTGGATATTTGGGTGTCACTATATACCCTAGGATAATATGAATCAAGAGACACATAGTTCTAAATGGTAACTCTCCACACAGGTCTGATCCACATGCAATGGGGGAATTTTTTCTATTGATTACTATGGCTGGACCCAATATTAGAGATATGGGTGTCACTATGTATCCTTTTTAGATAGGAATAAAACCACACAATGTTCTAAAAATTAATCCCTTCACAAATCTGACTCATGTGTAGAGAGAGGGAATGTTACTTAAACTAGACTACGAAAGAAAGGCCCACGTTGGAGTCCCCTGCATCAATTTTGTTTGTATGCAGGAGAGGGGGAATTTTCCATATTTTGTGTATGGGCCTAGGTCATAGGTTATGGTCATCACTATTTATTACCTGACTATGGGAATCATTCCATACATAGTCTTGAAGAGGAAACTATCCACACAGGTTTAATCCATATATGGATAGGGGTATTTTTTCTATTGAATATTGTCATTGGAATCAGGATTGGAGATATAAGTGTCACTATGTATCCTACGATTATAATAATCAATATACACATAGTTATTGAATCTGGCATGATAGAAGACTGATTTTGGGGGTGGTTTCCTTTCTAGTGAGGACATTGAAACCTCGCATTTGTAACACAAGGCATCCCATGTCAGTTACATAGGGAACAACAATAGTTTAATGTCATGTGATAAGGATATTTACCAAATTGTCTAAAATCATGTGGAAATGATGAAGATTTTATGCAGTTTAACATCGCATGGTGATAATGTTGTTTTCATGCAGTGTACCATCTTATGGAATGGACAAATATGCTATGAAATTTAGCATCATATTATGAGGATGTTGGTGTCATGCAGTTTATCATCATGTGGCATGGATGAAGATTTTATGTTATTTAATGTCATAAAATGAGGATGTTGGTTTCGTTAATTTTATCATCTTGTGACATGGATGATGTTTCATGCTTTTTTTATAATTTCATGTGATAATGACCGGCTACATAGTTTTACGTCATGATACAAAGTCATTCTACTTTGTTATAACACAATGTAATTATTTAGGAACCTTGAATTGGTGGGAGCTATGATGAGATGTCTTTTTATAGAGATTAGAGAATAATCCTCATTGGAATATACTTTGTGTATAGAATAAGGTCCTTCCAACTTTGGATCTAGAGTTTGAAGTTTCTTTTCGGGTAACATTGGAGTCCTAAGGACCAACATCATCTCACCTTCAAGGAATGATCAGAGGTGAATATTTTTGTTAAAGACTCATGTGGTCTAGTTTTGATGGACCTCCAAATTATATATGGTGTGAAACCCCTTCTCATATAGATTTTTGAATTCATCCATCCATTTCTGGGATTTCACATCTATTTATAACTAATCACATATGGCAACACAAAGTGAGGGAAACTGAACTTTGATAGGAAGGACCACCTCTACCCTGTATACTAATGAGTATAGGATCACCTATGTGTTGGTGTGGGTCATAGTCTAGTAATCCCAAAATTCATGTATGCTCTTATTTGTCTCTGAATTTTTATCCTTATCTACTATATTTTGAATTATATTTGATTGGTTCTTGTTAAAGGACTCTATCTATCCATTAGCCACTGAATGGTAGTAGGATGAATAGTTAGACTTGATGTTATATGCATGATATAGATTCTCCAATTTAGCATAACAATAATTGGTGTCATGGTCTATCAATATTGTATGAGGGAAACCAAATCTGGTGATGATGTTAGAATTCATGAATTTGAAAATGTTCATTTCCCTGACTTCTTTTTTGAGTACATCTTTATCCCACTTGGAGAAGAATTTAGTTATAGTGAGAATGTACTTGAAATGCTTGGATGTGGAAGAAGGATATGGTACCATGATTTCCATTACCTATACAAAAAACCACCAGCAGTATTATTATATGTTCAACAAATCATAGGGTTGGTTAATGAAGTTAGAGTGAAACTGGGAGGAATGGAACTTTTTGGTAAATTTTGTATAATAATGCATCATAGTGTGCCAGTGGTACTCAAGCCATAAGATTTGATGAGAAATATTTAACCCTTAGCAGTTAGTTCTAAAGTTTTCAGTGTGAACTTCTTTCATGAAATTAGTGATCTCTTCTTTATCAATGAACTTGAGAGGGACCCAATCCATGATCTTCTTATAATGTACTTTTTGATAATTTTTATCGTTTTATAGAAAAAACTTAACTCCTCACCATTGGATTTACTCATTCCAAACTCTATACGATGGTAGTACTCCATTTTTAAGGTAGACCATAATGGGTTTCATCCATCCAGTGGTAGGACAATATGGTTTGGGGATAGGACTAACTTTTTCGATTTCTATTGTGTAGGCTTGAACAAAAGGTGAGACCATCTAGCGGTGTGCAGTGATGATGACTGTTTCATCCTAGTATGGATCTACCTAAGTCATGGTTTCATTTTATAAGGAATATTCCTAGGCATTTTTTGAATGTGATACATGATTCAATATTGAATTTAAAGGGAGTTCCACCATTATTCCTTAGACATGGTCTAGTAGGGGGATTAACTCTTTCTTTTTTATGGTGTAATCATTATTGACCTGCTTGATGGCCAATTCTGACTCACCTTTTATCTTCAATTAATTTACTTGTACCTTAATTGCTAACTCTAAACCTACAATGAGATCCCAAAACGCCACTTCATTGTCTGTACACCCTTATGAGAGCATAAAAGAGTAAGGTAAGACTGCCTTTACTATGGAAATAATCATGACTACCAACCCCACTTTTTTTATCATAGGGTCTTACATCACTCTCTATGTTAGGATTTTGGATGCACCATAAAAATACATCTTCCATATCTAAGGGACCTCTTGAACATAGAATATCTCCTCACTAGGTAATTCATCAATTCAATGAATTTATTTCTACCGAGGGGTGTTCTTCCAGAAAATATACTAATGCTTAGCCTTTCACCACTTTTGGAGGCATGAAATGGATTTCAATCTACTATCAGATGACCACCCACCATGATAGACACTTGATAAACATTGGATGGTTGAGGATGTATTTGATTTGGTTATTGTGAGAGTTCAAATGGACCTCATGATGTTGTGGTCTTTTCCATATCTTTTGGACTACAAAGATTAGTTCCGTACAACTCTTCTCAGTATATGAATACTGAGTATCATCATCAATCATTGTTTAGATGAGGTAATAATGGTTGTTCTCACTATCGACATCATTCTTTTGTGAAAGGGATGAACCCAATGACTATTCTAGGGTTTTCACATATAAAATGAGTGGTCTTACCTTGATAGGATGCATTAGTACTAGGAGTCTCAAGATATATTTCTTGAGACCATTTAATTATTTCTAAAAATCATGATTCCACTGATATATAACCCCATTTTTCTTCAACATAGTAAGGGGAAATTATTTTCCTGAAAGGATGGATATAAAGAACTGAAGGTTGTAAGGAATTCCTTGTATCCCACTCAACATGTTGAGGTTTTAGGGAGGTGGAAATATGAGGATAGCCTTTGTCTTATCAGGATCCAATTGAATGTAGTGATGGCATATAAAGAATCTAATAAATTTCCCTAAGGTAACACCGAAAGAACATTTCAAGGGGTTCATTTCCAAGATATGTTTTCATATTTTGAAAAATACAGTTTCAATATCAGCAATGTGGTTTAAATTATATTGATATTTAAAAATCAAATCCTTAATTTAGAATTCAAAAAACTTCCCCATAAAGGGTTTGAAGATGTGATGTATGAAGCATTAGTACATAATGCTGACATTATTTAATCCAAAAGGCATTACCTGATATAAAAATAACCCCTCAGGGGCCCTAAATGAAGTCAGTTATTCATCTTACTAGGACGTTAATATTTTATTGTATCTTTAATAGCCATCCAAGAATGAGAGGGACTGCTATCTAGTTGTCGTGTTGTTCAATAACTCTATGATCGGGATTGGGAAATCACCCTTTGGATAGTTCTGGTTGAGATTTATAAAATTAATAAAAACTCCAATTTTCCCATTATTATTATTGATAGAGACAATGTTATAAAATCATTTTGGATATTGGACCTATTTAATGATGTTGGATCTGCTGATCATGTCAAATTCAACTTCATTTTTGGTAGTTTGTGTTGGATGTGTCTTTATGGATGCTTACTTATAGCCCCAATGGTCCTCTTGCAAGCCTAGGTGATGAGTGTATACCTCAAGATCAAGGACTAGAATTTTTTTGTAGTTCTTGGATAATACATCTTGATGGTTCTTCAAAAAGTAGGTATATACCTCTTGTCCATTGGAATACGTGGGTGCACTAATAAAAGTGGGTTGTGGGTCTTCTTTTATACCTATATTTATTTATATGAGTTAATCAATAGTGGTAGAGACACCCTCCTCAAATGATGGAGGGGCATCCCATAGGTCATCCACAACCTCTTCTTCCGACTCTTCATCTTCTTCCTCTTGTTCCAAAGTATGATAAAGTAATGGGGTAAGTTCTCTATTGTTAGGATAGGAGCTGATATTTTGGAATTTTGAAGATGAATTGACTTTCTTTGACCCATCTAATAGTGTGAGATCTCCTTGAAACTCTAGAGGGGATGGAGTGAGGGCTGGAGAAGGAGTGTTTTCATCCTCTTGGGGTGACATAACAACCTATTCTAACTCAATTGATGATGCATGGATTTATTAAAGCTCCATATATTGAATGAATACTTTTCCAACACTATTGTGCTCAGTTTTCATGACTAATAACATTAAGGTCACTAAATAGGCACCTGAATTTGGGTCCATGTGCTCAACCTAATTAACATGTAATACATACTCTTTTCTGATCTATTTTAAGGGTTTTTCTAAGATCATTTCTAGATAGTTCATCCAGTGAACCAAGAAACACCATCAACCATGGGATGTTTCCACTCTCTCTAATAGAATCCTGCAATGATATAATGTGACTCATATAATTCTAATCGGGCCTTATCAACATGAAATTTCATTACTTTTCCATTAATGAAATATTGTATTCGTTGATGGTTTGATGAGGATATTTTCATGTGTTGATGAAACCAATCCTCAGTAGAAATAAATTAAATATTATATCTTGTCATACAATTAGAAATTCTAAGTTATATGTGAGGTCTCCAAATTGAGTTGTGATCCTAATTTGGCCGAGTGGATTTTTCTCAATTTTTTCATAGCCCTATAGCTTCGGAGTGAAAGGATCTAGGTTATCCTTACTATATCCTGGTCAGAAAAGTGTCCATACAAGAATTATATTAACTTAAAACCCATTTTCAATGAAAACCATTCGTATATCAACACCATTTATCATGTTGGACATGTATAAGGGTCTAATGTGTCCCTGTATAATGGTATATTCATCATGATATATAAATAAGATAATCATGTGACATCCTATAGGAACAGTTTATGTACAATAGAACTAATCAGTGGAAACCTCATCTCCAAACTCCTGGGGACTTATCAAAGCCTTTATGAGTGCTTCCCTGAGGTATTTTGATAAACTCAGGGTATCCAGGATTGATAACTTAGCCAGTACCAAGGATAAGTGTTTCAAGATATCATAATTCCAGGATAAATTACCATGATTCACAATATATGGATTCTCTTTCACAAGTGATTTAGGGTATATAGTAGATGACATAGATGGATAACCCCTTTAAATAAGATTTAAAGGTTCTCTTGTCCTCTGTGGGTTAGGCTGAATAGGTATGTCTACCCATTAAGGGTGATGGGACACCTGTACCCCCTCCAATTGATATTATAGAGTAATCTAGCCAAGGTGGATTTTGTAATGTCCATGTGTATTTCCCTCATCCTATTGGACTCAATGAGAAGATCTTCTATGAGTTTTTGTGTTACTAACAGTCTGAGTAAGTGCGTGGCTAGAATTCTAGTTTCTACCATGACTATATATTCCCCTGTACCCTTGGATCTGGTGGCCTCTTTCTCTGGTTCCCCAATCAGTTATAGGGAACTCAATTTCATAATCATACTCTTCATTGTATAAGGTATCCATTAATTGAATTAAATTAATGGATCTAAAGATTCATTCATCTGATGAGGATTTTCTCAGGCTTACCATTTCTGGTGGTATCATTCGGGGGGCGGTGCTTGTTATTTCAAATGTGAGGCCATAAATTTTGAGAGGGTCAAATAAAAAATCAAACATAATTTAGGTTAATATTCCTTTTTATTCTCTCTACATTTTCATTCAGGTAACTTTTTAAAAGACTAGCCCTGGGAGGATTATGGTGTCAGTGGCATCAGTTGTGTTGTTGAGGAAGATACTGGGGGCATAGTAGGTTGATTCAATTATTCTTGGATAATACCTAGAGTTAGTTAAATTTTATTTTGATTCATCCAACAATAAAACTTTTGAACCCTTCTGAAAATAACTTATTTCCACTCACCTCCATCCTTCAGGGAAGTAGCGGAAACATATGATTCTTATGCTCGTGACTTTCCCAACATCAATTTCATAGAGTACACCATTTATTTTAGGGTGTTTTTAAAGAAAATAATTATTTAATGGTGTGATATAGAATCCTATGGAAGGGAAAATAATATTTCCAATCATCAATCCCTACCTGGTCAGGCTATTTGGGCTCTGGCAGGAAGAGTAAATCATTGTCCATGACTTTTATAAAGTATTCACGAACATGATCATCTCTAAATGAGTCAACTTTGTTACTTTTATCTTGAATTAGTATTTTCCTAAGTCTCATCCACTCATCCAAATGAGGTAGGGGTTTCTGTTGATGCCCGGGGTGTGCTGCACAATATGATGTGGGGTTTGGAGCTAGATTTAGTGTAGAGGTTGGCTTAAGTGTGATGGTTACACCCACTTCCTTTCCCATTCTCTTCCCTAAGTATGAGGAATCATTCATTAATTGTGCTTAGTTTTCTATATAAAATATTCTATTATTTGATCAATCACAATGAGATATCATAACCCAAACTTATATCTTATTAAGAAGAGTGGTTTCCATAATTCATCGTGAAACTTCTCTATACAAAGAAAAATAAAATCTTCCTGTGGAATCGGTAGACTTAGGGTGTTGTTCATCCCTTTCCATCTAGAAATAAAATATAAGAATCTCTAATTACCTTATTTTATGTAATTATATCGGTTAAGGATCATTGTCTTTTAATGTTTTGAGCTGAACTGAAAGAGAAACTGTCGACAAAGTTCTTCCCATCCTGTGATTGACCAAGATGGAAAATAGGTGTACCATACAAATCCAAGATCTTTCAAGGTTTGAATGAATAATACATGTTTCACTACATCTTTTTGTGTGAGAGTTACCATAATGGGGTCAAAATAGGACACAATGTGTTTTAGATGTTGTTTTGGATATCCGAATCCATTGAATATTGGAAACATAGGACTCCCAAAATTTAGGGGGGGTGGGGTGTCATTCACCCATTCTGGGCTAGATTTCTGTTCATGTTGTACTGGTACACATTATTTCCCCACATCTTCCAATAAAGCATAAAATTACTCAATAGTTTTGATAATACCTTGATGAATGTTCAATTGAATAGGAACTTTGATAGGAAAAGAAATATGCAGGTCTTTATCCACTGGTTATACCATTATTTACAACTAGTATCTAGTAGGGGAAATCTTTTCAGGGTTTTCTTGAATCTATTCTAGTTGTTTCTCTAATGGAGGGAAATCTCAATATCCTTCCATAATCATTTCAAGGTAAACTGATGGTTTATGAATCAATTTGGGTGGATGTCCTAGCCCATATTCAGTCACTATGGTGAACCCTTTTTATTGAGGTACACCAGTTGGAAGTGAGAGTTGAGGCTCTACCAATGGATCATATTCAATAGGAATGATTCCTTGGAGAAATTTGGCATTGAGTCTTCTCAATTACTTCATTTATGTCTCCTACTAAGTGAATCATTCTTCAATTTTGTTGGGTCCAACCTCTTTAGGATGAGGAGTTAGGTTGTATACAACCTCACATTTACCATTTTCATTGGTATATTTTCATTAAGGTGGTAGTGAGTAATTGGCCAGGGGGTATCCAAATTCTAGGTGAGTATATGGTTCTTGCTAGGAACACCTCCTTCATTTATATTAGTGTGGACAATGCATTGGATGGAACAATACTCTCCTTTATCCTTTATGTTGGAATCATATTTAGTGTCATTTGTAGGATTTAAATCCATGACATTTACTACATCATAATGTATTATAGGAATATTATTGGTCTTTGAATGATAATAGGGTTGTTTGAAACCTATACCGGACCTCTTCCTTCATTTTTGGGATCCTTTTTGAGCTTCATAGTGAATAGTTACTCCAAGGGAACCTCCATACAACCTGCTTATATGTGTACCTTCTGAGAGAATTGGGTCACAAGATGAGATAAATTGGGATACCTTATTTCTTATCATTCCCCAAATATGGTAAAAGATCAATTTCCATTGAATGGGGTTGATGTAAAAATTCTCCCACCCCTATGGGATCAATTTTCACACATTCTTTAATTTTTGTGCATCGAGCTGAATTTTTTGGCCTTGTAGGGGTATTTTTTGTTAAAATCCCTCATCCTTATAGGCAGGGGATGATCCTATACTATATATGCTACTGTTATAGTCTCTTGTCTTCTTATCTTGCATACCCTTATTCAAGTATGCACTGGGTGCATTGCATGATATGCATGTGAATTTCTTACTTCAAAGGACATTAACAGTGCTAGATTATTGGATTCCCTTAAGCATGAAGCCTGCTTTATGATATTGATTTCCTATTTCAAATGTTCATTGATGTATTTCTCTCATTGGGATTGACACTTTTGATACTTTCTCAGTGTAAATTCTTGTTGAGTGATTCGTCTTCCCCAAGTGGAGGTCTTCCCCGGTAGCTACTGTAGAGTGATGACATTATAGGTAGTCACATATAGGGGATTATACTGACTAGGGAGTGAGGTGATGTGAAAATATATATGTTCCCCCTATCCTCGAATGTGAACATTAGGTGGAGAATTAATGACTAAATGACATAAATTACGCACCGAAATGAGGTATTCCATTTGAAGATTTTTCTACCACCTCTTTAATCATGGTATCTGTGTAGTTGGAAGGTCCTCCAAGTTGATTTGATGATTATTCTCTCCAAAAAATTTAACATGGTCTTCATACCCATCGTAAGGTGAGAACTTCACTTTAAGGTGGTCAAGAGTTGTCCATAGATTCTTACAGATGTTGTGTATACACTCTCCTAACAATACCTCTAGAATATAGAAGTGATAAGTGTTTTAGGTCCAAAACATGATGGGTATATCATCCCTACACAACATTGTTCTCATGAGTATCATATATTTTCATTCTTCTTCCAAACATTCATCTACTAGATCATCCCAACATGGGATCTTATTGGATGTTTTTTTTCAAGCAGTGAGGCCAGTGGGGGTATCATTGGTATTGAGATAGTATGGATTTGGTTCATAAGATTATAATTACCCTGGGATATATCCAATTTGATAAAGGATGTCTCTTTTCATTGATAGGTTTTCAATCATGGATAACCCCATCTTTCCAAGTGCCTTAGAATATGAAAGATTTCTCGTATTTGATCTAGTAAGGAAAGTACCATATTATTTACTAAAATTCTGGACATTAGTGGGGATTTCATGTAACTCATCAAGATATGGGTTCTCATGATCATTAATATTATGACCATAAGAAAATTACTCATTGTAATCATTCTGGGGAGAGCCTCTAGAGCTTCTGGAAGTCATACTATGGGGAGGTCCATAACAAAAGATACCAACATTTTTTAATTTAGTAACAAATTGAAAGGATCATGGTCCATAATTGATATATGTTTTATGGCCTCAAGAACTCTAAATTTCATAAACGTAGGGTTATAAGTCTATTCTGGGATTTTGAACTACCTGAGGTGGGATTTCTTTATCATTTCTCTCCCAT
Source organism: Viscum album (assembly GCA_963277665.1). Classification (NCBI taxonomy): domain Eukaryota; kingdom Viridiplantae; phylum Streptophyta; class Magnoliopsida; order Santalales; family Viscaceae; genus Viscum; species Viscum album. The sequence continues at coordinate 1,644,703,881 of OY728159.1, forward strand.
GATAAGTTGAACCCATGTTCTATGAATAACAATACCTATCCATGGGAATGGGTTTGGATGAATCTCATTTTGTTGTCAGAGCATGCCGAAAAGTTTTTGGAATTTCGGTAGGGATATATGTCTACCCTGGAGCAGCCTCTAAAATGGGTGAGTAATCCCTAGTGAGAATGGGTATTTGTGCATGAAGCAGTAGTCTGTTTAACAATTAATATTATTGATGACCCTCTAAGACTAAATCATTGATATATTTATGATCTTGAGTGATCCTCTCATTGTATGGATGAGTTATCCCACTTGAGGAGGCGGGGTCATGGGACCAACTCCTATATGTTGTTGCTAACATGATTAATTCTTTTTAGGATTATGGGATATGGTTAGGAATATATGTTTGTCTTTCCATAATTTCTAGGATTTTCTGAGAAACATACTTGTTGGGAATAGTAATATATTCTCATTTAGGTGTTGGGGAAGGAATATGAGTCTACCCCTGATTTTTCGTAGATATACATTAACTTGTTCTTCTAATATCCATTGTGTTTGACTGACAATTCTGATATACTGGAGCATGTATTTTCATCCACATTTAGTTTTCCACTATATTTAACTGATGGTATTTCTATGAGTGAGTAGGTATTTGTATCTTCTCAATGGTTATCACTATATTTTCCTAGTGGGGTTAATATACCAGTGTAGGTATTTTAATTTGCTTGTATTTTTTCACCATATTTGATTGATAATATTGATATGAGTGATCATGGATTTTCATCTTCTTTAATTGTTGATACCATATTTTATGTATGGGATTGATATGCGTGGGAATGGATATAAATCTTCTTGTAGTTTTCTACTTTATTTGACGGATGGTCCTGATATGTGGGATAAGGTATTTTTATCTTCTCATTTTTTGTTGTTGTATTTTCTTGATGGGATTGATATGTGTGAGTTGGGATATAAATCTACTCATAGTTTAACACCATGTTTTTTTGGATGGACTTGATATACATGATTAGGGATATGCATCTTTTCATTGGTTGTTGACATATTTTCGTGACAAGATTTATATGAATGAGAAAAGATTTCATCTACTTGTTTGCTTCCATACTTGACTGGAGAGCTTCCTTAGTAAGAACAAGAATTATGGCCTATTCCATATTTTTTTTATTCACCCTATATGGATCGACTTGGGGGAATGGGTCTGCATTACTTTAGATTGGGCATGCAAGGTGATATCCTCTTCATGTTGAGGATATTGGGTCACACAACATTGGAGGCAATAATTGTTGGAAGGGTCCCTTTGGTGGGACCCCTGTATTGCTAGGATGAAGTCACTAGCAACCACTTCTTCATCCTACCTAATTTAAGGGAAGAAATCATTATCATGTTCTGGGGATAGGCTCCCAAAACAGTTTGAGATGGCCATTGGGGTTTTCTTATTGTGGACCACTGGCCATCATCAAGAGAATGGTTGGCAAGGCTTCATAAGATAGAGGGTCTATTGATATTCCATTCGGGTTTGGAGAGTACCATTATGATGCTACTCTGACACCAATGCATTTGAAACCCATCTTTGAAGATGTGGGTGGGTGATGGCATCCTCTGTTTGGTCAATGACCTGACTTGTGCAATGGATGATGCAAACATCTTTGAAAAATGGTGAGAGGCCATTTGGATTGAAGATATTTATAGTGAAAACCACCAGTAATATATGTGAAAATAGCACATAATAATACCCCATCAAATCAGTAACTCTATCAATTGAAACATGTGTCATCAATCATTTTATTTGGCCCCCATTCATTTTGAGAGTGAAAGGGGCTTGAAAATTGGGTGACGCCATCACCGTAGTTAAGGTTTCACATTAGGTTCACCATTTTTATTTCTTATAAAAATCACGGGGTTTGAATATCGCACCATAATTTGATTCGTGTTTTCCACTTTTTCCAAACAACTTCAAATGTGTTGTTCGTGGATCTAGAAACACCCAAAAGTTACCTTATTCTAGATGTTTTTCAAACCTGCTTTCTAAAGGCTAGTGGTTATAGAGAAATATCCCAAAAATTCTTAGGGACCACACATTAGTTGAGAGGATTGGAAGTCGAGCTCATAACACCCTATTAGTATAAAACTATTTCTTATTTTGAGACTCTCTTATAGAGTTTATTTAAGACATGTTTATGAATCCTTTTTTTATTCCCAAGAGTAACATGGGTCACCCTTGAATTAATGATCAATTGTTATCTTCTGTGTATTCAAGATTATCTATATGTATATGAGGTTCTCCATAAATGGAAGGATCTATATGTATCTAAGGTTATCCATAAAGGGTAACTTTTTATATGTAGATCAGAGATTCTTATATTGTTCATCATTATGAAATTAGATTCAAGAATCACAGTGGGGTTCTCTGGAATTTACCATTATCCAGGGATATGGGAGTTTCTTTGATGTTGGGATCAAACCCATAAATTGGGTTTCCTACATATCCTCATTAAAGGAATCAGAACCCATGTATTTTGGTGCCACATAATGGGACACGTAACCTTTTGTGGTCATGTGACAAGGACCAAACTGTGAAGTTTAATGTCATTCTGTAAGGATGATTAGGAGGAAGGTGCTTGGCCAAGGATAGTGTGAGACTTATTCTGAATCAACCTAAGGTACCTAGAAGAGATGTGGACTACTTGTGGGAATGACCTTATAGAGAATATGTCTCGAATGAATATGTTTATTAAAAGGGAACCAAAACGAATATGGGCCTCTGGGTTGGATATGATCCTACTAGGGATGTATCCTAGAGAACATTAGGGTAGATTTGGGTGTTGGTTTTGGAACTCAATGAGGATTCCTACGTATCCTAGTTATTTGGGAATCAAATCCCACATAGTTTAAAATAGATGGGGATTATAATAAATGAGAGGAAAATGGATATGTTTGGGTTTTATATTGAATAAGAGGCCCATATGTGTTTTATATTGTGTAGATTTCATGATTTCCACAAATCTCTAATACCATATGGGTCATTCTTAATGTGAGAATCAATGGGAAGTAGTAGATTTGAAAACAACACAATCCACCTTGTTTGTTGGTGGATGGATGTTGGAGCCCAAAATGAGAGGGAGGGGGAGTGATCTGTCACCTGTCTCCTCTATTGTTTTTTTTACCAGGATAGTTACATCAACTCCTAGATATGGTCTGAGAAGTAAAATAGGTTCAAGAGTTCCACCTCCCATAAGAAATACTTAGGGCTTACTCTATAAGGGATGCCCTTCTTCTTGATTCCACTTAAGTTAGTAGGATATGACATTAATCATCAAAGTCAAAACCAAGAATCATCCACCCCCTAATCCCTGAAATGGATAAGTACACATGAGTACACCCAAGTTTTGGACTCTTGTTACCATGGTAATGAGAACCTTAAATAACTTCAAGGATCCCCCTTGGAAAGGAGGTTACCAATATGACCACATTTACCATGGGTATGTATGCCTGAGAGGGCACACTAGTGTACCCAGTGTTGTGGGCATATATATCTAGCAATTTTGGGAGAGTCCATGGCCTAATCCTCACAAGGGGGGCCAAATAGGGATTAAAACTTCACACATAAAGGGTTGATGAAGAAGGCCATTTGCTCAGTTCATGGAGGGGCCAAGGTGGGACCAAACACTACATCAAAGAAAGTTAATGCGATCAGGAAAGTTGTACACCTTAGAATAACCCATTCTACATGGTGTGTTGCTATGATAGATAGGGTTAACACAATATAAAAATTTTCTATGCGGGCCTGGGATCCCTCTATGTATCATTTTTCTATGCGGGATCAGGTTCCTCCCACATAGTTCTTTTCTATGTGGGCTTGATTCATCCAACATAGTGTTTTTCTATGTAGGTTAGGGATCCCTCCACCTAGATTTTTTGTAAATGGGGTAACCAACCATAAAGGTTTCATCCTCTTATTCTTAATGAAAGGTATCCAAAAATTTTTTAAGGTTTTTATATGTATGGGTGAATTATTTTTATTCCTTAATGTTATTCCTATAATGACCCTAACCATTTACATATATGATTACTTTATTTTAATCGTAATGAACCATCAAATTAAAATACAAGGATTGTAAAGTCTAGTATCTTTGAAATATTAAGTTTATAATTAAAAAACATGAATACATATTTTATTTAATCTCCATAATGAGATCCTATAAGTGTATAGGATAACCTAATGAATACATAAACAAAAGGAATGATCTAAAAATTTTAGTAAGGAAATTAGCATAGGAATGAAACATTGCACATGGTTTAGAAAGCATAACATGATGACATAAAAGGAATTGAACATAAATAAACATAAGGTATAATAACATGTATAACTTGGGAACATATAATCATCACATCATATGAATGTGGAAGTAATATATAACATGACCTAAACATGTGTCAAGGCTAACTACCAAGAGATGGTGGACAAAGTCCAATAAAGGAATCCAGTTCACTACCTATTCCAACATGACATTTCATGAGACTAAACATTGCCAAATAAATTGTAGCAATATCTGGGTGCATCCATTATAAAAGTTTTCATGAATATGTGTTCCACATGAATAATTTAGATAAGGGTTACCCATGAAAATAAATGGGTATCATAATCACATCATAAGGAATACCAAATGAGCATATTATAAATGTTTCCATGAAAGAATGGATTCAAAAAATACATAAAAATTTCCAAGGTAAAAGAATATTGGATCATGATAATTTATGTCCAATTTAATTGTAGACATGTAAAATGAGTGTTTAAGAAACATTAAAAATGAAGCATTTTAGTGCAGTTTAAGAAAAATAATAAAGAAAATTAAAAGTGGAAAAGAAATATTTTTTTTCATAAAACCATAAATGAACCAATAAATTTTTACATGATAAAATGAGTTATTTTATAAAAATAATTATGGATTAAAATATATTATGGAGTTCACTTGGAAGTGGGTAAGAAATCAGAAAGTTCCCTTTAATCGGGCTTGCTTATTAGGAAAAATTTAAAACGGAACCTTTCTAAAACATGTATTACCCTATAAAAGAGAGATGATATTATTTGGATACATTATTTTTTAACATATGCACAGAATTTAGAAGAATTATAAGAAAATAAAGAATCATTACATTATGTTAAAGAAAGAGAAAGAGTAACCCAAAGGAAAAAATAGAGGTTTCGGTAAAATCTCTTACCTTATGTCTAAAATAGTTATGTACATGATATTAATGTACTAATAAATAAAATAAAATCCATTAATTAATAAATAACCTTTTCTATATTTAAATTATTTATTATAATTTTATTAATTTCATTTATGGCCTTTTGATGAGCTATAATGTTAAATTTCATCGTTCGAGAGTGATTATTTTATTAGTTTTCAAGATCAGTTTTTTATATATGGGAATTGGAGTTCATGTAAATTTGAATTAGAAATATATAATTTAATTTATAAGTCATTAATGAAAATAAATATGGTTAAATGATCTTATAAATCATTTTTTATATGGTATTAGTATAAATAATAAGATAAAATGTTAATGATAATCATTTGGATTATCTTGGGTGGTTTTCACACACGACAAACTTGTTTGGTTTTATTATTTAACATTATGTGTGTATAATGATTCCAGAACATTAAATAATATAGGATAAATATATAATAATTATTTTAATAATAAAATTGTTTTTATGGACATCCTGGAAAGCCTTAATTTAAAATAAAAAATTTTCATCCTTGAAGACGTTTTGTTAACACCTCATGAATGACCTGGGTTTGATGATGGATTATTCCATTAGCATAATAAAAAAAATTTATATGTAAGTTATTGGATTTTTCATGGAATTTTGATGAGGGGGTGAGGAGAGAATAATAAAACAAAATAAATTGAAAATAAAATAAAATAAAAGGAATGAGGAATTTACCTCTTGAATTTTTCCTCCTTGAAAAAATCCTTTGGGAAAAGGTTTTGGTCTTTTAATGAGACCAAGATATCCTGGATGTGGGGGGAGTTTTGGTTAGTTATTGGAGAATAATTTTGACCTGTCCCAAAGCTTGAGAGGTTTTAGGAGAAGAGGTGGTGAGGGGTAGAATTTATAGTGGGGGAGAGGGGTATTTTCTCATTATTTTACTCATTAGTTTATTATTTTGCCTCTAGACTAAGAATAGTTTGATAATTGTCACCAAAAATATTAAAATAATTAATAAAAATTTGATATTATGGTTCATAAATCAGCGATGACTCAATGAATAGTGAATTAACTTTTAATATATATATATATATATATATATATCATATATTACCATTTTTTACTATTCACTAAAAATCAACTATTTTTGAAAAATCACAAACAATCACCCTTATAAGTTTCCGACATATATAATTCAAAAATGAACTCCATTTTATGAAAAAAATTCTATAAATATGATAAATTTAATTTTTAATTAAAATCATTATTTATATAGATAATATATATTTTAAAATTATAATTGATTTTATAAAACATTGAAAAATTAAATAAGGTCTCATAAAATTATATTAAATTGTTAAGACAAATAATTATTAGTTTATGAATATATTTTTTGAAAATAAATTTTCTTTTAATTAATTATACTAATTGTAAAATTGTAATTAAATATTTATAACTTACAAATATACCAACACTTAATTAATAATTTTGAAAAGATTTATTTACTTGTAATATGATATAATTATATCATACTTTCATTTATAGGATGGCTAAATTTTATTTATAATTTAATTGGTGAGGTTACTATTCTATTGGTTGGTTTACTATTCCAAAGGTTCATATTACTATTCCTAAGCTCATGTTACTATTTCATCGGTAAAGGTTCCTTAACTTATATAAATACCTCTTATTTTATTCATTCTTAGTTTATAATGTTTGTATTGTATTCCTAATGTTATTTTCTATGATTATACTATATGAAATAATTATAATAAGAGAATTTCCATTGATAAAATTTCGGGTCATTACATTATTCTCCCCATTTTTAATTTCCACCTCAAGATTTATTTTTATATTCTAAGTTGAAAACATGTGTTGGTAATTATCCTACATCATTTCCTTAGGTTCCCACGTTGCCTCTTCATACTTATCGTTCCACCATAGTACTTTGACTAGGTGAGCAGTCTTGATCTGTAGAACATTATCTCTATGAGCACATATCTTCACTAGATAGTCCTCATATGAGAGATAATTTTCCAAATGTATAACCTTTGAATTCAATACAAGTGAAGTATTAAGTATGTACTTCTTCAAGAAGGATACATGGAATACATCATGTTCTTGAAACATCGTAGGTGGAAGTGCTAGTCGATAGGTCACATCTTTGACACAATCAAGGATCTTTAAGGGGCCAATGTACATGGGACATATATTGGTTTTCTTACCAAATCTCATGATCCTCCTCTATTGGGATATGTGGAGAAACATTGTGTCTCTAATATTAAACTGTAGGTCTCATTGATGATTGTATACATAACTTTTTTGTCTACTTTGGGATGATTTTATGTGCTGCTGAATGGATTTCACCAGATCTACCATTTCTTAGACAATTTAATGTCCAAATAGCTTTCATTCACTAACATCATCCCAGCATGTCGGTGTTCTACATATTTTTCTCATAAAGGGATTCATATGGATTCATTTAGATGCTCGATTGGAAAGTTTTGTTGTAAGAGAACTCAAGAAAAGGAATATGTTGGTCACATCCACCTTTTAAGTCCATATAACACACTCTCAATATGTATTCAAGTGTATGTATTGTCCTCTCAGATTGGACATCAGTTTTAGGATGATAGGTTGTACTGAAGTTCAGCTCAGTGATTAGAGAATGTTGGAGACTTTTCCATAACTTTGGGGTTAATCTCTGATCTCCATCAAATAATATCTATAGTGGTACTCTATACAACCTTACCACTTCTCTGATATATATTCGTACAATTTGATCTAGTGAGAAATCATCTCCAATTGTGGTAAAGTGAGCTGTATTTGTAAGACAATCCACAACAACCCATATAGAATGGCTTTTTATGGATGTCTTTAGAAGCCCAATGACAAATTCCATGGTGATGTTTTTTCATTTCCATATTGGTATGGGTAATGGTTGCTTAATACCCTTATAATTTTTCTTTTCATCCTTCATTTTCAAACATACCATGCACTTTGATGTATACATAGAGATATCCTTTTTCATATTGTCCCACCAACAGCTCTCTAAAATATCTTGATACGTCTTTGTGTTCCCTGAGTGAATAGAGAATATTGAGCTATGTGAAACATTTAGATTCTCCTTCTTTATCTCTGGATCTGATGGTACACATAATCATGACCCAAATCTCATAACTACTTCCTCATTTATTTTTAACTCTAATGATTTCCATTTTTCATGGCTTCCACCTTCTATTAAATTTCCACAACATTTCATTGATCATCCGTTATTTTCTCCACAAGGGATGGTTTAACAATCATTTGAGAAAGTATTGATGATGTTCTTTCCTTAATGATTACCATGTACATCCTTTTTAGGTTTAAAGAGATTCAATCCTTCTCAATAATAATCATTGACAAAGATGCATGATACTTTCCACTTAGACCATTTGCTACCATATTTGCCTTACCATAATGGTAGTGGATTGAGAAGTCATAATCCTTGATGATATCTAACCATCTTCACTGGTGAATATTAATCTCTTTCTATGTGAATATATATTTGATACTCCTTTGATCGGTATATATCTCACAATTCTCCCCATAGTGATAATGCCACCAGATTTTCAATGCAAAGATCATAGCTTCCAACTCCAGATCATTTTTGGGAAAGTTTTGCTCATGAATCTTCAATTTCCATGAGGCATAGGTTATCACTTTATCATTTGGCATCACTACACTACCTAATACCTTATTTTAAGTATCATTTTACACTAGAAAGAGTTCCTCACATTTTGGAAGTGTGACTATTAGTGTAGTGATAAGCCTCTTATTCATCTCTTTAAATCAATATTCTCATTCACTAGTCCAGAAAAACATTAATTTTTTCCAAATTATATTGGTTAATGAGTTTTAAAATCATGATAGGTTCTTCACAAATCACCAATAATACACAACTAGATCAAGGAAGAAATGGATAACCATTAGAGATGTTGGTATGGGCCACTATTTTATTTCATTTATCATGAAATTTTTCATAGATATCCCTTTTCTTCTGATTACATTCCCCAATAATTATAATTCCTTTATCTAGAACTCACATTTATTGTACTTTTCATATAGTTTCTCACTTTGTAATGCCATTAACATAGTATTCAAATGTTCATTGTGTTCCTCCTTTCTCTTGGAGTTTATCAAAATATCTTCTATAAAGACTACCACAAATTTTTAGAGGTAATATCTAAAGACTCAATTCATTAAGTCTATGAAATTTTTTAGAGAATTAGTGATTTTGAAGGGCATCACTATGAACTCATAGTGTCCATACCTTGTTTGAAAAGCAGTTTTGGGAATATCTTCATTCTTTACCTTTTATTTGTGATATCCCAACTGAAGTTCCGCCTTAGAGAAATAACTGGCCCCACATAGCTAATCAGAAAATTCATCTATACGTGGAAGGGGATACTTGTTATTTATAATGATTTTTTATCTCACAATAATCAATTCATTGGCACATTGATCCATACTTCTTCTTGATAAAGAGGACTAGTTCACCCCATGGTGTAGCACTCGAGCATATAAAAACCTTGTCGAGATTCTCCTATAACTACTTCATTAGTTCTTATAAATAAATAGTGACCATTCTATAAGTAATCTTTGATATAGGCAAAGATCCATGAATATGTTCAATTGAGAACTCAACCTCTCGATCATGAGGTAGACCAGGAAACTCTTTAGGGAATACATATGTGTAATCCATCTTAATGGGTATGTCTTCGATCATGATTTTCTCCTTTGTATCAATCATTTGAGCTATATATGCTTGGTCATTAGGAAACAATATCCACACTTGAGATGATGATTCTGATGGACATTTATCTTCCTCTTTACAGTTGTACAGGATTGAAGGATGCTTCTAGAAGTGAAGAGTGATCTCCCTTTCCTAATAGTCAATGTTGTCTTTGTCTAAATATATCCAATCCATGCCTAAAATAGCATAAAACTCTACCAAAGGGAGTATGACAAGATTTTCTGGGAGGTTCGGTCCACATAAATTAGTTGGGGAGGAGTTACAAACTTCAGATGTAGTAATTTTTCCATTTCTTATTCTCATAGATAACTCAAACCCCAAATTTTGTTGTCTTTTTTTAATAGTTTTACTAAATAAAAAAGATATGAAAGAATTCGTAGAAAAAAATAAAATAGTATGTTAACTACTCTTGAATGAATAACCAATGTACCTATCATTACATCATTTTCGAGATCCACCTCAACATTAGTGATAATATATGCCCTTCTATGATTCCATGGAGGTTGTTTTTTTTATTTTATCCAAAAACCCTTGGCTTTTGACACTAGTTTTCATAATGACAATGTTCCTTATCGTTGAAACACTACAGTAAAGGCTAGGTTTTGATCGAAACTGTATTTTATTCTTCCTCATTAGTGGGATTCTTCATATCCCTTCAGTAGGTATTTGCTATATTCCCTTCTCTTCTGCATTTTAAGCATCTCCTGGTCCCCTTTAAGCATTTTACAGGATGATTCTTCCCAAACATTTGACATGTGGGGTGCAGGGTATTCTTTTCATCATAAGAGCTATCACCCATATTAAACTCCATTTTTCTCTTTTTTTCACTAAGACCACGAGACCACTAAGAGTATCTAATCTCTATTTCAACCTTATGGTGTGAATGAAAAACCTAGGCATAACTTTAAAAGTCTCAAATCACCAATTATTTCTATAGACTCAGATTTACTCTAGTAATGAAGTGATCCACCTTGATTTCGGAATTCATGACAAATCCATATTCATATCTTGCAAGCCTTAAAATGTTTTCCTCGTACACCACAATAGACTCATATTCTTTTTTTCTTCAGTCTGAGGAATTCTCTTTCCATATTGAGATGGTGGGTTTATGAAAAATATTTATTGAAAATTTTTTTCTTGAAATATTCTCGTTCCATGGAATTAACTTCCCCCTTGGAATTTCTGTTATTTATCATTGTCCACCACTTATCAAATTCCCCATAAAAATATATACCACCAGCACAACTTTCTCTTCTTCTAAGCGTTGGAGGATAGAGAATATCTTCCCAATGGAGTAAATTCATTATTCTACGAGGATGGGATTAGATGATCCACTAATCTTGGGAGGCCTTTTCTGTATGAAGGATTTGAAATCAACTTTTTCTTTGCTTGGAGAAGGAGGGAGTTCCACACGTTTCAAGTTATTATTTATAACATGAGTCGGTTGAGAAAGTACTATCATAATGTTTTGAGCACTCTTTCCCATCATATTTGGAATATCATTAGGGAAATAATCACATTTCTTATCACATTGATTTTTGGAATGGGTTCTTATATTTCCAAATATTAATTGATAAAAATAAAGTACAATCAGGGGGCTTGAATACTTAGCTAATAATCATATAAAAATAAAACATTGAACATAGAAGGGTAAAGTTTTAAATGAAAAATATATCCTAATTTTTGATTCACAATATTTCAATCTAGGTTATCAATGATCTATTTCTTAGAATATATTCTTATGGTAATTTTTGTGTTCCCATAATAATGGTTAGTAATGATCTTATGAATTTACTAAAGAATATCCCCCAGGATTATCAAACTAGGTGCACAGTAAGGTCAACTTTCATGTACCAGGTTACCCCGATTTAGTCCTGGAACACCTTATTATAGTTTTTACTCATAGGTACATATATTCTAGAACCACATCCACTTGTAGTATCCACATAGGGATTTATATTATTTAAAACCCAATTACACTAAACTTACCAATATTTTTGATTTTTTTCATATACTTAGTCTTATCCCTAATAATTTCTCTATAGTTTCCTAACCCTGGTCCAAAAAATCACTAAACTTTTCCTCTCATACAAACTATAGAGACCCCAACCTTTTACACATATCGTTACATGATTTTGAGCATAATTAACCATAAAATTAAAATCCAAGGATCGTAATGTCTAGTGTATTTGTATGATTAGGTACATAATTAAACAACATGAAAAAATATTTTATTTAATATCAATAATGAGATCATAAACTCTATTGAGCTCCTATAACTACATAATATAACCTAGTAAATACATAAACAAAAGGGGTGAGCTAAAATTCCCATTAAGTAAATAAGCATTGGAATAAAACATAGAACATGGTTTAGAAAGAATAACATGATGAAATAAAAGCATAGAACATAAATAAAAATAAGGAAGAATAATATTTACAACATAAGAACATATAATCACGGCATCATAGGAATGTGTAAATAACATATTACATGATGTAAACATGAGTTAAGGCTAACCACCAAGTCATGGTGGACAAAGTCCCATAAAATAATAAGGTTCACTCCTTATCCCAACATGACGTCTCTTGAGACTAAACATTACCTAATGAATTGAATAACTATCTAGATGAAAATATCAAAACATTATTATTAATGTGAGTGTCACATGAAGAATAAACATAAGGGTCACCCATGTAATTAAATGGGTATTATAATCATGTAACAAGGCATAACAAATGAGAATATCATAATTTTTTCAATGAAATAATGGATTAAAAACATAAAAGTAAATTCATAAGGTAAAATATGCATGGATAATGATAATTTATTTAAAATTTAAGTGAAAAAATGTAAAAATATTGTTTAAGAATCTTTAGAAATGAAACATTTTAGTACTGTTTAAGGAACATATTAAAGACAATTAAGAGAGGAAAAGGAATATTTGTTTTCATAAAACCAGAAATGAACCAAGAAAATTTTCCATGATAAAATTAGTGATTGTATAATTATAATGGTTTCTTAAAATATATCATGGAGTTCACATGGAATCAGGTAATAAATCACGAAGTTCCCTTTAATTGGGCTTACTTGTAAGGAAGAATTGAAAAGGGAAGCTTTCTAAAACATTTATTTCCCAATAAAATATGAATTATCTAATATAGATACATGAGTTTTAAACATATAAACATAATTTATAACAATTATGAAAAATAATCATTACATTGGTTTAAAGAGAGATAAATAATAACATAAAGGATAAAATGGAGGCCCGGGTAGAATCTCTTACCTTATGTCTAAAATGGTTCTACACTTGATATTAATTTCCGGAATAATAAAATTAAATACATTAATTAATAAATTTAAAAACTTTTATACATTTAATTTATTTATTATAATTTTATAAAGTTCATTTATAGTCTTTTTTATGATTTATAGTGTTAGATTTCATCATTCTGGAGTGCCCATTTTCTTCATTTTTAGGATCGATTTACTTATATAAGAGTATATAAGTTCATGTCAAATGGAAATATAAAAATATAATTGAAGTTATAAGTTATTAATGAAAATATGAAAGGTTAAATTATCTTATAAATCATTTGTTTGTATGGAATGAGAATGAATCATTAGATAAAATGTTAGTGATATTATTTGGATTATCTTGGGCGGTTTTTGCTTACAACAAACTTGTTTTGTTTTATTATTTAACATTTTGTTTATATAATTATTAAAGAACATTAAATAGGCTGAAATAAATATAAAAAAATTAACAATAATTTGTTTTTTGACCAAACTTTAAGTAATTAATGGAAAATGAAAATTTTTCATCCTTGAAGGCGAAAAATCAACACCTCATGAATGATGTTTTCATTTCTAGAATAAAAGGAAGAGGAGATGGGGTTTGATGATGTATTATTCCATTAGAATAATAAAACTCTTGTATATTTAAGGTACTATAGTTTTCCTTCCATTTGTATGAGTGTAGGTGATTAGATAAAAAGAAAAGAAAATAACATGAAAACAAAATAAAATAAAAGGAATGAGGAATTTACCTCTTGAATTTCCCCAACTTGAGAACCTCCTTTGGGAAAATGTTTTGGTATTTTATTGATATAAATAGATTATGGATGTGGGAGAGAGGTTTGGGAGGATATTTGAGTAGAATTTGGACAAGGATCAAAGCTTGAGAGGTGTGAGGAGAAGAGGTGGTGAGGGGTGGTATTTACAGTGGTGGAGAGGGGTGTTTTCTCATTATTTTACTCATTAGTTTATTATTTTGCCTCTAGACATTGAATAGTTTGTTAATTATAACCAAAGATATAAAATAATAAATCCAGGTTTGATATTACAGTTCTTACATCAGTGATGAATCAAGGAATAGTGTATTTAAATTTTAATGTATATATATACCATAAATTACCATATTTTATAATTCACAAAAACTCAACTATTTTAGAAAAATCCAAAAAATTCACCCTAACCATTTTTTACACGTGGAATTAAAAAATGAAATCCATTTTATGAAAGTAATTTTCTAAATATGAGAAATTTAATTTTTAATTAAAATCATTATTTACTTGGAAGATATAGATTATAAAATTATAACTAATTTTGTAACACTTTGAAAATTTTAATAAGGTCTAATAAAATTATATTAAAATCATAAAACAAAAAATATTAATTTATGAATACATGTTATAAAAAATAAATCTTTTAAATAATTATATTAATTATAAAATTGTAATTAAATATTTATAACTTACAAAAATACCATCACTTAATTAATAATTTTTGAAACATTTATTTACTTATACAATGATATAATAGTACCATACTTTAATTTAAAGAATGTATAATATTTTTTATAATTTCTTGGGTGATGTTACTATTCTTTTGGCTGGTTCAATATTCATAAGTTTCATATTACTATTCTTAAGGTAAAGTTAATATTTCATCGATAAAGGTTCCTTAATGTCTAGAAATGCCTCTTATTTTATTCATTATTCATTTATAATGTTTTAATTGTGGTATTAAGGTGATTTTTTGTTATTATACTATATTAAATAATTATAATAAGGTAATATCCATTGATAAATTTTGTGTCGTTATAATGTGGTTGGACTACCTACTCCGAATCTATGGGCCTTACACTTTCATATGGCTCTAGTCTATGTGTGTCTATTCATGGTCTCCCCTTTTCAGTTCCCCCTTGGGAGTTTTTATAGAGGAATGGGGGAAACTAAATATCATGATGGTGGTAATCCGCAGTGGTTAGGAATAACATATTTTGTGGGAGCTTGATT
Source organism: Viscum album (assembly GCA_963277665.1). NCBI lineage: Eukaryota > Viridiplantae > Streptophyta > Magnoliopsida > Santalales > Viscaceae > Viscum > Viscum album. The sequence continues at coordinate 1,644,719,192 of OY728159.1, forward strand.
AAGGACGTCTCAACCCACAAATGAAATCATTTTTATGGAATGGAAAATACCATATGGGCCCACAAATGATTTATCATTTATGGGGGGTGGTCATTTGTGGGAGATGGAAATCACCATATGGCCTTGTAAATGATTTGGTTTCATTTTCTAGTGTCAGTAGACGCCACCACACCCCATAAATATTTTTTTGTGGGATTCCATATGCAGAGTAGTGGTTCACATAGTTAGTTTTTCTATGTAGACCCTGGCCATTATTTGTGGCTTCGCATAATTTGAATATTTATTCAAATTATTCTTTAGGTTTACTTTACCCTTCACTAAATTCACAGAATACTTTTCCCCATGCATGTAGAGTTTTCCGAACCCAATAATTAATTAATGATATATAAATTAATTTAGATGGTAATTTTATTTATGAAAATTTTCATCATTACATTCTTCTCCATATCATAAATTTCACCATTGAAATTTCATTTCCTACACTAGAACAGATTATGGTAATTTTTCTTCATCACCTTTTCCAGTTCCCAAGTATCTTCCTCAATATTTTGGTTCCACCATATCACTTTTACTAGGAGATCCACTATGATTCACTGTTACATTTTCACCCTTACACCACTCTGCTAAACTAGTTTTGTATTGAAAATTATAAAAAAAATAACAAATTAAACATCATGTTTTATTCTATTAATATGTTTTTATCACTTTTAAAAAGTAAAATGTTACTTTTTTGATAAATTCATTGAAGGTTGGGGTGATTTGGATGGCCCATGATGATGTCCAAGAAGAATGGGACCAACTACGCAGGATATATGCATACCAGTGGAGTCAACCACATTATACTACTTAAAAGTGAATCCAAATGAGATGAATTTTTTTACTCATCCAAAATTAATTTTTGTACATTTTATATGAAGAAACCCAAGCCTCATTCAGCCATCTGGTGGCCCAACTGACCTGATCTGCCCAGTACACTGAATCTGTACAAAGTCAAATGTGGTGCGTTGTGATATATCCATATCTCAAGTTGTAGGTGTCCAAATGAATCCAATATATTGGTGGAGATATTTATGAGGTGGGGCTACAACTTTTTATTTTTTTTTCAAAGTGAGATCACTCTTTCTACCCAACTAAAACAATGGTCCAAGTGGTTTTACACAAATTGTGTTCCCAAAACCACCTTCCACTTTGCCTATAAAATGATTCCTTGGGCACCTCATTTGTAAGTTTAGAAAATGGTTGAAGTGCTACCAACTTTATATTTACATAGGATTTGTCTCTTCTTCCTAGATGTTCTAGAGGACCCCATCCTCATAGTGGACCAAGGATAAAGGAGAAGTTCCACCCGAGCCTCCTCCTCCTCTCAATGGAGATCTAAACGGTGGACAATCATTTTGAGGGAGATACACACACTTAATAGGGAGTTATGGTACTAGTTCTTCTACTAGTTTTGTGAAATTTTCATGATAAATATTTCAATTATTTCTTATCTTGACATTCTTCTTCCCTGAATGCATTTCTTTTGATATAATTAAGTGAAAAGTTTTTTATTTCAACACCGATTGGGTTGAGATTTCAAGTGGGAATCTTTGGTTGTTCTGATTAGACAACACAAGAATCCTTTATCTCTCACACCTATATTTTATTTCATTATTATTTGGTATCCCTTGTTCTATGATTGAGGACCAAACCTTGACAACACAATTGTTCTGTCAAGGGTTTCTTCTTTTTGTATCTTTCTAAGGGGTAAGAGTGGAATCAAGATCTTGACAACCCTGAACCAAATAATTAAACAAAACCATGTGAAATTTTCAAAAGAACGAACTATCAAAGATTTGGAGTGAACTTGAAATGAACTCCTTCTCTCATAATTCTTAAAGCACTACCTTTATTTATCAACAATTAAACTCTTTAAGTTAAGTTATTTTCCTAAAATTATTTTCAAAATCACCCCCCTTTGTAGTAATTTTTATTAAAAACACATACTCTAAACCTATCAATGCTCCTTTAGAGATTACCTAGGGTCTTCCCTATACTATAAATAAACTATAAAAACATAATCAATTTTATGTTTCATGACAATACATTCACCAAGTTATTTGTTTTGTTTCATATAACTTTATATCTATGATCTAATATCTTTAACAACTACTCCTAGGATGAATGTTTGTTCTACAAGGGTACCACAAATAGATTTAGTACATGTGAGTGGTTTTTTACTTAGTTCATCAAGAGAAATTCATGTAACACATAAGGTACTTGGTACGGGTTATATGGGAGTGCTATTAGGCCACACCTCTAATGAAATCAAGGATCTCAAATGGACTGATGTATTTAGGACTAAGATTTACCTTCTCCCTAAATCTCATGAATTTCCTTGATGGTGAAATATGAAGGAACACCTTATCTCTAACCTCAAACTCCAGGTCTCACCGATGATTGTATTCATATAGTTTTTACCAAATTTGTGTGGATTTCATATGAAAGTGAGTGGTTTGAACCTTTTATATCATATCTTGGATAAGATAATGTCACCAAATTCATCATAACATGTTAGATTCTGACACCTCTTCTAATATAAATCTTTATAAGGCTTCATTTTAATTCTATAATATGAAATTTTGTTATATGAGAACTTTACTTGGGTAAGGTGTTGATCCCAATATCCTTATAAATCCATTGAACATGATCTTAGTATATCATATAGTGTTTTAATGGTTCACATAAACTAACCATCTTCCAAGTGGTGATAATAAATAATAAAACACAATTTTGTATCTAACACTTATTAAATAATTCTCTAAAACCTCAAGGTAAACCTCAAATCTCGATCAAATATAATATAGAGTGGAACTATATGCAGTCTTACCAATTCCCTTATCTATATCCTAGTGATTTGTTCAAGAGAGAAATATTCCTTTATATAAATTAAATATTCCTTTTTAAGTCAATCGATTACCACCCAGATGGTGTTATTTCCTTTATATTTCCTGGGTAATCCTATGATGAAATCCATGGTAATGTTTTCCCATTCCCATATCAGTATAAGAAATGTTTACATTATACCCTTAGAATTCTGTTATTAAACCTTGACATGATGACATATCATTAATTGAAATAAAAATCTATAATCTCTCTCTTCATGTTATCCCACAACAAGTTTTTCTTTAGATCTCTATACAAATTAGTTCTTCCTATGTGAATAGCAAATTATTATATATGTATATCATCTATAAGCTCCATCTTCAACTATGGTTTTCATAAGACACATATAGATGTTCCAGAACTTACAAGTCTTTATTTAGAAATTCTAAACATTAAAATACTCACTACCTTTATTTTTACCTCGTTATTTCCTTTTTGGGCCTCCTTGAACCTTTCAAGAATGGATGGTTGAGAGGATATTTGATAAGGAATGATATATATTCTTTTATTTTTCCCTTTTAATTTTTTTTCATTCATAATAATATTGGATCCCTTTCTATCCTCATCGTGGATAGGTTTATGAGAATTTTCTACTCAAAGCATCACCACTTTTTTTCCTTCTAATGATCATAATGGATTGAACAATCATAATCTTTGATCATATCTAAACACCTTCATTAGTTAATATTGATCTCCTTTTGTGAAAATATATACTTTATAATTTTAGGATCTGTATATATGTCACAGTTTTCCCCATAGAGATAATTTCACCAAATATTCAACATAAAGATCACTACCTCCAATTACAGATCATGTGTTGGGTATTTCTTCTCATGGATATTTAATTAATGGGAGGTATAGGATATCACTTTTCATCTTTCTTATGTACATGTCCAAATCTCTTTTTGGATGAATCACTATAAACAAAATCATTTCTCACTAGAGGTTAATTTTAGCATAGGTGTAGTGATTATCCTCTTATTAAATCTTTAAATCTATCTTTAGATTCATTATTCTAGACAAAATTCACTCCCTTATGAGTTATCTTGGTTAGTTGGCTTGAGAATCATGATTAGTATCTCAAAAATCAACGATAGTATCCATATAATCTAAGGAAACTATATATATTTGTCATAGATGTTTTTTGTTAAGTCCTTCAATTACCTTCATTTTAGAAGGATCCATAAATATCCCTTTAGTGGTGATAACATTCCCCAGGAATGTAACTTTATCCATCTAAGACAAGTAATTACTATACTTCACATATAACTTTTCCTTTTGAAAAGTTGTTAGAAAATCATTCAAATTCTCCTCATATTCCTAATTTATTTTGGAGTGGATAAGAATATCATCTATAAATACTACCAAAAAATTGTTGAGGTAATCCCTAAATACATTTTTCATTAATTCCATGAAGATAGGTGGATCATTAGTGAGTCCAAATAGAATCACTATGAACTCATAGGGCCTACACCTTGTAAAAAAAATCTTATGGATATCACCCTTCTTTACCTTTACTTGATAATATCCAAATGAAATATCCCCCTTATAGAATTATTGTTCTCCACATAAATGATTATAAATAACCATCAATCTTTAGTAGATGATACATATTCTTTATCGTGATCAACTTGAGGTCACGATAATCTCTGTAGAGTTGTATTAACATGTCCTTATTCTTGATAAAGAGGACATGAACACCCCATGGTGAAACACTTGAGCGTATAAACCCTTTATTCAAATTCTCCTGTAATTTCATTTTAATCTCTTTAATTTAAACAGTGTCCATTCTATATATATTCATGGATATTGGAAAAGATTTAGGTATAGGATTGATTAAGAAATCAACCTTACAGCTTAGAGGAAGACCAAGAAATTATTTAAGAAACACATCACTGTATTCCCTCATAATGATCACGTTAGCAAGGATGATATTTTCCTTACTCTTAGTCATTTGATCTACATACACTTACTTAGAAGGAAATAATATCCATTAATGATATGATTATACCCAAGGTTATTCATACTCCTCCTTGAACATGTATAGATTCTAAGGGTGATTCATGATACATAGGGTGATTCCCTTCTCTCAGAAATTTATGTTGGATCTATATAAGGAAAGATAATTCATACATGGAATTGCATAAAATTAAATTAAGGGGATTATCACAAGGTTTACTAGAAATTCCAGCCTAGGGATAAGTTATATAATTGGGATTCAATAATTACCCCATTTTCTATTTTAATAGATAACTCCACTTTGATGTTTTGAGGTAGTGTTTGAATTATTTTTCTAAACTTGTGTGATATAAAATAATATATAGAACCATAATAAAATCGCACATTATCTATTCTTGAATAAATAACTTGCATAATTGTCACCACATCATTATCGGGATCCACCTCAACTATAGTGATGGAATATGCTTTCCCTTACTCTCTAGGACTTAGAGGTGGTCGGCTTTAGTTATTGTTGAAGAACTATAGATTATTTCATTGGTTTACATAATGTGTTTTCCTTACTATTTAAACATTAGACAATAGGATGAGGGTTTAATGGATCATTCCTTTCTTCAATCACATTGGTGGGTTTCTCCCATCAGTATTTGTTATCAATATTCCCTTCCTTCCCACACATAAATCATTTCCATATCCACTTCAGGAAATTTTTGGGATGCTTCTTCTCACACTTTTGACAAGAGGTGTTCTGGACTTTCTTTCCCCCATTATATTTCTCATTCACATTTCAATAATTGAAATCCATTCTCCACTTATTATTTCTTATCCCATGATTCCTATGAGATTTAAATATCTCTAATTCAACTTTAAGAGAACATTGGACTATTTCTTCATAGCTTTCAAAGTCTCAAATCACTAAATATTTCCATATGCACAAATTTATCCTACCATAGAAGTTTTAAACATTAAATTCATGGTTAACTATAAATCCATAGCCATATCATGAAAATATTTTGAAGTGCACCTAATATGCCCTGATGGATTATTAATCCTTCATCTTGAGGATAAGGAAATCCCTCTTTATTTTATTTTAGAGAGTACGAGGAAAATATTTATCAAAAAATATTTTCTATAATTATTTCTACTACATAACTTTGATTTACTCCTTGATATTATTATTTTTTATCAACATCCACCATTAACTAGTTTCTCCATCCATATGATAAAAAATACAACATGATCTTATCATGATAAAATCCTTGAATGATAGAGAATATATTTTCAAGGGATTTGATCCATTGTTCCATGATTAAAGGATAAGAATATCCACTCAAATTTAGAGTCATTTGTTGTATAAAGGTATCATTTAAAACTTGGTAATTATTAGGGGGATGTGGGATTTCCCTCTGATTCAAGTTTTGGTATAGAAATTGAGTTAACTATGTATTGTTCTAATGTTCTCAAATCATTCTACCATTGGGTTGTAAATTCCACATCACATTGGTTTTTGACTTAGTTTCTCCTATTTCTATCTATTGACTAAAATAAAGTGAAAATTACGAATGAAATTTTTTAAACTATTAAAAACATAAAAAGGAAATTATGAATATTTAAGTCAAGACAAGTAAATGACATACATTCCTTGACTTTTGATTTTTTTTGTTTCATTCTATGTTATCCATGGTCTATTTCATTATATAAAATTTTATGGGAATATTTTTTCACTTTATAATGGTTCATAAATAGATTATGAATTTACCAAAGCATATCCCCCAAGTGTAACAAAATAACTATGCAGTAAGGGCTCTTTTTTCATGCACCTGGTGATGGTTGATTCAGTTTCCAATACACCCAATTTGGGGTTATAACCCCTAGGTACAACCTTTTTAGAGCCACACCCATTTGTTGTACCCAAATAATAATTTTTTCCATTTAAAATGCTTACTCTATAATTTACCATAATTTAGAGATTTTTTCCTATTTTTATTCTTATCTATAAGGATTTCACTAAATTTTTATAATCCTAATCCCTAAAAATAATAAAGTACTTTCCCTGATACCAACTATGAAAACCCATATATTTAATACACCTTAATCCTTGATTTACTACATAAATATAGACATAATACATTACCAAGAGATTGCAATTCCAAGTGTATTTAAGTAATTAGATACAAAACATAATAAATTTAAATAGGGATATAACAACATTGTTTAAAACTCCTTAACTTTCCCTTAAAATTCGATCACTCTTCACCAACTTTAGGAGATAACCTGGGGATATACATAAGAAATTGGTGAGCTATAAATCTCTATTATGGCATAATCAAAGAATAACATGGTTAAAGTAATAAATTTTTATAAAGAGACATATCATGGTGCAATAAAAGGGGTGAGAATCATAAACATGAACATTGAAGCATGATATAAGATACCAACATCAAGGTAACATAGAAATTTGGAAACCACATAAAACTTGACCTCATAAGCATATGTTAAGGATAAATGTTGAGACATCATAACATAGTGTGACTTGGAAAAACTCCCTGGAACCATACATGGTATGTCATGAGATAAAACGTTACCCAATTCATTGAAGGGATATATAATTCTAGGCCCACCAATCACATTCATATTATGTACATGCATTAGTGTTTGACATATATCATACAACATTAGAACCAATTTGATAAATTTTAATACCATGATTATGTAGTGTTTTTTAAATACATAGAATTCCATAATAAATTAAGTATGGTTACATCTAGGTGAAAACCCTTGAGTGGAAATTGGTATGGGTATTCACTGCAAAAAAATTTGTCATGGAAAAATTATAGGACAATTTCGATAGCATAATGGGTGTACAAAACGACTCATGGAAGGGTTAAGATGAGAGTGAAAGTTGGTCTCTAGTTACACATACATTATAATGATGGTAAAAGGTATGTGTGAAAACACATTACGATCTCAACAATTTAAATTAAAATGGAATACTACAAGGAAAGTTAATGAATATAGGGGAGGGGATAATCAATTCCATTAAGATGAACTTCTAAAATAATGGGAGTAGCTTCTTAAGATCATGGTAAAACCATGGGAGGGATTCATATAGGTATAAGAAGAGAATATTCATGATCAATAGGGTTTTATTGAAGAATAATGGGAGGTTCGGTGGTTAATTATAGAAAAATAGAGGGTATTTCTTTATTCATTTCTAAACAAAGGTTTTGGAGTCTATATAATAAAATAATAAAAAACCACAAACCTTCTCATGGTTTTTTTCCATAGTTTCTTCCAAATAAGATTGGTTTTACGTATTTTAAAATTCCAAGAACTGAATACATTAAAATAATACCCTTGGTAATGAGGAAGTGAGTCATGATCATAAAGAATTGATTTTAAAACCTCAAATTATAATATAGGTTTTAGAGGATTCATTAATGGATTATAAAATTAATAAAATAACTTAAAACAAGTTATTTTAAATAATAAATATTTTTTCATGGAATCATTTTATATCATTTATTACATCATTTTTTTCTATTTTGATGTCATAATACAGATTGTATATTTATTCTGTATTTATTTTTTACCCAAAGATTCGACAATCTCATAAAATTATAAAAATAACCATTTTATAATTTTTGATATACTGGTATAAAATAATATTTTTTTAAAAAAAACTAGTTTTCTAAATATGATATTTTTTACTTTTAAATAAAAAACCTTATTTATTGGAAAATACTATTTTTTAGAAACTTAACCACTTTTTGTCCCTTATTAAAATGATATCTCATTTCATTAAATTATATTCTCATTTATATTTAAATAATTATTAAAAAATATAATATTTTATTAAAATATCATTTTTTTCAAAGTTTATTTAATTTATCAAAATTGTGTCTTAATTGAAACTATATATTTCTTGAAAATACTGTATTTATTTATTCATATCAATATATAATTTTTATCAAACTCATTATATAATAATTTATAAATTTGTAATAAAAAGGGAAAAATATGATCATTATCCCATTAAAAATAAAAAATATATAAATTCATATTACTAAATTCTAGATACACAACCCCTTATTAAATCAGTGCACTCCCTAAGGGTAAGGTCAGTGATGGTAGGGCTTTCTTGGGGTCATTCAGTGAACGTTCTTTGGGCTGTGATCTCTATAATCTTCAAATTATGTTAATAATGGTTTCACTCTATCTTCAATTGATGAATATTTACTTGGTCTTGGTCAAGGAAAAATCCCAATGATGACATCTCCCTCATAATCTTCGATAAATGGGCTTTATAGGATAAAATCTTATTAGATTAGAAAATCACTTCTTCCATCTATCTTAATTGAAATTTACCATAAAATACAGTATATGATATTATTAATGGTCACTATACAATGGATATATTATAAATGGTTAAGATTATTATAGATATTTTAAATCCAATAGGATATATTGATCAAAAATAACCAAAGTAGTTCATGTATTTTCTATAACTATATTACTTAATAAGGAATTCATTCATTCATAAGGCAATTTCATATATTAAAGTTTAGTTCATTACAGGTTGGGTCATCCGCTTGGTTCTTATCTCATATATATCAGGTGTGTTGGCCCATGGGTATTTATCTTCAGTATACTGGGGTGATATAATCTGTCATGTGATTACATTAGATCTCACAATTACCCGACAAGACCAAAGACAATCTATAATTGGACAAAGTATAAATGGTGTTAGATACTGGTTCTGGGGTAGGAAATGGTACCCATTTGTGATTACATTGTTTAGAACAATTATACAACATAATCAAAGACACTCTGGCACAATTCGAAGTTGTCATGACCGGCCTCAAGTGTCACTACAGAACTTGAGGTCGTGTAGTGATTTATTTATTTATGTTCGACATTATTTGTTATTCAAGCTATCCACATACACATATACACTACATTACGTGTTATTTATAGGACTACATTATTGGTGACTGATTGATTTATACTAACTCCATGTTTGGGTGGACATGGCACTTAAGTACTCGAGAATCCTTCACTGATTGCAGGTTAAAGTTAGGGAGATGACCAGAATATTATCATTCAGATGGATATCTTGGAAGATATTGGAGATCATGTTGATGTGATTCTTGGAGATATATTTGAGCCTCTTTTATTTTATTTCTGTAATTTCTTTTTGCATAAGTGTTCATCCCAGTGGGTTCTAGTGAGTTTGAATGAATGCCTGTATATTTTTCCATCATTTTTTGTGAATTATTGTCATCATTTTTTTCATGTAACCTAATTATTATTGTGATTTTTTTTCTATAGTAATTTCACACTCTAATAGCTGGGTATAGTCTCCCCACAGTACTACCCTAGACCTCCACTTCTAGTCGATAGCCTCTGGAGTTTTGGAAAATTTTACTAAGGTCAAGTAGTCTTTAATATGATTATTGTTTATTGTGAATCATGTCAGGACATGACAAGTACCCGAGAAAACCTCATAGTGGTAGGTATAGGTGGGTTAGATGCCCAATATCGAACGATTTTGTTGGATCTCTGGGACAAAGTCAACAGATGGGACTGAGTTTAGATTCAAGACTAGGTTGTGGTTATTTTCAATTAATATATATTTTTTGGGATATATATGATCTTCTATGGGAGATATATTTTATTTCTATTTGACTCATGTGACATTTTAAATAGTTCATTTAGTTATAACATGTTATTTTTTATTTATTCTAGCTGGATTGGTTTTGGTGTTTCATTTTCCCTTTTAGGTAATGTTATGGCCTATTGTATGTTATTCTCAATTTTTTCCACTCTAATTTAAAGATATAGCCTCCCCATGGTATCATTATATACCCTCACCAATAGTTGGTTTCCTTTGGTATATGAGGATTCATGCTTAAGGTCATATGGTACTCTGATCTGGTTATTATAGACTGAGTTGGGTCAGGACATAATAGAGTAGTATAAAATATCTTCTTCATTTGTATTACTGTTTGATATATAGTATATGGGAGTATGATGGGTCAAAATGTTGGGTGGAAACAATGTCTTGTGCCTGGGCAACACTCATATGAGTTGAATTTCAAGTTAATAGAGAGTTGGATCTATTGTTCTGGGTTTTCAATGTAATCATTGAGCTAATTCTTTCAAGGAATGATATCTTTGATTTAATTATTTTTTTTATTTTAGCCTTGACTCGGGGAGGAAAGAGGCATGCGTTCATGTATCATATTATTCATTTTGGTTCACATGAAATGTGTATTCATTTGCGTGATTATGAAACTACTTCTAGAAAAAATTATAGGTTCTATCCATTTAAAGTGTCAGTAATAACTTATTTTATTTTTTCCCAAATAAATTATTGGTTAAATTATACATAATCAAACTAAATGGGTATGAATTTTCCTAATATGAATCATTAGAGAGTGATGTTAGTATACACACATGGATATTACTCTAGTCTTGTAGGGGATAATCTAGTATGTGGATTCTTAGTTTGAATTGATGCCCTAGTGTGTGAAGTTTAATTGAGTATGGGAATACTGATATATATATATATATATAAGAACCCTAGAATGGGTATATTAACTTATGAGTACCATGGGAAAATCTGAGATGATAGTTTGGGTGTTCCTATATGAATAGTGACCTAATGGAATGTGACTTTTTGGATAAATGGGAGATCCTAGTGATGTTGATATCTGGCTCAGGACATTGGTGAGTTGATATTATAATTGAGTAGTAGGATGATTTTTTATATTAATAGAGATGAGTAGAAATGTATAAGGGTAACCTAGGAAAGGGATTGGCCCAAGATAAAGGGTTCTTATAAATATAAGAATCATAGGTAGATTCTTGGTTTTTGAGATTTATGCATGACAGGTTATATTAAGGATATGTAATACACCTAGAGATTCTTGAGAATCTATGAATGATAAATCATGGGTGGTGTTTTATATAATAGGTCCAACATACACTAGAAGCATGGTTATATTGTTAATTAGGTAAGTGATCTTGGAATTGAAGAGATTAACATGTCTGTGATGAATGGTTAACTTGTCAATTAGGTGAATGATCTTAGGGTGAATGGAACATGACTCAATATAGTGTGAGTTTAATGGTAGTTAGTGTAGTGTTAGAGTGTATTCCATCTTGCGTACACTTTTTTGTAATAAGGAATGTTGATCATTGTTATGAGAATTATTTTTATACATACACTCTTCCTAATGGTAAATAGAGTGAGAACTTGTTTAACATATGTGATAGATGGATTGGTGTGACCTAAGCTTAGACTAATGTAGGTACGCTTGGTGTTTGACTAGGCATAATTGGACTTGGTGACATGTGAGACATATTGATGAGTGGTTTTTGGAAATCTATGGAATAAGATTATGGAGAAGTGTAGGCTGTGTGGCCCCTAAGGTGATGTCACGATAATGGGTGAAGATGCATAGTGATTACTTTTGGTGCCATCTTAGTGTGTGAGTGGTCCATTTTGGGGAATGTGATTGATCCCATGTAACTTGTTGAGGGTTAGGACCATGATATGTGTATTTGTGTTATGGTGGGGTATATGAATCCTTAGTTCCCCAACAATATGGAATTAGTTAATTGGTTATTCATGGGTTTAGTGGATAATCACATATGGATGGTGATCATAAGTGACATGATGGTATATAGGTGTGAGAAATTTTGTATAAATGGAAAAATGAGGAAAAGAGTATTGAACCTTTATGTTATAGTGTTTTTTGGATAGAAAAGGGGCTTCTATAGGGTATGGTAAAGTTTAGTTGACCAAATAAATTACATGTATAGGGGTATAATTTATGCATCGGATGAAATCTTGGTGGTGTGATAGTGTAATAACCAAGGGGTCATGAGATTGTGTATATATCAAGGTGGTTGTCTCATATAAGATATAATTGGTGATATTTTTTGAATGTTTAATTTGGTATGGTGACCATTGGATAGTGTGAAATATTGAGGGTCCAATTCTATTATCATAATGGATAAGGAATTAATAGAGTGTCTTAATTATGATAAATTTGGATCTAACATTTTTGTGAGTTGCTAGTAGGACTAGGAAGGGACCATATCAGAATGAAATGAAATATTTTTATGGTAATGATCATGTTCATGGAACTTGTTTTTGTCCCGTCAGTACTGATTCTATAGTGTTATATTGATCATAAACTTGAAAATTAGTTGTTTCGAGTGTCAAAAAATCATGAAAACCCAGATTGGGGCTTGGTATTTGGACCTATTTGAAAAATAAGAGTATGGGTTAAGGGATATAGTGTTCATTAGATGGTTTATACAGGGTAGGATGGTGTTTAGGGATTAGTGATAAGGAAATATCTATAGTGGGGAGAATTCCAGAGATAATCTAAGTTTGTGGAACAAATTTTAATAAGATTTCAATAAACTCCGGGATATATATGTTATGGGACCCCACCCAAAGGTGTTTTCAGATTCATGATGAAACTTGGATGGAAGAGTCCAGATTATGTATGGTAAATCAAAGATTCCAGGATGTGGGTAATGATGTATGTGAAAAGGGTAAAGTCAGTGAAATCTATAACTAACAGTCACTGGATGTAATATGATAGTCGACACATGTGGACAACTTTGTGTTCAGTAAAAAAGGATGGTAATGTGAACCGGTTCTATAGAATTTTGGTTCTTATGCATGTGTACATGTGAAAAAAGGTAGGGACTTGTGTTATGAATATGGTCTAATACAAGGAACTATAAATTCTGATCTAAATGGTTAGGTGATTCTTGGGTGTCGTTTTAGGTGATAGATGAACTGGTGTAGGCTAATAACAAAAACATAAGGGGTGCAATTTTGGTAAATTGGGAATTCATTAATTCCACTATAAATGGGGCATCATTGTAGAGTTTGTGGAAATAATTGGCACTAAAATGCATGAACTAGAGATATTTTGAGTAGTGGGGATAGTTTAGATGTGATGATAGTAAGACTGTAACTAGTAGGAGACATGGGATCCGGGTCATTAATTGGGTCTTAGTGATCAGGATATTTTACATAGGATTTACAAGGATTCTTATCAAGGATGAGAAGGGTTTATAGTAACCCATACTTTTCATACATAAATATCACATATTAATAGATGAATATTCAATACATAACACTGTGATCCATGCCAAAATTATATAGTTCTAGTATCTTTGAAAACTTCGATACATAAACAACTGGCTCATAAGTGAGGAACATCATATCCCACTATGTTCTTCATAACTATCACCCTTCTTAGACATATCACTCTTAAAACCGTTCTTAAGAACCCAGGGAAAATAAACATAATAAAGGGTCGAATCAAATGACTATTATGTAAAAACAAGAGAGATATCAATGATTACATAAACATATCATGATCATATGGGTATGAGAATTTTAGAATAAAATTTTAAAACCATAAAACACATATCAAAAATTATAATCTTGATCCATGGAATAAATATTTGTAGTTTATAAGACATGAATCATAAAGGAATCAAAGAACATGAGCCATGTGGGAATAACATTGTCATAATACATAACTTTGTGTCATACACATAAGAATAGAAAATAATTTCCGTAGTAGTCAAGGCTCACTACCATGATATCATAGTGGATTTAGTTAACTCCCTACACCGTTGTATCCTTAGTCAAGGTTCAATTCTAAGGCTATCATGGTAGACATAGTCCCTTAGAGAAGTGGGTTTAGTCCCCATTACATCCCTTATTATCTCATTAGATATTAATAACAACCTAATATATTATAGGGATATATAATTAAAGGATCATACTTAATATAATGAAACTCATACATATTTGTTCCAAAATATCATAAAAAAAATCATCATATCCTAACCCATAGAAAGTAAATAGGTTTCATAAACATTTATTTATAGCATCATAGAATAAACTGTGGAAAGTAAATGAGTTTTATTAAGGTTTTATCAAAACATAATTATCCCATGGGAAAGAAAATAGTTTTAAAGAATCATCCTTAAATTATCATAATCAAAATACAAAAAAAGAATAAACTTGGATGGAATCATTTAATCATATCAATAGTAAATTGTAAGTAATATTAAAGTATTTAATTTAATATGAAAATACCTTTGGAATATATCTAGAATATTTTTTGAAGAAAATAACCTTTTCATTTTGAAATCAATTATTTAAAATATAAAAATATCCCAAATATTAAATAAAACATTTTATTTGAAAATAACCTTGAAAATATATGAAAGAAGTTTCAAATCATTGATCATTTATGATGGTGGGTAATTTTCTTTGTTTCATATATGTTAAAACAATTATTTCATCCACATTTTTAGTAAAAAGTCGAAAGTACCTCATTTGGAAAACAATATGAAGATTTCCTTAATTTTTTTTAAAAGTCAACAATTGGTAAAATTAATTTAAAAATAAAAGGAGAATAAATAAATTCCTGAAAATATTTTTATAAAATATTGGCATAGAAGAAAATAGATTTTTGACTAAAAAGAGAAATAAATTCTATTTTTTATTTAACTTACTATTAGTATCTTGAGTACTTAAAGAGAGTAAAATGAAAGAAAAACATATAATATCCATAAATAACTATATAATAATAAAATTCATGGGATTATTGAGAGATATATCAAGAAATTACTTCATTAGAAACATAATCATCAATAATCCCATTAAACAATGAGATTGTAACAAAAAAGCCTTACATCAAGTTCTAATTTCATGGAGATCACGTTAACCAATTGTATAATAAATTTAAATTTATTATAATTTTATACCATATTAATTTAAATACTTATAATATTATATATGATCCAATTAAAACATTTTTACACCCATTTACTAATAATTCCTTATTAAAATAACCGTTTCAGAACTATTTTTTTTTCATGAGAATTTCAGTTTAGTAGTTTTGGTACTTATAATTTGATAATGTTTCCATCAAATCTAGAATATTATTCATGATTTAAATATCATATGTTTTCTATATATATATAGTCATCTATAAAGGATAGAGATAGAAAAATGAATTACACTATTCTTGGAGATAGTAAGTCGTACGTATACATGAAAATTGTTTTCACTTTTATATGGATTGAACAAAATAATAGTAAATAATAATTCTCATTTAAATAATCATTATTATATCATATATATCATCTATATTTGATAAAGTCATTTTTTGTGCATATTTTTAATCAAATTGTGATGTTTTTAAAAAAATCATTGATAAAACCCATGATTTTCAATGTTTTAATTAAAAGTGAAAATTTATAATGTGTAACGTCCTGAGTTTTTTAAAAATAAATAATATGTTTGATAGCGTACATAATACTTTACACCGAGCTTAAGGAAACAACTAAATATTATTATATAACTTTTATCATTATAACCTAGCTGTTAGAATGGTGGGATTGATCAGTTAAACTGAATTATAAAAATAGGGTTTAAATATGTATATATAACCAATTATTTAGTGACCAATTAATTATAAATGAAAATAAAACCTTTTTCAAAATAAAAGTAAATGTTTTTCTGCTAAAAAGATTTAAATGCGCACAAGTTTGTTTTATACCAATAAATAATAAAACCAGTATTTGTAGATTATATTCTAGACATGGTATAAAAATAAATAAAATTTTAGGGATAACTCATAAAATTTCATCAATGACTCATTTATTGATCTTTTTAATTTTATACAAAATATATTAACCCCCATAGTGTAAATTATATGATATCATGGTAAGAGTTGAAATAGTTAAAACAAAAACATGAGGATTAAAAAAATAAAAAAATTTATAATTTTCATTGGATGAATTTATTTAGACCTAACCTCATCTTATATTCTAAATAAATCACTTTGGGCCCATTTGAAATATATAATTAAATTATATTAATTTAATATTTCAAAGAATTCTAATAGTTCCCATCCAATCTCTTATAAAATGGCACCCATTATTCTCTAATACTCACACTTCGAAACCTTTTTTGTTTGGCCAATATCTTCCCAAATAACTTCCTATAATCCCTCCACACATTATATATATCTTATGTCTGGAATAACACCATCCTTAGTGGTCTTAAGGTGTGAAGCAAAGAAGGTGGTCTGAGGAAGTGGTATCATTTTTAATCATGTATTTTTGTTTTATTTCTTCTTCCACTTCCTTAAACTATTAATAAACCATGAAAAAATAATAAATCTAGTATAATAAATATTATTAGATGATATTATGATAATATTATGATAATATCTTCACCAAAATACATCTCTAATTCCATAAAATTGTAAAATAATTATTAATCGTGCAAACAGTGAACTACTACCTCGCGAACTGATATGATTCGTTTTCCATCACTATATCTCAAAACTATTTATAATTATGGAATTAAAGTTTATATATTATATTAAATAAATATTTATAATTATGAAATAATAATATATCTTATTTACTTTCTTACCTTTCCATGCACATAAAAATGGTAACATCGTTTGTGCGTACGTGTGAACTATCACCTCTATAGAGAAATGTGATTCATTTTTCATCACCACGTCACATGAATGGTATATATAATTATATTTAAATTATTATTAAAATATTATTTATATTATTATCATTATTTAAATATAAATAATACTTACCTTCTTTATATAATAGTCATTGAAAAATTAAAACGTTACTCTTGCATACGTATGGCTCACTGTCTCTATAATTGTACCCTAGTTTATTTTTCATATCCATATGTTATGGGTGGATTTAAAAGTATAATTAATGTATAAATGTTATTATTATGTCATGAATATTATTCTAGAGATGATGAACTAATGAACACTTTGACTATTGACATTATACCAAAGTCATTTTGAAACCATGTACCGAATATCATCAAAACATCCAATGTGAACTTAAATAATTAATTAATTGTTATAACATTATAATAAGTGATATTAAAGAATAATAAACATGAAAATGATCTCAATCAAGTAAATTATTAATATATGTTTATTATTTAGTAATACAAAGGGCATATGTGATTAATCAAACTCAAGTTAAGTGACTTCATCTCAATATCCTTTTATTGAGGCATATTTTGTTGTTATACACCCACCTTCTTTTATGGGGTGTTTATAAAAAAACTTTTACATATAATATCATGAATTTATTTATTATCATTTTATATAATGTTTTTTAAAATTTTATAATTTCATTTATCTTCTGATTTAAATGTTCAAAGTGGCATGGGACACTTTCAATGTTTAATGATTGAATTATCTAATATTTTTATCCATGTAAATATTCATGATATTATTTTACATATTTGGATATAAAAGTATTATAAAGGAAATTTTAGGTATATTTTTAGTTTCATTCAATTTTTTTAAATTTAATATTTTTACATGTTTTATATGAAACCTTTTGAAAAATGACAAAAGGAATGGTATATTCTTAATGCTAATAGTGACAATGAATTTTCTACCACCATGACCATTATTTAATTTTTGGATTCCTATAAAAGATTTAATTTTATTTTAAATGAAAAACTATATTTATATATTGGGTAATTTGGCATTGAAATTTTTTTTCAAAAGAAAGGTGTATTTTTTATTAAAAATTGGATTTTGGGAGGTAATGGTATTTTAATATCTTAAAGTGATTTTCTTAGGAGTTTAAAATAGTTTTTCATATGATGTTTTTTTACTACATGTTGTGGTTCATGGAAATTATAAATGATGGGTGAGACTAGATAGTTCCAGTTGAGCCCGTTATATCATAAATGATGGGTGTTCCAAGAGAGTGTTGGGTGATCCCATTATAGATTAAATAATGGGTGTACCTAAATAGTGCTCCAATTCATTTTGTACTCTATAAATAGATGTCAACCATATGGTTATTCCATTTTTAAGAGTTTTTTAAGGGTTTAGAAATGGTTCTGTGTGATTATGTCCCAAGTTAACTACATTAATTTTCTATAATTGCTAATGATTTTTATGGGAATCATTTGTTTTAAAAGGTAAAATAAGTGATCTTTCGAAATTAATGGTATTTAACTTTATGAGTAAATTGTTATGTTTTAAAAGAAAGTGTTTCTCAAGGGTTTTCATTTTTTTACTGAACTAACAGTTTCCTTTCTTTTTATGTACCTTAATAAGATTTTTTTCTCATCCCATATTTTGAAATATTTTTTATAATCTTTACATATTATTAAGGGAAAGGAGGAGGTCATGAAGAAAATTTTGAAGATATTTCATGAATAAAACATGCTTTATTTTATAAGGATTTACCTTAGGGGAAAAAATGGATACTAAGTAAAATTTTCCACTTGTAAAGTATCGATTTATTATATAAGAGTTTTTCCTAATTCTCTAAAACACTATCCCTAAAATATATTTCTGAGAATAAAGTGATTTATAGTTTAAAATAACTAGAATATGTAATGTTTAAGGTTGTGTCCTTATGGTTGGTATCAGAGAAGGGTTTATACAACTTTGAAGATTTTGATTTTTTCTTAAGAGTTAGGGATATCACCATGAGATTATAATTTTATGTTTTATCATAAGTTCAACATCTTAGAAACCCCTTTTTAGGATTTATGTTATGAAATTTATGGCGATTAATGGTATTTTTTGAGGCATTTATTTTTGAGGTAATTCTGGGATAGTACTTTTTTGGAATAAAAACGAAAGGTATAAGATAAAAGTTGAGGTTAAAACAAGTTATGGTTCTTTTTTAAGAAATTATCATATTTTGGGAATGCTATAAAAACTATATAATTTTAGAAAAAGTAAAACTCATAGGATATATGACAACCTGTTGCATCTAACAAGGCTGAGAGTTTAGAACCCACAACTAAAGGGCGATAAGGGTATATCACCTACCACTATCCTACATGAGGTGTCAGTTAGTATGAATTTTTATTTTTAATTAAATTATTTGATGGATAAATAATAAGTTGATTTTGGGAACATAACATTTATATAATGGATAACTATGGGATTAGAAAATGATTTGGTGATTAAGTGGTTAATTTTATTTTGGAGGATGGTTAATATTTTGTAAATCCTATATGATCAACATAAATATAATACGATGGAATTTTATTCGAGTAGTAAAAGATGAATTATATTTTATTAGAATCTATGATTTTATTGTGGACTTATGGTTATTCGTTTTATTTATGGAAATAGATAACATACTTATAGATTATGTGATTTTGAAAATTATATTTTTTGTATGAGACATTAAGAGTTGTTGATATTATTTGGAGAGAAATGTTACACTTATCTTGGAAGATCATGTGCTCAAATAATTTTTTAGTTTTAATCTTATTCTATAATATTTTTGATGAATTTTAAGGATAGTTATTTGTTTATGTTAAACTTTGGGTGTCACTATTGAATTTTGGAGGCTTAAGTATTTTTTTGTGATATAATGGTTTATTATTTTTGTGAAATTATATTATCTTGTACTAACCATTTTTTTGGTTAAGGTATAAAGACATTATAAATATATATTTAATCTTTTGTGTATTGTTTAATTCTTTAGAATTTAATTCTAGTTCTTTACTCTTGAAAATTTTATCTTGAATACTCATTATTTGAAGAAAAATATGAGTTTGTGGTAGAAATTGATTAAAGTATGAAACTATACTTTTCAAGTATGTATATTTCATTATGTTTTTAATAAAGGTAGTAAAATAATTCCTCAAATTGATGAAAGTTATCTTGAAATAAAAAAATGTTACTTTTTTACATTTCTTACTAAGCAATCAATGAACTTTTAACATATCACTGGTTTATGGTATTTCAATTGTTAACTTTCTCATGACCAGGTTCTCTATCACCCTCCATTAGAACTTTATAGTTGGTTTTATCTTCCATATCCATGTTTTAATTTATAAAACCTTAGTATGTGTAATCTCAAGAGACCTTTTCCACTCCTAATTCTTTATTTTATATTGAAATTATCATTAATCCTTTTCAGATGTGGTATTTCAATAATGGTAATTTGAAAAGTAAAACTTTATCTACCAATCTCAAATTAAAAATTATGTGGATTAAATTTCTAAAAGGGGGTATAATGTAACATCCCATGTTTTAAAGAAGGAAATAATATGTTCTATAAGATACATGATATGCCTCATCGAGCTTAAACAAAGAACTAAATATTATTATTTAAATGTTACAATTATAACCTAGATATTACAATGATAGGATTAAATTGTATAAACTAAACTATACAAATAGGGTTTACATATGTATATATAATTAATTATTTTGTTACCAATTAACTATAAATGGAAATAAAACCATTTTTAGAATAAAAGGAAATTTTTTTCTAATAAAACTATTTAATTGTGCACAAGTGTGTTTTATACCGATAAATTATAAAACCACTCTTGTTGGGTTATATTATATGAAATATATAAAAATAAATCAAAATTTATTGATAAAATACGTATTTTTCTAAAAAGAAATATTTTTTTCTTTTGATGGTACACTTGTTTTAAAACTAGTTTTTAACAATATTATAAATTATATTTGAAAAAATCAACTTATTATTTGAAAGAGGAACATAAAAATTTACTTTGGTTTAATTTTTGATATTTTAATAATAAATTCAATTTCTTGATGAATAGTGAAAAAAATAATGTTTTTTAGAAAGATAGAGTCAAAGCCCTTATTATTAAATCAAAAGAAAGAGGAAAAAGTTAAGGTTCTTTCAAGGTAAAAAATCCAACTTCAAGAGGTTCCAAACTTTTTACTAATATTATCAGCATGTTTTCTTTATTTTTCTCATAAATCACTTCAGTCAGCCCCTCACCCACAGATTTGACCTCAACCTTGACCTATGGAGGAATCCCCTCCCATTCTGTTCACCTGACAGTGTAAACTCTCTATGTCAGAATCATCTGATCTAGTATCTTCTAGTTGAGTTTCTTCATTCATGGCACTCCAATCAGGATGTTCATGCCCTCAACTATACCTTCTTAGATGATGGCCTTATTTCCATGATTTGGTTTACTGCCAAGGCCCCTCTAGTTTATCTTCTTCTATTTCTAGGTGAAGTTTTACCATTGTAGTCAACTCCCTAAAAACTAGCTTATCATAAGTTATTTGAACCATGTCTTCTGTTTTTTTCTCAATAGAGTGCACTTTAAGGAATCAAAATGTATTCATAGAAATGAATTTAATTCTTATAGATGGATCAGATAGAGTACCTTCATTAATAAGACCTATATCCTCAGTAGAATAATGGCTGGACTTTTTATAAAGGACCATCTAGAATCCTTCCTCATCCACAGGAATATCATTCTTCCTCAATTCAAGGATTTTATCTAATCCATTGTTAGCTCTTCAGACTATACCTTGTTTTAAAGAGAAAATCTCTGTGGCGGTATCTAGATCAACTAAATTATGACTAAACTCTATCATCAAATTCATGTGAAACTTGATAAGTTTCTTAGGGGATTTAGCATCTATATTTTTTTCCTTTATGTTTCCTATCCAAAACAAATCTCCATAAAAATCATATGATCAACAAATTCTTGGATGGTCTTTTCCTCTACTTGAGTATCATCAACTCATGAAGCATCAATATTAGGCGCTACATTATTAATTTGATATAGATTATATGCACTGTCTTTCATATTTTCCAAAACCATGATGGAGTGCTAGGTATTTTCTGGTATTATGTCCTTGTAATAGGGGAATCCCATATTCCCTTGATTTTCGATTTAGGGAGTGTCAGTTCCACATCAGATAGATCAAGAGATTCCTCGGTAATATTTTCCCATTATTTAGTCTTTAAATTCTCAACATATGTCTCCATTTCATAAAACTCAAGTTATTTGTTAGAAGTACTGGGGAAATACTTTGGAGTTTATACCATTGGACTGCCAATATTCATAGATTTTTTCTCCTGTAATATGCAAATGCATGTCCCTTAGCTTTACAAAAAATGAAGTAAGACTCGTGCTTATAAATTTCCCTATTTTTCCAATTATTTTACATCCCCTACAAAATGGTGTAAGATTATCATAATAGATATCTAACTCAAAGTTACATTCAATTGTAGACAAAGACACATGATCCATAAGCATTAAATTCAGGTAAATTTCAACTAGGAAATGAGAAAGGAATCCATATCGATCCTCTTATGTTTCCCTATCTAGCTTAATTGGTGAGACTATTGTGGAAGTAATATCAAAAATAATTTTTAGATTCCACAAAATTCAACCTAATCCATATATGTGAAGCTAAACCTAAGCCTTTGAACATCTAAAAGAAAGCGGATTAAAATTTGGATACAATTATGAAGATAAATTAAAACTAATTTGAGATCAACTAGACCAGGCCCCAATTCATTTAACTTCAGTTCCTCTAAAGAAAACTAGTAGTAAAAAAATCCATGCCCAACTGGGATACATTTATAATCAAGGAAGCCCCATGCATCGTAAAGTCTTCTTGTGACATCCTCTTTCTTCCGTGGCTTATTCCCCAACGTAAAACTTATTTTTTCCACAATCGAATGTCCAAAGATCTTTATCATTTCAATAATGAGATATTAATTAGCATGGATTATGGTGGAGTGATCTTGTATGATAACTCTATTAGAAACACCATCATTTTTAGAAGCAAAGGATCGAGACAGATCGTACTCTTTCCCCACCTTCGTATTTCATTAATGATGAAAGTTCAAGGCCCAATCTCTTCCGTCTATAGCTTTATGAGATTCAAATATACCTTTCACAAGAAAATATTCGACCATTATATCTTAGATGATCAAAAACACTGATGAGACCCCAAGACTCCATTGTGAGCCCTCAGGTAGAGCTCCTGAACCCTATCATTATCCTAGTGAAAAAATAATGTATTTTAATTGAAAAAATATTTTTCATCTAATTTATTAATACTATTATATTATATTTTAGATTGTTTTAAAAGAATAATTTAATCAATATTTTATCATTTAATCCAATTTAACTCATTGTAATCAATTTAAAATTTAATTCGTAAATAAAAACCTTTCAATATTTTGGACATCTCTATTTTAAAAACTCAAATTCTTGTTCGATCAATAGGATTAATGTTTAATTAATTTCTAAAAATTATATGTCCTCAATTTTTTAAAAAGGATTTCATATTTGGAATATAAATTTTTAAATTATTTAAATATGTCCCTTTTATTTTTGGACAAAATTAATAGTAACTTTAGTAATTTTTTTATTAACACGATTAAAGAAAAATCAGGTAATTAAGGGTAAAAATAATATTATAAATATTATAAAATTTCCCTAGAACTTTTCATAATTTAAATGTATTAATTTTTTTGACCAAAATCATCCTTGAAATTAGTACCTTTGGAAGCCGCTTGGTTGAGAGTATGGCATTTATAATATTATATTCAATGAAAAGTCAATTTTGTCACACTTTCATTTTTAAAAAGTGAAATATTTTTAATATGGGGTTATATAGGGGAAATGATTCACTATAAATATTATTTTATAATCTAATATGTTTTTATTTATCATGATAATTTATTTTTAATTTTTACAGAGGAAATAATTTAATTAAAGGCTTTCATAATGATGATGCAATAATTTTTTAATTAAAGTAAATATCAAATAAATGATATTATAAATACTAAAATAAATATAATTTGAGAAGATTAATATCATTAAAAAAGTTTTTAGATGAATTTTAAATGTTAGTAATGTTTGACAAGTATTGGTTCTAATTTATTATGTTGTTTTGATATTTTTAAAAAGTCAAGTAATGAATAGTGTCAAAATTGATATTATTGATATTTTAAAATAAATAACATTTTATTAAATGATATAAAATATCTAAAAATATAATTTTCATCCAAATATTTAGGATGAATCATAAAATTTCATCAATGACTAATTTATTTTTCATTTGAAATTTTATGGTAATTATATTAACCCTTAAATTGTAAATTCCAGGATATCATGGTAAGAGTTAAAATGGTTGAAATAAAAAGAAAAGGATTAAAAAAATATTCAAATATTGTATAAATTTAATTGGATG